>OY728152.1:1883766434-1886266434 GCA_963277665.1 Viscum album | reverse complement strand
TTTCTAAAGAGAAAATAATTATTTATATGGGATAAAGAATACATGAATAATTATTATACCATTTATGGGAATAATATCTATTAAAACTATTAAATAATAAATAATAATATATTATTTAACTAAGATTCTGGATACACTTAGTGTGTGACCCTCTAAGCCTATTTCTCAGTGGTATGAGGCGAAGCAGCCTAATGTCCAAGGTTAGCATCTGGAAATACTCCAAGGCACCCATAGAGAAATAAGTTAACTCCAAAATGACATGTCACCTCATATGAACTCTTATAATGTAATATAATTACTTTGTCATAATATCTCAAATCGAATAGGTTGCATGCCAATAACATCAACCTATGTACTCGATTATCTATTTCTTTGACATTCTGAAAATAGAACATTTCTATTGATCACCATGGCCATGTATTTATTTAGGCTATATCATCTACATATTAGGGATCATCATATTAACTTCCATTAAATAACAAAAGGGATAAATCCTTTCTTGCATTATTCATTAATGCAATATTACTCATGACACACCCAACGTATCCTACCTTGCTGCAAACATCTGCCATCATGGTTTCTAACAATACATATAAGTTCACAACTGATAATAATAATTAATAATAATCTTAAACTCTAATGAACAATACACATGTCCATATATAGAAACATTCAATGATAGATAGAATATGGATTTCCTATTGGCGGGTCTCACTCTCATAATATCTTACTGGATATTACTAAGGGTGTACACCATGAGAAGGTGTCTAAAAGTACTATGAGTCTTCACCCCTAATATACTATATCATTTTCCCCTCAAATGATATCATCCGGCTATAGAAAAAATATTCATGAAATACTTCGTAGTACTTTTGGGTTCTCATCATAGAGGGGAACTGCTATGGCATTTTAGTACCTAAACTACTTTTAATACATTATCAAATACTATGTCACACAAAAGAACAATCATGGTGTGATAAGTAGTTTATAAATATTAAAACAATGAATACATTTTTATAATAAAGTACAAAAAATTTGGTTCTAGGGTACCAAATCCAATACATACAAGTGTCCTTACTCATCAACTAAGGGAGACACAAAGCTTGGATCCCTCTAATGAAGAATTACTACCTACCCACTGACATCTTAACAAGGTTAAGGACCATTTTTGGATCAATGATCCATATAAATTTTCACCAAAAATATAGGTATATCCCACTTTATTATTCTTACACAATTATCTCGCGGAACATAAGAAGCTACTCATTGATTTCTTGGCCAGTCGACGCTCAGATCATGAAACCATCCTATGAGATCCCATCTCTCCGCTAGTGAAAAGAACAATACCTCCTTGGCCAAATTCTCCTGATTGATCTTGGTAACCCAATTCACCCAGAAAGAGAGGAGGTTGAGATATATGAAAACCATCTAAGTTATGACTTTTCAAACCAGGATGAGAAGCATAATTACCCTCCATGGGATCTGAGCTATGTTGTTGCTTAAGTCAATGAGACAACTAATATAGTTGATGATCTGTTAGTGAATTGGTGGTCATGAATAATCTTCATGATAGATATCCTCTCCAAGATGAATTGATAGTCTCTCTCACAACTCTTCTTGAGGTCATGAAGATATGAGAGGTGGTGATCCTACCTAATGGAAATTTGTACGTGGAATGGGTCATGGATATTTGAGAACCCCAAAAGTTTTTAAATCATAGATTTTGTGACCCATTAAATAACTTGGACCACTTCATCTTAAGGTTTGGGCCTATGTTGGGTACCCTGAAGAAGTAAGAGGCTGCCAAGATTGGATGTTTTGTCCATACATTGGGGGGACCTGAATTTTTTAGGTATAAACAACTACCTATAAGTACCATCACAGGTTGAGAAGACCTTCACATGAATTTTATTTAGCTATTCATCTCCAAAATGCACAAGAGTATTTGTTACCTCTTAAAGTACAAACAAAGTCCTGATAAATGAGTTATAAATTTTTTCTGTTGGTGGAATGGACTTAAGTACTCACTTGACATGTCTTTAAAGTAACATATGCACCTAAACATGTGTGAGTTGAATATTAAGACTGATCTGGTCCCTAACCTCATCTCCTAGAAATTTACCGGTTGGTTTCAAGAGTTTTCTAATAAAGCCTAGAATTTAGAGGAAGCCTTATAGTAGGTGAAACAGTCACACCTAATTCCTATTCTGGTTCCTACGAGAAGGCATTCCATAGTAGATATCGATGTTGTACTAGTAGAGGCACCTGATCCATTTGAATTGTTGAAACCTTTTATAGAGAATCATCCAAAAGTGAATCATTATCAAGCACAAGCTCACCCAGTGTAAAAAATTTAGGCATGACCTCACCAAACACAACTGCCATGACGAGAAAATGTGTCTCCATCCCCTCGTCAGGCTCCATCTCCTCGTCAGTACTAGGATCCCAGAGCACCCTTCATGGATAGAAGGAACTGCACCTATTATTTTAAAGAGGTGTATATTTTGGGCTATTTCATATGTTCCTAGGAAAATGGTATTCTGAATCTGTCAAAGTGTATGAGTCCCCAGGAATCTAGATGCATTGACCACCCTGACCATTTCCCTTACCACAAGATCCTAAGAAATTCCATAAAGGAATGATATGTGTTCATAGATTAGATCCATAACCAAGTTGATAATGGTTTGGTAAAGTTAGGTGACATACTGACATAGGTAACACATATACCCATCGATTCAAGAAGTGATAGTGAGGATTTAGGTGAATGGAAGATGGCTTACAACCATAGAATCTAGAAGCATGATGACTCGTTGTCTCGAAGAGATGTCACTCACACCCACTGTGTCAAACATTCTCTTATAGGTAGGATAGATCCTCCTATTGTTTTCACACCTATATCAGTAATCATTTTTGAATATGTATCTTAGCCTACAAAGTCTCAGAATATAAGGCACTGATCGCTCAAGGGAAATCACAGTTCCTCTCCAGTACCGATGTCATCCTGCACTCTCAATGATTTTAGGCCTCCTAAATTGAGGATCATGTCAAGAGTTTTCCTGGAGCTAGAATACCCATCTAATGATGAGAAGGAGTATTCCATTGTGAATTCCATTGAGCTAGTAGACTGCTTCAAAGTTCCCGATGATGAGGAATACTCAACAAATCACAAGAATTCCTTCAGTCAATGACATCAAAGGAATGGTCAAGGACATGAAAGTTTTGAGAATTCTTATTCTAGCACTTGAAACTGAGTTGTGCATGATACTGAGACTAGGAAATAGGTTTTTCATAGATATCAGTAAAAAAATTCCTCCATCCCACTCCATCAAATGTGTTACAATAGATGACTGTGGTAACTGTCCAAGTAGAGAAGTTGTGACCACACTGTGTTCAACTACATCCATATAGAGATAAGAATTAGTCCACCAAAATTCAACCAATATTGGTTCATATTGGGTCATCTAGTTATCAGTAGGATATTATCAGTACCATCCAAAACCCATTTGTACATCCATAATCACCTATTGTGCCCCAACTAATGAGTGACCTCATGTAGGAAAATGTATGTCATTGTTTTAGAAGTAAGACATGTTGAATCAACTCACAAGAATACCCTCAAGGATATCAATTTTCAAGGACCTAATCTTCTAAAAAAATGTGTGAGGCCCTGTAAGAATCCTTGAAAATATCTCTCCAATTCATGGTAGAGTTAGTTAAAGCAAAGGTCTACTATACGAAGGAGTTCAGGTGAGCGGAATGCCAATCCATCATCTTATTCACTAGGGAAGATGGGGATGCCCTCATGTAGGGTAAAATATGTCCATTTTACATTACATGATAGTTAAATGGAGTTTATTTCCACCACTACCTAGTGGACATGGGTTCCAAGATAAATCTTATCCTAAACCCAACACTCCATAGGCTAGGACTAACCGAAGTAGATCTGACTCCCTCCATCATGACCATATAGGGTAATTGCAGGGTTGAGAAGAAATTTTCTGGAAAGATTATATTGATGTCCTGGTTTAGTGTATTGATATAAAATGAGTAATTTATGGTAGTATCTCAAGATACAACCTACAACATGATACTAGGTTGGCCCTAGCTTCATATGCTTTTGGAAATCCACTCCTCATATCACTAGTGCCTCATATACTCCCTCAACAGTTGAGTAGGGGTACTCCAAGGTGATGTATCTCCCTTTGACTCTTGTAAAGAAAACTATATGGATTTTGGACAATATAAGAGTGAGGGGAAGAAAGTTCAAACCAATAGGATTGAGGTCACCCATTATATGATGACCACCGTGGACAAATCATGGGTAGAATTGGATGATGCTTTCATTCTACCGATTCACCAATTGGAACCCACAATTCTAGAATTGGGAAGTTTCTATTTTTTTTAAATAGAACTATATTTTTTATACCTAAAAGGAATTAACATCTATAGATTACCTCATACTCTTACACAGGGAAATCCTGGGTGATACCAAAATCCCCTACCTCTATGACGTACTGAGAAGTTCTCCCTATGCACACCATTTCATGAAACTATTTCTTATTCCATAGAGCAGGGTCGAATTGATGGTAGCTAAATCACCAAAATTACTTTGAAATCAATCATGGACCACTCAATTAAAGTCCATATGGAATTTGATCGTTATCCTCTATCTCCATAGTCTTAGTAAAGCAGGAACCCCATAGTAAGGATTTTGTATATTCCCAAGTAAGAACCAGTGCTCCCTTCAAGTCAGTCAAACTATAATAACCTCCTCTTATTATTTCCTATACCTCAGATGATGAGGAGGGCTTGGAAGAATCTCCTTCTGTATTCAATAGGGTGTCTTCTCTACCATTGATGAGTTGATTCGTGTACAACTATGTACTGACGAATATCTGAGGCCAACATTTATCAATGTAGACATGCCACTAGAGGAACACCCACAATATTTGGATTTCCTGAAATTGTATCATGAAGACTTCTCTTGGAGATATGAAACGATACCAAGACTAGACCCTCATGTCACCGCCCACCATCTGAGCCTCCCAATGATTCATCACTGGTTTAAGAAGCCTCCCAGAAATATGTATCCCTCTCATGGTTCTATGGTTGAGGATGAGTTTGATAATATCATAAAATAAAAATTCATTAGTGAAGTCCATTACCCCAAACGGTTATCCAAAATCATCCTAATAAGGAAGAAAAATGGGAAGATCAGAGCCTTTATTGACTTCTAGGACCTCAACTGAAATTTTCAAAAGGTTTATTTTCCCCTTCCAGTGATTAATTTGTTGATTGGTTCCATAGAAGGGTTCCATGCCCTCTATTTAACGGATGAATTTTCCATGTAAAACCAGATCTAGATATCCCTAGAGGATGAAGAGTCTAACACATTTAGAGTGACACAAGGGAACATTTTATATCTAGTTATTCCCTTTGGTATGATGATTGCATGATACCCTTATCAGTGAGCTATGCACCATGTCTTCAAACAAATTCTTGGGACATTAGTAGAATTCTACACAGATGACTTGGTGGTCAAATCTTTCCATCATTATAAACATATCAAAGACATAGATAAAGTGATTGGATTCCTTCCCTCTTGTAATTTGAAGATAAACCCCTTGAAGTGTGCATTCAGAGTCACCTTTTGGAATTTTCTCAGCTTCATAATTATATATAACGACATCAATATTGACCTGGAGAAGATCAAATCCATCAGCCAAATCCACCCCGAGAAACTTTTAGGAACTACGAGGCCTCTAAGGACACTTATCCTACATAAAACTATTGATTGCAAATCTGGAAGTCAATTTTACACCCATCTCAAGGATCATGAAGAAAGTAACCATCTACCAATTAGACAAGGAGTGCCACACCACATTTGATGATATCATGTGGAATCCTCTACAACCTTTGGTTCTCATGACACCCATCTCTAGGAATACTCTTTTCCTTTACTTGATGGCCCTATAATGGTCCATCGGTGTCCTTATAATCCATAGAGAAAATTAAGGTAGATAAAATAGTTTATATAATCTCATTTGCTTGCTCCTCAATAGAGAGACCCAAAAATTTCCTATCTAGAAGAGCTACCTCATGTTGGTTTTTTCAGTGAAGAAGTTGCAACATTATATAAAAAATAATGAGATACATCTGGTTTCCTATGCTAGCCCCCTAAAGTATATCACAAATTTCCCAATTTTAAGAGGATGATTGGCACATAGGATAGTGGTCCTCTAGCAGTTCAAAAACATGTTCTTTACATAGAAAGTCATCAAGGGTCAGACATTGGTCGACTTCCTAGACACCCATATGACCCCAAAATAATTTCAGTTGGATATTGATTTCCCATTTGATGATATACTCTTAGTGGATCAAGATATATTGTGTTTGTAGATACATTTCGATAGTGCCTCCTTGATCCCAACTGATAGAAGGTCTAATAATCTGAAGCTCAATAGAGTTATCCTAGGGACTGTATTCATCATCCCAGGGTAATTTTTCCTACCATAATTATTCCTATTATCATAATTTTTTTCCAATAATGAGGAAGAGTATCAGGATCTCATCATTGGTCTTAAGTTGGCTCTCGAGATTGATGTACACAACTTTCATGTGAAGGGAGATTCTAAATTTCTCATCAAGAAAATTAATGGTGAATACATCATCAGAAATCCAGAGCTCATGACCATGACGGAGCATACACTCTAACCGATGGAATAGTTACCTTCTCCTATAAATTTGAAACTTTTCCCTCAGTTGTAGAATGGTCAATCCAACACCTTGGCTAGATTATCCATGTCCCTTATAGAGCTTGAACAAGGTGACATGTTCTTTCATGTGATGCATGGAAGGGTCATTGACCCTATCATTTCAGATGATGATGAATGATAAAATGTGAACCATATAGAGATAATAGATTCTATTTCAGGACCCCCAAGTTATCACACTGTAGATTAAACATCCGATTGGACAACTCCTTTCTTCGAGTATCTCTAGCATGACGTTCTCCTACCATACCAGGCTGATCATGACAGAATCTATCGGTGAACATCACAATTTACCCATCTGAGTGGGAATATCCTTGAATCAACACTCTAAAAATGTGGGTTTGAGAGAATTATCCTCCATTTCATCCAAGGAGATAAGATACCATATCTTATCTTGGAAGTTCAAGTCGAGTCCTATAGTGTTCATCGGGCAAGATTGAAGTTCAACCATCAAATTCAAAGATTGGGATACTTCTAGAACACCATGGTCTATGAATATAACAATTTTTCAAATAGGTTTCATGTGATTTAAATTCATTCCAACATTGTTCATCGACTGTGAGTGCTCCTTACACCACCAGGTATTCTTTTCCATTTGCAGTATGGGGACTCAATGTTGTGGGACTGTACCCAACAGAAAAAGCTCACTAGTGTAGGTTCATTCTTACTGAAATATATTCCTTCTTCAAGTGGGAAAAAATGATTCCACTTAAATAATTTATGGCACCATATGTGATATAATTTTTAATCTCCCACATCAACCATCGATTCGAAGTCCCTCATGTTGATCTCATCGAAAATGATGCTAACTTCTGGGCCACAGATCTGAATAAACTATATGATGAGTATAATATCTGGTCAAACCATACTTACCTCTAACATGAATAGGTAAATTAATAGATCAAGGTGTTAAACATAACCCTATATAAAATTCTTCAAAAGATGTTGGGCCAAAATAAGAAATGTTGGCCAGAAAAACTCCCTAACACCCTATGGGACTATCAGTTGAAAACTCAGAATTCCAACCAGGTTACTCCATACTCCTTGGTGAACAAAACAAATTCATCTCTACACAATGAGGTTCAACTTACGTCACTATGAAAAACTTTCTAAGACAATCAGATGCCAAAAAAATGGTATAAGTCGATCTAGTTGGGCTGGAATCCCTCAATGAAAATATTCTCTAGGACTTGCATAATCTAGAGATGCACGAGAATAGAATAGTGAGGGAATTAAATAATAAGGTTTTTCTCCACTACTTCCTCTATGGTGGTATGGTACTAGCCCTCATAATTCCATTGAAACCTTGTAATAAATATCCAAAGTTTGGCCCCATGTGGGAAAGACCTTACATCATTCACAAGGTCTATTCCAATGGAGCATACTCTTTGATCACCATGGAAGGGGAGAATATCACACCTTAAAACAAATAAAAGTTTCTCACAAAGTACTTTTACTAAGTAGAGTCCTAGGTCTGAACTCAATGAACTTAAATTATGATTCCATGTCCTAGAAACATGATGATAAACTGTGTACCGAGTCTGAACTCTATGACCTCAAACTAAGAGTTCGATTCCAGGAATCACGAAATTAAACTATGTTCAATATTATATAGGAACGTGTATTGTGATTGAGGGAATCCATATCCCTCAATTCATATTAGTTTTGTCATTATTTTTCACTACACATACCCTATTCAGAAACCTATTCCTTTTGGGGTCCAAACTCAATGAATTAAAACCAGGAGTTCAATTTCAATCATCAGAACTTTAAACTATGTGCATACTTCTCTGGGAATGTGTTGTGTGGCATGAGACTCCTTAGTCCTAATTCACATAGAATTATTACTATCATGGAACACATATCCCTTTTGGAATACTGTACCTATGTTCCAAACTCCATGACCTTAAACTAAGATCCCCATGGGTCCAAAATCTATGACCTTAAAATAGAAGTTCAATTCCAAGAATCATTAATTTAAACCATGTGGGAGTCTCCTCGATAATATTTGGTATGGTGTGGGCCTCCTTGATCCACATTCACATAAGGTTTGTCACTCCACCATGCTACATATATCGATTTCATAATCCTCTATCTATAGTCCAAACTCTGTGAAGTCAAACTAAGATCCAATGGTCTAGGAAATAAGGCCTTCAACTATTCAAAATAAGTATAAGGATTATTACCTTAAACTATTTTAAGTACCTATGGTCTGAGTTGTATGACTTTAAATGAATAATATTGATGCCCTCAATGCACGATGTTAAACTATGATCTTACCCCATCTGAAATCAGGATTCCACTTTAATATTAATTAAGGGATTATTCTTTCCACATCTAAAATTAGGATTCCTCTGAATATGACATGATTTTTACCCCATACCCCGAACATGGGATACCCCAAAATGTTCATGGGATGCCTTAATTCCCTCAACAGAGAGGATTTACCCTCCCATCATTGGTCTTCTTCCATACCATGTTCCAAAACCATGTGTGGCTTGATTCCCATTCTCATGGGATATTTAGTGATTCCTAGACTTCTCATCTTTAAGAACAAACATAAATTCATCAACCCTTTGTCCATGTGGCCCCATTTTTGGTATATAGGACTTCTTGTTCTATTCACATTAGGTATTCCCTATATCCGTTCATTCCACTTAGATTCCCATGGGTCCAATATTTCCCTATTCCAAGCATCATGGTGTTAAAAGTTTTTCTCCCTTTTACCTGGTCTACGAATTAATCGCTTAAACTATTTTTTGTTTTTATATTGATACTTGTCTGGTATGTTGTGCCTCCTATACCCTCGTCACATCAGGTTTTACCACTTTCATGACACATAATCACTATTGAAACAACCAATTTTATAGTATGAGAATCACAACATTAAACTTATTTCTGTAGTCTAAAAAACATGACTTTAAACTATTTACCATGGTCCTAATCATATGAACTTAAATATTATGCAATTGGATTCAGGATTTTTTCACATGGTGTATAGCCTCCTTTTCTCATTCATGGAAGGTTTTAACTCTTGCATTGCAAGAACATCCTTGAACCCTCCTTATATTTCAGACTTTATGACCATAAACTATGTGCATCCCCACCATAACTAGGTGTGTATTGATTTCCGTAAATATGAGATATGTAGTGACACTTAGACTTTCTGTCTCTAGTCCCAGCTATAGATTCACCATGAATCCATCTGTTATTAATGGTGAAATCATCCAAAAAATGTGCAACAGAAATATGTCTATGTATAATCCCCATTCAACTACCTTGACCCATTGATGGGATGAGATTCCCTCTTAGCCTAATATGAAGCTAAAAAGAATTGGTAGCCCAATGTGTAGGCTCGCCAACATCCTCATTTCATGATGTTAAACTACATTATTATGTCAGAAAAGTTTGATATTCCTTTGAATTAGGAGTTATTTTACCCTATATCAAACTAGTGTGACCTATACAAAAAATATATGATGAATGAAAACTAGTGTCCTCAGAACATGATGTTAAACTATCGACTTATCCCATATAAATTTGGGAAGCCTCATGTACAAGTATGAGAAGATTCAATACTCTCGTTTGAGAGGGTATACCCTACTAGCGTGGTCTCACACCACACCATGTTCCAAAACTATGTGTGTCTTTATTCCCATCCTCATGAAATATATAAAGACAACCTGGTATTTCATATTTGGTCCAAACCCTCCATCGAATCATCACATAGAATTTTCTTTCCCTAGTTTCATGACCCAAACTTTATTATCTTAATCTAAAATTCATGGTCTAAGTTACATGACCTTAAAACATTTGAAACTGCCCTATTATGTTTCACTTGGAATGTGGGAATCCAATCCCACCATCCATGTTAGGTTAAAAACCTTCTATGCCACCCTAAATACATTAAGGTGCCTCATGGTCTAAACTATATGAACTCAAACTAATAACACAACCCAATTCTAAACATCACGACATTAAATTTTGTGTGATTCATCTCCTAGATGATTTGTTTGGTATTAGGTGGCCACCTAGGCTCATCCTCATTCACATTATGTTACCCCCTTTCGATGTCTCACATGTTTCTTTAGGATGCATAACAGCTGGTTGAATCTTTTTGAACCTAAACTGAAAGCCATGGTCCAATCAACATGACCTGAAACTGTTTACAATAGGTCCAAGATTTATGACTTTAAATTGAATTCCATGGTTCATGAAATGGGAACATAAATTTTTTGAAAAAGGTTTAATATATATGGCCTTAAACATAAATACATGGTCCAAGAATCATGAAATTACAATTTATGTGACATAGCCCAAATTTTGTTTCTCTATGCGGGGTCTCCCATCATGCTACCCTCCTTCACATACAACTCTTGTGGCTGGGTGGGTATGATTCACAACGGTTCACTAAGCCCCTTTTTTCACAATTCTAAATTGTGAATCTACCCCATGAAATGAACAAAATATTACCTCTTCACCTAACATGAGGAAGAAATTTTTGGAATCTCGGTGCATAATTCCTATACACTCCACATCCCAGTCACTTGATGTTAAACCGTGAGACGCTTCCTAATCACATGACATTAAACTATGCAATACATCATCCTTAACATATGATGTTAAACTGCACATACAAAATCCTCATTATATGAAATTAAATTTCATGCTTATCATCCTCATTTCACAATATAAAACTCCAAGTAAAATTAGGTCCCCACCCAAGAAGCCATTTCCTCTACCGTTGGTTATTTATCTCATCGTTCATGTTCTCTCACTGTCGCTCAACATCTAATATGACAGTCCCCTGGAATATGATTTTAGATTTTTTCAGACCGATACTCCCCCACCAATGTTCTCTAAGCCATAGTGGCATAATTCCAAGAGTGTTGGAAACCATTCAAACAATCCATCACTACATTTCCATGTTTTTTATTCCCCTTATTTGGATCCTCACCCTCATCCATGCCAAAAGGGACACCCTAACGACATCGAGCATGGGAAAAATGGCTCACCTACCATCCTAGTTCAATGTCTTGAAGGAACTTGGATAAAATTATGATATAGGTTTCATGTTTCAAAAATGGTCAGCAGATGATTATCAAATTTTTTGTTCCCATTCTCAGCTAAGAAGTACTGATGCTGTGTTTTGAACCTGGTCATTAGTTATCCTGTATCATCATTTCACTCACATTGTGTCCTAAAATTTTGGGCATCATAATTTATACCTTCCATTATCCTTTTCTTTGTTAGAAATTCATTCCCCCTACATTACCCCATTTGTGTACTATAGAACATTTTAATAGAAAGTCTGCTATTCCAAGAGCCCCCATTTTTTAGTCGTAGCCTCTCTCAGCCCGAATGTTCTCGGTGTTTAGTAAGTAAATGTAGACCTTGAGTGATTCATGATATTCTATCAATATCCTATGAATGAAGCATCACATGCTCTTCCCTTTTTTCTCACACCAATCAGTACTCACATGATCTTATGGATTGTTTTTTGGTAATCTCAAACATATGATCAAAGTTTCATAATAAAGTGAAGGAATGTGTTTAAACATAAGGGAGTTAAAATTAAGAAAACCATTTTTTTGGTGGGTCATCCACATATTGGGGCCTCACATTCATAAAAAATACTCTCTTATTATTCGATCCTATTGATTGAGCACTTAAGATTTTCCACCCTCTATTGAGTAGCCTCTAGGGTCTGATGTCACCCCAACATGTCTTATTTATATTCATCAGCCTTGGGGAGAACTTGTTCAACTCCAATCCACTGCCTATACTTATCAACCTGATACTCATCCCCCAAGGATGTCTCCTCCACTAACTTTTCTTCAACCACCACCAAATTATCCTTTAGGTTGTTGATGATATCGATTTGCGAAGAAAAAACTTATAGATACTATTGTGGCAGCCCTTCTAGGCAGGTGATCACCTCCTTGGACACCAGAAGTTCCTTGAATCCACCATCCTTTTTTTCTTTAAGGAATGTTCTAGATCCTCCCACTTCACATGAGCTCTCTTGATAATAAAGTCTCAAGGAAATTCAGAAAGGTTTCTGGAGTTCATTGATACACGTTTGTTGTGGGGTGGGGAAAAAAGTAATTATATTTTTCCTTGTGTAGTATAGTGGCTGATTAGGGTCATCTCTTTTGAGGATCCTTTCTGTGTGGTTCAATTACTTTATCTAATTCACCCAATCTATCTATTTTTTTTTAGTTTTTGATTATTTAAAACAATGAAATTTAAATCAAGAATTCTAAATTCATACAAAGATGCATGTCTAAACAGAATAAAGTTAGGAGGAAAGGACTTATTTTTGGGGTTCAGTCTTAGGTTCAATCATTATTCTCCTTTATATGTTTGATTGTAGTTTGTAACTCAAATATGAAATATCATGATTGAATCATTTTTCTTTTCTATAATTGAAATAGCTTTAGTTGCAAGTCATTCGAGACAATCACCTTATCAGGTACATTCACCTCACCCAAGAATGCTACTCAAGTCTATCACAAATTTAGAATAAATATTAAGGGAAATTCAAGAACACCATGACCTACCCCCAAACCTAGCCTCGGGGTCAGCCTCTCCTTTTTGAGAGTAACAGATCACAAAGGTGGATTGATTTGAGTGATAGAGAGATATAAATAATTTATAATGAATGTGATAATAACAATAATATTATTAATTATTATTATTATAATTAATTAAGAAAATAGTTTTTGAAATGAGAGAGAGAAATAAAGTAAAATTATTTTAAATTAGGATTGAGATATTATAAATAATAATGATAATGATAATAATAATAATAATAATAAATTTTTAATTATTATAATTATTATAATAATTATATAAAAAATTAAATGGTGAAAAATAAAATAGAAATGCATGGATTTATTTTAAATAAATTGAAATTAGAACTAAAAAAAAACTAAAATAAAAATAAAATAAAAAGAAGAAATGAGGGGGGGGGAATAGAGGGTCAGTGGTGATACTTGGATCTTGGTGGGATCCCTCCATGGGTGTGAGCTTTGAGATGATGATTTGGGAAGGAGGTGAGGGCCTCCTTTCATAGAAAAAATCATTCCTATGAAAATTTGTGTGTTTTGACCCATTAAATGTATAATTCATGCAAGGCCCCCATTATCAAAGTTGTTCCCCATTGTCGTTTTCATATCATCCCAATATTTAAGGTAATTTGGCCACATTATGGAGGAGTTATGAATTTTTTATTGCATATTACATTTTTTGGATGATGGTTCTAGGAAGCTTCCTTCAAAAATATAAAATCCAAATGTAACTTTAATGACTTAAAAACACAATAAAATTAATATTAGAACAACTTCTATGTGTCCTTGTTCTATTCTAGGTGGCATAATCTCCATTTTAGGTACATACGACAAGATGTGATTCTGTTACAGTGGTTGGGTCAATGCTATCTTCCTGGAAAATTATTCAGATTCATTGATTTTTAAGGCCTCTAGATGCTCGAGTTAGCCTATGGTCCAGAAGTGAAAGTGGGAGAAATTAAAATACGTATTTAAAAAAACTAATCAATCAATTTGGAATTTTATTTTTAAATAAATGACCCAACTACTCTTGACCTAAAAATCTATCAAAAATCTCGAATTAGGTACTTTACACAATTTAGACCATTTTCATTCTAACATTAAATTTACCCATTATTTTTATAAAACAATTAAATACATGGGTTTTATAATTGAAAAAATTAAAAAATATTCATTATTTGATTAAAAATATGCACATAAATTTTCCCTGTCAAATACCCCCACACATAAACCATGCTTGTGCTCAAGCATAAAATCTCAAAATGGAAATCAAAGGACACCAATGTTACCAATATTCAAATTCCAATGCAATAAAATCAAACAATTTTAAATTTGAAACAAAAATTTCAAAAATCCACGTAAAATATCAATATAATTTCAAATTTTTCAAATAAACAATAAAATAAAGTATTTTACTTTTTCACTTTGAAAAATGATGGAACTTTTCCTTTTTTATTCATTCAAGCTCCTCAATTCATTATTATTAAACATTCTAAATAATGACATACCTCACTTTTCAATCTTTTCTATCATCACTCATGATAAAAATCAAGTAGAGTTATTCTCATATCATGAGAACATGCTCCGTAACCATATTCTTGTAAATGAACTACTTTCGCCACTTTGTAAAGACAAAAGACATATAAAATCATGAGGACTTGTAATAATGGTTCAAATTAATTTGAGGCTTAAGGTTGATAGGATTTGATGCTTTAAAAATTAAGGCTCAAGTATGAGGCTTATCTCTTAAGTACAACGCATGATATAAAATGTGTAATGAAATTATCCCCTTAAAATTAGCAACACCCACTTCCCCTAAAATCAATGTAAATTTTATGATCAAATAAGCATAATGAATGACTTGTGCACCTTCTTTATTTTTTTTTTGATTTTTTCTTTTTTGAAAGTTATGATTTGATCAAACCTCACATACATCACCTAACCAAATACAAATAGAATATTGTCAGTCTAAAAAATGGTGATTTTTTGGTTTTCTTAAATCCCAACCCATTTTCTAATTTTTTGGTTCTTTTTTGTCAGTTTCTCATTTTTTTATCAAGAGGGGGAAAATAGTGTATAATGAATGATTCCCCATCCTTTTAAAATTCCAAAAATATCACCCCCACAATTCTTCTTTATAATTTATATCATCCTGTCCACCATGATTTCCTTTACCCCCACACTTCAACTTTAAAATATCATGAAAATACTAATAGGAGGGTAGGAATGGATAAAAATGTATTGAAACATGGATCATCCCAATAAAGGTCATTTATGGTCTCTATGGGATAAAATAAGTATTTATGTAAAGATTTTTATTTAAGTATAAGTGGATTTTCAAAGGATGCCTCAATCATTTTAAATGTGTTTTTTCACAGTCATAGCATTGACAAGTTTCAATACAAGTTCTAGTTGGTTTCATGTCTCAAGATCACTCAATAGATATGCTCAAGATAAATAGGAAGTACTTGGTCTAGAAATCCTCTAGGGAATGAGATATATGATATTGGACAATCACTTAAGGCATGATTAATAATAACAATTCAATTCACATAAATTTTAAAAATTCAAAGCATGAAAAGTGGTTGGTAAATTTTATTTACATGAATCAATTTGTTCCCTCAAATCACGAGTCCCCATTATAATATCCATGATTCACTTAAAAATATAATTCTCCATTTTACTCATTCAATCTCATTAATATTGAAATATAAAATATGGAATCACAGGATCCCTAAAAAAACAATGTCTCATATACTTGTCAAGTAATTCATAATTCAAGTGTGGGCATTAAAATTTAACTTTAAAGATCAATACATGTTGTGGAAAAAAATGTTGAGTTTAAAAGATAAAATACTAAAAGTGAACACCCCTTTTCCATGAAACATGGTCCTTCCCCTTCACTGTCTGGGGATTCCTTCTACCATCATGAACATATAAAATAAAAACACTCAATTAAGCATAAGGATCATGTCATTTAATCTCAGAAAAGATAGAGGGAGCCATCTTCATGCTACACTACTTCTAAGAAAATAAATTGACAGAAAAATTACTAGAATGAAAGTAAAGATAAATCTTGGTATGATCCCGCAAGTGGGCCCTGAATTTTGACTACCTCTAGAGGGAAGTACCAATAGTTATCCAAAATCTAATGGAGGATGAAGCTTCTTTGATTTGAACCACCATATGTGGATTTTCCCATCTTGTGATTTATCCTTATGGGTGAGTAATGATCTATGGATAGAGTACACTATCTCCTCCCCCTTCACAATGAGGTATAGTTTAAATGGTGGGGGGTAGAATGAAGTATGGATCATCCTCTCTATTGGTTGTTACTCATGAAACTTCTTCTTCTTTATCTAGTTGTTTCTCAAGGTATGCTGCATCAAAAGAATAGTCAAAGGGAAAGTAATAGTGTAATTGTATTTGAATAAAATCAAAACATGAAGTATCAAGATAAATTTATTCCCCATCAAAGTAAGAAACTTTTGGTATAATTTCCTTAGAAAATCCACTGAAATCACCTCATGAACTTCCTTCAAAAATATTAAACATATACAAGGATCTTTATATGTTCCTTAGTAGGTATATATCCAGGTTATTCTTCATCCTCCAAGGCATATAAAAGATTTTCTGATTCTGTATAATCAAAACAAGAGGGAGTTACGTACAACTATTTTTCAATAAAATCAGAATAGATTGGGTCAAATAAAGGTTTAACTCCCTGAGTTGGTGCAACTTCAATCTCTACCTCAGTGGTAAGTGCCTCTTGGAGTAGAATCTTATTCGATTGAGGTAGGTCGTCGGGCTCCTCCATTCTAACATCAAATTACACCACTTGGGTGGTGTCTTCTGTCTATGGTGCTTGATATTATTCATTTCATGGAATGTGGAGATCAGTTAGTTCCTCACATTTAATTAAGAATTCATCAAATCCTTCTTGAACTCATACTTGTAGCTCTGTTGGTAAGTCTTCCTCCCTTTCCTCCTTAGGTTCTTCAATTTCAAAGACAAGTGGTGAAATTTATTTCACCACTTTCTCAGGTTCTTGCTCCGTCTTGGGGTTGGGTTTCTCCATTAGTGCACGAACATAATAAAATTATCTATCATCCTTTATTATTAATTGTTCAATCATTTCTATATGTTCTTTCACCTGAGATCATTTAAAACCTTCATCTTAATCTTCTCATTGTTACACCTATGAGTAATTTTTCTATGTACAATAATAAAGGTTTGAATACATCATGGAAGTCTCTTTTATTTTTTTGATAAATGGAAATGAAATATACCAAAGATGTGAAAATATTAAAAGTAAATGAACTGTAGATTAGATCTCTAGAAATGAAACCAGTTTTGATGCAAGCACGTTGAAGGGTGTGGACAAAAGAAATTATATTATTCCTAATGCAACATAGTGGCTAACTAGGGTCATTTATCTTGAGGAGCCTTTCAGTGTGGTTCAATTACTTAATCTAATTCACCTAATATATCTATTTTTGTGGTTTTTTTATTATTTAAAATAATGACATGTAAAGAAAGAATTCTAAATTTATACTAAGATACAAGTCTAAATAGAATGAAGTTAGGATGAAAGTACCTATTTTTGGGGTTCAGTCTTAGGTTAAATCATTATTATCCTTTATATGTTTGATTCTAGTTTGATAACATAAACATGAAATCTCATGATTGAATCAATATTCTTTTCCAGAAGAGAAATAGCTATGTCTCATGTATTTGGGGACTGCCACCCAATCAGGTACATTCACCTGGCCCAAGAATACTACTCAAGTCTATCAGAAATTTAGAATATGTTTTATGGGAAATTCAAGAACACATTGACCTCCCCCCGGGCCAAGCCTCGGGGTTAGCCTTTCATTTATGAGAGTAAGAGATCACAAACGTGGATGGATGAGAGACATAGAGAGAGATAAATAATTTATATTGAATGTGAAAAGAATAATAATAATATTATTAATTATTATTATTATTATTATGAATTAAGAAAAAAGTTTTTGAAATAGGAGAGAGAAAGAAAGTAAAATAATTTAAAATTCGGATTGATATATTATAAATAATAATAATAATAATGATACTAATAATAATTGTTAATTATTATTATTATTATTATAATTATAGAAGAAATTAAAAGGTGTAAACCAAAATAAAAATTCATGGATTTTTTTAAAATAAATTTAAATTTAAATTTAAATTATAACTAAAAAAACTAAAATGAAAATAAAATAAAAAGAAGAAATGGGGGGGGGGGGTTAAAGAGTAGTGGTGGTTCCCAGCTCTTGGTGTTATCCCCACTTGGCTGTGAGCTCCGAGCTGATGATTTGGGAAGTAGGTGAGGGAAACCTTTTATAGGAATAATTCTTTCTTTAAAACTTTTCAAGTTTTGACCCAATAAATGGACGATTCATGTGTATCACCCTTCTTCAAAGTTGTTCCCCATTTTCTTACTCCTATCATCTCAAAAATTTAGCTCATTTGGTCACCATATAGAGGAGTTATGAATTTTTTATTGTGTGTTACTTTATTTGGATGAAGATTCCATGAAGCTTCCTTCAAAAGTATAACATCCAACTATAACCTTAATGACTTAAAAACTCTCTCTAATTAATTTTCGAAATGTTTCTATGGGTCTTTGTTCTATTAAAGGTGACATAACCTCCATTGGGGGTACATAGGCTGAGATGTGCTTTTGTTATGATGGTCGGGTCCACACTTCCTACCTATAAAAGTTTTCAGCTTCATTGATTTTTAAGGCCTTTTGATACTTGAATCATCTCCAAGTACAGAAGAAAAAGTTGAAGGAAATAAAATAAGTATTCTAAAAAAATAATCACTCGATTTGGAATTATATTTTTAATAAAATGACCAAAATACACTTGACATAAAAATATGTCAAAAATTCAGAATTAATCACTTTCCACATTTTAGACCATTTTCATTCTAAAATTCAAATTACACATTATTTTTTATAAAAAAAATAAATACATGGGTTTTAAAATTGAAAAAAATTAAAAACTATTCACTATTTGATTAAAAATATACACATAAATTTTTGTTTTCATTCATCCCACCAGTCCCTAGGTTGACTAGATAGTGGTAGAGATATCCCACCCTCTACGGCAATTCAGCTATCTGAGTAAAAGTTAAAAAATTCCACAAATACATCCACACCTTCAGACACAAGATATTATTCTCCTCGGTAGCCTCCGAGCCAAAATATTTAAATTATTCAGATGGTGTATGCTTGTATAGAGGAAATACTAGCAATATATCATCAGCCAGATCCTCTAGGTGAATGCATTTAGGAGTGAGAGAATATAGAACAACCCCCAAAAATAGTTCCTTTTCAGCCTCTTCACTAGCAGCAAAAGCCTATGCTACCCCATGTGGTACCTTTTAGTTGGAATGAAATATCCCATCTCCCTCAGCTACCCATGTTGGTTGTGCAACATCAGTTTCATCCCCCACAACTGTCACTAGTGGTAATTTTGGAGTAGGAATGTCTGATACCACCTCCCCAGTCACTACATCTTCCAACACATTTTCCACATTCACCATAGTGAAAAAGTCTCCAACAACCACATCTAGTGGAACCTCTATGATTATATCCACCATCGTGGATCCTTCTCCAAACATGTCATTGTCCTCACCTCAACCCCTCCCTTTGAGGGAACAGTCTCATTGGTCCTCTATATTAGAACCCCCTTGTTTGGCATGACCCCAATAATATTCTCATCCATTCCCACTTGTAGAGTAGAATCTTCCATCACCACCTCATATATAAGAAATATTAACACATGCATTTGTTTTAGTGGCTGGGTATGAATAACCATTTGAAACACCATTCCAAAATGAATTAGTCAAGCATAAGAATACACGAAAAAAGAGAAAAGAGTATAGAGGAAGAAGATACTTGCATGAATTATATCATCAATCAAGGAGATCATGGAGGCTGACAGGTAGTTCCCTGAGATGGGTTCCCTCTGCGGATTCTGATTCAGTTGTAGATTTCGATATTTGGCTTCTTGTATCTACAAAATTAGAAAGGGACCCCACACTCACCGCTTTATGGGTTGAAGTTCCCTAACCCTCCACATGAGTTCTGTCACAGACTTCACCCCATCTATGGTCTCTAATTCATATGCACGTGAAGAAAGGAATTAAAAAACATATTTAAAGGATGAGCGACACTCAAAGTTTGCGAGGTTAGAGTATTCACCTAATTGGAAATAGAATGTCTATATCCATCTAAGATTTTATAGGCATCACTTCTTTGGGACTCTCTAGATTCCTTATTATCGGCCATTCCAGTAGTTGTGTGACTTGAAAGGATGATGGGAGGGGAATACATTCCCAATATCATCATCACCCAGTCAATAAAGGGATGTGTGATACCCTAGGAGTAGATTATATCCTCCATCTATGCCATATATTTCATTACCTCAACATGAGAAGTGTAAAACCTACCATTGTGTGGACCAAACTAGTGAGGTATATCCCATCAGTGGAGATATATTACGATAGAAATAATGAGTGGTGAGATGATTGTGAAGTCCCCAGGCTTCCCAAGAATTGGGAAACAAGACATCATGAAGAATATCTAGGCGTCATATTTACTTACCTTTTCCTTGGATGTGAACCCTCAGGATCACCCCAAAAGGGTCACCTTCTTCCTGTGACTACTTTCTTAAGAGCGTTGGACCCAATACTGCTTCTCATCTCCCTCAAACCACTGCATTTTTTAGACTATAGACTACAAACCTATTGCTGCCTACCTACACATTGGGCCAAACCCACGTCCACTATTATATCTGAACACCACTCCCCCTCAGCCCCACTACTATGTGGCCTCCCCTTCATTGACCTCGGTGGTCCAACACCTCAATATCTCCGCATGATACAATATCTCAAAGAAAAAAAAATTAATTATGATTGAGTATATATGTGGTGGTTAGATGCAATATCTCTATAACATCCCATGACCTTTCTGTCACGTATATTCTGATCGATGTTTTGGGATTCCCTTTTATTGTTGGGTGAGTATTTTCCACCCAAAATTAGGAGGATGCCTTTAATGGTGAATCCAATTTTTTTTTCATATTTTTCCTGGATTTTTTAGCTGTTCTCTAGGAAGTTTCATGATGTGTAATGGTAATACATGATAAGTAATTTCCATAGAATAGATGTTGTGAAATGGATTGGACAACCTGAAAATGTTACAAGCAGTGTAAGGATTTCACATCATGTAATGTGAAAAATATGTTTTTAATATGAGGTGATGTGTTTTTTGGTGTGACATAAAATTACAGAGTTTCACAATGTGTAAAATAATTACATGCCATTTAATTCCCCAATTTATAGTATTTAGGGTGTCGTATGGCTATGTGAATCTTAATTCTCTTTTCTAGCCTTCTCCTCTTAGCCATAGATCTTACCTTATGTGATTTTAGGTGACTCCATTCCCTCCAAATTTCTTTTTTCAGGGATTGATCAATAAGGTTTGGATCTTTGTGTCTCCGGGTAAGACTTCCTCTCATTTTCTCTCTAATTTTTGGTTGCGACACCATTTTATGTAGGGATTATTAATTGGATGGTGTTTTCTATCAATCCTTTTCACTATCTAGTCATTTCTTATTTTCTAAAGGAAGATGTTATGGTTTCCAATCCCCATTGTCAAAGGTTTTTAGGTTTTCTACACTCTTGAGGTAGGTAGATCTTATAAAATATTATTATTTCTTGAATTTATTTTCATTCATATTGATTTTTTGAGATATGAAGTGTAATTTGATGTGTTGAAATTGAAAAGGTCATGGGTTTATGATTGAAAACGGGATTTTCTTTGAAAATGGGATTACATAGATTTGAAATGAAAAAATAGATCTTCAAACCTTAAATAATATTTTCATAGCAATGAAATTGTTTTATAAAAATTTGAGCATAGTTTTTAAAATAAAAATTGGCAAATATTTCATACTGGGAGCCTTGAGTACATCGAGAAAGAGACACTGGTATCCTTAGTGTATGTGACACCACTAGGAGGTAACCTCTTTTATGGAAATGGACTATGGAAATCCTTGTTGTTATTTGGATCCAACCTTATTACTTTTTAGGCTTGTGGGTGCCTAGTATTTATTATCCCATGGGCTAGAGCCTGGATGGTTGGTGGATTTTTGTTTCTGATTGTTTATTACATGATATTCTACTTCATGGATGTTGGATCACATGTTTATTTGTATTTGGTATTTTTACGTGATTTGTGTATATCCTTGGTAACATGTTATGATATTTTTGAAAACATAATGATTTTTTGAAAAAGGTTTTCAAATTGTTTATTGATAATTTTTTTGTAAAAATGTTTTGTTTTAATGCGTGATCTTGTGAATTCATGTTATTAAAACTTGTATAGATTCTTTGGTGGTATCCCACTGGGATCCTTTTCTCAAACTCTACTTCTACCTGTGGGTAGATATAGACCTTGTTTTTGAATATTTAGGTAAAGGGAAGATTATTCTATAGCGTATAGGCTTCTATTTATATTTATGGTTCATTATGGTACATTTTGGAGGTGATTTTTAGTCACATGGAAGATAGTTTTTTCTACACGTGTCTTCCTTTATTGTTTAGCCTGTTTGGATCAGTTGTATCTCTTGTAGTTTCTACTTTTTACTCTAATTGTATGTATTTCTTTCCTTATATATGAGAGATATTTTATTATAATTGGTTTACCCCACTCCATGATGGGCTGATTTGGGTGACTAGTCTTGTTGACATGGGTTGGTCTATTAGAAGTTGGTATCAAAGGGGGTTTACTCAGCCTGAAGCATGTCATAATTTCCTAAGTGAGTTCTTTGTCTTGGTTAGATAGTTGCATGATCATCATAATTAAAAAAATAGGTGCATAAAAGGGGATTGGCTAGCTCAATCCTATTACTAAATCTGAGTTTCCATGGGTGGTTGGAAAGATCATTAATAAGTCCAAGATTTAGTATTTAAGTTTATTTGAATAAATTGTATATGAAGTTTATTTAAATTAACCTATCTACAATGTCGGAGGACTTGGTGTGTATAAGGTCATATAAATAAACTAACTTGGGAGTTTATTTAGATGAATCTATTCCTTTAAAAAGGTGTTTCATTCTAGTGATAGGATTCATAGCTAATTTTAATTCTTATTTTTTAAATCATTGTTTTGGTTTTTTGTTTTTGGATTGATGGTTTTGTAATTTTTCTTGTGGTTGATTAGTTATTGTCTTGTGTTTAATAAAAAATTAATCCTAGAAAAGATATTCCAAATATAAGTGGGGAAGTGAGAGGTAGGTTCTTCAGAATTATCCTCTAGTGGACCCTTATTTTGTTGAAGAAGTGATCCATACCATTAAGACTCTGGGGTCAGTGGGTGCAGTGAACCAAGGAAGAGCAATGGATCTTGGCTTGGAATTCACCAAGAAGCATCAACCTATATTCTATAGTGAAAAAGTACCAAATGATTCATAGGAGTGGCTTGAATGGATTGAGGGGATCTTCACTATTTTGAAGAATCCTGAGGATTCCTATGTCACAAACTAGGGCGAGTTGCCATCCGACTCGGCGCCCGACCTGATCTGTGACATGGCTCAACGGGCGTTCCTGATTCCCACAAGCCAGCATAAGTGCTTGGGTATCAAAACTTACAAATGGGAACAAAATTACAGGAAATAGTAAACACAAAACAACTGATAAGTTAAATAAACTAAAACTGAAAATAGACAACCAAACAGGGCCTTAAACTAAAATCGAATTTAATGGTTTACAACTTGAACCAACATCCAAAAAGTAGAGACAACAAAAGAAACTAAAACTCTAATTCAAACCTCCAAGAAACAAGAGAGGTGTGACACCCACAAGCGACAAACACAAACATTCATGATAAGACCATCAAAACCTTGAACCACCATCGCTGAGCATGATGCCTCAACCTAGAATACACAAAGAACGGGGTCTACGTACACCCAAAGGTGTATGTAGGGTGTGAGCTAAGAGTGCAGTAGGATATCACCCAATAAAAAGGTTCCATGTATTAACATTAAATGAAAAATACATTTGCAGGATTAATAAATAAAAGGACACCAAAGTTTGAACATATTCAAAGGAATAGTTTCTATATTGAAAAAAAATTTATAGAATAAAAAAAACATAAATTAAATTTAAAAAACACCCTTACCTTTAAGAAAACCCAAAGCTTCAAGAAAATTCAAATGTTACACCGCATGCCGATGATGAGTGTAAAGTAGTCTAGGAGCACAAAAAATGGGAGATCCCTATATGTACTAGAAAAATAATGGGACACTATAACATCATGTCTCAGTGAACAATAGTATAGGAATCACAACAATATACGTTCTCGTGCATGAGCCACTAGTAGGGAAACACATCCATAACCTAGTGGTCTCCAATCATCAACCAACATTTAGTTAGTGTTGTAATCGTCAATCCAGCTAAGTGAAACCAGGCCAGATCCACTTTCGTATCACTAGCACACTAGATCTAGTCCGCCCACCTAGAACCTAGACTTCCCCTTTTGTGCTCAAAATGTTCCAATTTCACATTTCAAGTCAAACTCAGACAAATAAACCAAAAATGGTGTTACTTAAACACAATGCCACACTTTCAAACACACAAAAATCCATTTGAAAAGGCACACACACCAACAGACTTTACCCAACTAAATTAAACAATTCCTGCATCGTTAATAATTATTTATTAAAACATATTAATTTCTTTGTAAACAAATTCTTTAAAAAGAAACATAGCACAAATTAACACACAAAACCAACTCATCCCACCTTTATGAACAAACACACCCAATGCCACATCATGAACACAAATTTCACCACTCACATCGATTAATAACCCAACCGCACAGTTGAAATACCCTTTTCCTGACTAAATAAAACACTAACAATTTAATAAGAAATTTCAGAATATGAAACATGACATTAAACACCAAGAGTCCAGTCAAACCCTATTTTTGGAAAAAATACATATGAAAGCTACACCAGAACATGAACCGCACAATTTTCACACTTTCAAAGAACAAACACAGACTTTATAAAACACTAGTAGATAGTTCAACATGGGTTTTTATAGTGACAAGCTACTCAACCCACACAACACCTTCACATTTGAACAAGAACATGCAACGCCATGGAAAAGACACAACAAACACCACTTGAACAAAATGAAAAACTAACTGTACATATTATAAAACACTAACAATCGACTAAATATAATTTTCCAACCAAATAACGCACCCACACCACATGAACGTTCTACCAGACCAATCTAACACATGGAAAACTTCAAGAAAACCAAATCCACGCCCAAAATAATTAATCAAAGAACATCAAAAATTAACTAAGCAGGAAAATTTATTCATTAAATAATGTTTAAATGTAGAACAACCTACCTCAGAAGGAGGAACTCCTAAAACTTGTGCGAATCTCCAATCGTACCTTGTACGCACAATGAGGAATCCAAATTTGACCCTAAATCAATAATTCAAACAAAAATAAAATTAAAAATTGAACTCTAAATTGGACCCCATACTCACTGGAACCTAAAATACTAAAAATAAGAAGAGGGAAAACACCAAACTAAAGAGGGAGAAGCCTACCTGAAGATATATGATGTAGAGGCACCACATGAGCTCGGCCGGGAGGTCCGATAATTGGAAATGGGTCAGCCAAAGAGGGGGAGGGTTGTGGGTTGCACCAGGCTGAACATGGAGGATGAACCAGTGGAGTTGTGGGTTGGCCGAAGGCGATAAGTTGAGGGTGGCGCTGAGAAGGAGGTCCATCTGGCCAGACATGGGGGGGGAGACCGTCGGATAGAGCGGAAGGGCAGCAGTTCTGAGCAGGGAAGGTAGGGCATCAGTATGACGGGGCTGCACGGGGGAGCTGCAACACAACGGGCTGGCAAGGCTAGACGAACCTGCCAAGCATGTAGGGAGGGGGAGTCCACTGTGATCGGCTGAAGGGGAATGAGGGGCAATTGGGGATAGGGTAAGGGGGGAGGCGCAAACCCTAAAGGGGATGAAAAAAAAACAAAATAAAAAGATAATAAAAAAATAATAAAGAAAATAGTAATAATATAAATAATAAACTAAAACAAAAGTAATAATAAAAAATAAAATAACATAATTGTCATCACTAATATAAATAATAATAATACTCAATTATAATTAATAATATCCACAAATAATAATATTATCATTATTAGTAAAAAAATATTTTTTATTTTACCACTCAATTAATTTTATTCGTTATTAATTTATTTAATTTAATTTTCTGAACCTCGGTCAGGCGTGTGAAAAACTGGGTGAGGCCGCGCGGCGAACTAGTCAAGGCCGCGCAGCTTCAAGAAACACATTGAACACTATCAAGGCCAAAATGCTCTTTTATCAGCATAAGAGCGCAAAACACCAGTCGGGCTTGGCCCGCATTCCACATATATAAAAATAATTATAATAATAATTATATGAAGATAAAATTATAAGATAAAAATAAAAATAAAAAAATTAGAAACATGGTGCAACGCGAAGTCCAGGGGTGACAATTCTCCCCACCATAAAGCTTTCTGTCCCCGGAAAGCCACAACTAGGACCGCACCCCAAAGTAGAAAACAACACCCCCTTAAGGTTCAGAGTATCCCCACAAAAAAAACAAGATAAAAGAGGCAAACACAACATGAATAGAGACAGCGACTTAAATTAAAACCTCAAGAAACTTGTAAAATGATTTTCTGATATGTGTCACCCACCCAAAAGAGTTGTAACACCTCTAGTTGATTGTTTAAGGAAAGGATCCCTCGCACCCATAGAAACCAACTTCACAAGCTGAAATACCTCAGGAACTATTAAACGAAAACCACACCATTTGAAAAGAATGAACAAACAAGACCAAACACGTCCAAGGAACAGTCTTATCACTCACCACCTAGCCATATTTAGGAACATAATTAAAAGGTCAACATGGGGAAACCTGAAGGGGATCCACACTATTAAGAACTTACCAACTCCCAAGACGAGATTAGAAAACCCACATGGGGAGTCCCTGATGGACTCTCCACCATTGGAACTAACAAAAGATACCAAACTTCAAAATTTCATGTTAGTGACTAAACACTCCACCATAAGGGGTGGGGAGCGAGGGGCCTGACTGCCAGGGTATCAAAAACATGACCGAATACAAACCAATATCTCCAAATCCTAGATGAGAACTAATCAAAATTGAAACTGATTTCCCCAAAAATACCTCATAATGACTAGTAAAAGAGATTACATCTGATGGGGTGAATCCACCGGGACTTTAAGGTATGTGTTGACCAAGCCTCCTCATAGCCATTGGAAACCTCACACACCCAAACAGGTCATTCAGGATGGAACAACTACAGGAATGATTTAAACTACCTTCAACTCTAACACCAATGACAGAAATAAGGTCGGGGTCCCATACACTCTTGGGGTTCCTAACCACACGCCAGATTCACTCCGAGGCCTATGGATGGAGCCCTAATGTTTGAAGCATCTCCTACCTCGCAGTTAGACATGGAAGAATCCCAAACAGAGCTTCTCCCATTGGGGTCACACACAACCACACCCCAACCAGGACAACACCAACAAACACAACACACCACGACCTAAAACTACTCCCTCACAGCACATCCACCAAAAAAGAGGTTTAGGTTATGCACATGCATCAGCTCTTCACCTTAACCATGAAACAAAAGAAAGAAAGATGCACAACAAACACTCCCCTTTGAACAGAAAAATTAGAAATCCCTGGGAGGACAGAATCCTATGACAACAGGGATTCCAGAAGGATCCTATGAAATCCACCCTTGCTCTTGAAAGAGAACTCACACTACAAGACATAAAAAATGACCCTTTCAGTCGATTAAAGCACTACAAGCCTTTAAAGACCTCAGTCAGAATTGATTACTCCAAACCGCCTTCACCCTTCCCCACTAGAATTCCTTTCACCGTTTCTAGGGGGACCTTCAGACGCAATAGTGTCAAACTTAATACCCGACAACTAAGACATCTCAAAGAGACCAAAGCTCCGTTCAACTCCTCTCATTTATGTCATCCTACTGTGAGAGGATCTTCTTAACCAAAAAAAATAAGGAAAAAACATATTACTATCACTAAAAAGGGAAATTCTTCACTTTAATCAACTGGAGAGTTGGCCAATGACGAATTACCCGTGGTTGCACATCAATCGTATGTTAATGCTTTATGAGGGGCATGAAATAATCAAGAAAGAAAACCATGGACCTAATAAAACTGGTCTATTGACCAAGACATAGCCCAAGCGAACACTAGACATACAGGGGGGAACCACTATAAGGGATTCCCGAAGCACTTTTCAAAAGAATTCACTAACTACACGCTTGAACAACAAATTTCAAAATAAAAATTCAAAATCAAGACAAAAATCATTCAAAAAGGATTCTCGACTCGAAACTCCTCACATCAAACACTTCTCAAAACACAAGGACACACCACACAATCATCAGTTAATAAAACACAAAATTTTCCTTTAAAAAAACTTTTTGAAAATAAACGAAGCTAGTGAGTTTCCAAACACCAATGGTGTCGCATGTGTCTCACACATGCATGTTCTGTGCAACAGCTACACCCACCTCATTTCCATCTAGGCACTCATTAACGCATTCCATTAACCATTTCTCTTTCTATATATACCCATGCATGTGTCTTTCCATCAGAGCACCAAGGATCAAAACCAGAACCTTCCATTTTTTGAAATTAAAAAATTAAACCCACACATTTCAATCATTACACAACATTTTTTTTAAAGCGCTTCAATTCAAAACATTTTTTTCCAAGACCAAATCATTTTTTCTTAAAAACCATTTTTCCATGAATCCAAAACAAAGAGACAAAGAACAATGCAAGAAGAAACTAGTGTTAGTAGTTGAGTGGGACATATGGTTGGAGGCCATACACCAATCACACCACCACTACAGAGAGTATTAGAAGACATCATCCATGGATCCATGTGTCTTTACAAACCCTTCAAGCTCACTGGGACCATTGACCCCACTCCCTTTTCATTTCCCCTAAACAAGATTAACCACAGAGACAAAATATTTTGACAAACCTCAACTTACTTAGGTAACTCGAGTCCCGTCATGAGGTGTGCTGGCCAAGCACCTTACTCATAGCCCCGAACATCACAAATTAACTAATTAAGCAAATTTATTCATTAAATAATGTTTAAATACAGAACCACCTACCTTAGAAAGAGGAAATCCCAAAACTTGTCGGAATATCTAATTGCACCTGGTATGCACCATGAGGAATCCAAAATTAATGCTAAATCAATAATTCTAACCAAAACAAATCAAAATTTAACTCTAAATCGGAAAACATACTCACTGGAACCTAAAATATTCAAAATAAGAAGAGGAGAAACCCCAATCCAAAGAGGGAGAATCCTACCCATAGAGAGAGGATGCGGCGATGCAACTTGATCTTTTTCGGGAGGTCCAATCACTAGAAATGGGTCGACTAGTGAGGGGGATGGCTGTGGGTTGTGATAGGCTAAACATGGAGGAGGAATTGTTGGAGTTGTGTGTCGATCGGAGGTGACCAGGTGAGGGCGGTATCAGCTTGAAGAGTCTCTAAGAAGGAGGTCAGGCTGGCTGGACATGGGGGGTGGAATGCGCGGACCGTCTGATAGAGCGAGAGGGTAGTAGTTCCGAGAGGGGAAGGAAGGGAATCAACATGACGAGGTTGGTCGGGGGAGCTACAGCGTGACGGGCTGACTGGGCTGGACAAACCCACTGAGCATGGTGGGAGGCGGAGTCCACCATGATCAGTTGAAGGGGAAATAGGTGCAACATGAAGAGGGTAAGGATAGGAGGCACAAACCATAAAGGGGAAGAAAAAAATAAAAACAAACAAAACAAAAAGAAAAGAAAAATATAACAAAATAAAATAGTAATAATATAAATAATAAACTAAAACAAAAGTAATAATAATAAATAAAATAAATTAATTGTCATAAATAATATAAAAATAATAATAATACTCAATAATAATTAATAATATCCTTAAATAATAATATAATCATTATCAATAAAATCTTTTTATTTTATTTTATTTTTATTTTTCTACTCATTTAATTTTATTCATTATTAATTAATTTTTTTTTGAACATCGGGAAGGTGTGTGGGGAACCGGGTGAGGCTGCGTGGTGACCTAGGCAAGGCCACGTGGCTTCGACAGTGGCACGCTAAATTATTTCATGGAAAAAAATCTCATTTGTCAGTGGAAGAGTGAAAAACTCCAATCGGGCTTGACCCACATTTCATATATATATATATAATAATAATTATTATTATTATATGTCGATGAAATTATTAGGTAAAAATAAAAATAAAAAATTAGAAACATGACGCAACGCGAAGTCCGAGTGTGATATCCTAGATGGGTTTTTCCACGTATAAGCTCAAACCACCAAGAAGAAGATGGTGGGAATAAATAGTGCAAGCTATGTTACACGAAGGTCTTACTAGGGTTTCTTTAAAGAATATTTTTAATTATAATTTTTTTCATAAGACTTTACATGAGTAAAATATACGATAGTTTCTGACATTAGAGCAATGGGAGGGTACCATTCTAGAGTACTCCAGTCGATTTGATGAATGGATGGTTCTCACACTAGATATTGTCATTAATGATTACCTGAAGGCTCAGAGGTTTGAGATGTGGTTGAGAGATGAATGTTTAGTTGATGCTAGTTCTTTTTTTCCTTTCTACCATTGTATAGGTAGTGGATAAATAATTTTTGGCTGAAGAATACATTTCTAGAAGGATAGGCTTGGGCAGAGCTTTAGTGGTGCAACAATTAGTTGGGGTGCTTTTTTTGGTCAGAAATGAAAGTGCAAGAGTGGTAAATTATTTGTAGGACTAGTGTTAGGAGATTATACATGGAAATATCATGGAATTTTCTACTAGGGTGGGAGGAATAGTCATACCAAACCTCACCTTATAGAGGATCCTCGAACTTTTCATCTTTATAGTAAATCTATCCATCTAAAGCGTTTCTGTGATAAGTAGTCCCAAGGAAGTAAAGCAAGATCCACTTTCAACAAGGGGTAGCAGGTTCATTTTGATACTTCTAAGGGAATAGGGTCTTATTATCAGGATAAGGGAGATGTCTAGGTGTGTATGTTTAGATGGATTTTTGCAGTAGAGTGTGTGATTGAGTAATCTGAAGCATGGCCAACTACTGTTAGAGTTATGGTGTTTGTATTATCTTCTTTGGCGATGGGTTTGTTTGATATAAGTTTTACTAATTATTTTATATCATCAAAGTTGGTTGACATAATGGGTTTGTGTTTGGAGAATAATTTTTTCTTGTCAGATATTTCCATGCATTGGGGATAGAGGTCTGAACAATTTTCAAAAGTACCACATGTCGGGTGGTGATAGGTGAAATTGATGTGGTTTCAAACTTTTTAGTGCTTGATATTGACACCGTTGACTTGATTATATACATCGATTGGATGATTATCATAAAGGACTAGATATAATTTTATTACAAATGGGTATAGTTCTTATCTACCAATTGGGTCAGTCATGTTTTTAGGGTGAGTAGGACCTTAGATCGGGAAGGGCGAGGTCAGTTGTTCATTATGCCAGTTTAATATCATGCCAGTTTTTAGAAATGATTCATGATGCAGTTTACCTTGGTTTGGGAAGTCAGTTACCTATTGTTGTGTGTCCATACCCTGAGGTATTTCGGGATGATTTTTCTAGCTTTCTGCTATAGAGAAAGGTTGAGTTTATTATTGATCTGTTACCTAGAATGATTCCCATTTCAATACCATCCTACCGAATGGAACCTGTGGATTTTGTTGAACTTATATTCTATCTTGAGGACCTAGAGGTGAAAGTATTTATTTTTCCTAGAGTTTCACCATTGTATTTTCCTATAATCTTTTATAATAAGGTATAAATAACTCTTAAAAAATTTATTGACTATTAAAAGTTGAATCGGGTGACCGTGAAGAACAAGTATCCTTTACATAGAATTTTTTTTCTCTTTAATCACCTAATAGTGGCTCATTGGTTTTCTAAGATTGAGCTACAGTTGGGGTATCACCAATTGTGATTCCAAGAATAGCATATACCCAAGACAACATTTCAAATTTGATATAGGAATTTCAATTTTTTGGTTATGCCATTCAGTCTTAGAAATGCTCCTACAATGTTTATGGTCTTAATGAACTGAATCAGTCATCTGTTCTTGAAATATTTTTTTTTGTGTCCACAGATGATATCTTGGTGTACTCCAAGATAGAGGAAGTGAAAAGAGACCATTTGGATATCATTATTTGAACCTTGAGGGAACATCACCTATATGGTGATCTTTCCAAGTTAGAGTTTTGGATCTGAGAAGGGAAGTTTTTGGGGCATGTGATATCTTAGTGGGGTACCTCAGTTGATATTAAAAAGGTGTAGTAATTTATGTCATGGTATAAACCTAGAAACATGTTTTAGATGCGATGATTATTGGTTTTTTCTATTACTATCAATAGTTTGTTTAAGACTTATCCAATATTGAATATTTTATGAAAGATTTATCTTGTAAGGGTGTAATGTTTTTTGGGGAAAATATTTTTCATATATCTTTTGAGGAACTGAAGATGAGGTTGAATTTAGAACCATATCTGATTTTTCTAGAACCAGGATTAGGTTACGATATTTTATGTTATACTTCTAGTAGGGTCTTGGGATGTGTCTTGATGTAAGAAAAAAAGGTAGTGGCGTATGGATCATGCTAGATACTCCCTCATTAGAAGAACTAACCTTCCCAGGATATTGAGTTGGTAGCTATTATACATGCGCTCAATACCTGGCATCACTATCTATTTGGGGAGAGGTTTATGGTATATTATGATCACAAAATCCATAAGTATATTTTCACATATATTGATATAAACAAGTGAAAGAGACATTGTGTTGAGTATCTTAAACCATTCATTTTTATATCGTATATACCCATGAGGAATGGAATGTGTTGGCCGATGCATTGAGAATAAAACTACAGATAAAATCCCTAAAGAAAGCAGTTAAATAATGGTATCTGTTGAGTTTGTTTTCTATAATGAGTTTGGTAATGGAGAAGGTTGGTGGAAATTTTTTCTTATCTTTGATAAAAGTTGACACGTCTTTTGATGGGTGAGTTTGGCTAGATAAAAAAACGGGCACAAAAAGACAATTCTTAAAAGAAATCCTAAATGGTGGGGAGATCTCATGCGAGTTGTCTCAGTCTCTTAGTGGGGATTTGTGCTTCTGAAGTAGGTTGGTTGTTCCATTTTCCTTGAGAAAGAAGTTTGTAGGGAGTGGACAATAGTTATGTTTGTCAACAATCCCTTGGGATAGAAAGATGTACCATTACTTGGGACATATATATTAGTGGTTGGGGATGAGGAGGTCAATTGTAGATATTGTATCACAATGTCTGACTTGTCAAATAGTTAATACAGATTACCATAGACTTGTAGGATTCTTTTAACCCTTACCCATTCTGGTATGGAAGTGGAATGATATTTCCATAGATTTCATCGTTGGTTTACCATGGAGTCCTTGTGGAAAGGATGTTATTTGGGTTATTGTTGAAATAATCACTACATTAGTGAATTTATTGAAAATAAAAGAAATGATAAAAGTGAAAAAACTTCTATAGATAGTGAAGATTCAAGGGGTTCCCTCTACATTTATTTCTGAAAGGGACTAAAGGTTCACATCAAGGTCCTAGAAAGGGTTTTAGGAGGAAATGGGTTCCCAATTGAAATTTAGCATGTCTCATAATCCACATACAGATGGATAGACATATAGGTTTATCTGAGTTCCTGAAGATATGATTCCGGATTGTGTTATTAATTTTGGTGGATATTGGGACCTTGTTTTTCCTTCAGTAAAGTTCTCCTATAAAAATAGTTATTGGGGATTGATAAGGATGGAACCTTTGGTGGTTTTTATGGGAGTCCATGCCAATCTCTCTTGTTCTTGATAGAGTTTGGAGGGTGTTACTTGGTTGGACTGAGTGTTTTTCAAGAGATGACAAAGGTGGTGCAGTTGATCCAGAGACATTTGATCACAACACAGAGTCATTAGAAATATTTTGTGGACAATCTTCTATTGGATGCTGGAGTTTGGGGTTGGTGATATGGTCATTCTTAGAGTTTCACCTGGCTTGGGACATCATCAATTGGGTATGTAGGGTAATTGGACACTATGGTTTTTAGACCCCTTTGAGATCATTGAGTGACTGGGGAGGGTATCCTATTGATTTATTTTACTATTTGGCTTGTATTCTATACATGATGTGTTTCATATTTCCTTATTGAGGAGGTATTTACTATATCCATTCCATATAATTAGATGGTAGGATGTTTTTCTTGATCTTGATACCACTATGGTTGAGAATCCAGTTTAGATTAGGATCACTAAGATAAGGTATTGCATTGTAAAATGACCCCTAGTCCGGGTACTATGGAAGTGTGTACAGGATTGCCACAATACATGGAATTTGGAGTCATTGGTGAAGAAGATATGGACTTATCCTTTTTGTGAATCCAGGATCTTGAGCTCTTTATGGGGACAAAAGGATTTTATGGTGGGGAGAGTGTAACACCCCATTAACTTTATGATAGATATGTTCTAATCTCTATTTTTGGTTTCTTTTTTTGGCTGACTATTTTCAACCCTGAATATGGAGGACACCAGTATTGGTTACGTCAACGATTTTTTGAATTTTTAGTGTTTCCCTAGATTTTTTTACTATTAGTTGGGCTGTTACACGATGTGTTTTGGGGTTACATGACATATAATGTGATCTAGACAAATGTCGTGAAATGGATTACATAGTGTGAAAATGTTACACTCTCTTTAAGGATTACACATTGTGTAATTTGAAAAATTATGTTTTTAATCCAAGGAAACCCTTTTTTAGTTTAACATAAAATTAAATAATTTCTTGATATGAAAAGTAATTACACACAATTTAATTCCCCGAGATACAATTTTTAGGGTCTTGTATTGGTGTGTGAGGCTTCATTATATTTTTCAGACTTCTCCTCTCATCTAGAGTTCTTACTATAGAAATTTTTAGGTGACTCCCTACCCTCAAAATTGCTTCTTTTAGTAATTGATTGAGAGGGTAAGGTGTTTTTTCTCTCTGTTTAAGCTCTTCTATCATTTGGGGTGGTGACACCATTTGTTATAGGGATTAAAAACTGGGTGGGGTTTTATATAAATCCTTTCTAGTCTATTCCCATGCCTTTTCTTACGAAGGTAGATATTATAGTTTCCAATCCCAATTTCCAATGGCGGTTGGGTTTTCTACTTTCTTGAGGTAGGATTATCTATTCAATTTTTGTAATTTCTTTAATTTATTGTTGTTCATATTAATTTCTTGAGATTTGAAGTGAAATTTCATATGTTGAAATTGAAAAGGGAATGGGTTTTCATTTGAAAAGTGGGATTTATTTAAAAATATAATTTCCTTGATTTGAAAATGAAAAGGTATCTTCAATATCTAATGAATATTTTCTAGTCTTTGATATTATTTTATTAAAATGTGAGCAAGATTTTTAAAATAGAAGTGGACAAACATTGCACAGATGGAACCTTGGGATAATCAACAAAGAGACACATATAACCTTAGAGTGTGTGAAACAACTAGAAGATATACTCTTTTATGTTTATGGCATATAAAATGCCTCATTATTAGTTGGATCTAACCTTATGCCTTATTAGGATTGTAAGTGTCTAGTATGTATTGTCTCGTAGGATAGATCCCGACTGGTAGGTGAATTTTTGTTTCCGGTTATTTGTTACATTTATTTTATTTCATGTTTTTTTTCTCAAAATTATATTTATATTCAATATATTTACCCACATTATTTTTGTGATTTGGCAAGATTTTTTGAAATTTGATAAAACTGAAGGTTTTTTTTGAAAAATTCTTTCAATTTTTCTTATTTATAAAAAATATTTGAAAACTGCTTTATTTAAATTCTAAACTTATGAATTATTATTATTAGATTTTATATAGATTATTTGATGGTATCCTACTAGGAACTATTTATCACACACTAATTCTTCTGATGGGTGGATTTAGGCCTTTTTTGTAGGATTTAGGTAAAAAGAAGTGCATTCTGTAGCATGTAGAATTCTCTTTACGTTTCTATTTTGTTATGGGATAGTTTGGAGGTGACATTTGGTCACATGGAGGATAGATTCTTCTATAATTTTCTTCCAATATATTTTATCATGTTTGGATATGTTTTATGTCCCGTTGTTTCTTCTTTTTAATTTTTTATGTCTTGTTTTCATTATATAAGAGATCTATTTTTCTATCCTTGTTGTACACCAGTCTATGATGAGATGACATGGATGACTAGTCTTGTTGACCTAGTTTTATCAATTTATCCTTCCAAATTTTCCTATCATCATGCATGAACATGTTCCATATTTTCCTCATAACTGAAGGTTTACACTCACGGTGCACCTACATATACACCTTCACTATTAGTTTTTGAATAAATCTGAACTACACTTAAAACCGATGCGGATTGTACAATTCCCAAATTGGATTACACTCACCACTAGTACCCTAACTCAAAAGGCCAGGAGGTATGATCTTTAATAAATGGTCCCTATACCATCATTAGTCATTATCCCCATTGGGATGGGAATTGTGTGGAACCTGAAGTGATATACTAACTCAACCTTCTCTAGCACCTCCACCAAGCCCAACATGAGAGGGTGATTCCTGAAAATGTTTAGGATTGATGGAAGATAGTGTTTCATGGGAGGAGAGATGTGGTTTGGATACTAATATCCCTAAATGTGTGTGCCTACCCTTATATACATGAAATAGATGGACCTACACACATGAAGTGGATTATTCCCATCACGGATGTGGTGAATCACTTTGTAAAACATTACCAGTAATGGGAAAAAAATTTAAGCGCTGCCTCATCACCACCACCACCACCATAAGGAAGGTGCTCAGCCATAACTCCTAAATCCCTCATAGAGAGAATACACACACAGATCAGTGTAATAATGAACCCTTCCAGCTGGACCATTGACGTTTTAGGCATAACTATGTATCCCAACAGATTCCACTGGCTTTACTCCAAGATCCGCTAGTAGGATTGATCCTTCCAATGCTGGTAAAATCCAAGGCATGTGTGTGGCCTCCCTAGTAGATTATTTTTTAGGTCCCCCCCCTCGAATGTATCCTCTATTATCTTGTTCAAGAAATATTTAAACCATTTCTTGAATGGGATTTCCCTCATCCCTAGCCTCTCTTCAATGCTCCCTATACTAGGTGTAGCAATTCCCTCACAAGGGATGAAATTTTCTCCTCGTCATCCCACATGTTTTCTATGCAGAGGAACTCATCGTAAAATGCCCCATGAATTAGGATCCCAAAAATCTAGTGAAGATCCCATAGGCTGATCCCAACCTCCCCATTATTCATATGGAGGGCGTTTTTCCCTTGTGACCACATGCACAATAACTCATGCATGATGTCCTGGTGGCATTAGACATGAAATTGTGAGGCCCATGCTACATTATAAATCTCCACTTACTTTAGATCAGCCTAAAATAAATGGAATAATGTATATTCCCAATCTACCCAAGCTAATTTATCAATGAAACTTCCAACATAGTGAAGGTCTCTATTGTCGTTCAATCCTTTGGGCAGATTTACCAAACCCGATTTGAGAATAATCTCATACTGTTGTGGGGATCTATCATCATTTGGATTATCCCCATAAATAATGTTGATGTGGTTCCAAAGAGTTTCTTCTATGATTGTAAAGTGGTTCTTTTGGATATATACTTCCTAAGACTTGTGTCATTGGTAGTATCTGAGTGTTCTACTAAACCAGTTGACTAGTTCATCTTGACTCACTGTGGGGATTAAAATATCTTATCTCAGCCTGATACTATAGAGTGGCATCAAATTTCTTAGTGGGTACTACCTATGATCCTCAATGTATATTTTGATAAGTGATTAGTGTCCCAAGGTGCATCAAATTATCTCCCCTATAATTAGATTCCTAATCATTTCTTCTATACGATCGGTGATGGTATTAAATCTTTGAGATTCAATTGGTTTCAAAGACTTAGTTTTTTAGTTTGGTTCATGAAGTTCATTTCTAAATACCATTCTCATAGATTGGTTTGTGAAGATATGGTTCAAATAGTTTAGGTTTATGGAGTCTAGTTCATTGAGAATTGTTTGCGAAGATGGTGAGCTTCGCGAGCAATGGTGACTGTGATTTCAAAGCCACCCTGAAGGATATGGGATTCATGAGAATATAGATCCTTATTTTATATTCATGAGGGTATGATGGTCACTTTTAGGGGCCCCTCCAATATTTATAATCATACAACATACCTCAGGCTTCACAATCATCTTTGCAAAGAGACTATCCAAAAATTGATTTCTGATTGTGCATCATGAATAAAAGTTGTTTTCTAATTTTTGTGATTAATCCTTACAATATAGATGTCCTTTTTAATTTCAGCTCCTATTATGAGGGGGGGGGGTTAGAACCAAAATTCACATGCCATGGGAATACTGGAGGAAGACATGACTAATTGGCAATGAATTTGAGGGAAAATGGCCCAAATAATCCTTTAAGTGTTTATCTCACAAATATAATTAGCTTAAAAAATTACTTGATCTTGAAAAGATCCCTGGAAAATGAGTTTATTTGAAAACATGTGAATTATTGATGATAAATTTCCACACAATGACATACAAAGTCGCAGAACACTTCATAAATGTGTGAAGGCTTGACAGTTTCTTCATGAGTATGATGTTTAGAGTCATGAAGCTATGGCAATTTGTGAATCCCATAATTCTTCATGAAAACCTTCAATATTCATGAAACCCATGAACTATAAATTAATACTTCCGAAAAACATTAAAAAACTATCCCCAAAATTTCAAATTCTGAAATCTCTTCTGATTCATGATCCTATTTTGCTTCATGAACCAAAGCGAAAATGGATCACCTAAGGTATCCTAGCTTCATGAAACCACCTTACATGTGTCATTAAGAGCCATCATCCTGAGTGGTGATTCCTTTCATGAAGGAATATTCCTTTCACGAAGGAAGAAGTACATTTATGTCATTTGAGGTTTAATGAAGCATTTAGCCTTCATGAAGCACTCACTTCCTAGGGCAGAATTTCCCTTTGAGGTAGGGGCACCTTGTTTCATGAATCATACCCCTTTGCGAAGCCCTTGATCTTCATGAGGCACTTTAGGTCCACAAATAACCTTTCTATGAGGCCTTAATCTTCACGAATCAACTATATTTGGATTCTCTATGGTTCCTCCCTTCTGTTAATCCACCTTCACAAATATCGAGTTCCTAGGGCCCCCACACCAAAATTGGATAGGTACTGATTCGCCTAGAGTCTCCATGTGACTGGTTCCACCCATTCATGTGTCCATCCACTTCATCTAAAGTGTGTCTCAAGCCTCCCACCTAATTTTTTCTTCTAAGAATAGGTACTATAACACCTATTACTTGTAAGCATAGAGACCGTAATGAGGACCTCCTGACTGATCACTCCTCTACAGAAGTGTCAACACTATTCCCCAACCAAAGGCATATGAGTAGTGGACATATAATCCCAAGGGGTGAGGATTGAGTCCCCCATCTCTCAATTTTAATCACATAAAACTGATTATCTCCACATCATATTCATAATATGTGAAAATGAATGAAAACAACCTCAAAACATGACATAAAACTATAGGCTTACCTCATGTGATGAACACAAGATTCCCCATGTACAATAATTATGTGATTCCACCATCTCCCCCATCATTTTATGGCCCTTCCTCATTGGGTATATGTCATTTATAAGCCCCCACTATCCTTCCCTAACATGTAATGACTATTCTAACTCTTCTAGATTCTACGTGTAATCCCCAAACCATCCCTCTCCAATGCTCCTTCTATGAGTAAAGCATCTTTACCATAGGATGTTAACTACAGGGATTGGTCTTTTCACACGACCATAAAAGTTCATCATAAAACTACATGAGTTTTGATTCTTATCTTATAAATAGGGTAAGTAGGTGCCTCTCTAAGATTCAATCCCAACAATGGAAAACACATGGTGTTCCCTTATAGGGAAATACCTTCTGAATCCACCACAAGGGGTGTTTTGATCCACAATTATGGTTGCACCTCCATGGGGAGTTCTAATCCCTCAGTAAAATATTATGGTGTGAAATTATCCCTCCTAGAGACATACCACCCGGATCCACCTCATGGGGAATTATGATCCATCTATAAACCTTCAGGTGTGATATATTCCCTCATAGGGACACACATTATAGATCCACCTCAAGGGGATTTATGATCCACAATTCTAGATTCACCTCAAGGGGAATTATGATCAATCGATAAAACGTAAATTATTTACATCTTCCCTCATAGGGAAACACCTCCAAGGTCTACCATAAGGGGCATTCTGGTTAATCCATCCCATAACCATAAGGCATAAACTATGTGCCTATGTCCACAAGATGTTAAACTCATGCCCCGATCAATCTCAACCAGATGTTCCGATCTTTCCCCACATGATGTAGAACTTGTGACCAGAACGAAGAAACCTACTCCATATAGTACACATGGGATTATCGAGGTAAAAATACTTGGAAGACTTATGCTTCTAACATCAACTACCTCATGATCAAAAAATGGATTCTTGGGGTTTTGTGCTTAATATTCCTTATATGAGATGACCTCTTAAGAAGATGATTCACAAGTGACCAATTCACCCAGCATCCAGATATGGAACAATTCACAATGTGACTGCTCTTAAAATTGATGGTTGCAGTTCTATAAAGAAAAAATTATCATAATTAACCTGTTTCCATAAAGAGATATCATTTAGAATGAGTTCCATGAACACTAATTAAATCTTTGAGGGATACATGTACTGGGCTATGATCTCCAAGGAGGAATATATGGAAGGAGAATCCGACATATCATCATCCCATTTTTATTAAGGATAATACATCACTAATGATATTTTTGAAATCCACGAGCCTTTGGAAATTGGGAATGTAGGGAGACATCAAATAATATATATTTTTCTTATGTCGACACACAAGAGGGGCCCCAGTGAATGCATCTGAAATAGATACAATGGGTTTATGTTAATCTTAAGATATAATAGTGTCAACTGATTGGTAGTTACTCCTAATAAATGATATAGTTAAGTCACTATGAAGTTAAAATGATGTTAACTGATTATAATTTACTCAGAGAGATGAGAATGTTTACCCGTTATAGGTTATTCCTAAGAGATATGAGAACTATCCAGTTAAGTGATTCCATGATGAATGTTGGATGTTCCAAGATACCTAAACAATTTTTAAATTCATCCCATTATTTTTTATGGATCTTTTTCTCAAATATTTTTTCCACATAGCTCATGAATGTTGACTTATATGAATCTTGTCTTATGTTAATTCTATATTCCATGTATCCCGATTTATGATGTAGTATTTATAGGTATGATATATCTTATGTTGTACTCCTAAACATTTATTATTTCATCATACACTTATGATCATCTTATACTCAATTATGACATTCAATTTTTAATGCTTATGTTTACCCTTATGGATAATCTGATCTCACCCTTATAATATTTTCAGTTTCTTTATGTTTTGAAAAATGGTGTTAAATTAATTATGTCTAGAAATTTTTCATGTGTGAAGAATTTAATGGACATGTTGAAGACATAATTTTAAGTAGGAAAAATAGGAAATAGTGGGAAAATTATCACTTGAAGTCATGGATAATATTATATAAGAATTAGTCCAAATTCTATAAACCTCTAATTCTAAAAGTTCATTGGTTATGTAAGTGTTCCAATATTTTCTGATGATTTTTTATGTTTTGGATGAATAAAATTTGGTCATGATTATTAGTATCAAATATAGAAATTTAAAGAATATATTTTTAGAATAGGATCTAAGAGTGAAGGTTCGAGGCTATTATTGGGAACATAATCACAAGGTAGTGAGTAAATAGAGAATAAACCTTGGAAAAAAATATGGTACAATCCATAAATCAATAAGGGATTAAAGGAGACCATAAATTCATAAAAAAATAAAAATTTTATATTAAAGTGATCATTTTTGTAAATTATAGAGTTATATGGAAGTGAAACATTAAAAATTATTTTCATTAAATAATTTATAAATTTGATATAAAAACAAAGTTAAAAGTTACATCCAAAACAATTTTCATGAGATGTTCAGAATAATTCTAAAATAGTATTTCTAAAATAATTTACTATAATTTATTATTTAAAATAAATTATACTTATGTAATAAAATATAAAGTGAAATATAAAAATATACATAAGTGGAATGAAATCCATTTTTAAAACTGTTAAAAAATTAACATCCTTAAACTTTGGAATAAAATCAAAAAATTCAAAAAATAATGGGATTAGATAATAAATTATAAAACACAAATACATTTAAAGGAAACTAAATCATAAATAATATTCCTAATGGTAGGAAAATCCATTCATACAAAAAAAATTTAATGTGATTATTTTCACACTTTTATATAGTAAGTCAAAATTACTTTTATGATAAATGTTAAAAATGTTATTTTCAAACATTTTGAATAAAATTTCAAACATGGTTAAGATGTTTACTCTTCATTTGTTATACTCCATTATATTGAACTTAAGGCCTCTAGAAGAGATGTTTATGGTCACACTAGAGAATTTATAGTGGTATATGGTAAGTTTTTGGTGGTATTTATTTATAAATTTAAGATAAAACTAAACTAAAACATATCATTTGAAAGGTTAGATTTAGTCCAATTTTATAGGAAATTTTTAATAGAATTCTTATAAATAATCAATAATTAAGGGATAGAAATATAATTTTAAAATATAAAGTGGATCATAAATGAAACAATTAGGATTATAGACCATTTAAAATCCAATTTACTCGATATATTTTTTTAAATCAATCTATAAAATAATGTTTAACATTTAATACCCTTTAACGCAATTTTCATGATTATTCATATAATTTGTCTTCAATAGTATCATACCTATGTAATTTGAATCCACTCTTTAAAATTACTTATTAACTATCATGTTTACACATATAGGTTATTAAAGTTTCCATTTAATCCAAGTATTATTACTTTTAATTTTTTTAATACCATTTAATATGACTTTTCTATTTCTTACACAAGCATTGTGTCGATGATGTATAAGTGTTTGAGATTATTAGACTATTATTTAAAAATAAAATAAAATAAATAACATAAGAATAATTTAATACCCATCATTATAGTCATATATATTCATTCATAATGTGTTTTTATCCTCATCATTATCATAACAATAAAATTAAAATATTAGGTGAGGGAGAGTGATGTTTTTTTTCAATATGCTTAACATAAAATAATATAAATGTAATTCTCAAATAAATTTGAAACCAAAGGGAAATTGTTTTTAAGATAGGTTATGGGAGGGTTTAAATAAACATATAAAATAATATTTACAAATTTTTATTGATATTATTGTTCTTATCTCTTTGTTTTTCCATTCTCCACATCTTACCTTAACGGTGATGACTAAATTTTTACCAAGGTAACCTATTTTTGTGAATAAAAATAAAATGAAAGTTATTTCATAATTTGAATTTACTAATTAAAAATATAGAATCTATTTTAAAATATTCAATTTCTATAGGTTAATGAATTAATTTTAATATAAATAACCAAACACAATGAAAAACAGTTTTTAGAAAATTATCATTTTATGAATAAAAATGAATTTATAAGAAAATTATGTATAGTATTTATTATAATAAAATTTATTGGTTTATGAATATAAAATAGATTTATTTGAATTTTAAATTAATCCAAAAGAGAATTTAATATTATAAATACTAAACTAAATGAAAATATGATAACTATTTCTTTTAGTAAAGTAAAACATCACTTAAGATCTAAAATATCTAACATAGGATTATAAATTCAACATAATATTTTTAAATGTTTTATTTTAATCCATAAAAAAAATTTACTAAAAAAATGTTTCATTAACTTTGAAGTCATTATTATATCATGCTGATGTCATAAAAGTAACAACATTTGTAAAATGGTATTTTCACTATTCACATAAAATAAATCATTTTAGAAAAATACAAAACATTTACCCTCATAAAATTTTGAAATTATAAATTCAAAAATGAAGTTCATTTCTAAAAATTATAAATTTATTTTTTAAATGGAATTATATAATATAAATAAAATAATCTTCTATAAAAAACAATCCTTTTTAAACATTATGTTTTCTTAATCTTATTTCATGTCAATTAATAATTAAATAAATATAATATTAAATATACAATCATTAAATTCTAAAAGTGATCATTTTAATTTATTTTGGATTAAATACACAATATGTTAAAAAATAATTGTTAAAAAAATATTTTTTATCATTAAACCATATTATGTGATCATATTTTATTGATTACTACCTTTTATATTCTTGTGGTTTTATTCTTATATTTTCAAGTAATTTTAATCAAATATTTCATGGATAGTTTTAGTTTTTTGTTTCATTTGAAACAATAAATTCAACAAATAATTTTTTAAAGTAGAATTACATATTTTAATATCATAGGTTAACATTATCCCCCACTTAAATAATCAGTGTCCCCACAATTTTCATTTATCTTACTAAAATGAGTGTATCTTGACATAGGTATAATCTCAAATGTAGGTAAGGAATATCAAAGTTACTACTAAAAAACTTAGTAATTATCAATTTAATATTTCTAAAGCAATGTATGTATTACTATAAGACTCATATTGAGTTTCCAAAAGTATAAATTGATAGCTGAGAATTATTTTATATATAAGAATTGATATATTTTTCTTTCTATTACTTGATTTTGATGAATTATTTTACCATAAAGATAGAAAATATGATAAAATATACATTCTTGATTTTATAATTTAATCCTTTGTTTGTGTTTCAATCAGTTTCTCATATCTTATTTATCTTATATTGTCAAAGATAAATAACCATGATGAATTTTTCTTGCCTGAATCACTAAAACAAACTTTTAAAAGTTCATAAGATCCAAACAATAATTAAAGTTATTTTTATTACCACTATCCACTTTCTGAAACCAAAATGGGTTGAAAAATTTGAAAAAATTCTCACAATTAATGAACCTTTATATTAAGAAATAAAAAACTAATATCCAAAACTAAAATAATAACACCCAAAGTTCAAATTAAGTCATCCCAAAAATAACTAAATGCTAGAAATTTTAAAAATATGACGACCCCACTTAAAACCAAAAAATTAGATTTCCTTAATCACATATTCTTCCAAAATCATCTTAGAATTTATCATCAAATAACACTAATCACTCGTAAAGTTATAATCCAAAAATATATATACCCTGATAATATATTCTTTAAAATATACTAATAATTTCCCAAAGTAACATGAATCATTATAACATAAAACTATATTCTTTTGAAAATGAAATCTATAATAAGACCTCCAATAATATCATCCACTTACACACTAGCCTATATATACCATATTAGATAAATATTGTAAATATTTTCCTAAATTACATTTTTCATCAAATTAACTTTCAATATCAATGGTTATATAAATTTTCTAAAAAATATGACAACCATTTTTCCTTAAATAACAAATATTAATTTGACTTAAATTCATATACTAACCATAATGGTAATTTATACCTTCAACTTGTACCCATAAATAAAATTCTTCTCAAAAAATTACCACACAAATTCAGAAACTAAACCCCAGTTTTACATCTACCATAACCATGTAGTACTTGTAAAAAAGATAAGTGTCTCCTAAAATTCTTTATTCCCTTTTAAATATTGTCATATATGATTTCCAAAGTGTAATTATACCATTGATCTTATGATCAGAATTGAACTTATTAAAATAGAATGTTATTCAAAAAAAATGATTATCCTTATATGATAATATCCAAACATCTAAAGCTATTTTAATCTTAATATGAAACAAACTACAATTACCCATGCCAATACAATTAGATCTAGTACTAAAGATGTACTCTTTATATACTGGCTTTATACGAACTGATGAGACCCAATTTAAACCACCCATAATTATAAACTCAAAATATATTTTTGAGGCACTTATATACCCAAGAACATTTTAGGTTTAAAGATTTATAAAAATATAAAAAAAATATAAACAAACCCATGTTTTCCCATCAAATGGATATTTTTCCATTTATACAAAAAATATGTTATTCAGTAATAAGTCTTAAATATCTCACAAAAAAATCTCCCCATATGATACCCTTATGTATATGTCATATATATTTCCCTTCTTCGTCACTTTTGGAAATAATAAAATATGAAGGGTTTCATATAATGCTCATAAAGGGGTTGAATTCATTGGAAGCTATCATAGAATAAACTAGTCCTGAATAAATTTAAAGGAATAAATGATCACCATTTGATCCAATATAACTAATCATATGAGATTAAAATACAATCCAGGATAATAATATAAACAATAACATGGATATTAATGATTGATTCCATACAGAGGTAATACATAATTCCTGATATGAATATCTTAACATCATGGCCTCAACCAAACACCATAAATACCATCTAGGCCTTAGCCAATATATCATAAACAATTAGGAAGAAAACACCAAATTCTCATGAAATTTTGTCTCATCATACCTACTAATGTATCAAGAGTGTTTAGAAAATATACCTCTTAGTGGTGTATTAAGGATTTTGGGTTGATTTTGTTTTTTGAAAAAGTGAGTTGACAAAGTTCTAGTAATTTTTTTTCAAAAGTGGAGTCTATAATGTTGAAAAGTTTCAAGGTGATTGTAAAAGATTTGAGAATAAAGTTTAGGATTAGTTTTTGTGACAAAGGGAGGATCTTTATGAATCACATAATGTAGTATTTAAATATTATATAATATATAAGAAATTCATGGATGATTTTTGGAAAAGTAATCGATTTCACATATTATTTTACCTATGCAAACTGCACAAAAAGTATGAAAAGATGTGATGAAAATTAGGTGAAGGATTTTTCACCACATGACAAAGTATGTAGATATTAAAAGGAAGTTCTAAAAGATTGTTGTCATTTGGGATGAAAATTTAGTGATTTTGGGTTGTTGAAAAAGGGTTTTCATGAAGTAATTTCACAAAGGTAGCTCATAATTTGGGAAACATGGTTATTTAGATTTTTCGGTAATTGAGGTTCTCTCTATACGAATTGAAAAGTAGGTGTAGTACACTATTGAGTCTATTAGTTAAGTTCTTAAAAATAATTTTGATTAAAAAGTTTTTTCGGCTTGTTTACCTATATCAAGGACCTTTAATAACTTATTTAAATAGAGAATTTTTTATAGAAGATTATTTGTAGGAGAATTTAGCTAAGTATAAAAAGAGTTCACAGAGTGAAAAATGTGAAAGGATTCAGTTCATGAAGTAGTCAAGTTCATGAAGGATAGTTTTTTTATGAAGGAATTCTAATTTTCAAGGTAGGGATAGTTCATGAAGGAGTATTTTCATGAAAATCATAAACAGTTTGTGAAATAATGAAAATTCATAAAGCTATTTTCCTACGCGGCGTACAAGTATTTCAAGAAGGTATTTTTGTAGTTCTCAAAAAAACAATACCAGTTAAAAAAAGGTAATCCCTAAATAAAATTTTATAAGTGAAAGTTATTTTTATATATCTGGTGAAAAAATAGCTTCATGGAACACTCACTTATGTGTGAACTATTTTCAAGGTTATTTATATTAATAGAATTATATTTTCAAAGAGTATTGTGTTATCTTCAATTGGGAGAGTAGTGATCTTTCAATGTGTTTTTGGTTGTAAACCATGGGGGATAGTGAGTCTACTATAAACATGGTAAAAACAGTTCTCTATAGTGTATCTAGTAAATTGGAAAATTTCATTTGTATTCCTTAAAGAATATAACCATTAAGTGTAAATCAAGATTTTTTTTGTTTCTTATGAATCCATTCATTTAAATTAAAATATTTCTATAGTAAGAAGAGAATATGGGTTTTAGTGAAGAAATAAGATCCAAAATGGGGAAGTGTTTTAACCTATCATACCTTGATTCACCCATTATCATATTTTAACTTATTAGGAAAATAATTTTTAATAGTGATAAAGGTTATGTTGAGTGATTCCCTCTCTTTTGAAGTTGGGAAAATTGTCAATCGCAAAGGGATTTTAATATTTTAGTGAAATAAATTCCAAATGTGGAAGAATAATATGTTACACTACTTTTTATATTTTTGAAAGTATACATATAAAGCTATTATAAATTATATTTAGATCAATATGGGTAGTGATGCATTTTTATATTCTATATGATGAGAAAAAAATATGGATTCTAGATGAATCAATTCTTTAGGGGGAGAATTATTCAAAATGATCCATATTAACATTATTTCATGCATAACCCTATATGATATGTAGTAAATTCTATTTTAAACCTATTAATGTGATCCGAAAGTTAAAGAATCTAAGTTTCAAGTTATATATAGAAAGTATTAGGACTTATGGATTCACCCATAATAATATATTGATATGTTCTTTGATTGGGTGAATTTGATTGTGGATGACCTGGATTGTCTCATAGAAATACTCTATGATGTAAAGATATTAAAAATATTGATAAGAATATTACCACATCAGTTCAATAAAAATTTCCATATTCTGGAGAATAAATCTCTAAAAAAAGAAATTTTATATTTTACACAATACCCTTGTCACATATATGATTCTAAATAATGATAAAGAGGATACAAAAAACGGGAAATTTATGGGGATTGAATTTCAGGATATGGAGAAGATTAAAATGGAGGATGGACAAGAATAAGTGGTGGATGAATTCATGTCATTAATTTTCCCAAATATACAAAGGGAAAATAGAATTTTAAATGGAAAATTATAGTCATGTTATTTATATGTGGAAGGGTTGGAATCTTTCAGAAAAGTGTCACAAGTGCTTTTAAGATAATGATGAAGATGATGAAAGTTTCATGAAGAAGTCCACATCCAAAGTGAACAGTAGGATAATCACAAAGATTAATTTGTTAAATTATGAAAATGTACTTTCCTAAGAAGATAATTATTAAGAAGAAATATAAGAATAAAAAATATAAGACTAAAACCATAGTGAAATTAAAATGGAAGATATTGGGGGTATTCCCAGACAATAGAAGAGAGTGATGGTGATAAAGGGGAAGTTGAATTAAGAGTGTGTCTATAGGTTTAATTAGAGGTATCTCTTGAGTATATAGATGTTTAGAGAGACAAAAAAGGAAACCTAACAATGCAGTTGCCAATGTCCAACCCTATATGAAACAAAAATAAGAACATAAGTCTGATTTGAAGGAAGAAATTAAAATTTCACATCTTCAAATCTAGAAAACTCAAAGAAGGTTCTTGAGTTCAAAATCAAAATTTAATAAGAAACTAGCGTTATTAATGGCTTGAATAAAACATTGAATGTTTTGTTCAAACAAATATAATAGATTTTGAATAAAGTTTTCATCTTGAGAAGAATAATAGAATATTATGAGAGTATTTTGATCTGGGATATGACATTGGGAAATCAGATCACATAGGTGATAAAAAAAGATAAAGTGGAGTGCATAGTTCTTGAGGAACAAAAAAAGGAAAATCCATATAACGAAAAGGCATATCCAAATTACAAGGTTAATGGGGGAATTTATCATAAATAGAAATTAGATATGGTTAATGAAATACAACAATCACTCACATCGAATTTAATGGTTTTTTTTTTGTTATGAATCGAAATATTCAGAGAACAAAAGGGAAAATTGGTGATATTTTAATGACCCACTTGAGTGAACCTAAAATTTTGTTCTCTTATTGTGGAAATATAGAATAATAAAAAATGAATCTTTCATAGATAAAAGTTATTGAAGAGCCCAAGATAAGTACAGATAGCCAAATAGAGTTCACTATTTTTGGAATGCATTTTATGGAAACTATTTTTGGTGTGGAGGATTTAGCCACATGGATAGATATTTCTCATCAACAATGAAGAATAATGTGTCGATGAAAACTCAAAATATTTTTATGTAGAGCTCAAGGAATAATAAATCGATATGAAAACATAAAATGGATTTGTATTGTTTCCAGATGAAATTGGGATAACATATGTTAAAGAATATCAATCATTTCATTAAATAATGTGTATGAATTTAATGCAATAAATCTTGAAGAAAAGATAAGACCTTTTAGTGGTTGTTGAAATTAACCATAAAGCATGAGATCATGATAGTGTTTTGAACCTTTATAGTGGACACACTTGTCACATGATAAGAAATAAAGATCTTTTACCAGGAATCAATAATGATATGTAGGAGGTCATCCCATTGGAAATGATGAATGCTGACATATTATTGGCTCAATAAAACAAAAAATTACTGGAAAACATATGAGACACATATATGTCTTAGTTATTGAAGTTATTAGTCATAACTTTTTAAGTATAATTCAACTATGTGACTCATTGAATTAAATAATATTCACTAATAATTCGTGTATCATCATGTTAAAATACAGTGAAATTATTATATTGGGGAATCACGGTAAGGTAAATATCAACATTGTTATTGGAGAAGAAGATATGTTCCTTTTATCCAAGGAAGAGGGAAATATATTTTGGAAAAAAAACATGGTCATATAAATTAATTAACCATATAAGATTACGTGAAAAGTGATGGAGCTCAAGATCTCTCTAATCTATCATGTGATCATACACACACATGTTATGCCTATAAATAGTGGAATATTACTTGAAATGTGTACAAGTTGAAAGATAAAAGGTCAACATGAGTTCATAAATTTGATCATATTTATGTATGTGGACCCATATCACATAGTTCAACTGATATAAAGATATACTATGATATTTACATTGATCATTATAGTGTGATGACGTGGATTTTAGTCATCACCCACAAGCTTGGGTTATTTAGTTTCATAGCACAATATTGGTGGGAAGATGAAAAGATACTTGGGAAAATGTTACAAAAATTATAATTAAATAATGAAACAATGTGTACTAATATCAATGAAGAGGATTATCTTGAAAAACAAAAGTGTATATAACCAAGTTATAGTGATAAAAACTTCTCATAAAAGTGTGGTAGAGAAGATAAATTGAATCATAAACAACATGGATAGAATGATTCTCATTGAAAAAGACCCTTAAAAATAGTTTGGAAGGAATATATATTGACATCAATATACATTTATTATAAATATTTATTTTTTCTAAAATAAATATAGAATATAAATGATATATTTTTCATATAAATAAGTATATGTTGAAGTAAATTTGAATCTTTGTAAGCAAGTGTTCCATTCTTAATAAATATAAAAATGATAAGTTTTAATATTGTGGTGATTAAGGGATATTTATTGGCTACTCAAGAAAACTAAAATCATATAAATTCATCAATAATTTGATATGGAAGGTTTTTAGGAGTAATGAGGTCAATATGGTGGAAAATGAGTATAATCCTCAATAAATTAGTAGGTAGTTTTGGGAGATAGTAATGATAGGTTGAGTAGCTCATAGTGAACACAAGTTCCTAAGGAAAATTAAGAATAAGGTATTGATGATGAGTTGGAGGAAGTTATACCACTATTTATGTAGAAACAAATTAGTCAAGATTAAGTTGATAAGAATAATATCATAGTTTTACAAATAGAACTAGTTCGAATAAAGAGAATGAAGCCTCTACAAAAAAATCTCTCCTATCATAGGTGAATCCAAAATTTTTAAGGAAGACATAAAATATGCGATTTTTTTTCATGAAATGAATGAATTACTTAACCAAAATGAGAATAATCAATCATGGGAGATTTTTTTGAGGTTGGTAGATAATAATTTCATCAAGATCAAATGGATTTTCCCTAATAATATGAATGAGAAGGAAATTTTGGTTCGAAAAAAATCATGACTTGTGTGTTAGGGATACTCCCATATAGAGGGTATTGATGTTGATGATAAATTTATACCTATTTAAATTATATAAACATTTTGACATTTTATAGATATAAAAGTGAAAATTAAATTGAATCTTTTTTAAATGGAAGTGAAGTTAGCATTTCTAAATTAATTCCTGGAAGAAGATGTGTACATTGAACAACCAGATGGATTTTAATTTTATGAAGATAAAAAAAATTGCTGGCTAAAGAAGGATCTGTATGGGTTGATGTTGGTTCTAGGAGCATGGTATTTATGGCTTAATATGTACATGAAGAAGCTTGGTATCTAGCATAGTAGATTTTATTACAATCTCTATGTGAATAATTTAAGTAATAAAATTTTAATGTTGTTTGTGTTTGTCAAAGACATAATATTTGGAGGATCTACTAAAGTGTAGTGAAAATAGTTTATAGAGTTCATGGAGTGTGAGTTAGAAATATCAAGGATTGGAAAATTGACATTTTTCCTTGGTCTGTAGCTGATAGAAAAAAGGAATGGTACACTTAATTATCAATCTAAATATGCTAATAGGCTTCTAAGAAAATTTTTAATTAATAATTCTAAGTATATAACAACTCTAGTTGATACATAGATAACATTTTAAATGGATTATTACGGTATATTGGTATATTTTATAATATACATATAGATCATTAGGATATTGTTGTAATTAACAATAATATTACACAACATTGTTTTTTAAACATGGTAGATGGCATGATTTTCAAATATTCCCGAGGAAATAAATTTACGTGTTGTAGAAATAATACTTTTCTATATAAAAGGAATGGTGTATTTTAGTTTTCTATGTAATGAAAAATCTAAAGAAGAGTTACCAGGTTAAGAATATTTTGATTGGGATGATATAGTTGAAGAAAGAAAGTTAACATCAATTGCATTATTCTGTCTTGGTAGACTATGTATCTCTTGGATATGTAAGAAACAAGATTACGTTACTCTTAGCACCACAAAAGATAAATATATTTCGACCACTCAAGACTACATATAGTTAATGTGGATGACATGACAACAATAATATATGGGAGTTGAAGTGATTCCCTTAATTATAATTCATTGGGATAATTTGAGTTCTAAAAATATTAGAAAAAATATATTCCATCACTCAAGGATGAAGCACATTTAAATAAAATAAAAATTTATTAGGGTTAAAGTGGAACATGGTCTATTGAAGTTGGAGTATGTTCCTACTCAACTACAGTCTATAAAGATCTTTACAAAGGAATTACACAAATAATATTTTGAATGACATAGACTAGCTCTTGAAGTCTAGTTGACTCGCCAAACTTGAGAAGTATAGTTATGTGACCCCCTTTCCATGAGGTATAGTTCTTTCTTTATGTGATGATATATTATCTTTCCCAAGTTGAAAACTACACAGGAGTGACCTTTGGGTTTGTTGAGAAAGGGTGATAAGTCATATTCATTAAAAGGGGAGAATCTGATCAAGGGAGCTTAGATCTTGGATGAGTTTTTTAAAATCTTATGATTCTAAAGTAGTTCATTTAATGAAGATAAATCATGGATATAGTTCAAAAAAAAAGTGGTTTGTAAATTTTTTTAAGAAATTATCCTTCTCATGAAACACATATTTTTTAATAGTTGGCATTAATCACCAACAAAAATCAACAATAGGTATCGATAATGGTTCAACTAATGGTATTGAGAATGATGGGGTTCTTTGATTATTTTTTTTGTTTTCCTTGTTTCACACAATAAGGATTTATCATGTGGTATTAAAGTAGTTTTTCATAAATATTTGATCTCTTTCGGGGGTCACATAGTGTGATTAGTGGTTAAAGGAAAAGGTGTATGCATGTTTTCCAACTAAAATTTCTCGGTGGGTTTGAAGAGTTGTTAAAAAACCAAAGAGGTGGATTATTGGAAAAAGTCCCTCTTTGTGGGGTTTTAAGGATTTTGGGTTGATTGTGTTTGTTAAAAAATCCAGTTGAAATTTTGTGAATAGGATTGTTATTAAAACAATTTTCTAGATGGTGGTGATTTTTACTGGTGTTTTCCAATCATTTAGGCATAAAGTTGTAGAGTATTTTTTGTGAAAAATTGTATACTTCTATGTAGTAGATAATAAAATATATTAAGACTGCATATCATGTAATGGAGTTTACAGAGTTTTTTTAAGAAAAGGTGTGAATTTCATATAGTATTTTCTCTATAAAAACCATGTAATAAGTACAAAAAGACATGATGAAAATATGACAAAGGATTTATCACCACATAACAAAGTACGTGGATAGAAAAGGGATGTTTTCAATGGAGGATTGTCATTTGTTATAGAAATTTGGCATGTTCGGAATGTTTATAAAAGGTTTTTTCAAAGGTATTTTATATAGGTAGCTCTTCATTTGTGAAATATGTGTATTCAGAGGATTCCACAAAGAAGTTTTGTGATATGAGAACTTTATAGAAGGTGAAGTATACAATATAGGTTATTCTTAAATTGATTAGGTTTAATTATGATTAATGGAGATTTCAGGTTTATTTTTATATATAAATGACCAATAATTAATTAATTAGAGTGAAAAAAATATGGGATAATTTTATCACTTTATAGAATTTATCTAAGTTTGAAAATAGTTTTTTAGTGAAAGATGTGAAGGGAGTCAATTTTGGACTTAGTGAAGTTTATTAAGGGGAGGTTTTTCAAGGTGGAGTTTGAGTTAACAAGGAAGGTTAATTTCATGAAGGAGTTTCAGTTTCTAATATAGGGTCATTTCATAAGGGAGTGTTTTCTCAAAAAGTATAAGTTTTTCATGAATCATTGGAAATTTATGAGCAATATCGCAGTATAGTGCACAAGTAGTCTACAAAATGATTAAATAACTTCAAAAATAAAGATGAAAAGTTCAAGATAGGAATTTTCACCCAAAAAATGATACATGGTTAAGTATATTTCATCTCTTGGGTGAAAAAAGCTTCATGGAACACTCACATATGTGTGAACCAATTATGAGGTGATTTAGATCAATATAAGAATCTTAAGAAGGGGCACTATGTTCTTTTAAGTTGAGAGAGCATTGAGATTTCATAGTGTGTTTGGTTATAAGCTAGGCATGATAGTGGGTCTACTCCAAAATTTTAATAATATTTTACTATAGTGGATTAGGTATAACGGATTGTTTAATTTTTGTGATCCTTATACTTGCCCATCTAAGGGCCAATGAAGTAAAATTATTATTTCTCATGAAGGATCTCATTTCTGTTCATACATTTCTATATAAAGGATAGAAGTGTAAATACCCTGACCCCAGTAGTCATGTGTGAGTGCCTTACTTTATTATATTGGCATAAATAAAATACTAGAATCCCATAGGACTGATCATTGAAGAAGTTTTTGAAACCAGATCACATACTTCAAAGACATATTGAAATTGAATCTATAAAATACAACATAGTCAATAATTTAAGAGAACTAAAATTCTCTTATCTTAATCCTGAATATCAATCATAATATACATCTTGGAGTCCTAGGAAAAACAAAACCAAAGAAATATGTGAGATCAGATTCTCATTAAGAGTAAGCGTACAATAGAATCTATTATGAATAAATATCCATAAACATAATGGAATGGTGTATAACTAAAACACAATCCATTTAAACATAATCTTGAAAAGAATATTGAAAAAATACATTAAAATCAAATAATTACCTATAAATAATCAAGTGTATATTTTACTAATAGAATAATCACATGAAATATCAATAAATAATATCATAATTATTGAATCTATAATGTCGAACACAATAAACATACCTTCAAGTCTTTGGCTAAGACAGTATACATAAACGGGTAAGACATCCACCAATACCTAAACTAGTTTGTCTCGTGATACCTACTCATGCATCGAGGGGCTATAGTGGGACCCTCCCATAACTTAATTAGTATAGTGCATTAGTCATATGAAAATGGTGAAACATAAACAATATAAACATTCATATTGAAAATCTATCTTATGAAATGTGAATACCTCAAAAATAAACCTTTAATGGTATCAAAAATAGCTCATCCACGATCAAACTGATCATAAAACATTCAATAAAATATTATAGATGGTATAATAATAGATCAACCTCAATCAATCATAATATCCAACAAATTATTTTTACATAGATGAAAATAATCTAATAAAATCATTAAAAGTTTCTTGAGATAAATACCCATTTTTTACTTTGAAATCATTTATTTAAAAGGCCACACAATTTTAAAAGAAAAAATTATCATTGAAAATAATCTTATAAACTTGTAAATTAAGCTTCAAGAAATTAAGGTGTAATGATAGTGGAAAAATATACTCATTTCATATAAGTTAAAAACATTCATTCTATATTTTTGCTGAAAAAGTCATAAAGTACCTCATTTGAAAAATGAAAAATGATTCATTTCAAAATAGTTCATAAAAAGATTAACATGGTTAAAAAGGATTTAAATTTTTTAGGATAATAGTAACAATATTTTGGAAATAATCTTAATAAACATGGACAGAGATGATAAATATTCCCCAAAATATACTTATGTATAAACAATCCTAAATAATAATGAGATTGTGAAATAAACCCTTACCTTGAACTTTACTTTAGTTAAATGAGGTTTAAAATCCTATATAATTCTTTAAATAATGTTATTAATTTATACCATAACTATATCCATATTTATTACATCATAAATGATCTTCTAATATCATTTGTTTAATAATAATCCACTATTACCCTTGTTTCGGGTGTAAACTACATCATTTTACTATGCATGTTTTTTTATATAAGTCTTTTTTCTTGTGAATATGATATATTTATTTTGTCTCCAGGATGATACTAAGTTCATATATATTATATTTAATCATTATACACATTTTTGAATTCATTCTTGAAAGGTTAACCTGGAAAATGAATCTCATCGCGTCGTGGAGGTGGTGGGTTGTATGTACACACGAGCGACAATATCATTCCATTAATGGTAAATATGTAAGGAATTGGATTTCCTTTTAATTATAAATAATCAATATCATGTAATATTTATTATTTATATCCATTATATCCATCATTATACATATCAAAATGAAGTGGTGATGAAAAACAAATTACACCATAGTGTGGAGATGATAAGTCGTACGTACACACAAGTGGTGCTTTAATTTTTCATAGGATATATAGAAGGTTTAATATGTAAGTACCATAATAATAATAAAGTATATTAATATATATGACACTATATTTATTAAATTAGTATGGAACCAACACATGAAGAGTAAGTGGAAGATGAAATGAACATGGATGAGTTGGTAAAACAATTACCTCTTCTTCGGTGAACTTCCTTTAAATCTTTTATTAAGGGATCTAGAGTTGGTTTTTTATTAGGAATAAAAGGATATAAAAAACATGAATAAGGATGTTTTTTTGAGAAATGGGCAGGTTTTTTTCAATATATAATTTTCAATGTGGTGTAAGGAAGTGAGGGAGGAGGATCCCTTTAATTATTGAGGAGAGGGACACTTCTAGAAACCCTCAAAATATTAAATTAATATAAATTAATTTTTAATAAAAAAATGGATAAAAAGTGAGTTATCTAAAATATAATATTATTATGGGTCTAAATAATTTGGAAAAATTATTTTTGGACAAGTTTAGGTTACATTATTACCTTCATCTCCTCACTTTAACCATTAGTTAAACCCTTTAACTCTTACCATGACAACTTGAATTTTTAATCTTTAATGGATAATATATTAAGTATAAAATTCCCAAATAACAATAAATGATTCATTAATTACATTATGAACTTTATCCCAATCATTCGGACAAATTTTAAATTTTTATGAATTTTATATCATTTAATAAAAATATTATTTATTTTAACCGATCATTATTATCAATTTTAACACAATTCATTTCTTGACTTTTTATAAAATAATAATATCCAAGATAAATTCAAAATAAAACCTTTAATACATCACTAATATGTCTAGGTATTATATTAAATTTGTGTATGACATTAATTATCTAAAATTATAATTATTGTAATATTTTTAATATCATCTATTTGATATTTCAATTAATTAAGTAATTACTACAATATCATTCTGTAATCCATAGAGGTAATTATTTATTTTATAAAAATTAAAAATAAATTATCATTATGAAGAAATATCTTTTATATTTAAAATTAATATTTATAGTTGAATTTTTCTTCTATATAACCCTATATTAAAAAAGGTTTAGTTATTAAAGATATGATTATGACATTATTATCCATTCTTTAAATAAAATATAATAAATGTCATACTATCATACATGTGGCTTCCAAAGGTTATAATCTCAACTCAGGGATTATTGTGGCTCACACCCACTAATTAAATTAAATTTGGACAAGTTTTATGGTAATTTTATTGTCTTTATAGTATTATTTTTACCCATAATTACCTGATTTACCCTTAACAATGGTTATTAAACTATTATTAAATCTTATATTCATATTAAAAAAATAAAAGAAACCTATTTTCATAATTTTGATCCAATTATTAAAATTATGGAATTTATTTTTCAAAATAAAAAACACAGAATTTACAGGAATGAATTTAAAATTAATCCCATTGACAGAATGAGTAAACAAGTAATTAAAGTGAAAACTTACAAAATATTGTAATGTTTAATATTAAAATTCAATGTAAAATTGGTTCCAATGACATATAATTAATTAAATAATAAAAAATATATCTAATTATACTTTAACGCAAATTAAAAATACAATTTAATGGTATAAATTATTTATATGAAAAGATGTTTTCAATTAAAATACAATATTTTATCACTATTCATTAAAACATGAAACTTATCAGAAAGATATAAAAAATCAACCAAAGTGAATTATTTTATTACCATTAAAAATAAGAAGTTTGTTTTTTCAAATAAAATTTATAAAAGTTACAAGAGACTTATTTAAAACAAGTTCACCATCAAAAGGTGGTAAAACTGCCTTTAAAAAAATATAACATTTTATGATTAAAATTGGTTTTATTCTTATCTTAATCCTATACAACTTATTATATGAATTGAATAACATTTTTTAGAATATATAAAATATATATTTAATTAATATATTTCAATAATTGTGATTAATTTATTTTTTATGATAAAAATCCATTATTATAATAAAAACATATCCATTATATTCAATTGGTTTTTATTTCATTTCCAATTATTTGGTAGTCAATGAATTCAATTTATAAACACATGTAAAATATAATTTCTTAATTTATTTAATCCTATTCACATATTTTAGCTTAATTTCAAGTGTTAAAATAATAATATTTAATTGTATATTGTGGTTTGTTTAAGACCGGTGTTGCCTGCAACATAAGCTATCAAAGAGATTAAATTTAAAAAGATGCACACCATTAAATCTTGGGGTGTTATATTCTCCCCTTATTTAATAAATTTTTTCCTTGAAACTTGAAATTAAACTTTTAAATTCAAAGGTTGATACTTAAAAATTTCTTTGTGGGAAACCCACATCAGAAATAGGGTTAATAAAACATCCACTTTAAAATAAAGAATGAGAAATATGAAGGTCTCCTATAATAACACATACTAGGGTTCCATGTAAGGAAACATGGACATGGAAGAGAAAACTAAATATAAATTTATTATGCATAATGATATATAACATGGTCATTATAATGTTAACCACCAAAAAATTGTAAATCATTGATGGTTTAAAGAGCCCATTGATTTCTTGGTAAAAAAATTAAATTAATTGTGTTTTTTATTCCAAATTATTTTCATATATAAGAGGGATTATTTTACTATAAAAATGAAAAATTAAATGATTTCATTCCATTTCATAAATATAATATCTTATTTTTCTTGTTCTTAGATATATTTTCACTTTATTTCGTACACTTGAATATGGATATTGAAGATGAATTTTTATGCCTAAAGTACTTTTGATGAATCATAAGGTATTAAAGTATTTCTATAATCCTTTAAATGTTTACTAAAAAAATGTTATCCAAAAGTATCCAATAAATAATACTTTAACATTAAACAATAGTATATAATTTTCAACTTAATCCATTATATCCTTAAGACTAATCCAAAATACTTCTATCTATATTAAGATTCCAAATAGATCTCTAAATTTATAAAATCAATTGTAACATTAGATTCCCCAAACAACATAATTTATCTCTTATTGAAACATACCAAATATTCAATCATCTTAAAAACATAATGAAAATGTTCATGCCACTAAATCATTAATGAATAATCATATATTTCATAATAATTATAACCATGACATCATTGATAAAATACTCAAATGACATAATTCTTGAATCCAAGCATAATAACATTAATCACCCCCCATCCTCTGTGGTAACACCATAATCTTGACCATGATCCATTTCCCACTTATTTGTTATATTCCTTTGAAAACTGAGACATTTATTTGTCTAGTGTCCCATCTTCGTGTAGTGGAAGCATTGAAATTAACATTTTACTTCTTTCCATTTCCATAATTAACTTGGTGGACTTTTTCTATACACTTATAACAAACTTCCATTCTCTTCAAGAAAGTATCGAGGTGTTTCTTTATGCAATTATAACATGTGGGAAAATATTTTATTCCTTTGTCCCCTTTATAAATATTTTGAACTTACATACTCTTCTTTTCTTTCTTTACTTAAAATCCATATGACCTAGATAAATATTTATCTATTTCGTTATCACATGATATTACGTACTCATATTATGAGGATATATGGAAGGCTATTTACCTTTGAAATATTGTCCTAAAAATACAAAATATATGAACCTTTTTACCCTTTGGATCATGTACATTATTTAGGATCACATTCCTTCTACTAAGTTCCACTTATAAATGACAACATATACTAAATTAGTTCATATAATTATAAAACATAATATATAATACCAACACCTATAAAATAATTAAAATAAATTGAAAAATATATTCATATATAATATAATAATCATAAAAATTGTTTCTTGGGATACATTTTAACTTTAAAATCCTTCTTAATGGTTTTTAAAGAAAATGTAAATTATCCTAATCATATAACTAGGTATTATAAAACTAGGTGCGTAGTAAGGCCCATTCTCATGTACCAGGTTACATTGAGTTAGGCCCGACACACGTTGTTGAAGTTTTTACCCCTAGGTACATTTTTTCTAGAACCACATCCACATGTAATATGCGGAAGGAATTTATTTCTAGAATGACCTACATAATCTCTAACTTACCAAAATTCTAGGATGTTCTTGTTTATGTTTCCTCAAAGTCTATCTTTCTATAATGTTCTTTAGTCTATGTTTTTTAAATCTAGTTACTAAGGTTGCTACTAAACTTTCTTTGATACAAACTGTAAAGACCTAGACCCTAGTAGCCTAGAGCTAGTGCTTTAATTTATTATATTTGAATCATTATAATATTTGAATCACAAAGGTCTGATCAATTTAGCTGTTCTGGAAACAAGATTACATTCTTGAAGTAAACATTACAATTGAAACTATAAAATAAAACATAGTCAATACTCTGAGAGTACAAATATTCTCCTAACTTAATCCTATATATCAATCATAATATAAATCTTGGAATCTTGGGAAAATATAACATATGAAATGGGTAAACATAGATGCTCTGTAAGGGTAACTTTTTAATGGAAGCTAATATAAATAACTAACCATAAATATCATGTAAATGTTTATAACGAAAACACAATCCACTTAAACATAATCTTGAGAATAATATGGAAAAAAATAATTGAAAATAAAATAATTCCATTTAAATAATCACATGTATATTATAATAATAGAAATATCATATGTAACATAAATTACTAATATCATAATTAGGGAACTCATAATAGAGGAAATCATAAACATACCATAATGGTTCGACCAAGACACCATACATAAACATGTAATACATCACCCAATACCCAAACTAGTTTATCTCATGATACCTACTAATACATAATGGGGATGTAGAGGGACATGCTCGTCACTTACTAATTCCAATAAATTTCTCATCTGAAAATGGTTAAACATAAACAACATACACATTTGTATTGAAAAAATAGCATACAAAATGTGAATACTTCATACATAAACCATGAATGGTATCAGAATAACTTATACACAGTCAAACTGATCATATACCCTTCAATAAAATATGATAGATGGTATCATAATATATAAACTTCAATCAAGCATAACATCCAACAAATTATTTTGACATAGATGAATATACTCTAATAAAACCATCAAAAGTTTCTTGAGATAAATACCCATCTTTTACATTGAAATAATTTATATAAAAGGCCACCAAATTTAAAAAGAATCCATTTTCATTGAAAATAATCTTGTAAACTTTTAAAATAATATTACATAAAATAAGTTTTCATGATGGAAATAAAATCTTCTCATTCTATATAAGCTAAAAAACACATTCCTTCTATATTTTTATCATAAAAGTCATAAATTAACACATTTTGGAAAATGGAAAAGGATTCCTTTAAAACCATTTTATAAATGTAGAACATGTGTAAAAAAATCTAAACATTTTTAGGATAATATTAAAAAAATATTTTAGAATTTTTTTTAAGAAACATGGACATGAATGATAAATATTCCCCAGTAGGTACTTATATATAATCAATCTTGAATAATAATGAGATTATGAAATTAAACCTTAACTTGAAATTTACTTCACTTAAACATGATTTAAACTCCTTTATAATGGTTTAAATAATGTTATTAATTTATACTAGAAACATATCCATATTTATTATATCATATGTGATCTTCTTATATCATTTTATTAATAATATTCTGTTATTGCCCTTGTTTTAAGTGTGAACTGCTACATTTTCCATTGCATCTTTTATCATGTATGTCATGTTTATTATCCAAATGATATAATTATTTCATTTATATAATTATTTTCATTTCATATATATTTTATTTACTTATTAAATTATTTTGGAATGGTTAACATGGAAAATGAATCTCATCACATCGTGGAGACGGTAGGTCGTACTTATGCATGGGAGAATATATCACTCCCCTAATGGTGAAAGGAAAGGAATCAAAAAATATTTTAATTATATATTATCAATATAATGTCATATTTATTATGTATATCCAATATATCCATCATCATACCCATTCAAATAAATTGGTTATGAAAAATAAATTACAGCATAGTGTGGAGATGGTAAGTTGTACATACAAACATGTGGTGCTTTTGTTTTTCATATGACAGATAAAACGTGGAATATTATTTTCTAATAATAATAATATTATATAATAATATATAATATATTTTTTCTATTTTTTTATGGAAACAACACATGAAGATGATGTTGAAGAAGAAATGAACTTGAATTAGTTGGTAAAAACAATTACCTCTTCTTCAGTGGAATTCCTTTAAATCTCTTCTCAAGGGATATAGAGTTGATATTTTTGGAAGAAAAGAAACTTCATAAATTGAATAAATATTTTATTAGGATAAATATGCATGTTTTGGTTGATCTATAATTCTCAAAATGGTGTGAGTTAGTGATGTAGGAGGTTCCATTTTATAATTGAGGTGAGGGACACTTATAAAAACCCTCAAAATATCAAATCAATATAAATTAATTTTTAACAAAAAATGGATGAAAGTGAGTTATTTATAATATAAAAATATGATAATTTTAAATCCTATCAAAAATTAATTTTGCGACAAGTTTAGGTAACATTATTACCCTTATCTCTTAACTTTAATCCTTAGTCAACGCATTTAACTCTTACTATCACAACATGGATTTTTACTATTTAAGGTTTAATATAGTTACTATAAAAGGAAAAAGAAAAATAAATGAGCCATGGGTGACATTATAAAATTTATCCCAATATACTTTCTTGATTTTATATATTTATAAATTTTATATCATATAAATAAAATATTATTTATTTTAAAGTAACATTAATTTCAATTTTATCAATATTCATTTATTGACTATTAAAAAAATATCAATAAACAAGATAATTTATAAATAAAACCTTTAATACATACCTAATATGTCTATATAATTTATAAAATTCTTTTATGGCAATAATTATCTCTAATAATAATTATATTAATATTTTTAATACCATTTATTTGATATTTCTATTAATTAAACTCATACTACATCATCATTGCGTAAGCCTTTAAGATAATTATTTATTTTCAAAAAATTTAAAATAAATAATCATGATGAATAAGTATATTTTATCTTTCAAATAAATATTTATAGTAGAATTTAACTTCTGTATAATCCTATATTAAAAATGATATAATTATTAAAGATATGAGTATGACATCTTTAACTTTTCTTTATATAAAATATAATAAATGCCATACTCTCATCCAAGTGGATCAAAAAAGTTATAATATTAGTAAACGGATTATCCTGGTCGAAAACCACTGATATAATGAAATTCATACATGTTTTAGGGTAATTTGATAGTCTTTATAAAAATATTTTTACCCATAATTACTGGATTTACCCTTAACCGTGGTAATTAAAATTTTACTAAATTTACAACTCATATGAACAAAAATAAATGAAACATATTTAAATAAGTTGGAACTACTGATTAAAAATATGAAAATATTTTTAAAAAATCCAAACATAGTATTTTCAGTAATTAATTTAAAATTAATCTTTTTTATGGAATGAGAAAACATGTTACTAAAGTGGAAACGTACAAAAGATTTTAAGTCTTTTATATTAATATTCAATTTAAAATTAATTAAAATAACCTTAATTGGAATAAATGATAAAAAATTGATATAATTATTTGTTAAAACAAATTAAAAATATAATTTTACACTATAAATTATTTAGATGAAAAATATATTTTCAAATAAAATAGAGTATTTTATCACTATTTATCAAAACATGAAACTTTTCAGAAAATTTCAAAAATTTAACAAAATTAAAATTTTATTATTTTATTTATAATAAAATTTTCATTTTTTAAAATATAATTTCTAAAATTTTCTAAAATTAGATTTAGAAAAAGTGTAACATCAAATGACGATAATAATACCTTTTAAAAAATATAACCTTTTATGCTTAAAATTGGTTTTGTTCTTATCTTATGCCAACCAAACTTATTGTATGAATTTAAAAACTTGTTTTCAAATATATAACATATATATTTCATTAATATCTTAACAAAACAGTGATTAATTTAATTTTTATGATACAAATCTATTTTGGGTATAAAAACACATCCCTTATATTCAATTGGATTTTATTTTCATTCCAAATTAATTGGTAATCAATGAATTAATTTTATAAACATTTGTAAACTATATTTTTATAATTTATTTAATTTTATTCACAAAAACCAAATTAACATATAGTGTTTAAATAATAATATTTAATAGTTTATCTTGGTTTTTTTAAGCTTGGTTTTGAGTGAAACGCATGCTATTAAAGATATTAAATTTAAAAATATACATACCATAAAATCTTGTAGTGTGACAATAGTAGATTTATCTTAAATTATAAAAAAAATATAAAATGGAGAAGTTTTTTAATCTATCATACCCTAATTAACCCCCATTAGGGTATTTAACCTCGGGTGGACAATAATTGGTATCATAGCTAAAGGTTAAAGTGGGTGATTTTCTCTCAATTCAATCCATGGTATCCATCAATCACAAAAGGGATTTATATCTTTGAGGTAAAAAACATCCAACTAAGGAATAATTAGATCTAGTAATTCTTCCTAAGTTTAAAAATGGATATGTACACAGATGATATGAATTGGATCTTGATTAGTTTGGATAGAATGGCCATATCAGATACTAAATAGAGAGAACTAGATGAGGATTCCAAAGTAATCAATGCTTTAGTGGGATCCATATCCAACACAATGTACATGAAAATAATTTCATGAATATTCTCACATACCCTCTTATAAAAGTTTTTAATCACTTTGGTGGCCCATCTTAGGTGAATCCTCTATTTAAATCAGTTCAGTCAGTAACAATATTTTTCACTATCTATAACTATTTATGCCATTCTTCCATGTACTCATCCTCACTTCCCACCAATGTTCTCCTACTTGGAAACCTGGTTATGTGTTATCCTTGATGGTCTTTTTACTTCCCCTTATATATTATCACGATTAAGTTTTATTAACCCTATTTAAAATGTGGGTTTCCAAAAATGGTATTTTCAAATTTAAATCACTTGATTATAGATATCAAGATTAAATTGTGAGGTCACAATTTATTTAAGGGGTAGAATGTAACAACCTGAAATATTAATAGAAGAAAATCATATTTAAAAGTGTATATGACACTCAACACAAAGATTAGAATATAATTTAAAACCTCGATACTTTAGGATATATATTTTTTAAATAAATTCTATCTCTTTAATAACTTACAATGCATGAAACACCATGTTTGAACAAAACACAATACTCAATTAAAATAATATTATTTAAACATGAACATCATAACCTAGCCATTTAGTTTGAAGGTATGAATAGTAATATCTATATTATGAAAATTAAATGGATTAAATATGAATAAAAATATTCAATGGATATCTATTCATTAGTAAAAAGATAAGAATCATATGAAAGAAAGAGATATATTTTCGGAAAAACTGTATTTTTAAAAAAGGTGGTTTAGTCTCGCTATGAGCAAATAATTTAAAATTTATTTTTACCAATTTTATAAAATTTATTATTGAAAATATAAATAATTTTTTAATTTTTCAATCAAAAATTATTTGTGGGTGATGTTTTTAGAATTCTCTTAAAATATTTTTTTTATGAATATTGAAAAATGCTAATTTTTATGAAAACATCCATTTCATTTAAGTTATTCAAAAAGATAAATTGTATATTAAATTTATTTTAAAGTGAAATTAGATCAATTATAACAAAAATTAACTAATTTATTTCATTTGAATCAATTTAATATTTAATTATAATATTAAAACATTTAATCATTTAAATATTTTTCTTCATAAATTCTGTTTTTTATGTGCATGGGGTTTGATTTTAAATTGAATTATGCCAACTCTATGAGTTGAATTTAGAAATATTGATTAAATATTTATAATCATCATAATTTCTATTATATAATCAGTTCAACATAATTTTTTACCATAAATAACAGTGAAAACAATGAAAATTAGTTACCTCAGTTAAGGTAAAAAATAGGTTTTTCGTGGGGTGAAACTTAAAAGAAAAGGGTTAAAAATAACCTAAGACTATTCCAAAACCAATTTAATAGAAATAATTATATTTTATAACCACTATGGATTTTAAATAAACTATTTCTTATGATATTTTAAAGATAAAAACGTGGGTATCACTTTATCATTTCATGAATTCCATGTGTGTCCTCTACCCCACTTATAAAAGTCACCCCTCTCATCCCCTATTCATACTTAAAAAATCATTTAGATAAGCCAATACCTAACAAAATATATTAGTTACTTATATACCCAAATCCTATAGGACTTAATTATTTTATTAATCCATACTAATAAGGCTTTAGGTATAAACCAAAATAGGCTCTCTGTAGAGGAGATAAAATTTTTAAAGGTACATATTTGTATTGTTTATTCTTCTACCTCCTTCAAAACATATTAAAATACAATAATATAATAAAACCATTATACCCTATGTACTTATATGTTATTTTATTAATTTAATAATCTAGATCTATCTCCCCTTCTATCGAATGAGAAATGAAATTTTCGATTGTGTGTATGGAAGGATACCACCTCACGAACCGATGTAATTCTTTTTGCATCACCATTAACGAATAGATATATATTTATATAATATTTATGAAATTTTTATAATTTTTTAATTATAATATTACATATACCTTCTTTCTTACAATTATATGAGGGGACATGAAAACATCATTCGTGGGTATGACAGTCTACCGCCTCACAAAGTGATGTGATTTTTTTTCACTTACACTTTGCATGGAGGGTCATAAGGTTAAAATAAAAAAATATATGTGATATTTATGAAATAAAAATACATCTATAAGTATAATACTACACCTTAATTCTTACCTTCCAAATCAGTTGGAAAATAATAACATCACTAAATCTTATGTGTGGAGTACTATCTCCACATAAGGATGTGAAATATTTGTCATTTTATTTCTGCATGGATGATAATAAGGATGGATTTAATTAATATAAATCTTATATATAGCATAATAATTATTATATAAATTTTAATTATTTTTTTTCATTTCATTCCATTTATCAATAAAAATAGAAACAACATTCTTACACACATATGATTACCATATCCATGAATGGTGCAATATATTTTCTATCTCTAACATTTGTATATTACTTTAAAAATATGAATAATTAATATAAATTATATTTATACCATGGTTAAAATTAAAGATATGATTTATCCAAGATCTATATAATAGGACCAAAATTACTATACCAAACCATACATAAAAAACAAAGCAATTATCACCCGAATCATTGATTTTAACAGAGTTATTATTTTACAGGTAATAAAAGACTATGAGTAAATAATATATGCTTTGAGATATATGATTATGGTTATATAAAATATTTATAAAAAAAATATATTTATTATATGTGGATTTTTTACACATGTGAAGGAATTTGAACCAGATGTAAGTGTTTCTCGCCTCACTTCTACTTTCATGATACATATGCCATAATCACCACTTATTAATTTGTCTAGTGTATATAATTCCCCTTTTGATATGTTTTATCTTGAACATATTTATATTAATTTTATGTAAAATTAAATTAAATTTTATTTTTTTCATGGGCCTTATGATTCAAAAGTTACCAAAGTAATTAGGGTTTATTTCACAATCTCATCATTATTCAGGACGGTTTATGTTAAAGTCTCCCTTAGGGAAATTATTTAATATTTATATACTAAACTCAATATATTTTCTTATAATCTATTAATTAATGGACATTTCAAGTAATAATACCAATTTTTTCACACATTGGTAGTTACAATTATTGATAAAATGTTTTTTAAGAAAATATGAATTCATTTCCCTCTTCAGTTTAAAATAATATCTCTTCCAAAACCATGTTTTATAAAAATATATTCAAAAATTATTTTAAAATTATCAAAATGAATTATTAAATAATTTTTTACCATTTTTTTTAATTTTTTTTAAAAAATTAAAATGCACATTTCTTTCATTTCCAAATTTTTCCAATTTCAATTTTACCAAAAATATGAAAGAAATATTCATTTAAATGTGTGAAACATTAAAGTTATTTTACATTTCCATGACCACTCAATTATCTTAAGATAATTTTAAAAAATTTCAATAGTTATTTTCAAATAAAATTAATTTCAACATATTTTTTGAAATTTTTTTTTAAAATATTTTCAAAGTGAGAACGTTATTTTCATAAAAAATGTTTTTAATTACATTTTAATTGTATTTATATACATCAATGGAATCAATATTTTATTGTAATTATGATCCCCTAGGTATATGTTGTATTAATATTATACATATTTTTTATTTTAATGCATTATGATCTTTTTGTATAAGGATGTATAATTTTATTATCATTCACCATATTACTCTAGATGGTTTGTAATTATGTTTATTGATTAGGTTAAGTATTAACATTTCATATGATAGTTTTTAAATATTATTATTTATGATGATTATTTTTCACCACTTTTTTATGAGGAATGAATTGGAATTATTATATAATGGTTGTACGTTGGAATTACATATCCCCACGATACATTAGTAGGACTCATGAGATAATTTTTTAACCAAATTAGATAGGTTTTTACCCACATATTTGAACTATAATATTAAAGTTAATGATAATATGTTTTTGATTTATATCTTATAAATTCCCTCATTATTATATTACTTATTGATTTCATTGTTACTGTTAGATTAGTGATAACATTCATTGACAATTTTCAGAATCATTTTATTATATATATAGAATTGTATATAACCATTTATTCCTTTCATATTATGATCAAGTAATTGATTGAATGGAATGTTTTTCGGTTATTTACCATTCTATATTGACTATACTTATTTATTTAGGATATATTCTACTATATTAATACCCATACTAAGGATTTGAGCTCACCCTTTTCTTATGTTTCTTTCCCTATGATGCAAATATGTGTTTGATGATTGATAGGAAGGGTTACACCAAAATAAATAATGATTAACTAGAAGAAAATTCTATTTTTATTTTATGTTATCAATTTTAATGTGAGATTCACGTATTTTTATAGTTTTCCAAGATAAAAAAACTATTAAATCCTTCATTATGTTATTCTTTATATTTTATTTTGATGTAATAAAGTAACAACTGACTCTGGGCTACTAGGTTCGGGGTCATTATAAATTCTCTCAGGCAGAATTTTACAAAGACCGAACTGCAAATTAAAGAAGTTACAAAGAATAAAAAAAGTAAGTGTTTATGAGGTTTTAACTAATGAAATAATTTATGAAGTCTATCATACTATCTTTGTTATTCATTGGATATACTATACTAGATAAAAGTTCTAAAATGATCAAGAACTTGTTTCTTAATAGAGTCAAAAATTAGAGTAAATGTGTAAAGATCGTCTAATGAAGAAGTATCTAAATGAATTTATTGAAAAAAGTTTTCTAAACAACATTTATAAAACTAAATTATCCATGATAGATCCTTATACTGAAGTTATAAATGTTTTAAAATAGTTTTATTAGACAGATGTATTCAAGCGATATCATAAAAAAAGTGTTCTAAAGATAATGGGATGAGTATTAAAAAGTCATCTAATGGATTTCTATGAATTCATCCGATATAAAGATAATATAATATCACTAAGGGTTTAATATATAGAGGAAAACTTAAAAAATTTATAACCCATCAAATTATGAATGAGACTAATGAAATTATGAAGAAAATACTTTGAAGGAAAGATCGAATAAAGTTGTTATATGAAGGAGTATTTTTGTGTATTTACTTGATGAGATATGATAAGAGTGAACATGTTGAACGTACCATATGGGTTATTACTAGACAGATCCACATCAGATGTAAATCTTCCTACATGGTTGTGAAGGAACACAGTATGAAGATTATCAGGTAGTTGAGTTTTAATGAATATGTACCAAATGGAATGTTCTATTAACTTTATGAAGAGTTCATAAAGTCATGACTATGGTGATACTGAGATGAATGTTCAAAATTTTAATATTCAGAAAGTAAGTTTTCAATTATAACCAATGTTTTATAAATGTTGATTATGATTGTTGAAGCCAATATATATGAAATTTTCTATCAATATTATCCAACCACTATATTTTTTGAAGTTCTAAGATAATCAAACGAAGTATGTTTTGAATTGGATTCTAAATAAATTAGAAATAATTTTGAATTTGAAAGTATTAACTTTACCTTGAATCATCATAGAATAAAGGACTATATAAATGTTTCTATATTTGTTGAGAAAATATGTAATTATGACTATGTGTTGTGATGAATAATTGATTTTTATTAATGATGTGTTGACCATGAAGCTTTATAGAAATTGTCATTTGAGTTGAAGAATAAAATTAAGAGGTATCAAATAGATTAAGGGGCATCAGATGAAAATTAATCAACATATAAAGAAATATAGTACTAGATGAAGAAGGGAAAAGTTAATTAGATGTGTAGGTACCCAACAAAGATGGACTTATTAAAAGTAGATTCAGAACCATATGAATAGGTACCAGGAAAATTGATAGTGGAAATATTTCTCCTATCTATTGGTATCATATTAATAGGGTGAATAATAATTAATTGTTGGAACTTTCACTTGGAGATCCACCGTCGGATGAATATTTTCAGACATACTATGTCAGCCTAATAGGATTAGAGAGATAGCTTTCAAATGAAGGAAGAAGAAGAGGGAAAATAAATATCATGTTTTCATGCACTTAATATGTGAATTAGAAAGAATTTAAGGACAATACATAACTATGAAATCTATTATAATAATCAATAGGTGGATTATTTAATTGTTACTACAAAAAAATTGGAATAAGTTAGAGACTATCCATATAAGTAGTAGAATGAACTAGCGAGGAACTATAATTTTGAAAAGATTATATTAAGTCTAGGGATTCAATATTATTTACATCACCCCTCTAAAATTGTAGGAATCCACAATTAAGATATGGGTTATTTCCTATCCAAAAAACTATAATAGGTATCTCATTATAGTATAGAATTAGTGAACTGGTCATCACCATATGATGCAAGGACTATCTACTCTTATTGAGTAGTGAACCTTTTAAAAATATCAGGCGACATATTTTTATTACTTTCATATACTTTCATATGATAAGGAAAGAGAATATGGGAATCCAGATCCTAACATGTCTAATAGATAAAGGGATAAAATTTTATATTTTGATAAAATATTCTCAACACTGATCCACCCCCCCCCCCAGTGTTGAGTATATCTTGAAGTGGTCCTTGCAATTGGTATTATAGGGTTGTTTAATCTCTATTAGATTCTATACATTTATGTTATTCTCTTTTGAATATTTTATGTTATTTACCGAATTAACAATGAAGTGTAGTTTTTTTAAGGATTTAGTTATCCATGAGAGAAATTTTATTTCTACTAAGAACACGATGAATAAGATAAAATAAAGGGAAAATAAATCTAAAAATATATCACTAAATTATAAATAATACGAAGTATTAGTTTATACATTAAACATCAACAATAAAAAATATCATTCTTGGAAACAAAAGAACAAGTTTTCCAACATAAAACCAAGGAAAAGAAAAATATTATTACCTCATGTGTATCAATAATCTTAAGTGATAAAAGGTAAGTGATTTTTTTATAAATTATCCTAAAAAATAAGATCCTAGCATTAGTGGTGATGATAATACATCTATAAATTCTCAAGATACATCAGTTAGTAGATTGAAAGATATTCTATATTTCATTCCCAAAAAAATCTCTGTTATTTTTGAAGTCTTTCAAAGTATATAATAAGAGGACACATAGTCAGAAGAATAAGAAAATAACACAGGGAATGCTTTGCAAGAAAATTTTTTAGAATCTATAATAACTCCAAACTGGTTGGGGCCTTTTAATTAAAAAAATTGTTCTTGAGATATGTTCCTCAAAGTTAAAATATAAATATCTCAAAGAAGTTAAAGAGAAAGATATATTCAGGAAGAATCTAGTTGAAATGATCCATATACTTGAAGAAAATTTGATAAATTACATTGATTTCAAGTATTTTCAATCATAATTAAAATCCAAGAAGACCAAGAAACATAAATCTTTTGTTACAAAACAAATATATTCTCTATGAAGTGGTAGTTTAAATATTGAATAATATTATTAAAGAGAAGTTTTTGTGATTTAAGATCATAAAAACAACCTCAATATGGGATATCTACAATTGGATGTTAAGTTTTTTAATCTTGAGAAGAAATATATTGAGTTTTCAAAAAATAAGAAAAAATTTATTTTTGATTCACAATGATCATTATAGGATTTTAATGTTAAAATATCTCGAGTATTTGATAAAAAGATCATGACTTCATTCAATCATCTATCTCAAGTAGCTATGAAGAATGATGTTCCATCGATACCATATTGTAATAATCATTCTAAATATTTTTTTATGAATTTTGTAGATTTTTTAAAAACATATACAAGTATGGATGAATAAAGGTGATAATAAACCTACCACCCTTACTAAGGTGGATAGGTAAAATAGTGTGGAATCTATTTCACTACAAATATCCCAAATAGTTATAAAGAAGACCCAAAAACATTTAATAGCTGATATAAAAAGAAAAATTTTATGGGTAAATGTTGGTTCTACAACATATCTGAGCATTATGTATTGGATTGTTAGTAAAATCATTTAAATTCAAAAAAATAAAAAAAATCCCTTGTTAAGGGGGTTAAAACTAGAGGGTAATAAGAAACATTCACATTGTAAAATAAATCTTAGTACCAAAAATGTTGGAGAATATGGTTGTCACAATAATGGTTCATGATCATCTCATCACATATATAAAGATGTTAAGAAAATAATAGCATATAAGTCATTAAGAAATAAGAAAAAACTATGGGAAGTAAGTAGAATAATTTTTTAAACAAATTTTTTTTCTAAAATATTTCATGTATTCAATTTAAGAAGTGTTGGATTTCAAATCCAAGAAGTTAAAGGAGTTTGAATAATTTAAAATAAATAATAAAACATATTTCACTCATAACAAGACATGAGGAAAACGCAAACTTTTTTCGAATATTCCCAATGATATGTTAGATATCTAGAAAGAAGATTTAGAGAGAATAAGGAAAACGGAATAAGTACAATAAAATACTAGTGTATAGGAAAAAAAGATTACACCTGATAAAGATGAATTACATAATAGGTTATAAATAAAATAAACTCTTGTGTTAAAAAAGTTTTATGTGGGAGATGTAGTAAAGCTGGAGATGGTGAAAAAATTGTTTAACCATTCTACTAGAATAGGAAATAAACCTTAAAATGATTAAGAATGCATGATACATGAATTATGTTAAGAGGAAAATATCTCCATACGGAGTAGAATAAGTGAAATTATCCATGTTTTCAAAAGATAAATTAAAACTAAAGTTCAGATGTGAGAGCATGAAATCATTTAGAGGTGGAGAAACATTATTTAGAAAACCATCACAACCATTACATTAACATTAATAACCAAGGGATAGCCATATTATTCTATTAACTTGTTTGTTTTTTATTTTCAATTTCAAAAAAAAGGAATTAAAGGTAAATCATGAACACATGGGGAGAACCTTAGATAGATAAATGGCTATCAACCTTGGAAAACAATCTTTAAGGATGGTTTATCCCAAGATATTCTCTTAATTTTGTTTATTATAAAACATAATAAGATCATTCTTGTTGATGTTAAAGTGGTAACATTCAACACATGATAGAAAAGTAAAATAAGAACCTATCTTGATTACATATTACATTTAAAATTCTATAGGTATATATTGAGGAAATATCATCCTTGGTGAAGATGTGGAAATATTCAAAAGACTGGATAGCCACAGAAGAAAGATATATTTTGGTTCATTCTCAAAATTAATTTTCTAGGGAATATATATTGAAGTAATTTATTTTTATAAATATTGTAATAAAATTATCATTTACGGGGAGAAAACTAAAATATGATAAAGTTACTACAAGAATCATTATCACATAAAAAAATAATTACTTTGGAATATTCCAGAAGGAATGTTATTAGAAAAGGTAATTTTTTATTAATTTATTATCATTGGATACTCAAGATAAAAATATTAATAAAATTTTCAATAAATTGAATTAATAAATGACATAAAAAAATTAGAAGTATGAAAGTTATCCAAGGACACTTATCTTTCTTGTTATTTTTGAATGTTTTAAATCCATTAATCAATGTAAGTATAAGAGTTTAAGGTTGTTCTATCTTATAATTGTTTCATATCTCAATTAATATTTTCTTATTAGAATAATATTGGACAAACCTTGAAGATAATTTTATTAATTTTCATTCAATGAGTTATCAATATCAATTGGTAAAGGATACATTTATTGTCTAATTCAAATCCTCTTGTTTTTATATACTTTTCAATAGCTCACGTAGTTATTGAGTTAAATTATAGATGAAATATTTCTTAAAAATGAAATTATACCCTTTTACAATGAAAGTTTTATTTCTTGTAAATAAAGGGGGGGAGAAAGTGAAATAAAATAAAGTTTGTAAAAGTAATGGGGATAGAATATTTAAGAAAAAAGGTAGTTAGATATTCTTATATTGGCATATTAATTTAGAAAATGCTTTTAAGGAATTGAAAAAAAAACACAAAGGGGAAACTGACGAGCACACATTGTGTATGAGTTGCATTTGTCTTCAATGGTTTTAATTTGTTTTCAATGGTTGTCAAGGAAATGAAAAGATTTAATTTATTTTAATATGTCCAGGAATATATAAAGAATAATCTACTAGAATAATTAAATTTATTATCCAAGCTTGGTAATCTAGTTGATAAAGCTTGGAAGAATGGTAGAAGAATAAGTAAAGTTCTCAAGTCTTATTATATTAAGAAATGAATAAATGTTGTTATTTCCTTAGTGGAGATCATGATTATTAATTTCTTGAAAGAAGAAATCTCGTTTGAATACTTTGAGTTTAATTATGATGATTGATATGTTTTCCTAATGTCTCAACCATACTGTCGAAATTTGGAGAAACATGTTTTTTATAAAAATTATAAAGATTTCTTCACGATTTTCCTTAAGAAGTTTGGGAATTTGAATGGATGGATAATTTTGTGATAAATAAAAGAAGGAAGTTGGGACCAAAGTATTTTTAGGTAGATTCCAGTGTAGCAAGGTGATAAAATGGTGTATATTGGACCAAGTTAAATGGAAAATGTTTTATAAGAAGTACCATCTCATGTAGGTTTCTGAATTGAAAAATATGATGGATTATACAATACATGTAATTTTATGATGGATTCAATACAGAGTCCATCAATTTTTTTTCAAAATTCATATAATACATTCCATCAGAAATACTAAGATGTAAAGTCCAATTAGATTGTGGAAAGTTAGGGAGACCACTAAATTAATGTTCATAATTACTGTGGGATGATGTGAATGGAATGATTCAATCAAAAGAAAGGTGGAAATAAATGTTTGATGAATTACATGTATGCTTAAATCAAACAAATAATTAACATAAAAATAATATCATAAGATTCTAATTTATGTGTTCTTGATTGAATAAACACCATAATTCCCGGTGTTTATGATTCAAGATGAAATTTAAAAGAAGATGAAACACTCTAAAAGATATTTCAGTCAAAAAAAGTATAAAGGGGAGATTAAGGAGAAGTTTTTTAATTTTCAATTCAAGAAGATATTATGTTTTGGTGGCACTCAGTGGAACCATGATTATCAAACATTTTTTAATTATTTATTGAAGTTAAATGAAGATTTATATAAATCCCACTAGAAAAACTTTTACAAAGATCAAAATGAGAAGGGAATATATTGAAAAGAAAGAATGAAATAAGTGTTGACAATGATGAAGAAAATGAATGGGTGTGTAAATTCTATCATATTAATTTGGTGAGTCATCAGATAGACTATTCTAGATAGAATTTCTTAAATGATCAAGTACACATTTTCTAAAAACGTCAACAGTTATAGGAAATGTATTAAGATTATCAAATAATTAATTCTGTGAATGAGGTCATCAAATATAGGTTTATAGTGATATTTATAAAAATGTAGTTTCTATAAATGATCATTGGATAGAGATAGTTGTGGTTTTTTAATAGTTTCATTGGATTGAAGTATTTGGGTGATATCCTCAAATAAAGTGTTATAAATATATCAAACTGAGTGTTACAAAGTCGTCCAACAAAGTTCAATGAAGTCATCAGAAAGAAAAGGAAGGTTGGATCTCCAAGGGATCGTCAGAGGGAGGAAAAATATCAAAAATATAATATCCTATCATAGAGAGGAGGGTCCTGGTGAAAGTATACAGTAAATGATTTCAAGGAATTATTAAACATGGTCATCAGATGAAGGAGTCATTGGAAGTAGTTACTTAATGAACTTTGAGTTGATAGAACATGATGAAATCACCATAGGGAGTATTATTGGATAGATTACCATTGGATGTAAATGTTTCTAAGTGGTTGTGAAGGAAAATTAGAGTTTTTTCCTGTAGGGAAGAGTTGTTCTATAACATTCCAGATAGAATGCTTGAGGAACTTTATGATGTTTTCATAAATTTTTAATTGTTATTATATTTATAGGGAAATTTAGTGTTTCAGTAATCATGAAATATTTTTTTTATTAATGATGATGTTTTAGTGAAGTTGAGAAGGATCATTAACATTGAGAGATATGGAAGTTTCCTATGAATATTAGTTAACTACTATATTTATTGAAGTTTAAAGGTGGTCAAATGAAGTATGGTTTGAACATAATTCTCAAACCATTTGCTAGAATTATGAATTTGAAAGTGTGTTCAGTACCTAGAATCTTTGGAGAAGAAAATCCATTATAAATTTGTGCGTAGGTGTTGTGAAAATTTTAAATTTAGGTTATCTATTATGATAAATAATTTAAGTGTTTTATGGATTTGTTGACCACAAATCTTGAGAGAAATTACCATTTGAGGTAATGCATTAAAAGAAGAGGTGATAGATAGATAAGAGGGTACTAGATAGAGTTAAAGAACCATAAGAAGTAAAATAGTATCATATGATTAAAGGAATAAGTGATTTGATGAGAGGGTACTAGTTGAAGTAGGAAGTATCGAAAGGAGCTTTAACACTAGATGGATTGGTACAAGATGAAGTGATATGGGACATAGTTTTCATATCTATCAGAATTATAAAAATAAGGTGTATAATAATGGATAAAAAACAATAAATGGGTGAACTATCACTGAAATAACATCATCATATGGAAAACATCATATTTATAGGATCAAATGGAGGATTAGATATATAGGTTTCGGATGAAGGAAAAGAAGAAAAAACATTGATTTCCTATTATTGTTCAAGTAACTAGTAAAGAAGAAGTTAGTGAAGAAAAAAAATATTAATGTGACATTTAACATAAGTATCAACAGTTATAGTATATACTTGGTATTGTAAAGTAATTTGAAGAAGTTAGAGACTGTCTACATATGTTTTAAAACTAGTGAGTAGCTAAAGGTTTGACATGTTTATAACCACTACATGGATTCAGGATTATTTCCACCCCCTCCAAAAGTATATGTAACCACACATAGGTAAAGTATTATATTCTTTCCAAACCAATATAATAGGTGTCTCATTAGAGTGGAGAATCATTTTACTAGTCATCACCATAATCATTAATAACTAGTGAATATTATTTGGTAGTGACCTTTATAAAAATATCATGTTCCATCTTTTAATTTATTTCATATAAATTCATGTAATAAGGAAAAGTTAATGGTAGAATCAATATCCTAAACTTTATAATAGGTAAAGTGAAAAAAAAGATATAGTTAGATAAAAATTTTACAACACAGATTCATCCCCACCCTCAATTAGTGCTGAGTATATCACAAAGTTATCCTTTGAATTGATATTAGAGGATTGGTAAAATTATACTGTATTCTCTATTTTGATGACATACTATTTTGAAGATTTTAGCTTCTTTAATGTATTAAAAATAAAGTTCATTTTTTGGTGAATATTCAATTGTCACTATGTAGAATTTTATTTCTAAAAAGATGATGATGAACAGAATAAATAAAGAGAAAAGAAAACTAAAGAAGTTTGATTTCATTCCTAAAGAAGATGAAGTATTTGTTTCTCTATGTATTACTAAAAATGAATATATATTTGTCTTGGAAATTAAATAATAGATGGTTCAACTTACCACCAAGGAAAAAAGAAAATATCCCCACCTCAAGTGAATCAATAATGTTAAATTATCAAGAGGTATATGCAAATTATTTTGTAAACTAACCTTAGGAATAAGATCCTAGAATAAGTGGTGATGATGATCCATATACAACTTATCAAGATAAAATATTTTTTATATTAAAAGATATTATACATTTTATTCTCAAAGAAATATTCTATATTTTTTGTGGAGTCTTTCAAAGTATATTGGAAGGGATTTCCATGCTAAAAGAAGAAGTAGGTAACATGAAGAATGATTTAAAATAAATATTTATAGAATGAATAAATATCCCTAAACAAATAAGATCATATAAATAATTAATTTTTTATCATGAGATAAGTTACTCAAAGTTTTATTTTGAATGGGTCAAAAAAGTTTAAGAGAAATATGGAGCCTATAATGATCTTGATGAAAACATCAATTAACATGAAGAAAAGTTGAAAAATATCATTGATGGTAATTATTTGGAGTTGGAAGTAAAATACAATAAGATTATGTGACATGTCTATTTGTTACAAAAAAAACTAAGTTGAATTAAGAGGATGTTGAATGAGTGAAGAATGATTAGGAAGATAAAGTGATTATGAATAATGCTAAAAAACATGCTCAATATGAGATTTCTAGAATTGGATGTCAAGTTTATTAATCTTGAGAAGTCATATATTGATTATTCAGAAAAGAAAAAGAAAACTAATATTTATACAAAATTCTCAATAGAGGATTATAATTTTAAAAGACCTCCAACATGTGAAATGAAGATCATTAAATTTTTTGATTATATATATCTACAAACTATAAAGAAAGAGGTATCATCCATGCTATCTTATAATAATTTTTCTAAATCTATTTTCATGAATAGTTTCGATTGGAAAACAAAATGTATATAAGTATGAATTAATAAAAGTTTTAATAATCCTACCACCATGACTAGGGTGGATAAGAAAAAGAGTGTGGAATTTGGTTCCCCAGAAAGATTCTATGATTTATAAGGAGGACCCAAAACATCATACAATTGATACAAAAGACAAAGTTATGTGGTTCAATGCTAGTTCTATAATAGATTAAGGCATTTTACATTGGATTTTTGGTGAAATACTATAAATAAAAAAGTATAAAGAAATCCTGTGTAAATGGAGAAAAGCTATAGGTGTTGAAGAAACATTAATAGAGTAAACAAATTTGAATACATATGATGTTGAAAAATATTTTCATTACATAAATTGTGCATTCTCTTCTATATATGCATTTAAATATGTTATAAATATAAGACCACAAAATTTTATCAATATTGAAGAAGAAAATTTTGGTTGTAAATAGAATAATTTTGTAAACCAAAACCTATTGCGAGAAGTTTCAAGTTGGAAAGGTGATATTTTTTTGATTCCAAATCCAAAAACATTGAGAAAATTACAGCATGAAAAATAACTAATAAAAAATATGTCACTCAGAAGAATCCATGTGGATAACCCAAACATTTCGCTATGTTTCTAATGATGTCATAATTATCAGGATATAACATATAGAGGGAATATATAAAATTAAATAAGAAAAAGTAAATATTAGTGAAAATAATAAGAAAATATTACACATATGATAATGAAGTATGTAATATTTTTCCAAAAAATAAAACTCTTTTTTTAAAGAACATATATCATGGAGATTTAAGAAAGCTAGACGTAGTAGAAAAGGTTGTATAACCATTCTACTAGAATAGCAAGAAATACTTAAATTAATTAGGAGTAAAACATCTCTAATGACTACAAAGAATAAAATATCTCTATACACTATAAAATAAGTAAAAATATCTAAGATTTCCCAAGATAAAATAGAGTTGATTTTCAAATGTACAAGAATGATGTATAGGGGAGGTAGAGAAAATTGGTTGAGAAAACTATCTCAACCTCTCTATTTACTTTATTAAGAAAGGGAGAGTCATATTTTTTCCTTTAATCTTTATTTTTTATTTTCTATTTCAAAATAAGGAATTAAAGGTGAATCGTGATCTCAGGGGGAGATCAATAGATAGTGAAATTATTTTCAACCTTGGACAAAATTAATTATGGATGTTTTCATCCTGACATGTTTCCTAATTTGGTTTATTTGAAAACATAAACGGATAATCCTTGTAGAAGCTAGAGTGTTTTTTGTCAACACTTAATCCCTAATTAAAAGAATATCACATCTTTATTTTATCTTACATTTCAAATTTTAGAGGTATATATTGAAAACCCACTGTTCTTGGTAAAGATGTAAGGTTTTTTCAAAATTTTGGACAACCATATTAAAAATACCCATTTTTGTTATTTCTCAATATAATGTTTATAATTCATATCTATTGAATGTATTCATCATTATGAATATAGTAATAACAATATCATTGAGGGAGAGACAATTGAAGTATGATGACGTTGTTACTAGAATCGTTATCTCATGCAAATGAAAATATTTTGGAATGTTCCTGAAGTAATGTCATTAGAAATGATACATATTTCTAAATCTCTTATACTTTTTACTCAAGAAAAAATATTAATAAAAGTATAGAGAAATCAAATTAATAAATTATGTAAGAAAATTTGAATTATGAAAGTCCTATAAGGCCACCTATTCTACTAGTTATATTTGAATGTTTTTAATCTATTTGTGAAAGTAAGTGTTGGAGTTTCAAGTTGATCTATTTTAAAAGTGTTTCGTATCTTAATTGATATCTAAATCCTATAAGAAAATTTTACAACCCTTGAAGAAAATTTTATGAGTTCTCTTTCTATGAGGTATCAAGATTAGTTGGTAAAGGATAGGTTTATCATCTACACCAAATCCTCTAATTTTATATATTGAGCATAGCTCACATAAACATAGAGTGAAATAATGGATGAAACATTTTTTAATAATTAATTGATATCCTCTTCCCATGATTGTTTCATTTATTTTCAATAAGCAGGAGATAATATGGGGTTTGTAAAAGTGAGTGAGAGAGAATTTTTGAGAAGAAATGGAGAGAATGATTCGTATATTAGAATTAATTTGGAATGTACATTAATGGTATTTATAATAAATAAAAAGGGGGGATTGAATATCCCACTTTGTATGTTATTTTTACTTTTCTTGATGGAGGTAATTGGTTGTAAATGGTTTTTAGTGAGGTGGAAATATTTCATTGATGTCGATATGCTAATGAAGCAATAAAGAAGACAAATTGGATTGTTTGATTGAAGTGTACATGATTGGTAATCATGTTAATGAATATGTGAATAATGGATGAAGAAGAAAAGAATGTATCTAGACTTATTATCATATGAAACATATAAATGGTGTTATTTCTTTAATGGAGATCGATATTATTCATTACTTTAAAGGGGAAAGTTATTTTTAAGACATTGAGTTTACTTATGATGATTGAGAAATTAATATCAATGTCTCAAATAGGTGCTTTATGTTTGTAGAATCATGTTTTCTTTCAATATTATAAAGTTTCCATATGTATTTTCCTTAATAATTTTCTAAAGAAAAATAGATAGAGAAGTTTGTGATGAATTAAAGGTGGATTTTGGGACCAAGGGAACTATTGGTGGAGAATAGTAGACCAAGGTGATCACAAATATTATATTGTACTGAGTTAATCAAACATGGTTTTCTAGGAACTATCGTTGAATTGATGTTTATGAATTGTGCCATCAGATGGAGTTTCAAATGGATGTAATTTTATAAATTCTACATTACAGAGTCTATCAAATGAAATTTTCCAAATTAATCTATCATAGTTCATCATAAAAACAAATATGTAAAGTCCAATATAAAATTATAAAGTCTGGGAGACCACCTAAGGAATGTTTACAATAACAGCGCACTAATGTGAGAAGACTGATTCAATCATACGATGGGTGTATATTAATGTTTTACTAATTAAATTAATGGTTACATCAGACAAATAATGATCTAAAAAACTACATAAAACTTTACTAATTAATGTTATCTTAATTGATTGAACATCACACTACCTTGGGTTAATGATTAAATCCAAAATTTAGAATAATGGATGAGTTCTGAAAGGGAGTTAAAACAGATTATGTCCAAAGGGATGATTAAGGAGAATTTTTTCAATGTTCACATAATTAATTAATTAATTTATAGTGGAACTTGGTGGAACTATGGTTCCCAAACATTTTGAAGTGTTAATTAAAGTTGAATAAAGATCAATACCATCCCATCATATAGACTTGTAAAAATATTGAAATGTGTATTAATGAAGTTTCAAATAATTAATTAAATAAGGTTTACAAGGTTTTAGATGATAAAAGGATGTATAAATTCTATTGTAAAAATTTGGTGAGTTATTTGACAGACTCTACCAAACATAATTTCTTAAATGATCAAGAATAGGTTTCCTAATAGAGTAAATAGTTAGTAGAAGTGTGTAAAGATCATCAAATAAATAAGTATTTGAATAAATTCATCATATAGAGGTTTTTTAATGATGGTAATTGGAATAAATTTTATATGATAGATCATTGGATATAGGTAGGTGAGGTTTAAAAATAGGTTCATTCATCAGAAGTGTCCAAGTGATGTCAGCAAACATTGCGTTATAAAGAAATCCAGTTATGTATTACAATGTCATATAACAAAGTTTTATAAAGTAATTGAGTAGAATGAGTAGATAATATCTTTGTGGGTTCATCTTATGGAGTAAAAGTATGAAACATTAGATAAACCATTGGATTAGGGTAGTTCCTTGTGAATGTATGATGTAAATAATTTAAAGGAAATAGTGTACAAAGTTGTTAGATGAAGGAGTCATCAGATGTAGTTAACCAATGATCTATGAGAAGGGGAAACATTCCAAACATACCATACGAAGTCTTACCAGATGGATATCCATCTGATGAAAAGTGTTCTTTAGAGTTTTTGTTGAAAAATAGATGATGTTTCTTGGGGAGAAGAGTTTTTATAAAGATATATCACACATGATGTCTGAATAACTTTATGAATTTTTCATAAATTCATAATTTTTTAAATACTAATATGAATGTTTAAAATTTCAATAACCATGAATTACTTTATTTATTCATGATAATATTTTTATAAAATTTAAGAATATCATTGATTCCAATATATAAGGAATTTTCTCACAATGTTTGGATAACTACTATCCTTTTGTAAGTTTGAAGGAGGTTAAAGGAAGTATCTTTTGAATGGGATTCTAATAAAGTTAGTGGGAAGTTTGGAATTGAAAGTCTATACTTCACCCTTAATATTTAAAGATGAAAATATTATATAAATGGTATAGAGGCGTTGAAAAAAAATTAATTGTGGTTGTGCATTATGATGAATAATTTAAGTTCAATAAGGAGGTGTGACCATAAAACTTGAGTTGTATTATTATTTAGGTCAAATAATCAAATTTAGAGGTACCAAATGAATTAGGGGGTATTTTATGGATCTGAAGAAAAATAAAAATAAATAATACACTATATGAAGAAGGGTAGAAGTGACCATATGGGTAGATACTAGATGAATTATGATATATTAGATGGAGTGTCATAACTAGATGAATAGGTACCAGTTAAAGTGATACTGGATAGATTTTTCCAATCTATTTGTTCCAGATGAACAACTTGAAGAAGAATAAATTAGAAAAACTATAACTAGGAGAACTGTCACTATATAACATAATCAGATGGATGATATCACACTGACCAGGTCAGATAAAGAATCATGTGGACTAGTTCTGGATTATGGGAGATAAAGAAGGAAAGTTTCTTTCATATTAATATTCAAGTAACACATGAATAAGTGGTAGATTAAGAGTAATGAATCACTATGAATTCCAATATAATTATCAATCGGGGGATTACTTACTTGGTGATGAAAAGTAATTTGATGAAGTTAGAGACTTTTCACACTGAAAGTATGAAACAATGATCTAATGCAAGTTGGATATGGTTATTACTAGTCCATAGATCCTGGATTATTTCCATTACCCCCTAAAGTGTGGGGAACCACACTTAGTCTAAGGGTTATTTTATATATAAATCACTATAACAAGTATCTCATTATAATGGAGAATTCATGTATTGGTTATCACCAAATGGGGAAAGCAATGGCTACTCTTATTTAGTATTGAACTATATAAAAATATAATGTTCCATAATTTACTTTCTTTCAAATACATTCAAGAAATATGGAAAATTGAATAGGGGAATCAAGATCCTAATATGTCTAATTGGTAAATGGATAAAAATTTATTTTTGGATAAAACGTTCCCAACACTGATTTACCCTCCTTCCCTCTCAATGTTGGGTATATCCTGAAGTTTTACTCTCAAAATTTTTGCTGATGAATTTCTACACAATCATCATGCTATAGAGAACCAACATATCCATGTTTATGTGATATGCACTTTAGATTATAAAATATATATAGATGGGAAATATATAGGGATGTTCTTGTATGGTATTACATAGAGCGCACTGAGGATATTATAGCATCTTTCTCCTTAAGAGGATATTATTACCCACAAAAATTTATAGTACATTGGGATTCTATAAAATCTTATTTATGATGAAATAGTAGACCAATACTCTACATTTTTTTCTTAGTTGAGAGTATCCCTTCATGAAAATTTACAAATAATAGATCTTTGAAAAGTGTTCATTATTGTGCACCAAAAAAACATATAATGATTATAGAATAATTGGGAGTAATCTAGATATTGATATGTCTTTTGGAATGGTAATATAAATACAAGTAAGTTAGTTTTTCATCTAACGGATACTATTGTTTATAGAAATTTGGGTACCACTTCATATTTGGATCCTTATACCTTAATTTATATAGACACCCATTATAGAAAGGTATATCTTATCAAAATTAATCATATCTTTCAAGTGTCACATAACCGAATAAGTAGCCCAGATCGCACCCTCTAGTGGATAGATATGTCCATTAGATCATGTCTCATTTAATTGATAGTCTATTTTATACCAATTTGGTGAATTAGTTTGACACATTAGATATACCTGTTTAGGCCTGGGATCAAATGTGTGTGACCTACTAATATTTTAGGAAACATTAAGGCACTTCTAAGAACCTCACACTGATGTGGTGTGTGAAGTTCAAAATGTTCCATAAAACTTCCAGATCACATGTTTTTATGTGCACATGAATTGATAGTTTGATGCACCATACCCCATGGTATTAGTCATCCACTTTATCATTATTTAGATAATGATAAATGTGTATTATTTAATAATGGAAACCCCACTATACTCAATTTTCAATGTGGGATTCAAACAAATCCTTATACTTTAAAAATATATAAAAACAATATATAATAAAAAATTAACATCCAATAATCCCCCCACTATTTTAAAATATTTAAAAACACCAATTTGAAAATAAATGATCATACTCTCTTTAAAATACCATTCATTAATAATGTTTTGTCTCTATTGAAACCACTATATAGTAGAGGAAAATTAAATATAAATAGATAAACATATGAAAACTAACTTAAACATATAACTCTTGTCCGTTAGATTCATCCTACACAAGTCTATTCAAATTCCTTATTTATACATATACTCCTATAAATCATTATTTTTATTTTTTAATTATCTTTTCCTGAATGTTTGAGAGATAAATTTATAATCTCTTTTGAGTGGAACCATTCCTACATTGAAATTGGTGAACCAAAAAGTAATCCCTTGTTTCAATATTTGTATGATATCCTTGGTTCATTAAGAGTTCTAAACTCTCCCTCATTTTTCTCATGGGAACAAAACAAAATTTCCTTAGGATGTAATATACCTTTTTTTTCCTCACACATATTATATAATTTCTTATATTGAACTTATACATCTGAAGGTATCACATGTTAAGTTGAGGTCCCACCATTGGAAAAAAATTCAAAAGGAAATCAAACCTATACCAATGTAAATTGAGTACACTAACTCCCTTGAAAGTCCCTTTGTCAGTGGATCCAGTAAATTTTGTATTTTTATAATATAGAACATAATTATGTTACCATACTATATCAATTTCCTGATATATCTTTGTCTAGAACCAATATGTCTCAATTTTTCATTATAAAAATCATTATATCCCATAAACAGTGTTTCTTGATTATCAAAATTTAAAGAAAGCTGAGATTTTGGAATAGAAAAAAATGATAAATATCAAAAAATAGATCTAATCATTTCAACTTATTTCCTAGTAACTTCTAATGTAAATAAATCAAAATATATTTTTGAGTCTATTATATAAGTTTGTTTCATTTAACCCCTAGAGATTTCTCCACCTCCAACTATAAAAAAAATCACTCATAGAAGTGTGATACTCTTGATTAGTAGTCCATATTGAATAGGAATAACCCTTAAATATCCTAGAGTTTATACTATAAAATATATAGTTATCCATTTTTTCTTTAATATATTTGATTACCCTTTTAAATACATCCCGTTTTTCATATCCTGGATTACTTTTATACCTACCCAACATTCCAACAATATATATTTTATGTGTATGAAAATGTAAATTAATTAGATGGATGTACATATGGATATGATGTATGATGTGTATATATAATATATATGATATTGTATATACATAGTTCGCATTTAATAGAATATTATGATTCATGTATATTTTCATGCATATGATACATGTATTGATATATATATTTATCCATATATAATATTATATATATATATATATATATATTAATAAATATGTATGAGGAGAATATATAGAATGTTGTGTGCGATTCAAAAGTTATATCTCTTTCAAACATTTTCATTAGTATTAAACTAATGTTTGGTTTATAAAGGTTTTTTATTTATTCATTGATTTGAGTTTAATGAATAATAATCAACTATAATAAATCACAAGAAGTTTTATGAAGGAGTGACAGGATTCTCCAATATAAATAGAATATTTCTCTTTTATTGGTGTGTGTGTGTGTGTCTGTGGGTTTTGATTGTGTTTGGATTTTGGTGTTGTCATTAATTTCATGAAAAGTTTTCTTTAGATAAATTCCTTCTTCGTAATATCTATTTATCTATCCTGAGAAGCTACTTGCACCACTTTATAAAATCTAGTATCCTCACATTACGATCATGTATACTTTTTATAGTGTATCACCTTGAAGGTAGGGTACTTTTTTTCACTTCATCTTGTAATGTTACTTAATTATTATACTGAGATCGTGGATGATGGCTACTATAACTTGCATTTATTTGGAACTCTTTCAACCTCTGTTTTTCAGATAATGTACAAGTTGGATAACTTGGTGACAAATCCTTCTATTTTTGTGTTGTTTTACACTAAAAATAATCAATAGATGATCAAAATAACCCCATTCGTGGTATCAGATCATGTTTCCTTGGGATTTAAATGATTATAATTAACATTTTTTCATAAAAAATATATAGTATTATGTAAAGGTACAAAATTAATGATGTAAAGGTCCCTAATGTTTACCTTTACATAGCATAATTAATTGTAAGGATAATGTTATTTAGAAGAGTTTTGCGTAAGGGCCACCAGATCTACCCATATATAGATAATTTTGTCTAAATTGTTGTGTATAATATCTTTAAAAAAACTTTTTCGATGGCATGCCTTTACAATAAATTTCGAGGTATAGGAAATCATATATTACCCTTAGATGGAATCACTATTCTGTGTAAGGGTAAATAATATGTTTAATTTTTTTATGACATTTAAATTATTTTAATGATTTATAAAATGTTTATATATCATGGAAAAAATATATTTTTGAGATATTTTAATTTATAAGAAATTTGTAAATTAATTAATTAATTATAATATCTTTATAATTAATTAATTAAATGTTCATGAAGCATTTTTAAAAAAATATTAAATGTTAATATTAAAAAAAATTCTCAAAAATATATGGCATGCTTTGTGATCTATAAATAAATGATTTTATTTATAAATTATAGAAGTTGATTTATAAAATGTTTATAAATTACAAAATATATTATATTTAGATTATAAAAAAATGTGGTATATAAAAAAGTTAAATTATAACATGTTTATAATTCATAAATTATCATATAAATTCCATATAATATAAAATATGAATGTTTTCTTATTTTTAATGAATATAAAATGTTTATATCCATGATTATGGAATTTCCATAATGTTTAAATAATTTATAAAAAAATTATTTTTATTTTATTTATGAATTATTTATAAATTTTTATCACAAGTTTCAATATATGAATTTTTTATTTTATTTAATGTTTATTCCATGATTTATTCTTGTTTAGTAAATTTTTTATGAAATATCAATAATGTGTATTATTTAGTTTTACAATTAAACTACTTGTAAGAGTTGAAACCATTCATTTCATAATAATTATGACTTCATAAAAATTATTTGTCACCAACATTGACCTCGGTATTTTATTTAGAGATATTACCTTAATTTATTTTTTGGGTTTTAGTGGTACTTTTTTGTTTTCAGAGATGACATGAAATGAATTCTTTAAAATTCCACCCCTTACTGAAGTACAGACTAGATGATATTTTGTTGATCCTCATGTAACTTTCTTTAATGAGTATGGTTAGGGTGTAAGAGGAATGTAATAGGTATTCTTAGAGGAGTCCAGGAAGATCCATAGTTGTAGCATATTGTTACAGCACCACCGGCTAGCTGGAACAAGGCCATCATCTATCCAGTGGCCTTGGAGAGTGGCCCTGTATAAGGCCGGGGTTCATTGGATACCTGGTGATCCCAAGGATTTCTAGTTGGTGGTCTATTGGTAATATTTTAAGTGGGTAAATCCCTTTAATTTAACCTGATTCCACCCATTCATGCCTCCATTAAGGTTTTCCTCCCATTTTTCTATAGTGGAATCCCCTTGTGCACCCCTCTCCCTCTCCTTATCTCTTGAAGGATCTAATTTGATCCTTGGTTGTTTCAGTCATCATTGGTTTTTATTCAGAACTAGTGGTTATGTTATGACTTCTCTTCCTTCATTCCTTCATTTATTTCAAAATCAAGTGATCCCTCTCCATTTTTTTAATATGCATTTTTTTAGGGAATTTTTATACTTCTTCATTTTATTTTGATTTATGTTATACCAGTGGTAAACATTAGATGTTTGGAATCTTTTAAGGATAAGGTATGTGGTCCCTAGACTCAACCTATAGTCACATTGTATTTTTTCTTGTGGTTATGTGGTGTGTCAAACCCACCTTATTGTGTGATGGCCTATTTCAAGCTAAATGTTTTGAATGTGCCTTTTTTAGTTCAATGATCATAACTAAATATGATGAAACCCAAAATAGAGAGTGATTACATGGTAATTCTCTCTTTTGAATAAATTTCCCTTGAATATGGAAATTGTAAAATTCTTGGGTCCACATGAAATAGAAATGAAGTTGAAGCATATCCTTGGTTGTATGAATTAAAGCATGTGTTTTTAAATGGTGAAAAAATGGAAGTAATGTTTAGATCAATGATTTGGAAATGGAATTTTACAATCATATATAATTTAGATAATGGAATTTTAATGAATAATCTAATTACCCCAAATTAAGTATGAAATATGTGAAATGGTATAGTATTGATAAATTCAAATTGTTGATAAATGGTATTCCTCATATATGCTTTTTGAAGAGGACCATAGAGTTTATGTTCTAAATGATCACACAAGTTATGGTATAAAGAAATTTTTAATCATTATGGGTTGAATGTGAAATATAAAGGTTAAGAGATCCCTCATTAAATAATGGATGAGTTGTTTTAAAATGGAATTATAAAATAAATTAATTATTGAGGTTTATTTATAGAATGGTGTTATGTACTATAAAATATCTTTTTTAAAATGAAATGAAGATTACAGTTTTCATGGTAAGGGTAAATGGGCTTGAAATTATTTTACATAGATTTAAAGACACGATGGGGGGAGGTCATGATTCATGTTTGGAAAATTTCCTTCAAAAAAGTTTGGATATCATAAATAAAATTCCATATGATGTGATCCAAGATTTTGGCTAGGAAAACTTGTATATAGGAGGTTTGTGTTATATTTAAGATTATTAATTGGATAAGAAAACTATCATAGGGTGGATTTTTGTTACATATTAACATATTCAATGGTTGATAAAACTCCCATAGTGGAGTTCTGTGTTATGTTATCATGTATGTCAAGGAAACTCAAGTTGTAATATTATGGTTGGAACAATCCTTGTGATGTTATCACAGATACATCGACATTGGATGAAGAAGGTAAGGTTGGTCATGGTCATTGAACTAATGATAAAAAATGGTATGAATAACCTTAGTTGTCACTATGAACCTAGGGAATTGGGGATAATTTAATGGTTTGAATTTAAATTTACTAAACTATGAACTTGTACTTATAGAATTCATACATAAAATTTATATCATACTAGTAATTTTTGGGATTATATTTGTGGTATCTTACTTATTTATACTCAAACCTTAGTTTGGAAAGCATGGAACATGGTTACGCAAAATAGATATTACAATCTAATTTCAAGTGTAGGTTTAGAAAAAGGCCCATTGTTTTTAATTTTTTGGCTAACTAAGAGAGAAATATAGATGATGGGACCAAAAATGACTTAGGAACATTCAGGGATGAGTTCTTTTAGTTTATTTTGGTACCATATTTTCATTTTTATATGATACACCAATGAGATATCCTTTTTAACATGAACTATATACTCCATACCTGGGAATGGTCAACCCATCCCTGGGGGAAACTTAATTATAAACAATGTGATTTTCTATTCTTATAATTTATTGGTTAAAGTTGATTGGATTCCACATAGAGAGATACAAATTATTATGAGGTTATTTTTTATGGTATTTTTACTCTTGGGATTATATGGAAATATGATTTGTGTGTTCATGGTTCATGTCATACATAGAGGATTCATATGTCATTTTTTTTATTGAAAGTGATTATTTATGTATACTATAACACTAGTTGGTTATTTAAATTGTATAAGGCCATTTATATTGTGTTTTCTTGTATAAATGTGTAGATTAATCATACTTAACCAACCTTTTAAATGGAAAAAACAGTGTCATGAGATTTCTTTCCATGGTTATTATGAGGTCGTAGTTAAATAAAATGACAATTATAACTTATAAAGTGTTATCTTCTATAACATGTACTTGAAATTTCATTTAACAGATCCCTTTATTATAAAAACTTTTGTTTAAAGAAAAATAGTAATGGTAAAATTACAAATAATACATATATGATGTGGTCATACTGGGTGTCTAGTATTTGAACTTATGTAGGATTAATTAGGGATATAAGATCTCTGGAGTTATGTGTTTTCACTTGTGACCTTAAGACCTATAATGTGTTGGGGCTATATATGGGATTTTTGTTTGTTTATCACATGAGAATGGGTAAAATATGTTAGATTTAGATTTTTTATGAGACCCTCCAGTGGGTGTTTGGAAAGTTAGAAATCTTGGAATGGGAGTGAGTCTCATACCATGAGTTTTTTCATATGTGAGATATGATTTTTTTTGTTGGGAAGCATAGCCTAGTGAAATTTTTTGGCATAAATCTATATTAGTGCATTGGTGCCTTATAACCTTCAAGGGGTGATAGAAGAAGGGTTATCTAGTTTTTTTTAGTTCTTTTATATTAAAATGGCATTGGTGGAGGCTTTGGTATACAAGATAAATGCACAGTTTGTGCTTCCTATTATGTACTATGGGTGCGTTTAATTACTTCAGTGTTCTTAGGAGAAGTAAATGTGTATGGGTGTTTTCAGTCTTGCAGCTAGTATGGGTAAGGATAGATGCTTTCAGATATCTAGCCTTGTTATATTTTAGTGTATTTATTTGACTAAATGATCAATAAGAAACATTGGTGGTAGACCTATAACTAGAAATTAATGGAAAAAAACTATTTTGAGAATTAATCATGTGAGGTTCTCAGAGAGGTGTAATTAGGAATGTGAGATTTGTTGATATTTCATATACTAGTGGAATTTTCCTAGTGGTTATGAGCTAGATAATGAGTGGGGTGTTCTATAATTAGAATACCATTAAATGGGTTTAGTTCCAACCTTGTTGTAAGTCCTTGTCCTCTGTAGATATAAGGCACCCTGGGTGCTGGTGTTTTAATAATGCATATGGCTTTTGAGGGAATGAATGGTAATGTTCACAATCCTATCAATGTAAAATATTACTTTAGAAGCATGGGTTGAGAATAAATGATTCCAGTAATATTTCATAATTATTACAATTGGAAGGTGATTAAGCATGTTGCTAGACTTATCATAAGTTTGATTCCCAACCATGAATGAAGTTCCAAGTGTGATCTTGTATTAATGAAATTGACATGCTTGAAGGTATATAAATTTGTTTAAATTGGAACATGATACTATTATCAAGGATGTCTTGCTCATTAATCATGAGTGAGTTCTTTTATTTGGTCACTGGGGAGTGTGTGACCCCTAGGTTTTGATGATAATGTTGTGGGTATGCATGGGGCATGATTGGTTTGGATTAGTGAAATGGGTCTTACATGTTTTTGATGAGTACCTTGATGGTCTTATAGAAGATCAAATGATGAGATAGTGGTAGTGTCATGATGATTTTTAGCTCATGACTGTGAGATATAGAGTCAAATATCCAGAGTGGGTTTCAATTGTATGTTCCTCTTGGGTAAGGTAATCGAGAGAATTAGTAGATGGTTGTGGAGTGGGTGATTGAAGATTTATGATGAGAGTCGTGATAACCTATCTAGTGTAATAATTACATCATGGATATATTTCTATGTTGTAGTATGGATAAGATGAGTTATAACGTAATATATGTGTTAGGGGTTTTGGAATGTGTTGAGTGTGGTTGAGGATGATTTTCACACGTGTGTTGGGATGGAGCATGTTAAAGGTTTTCTTTAGGAATGGTGTATGTGAATCCAAATGGTGGGGAGTACACCATTGGTAGTCAAAGGGTAGAAAAATAATTATATATTTAGTTATAGTGAATTTCATGGGTGACATCCTTATGATTCAAGAGAAGATGATATTTGATGTTCATGTTGTCACATTTTTATTAGTGGGACAGCCACATACAACCATTGTGTTTAGTGATAGATGAGACTCGAGTTGTGGATATCATGCCTTCAGTTTATAAATGTGACATTGGGCACACCCCTATTGTTGGTAGTGTTTTATGGGTCATAATTTTATGATGTTCTGGTTGAAAGGGGACAGTTGTGATGAAACTAGTCATTAGATTATCATTGGAATAGAGATATCACTGAGATGGGGAATATACATTTATTTAGATTCCTCAGTGACCATAAATTGTGAATTATGAAATGTTTTTATATGGATATTGAGTGATAAATTTTTTCCCAAGTAGTAATTTTGTGATCTCAGAATGATTTGGATTGTTTGTGCATCAATGCTCAGGGTGACTCATGATGGATGAGATGCAGCCGATTAGTGATCAGAACAATGAATCATGCCAAGTGTTTGGGATAACACTTGATGTGTATGCATGGATGGTCATTGGATTCCTTCAATATTAAGGAATCCTGATCGGATGAACTAGTAAGTGTTCTAGGAACTAGAGTCAGGCTTTTTTGTGACTGAGTGCACAGAAGAGGTGTACCTATCATTGTTATATGTAACTAGATGTTGTAGGATTGAAAATGAATTTATTATATCATATTTAATATAATGGAGGTGGTTTGTGGGTTGAAATAGATATTTAAAGGTGTGTATGATTCTTTTGGATCTTATAATTTTGTGTAAGACTCCTCAAATTCATTCATAATCAGAAAAAAGTAATTATAATTACCCATGACCAGTGCCTAATGTTTTTGGGTATTTTATGATGTGAGGTGTACATGGAATGTCAAAAAATGATGATTTTTTGTTTGGTAGGATAATCTAGTGAGGATGAGTGTATATCATATTTTAATGAACAGAATGAATCTACTATTGTAAACTAGGTTTTGGATTGTTTTTGGACTTCTAGAAGTAAGAGAGAATTCGTACAATAATTAATTGTTGGTAAAAATGGATGGTTCCCTATTAGGGTGGGTTGGTAAGTCCCACTGAGTTGTAAATGTCATCATACATAAGGCATCATGAAGAAATGGATTTTGGTGTAGTGCTATAATTACTATAACTAGTAGGGTTTATGTTTTAGGTTTGGGATATGAGGGTCAGTGATTCTTGGGAATTCATCTCAAAGACAAGTTGTTATATGGTGGGGAGGTTGTAAAATCCCACCCCATCTAGAAGTATATACTGGTTAATTTTTTTTGATCCTCATGAAAAATTCCTTAACTAAGGAGTTGACGGTGTATGTATCATGTCAAAGTCATTAATAGAGGATTTTGGTAAGATTTGACATTGTAGCATATTTTTCTAGAACCACTATTTAGCCAGTGTCGGGCCACCATCTAGCTATTGGCCTTGGAAAGTAGCTATATATAGGGCCTGGGCTCACCAGTTGGCCGATTAGTATAGGTTCACCCAACCAGTGGGTGATAAAAACTAGTTGGGGGCCTCCTACGTAGTTTTTAAGAGTGTAAATATCCCTAATTTCATCTAGGGCCACCCCTTCATGCCTCTACTCTATCCCCCCCCCCCATTTTAGTCTAATAGCATACCCAAATGCACCTATATGACTCTATTTGGATCTCAAATGATCTCATTTAATACTTATGTGGTTTTAGACATTGTTTCTTATGATTCATATCTAAATGTGAGGCTTTGACACCTCATCCTTTTTCCTTCATTTTTTCACTGTTATGAAATTAGGCTGAACGAAAGACAAATATTGGATATGTGGACTCTTTTAAAGATAAGTTATATAGTCCCTAAAATTGTAACATAGTCTCTATGAATGTTTTTCCAAGTTCATGTGTGGTGCGTAATGTTGTAATTATCATGCAATGATCTAGTTCAAGATAAATGTTTTGAATGTTCCCTGTTTTAGTAAAATTACCATAACATAAAAGCGATGAAACCCACTATAGAGGTTTATTCCAATAGAATTACCCCATTTTTATAAATTCATATTGAATATGAAAATTTTTGTATTCATGTGTATTCTTAAAATAATAAATGAAGTTACGATATATCCTTTGTTATATGAATTAATAATTGTGTTTATAGATGGTGAAAAAGGAAAGTTATGTTTTGATCAATGATTATGAAATAGAATTTCACAATCATCGATAATATGGAGAATAGAATTTCAAAGTATAATGGAATTACCTAAAATTACATATGTAAATTAAGAAATGGTTTTGGGTTTATAAATTAAAATGGTTGATGAATGTTAGGTGTTTGAAATGGTTCTTGAATAGGGCCATCAATGTTACTTTCTAAATGAAACCACATGTTTTCATAGGAAGATATTTCCTAATAATTAATGGATGAATGTGAATAATAAATATTAATATATACATTTTTAAATAACATAATAATTGTTATCAAACATAATTTTAAAAATAATTGATGATTGTGGTTTATTTAGGTAGATGTTTCCATTTCCCATAAATTTCCTTTTGTAAAATAGAATAATGATTGTATTTTTAATTGAAATGGTTAATGGAATTGAATTTTTTTTGTATGGAAATGAACGCCCCCCCCCCCAAGAAAATATTTTTTCTTTGATAGAAAATTACATTAGGGTGGATTTTGATATCATAAATAAAATATCCCATGAGGAATCCCAAGATATCATCTAAGAAAACTCTAATAGGGGAGGTCCGTGTTACTTTTGGGATTATTAATTTGGTGAGAAAACTCCCATATGGGAGGTATTTCATACATATTGGTTCTTTCAATGGTTCAGAAAACTCACTTAGGGGACATATATGTTACTTTATCAGGTATACTAGGGTAACATTTATTTTTATATTGTGGTTTACAATGAAGAAACCCAAACCCTAGTAGCCAGGAGCTAGTGTCTACTTTTTTACATTGGCATAAGATACAAAGAATATCATCCCAAAGTACTGCACATGAGCCTCATACTGGTTGGTGAGGAATCAACAAGTGCATCCAATAGACTCGAGATCAAATCCGAGTGGAGACATATTTCTTGGTACTGTAGCAGTATTGTAGCAGGAACTGTCTGATACTATATCATTTGGAACTATTCATCCATCCGGGCCTCTGGGCCACCAGTTTGGTCCTCTAGTCCTGTATGGATTTTGATCCACCCAAGGCCTTCATGCTAGTTGTCTCTCAAGGCCTTTGAGCCACCTCAATCCCTTCAAGCCACCGCAAGTCCTTCAGGCCACATGAAATATGCAGATGTACTGGTCAGATTACAATGTACAAGGATCCATATGAGGATTCAGAGTAGGTGCATTCACCAAAGAAGAGATAACTGGAATCGTAAGATTGATAGAGTATGGTATTTCCATCGGTTCCAGACCTATGCAACTCTACACGTGACAGCTAGCCGACCAGCCTGGAAAAAGTGAAGTGTTGATATCCTGATATTTTTTGGGGAGGAGCAGTTCCATGTTATCTTCTCTGGGTGATTTCCTCTAATACCTACAGGTCATGTAATTGTATCCTAAGAATTTGGGCCTTTTAAGGGTTCCAACTCACCCATTAAAAGGTGGATTATCAAAAATAATAAAAAAATGAAGGCCTTCGGGCCAATCAGGCAGGAATTGTCACGACCCATCCTTGGGGCCCGTGTCGTGACTACCCCAAGCCCGCCTTCCATAGGCCAGGGGCTGGTGACTAGCACCAAGGCGTAAATCCCAGTAAAAAGGGAAGGCATTGCCTTTGTAAAGTAAACAAGCACCTCAGAGTAAGCAAGCGGAAAAAGTAAACACTAAGTAAAAACAGAGTACAACTGTAAGTGCGGAAAGTAAGTGGGCCAGAATACAAACCCAAACTGAAAGTAAATTACAACTCGAAAGGGAAAACAACAACTGAAAAGTAAAAGCCGCTACGCCGAGCTATTCACTGGAAATCCCACCTGAAGGGTGGGTACAGATTGCTCCACTGCTCCTCTGGTCCCGCCGTCCGCTCCGAGTACGTACCGCCCAGTGGTCCTCCTCCAGGTACCGTCCTGCTCTGCAAGCCTCAGCCACGATCAACGTTGTCCGTCATCTGCAACCAACACAACGTAGTACGGGCATAGGTCGTGCAGGGGTGAGTATAAGCTACTCAGTAGGGACCTCGAGACCCCCGAAGGTATCCCAAAATCCACAAAGGTTAAACCACAAAGGAAAGATACAATCGTGAAGAAAAAACCGACTCTGCTTAGGTATATGACCATACATAAACCTAAGTCAACAATTCCAATACGCTCCAACCTACGAGCCCAAGTACAACTCAGTCCACACACGAAAGTATACGTATTCCACACAGGAAAGAAAAACGTAATCCACACAGGATAGCACAACACAATCCACACAAGAAAGAAAACAGTAATCTACATAGGATATCTCCACACAATCCACAAATGAGAGTAAACAAGATTCAGATCACACAGGTATACTTCTTCAAAAGATGATAGAGATGATCAGATGTAGTCAGTGATTCATCTAAGCCATCGGACCCACAAGGATCTGTAGGTACTAACCCTCGCAATGACCTACTCAGGATCGATAAGGAAGTTGAACCCAAAGCTATTGGGGAACTCCTTTTCCATCAAGTACAGTGGTTATGCCGCTACAACCAAGCGCTACACCTATCGGGTACTGAGGGCTTGCTGCTACAACCAAACGCTCCTCCGTCGGGGGTCTGCCGCTACAACCAAGCGCTCTCTAGTGCCGCTACAACCAAGCGCACCTCTGTCGTGGGTCTGCCACTACAACCAAGCGCTCCCCTGTGCCGCTACAACCAAGCGCCCCTCTGTCCTGGGTCTGCCGCTACAACCAAGCGCTCCCCTGTGCCGCTACAACCAAGCGCACCTCTATCGTGGGTCTGCCGCTACAACCAAGCGCTCCCCTGTGCCGTTATCCGTAACACACCGAGTCGTTTGATCAGCAGTCGTCAAGTCTCAACCGGCTCTAGGGTTTCCGTACACAGCATGCTCATTCCGGGAGGGTCCACTCCACGAGCTAAGAGGTCGATGCATCAACTGACATGTAGTCCGGAGTTGATGTATCCCAACATGTACCGTAGTGATCACTGCCGAAAACACGGAGGATTCCCGTACCGTTTTCATCATCTTCGCAGTCGAATCCAATGAGGTTCTCTGTACAGTCGTCGTCGCAGTCACAGTAGCAGTCGCAGCCAGCACTAGGGTTCCCGCACACAGCAAGCTCGTTCGGGAGGGTCCGCTCCACGAGCCGAGAGGCTGATACATCAACTGACGAATAGTCCGAAGTTTATGTATCCAAAAGTTCCTTATCGTCAACAGGAACTCAACGCAACAGACGACACGTCAATCGGACGCCCGATCTGAGAGTTATTGGCTTTTTCGTTCCAGGGGCCCGGTTGGTTTTTATGGAAAAACCAACCCGATCGTACTCCACCTGCATCCAAACCTTGGGCGGAGTATTCCAAAAGATCCGTCTCACTAAGAGGAACTCAACCAAGTCGACGGCATGTCAATCGGACGTCCGGAGTTCAAGATATGAGTGTTTCTGCTCCGAGGGCCCGGTTGGTTTCGTGTACGAACCAACCCGGCCGAACTCAATGTATTCTGAAACCTTTAGTGCGATATATCGAAACGACCGTCTCGATCCAAGGATCGTGTTTCCGCTAATGGCTCGTCAATCGGAGGTCCGTAGCCCATGATATGGGCATTTGACCGAATTTGATCCGAAATCGGGGGGTCTGGCCCCGGGCCGACCCGGCCCGACCCCCCCTGGGTCGGCCGAACCGGGTCCACCCGAACTGGGTCAACCCAACCCGGGTCCGACCCGGCTGGGCCCGGCCCGGCCCGGCTCGGTCCGGCCCGACCGGTTGGCCGGCCGTGGCTCGGCCAGCGTGGCTGAGCCGAAACACGGAGCGGGGTGCACGACTCCCCCGCCCGCCGCTGATTGAGGCCCGCGGCAGATCCGCCGGGCGCCAACCCTCCGGCGGCGCGCTGCCGCCGCCGCCTTCCGCGGACCACCGGACGCGCTCCGGTGGTCCATTTCTCCTGCCGTCTTCGCCTATGGTCCCCCCAGGACCCGACCTTCACAGCGAAGGAATTCAAACGCCATAGCGGCCTGCTTCATCGTCGCCCGTCAATCCACACGTCAAAAACAAACTGCGGAGGGTTTTTGGGCCGTGTTCGTTCGGCCCGCGCCCTCCGCGTTAAGTGATATCAATTGGAAAATCAAACATTTGTTCCCAACAAATTATTGAGCACATACTTAACCATGAAATTAGACGACACCCAACAAAAGTTACCCCGCATGGACGAATGGTCCGCGGATCAACCGGTTAATGGTTGGTCTGCGCTCGTTGTTCTTTTCTCAAGGTTAAGAGGAAACAAATAAAATTCCCCTACAACATATTAAATAAAAAAATCATAACAACAATCCCAACCCGCAAAAAAAATAATCTTCGCGGATCAACATAATATTTAGTTGATCCGCGTTCTTAAATTTAGAAGGGAGTAAAGATGGTACACCAACAATCACAGTTTAAATTCCCTACCTCTGTTCAGGAACGGTGCACGTCAATCGAGCCGTGGAAGACGAGAGTCACAGAAGTCGGGCATCGCGGAAAACGTATGTCGATTCCATTGTCGTCGAGGTGCGTTCGAAGGGGAAACGTCGATGGAAGAAGACGTCGCGTTCTTCGGCGGAGAAGTTCTTCGTTGAAGAACGGTGTTCTTCGCGTTCTTCGATGTGGAAGAAGGTGTTCCTTATCTTTTTCTCCAAAAAGCTCTCAAACAACCCAACACCAAACCCTAATAAAATAAGTTCTAAACTTATTTTATTAACACAACAAAGCATTTGAAATTCAATTGTTTGAGTTTCAAAAACATACATGTAACTCACCAAATTAATTACATAAGTTAAGTAAACATAAGTTATCAACATTAAAGTGGGAGTTGAGAGGGGTTAGAGGATATGAAGGGGTGGGGTTCGTGTGGGCCCCACTACCCTCATAACCTCCCAAGGGAGGTTGGGTGGTTACCCAACTTCCATCAATAACTAACACTTAGAGTAAAAATAATAAAAATTGTAGAGTAATTATAAAATAAACTTCCACAATTTTTATCATCAACACTCATGTAAACGCAACTCCGGAACAGGAGTTCCTAAGAAATTACCGGCGCTGCGGTTCCATCGGTGCCCTCGGAATTCGATTCCGAGCACTGGTTCAAAAGTTAGAAATTCCCACTCGTTCGTTCACTGAACGTACCCGAGCCAAACTTCGAAAATTGATTCCGGGCACACCGGGCCTCGGAATCAGGCACCGTCAGAAACTGCGTTCTTGTAAAATTCCAAAGAAAATTAAGAAAAAAATTTTCTTGAAATTTCCGGGTCTTTACATTACTCCCACCACAGGGCTTTACGTCCCCGTAAAGCTTCAACACAAACTAGGGAAACAAAGGTGGTATAGCTAGGTGGTAATCCACCTCACAAATCCTGCTGAGGACCTAGAAGGGTCTGATGAAGCATGGAGATAACTTGCCGCCTCGGCCAAATCTTCATAATCCACATCGATGTGAGGCATGCAAGAAGACGTGGCCGCCATCCTCGAACTCTAGTGGCCTCCGCCTCTTGTCAGCGATAGACTTCTGTCGGCTCTGAGCTGTCTTCATCCGCTCCTGGATGACCTGGACCTTCTCTATCATGGCCTGGACCACCTCTAGTCCCACAAGAGCTGCTATGATTTCTTCTTTGCCGATAAGAGAAATCCGGTCTCATCCCTTGGATAAACCACGTTCTTTGCCTAATACAGTCAATCCCAACATGGATGATACTAATCCATACCAAGGATTACGTCGTAAGGCCTCGACACTACTACCAAGAGATCCAACCATTACTCTCTCCCCCAAGGGTTGAGTCACACTATCGGCATTAGTGTGTGGTAACTGGGTCTCCTCCAGTAGATGTCTCACAAGTGAGGGTCAAGTGAACAGTCAAAACTGGAACCTCTTAGTAACAACACAAAAGAGGACAGGAATGAAAACATCACAAAGTTATGCGTCTTTTATTATTGCAGCTCATAATAAAAAGACGCCACACAATAGCAACAAGGAACTAGAAGTAAAAAAGGCGTATCCACTAGTTCTGCTCCTGTCCATTTTCCCCCAGAGCTCCATGATCGAAGGCCTCAACTGCCTGAAGCTGAGCTCTCCCATGTACACTAACTCCCTGCGGTCAGGGCGGACCTCCTGGTGGTGGTGGTGGAAACACCTCGAAGTGTCGCCCACCATCTGCTACTCGGCCAGCTCCTCTGCCTCGTCCGCCTGCACCCTGCGGGCCACCCTGATCGAACCTCTGCCTTTGCCTGGGGGGTCCTTCGTTCATCTGATGTTCATCCGTATGGAGGGTTGGAAAATCACGAGCCATGTGACCAATCCCGCCGCAGGAGTAACACTGCCCTCTCATGGCAAGTCCTTGTCCACCCCGAGTGCCTCGCACAAAATATCCAAAGTCATGCTGTCGACCACCTGTAGATCTAGTCCTCTTGGACTCCTGCGTCATCTATCTACTGCCTGCTGCAGAAGACCCTTCTGCATGCCGGAAAGTGGTGGGTCCTGCTGCTGGAGACTTCTTAGTAAGGAAACTCTCCACTAAGAGGGCTCCCTCCAACACCCCTGTATGTGTCGGAATTCTGTGAGAAACAACTGAAGCTCTGATCTGTCTCCTGAGCCCCTGCTCGAAGGTTCGGGCCATGAAGAATGGGTCTCGTACCATATCCGTGGAATAGCGCGAGAGATTGGTAAACCTCACCGCATACTGGGCTACTGTCATGCTGCCCTGCCGCAGCTGTAGTAGCTCCTGGATGCGCACCTCTCGGAGGGTGGCTGGGACAAACTATGAGCGAAAAAGGATCTCAAAGTCTGTGCAAAGGAGTGATGCCTTGCCGTGCACCTGGAGCATCAAGCTCCACCATTTGCCTGCTGCCGCATGCAGGAGGCTCGCTGCGAGGATCACCATGAGGTCTGCTGGTGTCCTCACTAGCCTGAAAACTCGAACAACTGCCTCCAGCCAGTCCTCGGCTGCCTGGGGGTCCGTCTCCCCGCGGAACCTGGGCGGTCGCTGGCACTGGAACTCATGCAGTGCACTGAGGCGACGTGCATCGTCAGCGACTGGTGCTGGAAGCATCGGTGGCTCGACGGGTAGAGCTATTGCCGGTGCCACTGCTGATAAAGGGCCCTGCACCGAGGCCTCGTCGCTCGGGGGGCTGTCGTCACGCTCGACTCTCGGAACCCTAGCTGGTTGCCGTCATGGGGCCATCCTGAAAAGGAAACATGTGCGCCACGGTCAGAACAGTATACCTGGTTAGCTGATACAAAGTAATCACAAAGAAAACTTGAAACACTCATGCAATCAATGTTTTCGTGCATTAAGTCGGAAATCAGAAGTCAGGGTCCTGGTGTACGGATACGTCGGCCGCCGCACCAACACTAGACTCCCTGAACTGATAACCACACCCAATACGCTAAACACTATTTCTTCACATAGAAGAAAGATCAGATTCTACGGTAGAACCGACCACCTCTGATACGAATTTTTCACGACCCGTCCTCGGGGCCCGTGCCGTGACTACCCCAAGCCCGCCTTCCATAGGCCAGGGGCTGGCGACTAGCACCAAGACGTAAATCCCAGTAAAAAGGGAAGGCATTGCCTTTGTAAAGTAAACAAGCACCTCAGAGTAAGCAAGCGGAAATAGTAAACACTAAGTAAAAACAGAGTACAACTGTAAGTGCGGAAAGTAAGTGGGTCAGAATACAAACCCAAACTAAAAGTAAAGTACAACTCGAAAGGGAAAACATCAACTGAAAAGTAAAATCCTCTACGCCGAGCTATTCACTGGAAATCCCACCTAAAGGGTGGGTACAGATAGCTCCACTGCTCCTCGGGTCCCGCCGTCTGCTCTGAGTACGTCCCTCCCAGTGGTCCTCCTCCAGGTACCGTCCTGCTCTGCAAGCCTCATCCACGATCAACGCTGTCCGTCGTCTGCAACCAACACAATGTAGTTCGGGCATAGGCCATGCATGGGTGAGTATAAGCTACTTAGTAGGGACCCCAAGACCCATGAAGGTCTCCCAAAATCCAAAAAGGTTAAAACACAAAGGAAAGATACAATCACGAAGTAACAACTGACTCTGATTAGGTATATGCTCATACATATACCTAAGTCAACAATTCCAATACACTCCAACCTCCGAGCCCAAGTACAACTCAGTCCACACAGGAAAGTATATGTATTCCACATAGGAAAGCAAAACGTAATCCACACAGGATAGCACAACACAATCCACACAGGAAAGCAATCATTAATCTACATAGGATAGCTCAACACAATCCACACAGGAGAGTAAACAGGATTTAGCTCACACAGTTATACTTCTTCAAAAGACGATAGAGATGATCAGATGTAGCCACTGATTCATCTAAGCCATTGGACCCACAAGGATCTGAAGGTACTAACCCTCGCAATGACCTACTCAGGATCGATCAGGAAGTTAAACCCAAAGCTATTGGGGAACTCCTTTTCCATCAAGTACAGTGGTTATGCCGCTACAACCAAGCGCTACACCTATCGGGTACTAAGGGCCTACTGCTACAACCAAACGCTAACCTCGCGAGGAGTACGCCATGCTAATGTGACTTGAATGATCCACATCTCAGGGTCAGGCGCTGATGATCACATGGAACTATCGTGGCTGAGAGGCCTCACAACCCAGGCACAACGACACAATTATCAGGGGCGCGCTCTACCACTGATCTAATCTCCTGTCGTGCAGGCCTCCTCCTCAGATTATTTTTTTTGGGAGTAAAGAGGGTTCACCAACAATCACAATTTAAATTCCCTACCTCGGTTCAAGAACGATGCACGTCAATCGAGCCGCGGAAGACGAGCGTCGCGGAAGTCGGGCGTCGCGGAAAATGGACATCGATTCTGTTGTCGTCGAGGTGCGTTTGATGGGAAAACGTCGATGGAAGAAGACGTCACGTTCTTCGGCGGAGAAGTTCTTCATTGAAGAACGATGTTATTCACGTTCTTCACTAAGGAAGAAGGTGTTCCTTAGATTTTTCTCCGAAAATCTCTCAAACAACCCAACACCAACCCCTAATAAAATAAGTTCTAAACTTATTTTATTAACACAACAAAGCATTTGAAATTCAATTGTTTGAATTTCAAAAACTTAAATGTAACTCACCAAATTAATTACATAAGTTAAGTAAACATAAGTTATCAACATTAAAGTGGGAGTTGAGAGGGGTTAGAGGATATGAAGGGGTGGGGTTCGTGTGGGCCCCACCACCCTCATAACCTCCCAAGGGAGGTTGGGTGGTTACCCAACTTCCATCAAGAACTAACACTTAGAGTAAAAATAACAAAAATTGTATAGTAATTATAAAATAAACTTCCACAATTTTTATCATCAACACTCATGTAAACGCAACTCCGGAACAGGAGTTCCTAAGCAATTACCGGCGATGCGGTTCCATCGGTGCCCTCGGAATTCAATTCCGAGCACCGGTTCAAAAGTTATAAATTCCCGCTCGTTCGTTCACTGAACTTACCCAAGCCAAACTTCGAAAATTGATTCCAGGCACACTGGGCCTCGGAATCAGGCGCCGTCAGAAACTGCGTTCTTGAAAAATTCCAAAGAAAATTAAGAAAAAATTTTCCTTGAAATTTCCAGGTCTTTAAAGGAATTCCAAAGGAAAGAATAATTTTGTAGTCTTGGTAAACTAGATACATACGTACGTCTTACATTAAATTTGAATACAAAAATTATAAAAAATTTATTTGTATAATATCATCATTTCCTCTATAATATCCTTACTTATAATTTATAGTACACTTCCTAGATTCTTTGGAAACCAAATAAAATTATGGTGATATAAAATGACTAGTAAGGGTTATGTACAATGCAAGCTATCTGGAATAAATAAATAATACTAAATATTTCATGGTAAATAACCAAAAAAACATTCCATTTAATCAATAACATGAATATAATAACTGTATAAGGAATAATAAATATGGAAAGGTAAATAACTGATAACACCTTCCATTTAATCAATAAACTGAAAATGATATACATCTATAGATAATATCATTGTTAAAATATCATGGATAAAAATAATTTAATTCTATATGATAGAAATTCTTAGTTATTGTATATCTTGATCTTAGGCATCATGATACCACTATCATCAAGATCTTTCTTAAAATAGTTTAAAACTTATGGGTAGGTATGCACTAGAAACCCATTTAACTAAGGATAGCCAATAGATTCATCTCATGATACTAATAATGCATTGAGTGGAAATCAATGACTATTCCACAACCATATCTATATGTCTAAATAAATCCTCATATATTGAATAATCCATTTAATTCATGAACAATATGCCTTACCCTTAAATATCCATATTGATGAAAGAATAAAAATTATTACTATATACTGAGCCTATCAAATAACATTCAAAGTAAAACACAATATATATAAATGATATATCTTTTAAGTAATAATAATATCCATGATAAATAACATGGTGATTTAGTAGAAATTTAAATTGAACTGATTACAAGAAAGTGAATATTTCAAGGGAAAGTTAATCACTGCAAAAAATAAATCAAGAAATTGAATGTATAAAAATTCGTTGGTCAAAATTAGCATAAATAATACATATAATAATGATGGTATCAATTCAACATATCCTCAGTAGGGTATATGTAAAATAAAGGGTTATTATAATTGTAGAATATAAATACCATATGAATATCTTTAAAAACATTCTTGATGAAAATATTCTTTTAACTTTGAAAATGATTTTAAAACAAAAATTAAAAAAACTGAACATTTTTTTCTTGAAAATAAACTTTTAAAATCATAAAATAATTTTAAAAAAAATTGTTGTCCTGATGAGAGGAAATTTTATACATACAGATTACAATAAGACAAATATTTCATTTGCATATTTTTATAAATGAAAAATGTCTCTTGTTTTAAAAATGATAATAATATTTCTTTTTAAAAATTTAATAATTCAAAATGATCAAATATTTAGTTAAAAAATCACTTTTAAAAGTAAAATAACATTTATAAAATCATTTTTAGTAAACAAATTGGAAGAAAATGGATTTATGATAGAAGAGAGAAATGAATTAAGATTTTATTAAAAATATTTTCTTAATTATTATAAGTACTAAAGAGTGGGAAATGGTATTATTACTTTATAAATTATTTAATAATCATATAATAAGTTAATTATAGGGGTTAATTATATAATGATCAAATAAACTCCTTCAATTTCAATTCATGTATAAAAAATCACATTTAAAATGAGATTGTGTAATAAATACATAAAAATATCATAACTTTAAAGTGAGAATTAATAAATGAATCAATTATGGGTGTAAAATTTAAATCCAAAAAAATAAGTATAAATAAAAAATTATATAAAAATGTAATTTCACACATTATCTTATAATATCAAAGGCAATTAAGAATTAGTATAACCGAATGAAAAGAAATTTAGTTATGAAATTTTTTACCACTTAGTAATTTTTAAGTCAAATCACCTTGAAAGAAAAATTAAAATTGAAACATACAATACCATGATTTATGAATAATTCATGATATTATTTGTAAAAAGGGTATTATATAAACTATATATAAAAAATTAGGTTCATAATATTACAATATACCTTAGTGAAGGGAAATTGAGACGAAGTCCCTTACCTCATGCTATTCTTTAGTTAGAAGTGCTCTAACCACATATATTATGGTTTTAAGCATGTTATTAATTTATACTAGAAATATTATAATATTTTTAATATTATATATGATCCTCATATAACATTTTACTACCCATTTGATAATAATATTCCATTATTTTCATTATTTTTTCTCATGCAAGATTAGTATTAATTATTATGGTTCTTGTACACAGAATTTAAGTAATTCATTTAAAAAATTATAATAATGGTATAAATATAATATTTAATCATTAAATACATTATTATAAGAACTCTTAAAAGTTGGGAATCGAAAATTAATCACATTTCTTCATAGAGATGGTAGGTCATATGTACGCACGAGTGACGATATCATTCCCATAGTGGGTGAAAGTGTCACGACCCGCCCTCGGGGTCCGTGCCGTGACTACCCCAAGACCGCCTTCCATAGGCCAAGGGCTGGCGACTAGCACCAAGGCGTAAATACCGGTAAAAGGGAAGGCATTGCCTTTGTGAAGTAAACAAACACCACAGAGTAAGTAAGCGGAAAGTAAACACTAAGCAAAAGCAGAGTACAACTGAAAGTGCGGAAAAGTAAATGGGCCAGTACACAAACCCAAACTGAAAGTAAAGTACAACTCAAAAGGGAAAACAGCAACTGAAAGGTAAAAGCCGCTACACCGAGCTGTCCACTGGAAATCCCACCTGAAGGGTGGGTACAGATAGCTCCTCTGCTCCACGGGTCCCGCCGTCCGCTCCGAGCACGTCCCGCCCAGTGGTCCACCTCCGGGTACCGTCCCGCTCTGCAAGCCTCAGCTAAGGTCAACGTTGTCCGCCGTCTGCAACCAACACAACGTAGTGCGGGCAAAGCCCGTGCAGGGGTGAGTATAAGCTACTCAGTAGGGACCCCAAGACCCCTGAAGGTCTCTCAAATCCACAAAGGATAAACCACGAAGAAAGGAACAATCACGAAGTAATAACCGACACTGCTTAGGTATATGCCCATACATATACCTAAGTCATCAATTTCAAATACGCTCCAACCTCCGAGTCCAAGTACAACTCAGTCCACACAGGAAAGTAAACGTATTCCACACAGGAAAGCAAAACGTAATCCACACAGGATAGCACAACACAATCCACACAGGAAAGCAACAGGATTCAGCTCACACAGGTATACTTCTTCAAAGGACGATAAAGATGATCTCTGATCCATCTAAGTCGTCGGACCCACGAAGGATCGATAGGTAACTAACCCCCGCAAAGACCCACACAGGATCGGGCCCACACAGGACCTGTAGGCGCTGGCTCACACAGAACCGCTGAGCGCGGACCCACACAAGATCGGACCCACACAGGATCGGGCCCACACAGGACCTGTAGCACTGATCCACGTAGGATCGCTGAGTGTTGTAGTCGTCGTCGTCGAATCCACACAGGATCGGGCCCACACAGGACCTGTAGCACTGATCCACGTAGAATCGCTGCGTGCTGTAGTCGTCGTCGTCGAATCCACACAGGATCTCTGTACTGTCGTCGTCGCAGTCACAGTAGCAGTAGTAGTCACAGTAACAGTCGCAGCCAGCACTAGGGTTCCCGCACACAGCAAACTCGTTCGGAGGGTCCGCTCCACGAGCCGAGAGGCTAATACATCAACTGTCACAAAGTCTAGAGTTGATGTATCCAAAAGTTCCGTATCGTCAACAGGAACTCAACGCAATAGACGGCGCGTCGATCTGACGCCCGGTCTGAGAGTTATTGGCATTTTCGTCCTCGGGGCCCGGTTGGTTTTTAAGGCAAAACCAACACGACCGTACTCCACCTGCATCCAAACCTCGGGCGGAGTATGCCAAAAGATTCTTCTCACTAAGAGGAACACAACACAGCTGACGTCACGTCAATCGGACTTCCGTAGCTCAAGATATGAGCGTTTCCGCTCCGAAGGCCCGGTTGGTTTCGTGAATGAACCAACCCGGCCGAACTCAAAGTAAACCGAAACCTCCAGTGCGATAAACCGAAACGACCGTCTCAGTCCAAGGATCGCATCGCCGCTCACGGTTCATCAATCGGACATCCAGTCTGAAAGATATCATCCTTTCCGTCTCACACCCACCCTGGGAAACTTCCCAGGAGGTCACCCATCCTGATCACTACTCTAAGCCAAGCACGCTTAACTACGGAGTTTTAACCACGTAGGCTCCCGAAAAAGAAGGTGCGCCTTGAGTATAGTATACCGAAACGACCTTCTCGATCCAAGGATCGTGTTGCCGCAGACGGTTCATCGATCGGAGGTCCGTGGCTCAAGTTATGGCCAAAAGACCGAAGTCGTCTCGAAAACGGGGGGACCGGGTCCGGGCCGACCCGGCCCGACCCCCCCTGGTCTGACCCGAACCGGGTCGGACCGACCCGGTCCGCTGGACCCGGCCCGGCCAGCGGCGGCGCGGCCAGGGGGCCGCGCATGTGCCGCACGCGGGGGGGGGGGGGGGGGGGGGTAAACCCCCCCTTTTTTCGGATCTCGGCCGGTCTAAGGCCGGCCGCCTTCTTCTTCTCCGCCGCGGCTCTTCCCCGATCTCCGGCGGCCGGCAAGGCCGGTCGCCTTCTGGCTACTCCGCCGCGGCCGTAGGGCCACTGCCTTCCTGTTCTCCGGTGCCGGCAAGGCCGGCGCCCCTGGCTGCTCCGCCGCGGCCGTACGGCCGCGGCCTTCCTGTTCTCCGGCGCCGGCGAGGCCGGCGCCCCTGGCTGCTCCGCCGCGGCCGTAGGGCCGCGGCCCTTCATGATCTCTGGCGTCGCCGGCCCGGTTGGCCGCCGGTCGCCTCCTTGTTCCGCCGCGGCCCGTCTCCGGCCGCGGTCTCTTTCGTAAACAACGACGCGGTGCGTCGGCACCGCGTTTCTTCGTCGCAGCTCGCTCCGGCCATTAATTCTTTTGTTCCTGCGCGGTTGCGACGACACCGCGCTGTCTCCGCTAATTTAACACGAAAGAATAGAAGGGGGAGGAGAATCGGCCGTGTTCGTGCGGTCCGGTCTCCTCCCGTTATAACGATATCAGTTGTCCAATCGTATAAACACAACAATGAATGTTTCACAATTTTTAATAAAAATTGGAACTACGCCCAACGGATTATTCTTTCATGTTCGAGGGAATGAAAACACATAATTTAAAAAAAAGACAAACCCCCTACCTTGAAAATTGACGTCACTCGTCGGTTATCGCGGAGGAAGGCGTCGCGGCGTCGGACGTAGATTCCGTGGACGTCGGGGTGCGTCCGAGGAGGGAACGACGTCTCTTCACTTGTCGCTTAAGATGAAGAAGAGAGGTACGTTGTCGTTGGCGATGATTACCACGGTCGGCGACTTCTCCTTTGTCGAGGAGGAAGATGAAGACGGAATAATCCGGGACGCCGAGTCTCGATGGTCGTGGGATCGATGTTCTTTGTCGGAGAAGAACCGTTCTTCACATTCTTCGTCGAAGACGAAGAAGATCTTCAAGTCTCTCAACGATTCTCCCAATCCTCTCAAGTAACAAAGGAACTAACCCAAAAATAAATCAAGCTTACACTTAATTTATTAACACAACCCAACCTTTGGAATTCAAGAGTTTGAATTTCAAAAACTCAAAATTAAACTCACTTATTAATTATACATGAGTTGTATAATTAATTAAAAGTTAAGTTGTCAAGCCTTTAAGAGGGAGAGAGGGGAGTTAGGGAATTTGAGGGGTTTTGGCACATTAAGTGCAAGGGAGTTTAAGGGGGTAGAAGAGAGTTAAGGGGAAGGTGAAGGGCTGGGGCTCGTGTGGGCCCCACCTCACCTTAATCCTCACTTGGTTAGTTAGGAACTTGTGATTCCACCCCAACTTCCACACTTAGGATATAACCACTTAAGAAGATAAATAAAATAAATATTGTATAACAAATTTATTTTACTCTTCATTTCATCCATAAAATTAAACATCTCCTCCTAGGAAAACGCAACTTCGGGAAAGGTCTCCTTAAGCGAATATCGGCGCTACGAGTTCATCGGTGTCCTCAGATTTCAATTACGAGCACCGGATCAAAAGTTAGGAAATCCCACTCGTTCGTTCACTGAACGTACCCGAGCCAAACTTCGGAAATTAATTCCGGGCACTCCGGGCCTCGGAATCAGGTACCGTCAGAAATCGCGCTCTTGTAAAATTCCAAAGAAAATTAAGAAAAAATTTCCCTTGAATTTTACGGGTCTTTACATTACTCCCACCTCAGGGCTTTACGTCCCCGTAAAGATACATCAAAACTAGGGAAACAATTGAGGGTACTGAGCACGCATCTGAGCCTCCCGCTCCCATGTGCTTTCCTGGAGGTTCCCGTGCTGCCATCTGATGAGCACAAGAGGAATCGATCGCCCACGTAGGACCCGCTCCTGTCGATCCTCTATCTCCACCGAGACCTCCGTAAAAGTCACCCCATCGTCAACGTCAAGCTCCCCATGGTCAATGATGTGCGTCGGGTCGTGCACGTATCTCCTCAGCTGAGACACGTGGAAGACATCGTGCACCCGGTGCAACTGAGGTGGTAGAGCCAGGCGATAAGCCACCTCACCAATCCTGCTGAGGACCTGGAAGGGTCCGATGAAGCGCGGAGATAACTTGCCGCCTCGGCCAAATCTCCGAATACCACGTCGAGGTGAGACCCGCAAGAAGACGTGGTCGCCACCCTCGAACTCCAGTGGCCTCCGCTTCCTGTTAGCATAAGACTTCTGCTGGCTCTGAGCTGTACTCATCCGCCCCTGGATGACCTGGACCATCTTAGGTCCCACAGGAGCTGCAAGATTTCTTCTTTGCCGATAAGAGAAATCTGGTCTCATCCCCTGGATGAACATCATTCTTCGCCTAAAACAGTCAATCCTAACATGGATGATACTAATCCATACCAAGGATGACTTCGTAAGGCCTCGACGCTACTACTAAGAGATTCAACCGTTACTCTCGCCTCCAAGGGTTGAGTCACACTGTCGGCATCAGTGTGTGGTAACTGGGTCTCCTTCAGTAGATGTCTCACAAGTGAGGGTCAAGTCAACAGCCAAAACTGGAACCTCTTAGTAATATCACGAAAGAGGACAGGAACGAAAATATCACAAAGGTATGCGTCTTTTATTATTGGAGCTCATAAAACAAGACGTTACACAAAAGCAACAAGGAACCAGAAGTACAAAGGATGTATCCACTAGTTCTGCTCCTGTCCACCTGCTCTCAGAGCTCTACTGCCTTGTTCACTACTCGGCTGTTGCTCAAGCACTCGCCGCTGCTTCTGTCTCAGTGGCTCCTCTAACACCCGCTGATCAATCGTACGAGGAGTCGAACAGTCGCGTGCCAGGTGACCCTTCCCGCCACAGGAGTAACATTGTCCGTTTCTGGCACGCCTGGCTCTGACCCCACCTCGGGTGCCCCGCACCACCGGTCCTAAAACCCGAGATCGTCCAACTGCTAGTCTGGTCCTCCTGGACCTCTGCATCATCTGTCTACTGCCCACAGATGACTCGGCTACTGATCGAAAAACACGCGGCAAAGGCAGAAGCTCCTGTACACGCTCGGGGTGTAGAGCTACTGGCACAAACTCCACCCTGAAGAAGGTCTCGAAGTCTTCCCATGAGAAGGTCATCCCATCGTAGAACCGAAACAAGTGGCTCCACCACCTGCCTGCTGTTGCCTGAAGGAGGCTGGCAGCAAAGATCACCATGAAGTCTGCTGGCGTCCTCACTAGCCTAAACACACGTACCACTACCTCCAGCCATTCCTGGGCTGCCTGGGGATCCGTCTCCCCACGAAACCTGGGTGGTCGCTGGCGCTGAAACTCATGCAGTGCGCTGAGGCGACGTGCATCGTCAGCGGCTGGCGCTGGAAGCATCGGGGGCTCGGCGGGTAGTGCTACCGCCGGTGCCACTACTGAAAAAGGGCCCTGCACCGAGGCCTCGTCGCTCGGTGGGCTGTCGTCACGCTCGACTCTTGGAACCCTAGCTGGCTGCCGTCGTGGGGCCATCCTGAAAGGAAACAGGTGCGCCACGGTCAAACAGTATACCTGGTGAGCTGACACAAAGAAATCACAAAGAAAACTTTGAAACACACACGCAATCAATGTTTTCGTGCATTAAGTCGGAAATCAGAAGTCAGGGTCCTGGTGTATGGATACGTCGGCCGCCGCACCAACACTGGACTCCCTGGACTGATAACCACACTCAATACGCTAAACATTATTGCTTCACATAGAAAAGATCAGAGTTTGCGGTAGAACCGAACTCCTCTGATACCAATTTGTCACGACCCGCCCTCGGGGTCCGTGCCGTGACTACCCCAAGCCCGCCTTCCATAGGCCAAGGGCTGGTGACTAGCACCAAGGCGTAAATCCCGGTAAAAGGGAAGGCATTGCCTTTGTGAAGTAAACAAACACCACAGAGTAAGCAAGCGGAAAGTAAACACTAAGCAAAAGCAGAGTACAACTGAAAGTGAGGAAAAGTAAATGGGCCAGTACACAAACCCAAACTGAAAGTAAAGTACAACTCGAAAGGGAAAACAACAACTGAAAGGTAAAAGCCGCTACACCGAGCTGTCCATTGGAAATCCCACCTGAAGGGTGGGTACAGATAGCTCCGCTGCTCCACGGGTCCCGCCGTCCGCTCCGAGCACGTCCCGCCCAGTGGTCCACCTCCGGGTACCGTCCCGCTCTGCAAGCCTCAGCTAAGGTCAACGTTGTCCGCCGTCTGCAACCAACACAACGTAGTGCGGGCAAAGCCCGTGCAGGGGTGAGTATAAGCTACTCAGTAGGGACCCCGAGACCCCTGAAGGTCTCTCAAATCCACAAAGGATAAACCACGAAGAAAGGAACAATCATGAAGTAATAACCGACACTGCTTAGGTATATGCCCATACATATACCTAAGTCATCAATTTCAAATACGCTCCAACCTCCGAGTCCAAGTACAACTCAGTCCACACAGGAAAGTAAACGTATTCCACACAGGAAAGCAAAACGTAATCCACACAGGATAGCACAACACAATCCACACAGGAAAGCAACAGGATTCAGCTCACACAGGTATACTTCTTCAAAGGACGATAAAGATGATCTATGATCCATCTAAGTCGTCGGACCCACGAAGGATCGATAGGTAACTAACCCCCGCAAAGACCCACACAGGATCGGGCCCACACAGGACCTGTAGGCGCTGGCTCACACAGAACCGCTGAGCGCGGACCCACACAAGATCGGACCCACACAAGATCGGGCCCACACAGGACCTGTAGCACTGATCCACGTAGGATCGCTGAGTGCTGTAGTCGTCGTCGTCGAATCCACACAGGATCGGGCCCACACAGGACCTGTAGCACTGATCCATGTAGGATCGCTGAGTGCTGTAGTCGTCGTCGTCGAATCCACACAGGATCTCTGTACTGTCGTCGTCGCAGTCACAGTAGCAGTAGTAGTCACAGTAACAGTCGCAGCCAGCACTAGGGTTCCCGCACACAGCAAGCTCGTTCGGAGGGTCCGCTCCACGAGCCGAGAGGCTGATACATCAACTGTCACAAATTCCAGAGTTGATGTATCCAAAAGTTCTGTATCGTCAACAGGAACTCAACGCAACAGACGGCGCGTCGATCTGACGCACGGTCTGAGAGTTATTGGCATTTTCGTCCTCGGGGCCCGGTTGGTTTTTAAGGCAAAACCAACCCGACCGTACTCCACCTGCGTCAAAACCTCGGGCGGAGTATGCCAAAAGATTCGTCTCCCTAAGAGGAACACAACACAGCTGACGGCACGTCAATCGGACGTCCGTAGCTCAAGATATGAGCGTTTCCGCTCCGAAGGCCCGGTTGGTTTCGTGAACGAACCAACCCGGCCGAACTCAAAGTAAACCGAAACCTTCAGTGCGATAAACCGAAACGACCGTCTCGGTCCAAGGATCGCATCGCCGCTGACGGTTCGTCAATCGGACGTCCAGTCTGAAAGATATCATCCTTTCCGTCTCACACCCACCCTGGGAAACTTCCCAGGAGGTCACCCATCCTGATCACTACTCTAAGCCAAGCACGCTTAACTACAGAGTTTTAACCACGTAGGCTCCCGAAAAAGAAGGTGCGCCTTGAGTATAGTATACCGAAACGACCGTCTCGATCCAAGGATCGCGTTGCCGCAGACGGTTCATCGATCGGAGGTCCGTGGCTCAAGTTATGGCCAAAAGACCGAAGTCGTCTCGAAAACGGGGGGTCCGGGTCCGGGCCGCCCCGGCCCGACCCCCCCCCCCCCCCTGGTCTGACCCGAACCGGGTCGGACCGACCCGGTCCGCTGGACCCGGCCCGGCCGGTGGCGGCGCGGCCCGGCCAGCGGCAGCGCGGCCAGGGGGCTGCGCATGTACCGCACGCGGGGGGGGGGGGGGGGGGGGGGGGGGTAAACCCCCCCTTTTTTCGGATCTCGGCCGGTCTAAGGCCGGCCGTTTCTTTCTCACGCGGGACCCGCGGGTCCCGCCTTCTTCTTCTCCGTCGCGGCCGTAGCCGCGGCTCTTCCCCGATCTCCGGCGGCCGGCAAGGCCGGTCGCCTTCTGGCTGCTCCGCCGCGGCCGTAGGGCCGCGACCTTCCTGTTCTCCGGCGCCGGCAAGGCCGGCGCCCCTGGCTGCTCCGCCGCGGCCGTAGGGCCGCGGCCTTCCTGTTCTCCGGCGCCGGCGAGGCCGGCGCCCCTGGCTGCTCCGCCGCGGCCGTAGGGCCGCGGCCCTTCATGATCTCCGGCGTCGCCGGCCCGGTTGGCCGCCGGTCGCCTCCTTGTTCCGCCGCGGCCCGTCTCCGGCCGCGGTCTCTTTCGTAAACAACGACGCGGTGCGTCGGCACCGCGTTTCTTCGTCGCAGCTCGCTCCGGCCATTAATTCTTTTGTTCCTGCGCGGTTGCGACGACATCGCGCTGTCTCCGCTAATTTAACACGAAAGAATAGAAGGGGGAGGAGAATCGGCCGTGTTCGTGCGGTCCGGTCTCCTCCCGTTATAACGATATCAGTTGTCCAATCGTATAAACACAACAATGAATGTTTCACAATTTTTAATAAAAATTGGAACTACGCCCAACGGATTATTCTTTCATGTTCGAGGGAATGAAAACACATAATTTAAAAAAAAAGACAAACCCCCTACCTTGAAAATTGACGTCACTCGTCGGTTATCGCGGAGGAAGGCGTCGCGGCGTCGGACGTAGATTCCGTGGACGTCGGGGTGCGTCCGAGGAGGGAACGACGTCTCTTCACTTGTCGCTTAAGACGAAGAAGAGAGGTACGTTGTCGTTGGCGATGATTACCACGGTCGGCGACTTCTCCCTTGTCGAGGAGGAAGATGAAGACGGAAGAATCCGGGACGCCGAGTCTCGATGGTCGTGGGATCGATGTTCTTTATCGGAGAAGAACCGTTCTTCACGTTCTTCGTCGAAGACGAAGAAGATCTTCAAGTCTCTCAACGATTCTCCCAATCCTCTCAAGTAACAAAGGAACTAACCCAAAAATAAATCAAGCTTACACTTAATTTATTAACACAACCCAACCTTTGGAATTCAAGAGTTTGAATTTCAAAAACTCAAAATTAAACTCACTTATTAATTATACATGAGTTGTATAATTAATTAAAAGTTAAGTTGTCAAGCCTTTAAGAGGGAGAGAGGGGAGTTAGGGAATTTGAGGGGTTTTGGCACATTAAGTGCAAGGGAGTTTAAGGGGGTAGAAGAGAGTTAAGGGGAAGGTGAAGGGTTGGGGCTCGTGTGGGCCCCACCTCACCTTAATCCTCACTTGGTTAGTTAGGAACTTGTGATTCCACCCCAACTTCCACACTTAGGATATAACCACTTAAGAAGATAAATAAAATAAATATTGTATAACAAATTTATTTTACTCTTCATTTCATCCATAAAATTAAACATCTCCTCCTAGGCAAACGCAACTTCGGGAAAGGTCTCCTTAAGCGAATATCGGCGCTACGAGTTCATCGGTGTCCTCGGATTTCAATTACGAGCACCGGATCAAAAGTTAGGAAATCCCGCTCATTCGTTCACTGAACGTACCCGAGCCAAACTTCGGAAATTAATTCTGGGCACTCCGGGCCTCGGAATCAGGTGCCGTCAGAAACCGCGCTCTTGTAAAATTCCAAAGAAAATTAAGAAAAATTTTCCCTTGAATTTTACGGGTCTTTACAGAAAGGGTACAAAATTGGGGATATATAAATTTTTAAAAATAAATATAATCTCATATATATCACATATGTTGATTAATTTTACCTTTATTACACATAATTTAAATAATAAGTGAAAACAAATCACATCATTTCGCGACGCGGTAGTCCGCCATACACACATGCGACGTTATTGTATTTGAAATAGAATGGAATGTAAAAAGGTATATGTGATATTAAAATTCCATAAGTATAATAATATCATAAATATAATATAAATTTGATTAATCCATAATTATATCCAACCTTTAAAGGTGGTTGAGAAAAACGAACTACATTGGTTCATGAGGCGGTTGTCTACCACATAGATAATCAATGATTTCATTTCCCATTTAATGGTAGTGGAGATGGATAATTATTATGACATCAACATAACAACATCTCAGTATATGGGTGATAATTTTTTCATTTTATGGAAATTTTTAGTACATAATTTAATTTTTAAAAATACGAAATAAAATGGAAGATCATTACTAAAATAATTACCATCTCTAAGAGAAAGCACATTTGGATATCCTCTTAATGATTCTTGGGATGATATTTTAATAGGAACATCAGCACTAGAATGTGAATAATGATTTTTGGTATATAATTTTATACGGTTTGGTTGAGACAATTTTCTTGGTAGGCATGTATAAGTGAAGGGAGTGAGTCCTATTTTATAATTGGGGAAGGGGAACCCTCTTGGAAATTACATAGAATTTTTCTAAAAGAATAAAAAATTATAAATGCATTCAAAAGAAAAAAGACTATAAATGAGTATATAAAAGACCTTTAAAAGTATAAGTTGTAAATATGTATATAAAATTAGTTTTTAACAAGTTTTGAGGTCATTTTAACCCTTATCTTATTAGTTTAACTCCATGGTAAACCCATTTTTACCTTAACCATGTTAAATAATGTTTATGATTTTATCTTTTTATTTTTGTAAAAAAATTATGTTGGCCATATTACATAATATAAATTACTATGTTTCCAAATATTTAATCAATTTTTAAAAACTTTCTTCAAATAAGTGGTAAAATTTAATTTAATATTTATCCCATGGATAAAATGAGAAACCTATTTTCAGAGAAAATGATCAAAAGTTTAAAATGTTTTTATATAAAAGTTAAATATGAAAAGGATTAAAATGAAATAAATTGTATTAACAGATATATAATTCATATAATTATATTTTAAATACCAATTTAAATTATTATTTTACGTTATAATTATTTTTAAAAAGGGCATTTTTAATTAAAATTTAATATTATTCACTGTTTGTTAAAAAAAGAAAACTTTTAGAAACATCCTAAAAATTCACCATAATATAATTTTTATACGACGATTTTAAAAATGAAGTTTATTTTTTCAAATAAATTTTCTAAAATTGGTAAAAATAGTTTAAAATTATATGGGTAAAGTGCGACTAAACCTCCTTTTAGAAAAAATACTATTTTTTAGAAAACATTTCTTTTTTTAAATGAATCTTATATTATTTATAATCTGCAGAAACCCATAATTTTAATAACATAATTAGTAATATTCATATCTTCCAATTTAATGACTAGGTTATAATGGTATACTATTTTATGGTTCATTTAGACTCGTTGTTATGTGTTCCACAAGATATCGAAGTGATTAAATATAAAGAAATACATTTTTAGTGTTTTTTAATAACGGTATTGCATGTCACATATGATATTGAATTTTTCATGTCCATGAGGTTATTTTAATTGATTTTCTCCTTTATTTTTGGTCATGTATTTATTTCTAGGATTTTCCATGAGTTTATAATAAAATGGTGGTTTCTAGGCTGGAAATAAAGAGGCACATAGTTGGTGCATAGTTAGGGGAAACCATGCGCTATCCTAGTGGAGATCGTGCACCCTAGATAGTGGAACTGTCCAGGTCACACAACCTATCACACATCAATTCTTCCCTCCAAGGCTAACCATGCAACTAGGACATTGGCACTATCCATGCCACATGGGTAGGTGAATGGCCATGCATCCCCCTCTTAAAAAATCATGAAGCTAGATTTTCTCTTGAGAATATGTACTTCACTGTGGGATCATGGTTTGGAAGAATTTAGGGACAAAACATGTGTCCTTACTGGTAATTAAAAATCTATAAATTATTGTTCTTTACCTCCCTAATTATAACCCCAAATCATCCCTTAACTCACTCCAGTCGGACTTCCATGACATAGGTTCACCTCCCCTTCCTCTCCTCTCCCTTGGGCTTGAATCTTTGGGTGATTTTGGTGCAGATTATTTAAAAAAACCATCAACTAAAACACTAATTTTATATCTTATTCCTTCTATTTGGTCTCTTATCCCTTTCATATTGTGTTCTCTTTCTCTAGAAAGGTTTTTGACGTAGTTTGGGTTCAAATTTTTCTTCTTTTTGTTAAATCTTGATGGTTTTCATATTCTCTTTCCTTTATAGGGTTTTCTCATGGTGAGTTTGTGGTTTACACCAAAATTCATAATGTTTTCATGAAAGAGGTAGGAGGTTTCAGGATTTGGCATTATTTTATGAGTTTGGTATTCTTTCTCTGGTTTTTAAATGAATTTTATAAATTCTATGGTGGGTTTGAAATCTATTTTATGGGATTTGGTGTGTGTTCATGTTTAACTGAATATTTTCACCTTTTGTAAATGGTTGTGTTTAATGTGTGATTTTATTTTTGAGGTTTTGATTGTGTAATGTGTAATGTCACATGGTATAAGAATTAAAAAAGAGCATGTGGGAATCCTATGTATCTAGGTGGGAAGACAAGGTCTATTACACTAGGTGAGTTAGCAAAGTTGAGGCTCAATCTCCCTAGAAGGATTAAATAACAACACTAACTAAAAATTCTTTATGGGATTGGTTGGATTGAGTAGGAGATGGAATCATTTGTCTAGGATGAGATCCTTATTATTTTGGGGATCATGGGACCCTACTAACCATAGTAACTAAGGTATTTCTCATGGTTCTCATTCTTTTATTCCCATTTATCTTATTTTCAACCTTACATCCTTTTAAAATAAAAATCAAATTTTATTTAAATTTCATATTAATTTTCATAGAAACTATCATGTTAATTTTTCATCTAATTTCATTGCATAGAATCTATTTGGTGGTATCCTATTGGGAAATTTTTCTCAGACCCTGCATACATCCTGGGGTGTATGTTGACCTTGTTATGATTGAATTAGGTAAAGGAAAGGATCCCTATGGTGACGATGGTGATTCAATGTGTAATTGGTTTCTTGGTTAGGTGTTGGTGGTGTTGGTTTGAGGGTGTGGACCCATGTGTTTCATGGAGTCTTGTTGGTCTAGTTGGTTTCCCACCCATTTTTAGTTATTTTGGATTATAGTTGAAATATTAAATGTTTAAATAATGATTATTGTTTGTATTGTACTTAAATTATTTGGTATTTTTATAGTTGATTCTCTTAGGATAAATCATTACTAAAGGTGTATTAATACTTAAGAACTATTTTCTAACTCGTGGGGATTGATAATTCCTCTTTGGCGATTCCATGGGCTAGGTCGGGTGTTGGATTGTATAGAATATTGGAATGATTCATGAAAAAAAGGTGGGTCATGTTATTTGGGGGAGCTAGGATAAACTAGGGCTAGGGCTATCGGGGCTTGAGGTTCTAGTTGTGAGTGGGGTGTTTAGCCAACACACCTCATGATAGAACATGGTCCACCATGGGATGCTCAAAATTTGATTTTAATCCCCCTCTAGGTGTGATGTATAGGCTACTAAATGTGCATCAACACTGAGTTGTGGTGGATTAGTTTAGTTTATTATTGTGTTTTTATGGTTTTCTTTATTTATGGGAGTGTTCAATTCTTATCATTGCAAAAAATTTAATCTTGAACATGTGTTGATAGGTTTTTTAGTATTTTTGACTAACATAATGTCATTCCTTCTTAAATACTTCATGTGAAACCATGGGAAGAGGATAGAGAGAGCTATACCTTGACAGTTGATCAAAGATTAGTGGAAGTGGTGGTTTGAGTGATATAAGAATTAGACTAGGTAGTGGAATATGTTCCTTCACATGATAAAGAATCTTAATCAAGTCCGCAAAATGAAAAATCTTAGGATTTCCTCCAGAACAAACCTCCCTTCTTTCAGGGTAGTAGGGACCTCCAAGAAGGTGAGGATTGGATTAAAAAATTTGAAAGTATTTTTGTGTTCCTCAGGAATCCTTTGGTGGTTAATATAAAGTTTGTTTCATTAATGTTGGAATTACTAAGCCACATATGGTGGAAATCAGTTTTCCATGCTGTAAAAAATGAGCAGACGAGTTGGAAGGGCTTCAAGGTCATCCTTAATGAGTAGTATTTCCTAGAAAATTTTTCCCTTTACAATACTCGGGAGATTTAATATCTATATCAATGGATTTTTACATGTTGATGTATGGAAACCATTTCATATATGTAACACCCCAAGCATCCATGATACGCTTCTCTTTCAATAATGCAATAGCTTGCAATGTACGCAAGTTCGAGATTTTAACACACCGTGACCAATCAAAGTAGCAGTTATGAATAGTAATACCCAATTTTTGAAATTATATATATTTTTTATTTCAAAATGGACTTCATTTATGGATTCAGAATATCGAAATTATCCTATGTTGAATTTTTGGTATTTTTTTGTGAACTTCCAATTTTTTTATGAATAGTGAAAAATACTTAAAAACAACATTTTTAATCAAAATAATTTATAGTGATAAATTAAACTATTGAGTGGTTTTAAAGTATAATTAGAATATATTTTTACCATTTTTACCATTTTATCCAATGGTGGTCATTAGAATTAATTTCACTTTGAAATTGGACATAAACAATTGTCAATCTTTTGATATATATTGTTTTTTAAAAACACGCTATTTGTTGTGACAGTGGGAATTAATTATAAAATTAATTAATGAAACTTATATGTTTGGAATTTTGCAAAATAGACTTCATTTTTGAATTTGGAATATCAATTATAGCTTACGGTGAAATTTTGGCATTGTTCTGAAAAACTTCAATTTTTGATGAATAGTTAAACCACTAAGTGGTAGTTAAAAAACTGATTTTTCGTTTAAATGAAACATTACCACTTCTGTGATTTGAATTTCAAAAATCCGACATACATGGTTGTCATTAGGAAGTAAAATTTGGTTCAATGGGATTAAAATAATTTTTGGTGAATAGTAACTTTTAAGTTTAATTAATCACGATTAAAGGTAATTAGTGAAATTTAAGGTAAAAATGATATTATAAAAATATGAAAATACCTTTACACTTCTCCTACCCCTATTGGATGTGTCATGGCTGACCAATAAAATCCATGGGTCAACTTGGGGACCCCATGGAGCCACTTTGGTAGGGAAATGACGTAAATAAGTTTTATTTAAAGTTAAAATAAAAATGTCACAAACATAAGTTGTTTTACTAAAACAATTTTTAAATGGGGTTATACAAGTAATATTTTTTACTATAACTATTCATTGTAAAGATAAAATTATTTCCTACATCATGATATTTGTTTTATAATTTTTAGACATTAAATAAATTAAAGTTTTTATGACACCATAATGATGCAGCGATTACCTCAATAATTAACGATTTAAATAAAATGAAAAGATAATGTAAAATATAAGGCTCAAACTTGTCAAAAACCTATTTTATGGGAATATTTTGAACCCTTATCACCTTATCCTCGACATATATCATTTTGGGACCTTTAGAATCCAAAAATCATTTCATAATAATGTAACATTTCAATCTTTCCAAGAGTGCCCCTCCTCTCCTATTATAAAAGGCCCCCACCACTCCCACCTTATGCACACCATCAAGCCATTTGGCTCGGCCAAGATCTTCCCAAATACTCTCCCAACATCCCTCTCTTACTCCTATAAGCCTTACTTTGGGCATAATTCTTCCCAAGGAAGCCTTTGGCTCAAATTAAAAAAGAGTTACCCGATTTTATGGTAATGTCTTCCCTTATGTTATTTTGTTTTATTTTGCTTCTCCAACCCCCTAAACTCTTTTTATTCTATTATTTTGTAACAACACCAATATCGTAAATATAATAGGATGTTGTTATTATAAGTATTTGATTTAAACTTACACACAACTTCGTCTAATGGTTAAAGAACATACTGTTTCTGTGGGTGGCGAAATACTACCTCATGAAACGATGATTGTTCAATATTCTTTTAACACCTCTAATGGTGGCCATTTTGATGACACTATTTTCATATATGATATATATATTATGTTTATGTTTTCCTTATGCTTCTTTATTTCTCATTTATGGCATATTTTATGATTTCCATTATGGGTAAACACGATAATTTCATTTTAGGAAGTGCGGACTATCGCCCCCTCAAAGTGATTTGAATCGTTAATGCCATAGGTGGAATGTATAAAGGATGGAGTAAATGATATTATATATGATATTATACTGGAATTATAATATACCTTTATATCATTATTATTTCATTCCATTAAATACGAAATAGAAATGAAATTAGCGGTCATGCGTATGTACGGCTTACCGTCTCCATTAACAGTGCATTTCATTTCTTACCTCTAAATGTTACGTAATATTATGAATGAATGTATATAATGGATATATATTATATATATGATATCTAAATAATGAATATAATTCTGGATATAATGGATATTTCACCACATGAACAACTTGTAATTATAAGAAGTTTATTTTTGACTCAAGTACCAAAGATCGACAAAATGACCGTTATTAACTTAAATAATTACATAATGTTCATAACATGGTAAAGGGATAATGAACTTGAAAAAGGTTCTCAAGAAAATATAAATTAACTCTAGTTTATTATTCAGGAGGTTAAATAACGATCGAGTCAAGTTGGACACGAGGTAAGGGTTAATTCTACAACCTCCTCATTATCCATGGTTGTTTATATGTAGTTATCTACTGGGACCTCTTTATCATCCACATCCATGTTTCTTAAAAATGTCTTTCAAAACAATTTTACTATATATTAGACAATGGTTTAAAGACATTTATACCCTTATTTTACCTTATACGTTTTTAAAGGAATCTTTCCGTCATTTTCAAAACAAATCAGAATAGATGAGTAGTAAGGGAACTTCTTAACCCAGTTTACGTTCTTTGGGTTAATCTCCCACTTTCAAAATATGTCATGATATTATTATGTCTTATCTTGTATTTTTTACTTCTTTATGTGTACTTATAGTGAATACACATAATATATTTATTTAAAAAAATGATATTTGTATGGGACTTCGTCTCAATCTCCTTTCCTTGAGGCATATTTGGTTTTATACACAACTTTAATTTATACGGTGTACAAACCCCCATTGACTTTTACTTTTATTCAAAAGGAATCTTTGTATACAAATCGTTTTTACTAAACGAAAAAAGGAATGCTTTTTCTTACGTATGCGGCGACAATGACTTCTCTGCCGCCGTGACTATTATTTGAGTTTTGGCTTCCTCTATAAGCCATATCTTTTTTTAAATGAAAAATAAATACCCTGTTTTACTTTCCTTTTATTTTGGTATTGAAAATGATTTTGATAATGTTTTTATTATATCAATGTGTTGTATTGATATCTTGTGATTGAAATGTGGAAATGTTATGTTTCCTTTATGCATGTTTTATGTGATACGATTATGTTATGGTTTATGATATGTTTAAACCTGTTCATATGAGGAATGCATTGGACTTAATAAGTGACGGGTGGAGCCCGCTATAGCTCCTCGATGCATCGGTATGTCTCATGAGACAAACTAGTGTCTTGGAACGAGGACTTCACAAAATCTTATTTGTAGTCTTGGCACGAGGCCTTGGCTACGTGGTTATGATAGTCTGGCATTATGCATTCCATCATTATGAAAGTGGTTATTGATATTGCATGTGATTATTCGACTAGTAGAATATCCATGTGAGTAAGTAAATGAAATTATTTAATTTTATTTTTTCCATATTATGCTGAAGTTCAAATTTAAAAAGGCTTTTGTTTTAGTTATACATTGCCTTAAATGTTAATGTTTATTTATGAAAGCTTTCGCAATATTGTTATCCTTACTGAGCATCTGAGCTCACCCCTTTCAATGTTTTAATATTTTCCAGGATGTGAAGAAGTATTTTATGAATGACCTGCAGGGATAGTCAGAAGAGGATATGAGTGTGGACTATGGATACTTTGTTATTGTAGTTTTTCACTTTATGATGTAATGTAACATTTATGAATGTATCTATTGTTTCCAAGGCTACTAAACTAATCCGTCTTTCGAGACTTGATCTTTTGTGATCATGCCAATGTTACACAATAATGCACCGACTCTGGGTAACTGGGGTCGGGGCGTTACAGTTGGTATTAGAGGCAGTTTAGTACTAACCTTGGAAGCTAGATTTAGATATACTCTGATTAGAGCGCATAGCCATAAGATAGACTTTGAGGATTAGTATAGAATAACTTCATAGAATTTTTTTATTGTAGAGATTTTGTGGGTCTTTCAAGCAATACATCCCTATCTGGATACGAGCAGGTAGAGGTGGCTCTGGCACAGATGTACCTAGGGGTAAAACCCGAAAAAACTGCTTTGAGCTAGAATCGAACGGGAACTGGTGCACCACAACGGGCCTTCCTGCACCCTTGGTTACGACACTCCCGGGGGATATGCTTAGGATAATTCTCATTTTCTTTTCAAACCACTATTAAGGGTTATGAGTATATACTTTCTCAAAGAAAACATTTTTATGATTATGGATTATATCCATAAATAGTTCAATTTATGTTAAGTATTTTACAAGTATGGAATTATGTATTTTGATTCATAAACTAATCTAGTTTATGCCATTGTTTAGAAATGGTTCCTAGTGGAAGGAATGGAAACTGTATCAATGCACGCACTCCGTGTAGGGATTTCCCTCCTTCTCAAGATAATTATTGTGGATCTGGAGATACAACTGGTGCTGATCAACTTATTACCATACTGGGACAACTCACTAAGGTTATGAATAATAACCTTACTCGTATGGAGCACCCTGATCCGCAACGTGGAGGATCAATGTTAGACCGCTTCATGAGGCAACAACCACCAACATTTAATGGGGGTACAAATCCATTAGTAGCTGAGCAATGGATAAACTCCTTAGAGAAAATATTCCACGCCTTGGGGAGTAGCGAAAGGGAGAAGGTTATCATGGCAGCTTACCGCCTCACTGGAGATGCCGATAAATGGTGGTCATTGATTCAAAATACAAAGTAAGATGAAGAAATATTAAGTATGGAATGGAGAGAGTTCAAAGATCTTTTCTTTGAAAAATACTTTCTTCGTGACCATCGAGCAGATATGGAAAGGCAATTTCTGAGTCTGAGATAAAAGGAGGATGAGAATGTCGCAATGTATGAGGCCAACTTTACAAGGTTAGCGAGGTATGATGCAGATTATATACGTAACCCAAGAAGTAAGATTGATCATTTATATGATGGGTTAAAACCATTTCTCCGTCAAGATTTAGTATTACAATCCTTCTCATCTTACGAAGATATTGTCTCGTGTGCCATCAAGACAGAAAAGGAATTCTCTAAGTCTTATGACAACAAAGTAAAGCAAGATAAGAAGAGAACAGTGGAACAAGAGATGGATAAAGGGATAAAGGGAAAGAAGGATTTTCCATTATGTGATAATTGTGGGAAGAATCACCCCGGTGCTTGCCTAAAAGGAATGGGAGTTTGTTATAAATGTGGAGAAAAAGGTCACCAGGCTCGTGATTGCAAGGGAAAGAAAGAGACTATCAATGTTGAATGCTATAATTGTAGGGAAATGGGGCATTATGCAAATGAATGTCCTAAGAGTCAGGGAAACTTACCTTAGAAAAGGCCAAGGGATCAAGGACAATCTTATGTTATTACTACAATTGAAGTAGAATAATTAATGTATTGGTGCTTTTGGACTCAAGGATTATATTCTGATTATAAGAATAATGTGATATAAATAAGGATTGTACTGCAGTACTTTTTCTTTTCATTAAGGTTTTAATATGATGAAGTTAATCATATTTTTAGTATGTGACAATAAGAGAAACATTACTTTGTTTGGGGAATCTGATAAATTGATTTTGGAATTAAGAGACCTTTTAGATAAAGTCTGGACAGAGGTATTTTGGATAAATATAAAGGTTGGGATGGATTAAGTTGAACTTTGAATAGTATTTTTTAAGGTTAAAACATTTATGAAGATTATTTTTGGAATATTATAATACTATATTTTTAGGAAAAGGACAACCTGCAGGGTGGGGCATAACCCGTCGTGTCGGAAAAAGCTGCAGGAATCGAACCCACAACCATAGTGCGATAGGCCTTTATTACCTACCACTATCCTACAGGAAGTCCCTAGTTATTACAAAAAGTTTTCCTAATCTAAATGGTATGTGTTAATATTTGGAACCTTATACAATTATGATAAATAGAATATTTTCGAGTTCTATTACCTTTTAGAGTGAAAGATGGGTTTGTGGTAAAAATTTATTAAAGAATGAAAGTCTAAATGACCAGTATGTATATTCCCTTACGTTCTTAGTAAATCTCCTAAATAAATTCCTCAAATTTATAAAAGGTAACTTAAAACAAAAACGTTGCCGGTTAACTTTTCCAACTGGGGATTCAATGACCGTTTAACCAATCACAAGTTTGTGATTTTCTTATGGTTAACTTTCTCCTAATCCAGTTTTCTACAACTCTCCATCAAACCCTGATGGTTTTTTTTCTTCCATATCCATATTTTCATAGAATCCTAGTATGGGCTATCTCGGGTGACCTTTGTACTTATCTTTCTTTCTTTTAAAGTTATATTTTTATTAACCTTATTTCCGATGTGGGTTTTCCACAAAGGTATCTTCTATTTTCAACTTTTTATTTTCAAAGAAAAATTTCAAATTGCGAGGACGCAATTTATTGAAGGAGGGAATGTAACACCCCGAGCTTCCACGATACGCTTCTCTTTCAATAATGCAATAGCTTGCATTGTACGCAAGTTCGAGATTCTAACACACCGCGACTAATCAAAGTAGTAGTTATGAATAGTAATACCCACTTTTTGAAATTATATATATTTTATATTTCAAAATAGACTTCATTTATGGATTCAGAATATCAAAATTAGCCTATTTTGAATTTTTGGTATTTTTTTGAGAACTTCCAATTTTTTTTGAATAGTGAAAAATAATTAAAAACAACCTCTTTAATCAAAATAATTTATAGTGATAAATTATAATATTGAGTGGTTTTAAAGTATAATTAGAATATATTTTTACCATTTTATCCAATGGTGGTCATTAGAATTAATTTCACTTTGAAATTGGACATAAACAATTGTCAATCTTTTGATATATATTGTTTCTTAAAAACATGTTATTTATTGTGACAGCGGGAATTAATTATAACATTAATTAATGCAACTTATATGCTTGGAATTTTGTAAAATAGACATCATTTTTGAATTCGTAATGTCAATTATAGCTTAGGGTGAAATTTTGGCATTGTTCTGAAAAACTTCAATTTTTGATTAATAGTGAAACCACTAAGTGGTAGTTAAAAAACTAATTTTTCGTTTAAATGAAACATTACCACTTATGTGATTTGAATTTCAAAAATCTGACATTCATGGTTGTCATTTGGGAAGTAAAATGTGGTTCAATGGGATTAAAATAATTTTTGGTGAATAGTAACTTTTAAGTTTAATTAATCGCGATTAAAGGTAAATAGTGAAATTTAAGGTAAAAATTATATTATAAAAATATGAAAATACCTTTACACTTGTCCTACCCCTATTTTATGTGTCATGGCCGACCAATACAATCCATGGGTCAACTTGGGGACCCCATGGAGCCACTTTGGTAGGAAAATGACATAAATAACTTTTATTTAAAGCTAAAATAAAAATGTCACAAACATAAGTTGTTTTACTAAAACAATTTTTAAATGGGGTTATATAAGTCATATTTTTTACTATAAATATTCATTGGAAATATAAAAGGATTTCCTACATCATGATTTTTTTTTATAATTTTTAGAAATTAAATAAATTAAATTTTTTATGACACCATAATGATGCAGCGATTACCTCATTAATTATCGATTTAAATAAAATGAAAAGATAATGTAAAATATAAGGCTTAAACTTATCAAAAACCTATTGGATGGGAATATTTAGAATCCTTATCACCTTAGCCTCTAAATATATCATTTTGGGACCTTTAGAATCCGAAAATCATTTCATAATAATGTAACATTTCAATCTTTCCAAGAGTGCCCCTCCTCTCCTCTTATAAAAGGCCCCCACCACTCCCACCTTATTCACACCATCAAGCCATTTGGCTCGGACAACCTCTTCCAAAATACTCTCCCAACTTCCCTCTCTTACTCCTAGAAGCCTCACTTTGGGCAGAATTCTTTCCAAGGAAGCCTTTGGCTCAAATCAAAAAAGAGTTACCCAATTTTAAGTTAATGTATTCCCTTATGTTATTTTGTTTTATTTTGCTTCTACAACCCCATAAACTATTTTTACTCTATTATTTTGTAAAAACACCAGTATTATAAATATAATAGGATGTTTTTATTATAAGTATTTGATTTAAACTTACACACACCTTCGTCTAATGGTTAAAGAACATACTGTTTCTGTGGGTGGCGAAATACTGCCTCACGAAACGATGATTGTTCGATATTATTTTAACACCTCTAAAGGTGGCCATTTTGTAGATACTATTTTCATATATGATATATATATTATGTTTATGTTTTCCTTATGCTTCTGTATTTCTCATTTATGGCATAGTTTATGATTTCCATTATGGGTAAACGCGATAATTTCATTTTAGGAAGTGCGGACTACCGCCCCCTCAATGTGATTTGAATCGTTAATGCCATAGGTGGGATGTATAAAGGATGGAGTAAATGATATTATATATGATATTATATTGGAATTATAATATACCTTTATATAATTATGATTTCATTCCATTAAATACGAAATAGAAATGAAAGTAGCGTTCATGTGTACGTACGGCTTACCGTCTCCATGAACGGTGCATTTCATTTCTTACCTCTAAATGTTACGTAATATTATGAATGAATGTATATACTGGATATATATGATATATATGGTATATAAATCCTGAATATAATTCTGGATATAATGGATATTTCACCACATGAACAACTTGTAATTATAAGAAGTTTATTTTTGACTAAAGTACCAAAGATCGGAAAAATGACCATTATTAACTTAAATAATTACATAATGTTAATAACATGTTAAAGGGATAATTAACTTGAAAAATGTTCTCAAGCAAATATAAATTAACTCTAGTTTATTATTCAGGAGGTTAAAGAACGATCGAGTCAAGTCGGACACGAGGTAAGGGTTAATTCTACAACCTCTTCATTATCCATTGTTGTTTATATGTAGTTATCTACTAGGACCTCTTTATCATCCACATCCATGTTTCTTAAAAATGTCTTTCAAAACATTTTTACTATATATTAGACAATGGTTTAAAGACATTTATACCCCTATTTTACCTTATACGTTTTTAAAGGAATCTTTCCATCATTTTCAAAACAAATCAGAATAGATGAGTGGTAAGGGAACTTCTTAACCCAGTTTACGTTCTTTGGGTTAATCTCTTACTTTAATAATATGTCATGATATTATTATGTCCTATCTTGTATTTTTACTTCTTTATGTGTAATTATAGCGAATACACATAATATATTTATTAAAAAAATGATATTTGTAATGGACTTCGTCTCAATCTCCTTTCATTGAGGCATATTTGGTTTTTTACACAACTTTCCTTTATACAGTGTATAACCCCCATTGACTTTTACTTTTATTCAAAAGGAATCTTTTTATACAAAGCGTTTTTACTAAACGACAAAAGGAATGTTTTTTCTTACGTATGCGACGACAATGACTTCTCCGCCGCCGTGACTATTATTTGAGTTTTGGCTTCCTCTATAAGCCATAACTTTTTTTAAATGAAAAATAAATACCCTATTTTACTTTCCTTTTATTTTGGTATTGAAAATGCTTTTGATAATGTTTTTATTATATCAATGTTTTTTATTGATATCTTGTGATTGAAATGTGGAAATGTTATGTTTCCTTTATGCATGTTTTATGTGATACAATTATGTTATAGTTTATGATATGTTTAAACCTTTTCATATGAGGAATGCATTAGACTTAATAAGTGATGGGTGGAGCCCGCTATATCTCCTCGATGCATCGGTAGGTCTCAGGAGATAAACTAGTGTCTTGGCATGAGGCCTTGACAAAATCTTATTTGTAGTCTTGGCATGAGGCCTTGGCTACGTGGTTATGATAGTCTGGCATTATGCATTCCATCATTATGAAAGTGGTTATTGATATTTCATGTGATTATTCGACTAGTTGAACATCCATGTGAGTGAGTAAATGGAATTATTTAATTTTATTTTTGCCATATTATGCTTAATTTCAAGTTTAAAAAGGCTTTTTTTTTAGTTATACATTGCCTTAAATGTTAATGTTTATTTATGAAAGCTTCTGCAATATTGTTATCCTTACTGAGCATCAGAGCTCACCCCTTTCAATGTTTTAATATTTTCTAGGATGTGAAGAAGTATTTTATGAATGACCTGCAAGGATAGTCAGAAGAGGATATGAGTGTGGACTATGGAGACTTTGTTATTGTAGTTTTTCACTTTATGATGTAATGTAACATTTATGAATGTATCTAGTGTTTCCAAGGCTACTAAACTAATCGGTCTTTCGAGACATGATCTTTTGTGATCATGCCAATGTTACGAAATAATTCACCGACTCTGGGTAACTAGGGTCGGGGCGTTACAATATAGTTTGTACATTTCACATCCAAGGTAGTTTCTAATGATAATTTAAAGGCCCATAGTTTCAAAATAGGGTTGATGCGTGACATTCAATCCTATGTATTCTTATTTAGGTTAAATATGTATGCCAAGGTATTTGATCAAGTTATGATGGTAAAGATTGATATATCACATATCTAGTTTCTACAGAATAGTCCTATTGGTGGGATATTGAATTAACGGAACATCAGAAAAGAATAAAAATTATGATGAGTAGGAAAGTATGTGAGGTGGTAGGTCAGACCACACTTCTCGAACACCTTTTTCTGCTACCACTAGTGGTGGGCCAGTTGTGTGTTACTAGTGTGGATAACTGAGACATGTGTGGTCAGTATGTCTAGTTCCACCTATACCATACCATTAGTTTGTGGAACTGTCTCACTTTTATAAGTTCATTAAGAGTGATTTTATAACTCAAAGTGGTGTTGGTTCCTTAGTTCAAAAGCAATTACCATCTCAGTCTAGTGCATCAAGGGTTATGGGTTCTCGATCCATTGGACATGGTGTTAAGGATGGATCATTTTCAAGGCATAGTAAGCTCAAGGAATAGCCACATGTTAGTAGTAAATCACAATAATTGGCAGAAAAAACACCTTCATGCTATGGATTAGGAACTAGTGTAATTGGATGGAGGGCCAACAAATGTTTGAAGCACTGTTTTAATTTTTTTCATCCATAGTTTTTGTTTAATTTGACAAGGGATCTTCTAAATATTTAATTTCTACCTATCTTATGGAGCTATTGAAATTATAGACCAAGATAATGTTTTGTGCCATGGACTTCGTTACGCTGCTTGGTAGGAAGAATGAATAGGGTTTCATATATATTTCCTACACTCTGACTCTATCAGTAGTTGAACTGGGATAGAACCTCCTAGTTTTAGAAAAGGATCTTTTTTATGTGATCCTTGGTATGGACGCAATGGTACTTTCAAGGAATATGTTGATTTTTATCACCAGTGAGCGAGCTTTGTGGAACTTGAAGGGATTAATCAGGTCTTCTAAATTGAATGGGTTCCCTAGTAAAGGTGTTTCTTCTATCCACTTTCAAAGTAGGATAACCTAATTTTCCAGGTCCCTTATCTTGTGTTAGAGGATTATGATAGAGGTTTTTTGGATTAGTTTCCTTCTACTGTAAATTATTTTCCATAGGTGTTTCTAGATAATTTTTCCGGGCTACCTCTGGAACAAGGTGTGGGGTTCACCATCGACTTGGAAATGAGAACACGACTGATATATCATCCCTCATATCATATGGAACCCATCTAGTCGATGGAATTAAATATATAGTTATTCTATTTTTAATCCTATGGATTCATTCACCCAAGCATCTCACCATGGGCTGCACCTCTTCTATTTTCTAAAAATGACAACATATCTCTCTATTTCTACAATTATTATTGAATATTGAAGAGGGTCATGATTAAGAAAAAATACCCCTTGTCCCGTATTTATTACATGTTTGATCATCTCAAGAGGGCATGGTTTTTTTCCATTGTTGTCCAACATTATGGGTATCACCATGTCAGGTTCAATGAGAGGGACATACTCAAGATAGCCTTACCAAGTAGTTATAACCACTTTGAGTATTATTTAATTCCATTAAGGATGAAAAATAATCCTCCGGTCCCCATGGAACTTATGAATTGGGTATTCCATTAGTACCTAAACTCCTTCATTGTGGTGTTTTAATATGAAATCCTTGTCTATTATAGGACATAGGAGTAACATTAACTACACTTGAGGAACATGATAATCACTCTCCATGATCACTAACTTTATGATAAACTCTCTAAGATTTCCTTATGAATCCAAGAAATATGGATTTGGGCCATGTAATCTTGGAACATTGAGTTTTTGTGGACACTGATGAAATAAAAGAAGTGATGTAATGGGAGAAATTGAGAACTTTCTTTGATATCATGAGCTTCATAGGACTAATAGGGTATCACCATTGGTTTTTCAGATATTTATCTAGGATTTATTCACCCATGAAGGCACATACTCATAAGGGGGTAATGTTTGAGTAGATCCCAAAATGTTAGACATGTTTTGAAGATATCAAATGAAGATTAAACACTACCCCTATTTTGTTCCTACCAAAATCTGGAAAGGGGGACATGATCTATTGCGTTGATTCAGGTATGGGTATTGTGTGTGTGTTTAATGATGATAAAAATGTAGTGGTGTGCGGATCTTAGTAGCTTTGAAGACACAAAAAAATTATCTAACCCATAACCAATTATTGGCAGTGGTTATGCATGCTTTGAAGATGAGGAATCAGTATCTCTTTAGGTAGAAATTAATAGTTTTCTTAGATAAATAGAATTTGGCCTACATTTTCTCCCAAAAATATCTAAATTTAAGATACTATTTATCAGTTGATTACCTTCAGGGTATGTAATTTAATTTATATACATCTCATTAAAAGTTATTGTGGTGGCTGATGCATTATGCAATAAAGATACCAGTGAAATTTGTAAAGGATACTAGTGTTGAATGAAATTTTGTGGGGGATTTTTCAAAATACACCTGGAATCTAAAAAGCATTGTGGAGACACATTCTTTGATATCATCTTGTTGATTCCCTCTCTTAAAGAGATGATTATAGAGGTGAATCAATGTGATGAGTTGTTTCAGTTCTCTCGGAAGTTTCTAAATGGCGGGGATGTGCCAAGTGAGTGGTTGGTGTCTTCAAAGGGAATACTTTGTCTCAAGGTCATTCTTGTGGTTCCATTAGCCTTGTAAAAAGTTGTTGATGTAGGATATCCACCATTATCATTTGTTTTATTATCCTAGGACTACCAATATGTTTTATGATGTGTGTTTCTTATTTTGGTGGACATGTATGAGGTGTGATATACATGACTCTTTATCATGGTGTTAAATTTTTCAGCAAGTTAAAGATGAGGACTAGAGGGCCTCAGGCTTGATTCAACCACTACCAATACATACTAGGAAGTGGGATGAGGTCAATATGAATTTCATCATATATTTTACTCATACACCCTGAGAGAAGAATTCAATTTTTTTAGTGATTCAACATCTACCCAAATAATACCATTTCATTATGATCAAGGACTTGACTAAGGTGGAAGATTTGGGTTGGTTTTATGTTCAAGAGATAGTTAGGATTTATTGTGTGTTGCTAGATATCATTTCATATTGGGACCCACATTTTACCTCTAGGTTGTGGGAAGGCCTTTAAAAGGAAATTCTACCATATGTAAAACTTATTTTTCCATAACATCCTCAAATGGATGGTCAGACGAAACAGGTGAACCAATTTTTGGAAGGCATGATCCATGAATGTGTGTTGGATTTTGGAGGCTCATGGGATAAATTTTTTCGATCGATGGAGTTTTAATATAATAATAGTCACTAATCCTCAATAAGAATGTCTCTATTTGAATTTTTCTATGGTAGGCCATGTCCATAACCTTTGTGTTGCATAGAAGTGGGTGAGACTTTTTTGTTATGACCTAGCCTAGAGAAAGATACATTTTACAATGTTCAATTAATTAGGCAGTGGTGATTGAAAGTGAAAATATTCTTTAAGCCTTATTCAAATTAGTGGAACTGAACTTTATACTTATCATTGGGTGATTGGGTGTTTCTAAAAGTGGAACCTCTTATGGGTCACCATTGTCTTAGAAAATAGGGGAAGTTGAAGCCATGTTTTGTCAGACCTTTTGAGATTACTCAATGAATCAGTTTGGTACCATACCGGTTAGCTTTGTGATCCCAGTTGACATTGATTCATGATTTTTTCCATGTCTCTCAACTGAATAAGTATAATTCAGATCCATCTCATGTACTGAATTTGTAATATTTGGAGCTAGAATCGAGTGTGTATTTTTTTGAGTGACCAGTGCAGATTGTGGATTCTCAAGAGAAAGTGCATTAGATTAAATCTATACTATTGGTTTTGATTCTTTAGAATAAAATAAATTATGAACATGATACATGGGAATGGAAATCTTGGGTGTAATAGTAGTATCACAATCTATTATATGATAAAACTTTGGTTTTACATTTCTAGAGAATAAAATTTTCATGGTTGAGGGAATTTTCATGATCGTGATGTTAGTTTGAGGTATTTTATCCTTTATTTTTATTTTTTAATTTTTTAATAGATTTTACAAGAGTTTATAATAAAATAGTGGTTTTCAAGATGGACATAAGGAGGCACATGGTTGGCATATGGTTTGATGAAATCATGCACCAGCCTAGTGGAGATCGTGTATCCTGGATTGTGGAATTGTTCAAATCACATGACATAGAATACGAGCATGTGGACCTCCAAGGATGACTATGTTACCATGATAATTGCACTCTATATTCTTCTTGGATGAGCCCATGGGCGTGATCTCCCTCTTAGAAAAATGGTAAGCCAGTTTTCCTCTTAGACATAGGTGTTGCACCGTTAGCACACGATCTAGCAGACCATGTAGCCAAACCATGTGGCATACCAGATCATTAAAAATCTTGAAATTGCAGAATTTTCCCTCCGACATTTTAATACCAAATCACCACTAATTCACACCATTCGAACTCCCCAACCATTGAGGTGCCTCCCCCTTCCCCTCCTCTCCCTTAGGCTTCAATATTTGGGTGATTTTGGTGTGGATTCTTTAAGAAATCATAAAGACTGTATTTTATTCCCTTCTTCCATCTGTTTGGTCTTTTCTCACATACTTATTGTTCTATCTTTAGTAGTAGGTCTTTTAACATAGTTTTGTTCAAATGTTTCTTCTTTGGTTTAAATCATTATTATTTCGGTATGATCTTTCCTTTTTAGGGTTTCCGCTTGGTGTGTTTGTGGTTTCCCCCAGTATTCATGAAGTATTCTATCAAGAGGTAATTGGTTCCATGATTTTGAATTATTTTATGTGTTTAGTATCCTTATAATGATTTTCAAATGAGTTTTACAAATTGTGTAGGAGGTGTGAAATGTTTTTTTCTTGGGATTTTGTGTGTTTTCTTGTTTTAATGATGAATTCCCCCATTTTTAAATGGTTGTGTGTCATGTGTGATTCGATGTTTGAGGATCTTATTATGTAACTTGGAATTTCACATGATATAGGAATTGAAAAAGAGAACATGGAAATCCTAGGTATCTAGGTTGGAAAACTATGGCTAGTACACTAGGAAAGTCATCAGGGTCGAGGCCCGATCTCCCTATCAGAATTATGTAAAAATAGTAACTAAAAATGCATGATTGGATTGGTTGGCTTATGCAAGAGATGGACCAATATTTCTATAATATGATCACTAAAATAAAAGGATAATATGACCCCGCTAACCCTGGTCCATTATTAATTTCCCATGATGTTCATTCTATGATTACCATTTAGCTTTTTTTATCCATTACTCCATTTTTAATTTCAAATAATGTTTTATTTAAATCATAGCTTTATTTTTTGAAAAACTATAATTATATTTTGTAATCTAATTTCATTACATAGAATCTATTTAGTGGTATACTTCTGGGAACTTTTTCTCACACCTTATATACATCATTAGGTGTATTTAGACCTTGTTATATTTGAATAAGATAAAGGTAAGTCTCCCTGTGGTGGTGATGGTGATTCGAAGTGCTAGTAGTTTCTCGGTTAGGTGGTGGTAATGGAGGTGGTATGATTGTGTTGACCCACATGTTTCATGGAGTCTTTTTGGCCTAGATTATTTTTCACCCCTTTTGGTTATTTTGGATTGTGGTTGTAAATTATAAATGTTAATTTAAATCTTATTGGTTGTGTTGTGTTGAAATTTTTGTGAATTGTTATAGTTTATTTTCATGGATTAAATCATTCCCAAAGGATTACTTGATGTCCATGAACTTTATTCCAATCCACGGGGATTGGTAACACCCTTCAGGTCATGCCACGAACTGGGTTAGGTGTCAGGTTGGATGCCATCACATACTAGTTCTTGAAATAATACACGGTTCTTATTTTATAATTTCAGGGTGTTACATTATCTTAAAATTAAATAAATTTCATCCTCACAAATTAAACTTGATCTTTGTAATAAGGGGTTTTATATTTTAAGATTATTTTATGAAAAACACACATCATAAAAATAACTTAATAAAGTATCCTCTTAATTTGAGAGAAAGGTAAATACATAGGTCATATGTAATAACACATAAATATGATTCAAATTAGAAGAACATTAGTAGAAACTGAATATATAATCATATAGTAAAATAATAAACAGTTATAGAGAATGGGATAGGTTTGTTATCATAATAAATTGAATGATCAATGGTATGTTAAGGACCTCTAAACCATAAATACGTTATGATTTAAAAGACCATCTGATTCATCAGATATGAATGTAGTAGGATAACATTTTTTTCAAGATCCTTCTCCTAAATTGGATGAATTATATTACTATCTATGAATATAAGGAAATATACTTACTTGATGCATTTTTATTTCATAGCATAGTTTCATCCTTTGGTTATTCTTTGATCAATTTCCAATTCATAACATACTTCAAGAAATGAAAAAATGAATTTTATATTCCCAAATCACTAAAATTAACTTTTAACAGATCTTAAGATCCATAATATAGTGAAGATTCTTTCTAAATGACTCTATCTATTTTTAAAAGACAATATAGTTGGAACAAGTTATCTAATATAATATATTAATCTGTAAACCTCCATAGTAACACCAACGGTTAATCATTAATATTTATTTATCAAATTGTTTAACTAAAATAATGAAATATTAACCAGGATATCATGTTTCCAAGTGGAAGGAACTAAACCCTTATCATCATTTGGTTATGGGAATAATCCCCACAGCCTTTCTAGATATGATGGGTTATCACCTGACATGTGGGTTTTCCTTTTTCTAAACCCATATTAATATAATTCCTATAACATTGTCATAGAGTAATATCCTATAATTACTTTAAAATTAAAAATAAGAGAAACCCAAAATTAACCAATTATATGAAACTTATTTCTATAAAATGTAAATTCATTAGTCCACAAATAACTTTTTCACTAAAACATATACTAAACCAATGGGCTGTATTTCCATAAATTTATACCAAAATATCCTTAATATCAGTATACTCCCATCAAAAAAACCAAAAAAAGGGATTTACAGACTTTGATATTATGATCAATATTAAACTCATAAACCCATGATGATATTCATAACTCTAAATTAAATGAAAACACATATGCTTCAAAAATATAACACAATACTTAAATGTTTCACGATTCTTATAACCAAAATACTATTGGTAACTACTTCTACATATTAATTATTGAATCACAATGAATAAATTCCTTATCTATTTTATTTAAACATAGCTCCTTTCTTGGCCAAGATATTAACCTTTAAAAGAGGTAATTGACTTGGATAATTCCTAAGTTCCCCACATTTAATACAATTAACGATAAATGGATCTATAGGATGAGATTTATTTCCCTCTATGATACTCTTAATTTTTCCTCTACAATTCTTTGTTGTATACCCTTCCTTTCATGCATAATTATTTTACCTATTCCATTGAGACACAATCATGAGTTTTTATCATAAATTTCTCCCATGATGGAAATCAATCCTTCTTTCCTCCATAGTCTCCACCACTCAAGATCTTAGAAAACTCTATTATTATCTTCTATGATGAGTTTTGGAGTTAGTTAAAGTATTAGTTGTTAATAATATTTCGGGATAACTGATTAATAAAAATGATGATATATTTCCCTCCAGTCATCATCAAATTTGGTTTCTCATAGTCACCACCGTATCCTTCATTTTCAATATCAACATGATTTCCTCAGGTTCTATCCATTGAGTAAAACCTAAAATTATAGTAGGAGAAAAACAATCAGTTATAGGATATTTAAATCATGAATCATTATTTTCAATATAATACACCTTAGGTTTAACCTATTTCATTCATTTTCATTATCTATTTAAATATTTTATAATGGTTTTCAAATAAAATATGAATTATCCTAACCATATCCCCTAGGAGTGTCAAACTAGGTGTAAATTAAGGATTGTTTTCTTCATGAGGTGATGATTTGGTCAAGAAAAAATACACCCTTTTCATATTTATTACCCCTATCTTCATCTGTACCAAAACCACATCCAGTATTTTTATCTAGATGGGGATGTATTTCAAGGAAAACCCAAATAATATATATCTTAAATAACATTATGATGTTTTTATAGAGTTATCCTCAAACTATATCAGAGGGTTATGATCTTTAATCTATATTTTCCTAAATATAGTTCCCAAGGATTATAAGAAACATCCCTATGATACCAACTATAGTGACCCCAATCCTAGTATCCTATTACTGATGTATACATTATTAAATTATCAAAAGACATAAAGAATCTCATACTGAAGGACTGAATATTTTAGTAGTCTTTGTAAACTTGATAAATACTTGAGTCTTTCATTATATTTGAGAACAAAAATTAAAACATAATTCTTTTCTATAATGTCATTATTTTCTCAAGAATATCCTTTTATATCTTTCATATTACACTTTCTACATTCATAGAAATGGGGGGAAATAATGGTGAGCTCAAATTCTCCATCATGGTTATGTACAATGGAATCTATCATGAATCAATAAATAATAATAAATATGTCATGATAAATAAATGAACATATATTCCATTTAATCAATAACTTGAATATCATAAATAGATAAGGAGTAATCAATATAGAAAGGTAAATAACTAAAAAACATTCCATTTAATCAATGCATTTTGAATGAAATGCATCTAGAGAAGTATAATCGCAAAAATATCATGGATAAAAATAATTAAATTCTCTAGGAATTAAATTATTAATTTTTAGCATTCATTATCTCATGCATCATGATACCTCTATCGTCAATATCTTTCCTCAAAATAGTTTAATAATAATGGGAAAGTATACACCAAAAACCTGTTTAACTAGGATTATTAAACTGATTCTTCTCATGAGACTACTGATGCCTCGAGGAGATATATAGAACTAAGCCCCCACCCATATCTAAATTTCTAAATAATTCATCATATATAAAATAATCGATTTATTTCATGAAAAATATTCCTTATAATTAAATATATGTATTGAATAAAGAATAAAGATTATCAATATTTCCTAAGTCAATCAAATAACATTAAAAGTGAAACACTATATTTATAAATGAGATATGTTTTAGGAAATAATAGTATTAAGTATAAATAATATGGATATTTATGGTAAATTTAATGTTCAATGATCATAGGAAAGTGAATATTTTAATGGAAAGTTGGTGACAATAAAAATTAATCAAGAAGGTGAATGTCAATAATTTCCTTGGTCAAAATGATCATAAACCATCCATATGAAGAATAATGATGGTATAAATACAACATAAACCTATTTTAGTATATGTAAAATAAAGGTTTTCTATTATTGAGTAATAAAAATTCAATTAAAATATCTTTAAAAATAGTATTGTGGAAAATATTTTTTTAACATTGAAACTAATTTTAAACTAAAAGTTAAAAAAACGCTTTAAAAATAATTTTGTTTTAAAATAATATTTTAAAATTAGAAAAAATAAGTTCTAAAAAATTGATTTTTCCTAATAGAAGGAAATTTCATACATGTCAAGTACATTAAAACAAAGATTCATTTTATATTTTTTTGTAAAATCCAAATAGATCTTTTTTTAAAAATGACATTAATATTTATTTAAAATAATTTTTTTAAAAGTAAAAATGAACAAAAATTTATCTAATAAATAATTTAGAAAAGGTTATAACATTCTTTAAAACATTTTTATAAAAATGTTTTCAGAATAAAATGGATTTCAGACTGAAGATATGAATGAAGTCAAATTTTCTTAAAAACATTTTTTTAATTATTTTAAGTATCAAAGAGTGGAAAATGGTATTATTATTTGAAAACATCATGATAAAATATATTATAATGAAAATATATTGGCTAATTTGGAAATGATCAAATAATCTCCTTCAATGGAAATTCAAGTAAAAACAATCCAGATTAAAATGAGATTGTGAAAGAAACCCTTACAAATATCATAACGTAAAAGTGAGAATTAATTAATGAATCAATTATGTGTGTAATATTTAAATACACATAATATATATAAGGACCCATCCTTGAACATTAAAAAATCTTTAATTAAGTTAATAATTCACATTTTGGATCTTTTCAGGTTTAGAGTTTTAGATAATTAAGTAATAAATATTACATCACATCTCAAATATTACAAAGTAGAAACTTCTACTCAGAATCCATTTTTTCATAAAATAGAAACTCTTGAAAAAAAGGGTCATGTATAGTTCCATGTTTTAGATAGCATGGCTTTTCCATGATCCCATCTTGGCCCTATTCATCTTTAAGTCTTGTGAAGAAAACATTTCAAAAACATGGGATGATCATAAAAAGATTAGTAAGGATTATAAAATAAAGAAAGAAAACATTATTCCATCAATACATAAAAAGCATTAGATATTTAACATACCTCATGAAACCATAAGATTTATTAATAACATATAGAAATCATAAATTATAAAGGTAACTTGTGGCATCCATACCATACTTACAATGTAGTTATCACAGCTACATATGGAGTTACGTTTGGAATATTTATCACAGTATATTCCCTAAATCTCTTAGTAGATAAAATAACATTTACTTTGGTCATGTTACCCAATGAATTAGAGATCTATCTCGGGCTCACCCACTATAGGTTTATCATGGAATCACCCATATACTTAAACAATGCCCAAGAACCATAACATATTCACAACACATGAAACAAACATAAAGGAAAGATAACACTTCCACATTGCAATCAAAATATATCATTTAAATATATTGAATTAATCAATCCATTATCAAAACCATTTTCAATACCAAAATATGTAAAAAGAGTATATGGTATTTATTTTCCTTTAAAAAACATTATGGCTTGTTAAGGAAGCCAATGATCAGATAATGCCCACGGTCGCGAAAGGTCGTTGTCACCGCATACATTAAAAAACATTCTTTTTGTAATTTATTAAAATTATTCAGAGAGAAAAGATTACCTTTTAATAAAATTAAAATCAAAGGGGTTTATATAGTTTATAAAATAAAGTCATGTATAAATCAAAATATGCCTCAATAAAAGGAGATTGAGACGAAGTCCCTTACCTCATGTTCGACTTGACCCGTTCGTTATTTAATCTCTTGAATAATAAACTAAAGTTAATTTATACTATATTAGAAAACTTTTCAAGTTTATTATTCCTTTTATATCACTTATTACCATGTTGTAAATATTGTGAAATAATTTAAGTTAATAACGGTCGTTTTGTCGATATTTGGTACTTGAGTCAAAAATGAACTTCTTATAATTAGAATTTGTCTGTGTGGTCAAAATTCTATTATCTCCAGAATGATATTCATGATTTAGATATCATATATATCATATATATATATATATACAGTATATATATGTATTTATAATAGTACATAACATTTTGGAGGTAAGAAATGAAATGCACAGTTCATGGAGACGGTAAGTCGTACGTACGTATGAACGCTACTTTCATTTATATTTTATATTTAATGAAAAGAAAACTTAATTATACATAGGTATTTTATAATTCTAGTATAATATCATATATAATTTCAGTAACTCCATCCTTTATACATTCCACGTATGGAATGAACGAGTCATATCACTTTGAGGGGGCGGTGGTCCGCACTTCCTCAAATGAAATTATCATATTTACCCATTATGGAAACAATAAAGGTATGATATAAATGAAAAATATAGAAGTATAGAGACAATATAAATTTAATATATATCACATATAAATATAGTTCCATCTTAATGGCCACCATAAGAGGTGGTAGGATAAGATTCCACAATCATCGTTTCGTGAGGCAATAGTTCGCCGTCCAAAGAAACAGTATGTTCTTTACCCATTAGACAGAGGTGTGTGTAAGTGTAGTCCGAAGACTTCTCATAACAACAACCTAGTATATTAAGGATAATTTTTTTGTTATAAAATAAAATAATAAAAATTCTTTAGGTGCTGGATAAGTAAAATAAAAGAAAAGAACTTAAGAGAAGACGTTACCTTAAAATCAAGTATCTCCCTTTGGTTTGAACCAAAAGGTTTACTTGAATTGCCTTCTACCTAGGGGAAAGATTCTCAATGGAAGAGACAGATCTTGAGAGCTTATTTGGATATATTCTTTATGATCCAGGGGGATTGAGATGTGTGATTAATGGTTTAGAGGTGATGTTATTTTATAAGTGGGAGGAAAGGCTCTTCAGGAATGTTTGAAAATATTATTTTATTATATAATGATTTTCTATTTTTAAAGTTCTGAAACTCATTAAACTTGAAGATACGATGACTCTTGTTTGAAAAAAATCATTCAATTAGAATTGGATAGGTTTTGGATATTTTTTAATTTTTATAATCTTATTTATTTAAATCATTCATTAAGGAGGTAAACACTGCATCATCATTGTGTCATAAATAATTTTATTTATTTGATGTATAAAAATTATAAATAAATAAAATGATGTAGTAAATCTTTTTATATTTAAAATTAATATTTATAGTCGAATAGATAACTTATATAACCCCATGTAATAATTGATTTACTAAAAGATATATGTGTATCTCGTTTTTGTCTTTACTTTAAATTAATTAATATAGTGTCATTATCACTCCTAAGTAGCTCTATAGGGTCCCAAAAATCCACCTAAGGATTACCATGGTCAGAAATGTATCAACCAATAGGATTAGGACACATGTTTGGGTAATTTAATATTATTATAATAATATTTTCATTCCCTTATTTATGAGATTTACCCATTAACCATGGTAAATAAAATATTTACCGAAGTAAATATTCATAATTTCTAAAAATAGAAGTTACCTATTTACATAATTTGGACCTCATAATTCCAAATATGGAATATATTTTTCAAAATTCAAAACAGAAAAGTGGCAGTAATTAATTTAATATTAATTCTCGTTGTCAAAATAAAAGGCATGTTATTAAGAAATAGTAACTATCAAAGGATTGCCACTTTTTCAAGGTGAAATTACTTCCAATGAACAAAATTGGATTAAATGGTAAAAATATAATCTAATTAAACTTTAAAACCAATTAAAAATATTATCTAACCATATAAATAATTTATATTAAAAGGACGTTTTGAATTAAAAAGGAGTATTTTTCACCATTCATTAAAAATGAACATTATCAGAAAAATAAAAACATTTCATCCAAAGTAAATTTTGATGTCCCGATACTAAATAAGAATATCATTTTGTCAAATAGAATATATAAAAGTGAAAAAAATAAATTTAAAAATGGATCTCCATCAAAAGATGGTAAATTGACCTTTTAAAGAATATTAGACTATTGGTGCTTAAAATTGGAATCATTTATATTTTAAGCCTTTAACATTTATTGGATAAATGTACAAACATTTAAAAAACATGTATAATCATATTTTAGTTAGTTCGGTTCATTCCCACCATTACATCACCTATGAGTTAACTACCATTAAAAATAATAATAATAACATATTATTTTCCAGTATAACTCAATGTTGTTTGCAATGTAAGATTTCAAAGAAACCTGTTGTTGTGTATCAGGTACGGCATCGAACATTGCATCCCCTTTAAATTAAAGTTAATATTTAAGTAAAAAATATTAATAAGTATGAAAATATCATATTTCTTTATTTACCTAGGATGTTACATCCTTCCCCCCTTTTGGAAATTAGGTCCTCGCAATTTTATTCACTTATCAAATAAATGGGGATATTTACCCCTCATATCATTTTCAGATTCTCGCATTGCCTCTTCAACCATATGGTTTTTCCAAAAAAACCCTTACCTGATGAATTACCTTATTCTGCAACACTTTATCTCTTCATCAAGATTATGGATCGGTTGTTCCTCATAAGATATATTCTCTTCCAACTGAACTAGCTTTGTGCTCAAAACATGAGGTGGATCCAGAATATAATTAATCAACATTAAAACAGGAAAAACATTATGTACCTTGGATAAACTTGGAGGTAAATCCACTCTGTAGAAAACTGATTCCACTTTCTCCAAAATTTTATAGGTTCCAATGAACCTCCGACTCGACTTTCCCTTCTTGACAAAATGCATCATGCTTTTCCATGGAGAAACTTTGAGAAAGACATGATAACCTACCTCAAATAAATGATCCTTCCTCTGGTTATCCGCATAACTTTTCTGCCTAATCTTAGTTGTTCTCATGTACTTCTGAATCAACTGAAATTTTTCTCCAATCGTTTCTACGAATTCTGGTCCCATCAGTTTCCTTTCATCTAATTCATCCAAAAAAGATGAAGTTCGACAACGCTTTTCAAATAATGAATAAAATGGAGCCATTTGTATACTGGAATGAAATCTATTATTATAATAAAATTCATCCAATGAAAGATGTTGGTCCCAACTTCCCTGGTAATCCAGTGAACAAGCACGTAGCATATCCTCAAGGGTCTGAATTGTTCGTTCAGACTGCCAATTTGTTTGAGGATTTAAAGTTGTACTAAAATTTAATTCTATACCCAATAAATTCTGAAGGCCTTTCCAAAAGTTAGAAGTAAACCTGGGATCACGATTAGATAAAAAGGAGAGGGGAAATCCATGCAACCTGACTATATCTTTAACATAAAACTGAGAAAGTTGATCTTGAGACAAATTATCTCAAATATGAAGTAAATGAACTGATTTAGTCAATAGATCATCAATAACCCAGATTTCATTATTACCCCAAGATGTCTTCGGTAATCCCACAACAAAGTCCATGGATATATTTTTTCATTTACACTATAGAACTGGTAAAGGCTGAAGCATCCCTTTCACTAACTACCACTCTGCTTTAACCTGTTGATAAGTAAAACACTTCATAGTAAAGTCAGCAATATCTCTTTTCATTCCATCCCACCAATAATGCTCTTGAATATCTCTTTATATCTTATTACTACTAGGATGAACTAAAAACGAAGAACTGTGAGCTTCACATAATAACTCTTTCTTCAAATATGAATCAAAAGACACACATAATCTCTTCCCAAACCTCAAAACATAATCTTTATCAATGTTAAATTCAAGTAACATACCCTTCTGAACCAACTATACCTTTTTCTCCAACTCACTCTCTTCCTTCTGTGTTTGCTTAATTCTATCTGATAGGGATGACTTCACTGACACCTGAAACAAAAAGAGAAATTTCATGCACCAACAACTTCTATTCCAAAGTTCATCAAGTCTTTAATCAAAGGATCTTGTTCCAAATGTAACAAGGTTAATGTAGCATTACTTTTTTAACTCAAAGCATCAACCACTTTATTTTCTTTTCCTGGATGGTAATGAATTGTACAACCATAATCCTTTATTAATTCCAGCCATCTCCTTTGTCTCATGTTCAATTATTTCTAAGTGAATATATACTTAAAACTTTTTTGGTTAGTATATATTTCACGTTTTACTCCATACAGATGATGCTTTCAAATTTTTAATGCAAAAACAATAGCAGTTAATTTCAAATCATGTGTAGGTTAATTTAACTCATGCGATTTTAACTGATGTGAAGCATAAGAAATTACCTGATCATTCTACATAAGTACACATCCAATTCCTTTCAATTAAGAATCACTGTAGATAACAAAATCACCATCTCTGGAAGCTAGTGTGAAAACTGGATCATTCACCAATCTTCTTTTCGATTCCTGAAAACAATCATCACATTCATTTATCCAAATGAACTTAACACCTTTTCGAGTTAACTTAGTCAGTGGGATAGATAACCATGAAAAATTTTCAACAAACCTCCAGTAATAACCTACCAAACCATGAAAACTATGGATCTCAGTAATATTTGTGGGTCTTGGCAATTCATAAACAACTTTTATTTTAGCAGGATCAATAGTTATGCCCTTTTTTGAAATAATTTGACAAAGGAATGATATTTGTTGTAACCAAAACTCATTCTTGTTGAATTTACCATACAGTTTCTTTTCATTTATGGTTTGAAAGACAACCCTTAAATGACTATCATTCTCCCTTTTACTTTTGGAATAAACCAAAATATCATCAATAAACACAACCACCAATTATCACCTAAGTGAACTGATCCATCACTGAAACAAACTTTTCAATTCCGATTCCAACCATCTCAGGATGCCGATTTGGAAGTTCATTTCCCACTGTATTCCTTCCTAGCATAGTTTCTCTGTTTCATCTATGAGAAAAAATTATGAATACAGAAATATCTTAGTCAAATCAACATGGTAATCTATAAATGATATATTATTTCAATATTAACATAAATTTATTTATCGATATTAATTTAACAATATCATAACTTCTAAAGTTGTCTAAACCGACCTATAATACCAACTATAAGAACTCATCCTTGAACATTACATAATCTTGAATTAAGTTAATAATTCACATTGAGTATCTTTTCAGGCTTAGTGTTTTAGAGAATTAGGTTATAACTGTTACATTAAATCTCAAATATTACAAAGTAGACACTTCAACTCAGTATCCATTTTTTCATAAAATAAAAACTCTTAAAAAAGATTCATCTCTAGTTCCATGTTTTAGACAACATGACTTTTCCTTTATCCCATCCCTGACCCTATTCATCATTAATTCCTGTGAAAAACATTTCAAAATCTTAGGATGAGCATAAAAAGCTCAGTAATGATTATAAAATAAAGAAAGAAAACATTAGTCAATCAATATATACCAATCATTATATCTTTAACATACCTCATGAAATGAATATATTTATGAATAACACAGAGAAATCATAAATCATAAATGTAAATTGTGTCATCCATTCATACTTACATTGTATCCATCACGACTACATAGGGAGTTACGTTAGGAATACCCATCACATTAAATTCTATAAATATCTTAGGATAAAAAATAACATTTACCCCCGTCACGTTACCCAATGCATTGTAGAGCTATCTCAGGCTCACCCACCCTAGGTTTATCATGTAACCACCCGTATACATAAACAATTCCCAAGAACCATTACATATTCATAACACATAAAACAAACATAATGGAAAGATAACACATCCACATTGAAATAAAAATATATCATTTAAATATATTGACATAATCAATCTATTATCAAAACCATTTTCAATACCAAAATATGTAAAAAGAGTATACGGTTTTTATTTTCCTTTAGAAAAATATTACGTCATGTTAAGTAAGCCAAAGATCTAGTAATGCTCACAGGGGCAGAAGGTTGTTGTCCCTGCGTATGTTAAAAAGAAACATTATATTTTTAGTTTAGTAAAATGATTCATAGAGAAAATATTCTATTTGAATAAAATTAAAAGTAAAAGGTGTTTTCATACAGTTAAAAGAATGTAGTGTATAAAACAAAATATACCTTAATGAAAGGAGATTTAGACAAAGTCCCTTACCTCATGTCCGACTTGACCCGTTCGTTATTTAATCTTCTAAATAAAAAACTACAGTTAATTTATACTTTATTAAGAAAATTTTTCAAGTTTATTATTCCTTTTATAACACTTATTACCATGTTATAAACATTATGTAATTATTTAAGTTAATAATTGTTATTTTTTCGCTATTTGGTACTTGAGCCAAAAATGTACTTCTTATAACTACAAGTTGTCCATGTGGTAAAAATTCAATTATCTCTAGAATTATATCCATGATTTAGATATCACATATATCATATATATACAGTATATAAATGCATTTATAATAGTACATAACATTTTGGAGGCACGAAATGAAATGCATCATTCAGGGAGATGGTAAGTCGTTGGTACGCATGAACGCTACTTTCATTTCTATTTTGTATTTAATGGAATGAAAAATTAATGATACATAGGTATATTATAATTTTAGTATAATATCAAATATAATTTTAGTAACTCCATGCTTTATACATTCCATGTATGGCATGAACGAGTCATATCACTTTGATGGGGCAGTAGTCTACACTTCATCAAATGAAATTATCGTATTTACCCATTATGGAAACCATAAAGGTATGATATAAATGAAAAATAAAGAAGTATAGTGACAATATAAATATAATATATATCACATATAAATACAGTTCCATCTTAATGGCCACCATAAGAGGTGGTAGGAGAATATTGAACAATCATCGTTTCATGAGGTAGTAGTTCGCCGTCCACAGAAACAATATGTTTTTTACCCTTTAGACGAATGTGTGTGTAAGTGTTGTTAAAAACCTTCTCATAAAATCAACATAGTATATTTATTATACAAGTGTTGTTATAAAATAAATGAATAAAAATAATTCAGGGGGTTGGATAAGTAAAATAAAAGAAAAGAACTTAAGATAAGATGTTACCTTTAAATTGGATATCTCCCATTGGTTTGAACCAAAAGGTTTACTTGAATTTCCTTCTGTATAGGGGAAAACTTATAGGTTTAAGAGAGGTATCTTGAGAGATTAGTTTTATAGATTTTAGATGAGAAAAGGGGCTTGAGAGGTGTGAGTAATGGGTTAGAGGTGTTGGATTTTTATAAGGGGGAGGAGGGGCTCTTTAGGAAAGTTTGAAATATTATTTTATTATATTATGATTTTCAATTTATAAAGGTCCAAAACTCATTAAAATCTAAGATAAGATGACTCTTATTTTAAATAAAATCATATAATAATAATTGTACAGGTTTTGGATATTGATTTAATATTTATAATCTTATTTATTTAAATCATTCATTAATGAGGTGAACACTGCAACATCATTGTGTCATAAATAATTTTATTTTTTTTGATGTCTAAAAATTATAAATAAAATATAATGATGTTGGAAATATTTTTAGATTTAAAATGAATATTTATATTCAAAGAGATAACTTATATAACCCAATATATAAATTGATTTACTGAAAGATATATGTTTGTGTCATTTTTGTCTTTACTTTAAATTAATTAATATAAAGTGTCATTATCACACCTAAATGGATCCATGGGGTCCCAAAAATCGACCCAAGGACGTCCATGGTTGGAAATTTATCAACCAATAGGATTAGGAAACATGTTAGGGTAATTTAATATTATTATAATAATATTTTTTCCCTTATTTACCAGATTTACCCATTAACCATGGTAAATAAAATATTTTCCAAAGTAAATATTCGTAATGTATAAAAATAAAAGTTACCTATTTACAGAATTTGGACTCCTGATTCCATATATGGAATCTATTTTTCCAAATTCAAAACACATAAGTGGCAGAAATTAATTTAAAATTAATTCCCATTGTCAAAACAAAATGCGTGTTTTTAAGAAATAATAACTATCAAAATATTGCCCCTATTTTATGTCAAATTTGAAAGATAAATTACTTCCAATTACCAAAATTGAATTAAATGGTAAAAAAATAATATAATTACACTTTAAAACCAATTAAAAATATAATCTAACGATATAAATAATTTATATTAAAAGGATGTTTATAATTAAAATCTAGTATTTTTCACTATTCATTAAAAAATGAACATTATCAGGAAAATACCAAAATTTCATCCAAGGTAATTTTTTATGTCCTAATACTAAATATAAATATTATTCTATAAAATATAATATATAAAAGTGAAAAAATATATTTAAAAGGGGTACACCATCAAAAGGTAGTAAATCGGCCTTTTAAAGAATATTAGACTATTTGTGCTTAAAATTGGATTCATTCACATTTTAAGCCTCTAACTTTAATTGGATAAATGTAAAAAAATTTAGAAAACATGTATAATCATATTATTGTTCGTTTTTTTCATTTCCACCATTCTAATGGTTAGGTGTTATCTACCATTTAAAATAATAATATTATATTGTTATTTTTCATTATAACTCAAATTTAGGTGCAACGTATGATTTCAAAGAAACCTGTTGTTTCATATCGGGTTATGAAAATATTTACCGCTTGGTAATTTTCAAGTAAAATCCCCTATGATGAAATAATTTAAATTTAAACATAAAATACCTTTAATTATGAAGTATTTATGATATTACATGTAAAATTGGAATTACATACACCATAAAAAATAAATTAGGTGCATAACATTACAATATTTATCAGTGTAGGGAAATCAAGATGAAGCCTCTTAACTAACACTTTCATTTAGTTGTACATTATTAAACCACCTAGATAATGGTTTTAATAATATTATTACATTACCATAGAATAATAATCATATTTATAATATCAAATATGATACTCTAATAACATTTTACCACCCTTTTTTAAAAAATATTTCATTATTTTCATTGTTTTGGGTGTTAATCACATTTTTTTCTCATGTATGTTTTGTAATAAAAGTTATAATTTTTGTACATAGGATATAAATAAATCATATCCATAATTATATTAATTTTATAAATATCTTATTTAATCAATATATACATTATTATTATAACTCTTAAATGTTTTACTTGTAAATTGAATCACATCGATTTTTAAAGACGGTAGGTCGTACGTGCGCATGAGCAATGATATCATTCCATTAACAGGTGAAAGGTTAAGAAAGTGGGTGATATATTAATTTTCAAAAATTAAATATAATATCATATATATCACATATATTCATTAATTTTATCCTTACTTTATTATATTTAAATCAAAATTGAAAAACAAATCACATCGCTTCGCAAGGTGGTAGTTCACTGTACACAAAAGCGAAATTATCATATTTGAAACGAAATGGAAAATAAAAAGGAACATGTGGTATTAAAATTAATGAATTATAATAATATCATAAATAAAATATTAATGGATTAAATTTATCATTATACCCAGCCTTGAAATTTGGTGTTGGGAAACAAACTACATCAGTTCGCGAGGCGATTTTTCATCGTACACATGATCGATGATTTTGTTTCCCATTTGATTGAAGTGGAGATGGATAATTGTTTTTACATAAACATAATAAACCATAAAAATATTTTATATTTTCTTTTTATATTGGATGTCTTAATACATAATTGAATTTGGAAAAATATTAATTAAAATTAAAGATCCTTGTTAAGATAATTACCTTATCTAAGAGAAACCTTCTTTGGATATCCTCTTATGAACCCCAGGGATGGTATTTTGGGAGGACCAAAAGATATATAATGTGAATAAGGATTTTGGGGAGTTAATTTAATAGGTTTTGGTCAAGAAAATGATCTTTTGAGTTATGGATAAGTCAAGGGAGTGAGTTCCCTTTTATAAGTGGGGTAAGGGAAACCTCTTGGAAATTACTAGGAAAATTTCTTAGAAGAATCCAAAATGATAAATTAAATCACACGAAAAAAGCATTAAAATGATATTATATTAGAACATTAAAAGTATAAGGTGGAAATATTTCCATTATATTATATTATTATAACTTTTTATGTCATTTTAACCCTTATCCTTGTAGTTTAACCCCAAAGTAAACCCATTTTGTTCTTAACTAAAATTAATAATTTTTATTTTTTTAACTTTTCATTTTAGTAAAAAATTAATTTTACCTTATTAGATAATATAAATTATAATTATTCTTAATAAAGAATCCATTTTGGAAAATTATATTCATATAAGTGTAAAATTTTAATTTAAAATTCATCTCGTAAACATAATGAAAAGGTGCATTTTCAATAAGAAAATCTTCAAAAGTTTAGGTGTTTTTATATCAAAATTCAATATGAAAATGATTTAAATTATATAAATTGGATAAATAGATATATTATTGAACTAATTTTACATTAAAACTAATTAAAAATATAATTTTACTTTATAAATAATTTAATTGAAAAAGTATTTTCCGATTAAAAATTAAATATTTTTCACTACTCATCAAAAAATGAAATATTCCAAAAAAATCATAAAAACTCACCCTATGATAATTTTGATATTATTATTTTAAAAATGAACATTATTTTTTCAACTAATTTTTCCAAAATTGGTAAAAAAAAATAAATTGAAATTATGTGTGTAAAGCATGACTAAACTATCTTTTAGAAAAAATACGGTTTTCCAAACAAAAAATATTTTTCTTTAAAAAGATTGTGATTTTATTTTTAATAAAATGATAACCATAATTTCCATAAATTTTTAGTAATATCCATGCCTTCTAATTTAATTTCTAGGTTTTAATGGTATACTGTATTATGGTTTCTTTTTACTTGGTGTTTCGTGTTCGTTAAGATATCGAAGAGATTGAATTTTTAAAAAAAATTGTGTATTTATTAAGCTCAGTGTCATGTGTCTCATACACTATCAAATGAAATGTTTGTATTTTATAATTTTAGTGTTTTATAGACATGGTCCACATGATTATATCAGATACCCTCCAATAATGTTTGAAGCATGTATGGTTGAACTTGGTCATGTGCTTAAAGATAAACAATATTATGACTAGACTAAGGTGTCACTGTGAATGTGAGACATTAGGGGTTATTTTATTATTTTTATTTAAATTATTAAAAATGTGAAAAAAAATATATCACTAATTCATGGACTTTATAAAAGTCTGGTTATTTTAAAGATGTTAGTGGTAGTTTCATACTGAGATGTACTCACACTATGCTCATGCCACCATGGAACATAGGTACATGAGTAGATATCACTATTGTATTTCATGTGTAGGTTTAGAGTAATGCCAATTGTTCATTCTTTCTTTGGTTTTCTGGGAGTGGATTTTGGATGATGGGACTGGGTAATGAATTAGGGCCATCCTTAGATGAGTTTTAATTGAAATTATTTTTGGAGCCTTATTTTTTTCTTATATGATCAACCCATGGGAGTCCAATGTGACATGCATTACATACTTCATACTGTTATAGCATTGTGATGTTGGTATATGTCATGGAATTTTTTCGCTTTACTTAGGTTGTTTATTTTGTCTATATTGAATGTTTTTTTCTTTTATTTTCAATATTATTGTACTCTAACCAAAGGGTATAGTATCCCCGTGGAACACATATAGACCCTCACTGCTAGGTGGTAGACTCTAGTGTACAATAATGAACTCTTAAGTTTATGTGGAACATGTTTCTAGTTAATATTTAGAGTAATCCTGGATAGGAATTTGCCAATTCTATCTTGAGTAAAGTCTCCCCAGTGAGAGGGACTTGGGGTTAGATAACCTATTATCCTGGAGGTTGTTCTTTATCTAAAAAGTTGAATGGGGTTAGTTATTTATCACTCCTGGCTTACTAATATAGATATTTTCAATCTCATATAACTATATGTCATTAAATAATGAGTCTATATAACTTAATCATATGATACATTTAGATATGTATGAATATTTCTAGCTTCTATTTTTTCAGTAACAAAAACTTGTTGGTTGTGTAAAGAGATACAAATTAATGTGGTCTAAATACATTAATTCGGTATATTGAAATTAAATCATTATATTCATTCATACACATAAATGGAATAAACAAGAGATAAGAATGTGAGATTAAATACCCTTAAAATACTAAGTGTTGGATTCATTCCAAAGTAGCACTGGTTAAGACCTCAATCAATCAACTTTGTTTTACCAAACTTCATACAAGTACGCCTAGATTATCTGGTGTAAGGAAACTAAGATATAAGTAACTATATATTATCATATTGGGTATATTTATATTAGTACAAGTGTACCTTAATTATCCATTGTTATAAAATTCTTGGTGTTTTATTTAGGTTACACTATCCATGATACCTTAATTTTTAGGATATTAGAATAACAGAGATGATTTTATCCATATGATGGATTGTTTAAAGATTTATCCACTCAATTATATATACAATATAACTATTGTGATTGGGATAATCCCTTACCTAAATAATCATGGTTTATTTATGTGAACAAACTTGTATAAGTCATGCTGAAATATAGATCTTTTCCCACCAATAGATATGATGTTTTATAATGGTTTCATTATTTTAATGGGATCCTAGTTAGTAAAATTCCTTATTAAATGGTTATAAAACATGGTACTCATTTGATAAATAAATTTTTATAGATAACACCATCATTATCAAGATAAAATTTGAGATTAATCCTTGAAAGGATAATTTTAATGTAAGAAACTCCTAATACTAGTGGTTTGAGGAAAAGTTATTAAAGAAAATTCTATATATTAAAGAAAAACATTCCTAAGTATCCCAGTATTAATTTTGTTAAATAAGTGAATCAAGATGTTTATAGAATCATATAATGATTCATTTAAGATTTCAAAATTCATTAGATTCAAATTGACACAAGAAAGTTTATTCACCACTTATATACTCAATATGATTGGATATACCAATGACTTAGAAAAACTTGAGGTCTTCTTTCATCTTATTTTGGTTAATTAATTCATTATATTTTAATCAACGTAAATTTTCCAACATATTTAATGAATTCATAAAAATTTTATCCAATGTTCTAAAACATTTTAGAATAGATAAACTATGAATATGATTTTCAGGTTCTGGTAGATTTTATATAGTATAAGAGTGTAATTGTTCAATCTCGATGAATAAAAATTGGATGGAGTGTTCAAGTAAAATCTTCAATAATATATCCAAGGTCATTGAAACCTATAGGTGAAATCAGGAAGAATAAATTAGTATTAGTTATATATGATTTTATTTTTTGAATTACTAATAGAGTTGTAAGAATCCTAGTGTAAGGTCTATAAAAATTTTATGGAATTCAATTCTGTTATTCTGAATTATATATGATATAAAATATATATTTTTAAAAACATGTAAATATATATCAGGTCATAAAATATGAAAATAATTGAATATTTCATCTTTCTTTCAATTAATGGAGCAAAGGAGTTGAAACATTGAAAACTTGTATTCTTTACTCTTTGATGAACTTTCCATAAGATATGTATTTTAAACCTCATTTTTCTCTTGAGAAGATAGTGTAAAAAATAGTTTTTTCAATTAAATAAAATAGGTTTTTATTACACACATAATTATTATTTGTTGAAATCTTTTACATGATTTAATAGAGACTAAAAAATAGATTCTTATTTTTTCTAAATTCATAATTCTAACATTTATAGAAATATTCTAACAATATTATTGAATTTCAAAACTTTTAAGAGATATTCTCAATGTATTGGGAATAGATGATTTAGGAATATAATGTAAAAATTCCATCTCTATATAGATAGTTGAATTAGGTAAAAGTTTTAATCAAAATACGAACAATTAGTTGAAGATATCATCATTATTTATTTAATAATCTAGTCAAGGGAATTTAAAGCTATTATTGTTAGGAAAGTGAAGTGTTGATTCTATTTGATAAGATTATATAGAATTTGTGAAGGAGTTTTAAAATCTCAATGCAATGTCTATTTTCTGTATCAGTGTCATAGAATTGAATTATTTAGTTTTGATAGGTATATAATAACAAATGTATATTTTAAAATTGATGAAAATATATTAGAGTTAAAAATTAAAACAATAATTGATTGAGATTATAGTTTACATTGATTTTATTAAGTAAATAGTTTTTACATTAAAAATTTTAATGTAAAGGTATGTGTCATTCATATATGAATCTAATTATGTGATGTCTGTCTTCATTTCATTTCTCTTATATTATAAGAGAGGTTGTTATCTAATAAATAGTTGTTATGGAAAAAATATATGATTGATTATATACAAATGGTTTAAGATTTATTACAATTCTATAATATTTTTTAAGGAGAAGATATGGATAAAAAAATATCTTGGATAATGTTCTTTCCATGTGTTTATTAAAATATAAGGGAATGTGTTCCTACTTCACATCAGATCTATATTTTAAAAAATTGTTTTTTCAAAAGATAAAGGTTCCAAACAAAAAAAAACCATATTAATTTTTACTTATTCGTACTAAAAATGAAATAAATTGTATTTCCAAAACACAAAGTAATTTAATTATCATAGAATGATATTATGAAAGGAATTTAGTAACTAAGATGATATTGGGACTATATTTGGACTTATATAATTTTAAAGTTGAAAAATAATATATAATTATATTCTAATATTAAAGTTATTTTTCATATAATATCATTAAAAAAATAAGAACTATAATGGTAAAGAAAAAATATAGAGTTACATTTAGTTACCATTACAAGTGTATATCACTATATGCTAAACGATTATACCATTAAAATTTTGAAAATGAATAAAATTTTATGCCCTAAAACTGTTTAAGATAAATTAATAAAGATAAATATAAAGATTTACATTAGTTACCATAAAAAATTACGTGTCACTTATTCAAAAAGATTTTATGATATACTGGTAAACAAAAATGTTAGTCGTTATATTAATTCAAGGAAAAAAGTTTGATAGAAATGGTTTCAATGATGAATATTATATACTTTGAATGATTTTTCAATATATAATAGAAGTAAACTATATAATATTTGTTATTTTAAATTTAATAAGTTTAAATATTTTTAAATACGTGAGCTTTAGGAATATGATTCCTAAGTATCACCATTATTCAAACTTTCTTTAGTCATATATGGTACTCACTAAATAGTTGGTCAGGGGTTTACTAGATGGTCTCATAGAGATGTGACAGGAATTACATATGATGTAATGAGTTTAGAAAACCTCAAAAAGTGAAATATACATAAAGATGATAAAGAAATATATCATATAAGATATGAAAGATAAGTTATTATTTTGTGTTTGTTAAATATTCTTAAAAATGTTTTAGTGATATAAAATTTATCATGTTATAATAATAAATTTAATCTATGAATATCATTCATTCATGTTTCTGGTAATTTTTTTATATGAATGGTTGAATGATAATATCACCTCAAAGTCTGAATTTAAGTTTTATTTAATCTATCATCATCATAGAGTATTAATGTTTTTGAATATATGTTAAAATTAGAATTAATATAATCTAGTGCTTATTGAAAATATTCTTCTATACTATATGAAGAGTAAATTCATGATGTTATAATCAATTAATAATAACTTGTAAAGGCCCACAAAAGTATATCCCATGGAATTTAATATAGCCAATGATATACATAGGGGTTTATTCTTGTTATCAATATTTATTACCTGAGGTGGGAGAGATACCTATCATTATAACCTTTATACTTTTATTCCCTACATATTTAAGTTTTAAAATAATGTAGCTATTATGGTGGTTGTAAGGTATGTCGTAAATAATGTTATCTTTTAGAGAACAACCAATATGGGATATTTCAACTTGTATTACCATAAGATACATTTCACCATTGATTTAATTATAATAAGGAAATTCAAGGACATGATTATTTGAGTAACATATGATGTGTTCAAATATTTAAATGAGGGGAATGTGATGCACTCATCTATGAGATTAATGACATGTAATGTATTAATAAAATTAGTCAGTATTTTTTCATGAAATCAATAAATGATATGTAGAATATACTAGATTAATGTGTTAAATGTCTATTAGTCACTCAATTTTATAGAAAAATAAATTATATGGGTAAACATGTGATGTATATGATACAAATTATGTCAGATTTGATAATATAGAGATATGAGTAAGTTTGATATAGGCCACTGCATACCCCTTAGTAGCTTGAGTAACATTAATGCTTTTCTAGAGGCCAATATTTTCTTAATCTATAAAATAGGAACTTTTTTCTATGCAACTTAGGCATGAAAGGTCACACATTTAAGGACATTCATAAGGATAAAATTTTGTACAAAATGTTTTCCCATAACTAAGAGAGTTTGATTAAACTATATTAAATGAGTTTGGATGGGATCATAAAGAGTTTTGAATTTTTTTCATAAATTCTTATAGTATATTTGTTGAAATGGTATATTATTGGGTTTACAATAAAAAGTAAACACATGAGATGAATATACGCATGCATACGATGCAGGAAGAATATATATATATATATATAATATGTGATATTGTATATGATAAATGTAATTATCGGAAATTATAGTTATTCTAAAACTAATGTTATATTTGATAAAATATGTTACATGACAAACCTATTGAAAACAAACCACAAAATATTAATATAAATTTATTAATAATTCTATAATAAAAACTAAAATGGTAAAACATTAAATATTTACAAGGTAAATAATTAATATTAGTTCATATTGAGAAAGGTCATTTTCAATAAAAAGTAATTTTATTTGTATTATGTATTTTCTTTTAAAATATATATTTATAAATTTTATAAATTAAATTTTATAAAAAAATAATTTTTTATTCACACATCATAATTTATTTAGTTTGAATTTTTTTTATGAAAAAAATGATTTTCAATTGAGAAATATGTTTTTAAGGAAAATTATAATTTTTATAATTATATAATTATATAAGATTATTATATAATATTAAAAAAACATTTTAAGTAATAAAATATTTATTTATAGAATAATGTTATCCATTTTAAAATATTATTTGAACCAATAATCCTATGTCAAATATTCTTAAAACTAAGTTAAAATGTTACTTTAAAAAAATGATTTCGGTAATTTCCTCTAATTAAGGTTTAGATGGTGAAAATATATTTTTCTTACCATTAAAGCTTCCAAATTTTTATTTATTTATAATAAATCAATTTATTTCATTAAAATTAGTATCCACGATAATTGTATCATATATATAAATTTAATTCTTAAAAAGGAATTTTTTCTAAAAAATATTTTTATGAACTTAAGTGAGTTTCTTTAAAAAGTAACTTTTCACACATTTAGAAATTTCAAACATTAAAATGATTTTATATTATTAAATTTTAAGGTTTAAATTATTTTCAATAATCTTATCTTAATTTTTTATTAATGTTAATTACTTTTTATAAAAATTAAATACCCAAATAAATGTTATCTTTTTTTAAAATGATAATAGAAAAAAATTGAAGCCTTGAATCACTCTTACCTTGAATAAAAATGAATGGATGAGAGGATTTTGTGACCATATCTTTTCCCAAACCACTTATTTTTCCAATTTTTATCCATTTACCACTCAATAGTTTTATGGAATTATGGAATCATTATGTGTGTTTCCAAAGGTTCATTTTTCTTCTATTATAAAAGGATACAACATACATACTACCAAGTTACAATTAACCTAAAAATTCATGCTTCAAACTCTTCATTTTTACTCTCACTATTACCTTATCCCAACTAAATAAGATTATGGTCACCATATATTTTCTTAAGGCCCTCACTTCAAAGGATTTTTCTAAGAGAATACTCAAGCCTGAAACATTAGTATTAAGCTCTACTAGACATTTTTTTATTCTAATCCTTTTGAAAATAAATTTTAACCTTGGTAATATTATTAAATAAATATAATTATTATACATAAATTTAATTATATTAATTATAAAAAAAAATAAGTCTTTTCAAACAACTAAGAAAACAAAATAGCATAGATCATGCGATAGGATGACTACTGCTTCCATGACTTGATGTGGTTTTTTTCCATCACCATCACTAAAGGATTATAAAAATAATTTATTTAAGGAATAAATATTTTTATATGTCACAAATATAATTCTAAAATTATCATTTTTCATAAACCATCATTCCACCCATTTATTGAGAAATGGAACTGTTAATCCTTTATTCTTGAGGACTACTCCCTTCACGAACAATGAATTTTAGTTGTAATAACCAAACATATTGGACAGTTCTAAAAATTATTTTAATGAATATATATTATACTTATGAAATTTTTATATTATTTAAAGGTTAAATTATTATATATTATAATTTTCTCTTATACATTAAATTATTATAACACACTCTTGATTAGGTCATTTTAACCACCTACATGAGTGATGTTGTATTGTTTATTTTGTGGATGATTATGTAATATTATATTTTTCTATAAAAAATTAATAATAATTTATTAAAGGAAAAAAATTCTAGATCAATTATATCAATATCTAATATTGTTATTTTCATATCACCTTTATTTTTTAAAAAAAATCAAAACAAGATCATATTTGATTTGATCATCGAAAAATGTTACCTAAACCCTTATGAAGTGAAATTATAAATCAATAAATTATTTTCAAAAAATATTTTATGTTCCTAGTATGATCTTGGAATGATGAAATTTGGGATAATAATTAATAAAAACACCCACATTACAAAACTAGTACAAACCTATCAATATTTATAACACCCAATTTTGAAAATAGATGATAACTAACTAATAAACATGTATTTAATTATTGTAAAAGAATTATTTAAAAGTTTATATAAATGAATAATTTTCTGAAATAGGTTATTAAGATATTTATTTTTCTTATACAGGATGTAAAGGATCATTCAGAATGGAGGGATAAAGGTGAGGGTTTTTTCGAGATTCAAATCCTTCCATTGGGTCATAATCATTTCACTTTGTTTAAAACATTTTAAAGTAAGATAGTATCCATCCTATGATAATTTTATGTTTCATATACAACTTAATTTTAGGTAATACGTGTTTCACAAAAAATTATTCTTCCTTGATGAATATATTGTTGCGTGGAAATGATTTTTTGTTATGTATAATTCCCATCTCTCTTAATTTAATTCTCTTCCATATCCATGTTTTTATTTCCCACTAATGTTCTCCTTTACATGGGGGAAACTAAATTTTTTTATCTATAATGACTCTTATATTCTCATAAATTATAAAACCAAGGATTCTAAATCCTTTTAAGGATATGGGTTTTTATTAAAGGCCTTTTTCAAATATTTTAAAGGATTTTCCTTTCAATGGCCATGTATTTTTCCATCACTATATAATTTTGACATGTAATTTATTTATTTTCAAGGTATATTTACTGGATTTTTTTCAAATAAATGTTTTAAGATGGTTTCTCTTCATTTTCAAAAAAAATTGTTATGTTTCTCAAACATAACATATTTTTAATATTTTATTAAGAAATAATTTTTAAAGAAATCCAATTTTGTGATTTCTATTTCATTTTCAAAGGACTATTATCTAATAAAGTAATGGTTTATAAATCACCTTATACATTCCATTTTTATGTGATCATTTTTTTGGTATCAAATGAACATTTTTTTCATGTTATACCAATGGGAAATGTTATGAAACCAATTTTCATCCCATGGTTTATTTATGATAACAAAAATGATTTGATTATATGTTAAACTCATATGTTAGAATATTGATGGTTTGGATCCTTTATAACCCTCTAATGCATTGGTTATAGTTTTATATGTCATTAGATAATTATGTGTTTACATACTTGTATTTTTTCACAAAACTAAAGGGTTGGAATACTTGAATGTTTTAGAAAAATTAAAGGATGGACATACTTGGATTTGTTCACAATGTTTTCTTATGATTATTTTTATTCAAATAGTTCCATAAAATGTTCCATATTTTCAGTATATCCCAAATGTTTATGGTAATACATGTTATAAATATATATATATATTTATTTTGTTAATATTTCATTTTTACATTTTAACTATATACTTATAATCCATGTTTTCTATGACCATTTGTAGGTCTTATGTTAATTTTACATGATCCATAATTCTCAATAAAGTTATATGATTTTCACTTGTGTTATCATTATCTTTTTATCTGGTATTTTTCCCTTTCTCATGTTTTTCCTCATGTTTGATATCTAACCATTATGAATAGTTGATATGTTTCCCTAACTTAGCATTCAATATCACCCATTATTATGTTTCCATTCCCCTAGTTCTAAAGATTATTCATTCATATGAGATGTATATAATATGCTCTATAGGATAATATTTATGGATAAATGTTTATAAGTGTTTTAAATAATATGTATATTTGGATATTCACTCAGTCACTAAACATTCTAGTTCTTGTTTTGTGTGACTATTTGTGAAATTTATAAATTAAACCCTTAAATCAATGTATTATTTGTATATTATTATATTGGGTTTCCATAGTTGGTATTAAAAGGAAGGTTTAGTTATTTTTTTGATCATTTTAGGGAACTATAGTGAGAACTCTTGGAATGAGACTAAGTATTTTATAACATATTTGTGTTTTGGTAAAGTATAAATTATATTATTTTTCTATAACTACATCTCTCTCTTACTACTACAAATTTATAGTTGTTATGGAATATATATACCTAGGGTTAAATTCCCATAAAATTTTTGGTTGGGAATTGAGTTGATCTTCACCCTTATGCATGATGATTGGGACTAAGACAACACACCTGGCTAGAAATTCCAAAGGGATATTGTTTGGTTAATTCACATTATCTTTATGAACCGACATAAGGGATTTTAATTTTTTTGTTCATAGAACCTAAAAAATAAATTACCCCAAATAAAATAGATTAATTACAAGGGGTTTATATGTTAGGAAATTTACATCATTTTTTATTTATTTATTCAAAACTCATAGTTTTCTTAAATAAATTTACTACATTACATCCATAAACATTTTTTTTGTTTTATATAATGGATGGAATAAGTAAACCCAAGTAAATAATGATTGTGAGGGACAATTAAGAGTTTTTACAGATGAGATACAAAATGGGATGGGAGTGAGTCTAAAAAACCACATAGTAATACTCAAGGAACTATAATAAGATATGAATAATAATGGGAATCATATTGGGATCCAATACTCTCTAAAGAGGGAGTATTTTACTATTTAATCATTTATGGTTCAACATCCACCCTCATTTGATGTCTACTATAATCTATTTATTACTGATTAATGGATAAATGTGATAAAAAATATATTTTCAATCCTCCAGATCTCAAAAAATGAGAAGGGCATAATGGTTGTTTATCATTTAGAAGGAGAGGATTAAAAATGGTGGGATCTCATTAATAATAAAACGAAAAAGTCAAAATTATACTCTATGTAATGTGGGGAGTTCAATAAAGTATTCTTCATCGAGAAATTTATTCAAACACTTAACACAAAGAAGGAGTGAAAATTCTATGAGCTAAAACAAAAAAAGGATGAATCGATTGGACCTTATGAAGAAAACTTCACATGTATTGAAAGGTATTACTTTGGATAGATCTCCAAATATTAAAGAAATATTGAACATTTATTCAGTGTATTAAAAATAATTCTTCAAAGTAAATTATACATAAGTGACTTTGGAATCTATAAAGTTATTTTTTAATGTGAACTAAAGGCAGAGAAAGAAATCAGATATTGTCTTTATTTTGGGGAAAAGAAAAGAAATATGGATAAAATATCTAATGATAAGCCACATGGGGGAAAAATTTTAAACTACATATGTGTTAAAAATGTGGGAAAAGAAATAGGGAAACTACCACAAGGGATCCTTATGTTTTTTAAGTATAGTAGGGATGGAAATATCACACAAGATTTTTGAATTGGTTCTAAGAGGTTGATCAACACAATAAAGGAGAAGAAGGTTCCAAATAATGTACCACCCACACTTCAATGCTTCAAGTGAAAATAGTTTGGTAATTATGAAAATAACTTCCATATCCCAAAATATAATGAAGATAATAGGCCTTAGAAACCTCTTAAACCAAGAGATCAAGGGATAGAATATGCTATCACTACTTCTAAAGTGGATCATGATAATTAAGTAGTAAAAGGTACAATAATTATTCACTATATATCTGCAATTTCCTTATTTGATTCTTCTTCTTCACTTTCTTTTATATCATATAACTTTTCTCGGATTTTTTTTACCAAATAAAATCATGGGTAATAACCTATCTATGAAAAACCCTAGCAGTACAATGATATCATCTAAGGTATGCAACTCTTATCTGATTGAATATTGGGGGAAGATACTCTTTATGGATCTTTTTTTTCTTCCCTTGGTTGAATATGATGTGATTTTTCATATGTATTGGCTATACCAACATATAGAACATATCAATTTATTGGATAAGGAGATCTAATTTCATATCCCAAATGGTCATGTGATCAAATATCAATACAAGTATTATTATGATATCCCTTGGGAATACACATATATAATATGGGTTCTAATACCCCTTAATGAGGAACTCTTGGCTCAAATTATTAGGGATGAATTCAAAATTAATGGCATGCCTATTGTATAGAATTATATCGATGCATTTCTTGATGAACTTTTTGGGATTGCTAGGGAGTGTGAGGTTAATTTTTCATTCAATATCATACTTGGATCTATGCCTATCTCAAGGAGTCGTTATAGAATATCCCATGTTGGGTTGGCATAATTAAAAAATAAACTAAAAGAAAGTATGGATAATGTATTTATATGTCAGAGTGCTTCACTTTTCTATAAACTATATCATTTTATTAATAATAAGGATTGATAAATGTGATTCTTCATTGACGTCCATGAACATAAAAACACTATGGTGAAGAACATATATATTATCCCATGTGTTGATGATATTCTTGATTAGCTTTGAGAAGCTCAGAATTTCTCAAATATTAGCCTTCAATCTATATATCATTAATTGAGTATAAGGAGAGAATATGTAACTAAGAAATCTTTCCCTACAAGTTATGGACACTATGAATTTATATTTATTTCATTTGGGCTTAAAAATGATATTGTTTTCATTATAAATTTTATGAATAGAGAATTTAGATATTACCTTGATAAATTTGTTGTAGTCTCTATTGATTAAATTCCCATATATTATAATATTAAGGAAGAACGTAAAGGGAATTTGGAATTTTTGATAAGGACCTTTTAAAAGGAGAAATTATACACCAATTTCAATAAGTGTGATTTTTTTTTCAAAGAGTATCCTTATTAAGTTATGTTATCACCAATGACGGTATATATGTGGTTACATCAAATACATATGTAATTGTAAAATGGTCAAGGCCAACTTCTATTATTGAGATTTAAAGTTATTTAAATTAGCTGGAAAATAATGGAATTTTTTGAGAAACTTCTCATGATTATCCAATACAATAACCTATTTGAACTATAAAGGATTGAAGTTCCTTTAGACAAAACAAATGTGAGGAAAACTTTAAGGATATTAATAATTGATTGGTCACTGCACTATTTCTTGTACTACCCTACATTAATTATGGGTTTGAGATATATAGTGACGATTTAATTAAGAGTTTTAAATGTTCTATTATACATAAATATTGGTAATTTCTTATGCATCCAAAAAATTAAACACTCATCTTCAAAACTACCCAACTCATGATCTAGATATGGCGGAAGTAGTCATTACATTGAAAATTTAGAAACATATTTATAGTTATAAGTTTTATATTTATATGAACCATAAGATCCAAAATTTTATATCCATTAAAAAAGAGTAAAACATATTCTGAATTTGATTATTAGAACATATCAAGGAGTATTAATTCTCAATACATTACCATTCTAGGAAGACAAATATAGTGGATAATTCCCTGAGAAGGAAGGGTTATTTTATCTTATCCATTATGAGAACTGAAAAAGGTTCAATACTCATGGGTTTACAATGGATTAATATTCAAATCATAAGGTAATGAGAAAATTACTATATTTCCCAAAACTATTAATCAACCATTCATTAATGATAACATTAAACATGATTAGAAGATTATGTGTGGCTAAAAAAATGGTAGTGAGCATTTTGAAGATTATCCTTGAAAAGATGGATTTATAAGGGTTGGATCCCTGATATCTATCCCATAAAAACTAAAACTGAATAAGTAACTTTTGGGTGATGTTTATATCACAGCCTTATATATTCATCCAATAAGCATGATGATGTATAGTGAACTAAAACAAAAATTATGGATAGATAACATGAATAGGGAAATTGTGGAATACAAATCCTGATGCTTGGTATTATAGAAAGATAATGTTGGGTGATAAAAGTATAAGGTTATGTTTCAACAATTAACCATAACATTATAGAAATTGGAGCACATTTCCATGTACATTGTTTTGGGAATCCCAAAAAACAAATAAGGGACATAATTCTTTTGGGGTTTCAACCTATCTTCTTACAAATTCAACGTATTCTATCTGCATAAAAGAATATTTTTCTTTTGAACAACTCTCCATGATATAAATAATAGATATGGTAAGATTTCATGGGGTTACGCTTTCCATTTTATCTTATCTAGATCCATGTTTTACCTCAAGATTCAAGAAAAGACTTCAAAAATAATTGGAGATAGATTTGAGTTTTAGCACTGCTTATCACGCTCAAACAGATAGTTTAATTGGGTAGACTATCAAAAATATGGAGGACATACTAGGATCTTATTCGATGTAATTCCAATAATGTTGTGATCAACAACTTATCATCCTAGAGTTATCATATAACATCATTTTATATTATATAATTCATATTGAACTATATGAGGCTCTATATAGTAATATATGTAGGAATCCTACATGCGGGGATGATGTTAAAGAGAGGAATCTGATAGGTCCAGATTTTTTTCAAGAAATGATAGATAAGGTTAAAAACATTCAATATCATATAAAAGAATAAAAAATAAAACTAAATATAATTTATATAGTCCTTGAAAATATTGAGAGTTTAAATTTGGAAACAAGGTATTCCTCTAGATATCTCTCTAGAACTGGGTTATGAGATTTTGAATGAAATGGTAGTTGATCCCTAGGTACATAGGTCCCTAAGAGATGCCTTATCACATTGGGGAAGTATCTTATATCCTATAACTACCTCATAAACTATCCTAAGTACAAGATTTATTCCACGTATCACTTTTGAGTAACTACATACCAAACCCATCACATGTACTGAATTCTGAATCCGTGCAATGAGAACATGATCTCTCATTTGTGGAACAACAGGTAGATATTATAGATCGAAGACATAATATTTTTTAGAACAATACTACTCATACAGACAATGTTTTGTGGAGGAATAAGATGTTCTTGGAAGCTACATGGGAACTTGGGGTGTTATGAGATAAAATTACCCTCTCTTGTTTCCCTCTAGGTAGTAAAAGTTTAAGGATGAAATTATTTTAAAAAGGTTAAATGTAACAACCATAAATATAGACATTGAAAAACTATTATTATGTTTGATGAATTGTGTAACACACTACACCTAACAATAAAAAACCACAAAATATTAATATAAAATCATTAATAAACCAATAATAGAAATTATTATGGTAAAAAGTCAAAATTTTACAATGTAAATAATTAATCTGAGTTAATATTGAGAAATGTTATTTTTAATAAAATCCATTTTTATTTTATATAATTTATTTCAAAATATAAATTTAAAATTTAAAAATTTAAATTTTATAAAATAAAATTCATTCTTTAATTCCTCACATCAAAATGTATTTAGAAAGTTTTTTTCTTTTTTTTTAATGGATGATTATGAGTAAAAAATTATGGTTTTGTGAAAAATTATAATTTTTAGGAAATAAAAATTATTTAAGATTATAATAGAATATGAAACACCCCTTAATGTAATAAAATATGTTTTTAATCAATAGAATTATTTATTTTAAAATATTCTTTGAACTTATAATCTGATGTTTGATATTTTTTAACTAAATTAAAATTATGCCTTGATAAAAATTATTTTCAATATTTTCAACTATTTAAGTGCTTAGATAGTGAATTTTTTTCCCTTGAAATCCTCCTATACTTTATTATTTATAATAAATAAATCCCAATATTTCTTTATTAATGTTAATTTCTAATATTACAAATTAATTATAATGGTAAAATATAATTTGGGTAAAATGTTAAAAGTAAAAAAAACAAAATATTTAAATAACTATTATATTATCTGAAAATGAATGTATGAGAGGATTTTAGAACTTATATTTTCGCACAACCCCACTTTTCCCACTTCTTTTCCTTTTATCTCTGAATAGTGTCATGAAATTATTGAAAAAGGATGTGTGTTCCCCGATATACCCATATATTTTCTTATAAAATAATAACACTTACACCCTTTCAATTTATTCATAACTTTTGAATTAATCCTTTAAAATATACTAATTTATTACCCCTTAAATCCTCCCCGAACTACATAATCTTTTAGTAACATTATTTTTGCTAAAGGCCTTCACTTATAAGTATTTTTTCAACAGAAAACTCAAGCTTCAATCCTGAGTATTACCTTCTATTAGAATTTAATTTTATTAAACAACTTCTCAAAATAATTTATAACATTGTAAGAAAAATAAAATCATTATAATTATTATATTTAAAATTCATTGTATCAATTATAAAACATATATTCAATCCTTTCCATTCAATAATAAAAAAAATAACATCGACCATGCAAACATGCGGACTTCTGCTTCCACAGCATGATGGAGTTTGTTTTTCATCACTATCTCTAAATTATGGTAAAAAGGGTTGATTTTATGAATAAATAGTTTTTATATGTCCTAAATAAAATTATGAAATCACCATTTTTCATATACCATTAATCCTCTCATTCATTGATAAATGGGGTCATTAATAGTGTGTATGTATAGACTATCCCCACCACGAACAATGAATTTAATTATCATAGCCACCAATATTAGATTATAATATGATTTTAACTAATATATATGATAATTTTTACATTTTAAAGACTCTATAAAGGTTATATTTTCAATATATAACAATTTTCTATTACACATTCAATAATTATAACATGCAATTGTTAAGTCATTTTTAACACCTACATGAGTGAGGTTGTGATGTTTATGTATTATATGATTAAAAAAATTATATTGTGGTAAAAAAATGGAATAATAATTTATATAATATTTAGAAATGATTTTGGATTTATAATATCAATATCTAATGGTGATATTAACATATTAACTTTATTTCATTAAACTCACCGAAAAGACATCATCTTCAATTTCATCTTCATAAAACATTACAAAAACACTTAAGAAATGAAATTAAAAATCTGTAAATTATTTTAAATAAAATTTCTAGTGCCTATTATGATATTGGAATGATGAAAGTTGGGATATTAATGAAGAACAACACCAACTTACAAAACATGGTCGAACGATCAAGATTTTTGACAAACAATTTTGAAAATATATGATAAATATCAGTTTAAAATGTATTTAATATATGTAAAAGAATTTTATAAAAGGATATTGAAATAAATAAGGTTATGAAATAGGTGGTTAAGATTGTTATTTTTGTGATACAGGAGGTTAGAGTACATTTTACTTAGAAAGAGTAAAGTTAGGTGTTTTTGGGACTCAAATCATTCCTTTGGTTCATAATCACTTATCTTTGGTAGAGACACTATTTTTTATAAGTAAGACATTGAACAATGTTTAAAAATAATTTAGGATCCATTTTTTAGACAGTATTTGATTCTATGGCATGATTATCCTAGAGTTAATTTTATAAAAATAATGAATATATTTTATATCTCACACGCACAGTTATTTAGAAATAATGGGATATCTCCTAAATGATGTCTCAGATCGAAAATATAAGACCACATTTGAATCTAGATCACTAATTTTACCCTAAGAATGAACTAATATTGTTTGGAATAGGAAGTCTGGTAAAGGCAGCCATTGGTGGGCACATTCAATTAAAATAAATAATTTATTTAATTATTTTGAATTAAATGAAAAAAAATCATTATAAATACAAATCTATAGAGAATCACTAGGGTTTTCTGTATAATACTAGGATAACAGAGAGAAGTTTGCACCATTCATTGTTGGTATATTGAGATCGGATGACGACTGACAATTGGATCAAGGTTAATTAAGGCATATCGAATACAATAGGTCTTCTCCATCATTGGAATCTGCATTATTCAGCAATGAATGATCCAATCATGATGTTGGGAAATTATTTTTTTGCATATTAACTTTTTTTTAATTAATAATGCATGGTTTAATTAACTATATTGATTTATGGTATTTCTTAACCTTCATATGATCCCTGTAAATTATTGATTCAATTTATCATCTCGTTATACCATGTTTCTCACTCTGTATTTCACTACGTGAAATCATTGCCCAAGAACTCATGGATGAAAAATATTTTATCACCTTTTTATGGTTCTTTCCCACATAATTATTTTCATTCTTTATCATTGGCCTATGGGGTTGCGGTTTGACTTTTCCAGGAAGGTTTGAGTGAAATTGAACCCCCAAATTCATGAAGGATTCATTTGAAATGAATGGATTGATGATTTTATGGATGAATAAGGATGGATTTTGGGATTATGGTGATGAATTAATGGATCTAGAATCTGAATCTGATATGGAAGCATAATATGAGATGCATCAGTGGCATGCAAGCTTTATGCTGGGGAACCATATTCAAATTATTTTCCAATAGACTACCAAAATTGAGGGTCAAAGGAGTTTTCCACTAATTTAAAGTTGTAAAATGGTGTGAATCAATGTGGAAAGGCTAGATATATAAATATGTGAGAATTACATGGATTCTATTAAAAACGTGACTACACACCATGTATTATGAAGAAAAAATAATGTGTATACCCCTAGAAATAGTGGGTAAGGTTTCTGGATGATTAAATATCACATGTCAAGTGGGAACCCCAAAAACCATGTGACTTAGTACTGATGGCTCATTGTGTACTATGAGAGTACAAGGACATATACATGACTAGGCGCATTCCATGTACTAGCACACAGCTAGTTACATGGGCATGGCTTGACGGACACAACCATGAGGTTTCCAAGCCAAAATGTATAGTACCGTTACAAGAATTGTAGTACTGCATGTCCAATTAACCATTTACTATAGAGGACATGGATAGGAAGAGGAGTGGGTCCATATCCTATGTACATTCCTCTAAAACTTCTACCTCTCATATCCTATTTGTTTAGACTCTAATTTTTGACTCTGAGTAGCCTATCAAGAGTGTTTTTTTATGTAGAATGTGAGGGTTCACTTCTTAATGGATTTTGAGATATTATTAGAAATTCTCTATGCATAAAAATTATTTAGGCGGTTCTCATTGATCTTAGTGATCCGATAGGATCTTCGAAGGTCGGTACCCACCTGATAGACTATGGCATGGATCCTCTATCAATCTACAGAGTGGTAAACCCTTTCAGACTAGGGTTTGGGTCCTATATCTATCTACTAAGTGGAAACCCCATGATAAAATAGGGTGTGGGTACTCTATATATCTACTGAGTGGTCCCCCCACCCCAAATAGAGTAGGTTTTTGGTCCTCTATCTATCTTGTGAGTGGTACCCCCTAACAGACTAGAGTGTGGGTCCTCTGCTTGCCGAGTGGTATCCACTAATGGACAAAGGTGTGGTTCCTCAACCGATTGAGTGGTAACCCCTGAAAAATTGGGTCATGGGTCCTCTATATATATACTAATTGGTACAACCCTAATTCACTAGGGCATGGGTCCTCTAATTAGATATTATTATCCCTTGAATGTGTAGTACGATGGTGATATATGGGTCCTCCACATAGTTACTTCTTCATAGAGACACATGTGATACTGGAAATTGATGTTGAACCTTTTGAACAGTTGGAAGACTCTTCTCCCAATATTATTTTTGATATGGAGATCCTTTTTCTATATGTTTTAGGTTTTTTTATGAGTATATATATGTTTTCTTATTGGGATTTGTTTTCCTCTTTCTTTGGGGTTGAGGTGACTTCTTATAACATGTATCGAATTTATCCCCCTCCAATTTTTGATGTGTCCTACTAGGTATGTATATACTCACCCCTATATAGTATTTTCCCACATAGGTTGTGTCTTACGTATATCAAAGACAAGTGGGTGATGATTATAGAGAAGAATAGGGATACCCTGATGCATTTGATCACATACGGTGGTCGAGGTTTAGAGATCTAGAGCTAGGATCTCTCATAATTTATTTTATAGATATTTTCATTTTGAGACATTGATTATAGTTAGAAATTATTTTTCTAGTTTACATTTTGGATTGCATTGTTGTACTCTTGTTTATTTCCCTAGAGGTTAATATTTTCATGATTTCTACTCTAGATGTTACTGTCCTTTATTGGTATTCCTCTGCACTTATTTATGATGTTGATCGAGTGAATATTTATTTGTACATTATGTAAAGGTATCTGATTTTAGTTATTACTTTCAACCCTTTTCACCATCCTCTGGCCTATGGAGTAGGGTTTGTGGTAGTTTTGGAACAAACTTCCACCGAACATACATGCCCTAATGTGTTGGTTTGTTATATATTGGTATCATAGGTGGTTTGACCTTGAGACGATGTTTATAGTTTTTTTACCAATGTAAGTTTTGATTGGGATCATAGGGAAATTGTGTCAAATCCTATTGACTAAATCTTTTAGTCTAGGGATCCCATGTTGGTGCGGTGGATGACATATCCATTCACAAAAACTCTGACTATCTTTTGTTCAACTTGGCATACCGATACATTATTTTTAGGATACTTTGGTACATACATCATAAAATATTGAACCTTTTGAATTTTCTTTTAGAGTCAACTCCACATATATATATGGTCATCTGACCATGGTATGTCTTGATTAGATTTTTAAGATTCCTCCATGAAGACAGTCGGCCATGTTACTAATTCAAGATAGTGATGATGTTATGATGAGTTATGAGGCCTCATTTTAGGGGCCATTACAAGAGATCATTCCTCAAGGAAGTCAAGTAGCAGCACCCCCACGTATCTAGTCAAAGAATATTCCAAAAGAGGAGAATCTGCATGTGTGTTTGATTATCACACTTTGTGAGGCACAATGATAGAGGCCATTGAGGATCCTTAGTATGTTAGATCACTATGATGTAGAAGATTGGCTTGAGTTGGTGATCTGAGTTTTCAAAAAAAATCATACCCTAACTAATAATATTTTTGTTCTAGAAACCATCCTTTTCCATGGAGTAACTACGTACAAGTGTAATGTAGTCATGAAGACACATGATGAGTCGACACTCTCATGTTCTAACTTCCAAAAGTTGTTTTGTGAGGATTATGACCCCTCATTCCTATATTCAATCTAGATTCAGGAGTATATAGAATTATAGAAGATAGGGATGGTAGTTCTTTACTATGTCATGAAGTTTAATGAACTTACATGGTACTCCCTTGACATGATTTGGGATGGATAATTCTGGGCATAGAAGTTTGACCAGGGCTCCAAAATACATATGTGCAAGTGTGGTACCCTTGTGCATTCGCATGTATGCTAGAGTATTAGATCTTGAGCTGGTGATGGAGAGATTCATATCTAAGGGATGTCTTTCAAGTGGAGCTGGTAGTGTATTTCATAAGACTGATTTGTCTGCAGCAACTATGAAACACAGGTCAATAGGTTCATAGCATATGAGATCCTCTCATTATCAAACATAGGAATCTGGTCATGTGGAACATGGAACACATAGAGAAACAAGGAATCATGGATATGGGTGATGCTATGAATGTTATGGTAAAGGTCACATGTCACATGATTTCCTGACCTAACGTGTTGAGGAAAGAGGATGGATAAGGTATGGACTTCCACGAAAGAGGAAGCATCGTGATTATGGATCTCCCAAGCATGGACAGGGTGTTTCCCATGGAGGTGGAACTGCAATAGGAGTTGATGTGGCTCTAATAGGAGGGTTTACTAGTTTTGGATAATGTTATGAACTCCTCCCACCACCACCACAAGGCATCCCATGCCAGGCTTAGGGAGATGGCAGCTGGGGAAATGGGAAGCTGTAGGAAATATAGTCTTATGACTTGTAAACCCACAAGATGATTATAAGTATGATCTTGGTTTATTATACTCTTTATTTAGTACTATTAGAGATAATTGTAAGCCATTCCATTATCTCCTTACTCCTGGTGCAAGAGATGGAGCTCTCAGTTGATACATTATCCTAAAACTTTGTTGTGAGGTTCCTATAGGTAATGCTTCATCGATATCATTTATCTATTGGCAATGTGAACTATATCTTGGTGGATATAGTTTCTTGTGGGACCTCTTAGTCATCACGATGAGACCTCGTGATTTCATCAGGTTTATAGACATGTTTTCCACAGTCCGAGCATATATTGACTATCATTATGGATGAGTCAGATGCCTTTGGATGAATGGGATGAGATTCTTATTTGTGGGTTAGAGAAATATCATAGCATAGTAAGTGGACATTAAATGTAATAATTTTTAACCCATAAATCATCATATGGAGATTTTTTCCATTGGCGTAGTGGGCTCTTCAAGCATTTGGATTTCTTTAGTCATAGAAGTTCAAATGGAAATCTTCTATGAGGATATTCCAAGACTAAATCTAAGGAGGGAGATGGTTTTTTATATTGACATTAACCCCCAAGATAATTATGCTAACTTATGAGTCATATTGGATGGCCCCTTCCAATATTTAAGAGCTTAGGGTGTAGTTGGAGGACCATCACAAGAAGGGTTTTATCAGACCCAGTGTGTCCCCCCTAAGTATCTCTTATATTTTTCATGAAAAAGTTGGATGGTAGATTATGGATTTTTATTGATTATGATTTTCCAAACCATCTCATGATAAGGAGAAATTATCCCTTTCCAATAATTAATGATATATTTGATCAGTTGTGAGGAATGATATGGTTCTCAAAGATTGATATAAGGTTCAAATACCACTAGTTGAGAGATTGTGAGGCTAATATTCCAAAGCTAGAATTCCGATGTAACTATAGAAATTAAGAGTTCATGGTGTTGCCTTTCAGTGTGAAGAATTCTTCTAGTCTGTTTATGGATCTAATAAACTATATATTCCATTACCAATTTGTTGTCATATTCATTGATGACATACTCGTCTACTTTACAATGGAGGAGGAGCATGAAGATAACTTGAGTATAGGAATATATTTTCTTTAATAGGACCACCTATTTAGTAAGCTCTCTATGTTCTAGTTCTAGATCCATGTGGTTCACTGTTTTCATGCATGTCATTTTTTATAATGGATTATCTATGGACCTGGTGAAGGTTGATGTATTTATTTCTTGGGATCCACCCAAGATCCTATCATAGGCGCATAGTTTTCCTATCTTTGTGGGGTACTAAATGAGGTTTTTGGAACAATTATCCAGGATTAAATCCCCTTTAATCGAATTGATATAGAAATAGAATTCATTTACCTGGACTAAACAATGCCATAGATCCCTTGAGGAGTTGAATTTGAGGTTGGTGAGTGCTCCCGTTTTGAGACAATTAGAGGGGGGAGTGGAGTAAATAGTGTATTTCAATGCCTCTGGATCTAGTCATGGCTATGTATTAAAAAATAGGTAGGAAATTATCAAATATGGGTCAAGGAATTTGAGATCCCACAAGTATAACTACATACAAAACTCATGACCTATACTTGGAATTGGTGATATTTTCTCCAAGGATATGGAGATACTATCTTCTAGGGGAACACTTTTTTGTTTACCCAGACAATCAAAGTCTTAGGGATGTCTTCACATAGAGATACGTAAACATGAGTCAAATTTATTGGTTGGAGTTTTTATAAGACTATGACATTGAGAGAAGTTTCCACCATTCTTCATTGGTGGATTGAGATCGAACCACAACTGACAACCAGGTCAAGGAGTGTTGATGTGCAACAAATTAAATGAGTCTTCTACATCATTGGAAACTATGTTATCCACTAAATAATTATCTAACTTCAAGGTAGGGTATGAATTTGGGTGTATTTACTCACTTTTTTAATTAATCAACCATGATTTAATTAACTGATCTAATTTTTTTCCAACCTTTTCATGAGCCCTAAAAATTATTGATTCAATTTATCATCTCATTATGCCATATTTCTCACCCTGGATTTCCATGATTGTAATATTTGGATAAGAATGATTCAAAAATTATGTTTATCACCTTTTTTATAATGTTTTTCACCTACCATTTATCACATTTTTCATCATTGGCATTTGGGGTTGTAGATCAACTTTTCACGGCTAGTTCGATCATGATCAAACTGTAGGATTCATTATGGATTCATTCATGATGAAAAAATTGAATATTTTATCAAAAATAAGGATGGATTATGGGATTTAGTTTATGGATTCATGGATCTTGGATCCAAAGAGGAGAGTGTAGTGGAAAGGGAGACGTGTCAGCAGTGTGAGGGCTTCATGTAAGAGAACCAGGTTCTAATTTCTATTCAATGGAGGACTAGAATTGAAGGAAGAAGGAGTTTTCCAATGATTTTGATTGGTCAAATAGTATGAATCATGATAATAACATTGTATCTAGAACCATGTGGTGATTATATAAATTCTATGCAAAACCATACTACACATTGTATATTCTAAAGAAAACATGGTGTGTTGACCCTTGTCTGCAATGGATAGGGTTTCCATGTGATTTAAATATCACATGATGTGTGGAACACCCACATGACATGTGAATCAGTGTTGGAATACCAACATGTACTCTGGGATTACACAAACATGGGCATGTCAAGGCACATTCCATGTACTGGCATGAGGCATTGTACATAGGCACAGCTTTAAGGACACAACTAGGAGAGCACAGGAAAGCCCTTGGTGACCGATACATGTCATGTAGTTCCATTATATTCAATGAAATAATAAATGTCAAGTGATCCATGTACTAGTGAGGAGAAGGATATTCATAGAAGTTGTGTTATATTTCTTTCACCCCTAACAGGTCATTTACTTTCCTTTATAACTTCTACCTCTCATATCTCATTAATTTGGACTCGATTTGTGTCCTAAAAGGATCCTATCATGAGTGTTTTTCTATATAGAACTTGGTTGTGGCCTTTGAAAAGGATTTTGAGATATGATGAAATATGTTCCAAGAATGATTATTGTTTAGGAATCACTCAATGATGAAATTAATTAGACGAGATCATCAGACAGTGGTTCCACCCTGACGAATTAGGGAGTGGGTCCTCTATCTATCTACCAAGTGGTACCAAACTGATAGACTATAGAGCGGTTCCTCTATATTTATAAAAGTGGTACCCTAGAAAAAATATGGAATGGTTCCTCTATCTATATACTGAGTGATAATCCCATGATAGAATATGGCATGGGTCCTGTATCTATCTTATAAGTGGCACCAACCTATCAGACTAGGGTTTGGGTCCTCTACCTGCTAAGTGGTACCACTAGATATACTAGGATGTGGGTCCTCTACCTGCTGAGTGGTTCCCACCTGGAATACTATGGTGTGGGTCTTCTATAGGTCTACTGGTTGGTACCCACTAACACACTAGGGTGTGGGTCCTTTACATAGAGATTGTGCCTCCTTAACATAGTGTCACCATGGGAAGGTGTGGTTCCTCCATATGGTTAGTTCTTTGGGAAGACACGTGATATGTTGGGCATCGATGTTTGACATTTGGAACTATTGGAAAACTCCTTTATTGGGATGGAATATCATTTGTAGATCTCATTTCTCTCTCAAATGGGTTTCTTTTATGAGTATATATATATATATATATATTGTTGTTGGGATTTGTTTTCCCTCTTTCGTTGGGGTTGAACTGACTTCTTCTATTGCGACTCATATTTCTCCCCCTCTAGTTTTTAGGGCATCCTATTAGATATGTATATACTCACCCCTACATGGTATTTTCCCACAAATTTCATGTATTATGTATATTATGTTGATGGTGATTACAATGGAGCATAAGGTTACCCATGTGTATTTGACTGCATATAGTGGTCGAAGATGATAGTTATGGGGCCAAGAACTATCAGAATTTATTTTCCAAGTATTTTTAGGTAGGGACATCTATTCTGGTTTGGCATGTGTGTTTTCCCTTTACTTTTCATATTTCACTATCACACCATTTTTTATTTACATATAGGTTTCTACATGTATGGTTTCTACTATAGATACAGTTTCCTTTTATTATTATTTGTAACATCCCGCCCCATCTCATTGGCTTGAGAGGGTAGAGGAATGGTACTCAGCCTTAAGTGACGTTCCCAAGGTGCCAAAGGTTGGAAATAAATGTCAACAGCTTCAAGGATAAATTGGTTAATGATTTTCCCTTTAGATAAAACTAACCAACCAATCAATCCACAAACTACAAGATGCATGTCAACAAAACAACCAAACTTATACATTACCAAAAGACAACCAACTAACCCATAGTGATCCCACATGACAAATACAAACAATTTAAAATTAGAGTACCAAGAGGAAGACTACAATAGGACTCTAACAGAACTAGGACACCATATATATCTCCACCCAAGCTCCATTCTCCAAGAACCTCAACATCCTCAAGAATCATCCCGAACTACTAGAAAAATGAGATTCCTTGCTCTTACCTGTATCCCGGAGTACAACATATGAAAAAGAAACAAATTTACAAAGTTGGGGTGAGTACTAATACTCAGTATGTTTTCCCCAAATGACTTCTCCACACATACCACTAGGATGAAACCGTTATAACAAACAAATTATATAAAACATTCAATAGTGCAATAACTTTCAATAAGACAAACACACCCTTAGAAAGCCATGTAACACAATGGAAATCCACCAACATTCCATATGCCAGATCACCATCACACACATTAACACAACCAATCACTAAATTTCATAGTCACAACACAAAAAGAAAGTACAACATAATGTTCCACAAACCCAAACTAGTATAACAATTATGACATCACTTCCGTCCGACCCGTTCCTTCCTTCCCAATTTAGTGGCACTTCCCATCCACATATCCTTGATAGTGGTCCTTCTATCCACTATAAATCATATTTTATAGTGGTACTTCTCTCCCACTTTATTCACAATTCACATGACTCATACCCAATCACAAATCACCAAAGTCCACAACAATATACACACAACCATTTCCACCATATGCCAAACAACATCAATAAATTAACCATTTATTGAAATCACCCTTTAATTATTTTCCCATGACAAAACAAATGTAAATTATGAAAAATATTTATTTAAAACCACTAATCAACCATTTTCACAAATACTTTCAAGAAACCATTTTTTAAATATCCATTTTAAAATCCTCAATAAGAACATCCCACCTCAAAATCCCCTTTTTCCAAAAAAAAACCACAAAACATTACCAAAAAGAATTCCAACCAATTTCACACATCAAAACTCTATTAATTTCAAGCACAATAAATTAATTTTAACCATGATTCAAGATCTATCCAAGTGTATTTGAGAGAGAATCCACCTACCTTTAGGGTTCTAGCGAATTCAGCCCACAAAAAACCACACCACAAATCTGGCAAACGCACCACCAAAACCGCTCTAGATCCCCTTCCCTAACATAAAAAAGCCTTTTAAATCAGCACCCATGGCAACCACAACCCTAGATAAACATGAAAAAGATGTAGATATAGAAAACCAAGAATAGGAGAATAGTGGATCTAGATAAAACCAAAGAGAAACCACGACAAGAGACTTACCCGAGATGAACAATCTTCAAACCACCTTGAAACCCCTACAAATCGCTTCCAAAATGAGTGGGAGAGCCCCTAAAACCCTTAAGAACTGAAAATACTGAGTGAGGTTCGAGTGGGAGATAGTTTAGAGTGAAATAGGGAAAGCCTGAGAGAGCCCAGATTTAAAAACTCCATTTTTAAGTGGACGCACGATTAGCCCACACCATTTGGAAAACCATGCACTAATCCTGCGCATGCCACTACCTCGAGAGAAGGGGTCTGCACAGTTTCCTCGCATGGTTTGGAAAACTGTTCATAGGATGTTTGAAACCTATTGTCTCCCCCTATATGGTTTCTTGGATAACCTGTATTGTTTTCCCCAAACGTGCTCAAACCGTGCGCCATTAGAAAATCCTCAAAACTTATTCAAAACCATTCCAAACTATCCCAACCTCTTCCCAACTCATCCCAACTAATCCCAAGAACTGTAGACACAAAAAAAGGCAAAAAAAGATATATAACTAAAACCATGGGTGATACATTCTCCGTGCCATTGGACATTCCATCCTCAGAATGTAGAGAACCATTATTTTTCCGAAAGTGCTTAGGCCATTTCTCAGCCATCCCTTTCTCCCGCTCCCAATTTTCCTCCTAAATCTGACCATGCTTACACAAAACCTAAAAAAACTGATTTTTTTACCACACAATACTTTCTCCTTCATATCCACAGTTCACACTGGCATGTGCACCAAGGAAGCATCCAGTTCTAGCTCAACATGACCCCAACAATTCACATGGTCACGATCCATATGATACTTTTTCAACTGCAACACATGAAACACATTGTGCACCACACTAAACCATGGTGTAAAACCCAAATGATAATCCACCTCTCCAATCCACTCAAGTATCTCAAAATTCCCAATATACCTCAAAGATAACATACCATGCTTCCCAAACCGACGATGTCCCAATGTAGGAGAGATTCTCAAAAACACATGATTACCCACCTCAAACTATAATAGTCGTCGATGATAGTCGGCATATGATTTAGGATGAGTTTTTGTCATCTCCATCTTCTTTCTAATCAACTTGATCTTTTCTGTTGTCCCTTAAACAAGGCTCAGTCCGATCATCTAAGTATCTCCTGTTTCCACCCAACATAGTGGAGAATGACACATGCACACATATAATGCCTCAAATGGAGCCATATGTATTGAATCCTGATAAATATTATTATAGGATAAATCCACCAATGGTAAGTGATCCTTCCATGAACCACCAAAATCCATCACCCAAGCCCTTAACATATCATACAAGGTTTGTGTCATCGTCTTGGATTGGCCATCTGTCTGCAGATGATAATTCGTGCTCATAGTCAACTATGTTCCAAGGGATTGCTGCAAGGATTTCCAGAAATGAGATGTGAACCTCGAATATCTATCAGATACAATCAAAACTAGAACATAATTCCTCTTTACCCCCGTCCGGATATAGATTTTGGATAGATCCTCCACCGTATGAGGTTCACGAATCAGGATGAGATGGGTTGACATTGTGAACTGATCCACAATCAACCATATGGCATCATAATTTCGAACCACTCTTTGGAGACCCATCACAAAATCCATTTCTATCTCCTCCAATTTTCACACTGGGATAGGTAATGACTAAAACCTGATTGTTGGCCGCTGAAGCTCTGCCTTGACTTTCTGACAAGTCAAGAATCTCGAGACAAACCCGACCACTTCCATTTTCATACCAGCCCACCAAAACTGTGCTTTTAACACCTTATACATTTTCTGAATTCCTGGACGAACAACCCACCTGGAATGATGATAATACCTAAGAAGTTTATTCATAAAATCCACTCGTACCACCATCTGATTTCAAAAGCACAAGACTAAATCCCCATTTAGTTTCTAGTTCTCAATAGTCTCCCCACCATTGAGTTTTGACCTCATTTCCATACATTCGGAATCAGGTGACTGAGCCTCTTAAACCAAACTAGACAAGTCAGGAACCAATGAAACTAGAAACAAGACCACTCTGTCACCCCGTCCTTACATTCCAACTGCATGTCGGCTATGACTGACATCAACTGCCACTGATCTGATACATGTTTCACCACTTGAGAATATGATTTTATACTTAATGAATCCAACACTGAATTTCTCTTACTCGTTGTGTACATTAAGTTGAAATCAAACATCTAGAGATATTCCATCCATCTCCTTTTCCCTAGGTTCAAATATCATTGTGAGAAGATATGATTTAAGCTCACGTTATCGATAAACACTATAAATTTCTCACCGAATTGATAATGACGCCACATTTTTAAATCATGAACCACTGCTACCAACTCCAAATCATGTGTTGGGGTTTTCTTCTCATGAAACCTAAACCTATATGAGCCATATGAAACCACATGATCCCCCTTTATTAGAAAACACCTCAACCATGATCTCAATGCATCACAACACACCACTTACCCTTTCCGTAGTTCTAGAAAAACCAAGATTGGTGCTGATGTAAGGAGACCCTATAACACTTAAAAGGATTTATGGAACATCTCATCCCATTGAAGTGAGATATTATTCCTTGTCAAATCTATCATCAGCGATTACAATCACGAGAAACCACAAACAAAATGTCGATAATACCTAGGTTGACCAAGGAATCTCCATATCTCGAAAAAATTCTTTGGAGGTTTCTATGAGATAACTGCTTATATCTTTTCTAGATCAATAGAAACACCCCTCTCAGAAATAACAAGGCCAAGGAAATGAACCTCTTGTATCCAAAAGTCACTCTTAGACAATCTTTCATACAACTGATGATCCCTCAAGATCCCAAACATTATCACCAAGTGTGGATCGTTCCCTTCTGGTGCATTCATTAGACTAAAGGGCATAACCACATACTCATAATGTCTATATCTACTTATCAAGGCTGTTTTTGGAATATCCTCCCTTCTCTCCTGCAATTGATGATATCTGGACCTCAAGTAAATCTTAGAGAACCACTTGGATCCCCTTAACTAGTCAAAAAAATCATTAATGCATGGAATTGGATATCGTTTCTTTATCGTAACTTGATTAAGTCTATGATAATCAACACATAGTCATAAGGTTCCATAAGCATTTTTAACAAAAAAACTGGCACCGCCCATAGAGATGTACAAGTTTAGATGAACACTTTGTTTTCTAACTCTTCCAACTACACCTTTAATTCCCACAATTCTGTTGGTTCCATTTAGTAAGATGAAAGTGAGATAGGACTGGTCCCTGAAAGGAGATCATTCATAAACTCCACTTATCTCACGGGTCAAAAACCTTAGAATTCTTTGGGAAATACATCCATAAACTGATCCACAACTTTTATAAGAACACTCTGATCAACAACTTTCACTAATGTCAATGAAAAATCATCTAACTAATATGAGATCGTTCCAATAGCTGGTGCCAACAAATATGATGCCCCCAACTTTGCACTCTTATCCCCTCTAAAGAGATTCCTAACACTATCCTCTATCACAAAACTAACTATTATCACATAGAAATTGATGTGGGCCTTAAAATTTTCCAACCAATCCATTCCCAGAATTATATCATAAGCATCCATATCAATAACTAAGAAGTACCACATCAATTCGATGCCATACACAACTAAACAATAGCCTCGACATAAGAAGGATCAACCCTCTCTTCCACCCAGAAAAGTTTGTAGCCTCAAAACATAAGGCATAATTTCCACATGTAAACCAAACAAATCAATAATGAGAGAAGAAATAAAATATTGTGAAATAACCATATCAAACAAAGCCTGCATCAATGTTGAATTTAAAATAACCATACCTCACACTATAGATAGTCTCGACTATTCTTCCATCACTACCTACTCAGCTCCAAACAACGGATTACTTTCCACACTCTACTCCTTATTACACCAATAAGGAATCATGGTATTCTGAGAATCACCATGACCCACATTACTATGTTGTATAGGGGTATGCTGCTGCTCCAATCCCATTGAGGTATAAGACCCCTGTGACCCCTGAGGAGTGTCACAAACACCCAACCTCGGAAAATTCTGATAATAATGCTATAGATTCCCCATATTATTAAAATTATGACATTCTTGAGGTTGTGTCATACAATCCTGATTGATGTGGCTCATAGAACCACATTCAAAACAACCCGACTTACTCTAAGGCTTCAACGGAAGATTCACAGATCTTGTTGTTGGATTTTGAGCCATACTCCCACTCTTGAAATAAGTGTCTCTCTTCCTCTTGAACCCAGAATTTCAGTTCCCACTATTCCCGGTGGGTACCAACATACTTCCCCCGCCTGTATCCCCCAAAAGATCCCACTCATCCACCATAGCCCTATTCACCATTTCTATGTAGTCATTTATACAAAGCACCGCTATCTTAGAACAAATTTCCTAGTTCAACCGAGCTTTAGAAATGTGTGCCTTCAATGATTTTCTACCCACCACCTCGGGTGCAAACCACAATAAGTTCATAAACATAGCCGCATATTCCATCACCACTATATTCCCTTGCTTAAAACTAAATAAATCCATTTTACTCTGAATTCTGAACGTATGAGGGTAGGATTGTTTATTAAACAATTCCTCAAACCCCTCCTATGTCACATTTTGGTTCGTCCCAGCTTGGACTGCCAGCTCCCACCACTGGATAGAAATATCTTCCAAAATATATGTGGATAACTTTACTTTAAGCTCTTCTGGTGTTCCCAACAAGTAAAATATACTATTCATTCTATTCAGCCATGCTTCATCTCTTTCTGGCTCTAAATCACCCATAAACATGGTTGGATTATACCTTTGAAACTGAACTGCATGATCCACATGTGTTGGTTAATCCACTTTATTCCAACTTTCCATATCTTGGAAATCTTTAAATATACTCTACACTAGATTCCGGTTCACCTGGGGATCAGGTGCAACCACATTTTCAACAGCTTCCTCCAGTGGGTCTCTACGATGCCTACCCAGTTCCATTTCTATCAACACAAAAACAACCATAAGTATCACTCCCTTAATAATTAGGGGTATTAAATTATCGATTTCAATACATTAAAACTATCACAACTAGTATTTCCACATGTTCACATTTCCCATATTGCACTATTTTGAAAAATCCACCATGTTTTAAAAATCGACCAATTTTTCAAAATACCACAAATTCCCATGTTTCAAATCCTTATGTTTTGAAACCCAATACATATTTGTAAAATCAACAAATTCATATCACACATTATATCATTATACCACAATGAAATATGCATCTTAGTGGGAAGACATTTCTACCATGCATGTCATGCTCATCTCATTGGTTACACCCATGACAATGAGATATACAATTCCTATAAGTGTCTCCAGACACTTATGTACCCAACTCCCTGGTAACTTGAAGTTCCGAATAAAATGGTTAGATTTGTCCTTTTATGCTATACATTCCATGTTCCAATAATCCTACATCTTTCAACCATCCCTACTCAAGGAATAGGCCAAGAACGGATGTCAACACCAATACCAAAGATCAACACCAAGGATCGAACAACTGCTCTCTCTTGAAAGCCAAGGACTGAAAAAATTGATAACACTTGTAACATCCTTCCCCATCTCATTGGCTTGAGAGGGCATAGGAATGCTACTCAGCCTTAAGAGACATTAAAAAAGGCGTAAAGGATTGAAATAAATTTCAAGGTCTTCGAGGACAAATTGGGGAATGATCTCCCCTTAAGATAAAACCAACCAACCAAGCAATCGACAAACTACATGATTCATGTCAACAAAACAAAAAAACTCATACATTAACAAAAGACAACCAACTAATCCATAGTGATCCCACATAAAAAATACAACAAAGCCAAAATATGAGTACCAGGAGGAAGACTACAAAAAGACTCCAACATAACTAGGACATCATACCTAGATCCACCCAAAATCCATATTCCAAGCACCACAATATCCACAAGCATCATCTCGGACAGCTAGAAAAATGAGATGCTTCACTCTTACCTCTATCTTGGAGTACAACATCTGAAAAAGCACAAAAGTACCAAAGCAAGGGGTGAGTAAAAATACTCATTAGGTTTTCCCTAAAATGACTTCCCTACACATGCCACTAGGATGAAACCATTACCACATTTACATAAAACAGATTATATAAAACATTCAATGGTGCAATAACTTTCAACAAGCCAAACACACCCTTAATAAGCCATGTAACACAAATAAAAGCCACCAACATGCCATACGCCATATAACTGTCACACACATTAACACAACCAATTATCACTTTGAATATCCACAACACAATGTTCAAAAAACCCATACCGGTATAACAATAACATTGACAGTTCCATCCCACCCAATCCTTCCTTCCCAATTTAGTGGAACTTCGCATCCACTTATCCTTCATGGTGGTCCTTCTATCCACTATACATCATCTTTTATAGTGGTACTTCTCACTGACTTTACACACAATTCACATAAGCCATACCCAAGAATGACTCACCATGACCACAAAAATATACACATAATTGTTTCCACCACATGCCAAACCACTTCAATAAATTACCAATTAATTGAAATAACTTTTAATTATTTTCACATGAAAAACCATATTTTAGTAAGACAATATCATTATTGAAAACCACTCATCAACCATTTTCACAAATCACTTCAATAAACCCATTTTAAAATTTCCATTTTAAAATCCACAATAAGAACATTCCGCCCCAAAATCCCCTTTTCCCCAAAAATCCACAAATCATTACCAAAGGGAATTCCAACCAATTTAGCACATCAAAAAACAATTAATTTCAAGAACAATAAATTAATTATAACCAAGCTTCAAGATCTATCCATGTTTCGTTGAGAGAGAATCCACCAACCTTTAGGGTTCTAGCGAATTCGACCCACAAACAAACGCACCCCAAATCCAGTGAACACACCACCGAAACTACTCTAGTTCCACCTTCATAACATCAAAAGGACTTTAAAATCAACACCCAAGGAAACCAAAACCCTATATCTACATGCAAAAGATGTATATCTATAAAACCAATAAAGGGAGAAGAGTGTATCTAGAAAAAACCAATGAGAAACCAATAGAAGAGACTTGCCTGAGATGAACCGCCTCCAAACCACCTTGAAACCTCTTTGAATCGCTTCCAAAATGGGTGGGAGATCCCCTTCAACCCTTAAGAACCAAAAATACCTTGTGAGGATTTAGTGGGAGATAGTTCGGAGTGATATTGGTCAAGCCCAAGGGACCCCATATTTAAAAACATCCTTTTTAAGTAGCCACATTGATAGCCCGCACAGTTTGGGAAACCGTGCGCTAACCGTGTGCATGCCACTTCCTCGAGAGAAGGTGTCTACATAGTTTCCTTGCACGATTTGGGAAACCATGCGTAGGACATGTAAAGCCTACTTTTTCCCCCTGTACAGTTCCTGGAGAACCCGCATGGTTTTCCCCAACCGTGCTCAAACCGTTCACCCTTAGAAAAGCCTCCAAACTTATTCAAACCCATTCCAAACTATCCCAACCTCTTCCCAACTCATCCCAAGAACATTAAACAAATAAAAAGGCATAAAAAGGCATCATATCTTAAACTGGGGGTGGAACATTATTCTACTTCACTTCTTGGTGATGATTGGTTTTTTGTGTGTGTGTGTGTCTAGCTACATTAGAAAAATGCCTCCCATTTTAGTTATTCCTTTTATAACTTGTCTCTATCTTCTAGCCTATAGCAGTGGGTTTGGTGTATTTTCGGTATGACCTTCCACTATCTAGGTGGGCCCTGGTGGTTTGGTTCATAACAATATGTCTAAAACTATTTCATGTAAAATAATATCTATTATACGATAATGTAATCTTTTATTTCCACCTTATTTTATAAGGAAATAATTTTTCACATCAATTTATTATTCCTCGATGAATATATTTTTTTGTGGAAATAAAAATTTGTTAATAATAATTACCATTTATTTTAATGTATTTTTCCCTCATATCCATATTTTTAATTCCTAACAATTTTCCCCTTTCCCAAGTGAAACATAAATTTTATTATCTTCAATGACCAATATATTCCACTTTATTTCAAAATAATGGTATTGATATCCTTTTACCTATTTTTTTAATAAATGAGTTTTTCAAATATTTCATGAGATTTTTTTCCAAGGTTCATATATTCTTCCCTTCTACATAATATTTTTACATATTATTTATTTATTTTCAAGTAAACTTTATTGTGTTTTTAAATATATGTTTTAAGATGTTTCCTCTTCATTTTCAAAAAAGTATTTTTTGGAATGTGACTCAAAGACCAGGTCATTTTAAGATGATATTAAGAAATGTATTTTGAATAAAAACCGATTTTTTTCTTACTATTTTATTTTCAAGGGATTCTTACCCAATAGATTAATGGTTAATAAATAACCTGATATATTCTTTTTTAGGTTGATCATGTTTTTGGTATCAAATGGACATGTTTTTTATGTAGTACTATTTGGAAGAGTTGTGAAATCCATTTTTCTTCACATGAGTTATTTTGGATAATATGAAAGAATTGATTTTAGGGGGAACTCATATGTATGGATAATGATAGGTGGGGTCCTATATCACCCTCAAATTCATTGGTTATGGTTTTATATCTCAAGAGATAATTATGTGCAGAAATACTTGTGTTTGTTCACTAAACTAAAGTGTGGACATACTTGGATTTTTTTCACTAAATTATAGGGTCGAAAAACATAGATTTGTTCATAATGTTTTCTTATGATTATTATTTCTCCCCTACTTCCCTAAAATGTGTCTTATCCCAAAGATATTCTAATTTTTTATTTTATTCAATGCTAAAAATAAATACTCTTTCATTATGTTATAATTCTATGTTTTGATATATTTTCTCTATGTTCTCGTAAGATTTATTTTTTATGACCATTCTTGGGTTTTATATTCCTTTTAAATGATACTTATTGCTCAATCAAGTTTTATGATGGTCACTTGTGTTCCCATGATCTTTTTATCTAGTATTTCTCCCTTAATCATGTTTTACCACATGTTTAAGATCTTACCTCTATGACTAAATGATATTTTTTATTTATTAATAAATGGGTATCACCTCTTATTGTGTTTCCATTCCCCAGGATATAAAGATGATTATGTCATATGAGATGTTTAGAAGAGGGTATAAAGGAGAATAGTTATGGAGAAATATTCATAAGTAGTTTAAAATAATATATTTATATACCTACTCTTTAAAACATTAAACTCTTTGATCCATGTTTTTTCTGACTATTTTTGAAATGTATTAATTAAACCATGAAATCAAAGTATTATTTGTGTATGGTTCACTTAGGCCGCCCTATATAATGTAATTATAATATATACATATGATGTAACTATATTTTCGTGAATAAAATTCATGTATTGATATGTGTGTGTGTGTGTGTGATATATTAAATATGAATGATATGTAAATAAATATTGTTTCATGTATTTCCATATTTATCCCTCTCCGGAATGGTTTCATCAAATTATCACTAGAGATTGATTCATAAAATCTTTACAAGTTTCCATTTAAATGAGTTTATTGAATTACACTCAAGAAAATTGACATAATAGATGATTTAGAATGAGGGGTGAGATTTTTCTAGGTAAATATAATAGTTATCTTCTGTTGGTGTGTGTGTGTCGGTTGTGTTCAGATGGTGATGTGATCATCGGTTTCATGTAAATTTTTCTTTAAAAACATTATTATTATTAATATTTATTTACCTCCCCTGATAATATGCTATCCTCCCTTATGAATATTGGGTATCCTCGCAATACGATGATGGATCCTTTGGATGATGAGATCAAGGAAGATTTCTACTACAAATTGTGTTCATCAGGAACTATGTTTACCTATATATTCAGATAATTTTAACATTTGATATCATGGAGATAGATCCTTCTTTTTTGGGTTATTTCCCATTTCCATTAATCATTAGATGATCAAAATAAAATCATTGTTATATTAAATATCAAGTCTTTTTCTTATCATGGCATACATGATACACCCAATATCCCATTCATATTCTTGTTGAGAAACTAAAATTTACGTATTTGGTAAAATCCAACTCCAAAAATCATATAGGTTTGAAACTAATTAATAATAAAATTATTCAAACTTATTTAATATCATCTGAATTTAATAATATTGATAAATAAAAATAAAATTCCTATTTATAACAATTTTGATTCCCAAAATAACATTTTCTTCACCTAATTCATTCATATGAAATATTCTAGATAATATTAAATTATCCTAATTCACATAATTCATTTATGTTCCAAAAATTATAATTTCATTAACATATAAATAAATAAATAAAATTCATTATTATGAAACCTATTATAAAAATATTTATCAACTTTATTAACTATATAACTATTTCATAAAATTATATCATTAAATTTCTTATACCATTGTTTTGGTGCTTGTTTTAAACCCTATAGGGATTATACCAATATACATACCTTATTTTCATTTCCAAGTACTATGAATTATTCTAGTTTCTCCATTTATATTTTTCTTGAATCAATGACTCTCATTTTTTCTTTTTCTTTTATCAAAATAAACTTCATATAAATATGATATAACTTAAGAATTGTTTTAGACACTATTAATGTGAATAATGAATTTAGGATTGTTTTAATTCCATGAATGTAAGATTTATTTTTTAAAAATATGATGATCTAATATTTAATTCCATATTATATTCATCAAATTTAAAATAATTATAGTGGTTTCGATAATATCTTCAATAGATATATTGAAATACTGAGTTCATTGGAAGATGGAGAAGAAACTATTTATATAGTTAAAACTAACATTGAAGATTATGGAAATGTGATCATTGGTTTTTGTTACAATGTTGTCTATAAATAGATCCAAGACTTAGAGAATTATAAGAAAAATAGCAATAAATCATTCTGAAATCCTCTTGTCATTTTGTAGTGGTGCAACTTCTTATTGTCTAGATAACTTACAATATTTGTAATTATTTTCTTTCTTAGTATTTTTACTAAGTGATATGTTTAATAAGGTTTTATTGTAAACCTCTTATTATTTATTATTTATTTTTTTCTTTAACCAAACTTGCTTGATCAAGGAATTATGAGGATATGAAGATAGAGTTTTGGAGCTAGTACTCTATACCTTCCAGCAAGTAAAGTCAAGTTCATTTAGGGATAAGAAGAGATAGAACCTATCAATAGTTTATGTTTGGGGCTTCTATCAATAAAAATTCATAGATACCTTGGATATGGTTTAAATATCCAACTTTTACTTTTGTTTAAAATTATATTATTATTATATCCTTTAATGGGGAATTTTTTATTAAACCATTAATTTTTGTTTTGATTTAAACTTTTACTTTATCTAATTTTGAATTTCCACTATGTTAATACCTTTATCGGTTGTTGATAAAATAATGACTATTCAAATTTTATTATGTTTAACACTCTTATTTGTAGATTTCAGAACACCAATTTTTTTATTTATGTTTTGTGTGAAGTTTTTAAAAATTCTATTTTGTGTTTATATCTAAATATATATTTTTTATGTTTTTAGTTCTTGAGGAGGAAAAATATTAAATTTTATTTAAAACTAAAATTCACCCCCTGTAGTCTTTTTACCTACCATGTATTGGGTAACATTTGGTATCAACTCATGTGTCTATTTATTTCTGAGTTTGAATAAGTTTCCATTAGTAGGTTGAAATTATTTGTTAGTTTCCTAAAACAAAATAAGTTGGTAAAGGAAAGACTTTTGTTCCGATGGAAGGAATTCTATTTGGGACTTTTGAAAATATGAATCCAAGAAGACCACCAATTTTTTATGGAGAAGATTATGAATATTAGTATGATCATTTGAAGTCTCTTATCATTAATACTATAGTTAATAATTTTCTTATCTTTACTTGAAAATATAAAGTTTTGGATAATGAATTAATTTATTTTTCTCATGATGAAAAGGAGGAGTATCATGTAAATCATAATGTTCTTTATATATTGTTGTGTACTATTACTAGGAAAAGTTATACTCAGATATCATCTTGTTAATGGATGAATCGTATTTGAAAAATGCTAAATATTAATCATTTTATAACTTCTATGGTTTTGACACTCAAAATTTGTTGCTAAGAGTGGACTATTAGGATTTTTATTTTCAACATAGTGAAACCTTAGCGTAAATGATTCAATGTTTTATGAATATTGATAGTAGTTTACAATCTTTGAGTGATAAAGAATTATTGGAAGTCCGGCTTATTAAAAATGTTATTGATATTATATCGATGGGATTTTAATAAAAGATGACAACAATTGATGATACTGAACATTTTTTAAGCTAATCTTGGATAACGTAATTGGTACATCATTGAAATAATAAATTTTACAAAAACGATATTTTGATAAATATACGAGGAAGAATGGAATGGTTTTTTCATATAATTTTGGTAAGATTAATTTTTGTACATTTAATTATCAGACTAATGTTTCTAAATATCATGTTTATAAGAATAAAAGTAATCATTTTGATCAAATTATTTTAGATGATAGTGAGAATGATATTGTATAACTTTTTACAAGAATTAATAAGATTTTCAATATTAAAAAAATTAGATGTACTCATTATAAAAAATAATAATATAAACATGGTAAAAAAGGAGTATTTATATGGTTTACACTATGAATGTAAGAAAATAGAATATATTTGAAAAGATATTCCTAATTTTAAGTGAAAATATGGAATATCAAAGAGATATTTTGAGAGTATATTGAAAATGAGTTTGAAATATTTAAACACCTAGAGTGTATGTGAAGGTGATACATCTATTAATACTTCATTGGAAGAATTTATAAGTGAAAGTATAAAAATTATTTTCTTTTATATATATATTACTGTGAATGAAAAATACTACATGTATAAGGAAACTACTGAATCCTTGAAAATTTTTAATCTAGATTATAAATTTATTTTTACTTCTTAAGATAATTATTCAACTATATTGAATGTTAGAAAGGATAATCCATCAGACGATGCAAAATTGAATTCATTAGATGATAAAGATGATCTTCCTAATTTTGAATAAATTAATAGAAATATAAGTATTATAAAAAATTAGAAAAAATAGTTAAAATGTAACTATTATTGTGTAGAGGGAAAAGGTATTAATTATAATAAAAAAATATACAAAATTATATACTGAAGTTTTTAAAATTTTAACAGAATTATATTGAGATTCTGGTACAAGTTTAAGATTAGATAATTAGAATTATGATGATTAAAATTTGATTATTAGTCTTTAATCTAATGTTTTTATTTTGAATAATATTTCATCAAACTTTACATCTACTAAATAAAAATTGATAAAATGTAAAAATAGATAAGACCCTTGATAATTTCTAATGGAATATGATTGAATTATAATAAATAAAAAATTGAAAAAAATTATTTTATAAAAAAAGTGAATCCTTATATAATTTATGTCAAATAGGATGTTATTAGATTATTGTTTTTAATTTGATTCAACCTACCGGTATCTTTAAATATTTTATTTTAAAAAAAATGGTAGTTTCTAAAAATCAAAGAGTTGGGAATATGTGGGTTCTTAAAATATTAATTTATAATATAAATAGACACAATAATGTTTGGGTACCAAAAATATTGATTTCCTATGTCAAATAAAATAGCCTAGGTACCACCATCGGAAAAAATGGTGTATGAACAATGGTTTCCCTCAACATATGATATGAGACAAGTCCAACATCTAGAATTTGAGAAAGATGAATGGAGGATAAGTCAATTTTTGAGACAATACACATGGTTAAATCATTATATTTGGTGATGTTTCATTTCCCAATAAAATTTAATTTAAAATGTATCATATGATTTTGGGATTAATAATATCCTTATAAAAATTTAGATAACTATGCAATGAGGGTTGTATTATGAACATTAAGAATGATAAATGTGCTATTAAAATTTCAATAGATACTTTAATTATATATACTGATAGGCATAATAATGTTTATGAAATTGACTTAGAAGAAATAAAGCATCAAAACCTAGCTTATTTAAGTGGAACTGAAGATTTTTTATGGTTGTGGTAGAATATATTAGGTCAATATAACTTTTTGACTTCAACTAAACTATATAGTAAATGATATGTTAATAAAATAATAGAAGATATGTTTAACACAACCAAAATTTCTGATCATTATCAATTTGGTAAGAAATATAAGTATAACTTCAAATATAAATGTAGTGTCTCAAATTATATAGACTTATAATCAGTTAACATGGATTTATTTGGTCAAACATAAATTGGAATTATGGTGGTAAAATACTATATGTTTGCCTTTTATAATGATTACACTAGATTTTATTGGGATTATTTTATCAAACAAAAATCTGATAATCATACGCATTTCAAAAAAATTCATGCTTCGATTAACAATGGAAAAAATTGCATTAGATTACTATATAAAGTGATCATGGTTTTGAATATTTTTATTGTAGGAATAGTATTATGGATAATTGTTTAGCTATTATAAAACTACTAAAAAATAATTTAGTTGACCTACTAAATAGAATTATACAATAAATTACAAAAGCTTTAAGGAGTTTGTAATTAGTAGATATTTTTTATGAGGTTGTGAGTACTTATTTCTATATTATGGATCAATTTTTACTTAGACCATTTCTTAATAAAACTTCTTATGATTTTTGGATTATAAGAAAGATGAAACTTTATTACTTAAAAGTATTTAGATGTAATGTATTCATTTTTTATTCTCATGATAAAATTCATAAATTTGACCTTAAGATCGATAAAGGTATTCTTGTTCTTTATTCTACAACTAGTAAGTATTTATAGAGTTTTTTCATAAGATAAAAATGTTTTTGAAGAAACTTTTTATGTTAAATATGATGAAACCAGTCCTTTTATTATTATAAAATCACCTATTGTTTTTTTAAAAGATAATTTTTTCAGAAGATGATTTACAACCATTGGTAATAAATTCTCTAGAAGTAAGCTCAATGGATTTTCAATATCCAGATGATAGTTAAATAGAATATATATAACCATTAATTTTTGGTAAAATTACCTCTTTACCCAATAACTAGTTGATCTAAAGGATTCATCCTAGTGATAATATTATTTGTGATATAAGTTAACCAGCTAAAATATGAAGTTATTTAAGAAAGTAATGTGAACATTTGGAATTCCTACCTTTATATAAACCTAAAATAGAAAATGATTCCTTGGGTAATAAAAGTTTCATAAGATCTATGTAAGAGGAGCTCATTCAATTTGAATGAAACTAAGTTTAGATATTATTTGAGAAACATAAATATCTTTCAGTAATTGGAGTAAAATGAGTTTTTTAGAAACCAATGTGATGAAAATGGAACTATTATAGTGAATAAAGAAAGACATATCGTTAAGGGTTACTATAAAGAAAAAGTAAAATGTTATGGGGAGGAATTTTCACTATTAACTGGACTTAATACTATCTAAATCTTATTAATATGTACAGAATATCTAAATTTTACTTTATTTCAAATGGATATTGATACATTTATTTCATGTATATATTTTTAGAGTATTTTTTTATATTGAATTTTGTATTAAAATGATAAATCTTTCCAATTTTAGAATGATTTTACTTCATTCGTGTTTTATGGTTGGAAATAATGGATTTGTGAAAAAGGAATGAAAAAGGGGAGGAAATATAAACTGAATGACCCTTCACACCATGAGAGAAACAAAGCGACATGACACCAAATTTTTGGAGATGAAGAAGAGTGGGAAACTAAAAAATACTATTACACGTTTTGTACCACAAGTACACGTCATGAACATTTCAAGTGAAATAGACCACATAAAACAATTCATGACGATAGAACACGTTGTGAACTTCAAGTACACACCATGTACCACAAGTACATGACGTGACGGTAGTCAAACCAGTATACGATGTATCTACAGATTAAATGCAGTGGAGGAAAAAACTGGATCTAGAGTACACATCATACACCCCCTGTAGAGACCCGTATCTTGACGTACATGGACATTACATTACTTTTGCGGAATACTTAGTACATAACAAAAACACACACACAAGGATCGTAATAGTTTAGTGTCTTTGGAAACTCGGAATAAAATCTTCTAATAGTGGTGAAAGATCTTCAACATCTCCCATAAAGATCTTCCTTTTTTTACCTAAAACCTTTCTTTATTCCTGGGGAAAAGAAAACATAAAAGGGTGAGCTCAAATGCTCAGTAAGGGTAAACAAAAGAAATATCAATCACATCGTATTCATAAGAACATAACATTTTGGAAATCATAACCTGAAAAAGAGAGCATAATTTCATAACATGGGATAAATCATGGTAGTGAAATGTAATCACAATAATCATAACCTAAAACATGAAACTTTGTGGCATTCACACATAATCATAGGGAATCATTTCTTGTTAGTCAAGACTCATTGCCAAGACTATCTTAGTGGACAAAGTCCCTTTCTGAATCGAGTAACCCTCGTTTCAGTCCTGTTTCACTGAACCGGTATAACCTACCACTCCAGCCATGTCTATCTCATGAGATATAAAATCTTTACCCAATGCATTGGAGGGAGATATAGGTCCCACCCATCTCATAATGATACCATTCTTATGTGTGCCACAAAATCATAAATCATACATCATTTCATAACCCATGTAATAAAAATGAGATTCTTAAACAACATGACATCATAAAACCATTCATATAAGATAAAGGAATTTATAAACATAATTCCATAACAACATAGTCAAATCAATGTAAAAATATGGATAGAAATAGAACCCATTATTATCTTAGATGGAAAATAATTTTGATAAAACACTTGAATTGAATTTTGAGGAAAATATCCTTTCTACTTCAAAAACATTTTTCCTTTCATAACATGTCATACGACTTTAAAATAAAAGAAGTTGATTAAAAATAAACTTGAAAACTTGTAAAGGAAGCTTCTTGGAAATAATGTTTTAAAAATCCATTCATGTCGTATAAGTTAAAAAAAACATTCTTCGTACTTTTGTCGGAAAAGTCAAAAAGCACCTCATACGAAAAAACGACAAAAGATTCCTTTCATATTCTTTACTAAAAACTCACCGAAGGGTAAAATTAGATTTAAACTATTGTAATTGGATGGAAACAATATTACATATTTAGGAAACATGAATGTGGATGATAAAATACACCCCAGTAAATGCCAAAGTAAAAACAATCTCGGATAAAAATGAGATTGTGATATTTTCCCTTACCTTAGGTCCGATTTGCTTTGTACGTGTCCAAAGCTCCTGTATAATGGTTTAAATAATGTCATTGACTTATTAAAGAATCATATTCATTGTTATGATATCATATATGGTCCACTTATAACTTTATATTACCCGTTGTTTTGTAAATTCATGTTAAAGTAGCGTTTTGGGTAAAATCATTTCATTTATCGTAGGTGTTTTGACTTGTTGTTCTTGAAATTATTATTACTTATATCATGATTTACTTACTTCAAGAATATAAAATATGATTTATATATCATATATATTCAGTATATATATATATATATAATAGATAGATAAATGAAATGAAAAACACCGTTCATGGAGACGGTAGTCCGTACGTACGCATGAACGTTGTTTTCCTTTCCTTATTGTCTTGAATGGAATTAAGTAGATGACATACATACAAATATACATAAATCCAGTATCATTATTATGTCATATATTTCATTATTACTTGTTATATATGCTTTATAATCATTCATGAATGGTTAATGTGGAGAATGAATCTCATCGCGTCGTGGAGACGGTAGTCCGTACGTACGCACGAGCGATGATATTGTTCCCATGGTCGCAGAATTGTGTTAAAGTGTATGCATATTATTTCAGTATCAATATAACTTTATAATAATCATATATAGTTACTCATTACACCATTATACCCATCCTATTAAGGTGGTGGCGGAAAATAGATTACACCACGGCGTGGAGACGGTATTCCGTACGTACGCACGCGCGGTGATTTCATTTTTCCGTAGGATGGATAGAAGGTGAATTAGGGTTGTTTAATACTTATAATAACATATCAGTATATGAGTGATACTGATGTTATTACTTCATAATGAAACAACCTAAGAAGAATAAGTGGAAGAAGAAATAAAGATGAAAGAATTGGTAACGGTAATTACCTCTTCTTTGAAGCGCCTTTTGGAGACCTCCTCTTAGGGAACTAAAATTGGTCTTTGAGGAAGACCAGAACCTCTAGGATGTTTCTAGGGAAGTGGAGAAGAGATTTTGGCAGGGGTTGGCCGAGCTTGAGTGCTCAAATTGGTGTGAGGAGGAGGGGGAGGAGGTGTCCTTTTATAAGGGAGGAGAGGGGCACCTTAGGAATATCTCAAAATATTATTTTATATTAAAGTAAAAATCGGTTTATAATGGTTCCAAAGGGTCTTATTTCGAAGATAATGTGGGGATGGGTCGAAATCCTATCAACCAATAGGATTTAGACAAGTTTAGGTTCTTATTTTAACCTTATCAATTAGATTTAACTCTAAGTTAAATAATTTAACTTTTACCGTGTCTTTTTGTTTTCTTTCACTATATGGTTAATATACTTACTATAACATGCCAAACGAACCCTAAATTGTTTATTATTAATATATATATCCTTATCTAAGTCATTTGGCCGAACCTTAGATTTTTAGGAATAAAATAACAATTAATAATATTTTATTTTATTTAAAAACTATTTTGTGTCAATTTTGACACTATTTGATATATGATTTTTGTGAAAGTCATAACAGAATTATATGTTCGAAACAAGTTGATTACATCAACACTAATATATCATAGTAACCTATAAAATTAGTGGAATTCATAAAAAGTGTCAAATTACATTCATTTGAGTATTTATAACATCAATTATGTTAATATTTCCTTAAAAGGGTAATTACTTCATCATCGTTGTGTCATAAATAAATTAATTTATTTAACGTCTAAAAATTATAAATAAAATTTAATTATATAGTAAATCTTTTTAGCTTTCTAATGAATATTTATAGTCGAATTTATCTTATGTATAACCCCATATTAAAAATGTTTTAGTGAATAAACTTTGATTTTAACTCTTTTAACTCTTCTTTGAATTAAATAATAATAAATGTCCTAATCTAATCCAAGTGGGCCTAAATGATAATATTTTACACTTAAGGTTGTTTTTGGTCGAGATACACTTGTCCAATAGAATTAGGACATGTTTTAGGGTAATATTAATATCATTCTTACCCTTAATTACCCTATTTACTTTTAACCGTGGTAAATAAAAGTAAAAAGTTACTATTCACCAAAAATTATTTTCATCTCATTGAACCACATTTTACTTACTGACATCAACCGTGTCTCTCGGATTTTTGAAATTCCATTCACAGAAGTGGTAAAATTAAGTTTTATGAAAAATTCAGTTTTTTAACTACCACTTAGTAGTTTCACTATTCATCAAAAAATGAAGGTTTTCAGAAAAATGCCAAAATTTCATCCTAAGCTATATTTCATATTCCGAATTCAAAAATGAAGTCTATTTTACCAAATTCATAACATAGAAGTTTCATTAATTAATTTTATAATTAAATCCCGTTGTTAAAACAAATAGCGTGTTTTTAAGAAACAATATCTATCAAAATATTGACACTTGTTTATGTCTGGTTTAAATGTGAAATTACATCCAATGACCAACATTGTATTAAATTGTAAAAATATATTCTAAATATACTTTAAAACTACTCCAATTAATAATTTATCACTATTAATTATTTTTATTAAAAAAGTTATTTTTTAGTAATTTTCACTATTCATCAGAATATGAAAGTTATCCGAAATGTACCAAAATTTCACCTTAGGCTAAATTCGATAATCCGAATCCAAAAATGAAGTTCATTTTGAAAAATAAGATTTACAGAATTTTAAAAAGTGGTTATTACTATTCATACCGGCTAGTTTTAATAATATTTTAATAGCATATCGTTGTTTAGTGAAACATGGTGTTGCCTACAACACACGCTATCGTGGAAGGTCGCGATTGCGTGTAATGGAAGGAAAGTCAAGGATGCGTGTTGTGAAAGATCCTTTTGGTGTATCATACAACACAATACAATAATAAAATTAAAAAGAATATTTTTCATAAAATCTTGGGTTGTTACATTCTACCCCCCTTAAAATGAATTTCGCCCTCGAAATTCGTCGTGGTTATAAATGGTTTACTATTCGAAAGTTTCTTTAATAGAAACCCACATCGTAAAAAGATATACCAAAACATGGCTTTAAAAACTAAAGTATGAAATGTAACGATTACCCAAAAAAACTAATCACTGGGTTTCCACATAGGTGAAAATATGGATATGGAAGAGAAATCTAACCATCATGTTCTGATGGAGAGTGGTAGAGAACATGGCTATGGAAATGCCAATAATCACAAATCCATAAATTTGTGACGATATAAGGTACCATCCGATTCATCAGGTATAAGATCACTAGGACAACATTTTTGGTTTTCAAGATCATTTCCCTAAAGTTGAAAATTTGAATTGAAATAAATACTTTCTTTATTTTGGTACAATCTCACTATTGTTCGTGCCTAGAACAATTTCCACTTCATCTCTTAAATAAATGAAGTTGAATTTGTTATTCATGAAGTGTTAGCAGATCATGTGATAGAATGACGGGTCATTCCATCTATCTCAAACAAAAGGTTAGCAAAAATTATATACATAAGTCGGTCTATAGTGAGATTAATCACATATGGTTCCTAAAATGGACTTATACTTCATATATAATACTTCTTAATATAATAAAACTAGTTTCTACTAAACAGGGACTTCCTGTAGGCCAGTGGTAGGCGATAAAGGCCAGTCACACTTCGGTTGTGGGTTCGATTCCCACAGCCTTGTCCGAAGCGATGGGTTGTCGCCCGTCCAGCAGGTTGTCCTTTTTCTAAAACTACATTACTATAACATCCTATCAATAATATCAAAAGAAGAACTTCTTTAGGCTTATCCATAATACTGCAGTCCACTTTCATAACATAGTGAAAATGATTACCAGAGATTTAATACCATCGTTGATCCCCATATATCATAAGATATATCTTGTTGGACACATTCCAAACATTCAAAGGCCTTAATCTTGTACTCTCTTGAATACCCATTGAACCTTAGTGAAAACTTGAATGTAGTTAAAAGTTAACACTTTCCACATACCAAAATCCTCAAAATTCTATATACTCAAACCATGATATCACTTAGTCCTTATATCAATCATGAGCTCATGAATACTGTTAAACATTTCGTTTTCTCGTTTTCCCTTCATTATGCACATAATATCTCAATCACTTTGAATACCACCTTAGACCAATACATAAATATTCCAATATTCCATGATACAACATTATTTTGGAATCCCATTACATAAAAACTTAATCATTCCACCACATCGTTGTCATATTCAACATTGCCAATAGTGATCGCATGTGACTTCCCTTTGTCCTTTGCCTTAAGCGGTTGCTCATGTCGATCATCACTAACCCTTGGATTAGGGCATTTATTGGCATAATGTCTCATCTCCTTGCACTTGAAGCATTGAAGTGTTGGTTGTGCGTTCTCTGCAGTGTTTGCTTTATTCACTTCATTAGAATCCCTTTTTCCATTACTTCGACACTCAGCTACTCGATGACCTTCTTTTCCACACTTAAAACATTTTCTAGTCCCTTTAAGACAATCTCCACCATGCTTCTTTCCACACTTTGTGCATAAGGAAACATTCATCTTCTTTTCACCATTATTCTGAGATTTCTCCTTGAACTCCATCTTTCGTTTCTTGTCAAAACCATGAGATGGATATGTAACACCAACTTCCATTTCTACCTTGATAGCACAACGCACAATTTCTTCATAGCTACTGAAGTCTCTTATAGCTAATGCCCTTCAAAGACTTGGTTTTAAGCTACTGAAAAATCGATCAACTTTACTTTCAGGTTGGATGATAATGCCAGATGCATACCTTGCAAGTCTTGTAAAATTCGCTTCGTATATACCAACAGATTCATCATCCTTTTGCTTTAGTTCAAGAAACTCCTTCTCCATCTTCATTCGAAGAATATGAGGGAAGTACTTACTGAAAAACAAGTTCTTGAACTCGTCCCATTCCATGGAATCAATTTCATCTCTTTGCCTCGTATTCTTGATAAGATTCCACCATTGATCAGCTTCACCTTCCAAACGATATACTGCTAAGATGACTTTATCATGTTCAGAACATTGAAGAACTGAAAATATCTTTTCAGTAGTACTAATCCATTGTTCAGCAACTAATGGATCAGTAGACCCACTGAAAGAAGGCGGACGCTGCCTCATGAAGGATTCAACAGAATGTTGCTCCTTCCTTGGCTCGTTTGGAAGTCCTGTATGATTCATAGCTTGAGAAAGTTGTGTGAGCATGGCTACAAGATTTTGCATTCCAGCTCCCATATCGTTTGGTTGCTCAGGGGGACAATCATTGCATTGTCCATTGCATTGATCAACACGGTTCCTTCGGGTTCCAGCCATCGTCTAAAACCCCAAAAGAATAGTGTGAGAGGCAAAAATCATGCTAGGGAAAACAACATAATAAAGGGGTAGTACCCTCAATATCTAACATCTTAGGTTAAATTCTAAGATCGTTAGAGAAATTCTAGGACTATAACCTATACGTATACTTAACCTTAGAGACATCCCTAGACATACCTTAGAAATATCTCTAGGGATCTCACTAACGTTTTCGCATCCTAGTTTCCAAAGGTTGACTAAACCTTTCCTCTGATACCAACTGTAGAGACCCGTATCTTGACGTACATGGACATTACATTACTTTTGCGGAATACTTAGTACATAACAAAAACACACACACAAGGATCGTAATAGTTTAGTGTCTTTGGAAACTCGGAATAAAATCTTCTAATCGTGGTGAAAGATCTTCAACATCTCCCATAAAGATCTTCCTTTTTTTACCTAAAACCTTTATTTATTCCTGGGTAAAAGAAAACATAAAAGGGTGAGCTCAAATGCTCTGTAAGGGTAAACAAAAGAAATATCAATCACATCGTATTCATAAGAACATAACATTTTGGAAATCATAACCTGAAAAAGAGAGCATAATTTCATAACATGGGATAAATCATGGTAGTGAAATGTAATCACAATAATCATAACCTAAAACATGAAACTTTGTGGCATTCACACATAATCATAGAGAATCATTTCTTGTTAGTCAAGACTCATTGCAAAGACTATCTTAGTGGACAAAGTCCCTTTCTGAATCGAGTAACCCTCGTTTCAGTCCTGTTTCACTGAACCGGTATAACCTACCACTCCAGCCATGTCTATCTCATGAGATATAAAATCTTTACCCAATGCATTGGAGGGAGATATAGGTCCCACTCATCTCATAATGATACCATTCTTATGTGTGCCACAAAATTATAAATCATACATCATTTCATAACCCATGTAATAAAAATGAGATTCTTAAACAACATGACATCATAAAACCATTCATATAAGATAAAGGAATTTATAAACATAATTCCATAACAACATAGTCAAATCAATGTAAAAATATGGATAGAAATAGAACCCATTATTATCTTAGATGGAAAATAATTTTGATAAAACACTTGAATTGAATTTTGAGGAAAATATCCTTTCTACTTCAAAAACATTTTTCCTTTCATAACATGTCATACGACTTTAAAATAAAAGAAGTTGATTAAAAATAAACTTGAAAACTTGTAAAGGAAGCTTCTTGGAAATAATGTTTTAAAAATCCATTCATGTCGTATAAGTTAAAAAAAACATTCTTCGTACTTTTGTCGGAAAAGTCAAAAAGTACCTCGTACGAAAAAACGACAAATGATTCCTTTCATATTCTTTACTAAAAACTCACCGAAGGGTAAAATTAGATTTAAAATATTGTAATTGGATGGAAACAATATTACATATTTAGGAAACATGGATGTGGATGATAAAATACACCCCAGTAAATGCCAAAGTAAAAACAATCTCGGATAAAAATGAGATTGTGATATTTTCCCTTACCTTAGGTCTGATTTGCTTTGTACGTGTCCGAAGCTCCTGTATAATGGTTTAAATAATGTCATTGACTTATTACAGAATCATATTCATTGTTATGATATCATATATGGTCCACTTATAACTTTATATTACCCGTTGTTTTGTAAATTCATGTTAAAGTAGCGTTTTGGGTAAAATCGTTTCATTTATCGTAGGTGTTTTGACTTGTTGTTCTTGAAATTATTATTACTTATATCATGATTTACTTACTTCAAGAATATAAAATATGATTTATATATCATATATATTCAGTATATATATATATATAATAGATAGATAAATGAAATGAAAAACACCGTTCATGGAGACGGTAGTCCGTACGTACGCATGAACGCTGTTTTCCTTTCCTTATTGTCTTGAATGGAATTAAGTAGATGACATACATACAAATATACATAAATCCAGTATCATTATTATGTCATATATTTCATTATTACTTGTTATATATGCTTTATAATCATTCATGAATGGTTAATGTGGAGAATGAATCTCATCGCGTCGTGGAGACGGTAGTCCGTACGTACGCACGAGCGATGATATCGTTCCCATGGTCGTAGAATTGTGTTAAAGTGTATGCATATTATTTCAGTATCAATATCACTTTATAATAATCATATATAGTTACTCATTACACCATTATACCCATCCTATTAAGGTGGTGGCGGAAAATAGATTACACCACGGCGTGGAGACGGTATTCCGTACGTACGCACGCACGGTGATTTCATTTTTCCGTAGGATGGATAGAAGGTGAATTAGGGTTGTTTCATACTTATAATAACATATAAGTATATGAGTGATACTGATGTTATTACTTCATAATGAAACAACCTAAGAAGAATAAGTGGAAGAAGAAATAAAGATGAAAGAATTGGTAACGGTAATTACCTCTTCTTTGAAGCGCCTTTTGGAGACCTCCTCTTAGGGAACTAAAATTGGTCTTTGAGGAAGACAAGAACCTCTAGGATGTTGCTAGGGAAGTGGAGAAGAGATTTTGGCAGGGTTTGGCCGAGCTTGAGTGCTCAAATTGGTGTGAGGAGGAGGGGGAGGAGGTGTCCTTTTATAAGGGAGGAGAGGGGCACCTTAGGAATATCTCAAAATATTATTTTATATTAAAGTAAAAATCGGTTTATAATGGTTCCAAAGGGTCTTATTTCGAAGATAATGTGGGTATGGGTCTAAATCCTATCAACCAATAGGATTTAGACAAGTTTAGGTTCTTATTGTAACCTTATCAATTAGATTTAACTCTAAGTTAAATAATTTAACTTTTACCGTGTCTTTTTGTTTTCTTTCACTATATGGTTAATATACTTACTATAACATGCCAAAAGAATCCTAAATTGTTTATTATTAATATATATATCCGTATCTAAGTCATTTGGCCGAACCTTAGATTTTTAGGAATAAAATAACAATTAATAATATAATATTTGATTTAAAAACTATTTTGTGTCAATTTTGACACTATTTGATATATGATTTTTGTGAAAGTCATAACAGAATTATATGTTCGAAACAAGTTGATTAAATCAACACTAATATATCATAGTAACCTAGAAAATTAGTTTAATTCATAAAAAGTCTCAAATTACATTCATTTGAGTATTTATAACATCAATTATGTTAATATTTCCTTAAAAGGGTAATTACTGCATCATCGTTGTGTCATAAATAAATTAATTTATTTAAAGTCTAAAAATTATAAATAAAATTTAATTATATAGGAAATCTTTTTAGCTTTCTAATGAATATTTATAGTCGAATTTATCTTATGTATAACACCATATTAAAAATGTTTTAGTGAATAAACTTTGATTTTAACTCTTTTAACTCTTCTTTGAATTAAATAATAATAAATGTCCTAATCTAATCCAAGTGGGCCTAAATGATAATATTTTACACTTAAGGTTGTTTTTGGTCGAGATACACTTGTCCAATAGAATTAGGACATGTGTTAGGGTAATATTAATATCATTCTTACCCTTAATTACCCTATTTACTTTTAACCGTGGTAAATAAAAGTAAAAAGTTACTATTCACCAAAAATTATTTTCATCTCATTGAACCACATTTTACTTACTGACATCAACCGTGTCTCTCGGATTTTTGAAATTCCATTCACAGAAGCGGTAAAATTATGTTTTATGAAAAATTCAGTTTTTTAACTACCACTTAGTAGTTTCACTATTCATCAAAAAATGAAGGTTTTCAGAAAAATGCCAAAATTTCATCCTAAGCTATATTTCATATTCCGAATTCAAAAATGAAGTCTATTTTACCAAATTCATAACATAGAAGTTTCATTAATTAATTTTATAATTAAATCCCGCTGTTAAAACAAATAGCGTGTTTTTAAGAAACAATATCTATCAAAAGATTGACACTTGTTTATGTCTGGTTTAAATGTGAAATTACATCCAATGACCAAAATTGTATTAAATTGTAAAAATATATTCTAAATATACTTTAAAACTACTCCAATTAATAATTTATCACTATTAATTATTTTTATTAAAAAAGGTGTTTTTTAGTAATTTTCACTATTCATCAGAATATGAAAGTTATCCGAAATGTACCAAAATTTCACCTTAGGCTAAATTCGATACTCCGAATCCAAAAATGAAGTTCATTTTGAAAAATAAGATTTACAGAATTTTAAAAAGTGGTTATTACTATTCATACCGGCTAGTTTTAATAATATTTTAATAGCATATCGTTGTTTAGTGAAACTTGGTGTTGCGTACAACACACGCTATCGTGGAAGGTCGCGATTGCGTGTAATGGAAGGAAAGTCAAGGATGCGTGTTGTGAAAGATCCTTTTGGTGTATCATACAACACAATACAATAATAAAATTAAAAAGAATATTTTTCATAAAATCTTGGGCTGTTACATTCTACCCCCCTTAAAATGAATTTCGCCCTCGAAATTCGTCGTGGTTATAAATGGTTTACTATTCGAAAGTTTCTTTAATAGAAACCCACATCGTAAAAAGATACACCAAAACATGGCTTTAAAAACTAAAGTATGAAATGTAACGATTACCCAAAAAAACTAATCACTGGGTTTCCACATAGGTGAAAATATGGATATGGAAGAGAAATCTAACCATCATGTTCTGATGGAGAGTGGTAGAGAACATGCCTATGGAAATGACAATAATCACAAATCCATAAATTTGTGACGATCTAAGGTACCATCCGATTCATCAGGTATAAGATCACTAGGACAACATTTTTGGTTTTCAAGATCATTTCCCTAAAGTTGAAAATTTGAATTGGAATAAATACTTTCTTTATTTTGGTACAATCTCACTATTGTTCGTGCCTAGAACAATTTCCACTTCATCTCTTAAATAAATGAAGTTGAATTTGTTATTCATGAAGTGTTAGCAGATCATGTGATAGAATGACGGGTCATTCCATCTATCTCAAACAAAAGGTTAGAAAAAATTATATACATAAGTCGATCTATAGTGAGATTGATCACATATGGTTCCTAAAATGGACTTATACTTCATATATAATACTTCTTAATATAATAAAACTAGTTTCTACTAAACAGGGACTTCCTGTAGGCCAGTGGTAGGCGATAAAGGCCAGTCGCACTTCGGTTGTGGGTTCGATTCCCACAGCCTTGTCCGAAGCGATGGGTTGTCGCCCGTCCAGCAGGTTGTCCTTTTTCTAAAACTACATTACTATAACATCCTATCAATAATATCAAAAGAATAACTTCTTTAGGCTTATCCATAATACTGCAGTCCACTTTCATAACATAGTGAAAATTATTACTAGAGATTTAATACCATCGTTGATCCCCATATATCATAAGATATATCTTGTTGGACACATTCCAAACATTCAAAGGCCTCAATCTTTTACTCTCTTGAATACCCACTGAACCTTAGTGAAAACTTGAATGCAGTTAAAAGTTAACACTTTCCACATACCAAAATCCTCAAAATTCTATATACTCAAACCGTGATATCACTTAGTCCTTATATCAATCATGAGCTCATGAATACTGTTAAACATTTCGTTTTCTCGTTTTCCCTTCATTATGCGCATAATATCTCAATCACTTTGAATACCACCTTAGACCAATACATAAATATTACAATATTCCATGATACAACATTATTTTGGAATCCCATTACATAAAAACTTAATCATTCCACCACATCGTTGTCATATTCAACATTGCCAATAGTGATCGCATGTGACTTCCCTTTGTCCTTTGCCTTAAGCGGTTGCTCATGTCGATCATCACTAACCCTTGGATTAGGGCATTTATTGGCATAATGTCCCATCTCCTTGCACTTGAAGCATTGAAGTGTTGGTTGTGCGTTCTCTGCAGTGTTTTCTTTATTCACTTCATTAGAATCCCTTTTTCCATTACTTCGACACTCAGCTGCTCGATGACCTTCTTTTCCACACTTAAAACATTTTCTAGTCCCTTTAAGACAATCTCCACCATGCTTCTTTCCACACTTTGTGCATAAGGAAACATTCATCTTCTTTTCACCATTATTCTGAGATTTCTCCTTGAACTCCATCTTTCGTTTCTTGTCAAAACCATGAGATGGATATGTAACACCAACTTCCATTTCTACCTTGATAGCACAACGCACAATTTCTTCATAGCTACTGAAGTCTCTTATAGCTAATGCCCTTCAAAGACTTGGTTTTAAGCTACTGAAAAATCGATCAACTTTACTTTCAGGTTGGATGATAATGCCAGATGCATACCTTGCAAGTCTTGTAAAATTCGCTTCGTATATACCAACAGATTCATCATCCTTTTGCTTTAGTTCAAGAAACTCCTTCTCCATCTTCGTTCGAAGAATACGAGGGAAGTACTTACTGAAAAACAAGTTCTTGAACTCGTCCCATTCCATGGAATCAATTTTATCTCTTTGCCTCGTATTCTTGATAAGATTCCACCATTGATCAGCTTCACCTTCCAAACGATATACTGCTAAGATGACTTTATCATGTTCAGAACATTGATGAACTGAAAATATCTTTTCAGTAGTACTAATCTATTGTTTAGAAACTAATGGATCAGTAGACCCACTGAAAGAAGGCGGACGCTGCCTCATGAAGGATTCAACAGAATGTTGCTCCTTCCTTTGCTCGTTTGGAAGTCATGCATGATTCATAGCTTGAGAAAGTTGTGTGAGCATGGCTACAAGATTTTGCATTCCAGCTCCCATATCGTTTGGTTGCTCAGGGGGACAATCATTGCATTGTCCATTGCATTGATCAACACGGTTCCTTCGGGTTCCAGCCATCGTCTAAAACCCCAAAAGAATAGTGTGAGAGGCAAAAATCATGCTAGGGAAAACAACATAATAAAGGGGTAGTACCCTCAATATCTAACATCTTAGGTTAAATTCTAAGATCGTTAGAGAAATTCTAGGACTATAACCTATACGTATACTTAACCTTAGAGACATCCCTAAACATACCTTAGAAATATCTCTAGGGATCTCACTAACGTTTTCACATCCTAGTTTCCAAAGGTTGACTAAACCTTTCCTCTGATACCAACTGTAGAGACCCGTATCTTGACGTACATGGACATTACATTACTTTTGCGGAATACTTAGTACATAACAAAAACACACACACAAGGATCGTAATAGTTTAGTGTCTTTGGAAACTCGGAATAAAATCTTCTAATCGTGGTGAAAGATCTTCAACATCTCCCATAAAGATCTTCCTTTTTTTACCTAAAACCTTTCTTTATTCCTGGGGAAAAGAAAACATAAAAGGGTGAGCTCAAATGCTCAGTAAGGGTAAACAAAAGAAATATCAATCACATCGTATTCATAAGAACATAACATTTTGGAAATCATAACCTGAAAAAGAGAGCATAATTTCATAACATGGGATAAATCATGGTAGTGAAATGTAATAACAATAATCATAACCTAAAACATGAAACTTTGTGGCATTCACACATAATCATAGAGAATCATTTCTTGTTAGTCAAGACTCATTGCCAAGACTATCTTAGTGGACAAAGTCCCTTTCTGAATCGAGTAACCCTCGTTTCAGTCCTGTTTCACTGAACCGGTATAACCTACCACTCCAGCCATGTCTATCTCATGAGATATAAAATCTTTACCCAATTCATTGGAGGGAGATATAGGTCCCACCCATCTCATAATGATACCATTCTTATGTGTGCCACAAAATCATAAATCATACATCATTTCATAACCCATGTAATAAAAATGAGATTCTTAAACAACATGACATCATAAAACCATTCATATAAGATAAAGGAATTTATAAACATAATTCCATAACAACATAGTCAAATCAATGTAAAAATATGGATAGAAACAGAACCCATTATTATCTTAGATGGAAAATAATTTTGATAAAACACTTGAATTGAATTTTGAGGAAAATATCCTTTCTACTTCAAAAACATTTTTCCTTTCATAACATGTCATACGACTTTAAAATAATAGAAGTTGATTAAAAATAAACTTGAAAACTTGTAAAGGAAGCTTCTTGGAAATAATTTTTTAAAAATCCATTCATGTCGTATAAGTTAAAAAAAACATTCTTCGTACTTTTGTCGGAAAAGTCAAAAAGTACCTCGTACGAAAAAACGACAAAAGATTCCTTTCATATTCTTTACTAAAAACTCACCGAAGGGTAAAATTAGATTTAAACTATTGTAATTGGTTGGAAACAATATTACATATTTAGGAAACATGGATGTGGATGATAAAATACACCCCAGTAAATGCCAAAGTAAAAACAATCTCGGATAAAAATGAGATTGTGATATTTTCCCTTACCTTAGGTCTGATTTGCTTTGTACGTGTCCGAAGCTCATGTATAATGGTTTAAATAATGTCATTGACTTATTACAGAATCATATTCATTTTTATGATATCATATATGGTCCACTTATAACTTTATATTACCCGTTGTTTTGTAAATTCATGTTAAAGTATCGTTTTGGGTAAAATCGTTTCATTTATCGTAGGTGTTTTGACTTGTTGTTCTTGAAATTATTATTACTTATATCATGATTTACTTACTTCAAGAATATAAAATATGATTTATATATCATATATATTCAGTATATATATATATATAATAGATAGATAAATGAAATGAAAAACACCGTTCATGGAGACGGTAGTCCGTACGTACGCATGAACGCTGTTTTCCTTTCCTTATTGTCTTGAATGGAATTAAGTAGATGACATACATACAAATATACATAAATCCAGTATCATTATTATGTCATATATTTCATTATTACTTGTTATATATGCTTTATAATCATTCATGAATGGTTAATGTGGAGAATGAATCTCATCGCGTCGTGGAGACGGTAGTCCGTACGTACGCACGAGCGATGATATCGTTCCCATGGTCGTAGAATTGTGTTAAAGTGTATGCATATTATTTCAGTATCAATATCACTTTATAATAATCATATATAGTTACTCATTACACCATTATACCCATCCTATTAAGGTGGTGGCGGAAAATAGATTACACCACGGCGTGGAGACGGTATTCCGTACGTACGCACGCGCGGTGATTTCATTTTTCCGTAGGATGGATAGAAGGTGAATTAGGGTTGTTTCATACTTATAATAACATATCAGTATATGAGTGATACTGATGTTATTACTTCATAATGAAACAACCTAAGAAGAATAAGTGGAAGAAGAAATAAAGATGAAAGAATTGGTAACGGTAATTACCTCTTCTTTGAAGAGCCTTTTGGAGACCTCCTCTTAGGGAACTAAAATTGGTCTTTGAGGAAGACCAGAACCTCTAGGATGTTGCTAGGGAAGTGGAGAAGAGATTTTGTCAGGGGTTTGCCGAGCTTGAGTGCTCAAATTGGTGTGAGGAGGAGGGGGAGGAGGTGTCCTTTTATAAGGGAGGAGAGGGGCACCTTAGGAATATCTCAAAATATTATTTTATATTAAAGTAAAAATCGGTTTATAATGGTTCCAAAGGGACTTATTTCGAAGATAATATGGGGATGGGTCAAAATCCTATCAACCAATAGGATTTAGACAAGTTTAGGTTCTTATTTTAACCTTATCAATTAGATTTAACTCTAAGTTAAATAATTTAACTTTTACCGTGTCTTTTTGTTTTCTTTCACTATATGGTTAATATACTTACTATAACATGCCAAACGAACCCTAAATTGTTTATTATTAATATATATATCCTTATCTAAGTCATTTGGCCGAACCTTAGATTTTTAGGAATAAAATAACAATTAATAATATAATATTTGATTTAAAAACTATTTTGTGTCAATTTTGACACTATTTGATATATGATTTTTGTGAAAGTCATAACAGAATTATATGTTCGAAACAAGTTGATTACATCAACACTAATATATCATAGTAACCTAGAAAATTAGTGGAATTCATAAAAAGTCTCAAATTACATTCATTTGAGTATTTATAACATCAATTATGTTAATATTTCCTTAAAAGGGTAATTACTGCATCATCGTTGTGTCATAAATAAATTAATTTATTTAAAGTCTAAAAATTATAAATAAACTTTAATTATATATTAAATCTTTTTAGCTTTCTAATGAATATTTATAGTCGAATTTATCTTATGTATAACCCCATATTAAAAATGTTTTAGTGAATAAACTTTGATTTTAACTCTTTTAACTCTTCTTTGAATTAAATAATAATAAATGTCCTAATCTAATCCAGGTGGGCCTAAATGATAATATTTTACACTTAAGGTTGTTTTTGGTCGAGATACACTTGTCCAATAGAATTAGGACATGTGTTAGGGTAATATTAATATCATTCTTACCCTTAATTACCCTATTTACTTTTAACCGTGGTAAATAAAAGTAAAAAGTTACTATTCACCAAAAATTATTTTCATCTCATTGAACCACATTTTACTTACTGACATCAACCGTGTCTCTCGGATTTTTGAAATTCCATTCACAGAAGCGGTAAAATTATGTTTTATGAAAAATTCAGTTTTTTAACTACCACTTAGTAGTTTCACTATTCATCAAAAAATGAAGGTTTTTAGAAAAATGCCAAAATTTCATCCTAAGCTATATTTCATATTCCGAATTCAAAAATGAAGTCTATTTTACCAAATTCATAACATAGAAGTTTCATTAATTAATTTTATAATTAAATCCCGCTGTTAAAACAAATAGCGTGTTTTTAAGAAACAATATCTATCAAAAGATTGACACTTGTTTATGTCTGGTTTAAATGTGAAATTACATCCAATGACCAACATTGTATTAAATTGTAAAAATATATTCTAAATATACTTTAAAACTACTCCAATTAATAATTTATCACTATTAATTATTTTGATTAAAAAAGTTGTTTTTTAGTAATTTTCACTATTCATCAGAATATGAAAGTTATCCGAAATGTACCAAAATTTCACCTTAGGCTAAATTCGATACTCCGAATCCAAAAATGAAGTTCATTTTGAAAAATAAGATTTACAGAATTTTAAAAAGTGGTTATTACTATTCATACCGGCTAGTTTTAATAATATTTTAATAGCATATCGTTGTTTAGTGAAACTTGGTGTTGCGTACAACACACGCTATCGTGGAAGGTCGTGATTGCATGTAATGGAAGGAAAGTCAAGGATGCATGTTGTGAAAGATCCTTTTGGTGTATCATACAACACAATACAATAATAAAATTAAAAAGAATATTTTTCATAAAATCTTGGGCTGTTACACCCCCAGTACACATCATGTACGCATCGACGCACAGAGAAAAAACAAGTGATGAGGGTCGTGGGTTTGGATGGAAAAAATATATAAATAGAGGCATAGTCTGACCTTCCAACGCACTCTGGGACTAAAAGAAGTCAAGGAGACACCAAAGGACAAAGGAGTGACAATCTGGAGCCCCTCTGTGATGCCTTTTCTTCTTTAGGTGCCCATGACGCTCACTATCATCATGATCGAGTAGTCCATTAGTGTCGAGTGACATGATTGTAGAGGGATGTGATACTAGGGATAATTTTTTATCTATTATTAATGTTTTGTATTGTTTCAAACTACTTATTTAATTAAAATTCTTCTTATCTTCAAATTCCATGATCATTATTACGGTCTAAAGTTGTTTAATTTATTGCATCAATTAATAGAATTAGTTTGTGTATGAATATTACACAATCTGGGTTGGTTATGTTTAACTATTTTTTTGGGTCACCTATTTATATGATTGAACCAAGTATATAAACATTCCAATGGTGACATCATAGGATTAGGGTATGCCACCAAGACCAAGGATCCCCATTGACCCAAATCCCACACCAAAACTAAATTAATCAATTAACATAGAATTCCTAGCACACAAACCAGAAAGTCACTAAACCTGGAATACCTCTCATATTGATTCAAACCCCAATCAATCCTGATATTGTTTCTCTTTTATCACAAACAACTAATAAATTTCAATTTCAATTTCCTAATTAATATTGAACATACAGATCATTCTTGTGGTCTCGACACTCTAACTTACCAAGTACTACATTGTGAGTTCAAATTGTCTGAGTTTTATAAAAAAATTCATATCACCATAGGTAACTTACAATTCCCTAAGGGGATATCAAATATTAAAAGTGTTTTCATCATGGGTATGTTATAAAGGATTTTTATATAGAGAAACCCCCATGTTTTGAAGATACTAAATTTCTCGTAAAAAATTAAACCTACCAAAACCCTATATAGACTTAAATAAGAACCTAGAGATTAGTATGATAGACTTACCATATATTTTCATAAAAAGAAACATTATTAAAGGAAGCATTGATACAACTATTTATATTGATTTTTTTAAAGAAGCCATCTATTTTTAAATTTGCATTGATGAAATAATTTTTTTCAACTCAAAAATATATTTTTGATTTTTTTTTAGAACTGTTTGAATATGAGTTTGAAATGAGAAAAATGGGTGAACTCATCTTTTTCCTCTATTTTCAAATTTCTCAAAAACTAGGAGGAAGTATCTTAATTCAACATAATTATTTTAGAGGCTTGCTAAAATGTTTTAATTTCAATAATTCTTCAAGTATAACTTCTCCAATAGAACCATATATAAAACTTCATTGTGTAAAATTTATAAAATTGGTTGATAAAAAACTTTAGATAAGTACAATAGGAGGTTTACTATATCATACAAAAATTATGAACTAAAATTATGTTTTTGGTATGTTTTTTTTGTGATATTTCAATAAAAATATGAAGGAACAATATTTAAAATAAAAAATAAATTTCTCAATACCTTAATGGTACATCAGAAATTGGATTATTTTATTCATCTAGAAATGAATTTATTATTAAAAGTTACTTACGTAATGAAATTTTATGTAGTATATTATATAGAATAAAAACATCTGAAACATGTCATTTATTAAAAGAAGATTTAGTTTCATGATCTATAATGAAACAACATTCAATATAAATTTCCACTACTGATGAAAAATATGTGGTACCTAAAAGTTCTTATGCTTAAGTGTTGAGGTTTCAACACACACTCATAAATTTTAGTTTGAGTTTTACATGTATTCTTATTCAATGGCATAATACTAGTGCTATATTTCATCTAGAAACACATAATATCACTAATAATAAAATCAAATATATGTTAGAAATCATTTCCTTATAGATCACCAAAAAAATGAGATATTATTCTTGACTTTATCATAATTTAAAATTTACTTGCCGATATTTTTAAAAAACCTTTACATTTTGATATATTAAAATATTTTAAATAGAATTTTGGAATGATAAACGTAAAATTATATAATAATTTAATTTATTGTTAATTATATCCCCTAAAATTTAGAAAATCCTCAAGAAAAGGTTGATTTTTATTTTATCAATTTTTCTTTATCAATTCCATTAGTTATTCACTTTAATAATAAATGGAACTTTTTTATCATTATCTAGCTTAAAATTGTTTTATCCCAAACCATTTATTCAAAAACTAATTTTGAGGTATATTTTATCAAAGAAAGAATCTAATGAATTTTTATAGTGTTTTATTTTTATATAGTTTATTTTTCTTAATAATTTTTTAAAATTGAAAAGTGATAGAAATTTAAGAAAAAATTGAGGGGTTTGAAAATTTGTCCTTATTTATCATTTTTTCTTTTTATAAATTTGGATAAATTTTGAAAACTTATTAGAAATGTTTTTCTATAAAAAGGGTTTAGTTTGTTTGATCTACTTATATTATTATTTTTCAAAAATCATTTTTTGAATCATAATGAGAAAATGTAGATAAATTCACTCTGTTGAAATATATGGGGAGTTTTATTTTAAAATCAAAATTTTCATTTCAATTTTTTTTGTTTTTTATTATTTCAAAAAAGATGAGATTATTGAATCAATAACTCAATTTCTTCTTTTGTTTGGGAAACCAAAATACACTGTATATAAATATAATTTAAATTGATATTTTTTTTAGTTTTTTATGTGAACAATGAGTTTTTGGTAACTTTAATTCTAGTAAATGTAATAATTATTGTAAAAAAATAGTAATATGAAGGATCATTCTAAATTACATTCATTGGATTAATAAGAACTATAAAAGTTATGATATTTTCATTGGTAGATGTAGCAAAATGTTTATCTCATTGGATGATGGGGAAGCTATTTATTATTTTTTTTACAACTAAATCATAATATTTGGAAATCTAACCATTTGATTTTGTTAAAATGTCATCTATAAATAGAGAAACAACTTCAAGTATTATAAGAATTGCAGTAACAGTCATTTTAAATATCTCATGTCTTTTTGATTTTTTGTAATTTATTGTTACTAGGAGGGATTTTGATTAGTGTAATTGTTTTATTTATGAGTTTTTTTATTAAGAGATACATTTGGAAAGGTATTATTATAATTATCTTAATATTTCCATTTTATTTGTTTTTTAAATAATCCAATGTGATTGAGAAATTATGGGGATATAAAGATAGAGTAGTCGAGGATATAACATTATACCTAACAATAGTTTAAGTCAAGGGATTCTAAGGATATGATGATATAAAACCGATTTAAAATTTAATCTGAGGTATTTTAATTATAAAATATAGAGATACCTTGGATCTAGTTTAATGATCCACCTTGAATTTAGTTTAAAAGTGTTGTTTTGTTATATCCTTTAAATGAGGAATTGTTTCTTAACCATTACTCTGAGTTACATTTTAAACACTTCTTTATTCACTTTTGAATATCCATTATGTTAATACAAGTATTAGTTGTTGATAAAATATCAGTAGTTTAATTTTTTCCTATGTATAACACACTTATCAGTAGTTATCAAAATACTAATTTTTTTATTTCCTATATGTGTACAATATTTTACTCGGGTATTGTTTGGATATATCAAAAATAAATATTTCTAATATTTTTAATGCTTGAGTGGGATATAAATTATGAGTTTCTTTAAAACTTAAATTCACCTCATCTTCCCTCTTGTAGTCTTTTCTACATCTATCTCATAGGAAATAGTTGCATTATTTAATTCATTATTTAAAAATGTTTTTTAATGAAATTTTTCTAAATTTATGTTTTATATATGAAAGCATAAGTGAGATATATTCTAACCAAAGTAGTTATATCCATAAGAGCATAAGTATAGATATAATTGGTTTTAATTTTTTTGTGTAAATCCCTTAGCTTCCAATATGGGTTTATATTTTTCAAATGCACCGTAAAATATTCCTTTTCTTCAATGTACCGAGTTTTAACGTATCATTTTTAAAATTTGTGGAAGATTAACTAATATCCAAGTATTTTTCCTAGCTATATGGTCCATTTTATCATTTATATCTTCCTTATAAATAAATTCCTTAAAATATGATATAACTTCTTTGAAAGTTGTTTGATCAGAATCTATATTATAAAAACATTAGTTTTTTGTAACAATATTATCATTAATTACTTCCCAAAAGTTTATATAGAAATTTTATCCATAGGTATTGGGTATTCGAGATTGTTTACTTTTACAAACCACCTCAACTGTATGTTCTAATGGAAATCATTTATTTGACCCAGATTCCTCTATTCCAAATTTCTTAGTTAAAGTGGTGAATCTAGATTCATCAAAAATATAATACCTTGATTAAATAATTGTCATAAAAACAAATAATTCATTAGATTCTATAACCATGATTTTATAAAATTTTTGATTTCTCTAAATATCCAAAAAATGTTCTATCAATGCATCTTTAACCTAATTGTTCCCTTCTAGGTTTAGATACTCTTAGATTTTTATTACAACCCCAAACAATAATATAATTTAATTTTGGTTTCCTATGATTAAAAAATTCATATGGGGTTAGAAGATCCCATTTTTTTAACCCTATTTAGGTTGTGACACACAGTTAATAATGCTTATTCCCAAAAACCATTTTATAGATGTGAGATATATATCATGGAGCTAATCATTTTCCAAAATAGTTTATTATTTATCTCTTCAACATCGTTATTTTGAGATTTATAGGGAGATTTCACTTAATGTATGATCCCTAAGGAATTGAAAAATGAAGGATTATAATATTTACCTACCTTTCGTATCGTTGGTTGCCAGCCTATTTTTTATAGATACAATTTTTTCCTATAACTTCATCTTTAATGTGTAAAAGACAGGCATAGTAAAATATATAATAATCATCAACAAATATTAAATAGTAATTTTTATTATCTAATGTGTGTGTAGTATGGAAATCACATACATTACTTTGTATTAGTTTTTATAAATTATTTTACATTATTTTATTAGAAATGGTTTCCTGAATATTTTAGTTTTCAAGAAAGACATACATTTATAATCATTACAATCCATGCTTAGTGATAATTCCATATTAGGAATATTATTCATTTAATTATTATTATGTGACCAAAATTATTATACTATAAATTAAAATATTATAGAAATAAGTATAAAAAACATTTATATTTAATTTGAATAATCCATCATAAAAGTGTCCCTTTTCATTGAAGATCCCACCATTATATAGAAAATATTTATCTATCTCAAATATAAGCTTAAATTCACTTTTTTTAACAATCTCCCCAAAACTATGTTCCTATGAACATCAGGCACAAAAAATGCATTATTTAAAGTGGGGATATTTCTCAAAGTAAACTCAATATCAGACACAACTTTCCATTATACATGTATACCTGTAGAGCTACCCATGTAAAGAAATCTCCCATAATTGTTTGATTCCATCATCTTTAAGAGATATTTTTTGATTCACGCATTCTATGTATCACATTAATCAGTAAACCAAGAATAACTACCTTTGATCTCATTATCTTTAAAGATCGGGTATGAAAATTGCTCATTTGAAGTGTTGTTTTCATCTTTCTTCTTATGAATATGATGGTTTCGTTTGAAGGGTCCTATATTTACATAGAGTTAGCATTAACCTTTATTTATATTTAATTGTACCTTTCAATTTTATGTATGGTTTGGATGCTTTCCCCTCTGAGGGAATGGATGGAATAACTCCCTCTTCCATGAGTACCATGGATTTATCATCCTTAGTTTCATTTTCCCCCTCAAGATATTTATATTCCTGTATAATTTATATGTATTTGAGAAACTCATTAAGGGATATATATTTATTGATAAGTTTTAAAGAATGTTTAATATTATACTAAGAAGGGGTAATTTTATTGATGATGGATGTGACAATGAAAACATCATTCATTTTCATCTTGTTTATTTTTAGGTATTGTAAGATGTATTTTAGTTCATATAATTTCTCAGAAACAGATCTTTTATCTTCCATTTTTTATGAAATAAAATTTCTCGTTATGAATTTCCTTCTCTCTACATTCTAAATGATGTGGTTATTCTCCAAAGAATCCTATATCTCGTTTTTCATTGGTTTGGAAAGTATTGTGGAGATTATTGGATCTGAAATTTAGTGTGTGTCCTTGAAAAATGAGATAATAATTCTCTAATTTTTACCTTTTTTTGGAATTTTAAATGTTCTAATCTTTATATATGGAAGGATTTTATGTTTAGAGAACATACACCACTTTTAGTGTTGTAAAAAGAAAATACATAATCTTTTTTTACGTCTTGAAATTATTGTTATCTAATAATTACACCTTAATTACTATTTTAATAATTTCCATATTCATGTTTATGGTTTCTACTATTAATATTCTTGGAGATTTATAATTTTTTAATAGATTTTTAGGTTCTAAGATGGTTGTAGATAGAGCACATTCAAACATGTTCCAATGTCACTCTTCTTAAGAGTAGATTTTCTCCCACCAAATCATTTGTACAATGGGTTTTTAATGAATATATAGTTGGATAAAATGGTTTCATGATACTATATTTTTTTAATTAGTTGATGATATCACTCAAATAAACTTTTTTAGAAGAGATATTTGAAAGGTTATTGTAACTAAACACAAATAAAAAAATGATGCATGTAGAAGGATTGATGGGAATCCTAATCTAGAGAGGAATTTTTGGAATGGTAATTAGAATACTTGGAAATAATTTTTTCATATAATAGAGAATAAAATTTATAATAATTGGATTACCCCTTTAGATAAGGAATAGTACCCTTGCAATTAGATAGACACCCATTCTGGAAATGTATTTCATATCTGAATTAATCATGTTTCTTCGATCACACTCAGTGGAATAAGTGGCCTAGATCACACTTTATAAAAGATATATACATTTTTCAGATCATGTATAATCTAATCAATAGTATAGATTACATCTATTTGGTAAACTTGGTCGACCCACCAAACATACCCATTCAACCATGAGCCTACACTACTGCGAATTGAAAAGTCCTATATCAAGGAGCCACATTGTACATTTGTTTATGCATGTGTGTTCACATGTGGACATTTTAATGAGCCTTCCATCATATGATAATTCCTATACATTATCATTTTTTTAATAATTATAAAGTTTTTACTTTAATAGAGGAGTCCCCAATCCAACCACTTTTCAATGTGGGAATCCAATTGAGAAATCCCCTTTAAAAACATAAAAAATAAAACATCTATAAATATTTTAAAAACATATTAAAATCCAATTAAATATACCCATGGTGGAGACTAGGATTTGAACCCTAGACTGATGTAGGATTATGGGGTGACTTTCCAAATCATGAAATACCCCCAACTACTTATAAATATATTTACATTTATAATTATATATATATATATATTAATATTTATTTTAAATATAAATATACTTTTATTTATTATAAAAATATAACTATAATTTAAATTTTTTCATTATAATTATAAATATAATTGTATTTATAATTAATTTAATTATATTTATTGTATTAATTATATGTTAAATATAATAATATAAGGTGTTGATTATATGATGGTTTTAAAAAAATCTACTAGTTTGTCTAGTAGAACAGGGGGGTCTTGAATTTTTTTGGTTTCTAGAAAAATAAAAAAATAGGTTAGGGTTCATACAATTTTTAAAATTATGTTATAAAAAGAATGAACCTAATTCATGATTCTACTTTATCCAGGAAACGTGAACAGGGTTTAAGCTTCCAAAATTGAACAAGCAAGAGTTATGAACCCTATTCACGCTTTATCATTTTTTTATTTTATATTTTTTAATTATGATTTGTTAAATATAGAAATATTTATTTATTTTATAATAAAATAATTTGTATAACCAATAATTTGTGATATAATTAGTAATAATACATATTTAATAAATTAAAATGATTAATGAGGAAGATAAATACAGTCTAAAAATTAAAATTATTTAATTAATTACATGATTGAAATGAATATAAAGTAATATTATAATTAAAAAATGATAATATAAATAATATTATAAATAATTAATCAATATAATCATCAATTAATAGTATAATTAATATAATTTTTAATTATTAGTCTAATATGGCACAAACCATGGGTTTGGAAGACCACACTCATGGCCCCAAAAAAATATTATAAACAAACATGCACACAAACACACTACTATTCATGGTGTTATAAGAAAAAACATATGGTACAAACAAGAAAACCAATAAATAATGGATAGATACTTTTCCCAAGAAAATACTCTCATGGTTTTCCATCAAACATCATCTGTTTTGATGTCCACTTCATTTATTCTAAGGACAACCCAGGTTTTATGGATGTAGACCTCTCATCCACATAGAACATCACAGATTTACTTGATCATCCATATCTGGTGACACTACTTTTTCCCCTTGAACTGATTTAGGTTCCTCAGTTCAGTGAGGATTTTGATAGTCATGAAACTTCCCCTTTTTGGGTTTCACAAATAGCGCTTGAAAACCAACCTCTTTGGAGTGTAGAGATGATTGCATAGTCCCTTCAACAACATCTCTGGAAGAACCTCATGTCCTTACATCTACCTTTAAAAAAGGAACTCATGAATCAGCACCCACATGTGGTTTATTCCCAACACTTATCAGCAGTATAAATAATTAATCCTCCTTCAGTTTTCACATGTTCATCAACAGTTTGAGGATGTGAATCCATTACTAGAGTAGCCACAAGTGACATGACATCATTGGAGTTCCCTTTTTTCTTATGAGAAATCTCCCTCGGCATCCCCTAATTAGTGATATCCAACCCAACCTTCAAGTTGCCAATTGATTAATGGAGTATTTGGGTGTCCTCCAATACTATAAAAAAAATTCACTTTTGATATCCTCCCTCTACTTAGAGGTTCTCATTTAGTGGGTGTTTTTTCCACTAATGACATTATCCTCGTCATCTAGAATTTATATATTTAAAAGCTCTGAAAGGCCTCACTCTTTCTCCCCTGATAAGGAACTTATAAATATTCTGTAGGAATTGAAATTTCACTTATGTCACCCTAGAAGTGTTTAACTTTCATTTAATGGGTAGATAAGTACCCATCAGGGTATAGTTCTTATTACTTTTTCAATTACCAAATTTTTTATAATATTCTATTTATAGAACTTCAAAGTACCAATGATAATCATTCCTGGAGGGAACCAAATCCACCTTTTTTGTAAAATCCTTAGATGTACCATCCAAGGACGAAGCCAAAATATCCTTCCCAACATCTATTCTATGCTTGTTCTGATGACCAGCTATAATATCTACAAATAAACTACTCTTACATGAGGTGATTCTTCATCCCTCCCCTTCAAAGCCTCTTGATTGAGTGCATTCGAAGGTTCATTCATTATATTAGTAAAAAATTAAGTGTGAATTACATTATACCCAGCAAATAACCCTTCCTTACCTAGTTTTTTGACCATTATAAACTTCTTAGACATAATTCTATACTTACAACATTTTTATTCATAAAAAATATAAAATTTAAATTTATAATTTTCAATTAGATGACCATAATTTTTATAATTGGAATAGTTTAAATTCATGATAAAATTCCTTTCCAAATGTCCAAGGAACATGAAACTATAATAGAAAGTAGGTAATTTCTAAAATTATATTGATTTTTAAAGACTATTTTCATAAGAAATTAAAATAATTATTTCAATGAGTGTATAACACATATCCATTTTAACTAAAACCATTAAAAAACTTCCATATAAAGCAAGATCCTTCTCTAAGTAAAATATGATTAGAGTCCCAATTTCATAAGTGATGTCTCAATGAATATGTAAATGCTATAAAAACCAATTGAGGCCATGAATGTAAATCCATTCCTAGGTTATAGAATAATTATTGAAGTATGGATCAAAGTAATGATCCTACTCCTAAATCCCTAGGAAACTAATTTTAAAAGATATAAATACAAAACCCAATGCTTTCAACACAAGAGAATTCGGTGAAAAATGATATGAAAAAACCTTTACATAAAGATGTCATCTTCCATCCATTGAATCAAAAAATATTATGTACATGGATTATGAATCCCACGATCATCTAATATTTAATTATTTTAGGCATCAATTGATCAATAATTGAGTGTTTTAATTATTTTATGTTAATAATAAAAAATAATAATATAATTAATCTAAACTACCATACATTATTGATGGTGATAACCTATTTAAAGTTTACTAATACTTCTGTATTTTTCATTCTTTTAAGTTTGAAATGTGATGGGAGCCACCCAAGAAGAGTTTTAGGTGAATCAGATAGCTCTACTGCTGATACGGATGGAGAATCAATCTACTCATTCAATGACACTATGTGTCAAGGTTTGAAGGATCCAGATAGAGGGGGGGGGGTCCCTTGTACCAATAGCTCATGAATAGAACATATAGTTCTTTTCGTGACCCTTTATAGGAAGATAATAAAATTAAATAAACTAATTTGTTTTTAAAAAATAAAAAATGATTTTCGGGAAAGTCTATTTGGTTGATCCAGAAGTGAATGAACCCCCTTTCTCTTCTTGTAATTGTATTCCAAGTGAGAGATTATCAATAGTTTATTGTTGAATATTTATGTAGTCAAAATAAGGATGTTCCATGTGGTAAGGATAACACTCAGTATCAATCCATATTTGATTTATCTCTCTCTAACTTTATGTGTTTCCCTATTTATGGTTGTTATACCTTATTTTCAGGGGATTTTTCTTTTTTTTGGGTTTCCCTATGTTTCAGCTCGAATCATAGGATGGTATTCAAGGAGTATGTATCTACAATCATATGGTAGGTGGTGTCTAGGTTTCTCCAAATTTTATATGTTTATTATATGATGTGTGGTCAATTGATGTGAGTGGGGTAGAGTAGGTGAGGCTAATTATATACTGAATTTGGTATATGGGGTTTCTACAATATATTATTGGGTATTCTCATGTGTGAAAAGGTATAGTCGAGCCCAATATTACATGAAAGGTGAGGTTTTGATCCTTTGGTTAGTTTGGAATAATGAGGTAAAGTATGGAAATTCTTTTAATGATGTTATGGATGAGTTGTTTCAATGAGAATGCATTGGTAATGGAATGTGGGAATGGGGGTTATTTTTATCACTAGTAGTGAGGTGACATGGTTCATGTTGGAGAGGAGGATGGTGTTAACCATTAACACGAAGGGATATTTGGTTCTTTGTAGGAAAAGAGGTTCAACAGAGGTGTAGACTAGGTTTTTTGGTGATTTCTATCATCATTTTTGGTTGATAGAGTACTTGGGGTCATGTTCCCATAGTATTGGTACCAGTGAGATGGTGTTGACCACTCGTTGTGTGTTGAGGCCGCTCTAGATTAAGAAGTAAAGGGGACGGTGTTGACCATTAGTACAGAATAGGTGTTCACCATAGAAAACAAAGATGATGGTTCGTGACACCATTATATGGGAGATGAGGCTCACTATTTATATTGTGGTCTTTGGGTGGGAATTAGAAAAGGGTGGGTATCTTTGTGTTTTGGGTGCATAATATTTTTTATCTAGTGAATGGTTGAAGGAAAATTATGAACTTAAGATATGTGAAATGCCATGTGGGTGTTCCCTTAAGATATTAGGTTTACTCAAAAGGCTTATGTGGTAATATGGGAAAGAAGTTCCTTGTAATGTATGTGGTTGTGTTGATATGTGACGTCGTGCAATATGAAAATGGTTGGAAGATCGAGGTCTCTTTCGATATGGTACACAATGGATGTATTGTTCAACTACAACATAAGATGAGAAAGTTAAAGGCTCACTTATGGCTAATAGTCACAAGTGGAGTGAGTTATATGATATGATTACATTTCTATTTATTTATGTTATTATATACACTGGTAGGTGTATGAATGTTGGATAGGGACACCAATGGTGGTGTCCTACTGAGTTCATACCCACACCCTACAATGGATCTTCGAGACACATGCATACATTATGGTTTTGAGTACATAAAATTTATTAGTATTGAACTCTAGATCATAGTGAGTAAGGGTGTGCATAGGGTGAATGGTCTTGATGGAATGAATTTTAGAAAATAGTCTGAGTGGTTCTTTTTCTTTCATTCTGGTGATCTTTTCGGTTGTTTTTTTTTGTACATAAATGATCATCCCATGGGAAATATTTTTTTTCTTTTGAATAAATGGTGTGACATATAGATATTATCTGGTATATAGCTAGTGTACTATTGGATTGTTACAGTCATTATATAAAATTAATTTCACTATATTTGATATATTTATTTTATATTGTTTATATTATTATTATTATCACCGTCATCACCACCAACAGCAGATGGTATAGTATACCCACCATCATCCAATTGACACTCACTAAGAGTCATCATCCCTTGGTATAAAAGGAGGCACACCTAATTTCACGTGGTTATTTTTGGTTCAATTACAGTTCTGAGTAAACTAGGAAGATGTGATATTACAATGTTGTATGAAAACACTCTTGGTGTTATGAATTAGAATCGGTGGGCTTGGGAATTACATGATAGTATCTGAAATGGTTAATTAAAAAGTGTTAATAGTGTTTAGAAAGGGGATTACTCATGCATCATGATAGGAACTTAGGGATTGCGTGACGTATGTGTGTGATTGTGATTGTTTCTTGGAACCTGTAATAAATGACATGGGTGAGTTGTTTAAATATTTCACATTATACTAAAAAGTGTTTACTTGTATAATCTCTTAGTTTCATTCTACATAGAAATCCAAGGTAAATTTAGTGATTCGGGAAACTAAGTGTATTGGGGAGTTTAAAGTTCCAAAAATATACTAAATAGTGTTTTTTTATATAGTCTTTTAGTTGAATTCTACTCATTTAGCCTTGGTATATGATTCCTAATGAGATAGGAATGTGAAACTATGTTAATATTGTGGTTGTGCTTCTTGAATTTCATATGGATAGGTTGTGGTATATAAGGCTAGATGATATATGATATGGTCATGGTAGGGAAGTGTAAGGGTAGTGAGAAATGATTCTTATTAGAGATTTCACAATATATAATATCGGGAATACTATTTTTTTTTTTGAATATGGTATTTTTCTCTTAGCATAAATCTACCAAGAAGATCTCCATTGGATCATTGGGAGGCTAAATATGTATTGATTCCTTGGCATGAAGAGGATGAGTGTAACAACCCTAATTTTTTGCATTACTATTACATCATTATAAAGATAAAAAATATAATAGTGTTATAAAACCATGATCCAAAGGTTTAGTGTCTTGGGAAAATAAGGACTGTATATAAATTTTACATAATAAAACATAAACATTTATTTAATTCCTTTTTCTCTAGCATCTTATTGGCCGTCATGTTCTCTTGAGTACAAGCATTCACCTGAGGATATACATCAAAAGAAGGGGTGAGCTAAAATCCAAGTAAAAGGATGAATAAGGGACACGAAACATGGCTGAGAATAATTTTTATCATAAAATAATAAGCAAAGGATCATTATCATAATCATGATATGAGGCATTATATAAAATCATGGAATGTAGAAATTCGTAAAAATGAAACATCATGTCTTGGTGGTTGAATACCACACATCGTTGTGAATAAATATTGCATCATGTTCATGCATATTTTATTTTATCTCACGTTATACATCACATTAACCAATTAATTTTATAGATACATATGTTTGGGTTCACTCGTTACATTATAACATTTTCATGTGCTATATAATTCTTAGTGCACCCATCACATCATAACATTTACATTATCATGCACGCCACATAGAACGTATATCAGTCTTGGAAATAAAATAACCCATGGAATGAAATGGGTTTTATTCCACAAATCATACACTCATGAATAAAATTTGGGATTCCCAAATTAAACAGATAATAAAATTATTAGTTTAATAATCATCAATCTTGAGTGAAAGAGAAACAGTCTCACGAGAAGTGAAAGATGTATTTTTGGAAAGAAGAGTTATTTTAGAAAAATCATTGCATTTGTCATAAAATGAGATTGGAAACATTTATATCCCAAAAAAGTTATGGAAAAAAGAAATTATATTTCAAGAAAAGTAAAGGAACATTCGTACTAAAAATGGAGTGAAAGAGGGAAAACCCAAAGAAAGAGAGTTGGGTTCGAGAATCCCCTTACCTTATGTCTGAATGGTTTCTGCACTTTAATATCCAGGATAATAAAATTAAATTCATTAATTAAAAATAAAAAAATTATACATTAATTTGATTCATTATAGTTTTATTTAGTTTATATATGGGATTTTGGATAACTTATAGAGTTTAATTTCATCATTTAAGAGTGTTCATTTTCTTGCTTTTCATGATTTGTTCGCCTGTATATGAGTATTGAAGTTCATGTAAAATTGGAGTAGTTATCCAGAATAGATATTATATGTAATTAATGAAATTTATTAAGATTAAATTATCTTATATAGAATTTGTTTTTATGGTATGAAGATGAATCATTAGATAAATAGTTAAGGAAACTTATTTAATTTATTTGACATATTCTACGACCATCATGAACACATATCATTTTATTAAATATAATATTTTTATAATGATTATATAACATTATATAACTTATAATATGTATAATAAAAAAATTAGTTAAACAAAAATATGGTTTTATGACTATCCATAAAGATGGTAACGAAAAAATAAAATGCATCATCCATGGTGGCCGTAAATCGACACACCACAGATGATATTTTCATGTTTAGAATAAATGGAAAAGGGAAAAGATCAAAAGATGAATTATTAAATTGACATAATAAAATTACAGTACATAAAAGATAATAGATTTATTAATCCACTTGGAAAATTGGATGTGAGGAGAGGATAAGAAAATAAATAAAATTGAAAATAAAAAAATAAAGAGGATTTTACCTCTTGAGTTTCTCCTCCTTGAGAACTCCTTAGGGAAATGTCTTTGGTATTTTAATGAGACCAAGGGATCCTAGATGTGGGGCACGTCCTTGGGAATTGTATTTGGTGGAACTTGGACAAGATTCATGGATCGTAAGTTTTGAGGGGAATAGATGATGAGTGGTGGTATTTATAGGCTTGGAGAGATGTGTTTTCTCAATATTTTATTCATTAGTTTATTATTCTGGCTCAAGACTATAAATAGTTTGAAAATTTTCACTAAATATAATAAAATAATGAAGGATAGTTTGATAGTTTTGGATTAAATCATCCATACAACATCTATTACTCAATAATTCATGTATTTAGCTTTTATTGTAAATTGTCGTATTTTAGCATTCACCAAAAATTCAAGTATTTTAGAAAAATCCCAAAAAATCACTCTAACAATTTTTAAATGTGTATAATTGAAAAATGAACTCCATGTTGTGTAAATAATTTTCTAAATATGTTAACTTTAATTTCAAATTAAAATCATCATTTATTAAAAAAATACTGATTTTAAAATTGTAATTGATTTTATAACACTTTGAAAAATTAATCAAGATCTCATAAGATTATCTTATAATCATAATAAAAAAACTATGAGTCTATTTTATAAAATTAATTAAATATATTAATTATAAAATTATAAATTAACATTTATGTTTTATAAAACCACCAACACTTAACTAATAATTTTTAAAATATTTATTTAATTATACTATGATATAATTATATCATATTATCATTTATAAGATTCATAAATTTTAATTATTCTTTCAAAGATGATGTTACTATTCTATTGGCCGAATTACTATTATTAATGGTCATGTTACTATTCCAAGGGCTAGGTTACTATTCCATCAGAATAGTTTCCCTAATATCTAGAAATACCTATTTTTTCATTAATTATACATTTATAAAGTTTTTATTATGTTTTAAAAGTGATTTTATGTGGTTTATACTATATTAAATAATTATTAGAAGGGAATTTACATTAATAAAAAATTTGGGGGATTACATTATTCACCCCTTATGAAATTCCTACCTTGAAATATCATTCTACGTACTATGGTGAAAACAAGTGAGGTCACTTCTTATTCATTTCTTCATCTGTTTCCCATGTTACCTCTTCATACTTATAGTTACTCCATAGTAATTTGACTAGGGGAGTAGTCTTGTTGTCTATAAATTTATCTCTATAGTCCAATATTTTCAGTAGTTTCTCCTTGTTTGAGATATCATTTTCCAACTGTACCACCTCTGTATTCATAACATGTGAGGGATTTGGTATCTACTTCCTAAATAGGGATACATAGAATACACCATTCACATGAAACATGGTAGCTGGAAGTTTTAGTCGATAGGCCTTAGATCTGACTCGATCAAGAATATCAAATGGGATGATGTACCTGGGGCTCAAGTTTCCTTTCATCCCAAATCTCATGATCCTCTTACATAGATATATTTGGATTAATTTCATCTATCCAACCTTAAACGTTAGGCCCAATCGATGATTTTCCAAATAGGTCTTCTATCTACTTTAGGCTTCCTTGATTTTTTTGCTGAATTGTTTTCAACTTTTCCATCATTTATTCAACCATTTCAGGTACAAGTATCCAACATTCACTGATTTCATCTCATCACACTGGTGTTCTTCATCTTTTCCCATAAAGGCCTTAATATGGATCTATATGGATGCTAGAGTGGAAAGTGTTGTTGTAAGTGAACTCAACTAGAGGAAGACTTTGGTCCCATCTCCTTTCAAGTCTATAGAAAATTCCTTCAACATGTCCTTCAATGTATAAATAGTTTATTCATATTGGCCATTAACTTGAGAATGATAAGCCATACCTAAGTTCAACACAGTATTTAGAGAATGTTGGATACTTTTCCAAAACATATAGGTGAATCTATAATCTCGATCGGATACAATAGATAGTGGTATTCCATGCAGACTTACCACTTCCCTGATGTATATCCATGAAAGTTGATCTAGTGAGAAGTCCTCTTGAATTTAGATAAACTATGATGTATTTGTAAGATGATCCAAAATAACTCATATAGCATTGTTTCTTCTGGATGTCTTCAGAATTCTAGTGACAAAGTCCATAGTGATGTCTTCTCATTTCCATTTTGTTATGGTTAATAGTTTCGTCATCCCCATATATTTTTTCTTATATCATACTTAAATCTATGACATACCAATATAATTTATGTATATTCAGTGATCTCCTTATTTATATTTTTCCACCAATATTTCTCTCAGATATCTTGATCCATCTTTGTGATCCCTAGGTGAATAGAGAAGGTTGAGATATGTACATTGTTCAAAACATCATTCTTTATCTTAGGATAGGATGGTACAAATAGTCATTACCAAATCATACAATTACTTCCTCATAAATTTTAAACTTTTAGGATTTCCCCTTTCTCATATCTTCCACATTCTTTTGAATTTCCACATCACTTCTTTGAGAATCCTTTATTTTCTCCCTGAGGGATGGTTGATAAATAATTAGAGAAAATATTTTTGATGTTCCTTCCATAAATATTCCCATATCTATCCATTTAAAATATAATAATAGTGTATCCTTCTCAATTATCATCATTGATAGTGTTGTAGGATCCTTTCTACTTGGATAATCCACCACTTTATTCTCTTTTTTGGATTTGCAGTGGATTGAGAAATCATAATCCTTGATGAGCTCTAACCATCTTCACTAGGAAATATTAATCTCCTTCTATGTGAACATATATTTTAGGCTCTTATTATCAATATATATCTCACACATCTCCCTATAGAGATAATGATGTCATATTTTCTATGAGAAGATCAAAGCCACCAACTCCAGATCATGTGTAGGATTTTTTTATCATGAATTTTGAACTTCCTTTGGCATAGGATATCGCATTATCATTTTTCATTAGTAAAAAGCATAATCCAATCTTTTAAGAATATTTTTATATCTCAAGGAGTTCCCCACATATTGCAATTGTGAGTATTGGTGGGGTGATAAGCCTCTTTTTTAACAATTTTAAGTAATCTTCACCTTCACGGGTTAAGAGACAATTTTCTCCCCTCTGAGTCAGCTTGGTTAGTGGGTTTTATAATCAGGATAAGTTATTCAAAAATCACCATTAATACCCAGATAGACCAATGAAACTATGGATTATTGTTGCATATGTTGGCATGGGACACTCTTCGATTTCCTTTATCTTAGAAGGGTCCACATATATTACTTTTTTAGTGATAACATGACCCAAGAAAGATACTTCTTCCATCCATAACTAACATTTACTATAATTTACATAAATTTTCTCTCTTCACAACTTATTTAGAATACTATTCAAATTCTCCTCACATCCCCCTTACTCTAGAAGTATATTAGAATATCATCTATAATGACTACGACAAATTTTTCTATGTAATATCTAAATAATATATTCATTAAGTTTAGGAATATATCTATAGAATTTTTGAGTCTGAAAGGAATAACTATGAACTCATAGTGTCCATACCTCATTTGAAAGGCAGTATTGTGAATATCTTCCTTCCTTGACTTTAATTATTGATATCCTGACTAAAGATGCACCTTAGGAAAATACTTATCCCCACTCAGTTTATCAAATAATTAATTTATCTTTGGAATGGGATACTTGTTCTTTTTCATTATTTTTTTGAGCTCATGATAATCAATTAAGATGCATATTGATCCATCATTTTTCTTGAAAAATAAGACTAGTGCATCCTACAGTGAAGCACTTGGCTATATAAAACCCTTGTCCATATTCTATTGCCACTACCTCTTCATTTTCTCCAAATCAATAGTGAATATTCTATAAGGTGTCTTTGATATAGGTAGATATCCATGTTTAAGTTCAATTGCTAAATCAACCTCTCGATCCGGAGGAAGACAATGAAATTTTTTAGGGAACACATTAGTGTAGTCCCTTACAGTGGGAATGTCTTTAAGCATTATTATATTTTTTGGCTCAATCATTTGATCTATTTATATTTGTTCATAATGAAATATTATCCACACCTTAAATGTTGACTCTAAAGGTTATTCATCCTCCTCCATACACTTGTATGAAATTTGAGGATGCCTCTAGATGTGAAGAGTGATCTCCCTTTTCTGAAAATTGATGTTATATTTGTATAAAGATAGAAAATATATGCCCAATATAGCATCAAACTCTACCAAAGGAAGTAATACTAGATTTGATGGGAGGTTCAGTCCACAAACATTAACTGGGGAGGAGTTATACACTTTCTATGCAATAATTTACCCATTTTTTGTTCTCAAATATAACTCAATCTTCATATTTTGAGGGGGTTTTTGAATAGTTATACTAAACTTGTGATATATTAAAGAATGCATAGAACCAAAATCAAATAATACATTCTCAATTGTTGAATGAATAACCAGTGTACCTTTAACCGCATCATTTTTAGGATCCACGTCAGTAGTAGTGATGGTATAATATTTCCCTTCATCTTTTGGATTTGGTGGCTACTAACACCAATTTCCCTCAAGGAGTCAAGGTTTAGTGCATAGACATGTATAGTTTCCTTTCTCTCTATAGTTGAAACATTGTACCATGGGTGGTGCTCTCCTTTCTTCCACCATATTGTCCAACTTCTTCATGTATCTTCTTCATTCATGATATTGGTGGAATTCTCCCCCATACTTATAGCATTTCCCCAGCCGTTTTGGGTAATTCCCATGATGCTTATTCCCAAAATTTTAACATGTTAGTGGCTGATCTTTCTTTCCACCATTCTCATTAGATCCCTCGGCTTGAATGTAATGCCCCAGTTCCAGAAACCACCCAAAGGTTCCCCATACCCAGTTGGTAACATGGCCTCAAGCACATTTCCCCAAATGCCAGAGGCTACCGACTAGCAGCAAGGGCCTTCGGTGTTATAGTGGGGAAACTATTCCCTCAATGTCACAGTACACCGCTGAAGTAAACAACAAATTCAATAGAAGAAGCAGTAAATGTCCCACAATGGTAAACAGTGGAAGACTGGTAGAGAAACAACTGGAGAAAATATATATATATATATATATGATACATGATACATATGTGTCTAGGAAAGTAGCCAAAAAAGCCACAATGCTGAATACAGTACTAAACCAAAGTACAAAAGAAAAACAGATGAGCAACTCCTCAGCATCGCAAGCCTCGACTTGGTCTCATGCTCTCCGACTCCAATGCAATCAAGTACCTAAAGTCGAAGGGTGCTTTCCCTTTTCTATACCTGCAGTAATTTAATCTGTTTGGGACCAAAAGCATGGACCAAACAGGGTGTGAGACTAAATCCCAGTAGGCAACCACCCAAAGATCTATGCCTAATAGTCAGTGAATATATGGTAGGTAAAGTACAGAAAGAAGTACATAGGAAAAATACTCAGAAGTAAATAATCCTAAGTTCCAATATCAAGAAAAAACTAAGAAGAAGCTAAACACAAACAGGTAACCCTATGAGAAGTACTCACAGTCATCCCCTCTGGTCCTACCTAACAATTATGAACAACCCTCTGGGAAGTACACTTAGCTTAACCCCTCTGGTTTGGTCATACAAAAATTATAAGACTCTTTGAGGAAGCTCACTCGGTCAATTACCCTTATAGTATAAGGTAGTCAGTGACTCTCTGAGGAAGATCACACAGTAAATTCCCCTTATATCCCCAAGTTCAAGAGACACTATGAGGAAGCTCACTCGGTCAATTCCTCTTATAGCCCCAGGTCGTTCATAGACTCTCTAAGGAAGCTCACCCGGTCAATTCCTCTTATAGTCTGGAGTGGTTCAAGGTAATTCAAGTAAACAAACCCTCTGAGGAAGCTCACTCGCTCTATCCACTTATAGTCTATAAAGCTCAAAGACTCTCTGAGGAAGCTCACTCAGTCTATCCCCCTATAGTCTAAAATTTCCAAAGACTGTCTGAGGAATCTCACTCGGTCTATCCTCTTATAGTCTATACTATCCAAAGACTCTCTGAGGAAGCTCAATATTTCTATCATATTTTAGTCTATAGCACCAAGTTCTCACATCCCTGTGTAATTCAACACATAGTAATTATATAAGGCCAAAGTAAACCTACATAACAACTTGGATAACCAGTCTACAGCATCTCACGCATGTCAGATAACAACACTCCATCCTATGACCAAAAGGCATGGAAAACAGGTAAATTGCCAATAGGCTAAACAGGACCAAACAGTTGTAAATAGAACAAAGCATGAGAAGAACATCCAAGTCATAGCAATCAACCCAATTCATATCCAAATAACCTCTACAGAAGCATAAAAGCATGGCATGAAAACAAAAGGGGTAAAACGGTAAACACACAATACCTCGTTCAAGGGTATTGGTGGAATTTGCACATTATACTAAAAGACTTTGAACAGAAAAGCAAAAACCACCTTCCTCGGGGTTGGGAGATCAATATACATGAACCAAAAAGCTTGAATCTCCTTGGAACGTCATAGATCTATGAAAACGTCCAAAATGTTCAACCCATGATAACTTAGAAAAGAAGAAGAAATGGAAAACAAGGATCATGTAGAATAGAGAAATCACTGATGAAATTCCAATGCAATCAACGGTTCTCAAAAGAGAGTACAGACAGAGGATCGGGGGCTCCTCAAAGATCTACGGGTGCTTGGCTCTCTCGGACGAACAAAACCTAGAAGGAGTGGTTTATGTGTGTCAGACGTGACCCTGGTGAATTTAATGAAAAAAAAGAAACTAAACAACATGTACTTTTGAAGTACATGGAGTGTACCCGCCTTTTCCATACTCCTCTTTATGCGTCCTCCACATCACGCCACACGACCGTGTGTGTGGCCATGACACAACCAGCACACTGACTTCTGTGGCAACAAAGTACATGGTGTGTACTCATAATGTACATGTCATGTACTTCAAAAATTTCCAGAAACTCCTCTTTTCTCAAAAACTCTAGAAAAAGGAAAAACATACCTGAAAGAAAGATCCGGGTTCTTACAAACTTCCCCCTTAAAGAAATTTTTTCCCAAATTTCCCTTGCATGGCGTAGAAGAAGAAACCTCGAACAACTCCAGCCACTGTGATCGTACATTGGCCTCCCTCTCCCAAGTCTCATCTTGTACTCGCCCGTTCTTCCATAACACCCATACCAGAGGAACAGACCATCCGTAGAGAACCTTTGTACTATGACTGAAAATCCAGATACGATGCTCCTCAAAAGATGCATCCACCTCCAACTCAACTTACTCAGGTTAGAAAGCATCAGAAGGCTCTAGAAAGTAATGTCGGAGCTGAGAAACATGGAAGATGTCATGCATAGCCCGGAACCTCTGAGGTAACTTCAACCGATAGGCAACTGGACCAACTCTATCCAACACCTCAAATGGTCCGATGTACCTCGGTGAAAGCTTACCATGTCTCATAATCCTACTGTGTCCCAACCTTAGTGCAACACACAGGAAAACTTGATTCCCAACATCAAACTCCCAAGGTCGTCTCCGCTAATCAGCATAAGACTTTTGAAGATACTATGCAGTATTCATCCTCTTTCGAATCAACTCTATCTGCTTTGTGGTCTCCTGGACAAGACGAGGTCCCTGCATAGCTGCCTCTCCTACCTCCATCCAACATAAGGGTGATCGGCATGGCCTACCATACAAATCCTCATAAGGTGTCATCTGAATAGTTTCCTGGAAACCATTGTTGTAGGAAAACTCCACAATAGGTATATACTTCTCCCAAGAACCTCCAAAATCCAGGATGCATGCTCGGAGCATTTCCTCAAGCACCTGAATCGTACGCTCAGACTAGCCATCTGTCTGGGGATGGTATGTTGTACTCAAAAGTACATGTGTACCCAAAGCCATCTGAAGCCCCTTCCAGACCTGAGAAGCAAAATGTGCATCCCTGTCTAATACAATGGAGTGAAGAACCCCATGTAGACATAAAATCTCTCGGATGTACATTCTTCCCAACTCGTCAACACTAAAAGTCTTTTTTATCAGAAATAAGTGAGAAACCTTCATGAGCCTATCAATGAAAACCCATACTATTTTGTTCCCTCGACGAGACCTCGACAACCCTGTCACGAAATCCACCACAATGTTTTTCCACTTCCACTCAAGAATGGGTAACTATTGCAAAAGCCATGCTGGTCGCTGATGCTCCACCTTCACCTGCTGACAAGTGGAACACCTCATGATGAACCCAGCAATATCCCTCTTTATACCTGGCCACCAATACTAATGGTGTAGATCACTATACATCTTGGTTCCACCGGGATGAACTTCTCAAACTGAGGAATGAAAGTCCCACATTATCTCCTCATGTATATCTGCTAGGACCCATACGCACCCCTATAAATGCAAGATCTCATCCTCACCTATAGTCCATCAAGGAATATGGTACTCTCATGAAATGCTTTCCTGTAGGACTAGGCCTTCAGAATCTGATAGCTACCTCATTCGTACTCGATCAAGAAGGGTAGAGGTAACAGCTACAGAAGATAGAAAATTCTGCCCATGTCTATCTTGCACCTCCAAATGCAACTCAGAGAACAGAGCCATAAGCTGCCACTCACTTCTGGCCTCCTGAACTGCCTGAATCTGAGTCCTCCTACTCAGTGCATCTGCCATAGCATTGCCTTTCCTAGGCGTGTAGTCAAGCTCAAAGTCAATGGACTGAAGGTAATCAACCCACCTTCTCAGCCTAAAATTCAAGCCACTCTGATTGAAAATGTACCTAAGACTTTTTTGGTTGGTGAAGACCACAAAATTATCTCCCAGAAGATAATGTCTCCAACAATGTAAGGCATGAACAACAGCTACCAAATCCAAATCATGTGTCGGGTAATTCCTCTCATGTGGCCTCAACTGCCGAGACCCATACGCAACGAATCCATCTGCCCACATAAGCACATCTCCCAGCCCAATACCTGATTCATTGCAGTAAACAATATAGCTCTTTCCAGGCTCTGGAAAGACTAGTATCGGTGCTGAAGTCAACCTCCCTTTCAGCTCCCGAAAGGATGACTCACTTGAATCTGACCATAAGAACATTCACTCCTTCTTAGTCAGACCTGTCAGTGGTTCTTCTAAGCAGTAAAAGTCTTGTATGAAACATTTGTAGTATCCAGATAGTCCTATAAAACTTCTCACCTCAAAAATGTTCTTCAACTGCTCCCAGAAAACTACTTCTCTCACATTCTATGGGTCTACTGACACTCCTGTCTCTGAGATAACATGACCCAAGAAGTGAATCTTGTCCATCCAAAAGTGGCACTTGGAGAGCTTAGCATATAACTGATGCTCTGTCAGTGTACTCGAAATGATATCATGATGGGTAGCACGGTTGTGTCGAGTGTGAGAGTACACCAAGATATCATACACGAAAACAGCCACGAAGGAATCCAAGTATGCATGGAACACTCGGTTCATCAGTTCCATGAAAACTGCAGGCATTTTCATGAGACCGAACAGCATAACCAAGTACTCGTATAGACCATACCGACTCTGGAAGGCTGTAAGAGGTATATCTGATGGTCTAACGCGCAACTGATTATAATCGGATCTCAAATCAATCTTCGAGAACACCCTGTCTTCTCGAAGCTGATCAAAGAGATCATCGATCCTCGACAAGGGATATTAGTTCTTGATCATCAACTGGATCAACATCTGATAGTCCACAAAAAGCCTAAGGGTACCGTTTACCTTCTTCACAAATAGAAGAGTCGAACCCCAAGGAGAAGTATTGGGTCAGATAAAACCCTTTGTCTGCAACTCTTCCAATTGCTTCTTGAGCTCCTGCTACTCAGGTGTAGCCATCCTATAAGGAGGAATGGACACTGGTGCCGCTCCTGGCACAAGATCAATCGAGAATTCTACCTCACACTCTGGAGGAAAACTTGAAAAGTCCTCTGGAAAGATATCTCTGAAATGATCCACCACTAGAGGAAAGTCTAACTATGAAGTCCCCTGGTCATCTAGTTAAAGACTAGCAATCTGGGTTGTAACTCCTCCCAAACCCTAATGCTCTGGACCTGCTCTGCTCGCATGGACATTAGATTCACCCCTATAAAGAAAGGATCCACCCTATGGGGATATGAAACTCACCATATAGTGATAACAGTCGACGAATACCTGGAATGGAACTAACCAGTCCATCCCAAGAATGAAATCATAACCTGTCATCTCTAGGACATACATGTCCCATAGAAAGTGACACCCACCAACCTCTAGAGGTAAATCCTTGTACTGACATACACTAGCTTTCCTAGTTCCCAATGGTGTGTCTAGTGTCAAGATTTCGGTAGAATAAAAGATACAGAGACCAAGAGGCACCACAATTGTGACATATATAAAGCTATGGTAAGCCCTTGTATCAAAAAGTGATAAAGAAAAAAATGAGGCTACTAAGATTGTACCTCGAACTGTAGACAGGCTGAGATCATGCACCTAATAGGTCTACTCCACTGCAAAGGTCTGGCCTACTCCACGGCCCTGTAACCCTTCCTGACTACTCTGAGCTAATCCACTCTGCTGCCAGTGGTATCCTGGTGACTGACCACCACGGTCGCGACCTCCACCTCCGCCCAAATGACCGAAAGAACTCCAGTTCCCAGACTTGTGAGAAACTGGCGATGCCTCTCCTGAATGTGGGGTCATAGAAGAACCCATACCACCAGCTGCAGGTGAGAAGATCTGACAGAAACGCTGAGGATGGCCCATCATGCCGCAAGATCAGAACTCCATCAGGTCTCTCTAGCACTGAGGCCTAGTATGCCCGCTCCTCCATCATTGGTAGCATACTACCTGGCTGCCTGAAGATACATCCCTCCTACTCTGATCTCCTCGAGCAGACTCCCTACAGTGCTTCCTGCTATCAGTAGGAGGAACACTAACTCTAGATGTCAAACTGCCCTGGTTCACTACTCCAGAATCCCTCAGATTATGCTCAGTGATCAGCAACTGGATGACAATAGAGGATTTTGAATTCAACCTGAAGAAGTTCATTTGTGATCAGATGTCGTGCCTCAGAACATCCTTGAACTTTTATGCAAGGAACAAATCATCACCTCCAGGAATAGGCATGAAACATTTCAACTCAGTAAAGTGAGACGAGTACTCCATAACAGAAAGAGTTCCCTACTCCAGACTTATAAACTCTCGGGCTCGATCATCCCTCAAGGTATCTGGGTAGAAGTAATTGTATAAGATGTGCTGAAACTCTTCCCAAGTCATACTTTACTGGAATCCTGACTGGGAGATCACCTCCCACCACCTCTTGGTGGAGTCTCAGAGCATATAGATAAAGAGATTCACCATATTCTCTGGAGGTATCTCTAGATGCTTGAACATTGTCATCATGGACTCTGGCCATTATTCTACAGCCTGGGTTCCTCCATCCCCTGAGAAAGTGGGAGGATGTTGCTGCTGGAAAACCCGCGTCAACTCTTCCATCGACGGGGTGGGAGGCGGCGCACCCTGGAAGGTCTGCATCATCCTTAGAAAACCTTCTCTAAACTGCGCATCGGTGCCTACAACTGGTATAACTGTCAGTGCCAAGGCTGGCATAGCAGGAGGATCTACAGGAGGTCCCTGATTAGCCATATCTGGTGTCTGATCATCGTCTGGCAACAGTCATACAACCGGAGGATGTCTCAGTGGCATAATTATGATAGGTCAAATGCACCCCTTATATTAGGATTATCAAGGACTGAAAACATAAGAGTATAAGAAGGGAATAGGAGAAAGAAACATTCAAGGTTTAAAAAACATGACTACCTAGTGTGTATAAACACTACGCGGCATGTTCTTTTAATCCATTCACATGGGTGTTTACTTCTTCCACAACTGTTCGTGTAACGCCCCAACCACACGGTGTGTTGTCCCCACACACGGTGTGTACTTGAACTCTATTCCTCTGCCTGAGTCTCCTTACACGGCTTACCCACATGGTCCTCTTAATCCTAGACTACATGGCGTGTACTAGACAAGTTTCAACGACCCGTGTTGTTAGTTACACGGTCGGCTACATGGTTCACTCTACATGGCGTACTCCATGTGAACACGGTGTATACTTGAAGGATTTCCCAAAATCGTGTTTTTCGTGACATGGCCAGGTGCCTAGGTTATACTGCACGGTGTGTGAAATCAGGACACGTCATGTATAGTCGAAGTTTCATCCATCTATGTTGTTTGTCACACGGGTAGACACACGGTCACTATAACACGGCGTGTACGTATCGTCCACAGCGTGTTCCTGCAAGATTTTTTTTCCACAACCCCGTGTCCCTACCCACACAGTCAGTGAAACAGTTAAAGACAACACAACATGTATTCATAAAGTGCATGCCATGTATTCTGGGTTTTTCCAGACAGTAGCCCCAGAAACTGCTCCGGAGCCCATAAAACACAAAAGCAAGCATTAAGGTGCCAAATTCTGATCTGTGAGGGCCCATACTCCCCACGAATCAAATCTTGGAATCTCATACGTGTCATATACAAGGGAAAAAAGTCAATGATCCACCATGTTCTGATTCATGTGGGCCCATAACACCTCAAGAATCAAAATTTGGAGTTCATTCAAAAACAACCTTACATATAACAATACCTATTGAAAGAAGGTATTCTATCAAGCATCTATCACAATAGAATGCATATTCTACACAACATCTATCACAATAACATGCAATCGTTAATGCACCCTATATGGCATGGCAAAAATGCATGACATGTGATTTCAATCAAGTGTCTATATGATGCATGAGATGGAATACCATCATCTCATCAGGTTGCAACAGAAATATAACCCCAATAATATCAACAGTAATAGCACAAAACATGTGATTCACCCATCGGTGAAAATTAGATAAATCGTAATCTTGCAAAACAAAAATAAATTGAAATAAACGAGGTAGATTAGCTTTTCCATGTACACGGGTTAGCTACTCCTAGGCACAACTTATTACCAAGTACCTATTCCATCCTATACCTGGCTATAGGCTCCAAAAAGTAAGTCAATAGAAAATAATTCCTCTGATACCACTTTGTAACACCCCGATTCCAGAAGCCACCTAGAGGCGCCCCGTACCCGGTTGGTCACATGGCATCAAGCACATTTCCCCAAATGACAGAGGTTGCTGAATAGCAGCAAGGTCCTTGGGTGTGACAGTGGGGAAACTATGCCCTCATTGGCAGAGTGCACAGCGGAAGTAAACAACACATACAATAGCGGAAGCAGTAAATGTCCAACAACAGTAAACAGCGGAAGACTGATAGAGAAACAACTGGAGAAAAAATATATATATTATGCATGATAAATATGTGTCTAGGAAAGTATCCAAACAACTAAAAATTATGAATATAGTACTAAACCAAAGTACAAAAGAAAAACAGATGAGAAACACCTCAGCATCGCAAGCCTCGGCTTGGTCCTACGCTCTCCGGCTCCAATGCAATCAAGTACCTGAAGTCGAAGGGCGCTTTCACTTGTCTATACCTCCAACAATATAATATGTTTGGGCCCAAAAGCATGGCCCAAAAGAGTGTGAGACTAAATCCCAGTAGGAATCAACCTAAATATCTGTGCCTAACATTTAGTGAATATATGGCAGGTAAAGTACAGAAAGGAGTAAACATGAAAAATACTCAGCAGTAAACAATCCTGAGTTCCAATATCAAGCAATAGCTAACAAGAAGCTAAAAACAAATAGGTAACCCTCTAGGAAGTACTCATAGTCATCCCCTCTGGTCCTACCCAAAAATTACCAACAACCCTCTAGACAGTAGACTCAGCCTAACCCCTCCGGTTTGGTCATACGAAAATTATACGACTCTCTAAGGAAGCTCACTTGGTTAATTTTCATTATAGTATAAGGTAGTTAGGGACTCTCTGAGGAAGATCACATAGTCAATTATCCTTATAGCCCCAAGGTAAAGAGACTCTCTGAGGAATCTCACTCGGTCAATTCATCTTATAGCCCCCGGTCATTCACAGACTCTCTGAGGAATCTCACTCGGTCAATTCCTCTTATAGCCTGGAGTGGTTCAAGGTAATTCAACTAAAACAAAGACTCTCTGAGGAATCTCACTTGGTCTATCCCCTTATAGTCTATAAAACTCAAAGACTCTCTAAGGAATATCACTCAATCTGTCCCCCTATAGTCTATAATGTCCAAAGACTCTCTGAGGAAGCTCACTCGGTCTATCCTCTTATAGTCTATACTATCCAAAGACTCTCTGAGGAAGCTCACTCAGTCTATCCTCTTTTAGTCTATAGCACCAGGTTCTCACGGACCCCTGTAATTCAAATCATAGTAATGCTATAAGGCCAAATTAATCCTACATAACTACTTGGCTAACCAGTCTACAGATTCTCACGCATGTCAGATAACAACACTCTATCCAAAGACCACAAGGCATGGAAAACAGGTAAACGACCAATAGGATAAACAAGACCAAACTGTCATAAACAGAACAAAGCATGAGCAGAAAATCCAAGGCATAAAAATCAACCTAATTAATATCTAAATAACCTCTACACAAGCATACAAGCATGGCAGGAAAACAGAAGGGGTAAAACAGTAAACATGCAATACCCCATTCAAGGGTATTGGTGGAATTTGCACATAATACTCAAATACATTGAACAGAAAGGAACAAAACACCTACCTCAGGGTTTGGAGATCAATATATTGGAACCAAGAAGCTTGAATCTCCTTGGAATGTCGTAGATATAAGAAAATGTATAAAATTTTCAACCGATGATAACTTGGAAAAGAAGGGGAAATGGAAAACAGGGCTCAAGTAGAAGAGAGAACTCACTGATGTGATTCCAACGCAATCAACGGTGCTAAAAACGGAGTACATATGGAGGATCAAGGGCTTTTCGAAGATCAACGGGTTCTTTTCTCTCTCAGATGAATGTAACCAAGAAGGAGTGGTTTCTGTCTATCATACGTGACCCCGGTGCGTTTAATGAAAAAAAAGAAAGTACACAGTGGGTACTTTTAGAGTACACGACATATACTCGCCTTTTCCGTACTCCAGTTTGAGCGGCCTCCACATCACCCCACATGACCATGTGTGCGGACATGACACGGACAGCACACGACCTTATGTGGCAAAAAAGTACACGGTGTGTACTCATAAAGTACACGGCATGTACTTCAAAAATTTCTAGAAACTCCTCTGTTCTCAAAAACTCCAGAAAAAGGAAAAACATACCAGAAAGGAAGATCTGGGTTCTTACAGTGAAACTCCTTTTTAATATACTATATCCATAGCCAAGTGACTCCAAACTCCATCTCCACTTTGAGAGCACATTGAACAACTTCTTCATAACTCCAAAATTATTGAATTGATAGATCCTTTAGAAGATGTTGTTTTAAACCACTAAATAATATATCTATTTTATATAATTTTTTATAACAAAACCTAAGGCATACCTCAAAATCCTTGAGAAATTTTTTTCATAGGACATGATAGATTCACCTTTCTTTTTCTGTAGCTCTGTGAATTCTCTCTCCATATTTTTATGAATTTACTGAGGGAAACACATGTTAAGAAACATTATCTTAAATTCTTCCCACTCCATATATTAATTTTTTTCCCTCAACATGGAGTTTTTAATCAACATCCCCCATTGATCGGACTCTTCATATATATGGTAAATAGTGAGATTCACCGTATTATTCATAGAATAATAGATAATAGAAAATATCTTCTCTATCGAGTTGACCAGTTGTCCCACAACTAGTGGATTAGAAGATCCGCTAATTTTTTATGGTTGTTTCTACATAAAAGACCCAATATCTTGTTTCTCCCTATTAGGTGAAGAAGTAAATTCATCATTATTAAGTTTATTTTTCATATCTTGAGAAAGCTAGGCAACTGTTTCCATGAAATTTTGAACTTCACCTCCAAAATCATTGGTGATGTCATTAGTTAAATAGCTGTATTGTCTCTTACATGGGTTGTTGGCCCAGTTTCTCTTGGTTCCAACCATTTTTGAAAATATGAAAGGTTTTCAAAAAATTAAGTCAACAATTCATGAATAAATAATTTATTCCATTATTAAATTAACTTTAAAGGCATATATTATAGGATCCCTATGTTTAATATTTTTCTATAAAACAATATTCTAAAATTCTTATTCAGATGCTAAGGGTTTTCACTAATGTTATCTAATCATAATTTCAAATTAACTAAACCATTTTTGATACCAACTATAGAGACATTGATTTTCCTTACATTACTATTACACCATTATAAAGATAAACAATATGATAGTGTTACACAACCAGGATCCCAAGGTTTAGTGCCTTGGAAAAGTTAGGACCATACATAACTTTTATATAATAAAACATAAACATTTATCTAATTCCTTCATCTATATATTTTTTTATTGGTCTTCATGTTCTCCTTAGTACAAGTATTCACATAAGCATATACATCAAGTGGAGGGGTAATGTAAAATCTTCATAAGAGGAAGAATAAGATACATAATCATCATCATCATAACATAATAAAAGTATCACCATCATAATCATAAGAGGAATCATTAGATTAAGTAATATAATATGAAAATACACAAAAATTAAACATCATGTCGTATTGGTCGAATACCACACATCATTATGAACAAAGATAACATCACGTTCATGCATATTACACTTGATCATGTGAGATAAATCACATCAAATAATGCATTGGAGAACTATATAATTTCTTACACACCTGTTAAATCCAAAATTTTCATGCCCATATATAATTCTAGGCACACCTGTCACATCATAACATTTACATTATCAAGAATTCCATATAGAACATATATCAATATTGGACATAAAATAACCCATGAAAAGAAATGAGTTGAATTTAACAAAGAATATATTCTTGAATAAAATTTTGGGTTTCCAATTTTAATAGGTAATAACATACTTGGTATAATAATCATCAATCTTGAGTAAAGATGAAACAATCTCATCGTAAGTGAAAGATATATTTTTGTAACAAAGAGTTATTTTGGAAAAATATTTGCATTTGTCAAAAAACTAGATTGGAAACATGTATATCCCAAAAAAATAAAAAGAAAGGAAAAATAAATGATATTTAAGTAATATTAAAGGAAACCCGCACTAAAAATGGAGTGAAATAGGGAAAACCCAAAGAAAGAGAGTTGGGTTTGAGAATCCCCTTACCTTAAGTATGAATTCGTTCTTCACGATAATATCCTGGATAATAAAATTAATTTCATTAAATGAAAAAAACAGAACCTTTTATACATCAATTTTATTCATTATAGTTTTATTAATTTCATTTGTGGGATTTTAGATGAGTTATAGATTTTAATTTCATCGCTCTGGAGTGTTCTTTTTCATGGTTTAATGATCGGTTCACTTGTATATGAGTATGGAAGTTCCTGTAAAATTAGAATAGTTATCGAGAATTGAAATTGTATTTTGTTAATTAAATTTAAGAAGATTAAATTGTCTTATATATAATTTTTTTTATGGTATGTGGATTAATTTTTATATAAATAGTTGATTAAAATGATTTAATTTATGTGGAAGATTTTATAATCATCACGAACTCACATCATTTTATTTAATATCATGTTTATATATTGATTATAGAATATTATATAACATATAATATGTATAAAATAATCTTATTTAACCTTAATTATGGTTTTATGAATAGTCAAGAAGATGTTAGCAAAAAATGAAAATGCATCATCCATGGTGTCAGTAAATCAACACACTAGAGGTAATATTTTTATTTTTAGAATAAAAGGAAAAGGGGAGAGATTAGAAGATGAATTAAACCATTAACATAATAACTTTACATTATATAAAGGATACATGAGTTTTAATGCCACTAGTACAGGTGTATGTTAGTATAGGATAAGAAAATAAATTAAATTGAAAAGAATTCAAAAGAAAAAGAAACAGGATTTTACCTCTTGAATTTATCCTCCTCAAGAACCTTCTAAGGTTAAAAGGTTTCGTATTTTGACTATACCAAGGGATCTTGGAAATAAGTTAGTTTATTTGTAATATTATTGGGTAGAACATTAAAAATATTCAAGGATTGGAAGGTGTGAGGTGAAGAGGTGGTGAGGTTTTGTTTTTATAGGGGAGGGGAAGGGTGTTTTCTCATAATGTTATTCATTAGTTTATTATATTAGTTCATAACTATGAATAGATTGAATATTATAATTAAATATATTAAAATAATTTACTAGAGTAATATATTTTGGTATTAAATCATCCATACATCATCTACGACTCAATAATTCATGTATTTACCTTTTATTGAAAATTATCATATTTTTTCCATTCACCAAAAATTAAAGTATTTTAGAAAAATCCCAAAAAATCACTCTAACCATTTTTAAATGTGTATAATTGAAAAATGAAATTTGTGTTATGAAAATAGTTTTCTAAATATAAGAACTTTAATTTTTAATTAAAATCATCATTTTTTCAAAAAATAATTATTTTAAAACGGTAATTGATTTTATAATACTTTGAAAAATGAATTAATACCTCATAAGATTAACTTATAATTGTAATTAAATAAAATCTTAATTTATGAATCTATTTTATAAAAATAAATAAATATATTAATTATAAAATTAAAAATTAGCATTTATTTTTTATAAAAATACCAACACTTAACTAATAATTTTTAAAATATTTATTTACATGTACTATGATATAATTATATCATGTTATAATTTATATGACGCATAAATTTTAATTATACTTTTATAGATGATGTTACTATTATTTTGGTCGAATTACTATACCTAATGGTCATGTTACTATTCCAAGGGTCGGGTTACTATTCCATCAGGATAGGTTCCTTAATTTCTATAAATACCTCTTATTTCATTAATTTTTCATTTATAATATTTACATTATGTATTAAAAGTGATTTTATGTGGTTTATACTACATGAAATAATTATAAGAAGGAAATTTCCATTAACAAAAATTTGGGGTAATTACATTCTTCCCCCCTTATGAAATTTTTCCCTTGAAATTTCATTCTACGTACTATGGTTAAAACATGTGAGGGTACTTCTCTTTTATTGCATCAAATCATTACCATGTTACCTCTTCGTACTTATGGTTCCTTTATAGTAATTTAACCAGGTGAGTAGTCTTTTTATGTATAACTTTGTCTCTATAGTCCAAGATTTTCACTAGTTTCTCCTTGTAAGAGATATCATTTTCCATGTACCACCTTTGGATTCAGTACATGTGAGGTATTTGGTTTGTGATTACTTAATAGGGATATATATAATACATCATTTACAAGAAACATAGTTGGTGGAATTTATGGTCGATAGGCCATTGCTCCGACGCAATCAAGAATATCAAAGGGGATGATGTACTTGGGGCTCAACTTTGCTTTCATCCAAAATCTTGTGATCCTCTTCCATGGATATATGTGGAGGAATACCATGTCTCCAACCCTAAAATCTAGGCCCCATCTATGATTCTCTACATAGGGCTTCTATCTACTTTACTCTTCCTTGATTTGCTGCTCAATTATTTTAAACTTTTCCATCATTTAGTCGACCATTTCTAGTCTTAGTAGCCTACATTAACTGATGTCATCCCATAACACTGGTTTTCTTCATCTTTTCCCCTAAATGGATTAATATGGATCCATATGGATTCTAGTGAAGAAATTTTTGTCATAAATGAACTCAACCAGAGGAAGAAGTTGGTCTCATCCTCCTTTTAAGTATATAGAACATTCCCTTAATATGCCTTCTAATGTATAAATAGTTCATTCATATTGTCCATCAATTTGATAATTATAAGCTATACTGAAGTTCAGATTAGTGTTTAAAGCATGTTAGACACGTTTTTAGAACTTAGAGGTAAATATAGAGTCTTGATCAGATACACTCGATAGTGGTACTCCATGTAGACTTTACACTTCTCTTATGCATATCCTTAAATTTGATCTAGTGGGAAGTCCTATCAAATTTCAATAAACTGAGATTTCTTTGTAAGATGATCCACAATAACCCATATAGCATTGTTTCCTCATGATGTCTTCAGATTTTTGGTGACAAAGTTCATGGTTATGTTTTCTCATTTCCATGTTGGTATGGGAAATAGAGACATAATCCCCTTAGATTTTTTTTATTTCATACTTAACTTTCTAACAAACCATGAACTTTGATATATATTCAGTGATCTCCTTATTCATATTTTCCCACCAATATTTCTCTCAGATATCTTGATACATCTTTGTTCTCCCTGGGTGAATAGAGAAGCTTGAGATATGTACATTTTTCAAAATCTCCTTCTTTATCTTAGGATAGGATGGAACAAATTGGCAGGAACCAAATCTTACAATTTCTTCTTCATAAATTTTAAACTTTGAGTGTTTACACTTTCTCATATCTTCCACATTATTTTCAATTTCCACATCACTTATTTGAGAATCCTTTATTTTCTCCTTGATAGAGGGTTGAGAAATCATTTGAGATAGGATTGGTGATGTTCCTTCCTTAATGATTACCATCTCTATCCTTTTAAAATCTAACAATATTGGATCCTTCTCAATTATCATCATTTATAGTGTTTCAGGATCATTTCTACTTTGGGCATCCACCACTTTATTTTGTTTTCTGGAATGGTAGTGGATTGAGAAACCATAATCCTTGATGATCTCTAACAATACTCACCAGTGAATATTAATATCCTTCTGTGTTAATGTATATTTTAGGATCTTATGATCAATATATATCTCACACCTCTCCTCATAGAGATAATGATTCAATATTTTTAATGAGAATATCACAACCGCCAACTCCAGATCATGTATAGGATTTTTTTTATCATAAATTTTGAACTTACTTGAGGTGTAGAATATCACATTATCATTTTGAATTAGTAAACATCATAATACATTCTTTTAAGCATCATTTTATATCCCAAATAATTCCCAACTTATTGGAATTGTGAGTACCGGTGCAGTGATAAGCCTCCTTTTTAACTCTTCTATGTAATATTCACCTTTATTTGTTAAGAGAAAATTCTCTCCCTTATAAGTCAGCATGGTTAGTGGATTTTATAATGAAGATAAGTTATACAAAAATCACCAGTAATACCCTTATAAACCAATGAAACTATCAATTATTATTACCGATGTTGGCATGGGCCACTCTTCGATTTTCCTTATCTTAGAAGGGTCCACATATATTTCTTTTTTTATGATAACATGACCCAAGAAAGATACTTATTCCATCCATAAATCACATTTACTATAATTTAGATAAATTTTCTCCCTTATCAAATTCTTTGGAATAATATTCAAATGCTCCTCATATTCCCCCTTACTCTAGGAGTATATTTTATTATCATCTATAAAGACTACCATTAATTTTTTTGAGGTAATATCTAAAGACTCTATTAATTATGTCCTTGAATATTTCTAGAGAATTTGTGAGTCTAAAAGGAATAAATATGAACTCATGGTGTCCATACCACATTCAAAAGGTATTCTTGGGAATATCTTCCTACCTTGCCTTTAATTATTGATATCCCAACTGAAGATCCACCTTATAAAAAAACATGGCCCCACTAAGTTTATCAAACAATTAATTTATCTTTGGAAGGAGATACTTGTTCTTTTTCCTGATTTTTTTGAGCTCATGATAATCAATGAAGAGGCATATTGATCCACCCTTCTTCTAGACAAAGAGGACTAGTGCACACCCACAGTGAAGCACTTGGGTATATAAAACCCTTGTCTATATTCTATTGTAACTGCCTCTTCTGTTCTATAACTCAATGGCGATCATTATATAAGGTGTGTTTGATACAAGCAGAGATCCAAGTTTATGTTCAATTGAGAACTCATCCTCTTGACCAGGATGAAGACTATGGAATTCTTCAGGAAACACATCAGTGTAGTCCTTTACAATAGACATGTCTTCAAGCATGATTATCTTCTTTTTCAAAATCATTTGATCTAGATATACTTGTTCATAAGGAAATAATATCCACACTATAGATGATGAATCTAAAAGATATTCAACCTTCTCCTTACACTTGTACAGAATTGGAGGATTCCTTGGGATGTGAAGAGTGGTCTCTCTTTTTTGAAAGTTGGTGTTGAATTTGTATAAAGATAGACAATAGATTCCCAATATATCTTCAAACACTACCAAAGGAAGTAAGAATAGATTTGTTGGGAGGTTCAGTCCACAAAAATTAACTAGGGATGAGTTATACACTTTGTATTCAATAATTTCCCCATTTTTTGTTCTTAAAGATAACTCAACCTTTATATTTTGAGGGGGTGTTTGAATAGTTCTACTAAACTTGAAATATATGAAATAATTCCTAGAACCATAATCAAATAATACATTCTCTATTGTTGAATGAATAACCAGTGTACATGTCACCAAATCATTTTTAGGATCCATCGTAGTAGTAGTGATGGCTTAATCTTTCCCTTGCTCTTTTAGATTTTGTGGCTACTAACACTGATTTCCCTCAAGCAGTCAAGGTTTAGAGCACATAACATTATAGTACCCTTTCTCCCAATAGTTGAAACATTGGACTGTGGGTGGTGCTATCCATTATTCCACCACATTTTCCAACTTACTGATGTCTATTATTCATTCATGATATTAGTGTCATTCTCTCCCACACTTATATCATTTCCCTGTCTATTTTGGGTAATTCCCTTGATGCGTCTTCCCAAATTTTTAACATGTGAGTGGATGGTCTTTCTTTCCACCATTCTCATAGTACCCCCCCATCTTGAAACTACTTCTTTCATTTCTTATCTCCAAATCCAAGGGACCATTCTCCAAACTCCATGTCCACTTTGAGAGCACATGGAAAAACTTCTTTATAACTCTAAAATTCTCAAATTTCTATATCCTTTAGAAAATTTGATTTTAAACCACAAAATAATATATAAATTTTTCTATAATTGTTTATAACAAAACCTAAATCATAACTTGGAAGCCTTGTGAAATTTTATTCATAGTACATGATATATTCACCTTTATTTTTCTTCAGATCTATGAATTATCTATCCATGTTTTTGTGATGATACTGAGGGAAACCCTTTTTAAGAAACATTGTCTTAAATTCATCCCACTTAATATCTTCAATTTTTTCCTTGACATAGTGTTTTTAATTGACATCCACCGTTGATCGGACTCTTCATATAGATAGTAAATGGTCAGATTCACATTATCCTTCTTATAACAGTGGAGAATATAAAATATCTTCTCTATCGAGTTGACTAGTTGTCCCACAACTAGTGGATCAGAAGACCCACTAAATTTTGGTGGTTTTTGCCACATAAAATACTCAATATCTAGTTTCTCCCTCTTAGATGAAGAAATAAATTCCACATTATTCAATTTATTTTTCATATCTTGAGATATCTAGGCAATAATTGACCTAAAATTTTGAACTCCACCTCCCAAAGCATTGGGGATGTCATTGAAGAAATTGTTTTATTGTCCCTCACTTGGGTTGTTGGCCTGGTTTCTCTTGGTTCCCACCATTTTTTAAAATAAAAATGGTTTGAACAAAACATTAGTCAATAATTCATGAATAAATAATTTATTCCATTGTGAAATTAACATTAAAGGCATATATTGTGGGATCCTTATGTTTAACATTTTTCTATAAAAAAATTTCTCAGGTACTTAGTCTCATGCTTATGGTTTTCACTAATGTTATCTAATCATAATTCCCAAATTAACTAAACCATCCTTTGATACCAACTATAGTGACCATGATTTTCCTTACATTACTATTACTCTATTATAACGATAAACAATATAATAGTGTTACACAACCAATATCCAAAGGTTTAGTGACTTGGAAAAATTAGGACCATACAAAAATTTTAGATAAAAAAACATAGACATTTATTTAATTCCTTTTCTCTAGTTTCTCATTGTCCTTCGTTTTATCCTTATTACAAATATTCACCTAAGGATATACATCAAAAGGTGGGGTAAGGTAAAAGCCCCGTAAGAGAAAGAATAAGAGGCATGAAACATGGTTGAGCATAATAATCATCATCCTAACATAATAAAAGTATCATCATAATAATCATGAGATTAAGCATTAGATAAAGTAATGGAATATGAAAATACATAAAAATAAAACATCGTGTCTTCATGGATGAATACCAAACATCATTATGAACAAAACTAGCATCACGTTCATGCATATTTCACTTGATCACATGAGATAAATCACATTAAATAGTGCTTTGGATCATCATATAATTCCATACACACCCATCACGTCATAAATTTTCGTGCTCAATAGAATTCTAGGTGCACCCGTCACATCATAACATTTACATTATCATGCATGAAACATATAACATATATAAATATTGGACATAAAATAACCCATGAAAAGAAATGAGTTGAATTTAAAAAATCATAGATTAATGAATATACTTTTGGGTTTCCAAATTAAATAGGGAATATAATACTTGGTATAAGAATCATCAATATTGAGTGAATATGAAACTATCTCATCAGAAGTGAAAGATATATTTTTGTAACGAAGAGTTATTTTGAAAAAATCTTTTAAAATATCATAAAACTATATTCAAAACATGTATATCCCAAAAAATAAAATTGAAATAAAAATAAATGTTATTTACATAATATAAAATGAAAATACACACTAGAAATGGAGTGAAAGAGGGAACCCCCAAAGAAAGAGAGTTGGGTTTGAGAATCCCCTTACCTTATGTATGAATTCTTTATTCACGATAATATCTTGGATAATAAAATTAAATTTATTAAATGAAAAAAGAAGTACCTTTTATAAATTACTTTGATTCATTGTAGTTTTATTAAGTTAATTTATAGTCTTTTAGATGAGTTATAGAGATTAATTTCATCATTAGTGAGTTTTCTTTTTCTTGGTTTTCATGATTGGTTCACTTTTATATGAGTATGGAAGTTCATGTAAGATTGAAATAGTTATCCAGAATTGAAATTATACTTTATTAATGAAATTTAATAATATTAAATGATCTTATATATCATTTTTATATGGTATGGGGATTAATTATTATATAAAGAGTTAATGAAAATGATTTAATTTTTTTGGAAGATTTTATAACCATCACAAAAACATATCATTTTATTTAATATAATGTTTATATATTGATTAAAAAACATTATATAACCTATAATATGTATAAAATAATCTTATTTAAACATAATTATGGTTTGATGAATAGTTGGGAAGATGTTAGAGAAAAATGAAAACGCGCCATCCATGGTGGCAGTAAATCAACACACTACAGACGATATTATCATTTTTAGAATAAATGGAAAAGGGAAGAGAATAGAATATGAATTAGTCAATTAACATAATAAAAATTCATTATATAAAAGATACTTGAGTTTTAATTCCACTTGTACAAGTGGGTTTTAAGGGAGTATAAAAAAATAAATGAAATTGAAAAGAAATTAAAAGAAAAAGAAAGAGGATTTTACCTCTTCAATTTCCCCTCCTTGAGAACCTCCTTAGGGGAAAGGGTTTCATATTTTTTTGATATCAAGGGATCTTGTACATGGTATGGTTTATTTATAAGAGTATTGGGTAGAAATTTGATACTATTCAAGGCTTCGAAGGTGTGAGGTGAAGAGGTGGTGAGGGGTAGTATTTATTGGAGAAGAGAGAGGTGTTTTCTTATAATTTTATTCATTAGTTTATTATATTGTTTCATGACTAAGAATAGATTGAAAATTATAACTAAATATATTAAAATAATTAATTAGAGTTAAATATTTTGTTATTACATCATCCATACATCATCTATGATTTAATAATTCATGTATTTTTCTTTTATCTTAAATTATCGTATTTTTCCATTCACCAAAAACTCAAGTATTTTAGAAAAATACCAAAAATTAACCCTAACCATTTTTCAATGTTTAGAATTAAAAAATCGACTCTATTTTATGAAAATAATATTTATAACCAGATAAATTTAATTTTTAATTAAAATCATTATTTATTCCAAAAAATATCGATTTTAAAATTATAACTGGTTTTATAACTCTTTAAAACATTAATTAAGGTCTCATAAAATTATATTATAATCATAATACAACGAAATTTTAATTTATGATTCAATTTTATTAAAATAAATAAATATATTAATTATAAAATTATAAATAAACATATATTTTTTATAAAAATACTAACATTTAACTCATAATTTTTAAAATATATATTTACATATACTATAATATAATTATATTATATTATCATTTATAAGATGCATAAATTTTAATTATACTTTCATATATGAAGTTATTATTATATTTCCAAAATGACTATTCCTTATGGTCATGTTACTATTCCAATGGTTAGATTATTATTCCATCAGGATAGGTTCGTTAATTTCAAGAAATACCTCTTATTTAATTTATTATTAATTTATAAAGTTTATATTGTGTTCTAGAAGTGATTTTATGTGGTTTATACTATATGAAGTAATTATTAGAAGGTAATTTACATTAATAAAACATTCTTTTTGTTATAATGAGGCCTTTCAGTTGGGTGATTATGAGTTATAAGTGAAGCCACCAAGGCAGGTAGGATAGCCACAGTGGGCAGACAAGATTAGGACATATTAAACATAGAAGTTTGGGACATGGATGGATGAGAATCTCATGGAGATATTTTTGTATGTCATATAAACCATTTACTTGGGATCTTAGAGAGATGAGCAACCTATGTTGTATTTTATGTGGGAGTTTTAATCATAGTAACCTCGTGTGTTCCAAGGAGAGGATTAAATTTGTGAATAAAAGTATTTGATAGAGTCAGTGTGGACTATATTTTTTAGATAAGGGCACTCCCTGGTTAGAGAATTAATTTGTACAATTATATACTTATAAGAACACTGAAAATATAGTGGTATGTATAGGTATATGTGGGTATACATGAGGGAATAATGGGGAAGAACATTGAATCCAAGCCTTTTGAGAGTTTTTCAAGACTATAAGGGAGAATCAATAATGTGATTTTATAAACTTGGAGCAAGGAGATTACTCATTCATGTATTATTTAGTGAGGTTCTAATACCTATTTCATTTTACACCAACTATGGAAGGATATGAAATCACCATAGTGATGTGATTTGAGGATTGTTTGTAGCATGTTATCCTGGTGAATGTAAACATCTTCAAGTTGGAATCATCCTCAACGGTCATGAACTAGGAAACTATAGATGAGTGGAACATGAATGATGAGACTATATTGAGTTGGTAATTGTTGTTAGGTGAGACATGAGGTGAATCTATAGGTAGTGAGAATTGGGGAAACGAAGAGGCCCATCAATGTAGTCAGGAAAGAGACTCTTGGATACCACCACATAGTGGATCACCAATGTTATGTTTACACTATGGGAATATGGTAAATGTTAGGTATTAGTAAAATTATCCTCTAGAGTAGTGGTGGCTATGTGAGTATATAGGACATTTGGAGATGTTATTTTGGAAAACATTGCTGACAGTAGGGAGTTAGGGACTGAGTATGACTCAAGGGTCTAAGGTGTGACTAAGAGCGGTGTTAGGAGATGGTATTAAAGATATGAACTAATGTGAATGATATGGATGGAGAGAGATACATAGAATTGGGTGATGTGGATATTATTTTATACATCTACATAGGTAGAATAATCATCAATATGTTTGGATTCAAGATAAATTCATACAATTGAGTTGACATATTCATAGAAGGATAGAGATCAAGCGAAAAATATAGATAATTCATGATGGTGGTTTTGGTTTTGTTATCGGTGTGAAGGATAATGGTGCATGAGGTGTTTTTGTGATAATTGAATTAACCTACTGTGGTTAATATGAGGGAATCTGGTGTAATGTGAAACTTATGTGGGAATAAAGTACGATGCGGGGTTTTTGTGGGAATCAGGTGCAATGTGGATTTTATAGGAGAATTAAGAGAGATACGAGACTTTATGAATGTCATGTATGATGTGGTTATTAAATGGAAAAATTATTAGATGTGTAAATGAGGGTTTATGGTGGTTGAAACACATGTTTTATTAGGTGACAGTCAATATAGAACCATTGAGATATCGAGACCCTGGGTCGGGAAGCAACTGGGTAGGTAATTCCAGTAGTAGGGAGGGCCCATAGGATGATTAGGTTATTTTTTTATTAGCTGGATTAGTCTAGGTGTTTGGAAATGATATAGATGCATTCAGTTCCATCTCAGAGGATAAGAAAGTGGATAGTGGGATACTCAAGATGGATGAGCTTTCGATCGATGAATGGATGAAATATCTTGTCGATGAGCTATTATATAGTGGGGATATTATAAAACCCTATAGTTCATTGAAGGTTATAAAATGTTTAAATTTTTCTAAAACCCATGTGTTTTACTTTTTTTAAGTTCCGTAGTGGTTTAGAGTGACCGAAGAAGAATTTCGGGTGAATTGGGTAGGACTCTAGTAGAAATGGTTGCAAACACATGACACTATATGTCACGACATGAATGGGATGAGCAAAGGGGGATCCCATATCCTTATAACTCACATCATAGACATGTTGATCATGTAATGACTCTTTCTAGGAATACATGAACAAAATAAAAGAAAATTGTTTTAAAAAATTTAAAATCTATTTGGGGAAAGGTCATTTGGCCAAGCCAGTAGTAGACATGCCTTGTTCCTCCCTTAATTATTTTATTTCAATTGATGGATTCTACATAGATTATTTACAAATATTAGATCCTTTAGAAGTAGGTTGTATCTTGGGGTATGGATAACACTTTATATCCATCCTTATTATATTTATTTCCTTGAATTTAGGTTTTTCAACTTTTATGGCTATTATTCGTTTTTTTCAGATATTTTTTTGTATTTCTGATTCCCATCATTTGATCTAAAATCATAGGATGTTATTTGATGAGTAATAATATATGATCATATGGAAGGTGTTATGTGATGTGATGCATGATAATTTATGTGATATGTTATTTGATGTGTGTTATGTGATGCATGATAAATGGATGTTAGTGGGACAATCCGATTGAGACCAGTTATGTACTTCCTTTAGTATTTGTGGTTCCTAGGAGATACTAGGGGGAAGTATCATGCATGATAGGGTACAATTAATCCTATTATATCATGAATGGTGTGATTTTTGACTCTATGGTTCATTTGTAATGATGACATTGGGTATAGAAATTCCTATAATGGTTTTATGCCTAAGATGGTTCTTTTGGAACACGTTGGATATAGACCATGTGATTATGAGAGATATAGATCATCAGTGGTGAGGCAACATGGTTCCTGAGGGTGAGATGGATGTTGTTGAACATTTTTACAGTTGGGGAAACATGGTTGATAGGTGGTGATGGAGGTTTATCTGAGTTGTGGACTAATATTTTTTATGATAATTCTTTTCATGGTTTTTCAATAAAGTTATTAGGGTTGTGTTCAAAAAGGATAGGTCTTGGTGAGGTGGTATTGACCACTCATTATGGGTGGTGGCCTCTATAGATTAGACGGAATAAGGGATGGTGTTAAACATTAGTATAGATGATGTGATCACTATAGAAGTCCATGAATGATGTTATATAAGACTATTGGATGGGATTTGAGGCTATCCATTTATATTAGGGTCATTTGGAAAAAATTATGGAAGGATGGGTATATACAGGCCTTGTGTTTGTTGTGACGTTGAGCTAGTGGTCGTTTAATGGAACTGGAAGTTTGTGGGACTTTTTTAGGTATTGTGGGAATACATTTTCAATGTTTGGTTTACTCAAAATGGTAATGTGGGAATCTTGGTAGGTTATTGTAGTGTATGTTTTTGTGTTGTTATATGATGTTATGTGTTATGAAAATGGTTAGAAGGTAAAGAGATATTTTGGTATGGTAGGACATGGATATATCATTTCACTCTGGCATTTTTCAAAGTAGGTAAAGGATAACTTATGGATTCTAACCAAAAGTGGTGTGGGATATGTGTTATGTGTTGATTGTCATTTATTTATATTATTTCATACACTGGTATATATATGGGTGTAAGCTAGGGACACCATTGGTGGTGGACTACTAAGTTCATACTCACACCCTTTATGGGCCCTTCAGGACATATGCATAATTAATGGTTTTGACTAAAGGATAAAGATTATGATCTAAGTATATAACCTAATGAGTAGGGGTGTGCAGAGGGTGTACGAGCTTGGTGGAACAACATTTTGAAAATAGACCAAGTGGTTCTATGGTGTATGGATAGAGATCTATTGGGTTTTTTATTCATGTACATATATTATCAGTCCATGGGTTATTCTATCTACTTTTGTCTGATTGGCATTGCATGTAGATATTATCTAGTATATAATAGGTTTAATTTTGGCTTATTATTATCATTTTTTAAAATTTCTTTGACTTTTTTTGATCTATCACTTCTGTAGTAATAGAAGTAGTCATAGTAGTTGTAGTAGTAGTATGATTATGACGATTATTATTATTATTATTATTATTATTATTATTATTATTATTACATTTGTTGTTTTTTTTATTATAGTAGTTTTTATTAATATTATTATCATCATCATCAGAGGGTCTATTGTCTCCACTACCACCAAATAGACTCATGCTACCATCCAAAATCCATTATCATATGGGGAGGGTGCTTAAAGTCATGTGGTGATGGTTGGTCTAGTTACTATTCTAAGTAAACTAAGGTGAAGGGATGTTACAATTAATATTATTACTAAATATCAATTACAAATATTAGTAATTACCTTAACTATAATAATAATTAAAAATTAAAAAATACATAATAATTTTTAATAGTAATAATTATTAAATTAATTAATTAATAATTTTATAATTACTTACTCTTTTCATTATATTATTTAATATAATTGGTAATTGTATTAATAATTACATTATAAATCACATGATAAATTATAATTATTAAATATAAAATCTTTCAACCACTATTATTATTAATTATTAATTATTCTTGATTTTTTTTAATTATTTTAATTAATTATTAATTATATAAATTTCTTTTTTAATTATTAATAAATGTAACATGTTATTGTTTATTAATTAGCTTAAATAATCGCATAATAAATTTAATAATATTATTAATTAGAAGTTTTATTTATTAATTAATTTTTATTATTAATACAATTTTTAATTATTAATTATATTAATTAATTATAAAATTTAGTTTTTAAAATGATGTACAAGTAAAAGTGAAAAAATAATATAACATAGATTTTAGTAAAAAAAATATGAAAAAAAAATGTTACTCACGTTTGCATTTCTACCTTAGATTCTCCTTCATACCATAACCTTAGGCATAGATAATGTTTTCACATCATGTATGACAATGAAAATGTATTGGTGTATGCTCCTCCTATGTATCATCTACTATAGGTGCCTCTATATCATCCTATATGATATCCATTATATTTAATGTCTCCTTTCCAATACCATGTCCCACGTAGATGGAAAATTGTAGCTAGTTGGAACTCTCTCACACATGGACTGAATATGAATCGTGTCTAAAACCTTCTCTAATATAGGAAGTAGATGATTATTGTGTAATGGGAATATCCTCACTGGGAAAAAATATAAATTCTTGTATTCTCCAGTATCCAACTATCAGTACAACATAATCTGATAATATAAAGTAGTACGAAATAAAATCACTAGAAGAAGTGTTTTCGACCACTATAAGTTTATCCAATGGTTATGGATCATATATAAAAATGCATGGGGTTGCATTTGGATGATCATGATATAAATAATCCATGTCCACCACATCATCACGAGGTTCATAAAAATGAATTTTATCACCCTCTAACACTTTAAGGTGGGGCTCAACATCATGATGCACATCAAATAAAATATCATGATAAATCTCATCATTGGGACGACATAGATTTTCCACTGATTTTTGAAAATAGATTTGGTCAAATTTGAATCCATATCTGAAATTAGGGATGTATATGAGGCATGTAATACATGTATCCTATAAAAAATTATTTAGTTAATTACAGTTAATAACATATCAATTCAAAAGGTGAACAACAATTACCAAGTAATAACACCCTCACCCTTGTTTGGTAAGATATAATAATGAACTCATATAATACCAAGGATCATAATAAAAATATTATGGTATATGTGTGTGTATTGTGCATGTCCCCTTTAATTAGGACTCGTGACATATGTATCATATCCCAATATATCATGAATGATGTCTCCTCTACTCAAAATCTCTTTCCTAGACATATTCATGGAATAATTTTAAGGAAATTTACTTTCTAGTTTTGTGATGGGATGAAGGAACCCATACAACCTCATAACTCAATCAAAATGGTTCAACTCAACCATGTGAAAATTAAAAACAAGAACCACAGATGTGTTAAAAGGATGTATCATCATGCAGTAATGAGGGAGACACTAGAGAATAGGTAAGACATGCGAAATCCATGAAATAAAAAATAAAAAAAATTACAATTAATAAAATAAATCATTTATGAGAAACAATAATAATTTAAGTGTATAATTAATAATCATGTAAATCATATGACTAAAAATTGTCCATCATAAGTCTATAATTGTAGACATCATTTCTGGTAATATATAAATGTTTATGGATCCACATCCAATAGTAAATAACATTATTGCATTTATAGTTTCATAATATAAGTTTATATATTTTACTTTTGTATAAATTGGTTAGATAAATATGTGAATTGAAATGAGCAGTTAACCTTCATACCCACATATGAATAACAATAATTCATCCTATAATCTATATCTTGTCGATGAAACATACATTTCCTAGTGCTCTGTATGTATATACAAGGCATGATAACCCCCATATCTATCTCCTTATTAGGTAGATGTCCTCAAGTAAAGGTAAATATATCAAATATTTTAATTTAATAGAATGATTAGAAAACATCATGTCGCTAATATGTTTTAGAATGTATACACATTCAAATCTCAAGAAAGTGATCTCATTAGAATAATCAGCTAGATGAGTGAAGTGTTTTTTATTATATAAGGTTTTTAGCATAATGGTAAGTACCCTACCATCCTGTATCAAAGACCTAAGCTCAAAACCAATCAGTGCAAGATTTTTATATAACTGAAAAATTACTTTAGCACTATAGCAATGTGGGTAATGTAACAAGTATGATATAAAGGTACTAAAATAATTGTACTACTTATTTTTTGATGCTTTTTGGCCATGTATCAGGTAATTCAATCCATTGGTCCTCTAGACTATCTATAGTTGACATATGGTCTTGGTTTTTGATTAGGATCTAATTTAGTGGCGTGTAAGATATTTTAAAGATAGTTAATTTGAACCAATTGTACCATAAGTTAAATCATTGGAGTGACTATGTTTTCTCCCATTAAATACTCCTAGTAGGGGTAGTGACGATGAACCAAAAACACATCTTCAAGTTGATTTTCTATTGGTATAAGATGGGAAGGTAGGGAGGTTTTTTTATTTTAATAGGGTCATGGGTCCACCTTTCAATCCTTGTGTAACTCAAGAACTTTAGTCCAAGAAATTGGGAGGCCTTTGCGCCTCTGGGAATCTAGGCCATGTACTCTAGGATTTACGAACATGTAAGTGTTCCCTCTCATCCTAGTTAAAAAGGTGACTAAACATAAAATAATTAAAAATCAAGGCATTTGGGTTAGGGTTAATTACTCTTCTATCTATTGTATACGTATATGGCTAGAAATTATGGATGTACAATTATCCCAAACCAATATGTTTAATAGTATTTTTACCAAATCATAAAAGTAACCAATAACTCAATTGATCACATTCACTCCCTTAATATGGATATTTTACACAATTGAGACATCCCTGAGAGTAATTTTCATCTCTAGCACCGATAAATGTAAATTATAATCTGCATCCCTCGTATCTCTATGAGTGTTTCATTGAGCTAGTAATTGATAAATGTGAAGTCACACAACATTTAACATATAACTCTATATTCCACAGATAGGTAATGATCATGATAGGTTTTGTGACATGATAGAAGTGGTGTAACCTATGTATTCTCAAAAGTGGAACATGGTGGACCTCTAATATAATAGAAGAAACATAATTTTCTTGGAATGTGAGAAAATAAACATTCAACATATCCATATATTCTATAATTGTTACTATTTATAGTTAATGCAATAAATTTTAGAAAACATTTTTTTGGAATATAAGTAGAAAATTTAGACATTTATTTTTTATTTATAAGGATAGATGATACAAGCTAGAGTTTAATAAATTATTTACATGATAGTGATAAAATAAATAAAAATGGTCAACACTAAATATAACTAGGGCCCCTTCCTACCATGTTTGGATTTTTAATAGTTGTGACCTTCAATGTGAAATATGGTGGATCATAGTCCCACTCACCATTATTAAGACTAGTCTACGTCATTTATAATATAGGTATATTTTAGGCTTCCCAAAGGGAATAACATATTAAAATCATGGACCACAGTCTCTTGATTAGAAAAAAAAGGAAAAATGATGAAAATCCCAAAAATGATTCCAAGGTGCACTATAGTATTCATCTAGTGTTCTCATGTGATGTAATTGATCTAAATTGGGTTTTTTATATGTTAATCAATTTATATTCTATAATGACATGTGCATCCGGATACTGCAGTGCCTAGCAATAAATAAATTCATAGTATATGTGTTCCAATAAGACTACTAGCACTCCACCACTATTTTATATGAGTGGTTCATCATACTATGTAACCTCAAAGTGACTCCCTTAAACGTTGAAGCTTTAAACATGAAATGATGATGCATATTTAAAATATTATCACTAACTCTTTGGAAGTTTTTATCAAAGTGAATCACTGATTTCTTCCCATGATAATCCTATTAGTATCCTTCGAAAAAGTATTATAGACATCAATAAAATTTCTCTTGTGTTAAGCATGTGATAAATAGTTTACAAACACCATTGAATACCTCATTTAACCATTTCACAATATTATTGGTCATATGTACATATCTCATAACACCATTATATGTTAATGAATCTTTCTCCTTAAAAATCTATATCATGGAATCTTACACATCATGATTGGACCATTAAATTTAGTCTATAAAATCATCAAATTTTCTTTATTATGGATCATATGCTAAAATAAGTCAATGTAGCTATATTTAAAATTTTAATAAAAAATATTTGAATATATATAATTTTAAGGAATAATACTTAACATGATGATCACCCTCTTTATTTCCCCATATTTAAAATTCTTATGGAAATTATTGGAAATATATCTAATGAAAATCGATGATAAGCATTAGGTTCTTAGCAATAAACTAATTCACATTTAATAGCCTCTATAATTTCTCGATGAAGATTATATATCAAACACACACCTTGGATTTGTGTAACATGGGTGTATAAACATACCAAGAATAAACTCTAAGATTTAAAGTTCAATTTTTCAATAATAGATAATATAAAAAGAATTGGAGCATGATTACCATCCACTGAGGAAAAAATGTTTGGTGTTCATGTTTATATTATATACAGAAAAGTTTCATTAACCCAAATGAAGTATTTATAATAATGAAATTTGGTGACACATAGCATGAATGGCCAAAGTAGTCTATGAAAAATCACCTTCATTCCCTCAACCCAATTTCCCTATGAGACATATTTAATAGTGTCAAAATGATAAATTTCATGATAATTTATAGACAAAAATCCCATTATCTAGGGGAAAACCTTATATGATTCATCTCAATCACCATACACTATTACAATTTCATTTTTATTTTCCATTCAATCCAAGACATAGGATATATTTTATTTGAAGAAAAAATTCATTTGATCTTGTGTGAGATGAATAGGAATGTCAAGATTTGTTAGTATAATCTCAAAAAAAAAATATAAATTTGGAATCTAGTGTGAAATGATCCTATGATGGGATTTGTTGTACACAGGTATGCGGGCCTTCCAACTTATATATCTTCCAACATGTAATTTTTTAATCAAATATTTTTCACATTAGAAATTTATATTATATACCATATTATTCACACCAAATGATCTATTTACCCTTTCTTGAATCATTAACCATGAATGAAAATTTTCATTCAATGTTTTTTTATTAACCACATTCTTAATACACTTTTACTTTAAAGATATCATCCAATATGTAAAGTGTTATTAGTTTTCATAGATGTGTTACCCAAGAAACTTGTAAATTAACTAAATTGTTTAATTAAATCCCAACAAAAATTCTTTTAATGTGAAATTTCCTCTACTAATTATCATAATAACAGAGGATGCTTAATAATTTTTGGTTTTTGGCTACCATAAAAATGAATCTCTAAAGACCAATTAACCACATATTACTCACCTTACTCATATCTAGTCCCATAATCAGATAATTCTTCATTATAGAAATCCTCATTCATTAAATCTTGAGAATCGATAATAATCAATTCTATTGTTCTCTTTATATTTCATTCACTATTTTTATAATTAGCATCATTTGATTGTACACACCTCACAATTTTTTGATCAGTGGTCCATGGTACTAGATTCATATGATAAGACATTGATTCGTATGGTTATTAAGGAATGGCTTTAAATGATCACCACTATAATTTTTCTTTTGCAGTAGGATAAACCTCATTAAATATATATTTTTCAATATATAATTCTATTAAACCATGATTACATTTCTTCTTTAACAAATATTGTGCTTACACACAATCCTCATCATTGAGAAGAAGATACACAATGTTCTAGAGGTGATCATCATATTGAAGAGGTTTATATGTGATTAATGTTATTACATGATCAGTCCTAAGTTTTAAGAAACTTTGAATCCTCATATATATTTTTTCCAATATCATATAATCATACACCATTAGATTGTAAACTATTTCAATGACCATGATTGTTATAAGTTAATTTTTTGATTTAGTATATGTATATATACATACCTATAAAAAAATTAGTAACAAGTTGTATATATTTATACATCATCATCAAATACCTAATCTTTTTTAATTAGTTTTGGTTAAAGAAATGTGAACTAATCTTGATATTTTTTTGAACTAGTTTAATCTAAATTTTTACAAAAATTAAATAATATTAAATATTTCAACAACAAAAATTAGTTTATAAATTTTCAAATCCATCATGACAGGAGAAATAGTGAGTATGGTGTGTAGGTGTAAACAATGATGAGTAGGTGATGGTCGAGTGACAATAAGTGAGTGATAGTGAGAAATACGATGACTATTGCGATTGAAAGACTATTGAAATCGAGAAATAATTTGGAATTCAAGAAATATTTTTCTATTTAGGAAATCCTTTAGAATTTGTGAAATAATTTGTTAGTTTGAAAATCCTTTAGCAATCATGAAATTATTTTGTATTCATTAAAGACTATGGAAAAAATTAAATCCTTTGGTAGTCATCAAAGCCTCTAGTAGTGGACAAATACATTAGTATTTTTGAAGACCTTTGGAGGCCATAAAAGAATTTATCAATCATGGAATCCTATGGTAGTCATGAAAAAATTGATATTCATGAAATAATTTAACAAACATTAAAACCTCTAACAATCATTAAAACCTTCAGTAGCCTTTGGCAGTAGTGAATTTATTTATGAGTCATGAAATATTTTGAGGGTTATTTATTTTCAATATTTACATATAAGATAGATTTAATTTTCAATATATTTTTTTATGACATTTAAATTACTCATGTAATGATTTTGAAAATATAAATGTATTTATGAATTTTTTTCAAACCTTTATTTTAATATAATATATGATAATTAATTTATAATTATTTAAAAATATTTAATGGAATTTAATTTTTACTCTTTTTATATTTATTATTATACTTTAAACATGGGTAGAGAATGTGGATCAGGGTGGCTCTATTTATAGGAGGAAATGGAGGTGATTCTGAATCCTAGGGTTTTTTCAAGCTGGTGGCTTTTCCTAGGAATATCACACTCAATTATTTGTTTTGAGGGATCCCATTGGTACTTTAGTACTGGTTGGGATGTCAAGGGGTGTGAAATTTTTTGATTCATCCTCAATAAGAAGTACCAAAGGTGAAAATGGTGTGAGCAGTCATAATTTCATTTCCCTAAAGGGAGATATTTTACACCAAATCATAATGAGGGGTATAACCACTCTTAATATTTCCAATCAAGAGGTTATTCATGATAGGATCAAGATTTGTGAGTTTTTTATTATCAAAATAATTATCTCTCCTTTTTAAGTCAAACTATTCCAAAATTCACTACTATCGATGGTTCTTTTAACTGGAGGTGGTTCAAACAGCCACAAATTGTTTTCACAATGGTTTCAAAAAATAGACACTAAATAAGGAATATAGAAATATATCATCGTGGTTTTAGATTTACATGTTGGTTTTACTCTATTGTCTTGAAATAGTTTTTGATCATTGGTTCCTATGGTTTTGGTAGTGTTTTTACATCAAACGGTTTTGGTAGTAGTTTTACATCAAATAATATATAATATCATATAGCATTGGTTTGAACTTACATGATAATACATCTTCTTTATAGGTTGTCTAAAACACCTCTATATTTACTAAAATATATAGTAGTAGTTCAACCAACTCTGTATATTGATGTTTTTAAAAAATAAAATTCATTATTCTATTATCCCCAACAAAAACAAAAAAATAGAAACAATATCACAAAACACATCTAGAAGCAGCAACCACAATATATATTTAAAAATTTATAATCTATAACATATCTTTAAATCAATTAAATTTTTTATATTAAATTGCATATGTGTATATTTATATATATATATATAATAAGTTACAAAAAAATTATTTTTGTTATAAAAAATCACCACTGAGTTCAAATTCAAGCCGCATCACTACTTATCGACAAGACCAAATCATCTCTATATCCATTTCTATCTCAATACCAATCTCCATATCCACTACCTCTCATCACCAATATAAAAAATTATTGAAAATTAAACAATGATTTAAATTTATTTTTCAAATTAAACCAAATAAAACATTTTATTATAAATGATTATGAATTCATTCTACTTTCATGCTGAATCGAACCAATCATCAATGTAAGGTCACTAGGGACATATCCATCCATATTTTGAAGTATTTCAATTAATTATTTTTGCATAGTGATGACCTTCTCATCATGTATTTTTATATGCTTCCCTTTTTACCATATTGTGTTCCCCTTTTCTTGAATTGTGTTTTTCATAAAAAATTAATTGACTTTATACTTATAGAGGGTTATAATAAATAGAACCTTATGTATATGATATTTTAGTCTCTGATGACCTGTTAAAGATGTCAAATGGTAATGGTCCAAAACCCAGCCATTACACATGACTAGGATACTCCATCATAAGGACTAAACCAAATGAATTATCATAGGTGATTGAGAAAGTGTGAATGTTATGTGCATACCATGGTCATTTTATTTTTACCTATAAATAAAATATCAGTCAAATTTAAAGTAATACATGTTAGCATAAAATAAATGCTAATTGATATCGACATATCATAAATAATTTTTTAGTGAACCTGACCCATAAATGATAATTCGATAATTTGAAAAAATATAGGTACACAAATTTAAGTCAGTTTTCATGATAAAATAAATAATTATATAAATAAAAAAATCATTAATAACAAATATTAAAAATATTTTTAAATGTTATTATAATAATAATTGGAAATATTTTAATGTACCACCATAATTCATTATTTTACAATTAAAACATTTAACCATTAATGTAATAATATTAAATATACTTATACACATCATCATATATCATGGAGTCCAAATAAATAAAATACCATGTGAAACTAATCAAACACTAAAAACAATTGAAAAGTGACATATCATAATAAAATTACTTTCACCATGTATGATTTTTCCATCAAATAAATAATAATGTATTTTCTTCTTTTTTTACATTCATTATTATTTTAAAAAATGTCTATTATTATTATAATATACATGAATACCAATTTCATTATCAAAACTATGTTGACGAAAATGAATTTTAATTTTTGTGTTTTAAATTTTTTAAATTTTACTGTTGAACATTTATAGATCCTTAATTTATCATATTTCATTTATCAATTTTTTTAAGATATTATATAAAGTATCCTTGGTTTAATAAGATTTTAAGTTATTAAGATGTGTGTTTGAACCATTATATTGAAAAATAATTATAATACCTCAGTGTATTTATTAGGATTCTTGGTCTCACCCAAATTTACTGAAGATTTTAGGGTTAAACGGTCGCTTATAGTTTAGCTTGGGTTGTCGAATCCTTAGAGACCTATGAAGTAACCTAAAAACACATATATTCTAAGGATTGTTTTTGTTCATTAAGTGTCCAACTTGGGTTGATTTTTGATGGTTTTAAAATATCACTAAGATATCTGTGTGAATTCAAATTATGAGAAAATGATTTGATCCTAGGTTATTTCTTGGGGTGGATTAGATTAATTCCCTTTTTAACGATTCAATTTCATTAGCTTGAGAAGGATTCATTCAATAAATTCAATCTAACCCCATAACTTACTAGTTAAAAACATTCACAAACACATTATAATCACCTATACACTTTTAGGATCATTTTAATGAGAACTTCATGGTAAAGGATCTTATTATCACATAAAAGTGGGGCGAATAAATTTAATAAGGAAGAGGAAGAGAGGAAATCATTGAATAAATGAAACTCAAATAAAAGAAATTAATAAAAATTAATTGAGTGATAAATAACATCCAATCCATTCCCTTACTACTATCTTGTATCAACCCATAAAATAGTTATCCTTACATTTATTACATGTTCTCAATGGAAGCGGGAATTAGACTCATAAGGGAAGAATTGAAGAGGTAAAAACAACAAAATAACAATCAGTCCACCGTTGTGTGAAGAATATCACAAGGTTTGGTGTGAAAAAGTTCGCACATTGAGGAAATGGTATTAATGTGATATAAATAATAATTTAATAAGAGAAAAATAAGAACTTTTATTAAAAACTAATGTGATTCAAACAACTTACATGATAAAGAAGAACGTCACAAAGACAAAATCATCATAATAAAATACAATGAAAACAATGTTTCAAGATGATAAACTCATTCACCACCACTACCTTAAATAGTAATTTCAAGAGTCATGGGTTGAACTAACAATAGTACAAAGTATCTCACTTGAGTATGGTTGGCCTAGGGTGGTGTAATTTAAGGGAGAGTGGACTTCTTCATCCTTGAACAAAAGTGGAATCCAACTTGAATCCACCGCAAAGAGGCACTGACATGACCTTCTATATGGAATAATTTGAGTTTTCCATAGAATAATAAAATGAATCCCCGTATGTCTTCTAAAATCCTGAAAATTTTCATCACAAATGGAAATTTTGTTCGAGAGATATGATTAAAATTGTGGAATGTTTTTCTAGGCCTCCAAATATGGCCTAAAATTTTATCTTCAACTTGGGATTCCAAGAAATCCATTAAACCATCTAAATTAGATCTATTAAATGTTGGATTAAATGTTCCCCTTGATCTCCTATATATTAATTTCAATTTTAAAAATTATTAGGCTTGGATATTGGCTGCTAGAGTAGTTTTATTGGTCTGTTTTCCATTTCACTTCTCCCAGAATATTGTTAGTTCAAGGCCCACTTTGGTGGTCTTCCAATGTGAATCCTCAAGTACTCCAAAAGTATGAATTTTTTCCAATGTAATGATAAACCTGAAAATTAAATATGAAAATAAAATCAAAATCATTGGTTTTTTATATGGTGTTCAAAAATGAACCATGTAGTAGTGCATTTTAAGGATTTACAATCATAATGTGAAATGATGTTCAAAGTATAAAATGAAATGAAATAGTTTTTATAAATAGTTAATAACATGAGTATTATATATATTAATAATGAATATTATACTCATTTAGTGGCTAATCACATCCCCAACTTATGTTTTTTGAGTCCTTCAAAAAATATATCTCAAAAATTTGAAATTAAAATTCCTTTTTCCAAAAACATTTTAATAAACAATGATCACCAAAAAACCTTATACCAAACAATAATAAAACCCATAAAAATATTTTTAATACAAGATAGTTTCGTAAGAATATCCCAATCCCAATAACATTCCTTTGTTCATATTCATTTCCATGTTTTATCCAATATCAATTAATCATAATGATGTGTTCTGCATCATAATAGACATCGGGTTTATATTTATTCAAGGATTAGATGATGAATGTGCTGGTGGAATCACATTTCAAAATTAAGATGATTATTCAATTTTTTTATTTTTTGTTTTTTTAGTTTATTTTTCAATTTTTACATGGTAATTGAAATTACACTCAATAGATTCAACCCATGTAGTGAGATTTTTCTGATGACTCTAGCTCAAAGACCTTAGGGAACCAAGTGAAGCCCACTTACATGGGAATTATCTCGAGTTAAGTTAGTAAGAAACAAAGTCAAATTACCACAAATAGAGATAAAATTACTAACTCTGGGCCAGAAAACTATGGAGTCACAATCCCCAAGTGTCGAAAGCCATGCATTAGGTCATTTCATTACTAAATGAGCAAATTTATTGTTTTTTATTTAATTGTTTTTTATTTTTTTTATTTAATACTCATATTAAAAATAAATTATCACCAGAGCTATTCTATTTATTTGGGGGACCCCATGAAATAAAACTAATACCCCACTATCCAAAGGTCAAGCGTTGTGATTTTTTTATTTGGATGAAAATATAAATGATGAAATATCACATTAGACAACCAAACTTTCTAAAATTTGTGCTCATGAAATTATGCAGGGATTAAAATCAGAATCAGGGCATGCTAAATTATTTGATATTCAATTTCAAAGTGTTAAATGTGTATTATCATGTACAAGGTTAATGTTTTTTTCCTTCCACACATTTTTTTATGCACACAAAAGTAAGTTTTTTCATTCTTTTCACCCCAGGAAACTTAGAATAACATTGTACTCAGTGTTTAAAGAAAAGAAAAATTAGAAGGGGGTAGAAGAGAGGAGTAAAAAGAGGAAATTAAAAATGATAATCATATAATGAAGTCACATGGTGGATTAAGTTTATGTTCATGTTGCTTCAATTTAATCATTTGATATCCATTTCACTCACAGATTTTCCTAGTGGAATAAGGAAAAACAAACAAATAAAAAAACAAAACAATATAAAACAGATGTAAAATATAAGTATATATATAAAAATATAGAATAAGGAATCACTATAAGTTGTATTCAGTGGAAATAGTGTGCCCCTATCTCCCTTCGGGATCATGTTCAAGTCCCTGAGGCTTCACTGGTTGTGACGGGGTTTACCCCATGACCTACAATGTGTCCTTTTAATTTTTTTATTATTATTGTTTTTTTTGTATTTTTCATTTAACCTACAAACACATAAAAATAAAATAAATTGATGATACATTGTCTTCTTTTTAAATTTCCGGGTAAGGTATTACTAAAGGATCACACCACTTAATATGGATGAATACGGTTCTCCCCTTTCATACCCATCCATACTCATAATAGAATAACAAGTCCATGTTATAAGGTACTGTCATATTCAGAGTTTATTGATTAAGTAATTTTTTTAAATATAAAAATGTTTCCTTAAAAAAAGATGATTCACAATGATTGAAAACATGAAAACCATGGGTTTTCTCCCATGAAGCGCTTTTGTTTTACATCACTATCTCTACTTAGACCCTTAATTGTTTATGTATTTTTCTCATCTATAGTTAGTCCACACAAGTCTTCACCAACATCATGTTTTTGAATGGTTCAATGATTGGTTTGAATCTATGACCATTGACTTTAAAGGTTTGACCATTGGGGGGATCATGAATTTCTAAATCCCCAAGGAGGCACAACTTATGCACCATGTATGGACTTGACCATATGGACCTCAACTTTCCTAGGTGTAAATGAAGTTTTCAACTATACAAGAGCACAAATTTCCTTAGTTAAAAGTGTTTGAATTTGAGATTACAAGATTGGTAGGCTTGAACTATAGCTTTATTTATCCTTTAATTTCTATAAGCCTCCATCCTAAGTTACTCAAGATCATTAAAATCTAATTTAAACTTTCCTTTGGCCAAAGAAATGACAAAGTTCATTTTTTTGATTGCCCAAAAGGCCTTATTCTCAATTTTAATAGGTAAATGGAATTATTTTCCATAAACCAACATATATGGTGACATTAATAGTATGGTTTTGAATGTATTAAAATATTCCAAAAGGGAATCCAAGAGTTTCTTTGACCAATATTTTCTATGGGGATTGAGAATTTTTTCAAGAAATTATTTAATCTCCCTATTTGCTAACCCAGATTGACCATTGGTTAGATGATGTATATAGTGGAAAATTTATGAGAAATCCCATACTTAGACATGAGTGAAGAGAATGGGAGGTTTCATAAATGGGTTCCTCGGTCATTGATTATAGCCCTATGAATTTCAAATCGAGAAAATATGTGCTCTTTTATAAATAGGATCACAACATGAGGGTCATTGGACTTGGTGGGAATGGACTTAACCCAATTTGAGACATAATCAATAGATAAGATTATGTATAGGTATCCCCTAGAGTTATGGAATTATCCCATGAAATCAATTCCCCAATAATCAAAGAGTTCAAGGACCAGAATGGGAGTGAGGGTCATTTCATTCATTTTGGTAATGGATCCTAATTTTTGACATTGAGGACACATTTTTTAGAATTGGAAGGAATAATTAGTGAGGTTAGGCCAGTAGAAACAACTTTGGAAAACCTTTTCAGTGGTTTTATTTGTAGAAAAGTGGCCTCTATATGCCTCTCCAGGACAAAATTTTAGAATGGACTCTTGCTCAGACTCGGGAACACATATCCTAATTATTTTATTAGGACAGAACTTGAAGAGGTATGGATTATCAAACACACAATGTTTGAAATCATAAAGGAATTTCCTCTTAGGTTGGGACCCTTGGAATTTTGGAATGTCACCCATCACGAAATGGTTTTCTATGTTATCATACCATAGGAAATCACTCACAGAATATAGGTGATCATTAGAAAATGAATCAGACACTAAAAGGAGATGTGAGTATTTTTTGAATTCCATACTAGAGAGGTGATCATCTATAACATTTTCAACACCCTTTTTATCCATAATGGTTAAATCAAACTCTTGAAGAAGAAGGAAATGCCTAATCAATTAAGCCTTGGAATCTTGTTTTTGGAATATATATTTCAGGGCTGAATGGTTGGTGAAGACAATGATTGGTGATCCTAATAGATTGGACCTGAATTTATCTAAGTCAAATACAATAGAAAGAAACTCTTTCTTAGTGGTGGTATAGTTGATTTGTGCATCATTTAAAGAATATATTTAATAATAAATGACACATGGAGTTTTCTTAGACTGTTTTCCTAAGACTACTCCTACAGCGAAGCCACTCATATCACACTTGAGCTCAAAAGGAAGTTTCCAATTTTGAGATTTCATGTTAGGTGGATAGATAAGAGCTAACTTGAGTGTAGGAAATGACTCCTAACAGCTTTTTTGTCCAAACAAATAGAGCATATTTCTCCAATAGATCACGAAGTGGTCAAGAAATAGAGCACAAATTCTTAATGAACCTTCTATAAAAACATGCATGTTCTAAAAAGGACATAACTTCTTTGATATTTTTAGGAGAGGGAAGGTGAAGAAGGATCTTTATGTTATCTTTATCAACTTCAATACCTCTACCAGAGACCATATGGACTAGAACTAGTCCTTCCTTTACCATGAAATGGAATTTTTTCCAATTTAGGATGAGATTCTTATCCTCACATATTGAAAAAACCCTTTCAACATTGAGAATGCATCCCTCAAAAATTTCCTAAAAGATGGATAAGTCATCCATGAATACCTCTAAACATTCCCCCACCATGTTAAAGAAGATTCCCCTCATGCACCACAAGAAGGTACCAGTGGAATTACATAACCCAAAGGGTATACACTATAAGGAAAATGTGTTTAATGGACAAGTGAAGGTTGTTTTTCTTTGATCCTTTAAGGATACCAAGATTTTATTATACCTTGATAATCCATATAGGAAGCAGTAGAATTGATGACTTGCCACTCGTTCGAGGACTTTATCAAAAAAGGGAAATGGTAAATTGTCTTTCTTGGTACTAGAGTTGAGTTTAATATAGTCAATTCAGACTCTCCATCAACTAATAACCCTTGTGGGGAGAAGTTCATCATCCTAATTGGTGATCACAGTGATTCTAGCTTTCTTTGGGACAACCTGAATTGGGCTTACCCACTCACTCTTAGAAATGGGCTAGATGATACCAGATTTCAGAAACTTAAGAAGTACTTTCCTTACCACAACCATAATATTTGGATTGAGTCTCCTTTGAGGGTGACGACATGGTTTCGATTCAGATTCAAGAATAATCCTAGCAGTTCCAATTAGTGGGCTAATCCCAAGAATATTAGATAGGGTCCATCCAATTTCTTTCTTATGCTTTATTAGGACATCCTGAAGCATCATCTCTTGATTGGATTCAAGAGAGGAAGAAATGTCCATAATAATGTCTCAATTGTCCCCTAAGAATTCATACTTTAGTGATGAGTTAGGACCTTAAATTCGAGATCAAATTGGTTATCAATTTCCAAAAAAGGATGGGAATTTGTATTGTAAGCAGTTTCTTTATCCAGATTTATTGATAGAATTGCTTCCTTTCATACAGAATTTTCATCCACTAAATTGGACATATTAGTTTCATGAATGGGTATGGACTCAACGTTATTAAGTTCACTAAATTTTTCATTGATTGACGATTCAATAAAATCATCAATAGAGATATCTGAAATAAATTCAAGTCTTGGAGAAAAAATTCCCTCATGTGAACAAAGAAAATCAATCTCTACTTTACTTAAACATACTTTAGTAATTCCTTGATGTTCCATGAGTTTCCTATCAACACTACCAATCCAATTAATTTCATGGATCTCTTCGTCACCCCCAATTTTAGTGTTTTCATTCTATATGTTTAGATCAAGGCTCATGTTTCCGAAGGTTATTGTCATGTTACCATTTCTAACTCAGATGATTGAGTTGATTGTTTTTAAGAAGGTATGACCAAGTATTATGGGGGGTTTTCTACCTATTACTTAATCTTGGGTGATTTTAAAGTAAAATGAAGTCATATGGGAAAATGAAATTTTCAAATTTCACCAAAACATCCTTTAAGATCCCCTTAGGAACTCAAACTCTATGATTAGGAAGTTGAAGAGTGATAGATGTGGGTTGGAGTTTTTCAAGCCCAAGTTGACCATACATGGCATAAGGAATGAGGTTCACACTGGCTCCCAGATCACAAAGGTTTTTGAAAACTTTTTTCTCTCTTAAAACAACATTGATGTATGGACAACCTGGATCTTTCAACTTTGGAGGAATGGTCCCTTGAATGGTGGTACTCACATTAGTATCCAAAAGGAATTTATTTTTATGTGAAATTTTCCTTTTAAAAGTGCACAAGTCCTTAAGGTAATTTTAGTATGAAAGAATTTTTTGGATTGCATCAATAATTGGAAGGATTAACTTACCATGATAGAATATTTCCCTCAAATTTTCATTCAGTTCTGGTTTATATTTTCCTCTCATACATTGAGGGAATGGAGGATCTTGTTTGATTGTTTGGTGTGGTTGTAGTTCCTTCACATTCTCATTGGGTTTTTTAGAATCTATGGGTGTTTCTTCATCATTTTTATGTGTTGTTGAAGCTTTTAATGGTTCTCGAATAGGTTGTTTAGGTTTCTCAATGGATTTCCCAATTAATAAAATAGTCACTACATTGAGTTGTTCATGAGAGGTTTGTGTGTAACTAGATTATCCCCTTAAAGTTAAGGATGGTACTGCCTGAGTAGGCATGGGTTCCTTCCCAGTTTTAATGGTTTGTAGTTCAAGTTTATGGGATGATACTTATGAGTTCATTTTCTCCATTTTTTACACAATTTCTCAAGGATTGGAAGAAGAATATATTGAGTAGGGGTATGTGTTGGTTGGTTTATCCCAGGAGGATACTTTGGTTTTTTTATTCGTTATTGTAGGGGTATTTGTATGAGTTTTTGGTATTGTATAGGAGGGTTTTGGTATTAGACTTGTTGTGGTTGGAACTGGTTATGGTTTTGAAAATTTTGTAGAGGGTAAGGGTTTGGTTCTTATGGCTAACTAGGTTGTTGGTTGGGTTGTTGGTTATTATTCCAACAGAATCTTGGATGGTCCTTATACCTTAGATTGAAAGTATTTTTGTAACATCCCAAGGTTTTCTAAAAATAAATTGAAAATTATTGAAATTTTGTTTAAGGTATATATTTATAAGTATCCTTTAAACATAATTTTATTTGTTCTATGATTTGAATTTCAAGAAACTGTCATCTACAATTGTGTTCAGTATGTTATTTAGAGTCTGATGGAACAAACTTGTTTTTTTGTTGAATAGTAACATGCCCTTATGAATAGTAATATGACCTCATGAATAGTAAATAATATTATTATTTTATTTTTCCATGGAAATAGGATAATGGGATCTTAATTAATTTTCCAATGTCACATGAAACTAGTTGCACTTAAATATTGTTATTTTTCGAATTAACTGTGACCATATTTAAAAATTAAATTAATAATATTTAGAAAATTATTTTTGAAAAATGGAGTTCATTTTTGAATTCTACACATTGAAAAATGGTTGGGGTAAATTTTTGGTATTTTTCTGAAACTCTTGAATTTTCGGTGAATAGTGAAATACGGTAAAATATCGTATAATCAATTTATCAGTAAAAATGCACTATTTATGACATCATAAGTGATGAAAGGCCACTTGCCTCGAACTCACTTGATATTTTCACTAATTAAGGCCACTTGATTTGAGATTATTCATAGTCTTGATAAAAATATTATAATAATAATTAAAATAATCTAAAATACCTCCCCTCCCCCACTATAAATACCACCCTCACTCCCCTCTTCCTCTCACACCTCTCAAGCCTTGAGCATTGTGTAATTTCTGCCAAATTGCCTCACCAATCTTCTTCCCCACGTCCTAGAGCTGCTGGTCTCACCAAAAGACCAAAATCAAAGCCCTTAAGAAGGATCTCAAGGAGAAGAGATCAAGAGGTAAACATCCTCTTTCATTTTCATTCTTTCCTTCCATTTTATGTTATTCTCTTCCTTTCCCTTTGTCTTTTGTTGGGATATTTCATTTAATATTTCCCCTTACTGTCCAAATTTTGTATTAATGATGAGATATTCCATTCCTCTCATCAATCTTATTTTTATGAAATTTTAAGAGACGCCGTTATGCTGCCAAATTTTTTGTAAGAAATTTCTCATGTTTTCTTCATTTGAAGATTCCCTTCTCTTCGTTCTTCACCCCCTCTTATCCAAGAGGCATGAAATCTCCAGAATCATGTATATTCTGGATGTTGTCATGTTTATGGAAAATTACAAATCATTATTCCTCTCCTCTCTCACTTATTTAAAGAATCAAAAAACATTGTCCATTTGTGTCGAATTACCGATATCGTGGACGATGTATTTTCAATCTCCATTAATTCTTTCAAGTCTGGTAATGAAAACATTTATATGGTTGAACCAGGTTATAATATATGTTTTATGAATCATATAAGGTTCTGGAATTCTTTTGTACTCATGATTCAAATTTATAAGACTAAATGAAGTTGTAATTATCAAAGAACCACTTAAATTATCTAAACGAACATAATTAATGTTTAACTTATAAATCATCATCATATAAAGCACCAAAGTGATAAATGGTATAATTTATGGTACTAGAATTATGTAAATACTACTCCATTCCAATTCTGGGGTTTCACTTCCAATCAACAAGAACGATTCATCATGAACCGATTGTAAAAATCACAAAAGAACTCACCCAAAATAATGCAAGGAACAAAATACTAACAAAAAAGGGGTGAAATGAGGTTATGAAATGACCATATAAGATGTTATAAACATGAACATGTTTCTGTAAAATAATAATAACACTCTTTTAACCATTATACAGGAGGTTTAAACAGTTTTGAAGTAAGACAAGCCTAAGGTAAGGGAATTCTTAACCCGATTTCCATTCTTTGGGTTAACCTTCTACTTTATAATTTATGTGCTATTTAAATTGTTTGTGTGATGGGTTCTGTTTATATTATGTTTAATTATGTGTATTTACAGAGTATATACATATTCCATCCACTCAATTAAGTCTCACTTCAAGTATATGATGTTTATAAGGGACTTTTCTTCTAAAATCCTCTTTTAAAATTCTGTTTTCTAAGATTCAAAGGCAATGTTTTTATGCTATTGTTTATGTTGTATGATTATATTTTTGTTCATGGGAATTGTTTATGATGAAGGGTGGGACCAATATTTCCCTCCAATGCATTGGGTATGAGTAAGTTGGAGGTCGGCCATATGGTTACTCCAAGTGTAACTGTGATGGTTACACAAAGTAAGGTAGCCGTGAGGGTTACAAATTTTAAGGTAGCCAAGATGGTTACGAGATTATGTAAGTAATGCCCCAATATACCTCTATAATTATAATTATGTTTGTGTGGATCTTGTGTAAATCTCATGTTATGCTAAGTAAGATTTTATGGGTGGAAAGCATGTCTTTTAAAAATGTTTTCATACGTCATGCGTATTCATGGACTAATGTGATTTTTCCTTCTTTTTCATACCTTTCTGAGCTTTTGTGCTCATCCCAAGTTTTTAAATGATTTTTCACAGGTTAATGATGAGTAATACAAGGAAGGAAGACATGTTATATGTTGAAGAATTGTCAAGGAATCTTGTTTTGTGTTTTAATGTTTTATATTCTGAGGAAAATGGAAACTGATTTTATGGTATTCACTATGTAACAACGTGTAATGTTATGAATGTTTTGTCTTAATTCTCTAGAGCTCTAAACTTTAAAAGATCCTCAATGTATAATGAAGTGTTTTCTTGAATAAATTCAAGATTTTCTATGAAATAAGTGCGGGTCCTTATAGTTGGTATCAGAGGATGGTTTAGATAACTTTAGGGGTTAAGGTGATGCTAATAGAATACCATAAATAATTCTCACCCTATGTTTAATTTGTAATAGAATTTAAAGATTACCATGTTGCTTCATCTAAGAAATGTTTGTTTAGAATGGTTGTCCGTAGAAGGAACATGGATGCTAAAGAGGATAGGCACCGATAGAATGACATCCTTCCTGATCAACAGCCCGGAATGGTAGGGATTGGAACCGAGCAGTTTGTGACAGTAATGGCTCAGCTAACACAGGCAATAAATGGTGGTGGCATCCATGCAAGAGGACAAATAGAAGTACCCCAACGGAACATGACAGTGGTGGAACATTTTATGAGACAACATCCTCCTGCATTCAATGGATCTTCTGACCCAGTGGCAGCAGAAGGATGGATTAAAGCCCTTGAAAAGATATTTGATGTTATGGGATGTTCGGACAATCAAAAGGTAAGTATTGTAATTTATCGTTTTGAAGGGGAAGCTGATCAGTGGTGGTCAATAGTAAGGAATATCAGGGGTAGAGATGATTTTGATGCCTTAGTGTGGGATGAATTTAAAAGTCTTTTGCTTGAAAAAGATTTTCCTAAGGTGGTGTGACTTAGAATGGAGAAACAATTCCTTGAACTGAAACAAAAGGAGGAAGATTCAGTGGCTATGTATGAGGCGAACTTCACCCGACTGGCGAGGTATGCTCCAAATCTTATTCTGGATCTCGATAGCAAAATCAACCTCCTTTACTCAGGATTGAAGCCAAGGTATCGAAGGGAGTTGGCCTCCCGTGAATTCAAAAGTTATGAGAAACGTGTCTGATGTGCTGAGAGGGTAGAGATGGAGTTTGCTGACGATCACATGCAATTTGGAAACAAAGAGAGGAAGAGGTCCAATTGGAAAGCAATGGGTAATAATCAACCAATGAAATCTGGTGGTAAGAAAATACAGTTTCCAGTTTGTGAAAAGTGTGGAAAGAAGCACCCTGGGGAATGTCTTATCAAAACTGGGAAGTGTTTGAAATGTGGTAAGTTTGGACATATGGCCCGATATTGCAATGAAAATGATCCAAAGACTAATCCTGATAAGAAAACTGTAAAGTGTTTTAAATATGGTGAGATGGGTCACTATGCAAATGCCTGTCCAAAGAGGGATCCAAATGATGCAAAGAGGGATCCATGTAACCTGACAATCTCTTTGAGGAACAATCGCGAAAGCTGATCTAATGTCATTGTATCTCGAATAGAAAGAAAATGAGCAGACTTTGTTAGCCGATCAACAATAACCCATATCGCATTGTTACCTCGAGAAGTCTTTGGTAGTCCCACCACAAAATCCATGGATATATTTTCCCATTTCCATTATGGCACTGGTAAAGGCTGAATCATCCCCTTCGGTAACTGTCGCTCTGCTTTAACCTGCTGACATGTCAAACATTTCATTGTAAAATCAGCAATATCTCTTTTCATCCCATTCCACCAGTAATACTCTCGAAGGTCTCTGTACATCTTAGTACTTCCAGGATGAACAGAAAATGGAGAACTATGAGCTTCACACAACAATTATTTCTTCAGCTGGGAATCACAAGGCACACACAACCTTTTTCCAAACCTTACAACACAATCTTTATCAAGATTAAATTCTAGAAACTTACCCATTTTAACCAATTCTACCTTTTTCTGTAGCTCACGGTCTTCCCTCTGCGCTTTCATAATTCTGTCTGACAACGAAGACTGCACTGAAACCTGAAACAAAACAGATATATTCCCTGCACCAACAACTTCTAAGCCAAAATTTATCAAATCATTAATCAAGGGATCACATTCCAAACGTAGCATGGTTAATGATGCATGATTTTTCCGAATTAAGGCATCTGCTACTTTGTTTGATTTTCCAGGATGGTAATTAATCGTGCAGTCATAATCCTTTATTAGTTCTAGCCATCTTCTCTGCCTCATGTTTAATTCCTTCTGAGTGAATATATACTTAAGACTTTTATGGTCAGTATATATTTGGCATTTGGTTCCGTATAGATGATGCCTCCATATTTTCAAAGCAAAAACTACAGCTGCCAATTCCAAATCATGTGTGGGATAATTCAGCTCATGAGGTTTAAGTTGTCTCGAAGCATAGGCAATTACCTGATCATTCTACATCAAAACACAACCAAGTACCTTCAAAGAAGCATCACTGTAGATGACAAACTCACCATTCTGGGAAGGTAAGGCCAAAACTGGAGCATTCACCAATCTCTTCTTTAGTTCCTGAAAACAAACATCACATTCCTCTGTCCAAACAAATTTAACCCCTTTCCGTGTTAACTTAGTTATTGGGCTAGATAACCGTGCAAAGTTCTTAACAAAGCGTTAGTAATAACTTGCTAAGCCCAGAAAACTACAAATCTCTGTAACATTTGTGGGTCTTGTCCATTCATCAACTACTTTTGTTTTGGCAGGATCAACTGTTATTCCATCCTTATTTACAATGTGCCCAAGAAAATAAATCTGTTGCAACCAAAAATCACACTTTCTGAATTTTCCATATAGTTTATTTTCTTTTAAAGTTTGTAAAACAACCCTTATATGTTTTTCATACTCCTCTTTATTTTTAAAAAAAACCAGAATGTCATCAATAAATACAACCACAAACTTATCCAAGAACTCATGAAATACTCTATTCATAAGATTCATGAATACAGCAGGTGCATTAGTTAACCCAAATGGCATAACAACAAATTCATAATGCCCATATCTAGTACGAAAGGCTGTTTTCGGGATGTCATCCTCCTTCACCTTCAGCTGATGGTATCCGGATCTCAAGTCCATCTTGGAAAAGTACTGAGCTCCCTGGAGATGATCAAACAAGTCATCAATATGAGGCAAAGGATACTTGTTTTTAACAGTGATGTTGTTCAAAGATCTATAATCAATGCAAAGTCTCATGGAACCATCTTTCTTTTTAACAAACAAAACAGGGGCTCCCCATGGTGAAGTACTGGGACGAATGAAGCCTTTGACAAGCAAATCATGCAACTGATTTTTCAATTCAAGAAGTTCTATTGGATCCATACGATATGGGGGTTTTGAAATTGGTTTAGAATCAGGAACTAAGTCAATTGTGAATTCGACTTCTCGTTTAGGTATGACACTGGGTAAATCCTCAGGAAAAACATCAAGGTATTCATTTACCACTGGCACATCATTGATTTGAATAGTTCCCTTGTTTTCAACAATATGAGCCAGATAACTTTCATTTCCATCTTTCAGTAGTTTCTCAGCTTCTTGATATGTTATCAATTGTATGGGTTCATTCTTGTATACAAACTGAAACTCTTTCTGAAAAACAACTTCTTTAGCTCCACAGTCAATCTTAGCATGATAATCAGAAAGCCAGTCCATCCCCAGAATAACTTCAAACTCGACTAAGGGTAAAACAACAAGGTTTGCAGGTAAAGTCTTTCCACATACCACAATAGAAATATTCTTATAATTCCTCTTTGCTATAACATTTCCCCTGGTGTTTTAACAACAAGTTCAGGTATCATTTGTTGAGGTGATATTTCCAATTTACTAGAAAATTTCTCAGAGACGAAGGAATGTGTAGACCCCGTATCAAACAAAACTTTAGCAAAATCTGAGTGAAAAAACAAAGTACCTGATACAACTTCATTGGATGGCACCTTTTGAGGCCTTGTATGGAAAGCGGTTTCGGACTCCTGCGTTTTGGGATGAAGTCGGTGAAAGAAAGTTGATGGGGCCAGAATTAGTAGAAGAAGTGGCTGAGAAAGTGAGGATGATCCAGCAACACATGAGGATAGCTCAGAGCAGGCAGAAAAGTTATGCTGATAACAGAAGGAAAGACTTATCTTTCAAGGTAGGTGACCATGTTTTCCTTAAAATATCTCCTTGGAAAAGTGTGATGCGTTTCGGTAAGAAAGGGAAACTAAGTCCATGGTTCATCGGTCCTTTTGAAATCTTGGATAAAGTTGGAACAGTTGCGTACCGCGTAGCTTTGCCTCCGAGCTTGTTTCAGGTACACAATGTTTTTCATGTTTTGATGTTGAGAAAGTATGTTCCAGATTCATCACATGTCTTGAGGCCGGAAGAAGTTCAGCTAGCAGAGAACCTTTCTTATGAAGAAAAACCGGTTCAGATTCTTGATCGAAGAGAACAGGTATTGCGGAATAAGGTAATCCACCAGGTAAAGGTTTTGTGGAGAAACCACATGGTTGAAGAAGCAACATGGGAGTCTGAAAATGCTATGAGGGAAAAATACCCTCAGTTGTTTAATAAGTAAATAAAATTGCGAGGACGCAATTTCAAGGTGGGGATAATGTAACATCCCAAGGTTTTCTAAAAATAAATTGAAAATTCTTGAAATTTTGTTTAAGGTATATATTTATAAGTATCCTTTAAACATAATTTTATTTGTTCTATGTTTTGAATTTCAAGAAACTGTCATCTACAATTGTGTTCAGTATGTTATTTAGAGTCTGATGGAACAAACTTGTTTTTTTGGTGAATAGTAACATGCCCTTATGAATAGTAATATGAATAGTAATATGACCTCATGAATAGTAAATAATATTATTATTTTATTTTTCCATGGCAATAGGATAATGGGATCTTAATTAATTTTCCAATGTCACATGAAACTAGTTGCACTTAAATATTGTTATTTTTCGAATTAACTGTGACCTTATTTAAAAATTAAATTAATAATATTTAGAAAATTATTTTTGAAAAATGGAGTTCATTTTTGAATTCTACACATCGAAAAATGGTTGGGGTAAATTTTTGGTATTTTTCTGAAACTCTTGAATTTTCGGTGAATAGTGAAATACGGTAAAATACAGTATAATCAATTTATCAGTAAAAATGCACTATTTATGACATCATAAGTGATGAAAGGCCACTTGCCTCGAACTCACTTGATATTTTCACTAATTAAGGCCACTTGATTTGAGATTATTCATAGTCTTGATAAAAATATTATAATATTAATTAAAATAATCTAAAATACCTCCCCTCCCCCACTATAAATACCACCCTCACTCCCCTCTTCCTCTCACACCTCTAAAGCCTTGAGCATTGTCTAATTTCTGCCAAATTCCCTCCCCAATATTCTTCCCCACGTCCTAGAGCTGCTGGTCTCACCAAAAGACCAAAATCAAAGCCCTTAAGAAGGATCTCAAGGAAAAGAGATCAAGAGGTAAACATCCTCTTTCATTTTCATTCTTTCCTTCCATTTTATGTTATTCTCTTCCTTTCCCTTTGTCTTTTGTTGGGATATTTCATTTAATATTTCCCCTTACTGTCCAAATTTTGTATGAATGATGAGATATTCCATTCCTCTCATCAATCTTATTTTTATGAACTTTTAAGAGACGTCGTTAGGCTGCCGAATGTTTGTAAGAAATTTCTCATGTTTTCTTCATTTCAAGATTCCCTTCTCTTCGTTCTTCACCCCCTTTTATCCAAGAGGCATGAAATCTTTAGAATCAGGTATATTATGGATGTTGTCATGTTTATGGAAAATTACAAATCATTATTCCTCTCCTCTCTCACTTATTTAAAGAATCAAAAAACATTGTCCATTTGTGTCGAATTACCGATATCGTGGACGATGTATTTTCAATCTCCATTAATTCTTTCAAGTATGGTCATGAAACCATTTATATGGTTGAACCAGGTTATAATATCTGTTTTATAAATCATATAAGGTTATGTAATTCTTTTGTACTCATGATTCAAATTTATAAGACTAAATGAAGTTGTAATTATCAAAGAACCCCTTAAATTATCTAAACGAACATAATTAATGTTTAACTTATAAATCATCATCATATAAAGCACCAAAGTGATAAATGGTATAATTTATGGTACTGGAATTATGTAAATACTACTCCATTCCAATTCTGGAGTTTCACTTCCAATCAACAAGAACGATTCATCATGAACCGATTGTAAAAATCACAAAAGAACTCACCCAAAATAATGCAAGGAACAAAATACTAACAAAAAAGGGGTGAAATGAGGTTATGAAATGACCATATAAGATGTTATAAACATGAACATGTTTCTGTAAAATACTAATAACACTCTTTTAACCATTAGGTTAATGATGAGTAATACAAGGAAGGAAGACATGTTAAATGTTGAAGAATTGTCAAGGAATCTTGTTTTGTGTTTTAATGTTTTATATTCTGAGGAAAATGGAAACTGATTTTATGGTATTCACTATGTAACAATGTGTAATGTTATGAATGTTTTGTCTTAATTATCTAAAGCTCTAAACTTGAAAAGATCCTCAATGTATAATGAAGTGTTTTCTTGAATAAATTCAAGATTTTGTATGAAATAAGTGTGGGTCCTTATAATTTTGGTATTGTTTCTTCTAAAAGTTTAGAGCATTGACCTCCATTGGTGGTCCTCCTAAAATAATATATTCAATATAAGGGATGGTTGGGAATTTTTCTGTCTTGTGGTTATGTTTTTCATAAATTGTGCAAATAGGGTCAATAGTTTAAATTTCATGGACCTTCCTAAGGTAGACCTCTTCAACCTTCTTAGTGAGTGTAGAAATTATATCCCTAAGGCTTTCCTCCTCCCTAAGTGTGTGAATTCTACCAGATTTGTGTGGCTTCTCATAGTAAGGTGATGTTACCCGTGTTTGATTTTATTCATCCAGTCCTTAAAGATACTCATAAGCATCATTTGGGGCTTTGTATTTGAAAGTTATATTACACATCATTTCAATGAAGTGTTTTCTCCCAGACCCTACCCCTCATAGAAAATTTGAACTTGTTCTGGGATTGAAAATCCCTGGTGAGGTACCATTTTTAGTGTGTCTTTGAACATTTCCCATGTTTCATAAAATGACTCCCCTTCTTTTTCAAAAAATTTTTGGATGATCTTTTTAAGTGAAATTATTTTTGTGATGGGGGAAGTATATTTTGTATAATTATCTTTGCAATTTGTCCTAGGAGTGGATTGATGTAGGTATCATATTTTTTAACCAATTATTTGATCGATCCATATGTGAGAAAAGAAAGATCCTTATCTTAGATTACTCAAGTTGATGTGGTTGGCACATGGTTTCAACAATGTCGTTGAACTCTTTGACATGAAGGTATGAAATTTCTGACTCCATCCCATGGAAGGTTGAAAGGTGGTTTAGGAAATGAGGTTTGAAGACATAGAGGGATTCTCGTAGGGAATTGTGTCTAATTCATGAGGGTGAATTCGTCTAGGCATGTGTGAGGTAGTCATTCATGGTTTGATAGACGGTATTCTCTAATTTTGGGGCTACCTCATTTGGATTTCCATTTTGTTTCCCACCCAAGTTTATGAGTTTGTTTCTATGAAGTCCTTCCATTTAAATGGGCTTAATTTTTTACTCTAGAGTATTTGGGATATTATGATCTAATGGAAAGAGTTATTTTGGAGTACTTAAATCCCCAACCCCAGGTCTTTCCACCATAACTAATCTATTTGAGTTATCGTGGGTGTAGGCGGATATACGCCAAAAGAAAAAAAGGGAAAGGGAAAAGATAAAAGATTTTTGGTGAGAATAGAAGAATGAGGGTGATGAAAGAGGGTTTTTGGTATAAGGAACATACTTGGTCCCCAGAAATAGCACCAAAATTAGTTCTCGCCCAAATTTACCCAATCTTTTTATGTTATGTTGTCATTTGTAGTTTAGCATGGGTTATCAAATCCTCGGAGACCTAAGAAGTGTCCTACAGACACATAAATTATAAGGATTGTTTTTGTCTATAAACTGTCAAAATTGGGATGATTTTGATGGTTTTAAAATAGAGCTAAGAGATCTATGTGAATTCAAATTATGATAAAATGAGTTTATCCTAGGTTATTTTTTGAGGTGGATTTGGTGAATTCCTTTTTTAAGGATTTCAATTTCATTAACACGAGAAGGATTCATTCAATGAATTAAAACTAACCTCATAGCTTACTGGTTAAACACTATCACAAACACATTATAATCACCCATACACTTGTAGGATCATTTTTATGAGCAATCCAAGGTAAAAATCTTATTATCACATAAAATTGGGGCGAATAAATTCCATAAGGAATAGGAAGAGAGAAAATAATATAATAAAATGAAGTCAAATAATAGAAATTAATAAAAATTTATAGAGTGAGAAATAACATCTAATCCCACCCCTTTATACTCCCTTAGATCAATCCATAAAATAATTATACCTCTATTGATGACATGTTCTCAATGGAAGCTGGAAGTATACTCATAAGTAAGGAATTAAAGAAATAGAAACAAGAAAATAACGATCACTCTACCGTTGTGTGAAGAATATTACAAGGTTTAGTGTGAATAAGTTCACACATTGAGGAAAAAATATTATAGTGATATTAATAAGAAAATAATAATATAATAAGAAGAACTTTTATTAAAAACTAAGGTGATTTGAACAACTTACATGATAAATAAGAATGTTACAAAGACAAATCAGCATAATAATGTTACAATGAAAACAAAGCTCCAAGATAATAAACTACTTCACCAAAACTACCTTAAATAGTAATTTCAAGAGGCATGGGTTGAACTCCCAATAGTACAAAGCATCCCACTTGAGTATGGTAGGCTTAGGGTGGTGGAAAGTAAGGGAGAGTGGACTTCTTTATCCTTGACCCGAAGTGGCGGCCAACTTGCATCCACCGAACAGAGGTGTAGATTTGTCCTTATAGATGGATGAATTAGATAATTAAATGGAAGAATAAAATGGATCCCCATATTTATTATAACAATATGTAAAATTTCATCCCAAATGGAATTTTTTTTGAGATATGATCAAAATGGTAGAATGTTTTTCTGGGCCGCAGAATCTGGACCCGAATTTTATCTTTAGAACTCCATTAAAACATATGACTTATCTCTTTTCATTGTTTTATGAAATTTTCACATTGATGTACTCTATCTTTATTTCAATTTTCAGAATTATTGGGATTTGAACTTGGATGATATAGTAGTTTTATTGGGATGTTTTCTGGTTCACTTCCCCCTGAATGTTGTTAGTTCAAGGCCCACTTTAGTGGGATTCCAATGTGGATATTCAAGTACTTAAAAAGTATGAATTGTTCCTAATGTAATGATAAACCTGAAAACTTAATATGAAAATAAAATCAATATCATTGGGTATTTTATATGGTGTTCAAAAATGTACCATGTAATAGTTCATTTTAAATAGGGCTTACAATCATAATGTGAAATGATGTTCAAAGTGTAAAATGAACTAAAATGGTGTTTATGAATAGTGAAGCATATGAATATTATATATATTAAAATTAATATTAGACTCATTCAGTGTCTAATCAATCATTTACATAACTTATATCGAATATCATATAGACGTCTAACTGTACTTCTATCTAATGTACTTGGCACCCAAACTTATTTGACTGCATTAGAAAAAGATATTCCAAATTTTAATATATAAAACACATAATATTATAATATAAACATTTAAACTGATGAAACTAATACCATATTAGATCTATTTCTCATAAAACTCGTCAAACTGGTTGTGTGTGGGATGATCATTTTTGCTCAGCTCAATACATTTTTCCTAAAACTTCCAAAAATAATTAACATGAAATTTAATAATAATGTACAAAATTTCATATTCTTTTCATATGCATGTATATATGTAAAATTATAATAATATAATAATATATTATTCAATACCATATTCTTATCATATCGATGACTATTAATAAACAATTTCCACTACTATCGAGGTAAACCTCATGGTACCTTATCATACATATGTTGAGTAGTTAATGATGTATCATTGAACCCATGACATAATATCCCTTTAAAATATTTCCAATTATTACTCAGATTATTCAACATCTAATTACTTATGATGGCATCATCCATAATATAGTATAAGAACATCTTGAAAAATAATCTCCTTTAAAATATTTGAATTTAATTAAATAATGACATTCAATTGAGGCATAATGTATTAAAATAGCCTTTATCTGTAAATCAGGTACCTCATTATTTAATGGTAGAGGAATATATATGAAATCAAAATATGTAATGGGAAGGATAATTTTCATTAACATAAACTAGAACAAGATTTAACCAAATATTCTCATATCATCCTCTATTGGGACCCCAAAACAATCATATGGGACAAACTTCTTAAATCTATTTAGATTATACACTTCCAAACTATTTATGTTTATCTTTGTAGTATTGTCGGTTCTATTTACTATGAAAAGAGAATTTATTAGTACAAAAAGGTGAAACAATTTTTTAATGTTAAATTGTATACCTATAACGGTGACCCTCCAATAACCTCATGAGGATATTAGAGTGACCACCAGTTCCCTCATTGTATAAAAACACTTCATACAGAACCTAGTGAATCAATAATCAGTGTGTCAGACACTGTTAGGAGAGATACTAAGGGAATATAATATATTTAAGGAAGTAATCCCAATGCCATGGAAGGTTTTTTGAGATGTATTCATTGGAGGTCTTACATACAGTAGGTGGGGGATCATCACACAACACCGATGATGAATTCATAGGAGGAACATCTAGTGGAAGTCAAATACGATCAGTGAATTGGTTTTTCATTAGTTTTCTAATTGTTTGATTGTAATATTTGATATCCTCCTAAAATGTTAACTAATATTAGTAAATACTATTTATTTTCTTTCCATTTGGTATTGATTTGATATGTCAACTACATTTCCAACTTTTTTAAATCACGTCTCGATATCATCCAAGTATCTAGAAAAAAGAAAAATAAAATACACACTTTTAGGTAATCTTCATAAATAGAGCCTTCTCATTTGGATTTATATTTCACATATGATTTCAAATGATTGGGGTGTCAGTAAAACAAAATGAATGAAACATAATAATGAATTTAATGAAATATCATGTATGTTTTACTTAACATGAAAAACATATAAATAACTTACCACTCAATTGGATACATCCATCAATAATTTACGGGCCCCCCTAATTTAGTTTCCTTGACCAGATGTCCCGTTAAATTCATCATGGCATTAAAAATGATGAAGAACATATCATCTCTTTTGCTAAAAGTTTTATTACATATATTTCCTATATATTTTAAAGATAAACTGGTTGTAAAGTTTTCACATATTTTTTTCTAAATATTGTTTAGATATTGAGTTCAACTACATTTTCCTTTTCAGGTAACATTGTACACAATTATAAAGGTAATAACTATTTTATAAAAGTATGTAAATAATGAAATTTCAACCCATGCAATCTATGATTATTGAACTCAACATGCCTTTAGATTTCACTTGAATACCCATCAAGTACTTTCGCATGTTTTAAAATTCAAAGAAATATATTTTCCTTGTCATTTTTCATTGAAAAAATTATTTCAACATACATTCTATTTTCATCTATCCATTTATCATTATTTATATACATTTATTTTATTTTCTTATAATCATTGGCATAATCCATTAATTTTCCAAGCTCATTAAATAATGTTATGATCATCAAAAATTATTCTCAATGTTCACAGTATCAAGAGTATAACACAACAAATTAAATTCCAAATATGGAAGTTTAAACAATATACTTCTTTTCATCCACTATTTCCTTTGGATTTCAACTGATTGTGTCATTTAAAATCATTTCCCACAATCATTCAACTGATGGATCTTCCCATGTTATCCTTTAATATTTACTATAAGTTCCAATATTTCATATTCTAATAGTAACTTCAAAGGTGGTCTATGATCAATGAATCCATTTAATTTTGACTTGTTCAAACTAAAATCTATAAGATGAATTAGAAAATCTATGAGTACATAAGAAGCACAATTTTTTATATAAGGTATTAGTTCATTGTAAAAAATAATGTTAAAAACAAGAGAATAAAAATCCATGTAAGTGTTATAACTATATATGTTCTCTAGTCTATGTTAGTCACTAATTTTACACATTAAAGAATCATGAATTTTGAACATTATTACAGTAGTATCATCATATGTCTTAACACTATTTATCCATAACTCCTATAATTATTTAATTAGAGGAAGAAATTATATATAAATATCATTGGCTAGAATTTTTTCTAAAAATAATCATCATAAGGAGAAAGGAATCTTGTTTTAGACACATTTATAGAGGTAGATTGTAAGGAATTAGGACTACCATCCAACTTCTATAATAGGTACTCAATAAAAAAAATGGGTTGAATTCATCTATATCCAATTCCAACTGCATATAACAAGGATAATATATGAAATATTGATGTAATTAATCAAATTTATTCCATAATTTTGAATATCTTTGATTCCACGTTAAACCATTTTGGATGAAATTCCCCCATGTTAACATTATAGTGTTTTGGGTTTGTATTTTTTATTGACAAAGTAGGTTGACAATGTCAGTTTTGGAGTTCTTAGATGATTATTGAAAAGGTATGTTGAAAATTATCTAACATATGGGTTTAAAAGCTATGAAAGTGGTTAAAAATATTGTGTGTACAAGGTGTCATTGTTTCCCAATTTTTTCAGAAAATTTGGTTTCCTAAATTTAGAGAATGGATCATGTTTCATGAAGGTTTCATTTTCCAGTATTTCTCATAAAAATATGGAACAGGCATTGAATTCATGAAATTTTGGTGTTTTGTGAGGGTATTTTATTTCAAAAATGTTTCCTGATTTATGATGGTTTGGATATTCATGAATTATGTTCAAGTTGTGAAGGAAATATGGAAAGTTACACGATTATGAGAAGTTTGATGACAAAAAAATCCATAATGCTTCGCAAAGATAGGGAGTTTTGTGAAAAAAACTGAAAGGTTTCATGAAAATTTCATAGAGATCTTGAAACTTTCATAGATGGGAGGAAACGTTTATAAATAGGCTGTTACCCCTACCTCCCACCTCATTTGGAGTGAGTAATCCTTAATAAAAATAAAAAGTCTCAAAATTCATGAAAGAATTTTGTGAAATATTTCCTTACATAAAGGATTCATAAGAATATCAATTTTGTGAAGGAATGAAGTTTCTTGAAATTGAATGTTTCATAAAAAAAATGTGAGTTTTGAGAAATGTTAGAAAGTTTCAAAAATTATTGTGATTTTTTCCAAAGTAAATTTTTGTGATGGTTTAAAATTATCATGAATGATTATGTTGTTTTGTGAAAATTGAGAAAATGGATTCATGAAAGTGAATCTTATGTGAATCGGAATAATTTACCTAGTAATTATATGGTAAATTTTTAATCATCAAGTGGAAAAAAGTGTAACTTAATGATACACTAAATAAGGTACAAAACATTTTTATTCAAGTGATCAAAATAAGAATCTTCTAAAGGATAAATTAGCACTCTTTAGTTGAGAGAGCAGTGATCCTTCAAATTATGATTAGTTGTAGGCTAGGAGGGATAGTGAGTCCACATGAAGATTTGTAAATAGTAGTGTGATTTTTTGGATTTGGTGCATAAGAACATTACCTTTGTATTCTCCTTCGACATATCCCAATGTAGGTGAACCAAGTAAAATTGTTGGGTCTTATTTATTCTTACATTTCTGCTAAAATATTACTAACACTTCTAAATCAATTATTTAGTTTTTTATAAAAACCACTTTAGGGTTATAGTGGGAACCCTAACATCATCTAAATCACACATATTTCAATAGTATTATCATCACAAATAAAAAATAAAAAAAACAAAATAAAACAATTCAAATGAAGTGGGGATGCAGGAACATCACATCATGAGCTCATTTCACATCGAGTCCACATCATCATCCATGTTGACATGCCCATCATCTAATTTCCATAATCTTCGGCACATCACCTTTATCATTTATTCACCACACCTCTTAGGGTATTTTACCTACTTGGGATAACAATTGGTATCATAGGGAAAGGATAAAATCATTTTTTCTTTCTTATTATTGTCAATGGTGGTTGTTAGTCACAAAGAGACTCCAATATTTGATGGAAAGAATTTTCAGTAGTGGAAGATTCAGATGCAGTACTAATCTTGATCATTATGTATGAATGTCTTTACATATACTATTTATGGTATTTCTAATACTGCGTATAATATAGTTCTATGAGAAGTAGCCTTAAGAGAATTGGATGATGATGCTAAAGGAATCAATGCCTTAGGATGAGAATTATCAAACCCAATCTACATGAAGGTGATTTTATGTATTTGAATGCATTCCTTGTGGAAAAAACTATTAAATATCTATGAAAGTAATTCAAAACTCATAGAATAAAAGTTACAATTTCTATTAAACAAATATGAGGACTTGAAAATGAACCCCAATGAGTCTGTAGATACATTCTTTAACTGGGTGAATGTTTTTTTAAGACATGTGTTGTCTAGGATTTTTTTTAGATTTAAATATAGTTACGATCATCATGAGAAGACGTTCACCTCTCTTCAATCCAAAAGTTTCATTAATGTAAGATAAAGATTCAAAGTAGCTCACATTGGAGAGTTTTCATTGTACACTTTTCAAAATTAGATGAGAAATGATGATAATTAATATGGGGAAAAAATGAATCCAAAAGAGTTGTTATTCAAGGCCATAAATAATCTCACTATTGAAGATAGCCAGGAAGATGAATAGATTGATCAGGACATTTCATTACTTTTAGAAAATATATAAATAGTAAAATGAAAGTTCAAAGGAATACTTATAATAATATACTTTCAATGTGTAAATGATTGAAATATTGTAGAAAGGTTCCCTAAGAAGTCTCAAGATGATGATGAATATGATGTTGAAGTTCCCATTAATAATTCTTAGCCAATGTGAAAGGTAATAAAAAATTAAAAGGAAACTTCTCCAAAAATAAGAATCTTATTTAATAATAAAATGACAGTTCAGAATAATATGAGGTTTAATATATGTATAAATTCAAGGATCATAGAGAAAATCATATGTTGGATGTTTTAGGTAACTATCAAAAAAGGGAGGAAAGTGACAATGATGGAATAGCCGGTGGAAGTTTTGATAAAAAAAAATTAGAAGTCATTCATAAGAAGATAGATGTTTCGAGATCCCAAAATAAGAATTATAACATAGTGGTTCATGATGAAAAACTATAAATATAGCAGTAATAAGAAGAGATGTTTGAGATGGAGGAAAAATTGAAAATCTTAAGTCTTAAATGACAGAGAACCAAGAAAAGGTCTTTGAGTACAATCTCAAATTTGATTAACAAAAAATATTAATCGAAGGTTTTAATAATATAGAAAAATATCAAATAAAACATATAGAATAACTTAAAGAGGAATTTATCAACTTGAAAATAAAGTAATAAGGTTAGGAGAGAATCTTGACTTCTATTGTGACATCAGGAAAGATTATTACTCACGAGATAGAAAAGATTTAAGTGGAACATAGAGGTATAGAAAAATATAAGAAACAATCATATCCAAATGACAAGGTCGGTATATTGCTTGATCATAAATATAAAGATGTGATGATTGATTTCAAACCGCATTCTCCTACTCCAAGGGTGATAGTTGATATTCATAAAAATCAAAATCATAAGGTTCCTTGAATCCAAGAAACCACTGGTCTTACAATAATGACTCACTAGAATTTACCTAGTATCAAGTGTTATTGCTATGGAAAGATGGGACATTAAAAAAATGTATTTTCCATGTCTAAAATGTACTAAATAGAATAAGATAAATAAAGGTTTCCACATAGAGTTTAATATTCCAATAATGATTTTTAGGGACACTATTTCTAGTGTGGAGGATTATAACACATGGGAAGATATTTCTCATCAATAGTGCAAAGTAATGTTCCAATGAAAACCCAAACTATTCATAAACAGCAGTTTAATGAATCCTCAAAAGAGATTAAAATGAAAAAAATTATAAAAATTCAAGATAAATTTGGTCCATCATACTCTAGGGAAAATCAATAATATCATTCCATATTAAATATGAAGTTAATGATATGTATACAAAAGAATAGAGGTGAGAAAGAAGTGGTTGAAAATAATGTTTCCAAATTGAATTTTTTTCTAGGAACTACCTCTGAGTGGAATCTCCCCCTTCCCTCCTGAGCACCTAGGGTTTCATCACGTGTTTTCTCCTTCCTTCCTCTGGTCCGTTGATTCATCCTAGCATCGGAGATCTGGAACCCGGCTTGGCATCGGTGTGTTGCTTCTGGTCCATGACGTGGTTTGGATCTTGACTTGACGGGCTCCAGTGGTCTGGATCTTGGCGTCGGCTTCCGGCGATTGGATCTTGGCTTGGCATTAGCACGACTTGCCTGGTTTCGGCGCGCGTCGTTGTGGCTGGCGACAGCTTCTGGTCTCCAGATCTGGTTTCGACTGGACTCCGACTTCGAGTGTGTTCCAGTGTGTCTCGGCGCTGGCTACACGCGAATCGGATGGGGGAGGTTTGGTTTCTTCTGATCCGTTCTATTTGAGGTGTGTGGTTGTTTCTCTTGTGGAGGTGTTGTTGCCGGAGAATCCCTGATTCACTGTGGGTTATTTTGGCCTCATGCGACTTTTTTGTTTCAAAAGCCAGCATGGGTTCCACAATGGTGGTTCCAATGTTTTGGACTTTTGTTATTGTTTGTTTGAATGGTTTGGCTTCGAAGGTGGAAGTTTTGTGATACAGAATTGACTTCACTCCTGTCTGCCGGAAGGATGTTCCTTTTCTATTACTCCAAAACTCCTCCACTCTCTCCGAGGCATATTTGAGTGGTGGTTTTCATGTGGATTTGGGATGTGAGGAAGATCCAATGCAGGCGTTGGTGGTATGGTGTTTCTGTGGTTTGTTTGGGCTGGTTCTGGTGATTTACTCTCCATTAAAGCCCTGTTCGAATCTTTTCTACTCTGGTTTCATGCTCCCTTCGCCCCTCTCCCAGTCAGTCTGATGCGTTGGTTGCTAGCAAGCTCTGGGAAGTGTAGTTATTTGGCCATGGTGTCCCAGAAGGCGTCCCCAGCTCTTGTTCCATGGAGTGGGGGATTTCAATTGAATGTTTTCGGTGGAAATGAGGCATGAAGGTTGAATGTTTTGGTGGTGGTGTGTTGACGCACAGACGGAGATGGAGCCTGGTTGGTGATGTGAGAATGGTGCTTCCGTCAGTAGACGATGATGATGGTGAAGGATACTCCGGTGAAGACAGCGGCATCGTTGAAGGTGGTGTTTCGGAGGAGCGGTGATGATGAAGGTGACTGGGTATTGGATTTTTGTCGACTCAAATCGAGGCAGGTGACCGAATTACGCGGCTCGAGGTGGCTCTTGGTTCAATCCAAATGATGCGTGAGGTGGATCTTGGTTCAACCCAAATGATGCGGTTGGCACGTGATCTGAAAGCAGTTTTGTGACTCTGAATTTTGAATTTGAAGTTCGTGTCGCGGAACTTTGGTTTTGAACAAGTGGGGCGTCATGTTTTTCTCCTGATATTGGAATGTGGTGTGTCTTTGTATTATGATGGAGTCTGTTGAATCTTGTGATGTATGGTTACCACTTACCCTTAAAGTGGCTATTAGAAAATATCAAAAAAAATAGATTTGGAGGAGGAGAAAGAAGTGGTTGAAGATATTTCCCTTAAAGAATCATATCATGCTGGTGTATGGGTCCTTGACAGTTGATACACATCCCAAGTGATGGGAAATAAGGATTCTATTAGAGAAATCAAATATGATAAGGAATTTATTTTCAAATTTTTAAATAATGAATCTCTGAAGATTAATGGATTAGAAAATCCAAATTTTGGGGAAAATATGTGAGGGATGTATTTATTTTCATAGGTATCAGTCAAAACCATCCATGTATTAGTCTATTGTGTGACTTGGGTTAGGCTATAATCTTTTCCAAGAAGTTTTATATCATCAAGGGAAAATAAGTTATGGTTTTTTTATAGGTAAAGAACGTGAATGATAATATTTACCTTATGATTGGAGAAGAGGATATGTTCTTTTACTTCAAATAGAAAGAAAATAGGTTGTGGAAAAAAAGTCTTGCACATTTATTCCAACCATCACTGGAAGATCTAGTCAATGGTGATGTAGCTCAAGATCTCCCCAAGATATCACATTATTATACTCACATGTATGATTCTTGTAAAAAAGGGAAGATTATCATATATAAATACAAGAAAAAAATATAAACTAGAGAGCTTGAATTGGTGCATGAAGATGTGTGTCAACCTATCTCACTAAGATCCATTGATGTGAAGAGGTATTATATTCTTTTCATTAATTATTTAATTATGATGAGATGGTTATTTTTTATTTCCCAAAAGTCCAACATATTCAATTTCATTACACAATATTGGAGGAAACCATAAAGGATGGTTGGATAAAAGGTTCTGAAGTTTTGATCTGAGAATGGTACAGAAATCAAAAACAGACAAGTGGGGGATTATCTCGAGAAATGTAAGAAAGGGAACCAAGTTTTGGTAGTGATCAATCCTTAACAAAACAGTTTGGTTAAGATGATAAATCATATTATTAACAAGTTTTCCATGATAGTGCTTATTAAAGAGGATATACCAGAGAAATTATGGAAGGATGTAGTCTTAAAATCGACATACATATGTAATAGGTATGAGTTTTGTATGAAATAAGAAAAGACTCTGAATGATTTGTGGTATGGAACGAATCCAAAAATTAAATAATTTCTAATATTTCTACGTAAGTGTTTCCTTATCAATAAGAAGAAACAAAAAAAAGTTTGAGTCCTATGAAGATGAGGGGTTATTCATTGGAAACTCATCAAGGATAAAAGAGTATAAATATTTCTACAAGTGGCTGGGAAAAGTGATTGAAATCAATGATGTCATTGTAGTATAGAATGAATAAAATATTAAACAACACGGTAAAATGTATCTTGATGATAGTGATGAGGATATAATAAAATCAGGGGGAGAATAATTGTAAAATTATAATTTAGAAGAATGCATTGATGATGATTAGGAAAAATATTCAAGTAAAAATTGACAGAAAAAACATTATTGGTGATCTAGCAGCGTCAGTTCAAACCTGTAGAATGAAGTCTTAATAGAAGGAATCCTTACTATATTAGGTTGATCCTAGATTTTTTGAAGAAGAATATATAGATGAGAACTGGTTTTAGGCTATGGACAAATAGCATAACAAAATTTAGAAGACTCTAACATGGTATATTCTTTCAAGGCCAGTAGATAAGAATGTCATCGAGACTAAATGGGTCTTCCAGATAAACATAATGAATATGGATTGGTAATTGAAAACAGAAAATAAATAGTTTTCAAGGGATACTCCCAGATCAGAGGAATAAATATTGATGATACATTTTCAATTGTTATAAGGATTAATACTATTCAAATATTATTTTCTATAGTAGTGAAAAGGAAATTCTAATTTTTTTATGGATTTTAAGTTGTAATTTATGAATGTGGTTCTAGAATTAGAAGTGTCAATCGAACAACTAGATGGGTTTCTTATCAATGAAGATGATAATAAATTTTTTTGGTTGAAGATGAAATTATAAGGATTAAATCATGCTCCAAGAGTGTGGTATTCAATACTTGATCAGTATTTGAAGAAACTCAATTTTTAGTGTGGTGGAGTTGATTACAATGCTTAGGCCAACAATGATAGTAATCAAAGGATGACAATTCTAGTGTTTTTCAACATCATAATATTTGGTGTATCAGATGAATCACAGTGAAAAATATTTTCATAATTCATGATATTTGAGTTTAAAATGTCAATGATTAGAAAACTGACGTTTTTCCCTGGTTTAAAAGTGATTCAATGAAGAAATACCACTTTAATTTCTCAATCCAAAAATACCAAGTAGGTTAGAAGAATATTTTAAATAGAGAATTCAATGGAAATAAAAACTCTAGGGGATACATGGATAAAACCATCAGAAGATGATGAAGGAATAGTGATTAATGTCATAGAATATAGGCTTGTCATTTTTATTTTATTATACTTAATTGTGACATGATTAGATATTGTTTTTTTTTCACATGCCAAGAAGTGAAATATCAATGAAATCACAAATATATCCACTCACTAACAACAAAAATAATAATTCCGTATGCCAAGTGCATAGTGGATTTTGGTTTTCTCTATAATGACAAATCTCAACAATAGTTATTGGGTTATACCGAATTAGATTGGGTTAGTTCAACAGATTATATAAAATCAACATCATGCGGTACATTCTATCATGGTGGAATGTCCATTTCTTGGATAATAAGGATACAATAATTAATTTTATTGACCACAGTAGAAGCCAAATATATCATGTCTACTCAATGTTTAACACAGTTATTGTGGATGAAGTAACAACTTAAATATAGGGAAGTGGAAGTGAATTCTCCAATCAGAATCTATTGTGATAATTCAAGTTTTATAAATCCAAAAAAAAATCCAATCCATCACTAATAGAAGAAGAAAATATAAATAAATATCACTTTATCAAGGAGAAGGTTGACAATAGTCAGGTGAATTTTGAGTATTCACATATAGAACTACAGGTTGTAGGCATTCTGATGAAGGAATTACCTAAAGAGGCATTTGAGTATCATAAACCAGTTCTTGAAGTTTATTCAATTTACCACACATAAAAAATTGTGGAAATGGGACACCCTCTTCTCAAGGTATGGTGTTTTTTATATTATTTGATGATATTTTCTCTATATAATGTTTCATCCCTAAATGAGTGACCTTTGGGTACATTGAAAAAGGGGGAGAAAATATCTTGATCAAGATAGGGGAATAGTGAAGTAGGGGTATTTTTTAAAATCTAATGATACTAAAGATGATCAATCAAAGGTTATATATCATGAAGTATGGGATTTGTGGTGAAAATAGATAATTTTTTCAGAATTAATTGATTCATTGATGAATTTTACATTCTACACTTATGTCTTACACTCAGTATAGATCATGTGGGCTTAAATTTTGTGTTGATTAAACCTTTAATCGCTAACTAGAATTTCCAGAAATGAATTTTCTTAAAATATGAAAGAATATTTAAAGTTTTATCAAATAGTGAAGAGTTTTCAACAACCCCAAAGGTGATATTTTTGGGAAAAATGCCTCAAGGTAACTTTTTAGTGTTTTTGGATTGATTGTGTTTGTTGAAAAATCAGTTTGAGAAGGTCAGTTGTCGAGTTCCAGTGTGATTGTAGACAAGGTATGTTGAAAAACATCCAAGACAGAGGTATGGAAGTTCTAAAAGTGTTTAAGAAAATTGTGTGTGCAAGGTGGTGTTGTTTCGTAGTGTTTTGAAAAAATTTGGGATCCAACATTTGGAGAATTTTTCAAGTTTAAAGAAAGTTTCATTTCTAGGGCTTCCTCCAAGTAATATAGAAAACGCATGGAATTTGAGAAAGTTTTGTGTTTAATGATGGTCTAATGTTTTGTAAAATTTTGGTGATTCCCAAAATTTTGGAGATTTGTGAAATATGGTTGAATCGAAAAAGGAAATATGGTAAGTTATGAAATTATGAGAAGTTTTCCAAATGGATAATTTCTTATAAGCTTCATCAGGATAGGGGGATTCATGAACAAAAATTAAAAGATTAATGAAAATATGGTGGTGATCTTGAATGTTTCATGAAGGGGAAGAAATTACTATAAATATGAGGCTACCCCCTCATTTAGACTGAGGTAATATAAATGAAAACACAAAGGATCTGAATTTAAAATGGAATTTCATGAAATATTTCATTACATGAAGGATTATCAAGAATATTAGTTTCAAAAAGGAATAAAGTTTGACGATATTTAAAGTTTCACAAGAATTTTTTGGGCTTTCTGAAAGATTAAAAAAGTTTCTAAAAGGGGTTTGATTTTAACAAAAAGAATTTGTTTTTAAAAAAAAATTGAAGATTTTTCTGAATGATTTGTTAGTTTTTTATAAGATGAGAAATTGGTTTCTCGAAAGTGAATCTTATGCGAATTAGAAGGTATTTCCCAATAATTATTTAGTAAAATGGTGTTAATCAATTGTATGAAATTAGAACTTAATGATTCACCAAATAAGGTTTAAAACATATTGATATAAGTGACTAAAAGAAGAATCTTCTGAAGAATCAGTGAGTACACTTTGGTTTAGAGAGTTGTGGGCTTTCAAATTATGATTTTTTAAGCTAGAAGGTACATTGAGTCTACTCAAAACATTTTAAATAGAAATGTGCTTTAGTAGATTTGGTACATAGGCACATTACCTTTCTATGCTCCTTGGACATATCACAGTGTGGTTGAACCAAGTAAAATTATGGTATTTCAGGCATTCATTCATTTCTAATAAAATGTTGTTTTGTGAAAGGGATAGAAAAGTTTATTTATGAAAAACAATATTTGAGGTGTTATTAGTTTTAATCTTTCATACCCTGATTCACCAGCCCACATAGTGTATTTAACCCTGTTTGGATATCAATTGGAATCATAGTGAAAGGTTAAAATCAATGTTTCTCTCTTAGTAGTTTCAATGGGGTTTGTTAATCACAAAGGGATTCCAATATTCAATGGAAACTATATTAAATTAGGGTAGAATTAGATTAATCACTACCTCCAATCATTAGGTATGAATATTTTTATAGGTGTGATGTTTGGTATTTCTACTAGTGTGGAGAGTGGATTTCAATTAGAATCATAATTAAGATAATTATATCTTGATACCAAAGGAATCAATGCCTTAATAGTAGATTTATTTAACTCAATCTACATAAATTATATTTAATTTATGTCAAAAGCTTACATGTTATAAAATATTTTAAATATCTATGAAGAATATTCAAAAGTCATAGATGAAAAGTTACAAGTTCTGTGGAACAAATATGAGGACCTAATAATGAACCCAATGAGTCTGTTGATGCATTCTTTGACTAGGTTAATGTTTTTTTAGAACACATGAATGGTATAAAAGAAATTTATGGTGATTTAAATATCGTTAAGTTTATATTTAGAATACTTCCACATCATTTCAATCCAAAAGTTTATATACTATAAGATAAACATCTAAAGGAGTTGAAATTTGATTATTTCCCTGGTACTCCTATTACACATGAGATGATAAGTTATGATAATGAGCCTAAAAAAGTAAGTCTAAAGAGATGTAATTCAAGGCCAAGAAGAAGCTCACTATTGGAGATATCTAGGAATATGAAGATATGGATGAGGACATGTCATTCCTTTCATCAAATTCACTAATAGGAACAGGAAATGTGAAAGGGAATCATCCACTCACATTCTTTCAATGTGGAAAGGTTGTACATTTTGTATAAAGGCTCCCCCAAGAAGTTTCAAGATGGTGATGAAGATAAATTCTAAATTCCCTTGATAATGTTTTTCAGACCATGTCAAAGGTAAAAAATGTTTTAGATGAAAATATCCAAAATAGAAAATCTTTATTCGTAATAAAATTATAGTTTAGAAGAATTAGAGGTTTAATTTATGGAGAATTCCATGGATCATGGAGAAAATTCTATGGGAGAATTTTTTGGTTACTATCAAAAAATATAGAAAACTGACAATGATGGAGTAGCCTAAGTAATAGTTTATCTCTAGAATGAATTACAATCCTATCTTAAAGAGATTAGTGTTAGGATATCCAAAATGAGGAAAGATAATAGAGTAGTTTTTGATACAAAAATCTATATTTAGCAGTAGGAAGAAGATAAATATTATATGAAGGAAGAAATTGAAGAATATTAAGTCTTCAATACTAGAGAACTGGGAAATGGTCCTCAACTACAATCTCAATGTTGATGAACAAAAAATATTAATTGATGGTTTGACTAACATAGAAAAATATCAAATAAAACACATCAAAGAATTTGAAGAGGAATTTGTTGACCTATAAAGAAAATTAAAAGACCATGAGAGACACTTTACTCTTAGTATGACATGGGAAATTTGATTAATCAGGAGACATAAATGATGTAAGTGGATCATATAGGTATAGAACAATAGAATAAATGGTCATATCTAAATGACAAGGGTGGTATGGGGATTGATGACAAAAAAAGTTTCATGGTGATTGATGTAAGACCATAAGCTCCCACTCTATAGAGAAAAAATTGATTTGGTTAAATATTAGAATTAGAAGTGTTGAGCCCTCTGGAAGATTGCTGAATTCATTCCTATGATTGTTGTTTTAATAATCACAAATCGCTATTATTTAATCCGGTTGGATTTCTCATAAACTTAATCACAATATATTAGTGAATCTTCTATCATGTTTTTATCTATGTTTTTATTGATTTACAAGTATTTTGGAAGTCTTCTGGATCAATCAGAAGACAACGGTCGCACCGATCCAATATCAAGACAATGGTCGCACCAATCCAATATCAAGAAAACGGTCACACCGATCCAATATCAATACAATGGTCGCACCGATCCAATATCAGAGGACAACGGTCGCACCGATCCAATATCAAGACAACGGTCGCACCGATCCAATATCAAGACAACGGTCACACCAATCCAATATCAAGACAACGGTCACACCGATCCAATATCAGAGGACAACGGTCGCACCGATCCAATATCAAGACAACGGTCGCACCGATCCAATATCAAGACAACGGTCACACTGATCCAATATCAAGACAATGGTCACACCGATCCAATATCAAGACAACAGACTGATACCGATACCGATGCAAATGACTCACCGATCGAATGAGTCACCGATCAATATGACTCACCGATGATGATCAAAATGAGTCACCGATCAATATGACTCACCAATGCTGATCGAATGATACAGCGATGCTGATCAATCTGAGCCACCGATGCTGATCGAATGACACACCGATGTAAATGAGTCATCGATCAATATGACTCACTGATGCGGATCAAAATGAGTCACCGATCAATATGACTCACCAATGCTGATCGAATGATACAGCGATGCTGATCAATCTGAGCCACCGATGCTGATCGAATGATACAATGATGCAAATGAGTCACCGATCAAATGACACATTGATGCTAATCATCTGAGTCACCGGTCAGGACACACTGATATCTAGCCACCAATGCTGATGCTGATGACCTACCGATCACTTGAACTCATCGATAGTCATAAACAACTGTTTGAATTTCTTTATCTTTATCATTATTTAATCTAACCAACGGTCATATCAGGTATATTTTAATGCTCTGTCAATTAATTAATAAAGGTTTTCGGATGTCAGGAAACCGTACCTCGTACCTGCGGAAAGAAAACCTTGTCTGTCTTCCGAAGCACGTGACATAAATACAAGAAGACTCTGCTGCAGGAAAGACACAATAGAAGAAAAACTGAGAAGAAAGATATTAGAGAACACATGAGAAATACAAGAAGAAACAGGAGGAAGAACCAAGAAGAACATAATATACATATCAAGAGATTACACAGAACCTCATACACAATCAAGCCTACTCAAGAAGAGTTCTGTGCATACAAAAGAACATTGAAGAACTTCATCGACTACATCTCACTGCTTGTGAACCTGAAGCATACGACACTCTGCTTCTCAAACAAAATGAGAAGAGGACTCAGAATTACTTCTGATCAAATCAAAAAGATTCCAGAGCTGTACTGAAATCACCAGATCCATTTCTAAACTCTGCTTCTCTGCTCTGTGATTCATTTATTCTACATTTTGACAAGTGTGTGTTATCTGCTGTATTAAACACACACACTGACTCCTGTACTTTAACTGGAGGATCTGTAAATCCTCAGCAAACCTTTTTATACTTCATTGCCCACTATGGATAGTGGTAGAGGTCGTGTGTGACCTGGACAGCTGGTTGCTGTTGTTTTGTTTCCCACGAATAATAGTGGTAGAGGTCTTGGACCTGGAAAGTTGTAAACTGTTGAACCCCGATCCAGGGTGTGGATCATCTTTATAAACATTTTAGAGGACTAAGTCTCATCTTGAGACTGAACCTCTTGGTTAACTCCTCTTTTTTTAGTTAAATCTTGTATCCATGCTATATATATTTATTTCATATTCCGCTTCTATTACTTTGAAATATAATTTATTTTCAAAGCTACTTTGATAGTTAAACTCGCAATTGTTTATATTCATTGTAAACCAGTAAGTTAGTTTCAAAAGTTAATTTAATAATAAGATTAAGTTAACTAAGAACTAATCAATCTTTGAGAAACTAATTGAACCTTTATAATCTGTATAAATTCACTACAGTTTAATTTGTTTTTGAAATTAGGGGATTTTAATAGAAATTGTTTTTAACAGAAATTTTAATTGGATCTCAATTCACCCCCCCCCCCCCCCCTCTTGAGTATCCACTCCGACCAACATTTGGTATCAAAGGTTGGAAAATATTTTCTAAAGTACTCTGCTTTCCAACTGTGATTTTAGTTGTATTTTAACGTTCTTAAAATTTCTGTTATTTTATCTCTTTAAAATTCTTTTTGTGATATCATGGATAATAGACTTGAGGGTGCTACTACTAACCGGACACCTTTTTTCAATGGAAAAAACTATTCTCAGTGGAAACTCAAAATGAAAATTCATCTTGAAAGCATAGGTTTTGATATTTGGACTGCTATTGAATCTGAATATAAAATTCCCATTACTGCTAGATCTACTTGGGATGAACCTACAAAGACTGCTTACAATAATAATTTTAAAGCTATGAATGCCCTGTTCTGTGCTCTAGGAGATAAAGAATTTAATAGAATTTCAACTTGTAAAACTAAATATGAAATTTGGGATACCTTAGCTATTTCTCATGAAGGAACAACAAATGTTAAGGAGATGAGATTGAATACCTATACTATTAAGTATGATAATTTTAAAATGAAGCCTGATGAACCCATTTTTGATATGTATCTCAGGTTCAATGAGATAGTCAACACAATGACCTCTCTGGGAAAGGATGTTCCAGCAAAGGAACAAATCATGAGAATTCTGAGATGTCTACCTGAAAGATGGAGAGGAACCTCTGTCTCCATTAGAGAATCGTGTGACATTGGAGAACTGCCAGTCAAAGAACTAATTGGCAAACTGATGATGTATGAAGAGGAACTCAAGGTAAATAAAGAAGAAGACGATGAACCTAGAAGAAATTATGTTGCCTTCAAAACTACAAACTCAAAGAACAAGGATAAGGAAACACTTCAATCTATAAACAAAAGATCAAGCTGTGAAGACAGTGAGAGTGACTCTGACAGTGATACTGAGATGGATCACATTTCCAGAAGATTTAAAAAGTTTTATAGGAAGAAGAAGTTTTTCAGAAAGTCAAAATACAAAGGTAAGTATGGTAACAAGGGACATTGGAAAAAGGACTGGAAGAAATCTGATAAATCAGATGAAGTTTTCTGTTATGAGTGTAAAAGGAAAGGACACATAAAAGATGACTGCCCAAAGCTGAAATACAGGAAGAAGTATGAATACAAGGACAATAAGTTTAAAAAGGCCATGAAGGCTACTTGGAGTGCTTCTGAGGACAGTTCTAGTGAATCTGAAGTTTTTGAAACTGAACACAGAAACAAGGCAAACATGTGTTTCATGACAAACACTTCTGAGGTAACATCAGAGACTCCTTCTTCTAATTCATATTATTCTGGAGATGATTCTGAATGTGATAACATGTCTAAATCTGAACTGTTTGAATATTGTGATATGTTATAAGAAACATTCAATGAACTTAAGGATAAATACAAATCATTAAAGAAACAGCATGCTCTCACCGCTGCAGTTAAAAATGAACTCACTATTTAAAAAGAGAAAAATGCCCAACTGTTAAAGGAGAAGACTGAATTGAAATTATCAAATAAGCAACTCAGAAATGATTTAGAGAAATTTACCAATGGTAAGGAAACTCTAACTCAAATGATAGGAAAACAAGTTGCACCAAAGTACACTACTGGAATAGGTTACAAAGCTGGACAGAGACAGTTGACCAAGAATAGATGTATTCCTAAATCTGGACAGAATGTAACTAGCTCTGGAACTTCATACACCTCAACCAGTTATGTTCATAGTTATAGATCTAATAAGGTTTATCTTTCAATGTATGGTGATTCGACAAATTATATAAGACCCATTAGACAAATACGGGTACCTAAAGTATTATTGGCTAACCTGTCTGGACCCAAGAAAATCTGGTTACCAAAATCATTTCCTGTTTAAATCTATTTTATAGGAAACCTACTTAAAGAGCTCCTGTAGAAAGACCTGGTACTTGGACAGTGGATGTTCAAGACATATGTCAGGAGACTTTTCATGCTTTAAAAGCTTAGTCAGAGTTGATGGAGGTTTTGTTACCTTTGGTGACAATTCTAAAGGGAAAATCATCGGTTTAGGCCAGATTGGTAACACTAACTCAGTATTGATTTCTAAAGTTTTATTTTTTGATGGCCTTAAATACAATTTATTAAGTATCTCTCAGTTATGTGATGATGGTTTTTATGTTAAATTTGAAAATGATTCTTGCAATGTGTTTAATTCTAAAAATGCTTTAGTGTTTTCTGCTTTAAGAAATGAAAACGTTTATGCTGTCGACTTAAATTCCTTATCTAAACAAAACATTGCTTGTTTAAATGCTTTTCAAAAAGAGTCTTAGCTTTGGCACCGAATATTAGGACACTGCAATGTGCATTCACTAAGAAAACTTTCTAGGAAGAACTTAGTAAGAGACCTAACCAAACTTAAATTTCCAGTAGACAAAGTTTGTAATCCCTGTCAAAAGGGAAAGCAACATAAAGTTTCTTTCAAATCAAAGAAAGAAGTGTCAACTTCTCAACCTCTCAAGTTGGTTCACATGGATTTATTTGGACCTTCTAGAATTTCTAGTTTAAATGGGAAGCACTATGTCTATGTTCTTGTAGATGACTTTTCTAGATATACTTGGGTATATTTTCTAGCTCACAAAAGTGAAGCTTGTTCTTACTTTGTTAAATATTCCAAGTTTGTAGAGAACCTTAGTGGACTTAAGATTAAGACCCTGAGAAGTGATCATGGCTGTGAGTTTGAAAATCATGAGTTTGAATCTTACTGCTCACACAGTGGCTATAGTCACATTTTCTCTGCCCCTAGGACACCTCAACAGAATGGTGTAGTAGAAAGAAGGAATATAACCCTGCAAGAAATTGCTAGGACTATGCTCAATGAGTATGACCTACCTATTTATTTTTGGGCTGAAGCTGTCAATACCGCTTGCTATGTTATTAATAGAGTCTTGATTAGACCTGTTCTTAAGAGGACCCCTTATGAGTTATGGAACCATAGGAAACCTAAAGTTAACTACTTCAAAGTTTTTGGCTGCAAAGTCTTTATTCTTAATACTAAAGATAATCTTGACAAGTTTGCATCCAAGAATCATGAAGGAATTTTCTTAGGTTACTCTACTTCTAGTAAAGCCTATAGAGTTTTCAATAAAAGAACCAAATGTGTGGAAGAATCTGTTCATATCAAATTTGATGAAACTGATCCACATGAACCTAAGACCTCTCTTGAAAATATTGAAGATGATCTCTCTGGTTTGAACCTTAATGATAAAAACAGTGGACATGAAGTTAAAACATCCAGCTCTGGAAACTCTCTAAACCCTACTTGTGTTGAACCTCAACCTGTAGATGAACCTGAAATCTCGAGTCCTACCTTTTCTAGATCAACTAGGATTCTGAGGAATCATCCCTTAGATGCTGTTGTAGGAGATCTTGATATAGGGACACAGACTAGAGCTTCTCTTAGAAATCAGGTTGAACATCAAGCCTTCTTATCACAGCTAGAACCTATGAATATCAATGATGCCATCAATGATGAATTTTGGGTAATAGCTATGCGAGAAGAACTAAATCAATTTGAAAGAAACGAAGTCTGGAAATTAGGAGAAAGACCTAAGGACACTATAACCATAGGCACAAAATGGGTGTTTAGAAACAAAGTATATGAATCTGGAAACGTCATTAGAAACAAAGCTAGGCTAGTTTCACAAGGTTACAATCAAGAAGAAGGAATTGACTATGAGGAAACCTTTGCACCTGTAGCCAAATTAGAGGCAATTAGGATCTTACTTGCTTATGCATCACATCTGAATTTCAAGTTATATCAAATGGATGTGAAAAGTGCTTTTTTAAATGGTTTTATTGTTGAAGATGTTTTTGTAGAACAACCACCTGGTTTCACAAATCCTCATTTTCAAAATCATGTTTTTAAACTTTCTAAAGCCTTATATGGTTTAAAACAAGCTCCAAGAGCTTGGTATGAAAGAATTTCAAACTTTCTTATTTCAAAAGGATTTAAAAAAGGAATAGTTGATCCCACTCTATTTATAAAAAGGTTTTCAAAAGATGTTTTAATAGTACAAATCTATGTTGATGATATTATTTTTGGATCTTCTAAAAATTCTTTATGTACTGATTTTTCAAAGGTTATGAAAAATGAATTTGAAATAAGCTTAATGGGAGAGCTTAAGTACTTTCTTGGATTTCAAATCTTTCAAACTAAAGATGGTATTATTCTAAATCAGAGTAAATATACTAAGGATTTGTTAAAACGTTTTGGTTTGGATAGTATTAAGGAAAGTGATATACCCATGAGTACTACCTGCAAATTGGATGTTGATGAAACTGGGAAACCAGTTGATCAAACCAATTACAGAGGTATGATTGGGAGCTTGCTTTATATTACTGCTAGTCAACCAGATATTATGTTTAGTGTGTGTATGTGTGCTAGATTTCAAGCTAATCCTAAAGAGTCACACTTACTGGCTGTTAAAAGGATTTTTAAATATCTTAAGTATACTGTAAATTTAGGTTTGTTTTATCCAAAAGGACAATCTTTTGACCTAACCAGTTATTCAGATGCTGACTTTGCTGGATGCAAGTTAGATAGGAAAATCACATCTGGAACATGTCACTTACTTGGAAAATCTCTAGTATCATGGTTTAGTAAGAAACAGAACTCAGTTGCATTATCTACTGCTGAAGTAGAATACATCACTGCTGGTAGTTGTTGTGCACAGATTCTGTGGATGAAACACACTTTATTGGACTATGGATTTTATTTTAAACATGTTTTAATTAACTATGACAATACTAGTGCAATTAACATATCTAAGAACCCTATGTCTCACTCTAGGACTAAGTACATTGATGTCAGACATCACTTTCTAAGAGATCATTATCAGAAAGGCGATATCTCTCTAAAATTTATTAACTCTAAACATCAATTAGCTGATATCTTTATAAAGCCTTTATGCTCTGAAAGAATGAAATTTATTAAACAAGAGTTGTGTATGATTGATCTGTGAAACTGATCTGTGAAACTGATCTGAGAAACTGATATGTGAAACTGATCTGTGAAACTGATCTGTGAAACTGATCTGTGAAACTGATCTGTGAAACTGATCTGTGAAACCAATCAGTGAAACCCATCTGTCACACCGGTTTGTCAAACCGATTCTTTATATTACTTTATATTATGTTGTAATTAATTAATTAATTTCTTTTATCCTTTTTATGGGAACCCTAAATGATAAAATAAATGATACGCGGCTATTTCTCTTCCCTAAACCTTTGACCTTTCATTTCCCGCTGAACCCTTCAACTTCTCTTCTCCTCTACCTCGAACCTTCGAACTCCTGCTTTCCCCAAAATCTTCGAATGGCTAAGCAAAAGAGACATAGCAAAGGATCATACAGTCATGTACCTCCAAAGCGTGCTCGAGTCGAGTCGAGTAGTGCCTCTCAATGATCAATAAATCCGAACCTGGAAACTTGGGTTGTTGCTGTAGAAAGAGAAGGCAGCTCTGCCTGGCTTTTATCAAGTAATTCACTGTTGCTGCAAGTTCTTGAATCACAAGGATGGACAGACTGGTTTTCAGAAAACTCAAGAATAGACTAACCGAAGCTGGTACATGAGTTTTATATGAATCTGAAAATCACTCTAGATGGTGTGGAGGCTGCCCGGATGTCGTCTGAAGTGAAAGGAAATAAAATATCCTTTTCATCTAAACAGTGGGCAGAGTTCTTAAATGTACCCCATGAGGGTCGGTATGAGGATTATGCTGGGAATATTCCTCCAATCACTAATTACTTCTCTTATGAATTAGCTCTAGAGCTTCTAACTGGAAACAAAGAGTCGAGGATAATCACATCCTCAGAGTTGGATGGTGAATGCAGACTTCTTTTCAAGTTTATTCAGCACCAACTTTGCCCTAGGAGAGGAGATTTTGCAGCTGTAAAGTACAAGGATGTTTTTCTATTGTTTCTACTGAAAACCCATGAGAAGATCAATCTATGTAGATATGTGATGGTGCACATAGCTGGAATGGTAAAACTGTCCAAGAAAGCCACTGCCTTATTTTACTCCAAGATGATCTCTACCATGCTCAAGAATCTAGAATGTGTTGATGAAGATGATGAAGTAGCTGAAACAGATCATCCTTTCTGTCTCAACAAAGAGATCTACAAGAGGATGAAAATCAATTGGAATCCATGGAAGAAGTGTTGGGTTGCTGATGAAGACAACCTGTATGAATCCTACAATCCCACAGATCATGGAAAGAGGCCTAAGGGTTTGAGAGACCCTGGTTTGAAAGCAAATGAGGAACCAGTTTATTCTGATGATGAGGAAGAGGATGAAAGAAATGAAGCTACCGAAGGTCAAAGAATGAAAGAAGCTGAGACAGAAGATGGAAGTGTGTCACCTCCTGATGATAGGAGTGATCCTGATACAGTGAGTCCAAAGAAAAGAATAGATTTTGGACCTACTAGTCCACCTTTGGCCTTACCTGAATCTGGACCAATTCTTGGTGATGAAGAAGATACTGACACTGAAGTTTCTACCAGTGAAGACTCTGAGAAGAGTGATAATGAGCAAGGTGGTGATGATGGTGGTGATGATGATGGTGATGGTGATGATGATGGTGATGGTGATGATGATGGTGATGGTAATAATAATGATGGTGTTAACCGACCTGTAGATGGTCTGGATGAACCTTCAAAAGAACCACAACAAAGTGTTGATGATGATAATGATGATGGTGTTAACCGACCTGTAGATGGTCTTGTTGTACCTCCAACGGAAACACATCAAACAGTACCAGAAACAGATGCCACTGGCAAGATAGAATCACCAGAAATCAGTGGAACAGCAAGTTATTAGAAACCGAAATATACCTTGTGTGCTGCTGTTTGGGATGACTACCCTGGTTTTGTTGTTTTGGGCTTAGACTACTCTGAAGAAGAAGAGGAAATGTCAGAATCTATTGTAGTTATGAAGAAGAGTCTCCCAAGTGAAGCAAGATCTGCTCCTGTTGTTGATTCTACAGATGTTCATCTGCCTGGTTCTGCAATCTCTCAAGCTGATTTTGATAAGTTTAAGACTGAATTGCTGGCTGCTGTGAGAGATACAGTCTGAGAAGAAATTTCCAATGCTCTTACTCAAGTGTCTCTACAAGTTTCTAAAGCATCGTTGAAAGATTTCTCACAAAGAGTATCGAATGTTGTGAAGCCAGACCTGGCCACCACCAGTGAGCTTATTGCCAGACTATGAAGGATCTCCATACTGGCTTAGTATCTTTATCAAGAGAATTTAGATCAACCATCTCTGGTATGATGGAAGTTTTGAGGAATTTAATTGAACATCTCAACAAGTCTGATTTGAGAAGATTGAAAGCTGAGATAACTCAAATAGTTAGCCAAGCCAGTACTGCCAAAGTAACCAAAATCACTACCTATGAGCTAGAGGCTCAAAGGGAGGTTGTTCATGATGAGTTAGCAGCTGTTAGACAAGTTCTTGATCTGGATTCTTTAAAGAAAATGAAGGAACACTGTGATCAAAGTCATGAAATGGCAACCGTATATTCAGCAGATGCCAAAAAGGCTCTGAAAGAGATCAAGGAAAAGGTTGATCATTACTTTTCAAAGATTTATACAAAGCATGATATGGCTGAAAATTTCAAGGTGTTGGCAGAGAATCTGAAACTACCTCCAGTTACTCAAGCTTTCAAGGCTCAAGTTCGTCAGTTGCAAGATTTTACTCCTACTTTGGCACAGTTCATGGAGAATAAAGATGATTTTGAGAAGGCTATGCAATCTGGTGCAGAAGTCATCCAGGACTTCATTAATCTTTTGAAACCTTATTTGGATGCACAGGCCACTGCAATTGTACTTCCTACTTCTGAACCACTCAGTGCATCTGATATTGCTCCAAATCAGCTTTCGGTTGCTCAAGCTCTATCTCAGTTAAGACCAGTTCCTCAGCCATCTTCTCAACCAGCTCTTGTTCCTCAACAACAACTCTCTGTGGCACCTTCTCCTCCACCTTCCAGAGTTGTCCTACCACCTCTTCAGATTCGCCCAGTACAGCCTGCCTCCAATTCTTCCAATTTACCATCTATTGATCCCAAAGACAAAGGCAAAGCCCCTTTGTATCCCCAGAAATAGCTGTGTATTGTTTTTGATAGGGTGCACTATGTGTTGGTTGTGATCTTCTGTACTTTATAAAATATTTTTTTTCTCTCTCTCTATTTTCTATACTGCCTTATTTTTTACTCTCTTATTTGTCTGTTTTCCCTCCTTTTTGATTATCCCAAAGGGGGTGAAGGATGTATAGGGGAGAAAGATGTATATATATGAGGGAGAAAGATGTATATCTATGGGGGAGATAATTATTTATATCTAAGGGGGGAGATTAATATCTGTGCGGGAGAATTAATTTCAGGGGGAGATTTATATCTCATTATGTTGTTATTATTGATTTTTTTTAAGATTTGTGATTATCAAAAAGGGGGAGATTGTTGAGCCCTCTAGAAGATTGCTGAATTCATTCCTATGATTGTTGTTTTAATAATCACAAATCGCTATTATTTAATCCGGTTGGATTTCTCATAAACTTAATCACAATCTATTAGTGAATCTTCTATCATGTTTTTATCTATGTTTTTATTGATTTACAAGTATTTTGGAAGTCTTCTGGATCAATCAGAAGACAACGGTCGCACCGATCCAATATCAAGACAACGGTCGCACCGATCCAATATCAAGACAACGGTTGCACCGATCCAATATCAAGACAACGGTCGCACCGATCCAATATCAGAGGACAACGGTCACACCGATCCAATATCAAGACAACGGTCGCCCCGATCCAATATCAAGGCAACGGTCGCACCAATCCAATATCAAGACAACGGTCGCACCGATCAAATATCAGAGGACAACGGTCACACCGATCCAATATCAAGACAACGGTCGCATCGATCCAATATCAAGACAACGGTCGCACCGATCCAATATCAAGACAACGGTCGCACCGATCCAATATCAAGACAACAGACCGATACCGATACCGATGCAAATGACTCACTGATCGAATAAGTCACCGATCAATATGACTCACCGATGATGATCGAAATGAGTCACCGATCAATATGACTCACCAATGCTGATCGAATGATACAGCGATGCTGATCAATCTGAGCAACCGATGCTGATCGAATGACACACCGATGCAAATTAGTCACCGATCAATATGACTCACTGATGCTGATCAAAATGAGTCACTGATCAATATGAATCACCAATGCTGATCGAATGATACAGCGATGCTGATCAATCTGAGCCACCGATGCTGATCGAATGATACACCGATGCAAATGAGTCACCGATCAAATGACACACTGATGCTAATCATCTGAGTCACCAGTCAGGACACACCGATATCTAGCCACCAATGCTGATGCTGATGACCTACCGATCACTTGAACTCATCGATAGTCATAAACAACTGTTTGAATTTCTTTATCTTTATCTTTATTTAATCTAACCAACGGTCATATCAGGTATATTTTAATGCCCTGTCAATTAATTAATAAAGGTTGTCGGGTGTCAGGAAACCGTACCTCACACCTGCGGAAAGGAAACCTTGTCTGTCTTCCGAAACACGTGACATAAATACAAGAAGACTCTGCTGCTAGAAAGACACAGTAGAAGAAAAAGTGAGATGAAAGATATTAGAGAACACACGAGAAATACAAGAAGAAACAGGAGGAAGAACCAAGAAGAACAGAATATACATATCAAGAGATTACATAGAACCTCATACACAATCAAGCATACTCAAGAAGAGTTCTGTTCATACAAAAGAACATTAAAGAACTTCATCGACTACATCTCACTTCCTGTGAACCTGAAGCATACGATACTCTACTTCTCAAAAAAAACGAGAAGAGGACTCAGAATTACTTTTGATCAAATCCAAAAGATTCCAGAGCTACACTGAAATCACCATATCCATTTCTAAACTCTACTTCTCTACTCTGTGATTCATTTATTCTACATTTTGAGCAGTGTGTGTTATTTGCTGTATTAAACACACACACTGACTCCTATACTTTAACTGGAGGATCTGTAAATCCTCAGTAAACCTTTTTATACTTCATTGCCCACTATGGATAGTGGTAGAGGCCGTGTGTGACCTGGACAGCTGGTTGCTGTTGTTTTGTTTCCCACGAATAACAGTGGTAGAGGTCTTGGACCTGGATAGTTGTAAACTGTTGAACCCTGATCCAAGGTGTGGATCATCTTTATAAACTTTTGAGAGGACTAAGTCTCGGCTTGAGACTGAACCTCTTGGTTAACTCCTTTGTGTTTTTAGTTAAAGCTTATATTCATACTATATATATTTATTTCATATTCCGCTGCTATTACTTTGAAATATAATTTATTTTCAACGGTACTTTGATAGTTAAACTCGCAAGTGTTTATATTCATTGTAAACCAGTAAGTTAGTTTCAAAAGTTAATTTAATCATAAGATTAAGTTAACTGAGAACTAATAAATCTTTGAGAAACTAATTGAACCTTTATAATCTGTATAAATTCACTACAGTTTAATTTGTTTTTGAAATTGGGGGATTTTAATAGAAATTGTTTTTAACAGAAATTTTAATTGGATCTCAATTCACCCCACTCTTGAGTATCCACTCCGACCAACAAGAAGTTTTAGGTAACCCAATGAAAAACTATTCCTACAGAAATGAATCAATAGATTTCATCCCATATCAAGTGTTATTACTGTGGAAAGATAGGGAATTACCAAAATGTTTGTTCCATTTCCAAAAGGTACTGATTTGAATAAGACAAAAAAAGCAGCTGCATAGAGTTCAATATTTCAAGAATGATTTTTATTGTCATTATTTCTTGTGTGGAGGATCCAGACACATTTCCATATATTTCTCATCAAAAATGAAGATTAATGTGGTGAATCGGATCCAAAGTGTCCACAAATAGAAGTTCAAATAATCATCGAGTGAGATGAAAATGATAAATCAATTTTTATCTTTGAGAGATGGAGTCAGTACATCATACTCTACAGATGATAAAGAATATTATTCCATAATAGGTATGAAGTCATTGATGTGGATAAAAAAGAAAAGAGTTGATTAGATAGTGGTTAAAGATATTTTCCTTAATTAATTAGATCATGTTGGTGTATGGATCCTTGATAGTGGATGCACTTCCCATATAACAGGAAATAAGGATCTTGTTATAGGTATAAAATATGACATGGAAGTTGTTTTCAAATTTGGAAATAATTAAGGCCTAGAGATTATTGGATTGGGAAAATCCAAATTTTGGGGAAAATATTTGGGACATTTTGATGTCTTCATTATCGAAGGTCTCAATCACAACTTTTTAAGTGTTAGTAAGTTGTGTGACCCGGGTCACACTATAAGATTTACCAAAAAGTTTTGTATCATCCTATAAAAAATGGTGTGGTCAATTTATAGGGAAATCACATTAAGTATAATCTCCACATTATGAGTAGATAAGTTGATATGAGTATTTAAATATATATAAAGAAAACATGATGTGTAATAAAAAGCTTGGATATCTACACCAACCATCCTTGGAATATCTAGTAAAATGTGATCTCCCTAAGCTATCACATTATCATAATCACACATGTGATAATTTTCAGTAAGGTAATATTATAAAAAATGCATAAAAATAAAAAAACAAATGTCAACCAGAGTGCTTGAATTAGTGAATGAAGATGTGTGTGGACCTATCTCAATAAGAATCATTGATTGGAAGAGGTGTCATGTTCTTTTCACTGATGATTTTAGCAGGATTGCATGGGTATTTTTCATTCCCTACATGTATGACATGTTCAGTTGCATATCACAATATAGGGTGGAATCCAAATGGATTCCTGGATAGAATATTCTAAATTTTTAAACTAATAATGGTACGAAATTAACAAATAGAAAAGTGTAGGATTATCTTGAGAAATATGAGATACCACACATAATTTTGGTAGCAGAAAATCCTTTATAAAATGGATGGTTGAGAGGATAAATCATATTATAAACAATATGGAAAATACAATTATTATTAAAAATGACCTACTATAGAAATTTTGGAATTAATCAGTCTTCAAATTAGTCTACATATCTAGTAGTGATTTATTATGTTCAAAATAATAAGAGACTATGTATGTGATGTGGTGCTAAAATTATCCAACATTGAAATTATTTTTAATCTTTTGAAGTAATTGTTTTGTTCCGAATAAGAATAATCATAGAAACATTGAGCCTTATAGAGATGATGGGATATTCCTTTGCTACTCAATAAATATAAAATCATATAAATGTTTCAAAATAGGCTACAGAGAGTTATTTAAATCAATGATTACATTGTATTAGAAAATGAATAGAATCTTCAGCAACATAGTGAATAGTTCCCTAATGAAAGTTATGAAGAGGTAAGAAACTTGGGTGGAGTATAAGTGGGAAATTTTAATTCAAAATAGGATAATTATTATGAGAAGGATGAATTAAAATATGTTTCTATATAGAAGCTGATGAGTTGAGCTAAAATTGATTGGAAAAACATCCTTATTTATTAGGAAGATCTGGTTCAAACATGGATAATGAATTCTACACACCATTCATCCTTCCTATATTAGGTAGATCCAAAATAATTTTAATAATAATTTGGAGATTATAATTGAGTTCAGGCTATGAATAAATATTTTGACCAAATTTAGAAGAATTGGGCATGGGAGATAGTTTTGAGAAAGGAGGATAAGAATGTCATCGGGGATAATTGTGTATTTTGGGACAAACTAAATGGATATTGATTGTTAATTAGAAAAACATCATGGCCAATGTGAAAGGGATACTCCCATATCAAGGTAATCGATTTTGAAAATACATTTTAACCCGATTCAAGGCTCGATAATATTTACATATTCTTATCCATATTAGTGAAAAAGAAATTCAATATTTTCCAGATGGACGTTACATTAGAATTTATGAATGGAGAAATAAAATAAGTGTACATAAAACAACTAGGTAGGTTTTTTTGTGAAGATGAGAAAAAAATGCATCTAAAGAATGTGTTATATGGATTAAAGCAGAAACCAATTAGTATTTGAAGAAGCTTCTTTCTCAGCATGGTGTAGTTGATTAGAATATTTATTTCAATAATGATAGTAATCAAAGAATGATGTTTTTTTTTGTTGACAACATAAAATTTTCTGTATCAATATATGAATAGTGTAAAGTATTCAAAAAAATCATGAAAAGTGAGTTTTTAAATGATAAAGATTAGAGAACTAAAATTTTCACTTGGTTTACAAGTTATTCAAGGAAGAAATGGAACATTCATTTTGCAATTAAAATATCCCAAGGATGTTCTATGAAGATTTGGAATATATGATTCTAATTAAATGAAAACTCTGGTAGAAAAATAGATGAAATTTTCATGAGATGATGAATACAAATCAGTTAATTTCACAGAATATAGGCAGATCATAGAGAGTTTGTTGTACTTAATAGTAACACGAACCGATGTTATTTTTTCCACATACCATGTAGCACAATATCAAAGAAATCTAAATGAAATCCACTTAATCGTAGAAGAAAATAATACTTCAGTATATCATGGGAATGGTGGATTTTGGTTTTCTTTATAAAGAAAAATATCAACAAGAGTTGTTGGGTTACATAGATGAAGATTAATTCACTTTAGCATATTATAGAATATAAATATCTAGTGGTTCATTCTATCTTAGTGGATTGTGTATTTATTGGATAAGAAATAAACAAGATTTCATTTCATTAATCATGAAAGAATATGAATATATTACAACTAATCAAGCCTTTACATAGTTATTGTGGATGAAGTAGTACATTAAGGGTATGAGAGTTGAACTAAAGTCTCTGATCGGAGTCCATTGCAATAATTCAAGTGTTATAAATTCCAAAAAAACAGATTCCATCCTTCACAGATACATAAAAGTGAAATAATGTATGATTTTTTCAAGGAAAAGGTGGATCATGGAGTTTTGAAGTTGGACTAAGTTCATATAAAACTACAAGTTGAAGAAATTATAATGAATCCCTTGACCAAAATGGTGTTTGAGTGGCACCAACTATCTATTGGAGTTCAATTGACTTCCCACACTTGAAAATTTGTGGAAATGGGACCCCCTCTCCCTAGGTATAGTGTGTTTTCCTGTATATAATTATATGGGTTCTTTAAAATGTTTCGACCACAAAGAAGTGACCTTTGGGTTTATTAACTAAGATTTTTTTTATCAGGATAGTGGAGTAGTGAATTATAAGGATTTTCTAAAATTTTATAATTCTATATTTGATCGATTAAAGGTTATATATTAAAATATATTGGTTTTTTTATGAAAGAAGTTGAATATTTTTTGGAATTAATTGATTCATTGATGAAATTTTCTTACTACTCTTGTTTCTCACACTAAGCATGAATCATGTGGTCTTATATTTTGAGTTATGTAAGTCTTTGATCACTATTTGGAATTACAATAAATAAATTTTGGTAGAATATGGAAGAATATTTAATGTGGTATCAAAGATCTAAGAGTTGTCAATAAATCCAAAGGGATGTATTGTGGAGTACAAATCCCTCAAGGTAACTTTGTAGTGTTTTGGGTGGAATGTATTTGTCTAAAAATAAGGTTGAAAATGTCAGGTTTGGAGTTCTAGCATGATTTTTGATAAGGTATACTGATAAATATTCAAGATAAGGGTATAGAAGCTCTAAAAGTGGTGCAGAAAATGGCATGTATAAGGTGGAACTATTTTCCAGTGTTTTCAAACTTTTTGAGGACCAAAATTTATAGAATGGATCTAGTTTTCTGAAAGTTGTATTTCTATGGATTCCATGTAAAAATATGGAAAATGAATATAATTTTTGAAATTTTGATGTTTCATGAAGGTTTTTTGTTTTGTGAATTTTCCGCGATTCAGAAAGGTGTGGATATTCAAAAAATATTGTTAATTCACAAAGTAAAGATGGTAAGTTACATGATTACAAGAAGTTTTAAAAAGAGAAAATTACCTTTAGTATTCATGAATATAGGGAGTTTCAAAAACAAAAATGAATAGTTTCATGGAAAGGTAGTTGTCATATTTAATGTTTCATGAAGGGGGTGAAATGATTATAAATAGGCAGACACCCCCCCCCCCTCCCTAATTTTTATTGAGTAAGCCTTAATGAATATTTAAATGCTATGAATTCATGAAGTAGTTTCACAAAATATTTTTGTGCATGAAGGATTCATAAGAATATCAGTTTCACAAATAAAGGAAATTTTTTAAAAGGGAAATTTTTCTTAAAGTTTATGAGTTCCATTAAATACTAGAAAGTTTCGCAAAAGGTTGTGAGTTTCAAAAATGGAAAAAAATTTTGAAGGTTTTAAATTTTTTTCAAATTATTTGGTATTTTCATGAAAGTTGAGATAGGGGTTTCTTGAAAGTAAATCTTATGTGAATCAAAAGGTATTACCCAGTACTTATATGGTAAAGTTATATTCATCAATTGGATAAAAGTGGAACTTAATGATACAAAAAATAATCTATAAAAAATATTGATTCAATTTATTAAAAGAATAATCCTTTAAAAGAGTAGTGGTCACATTTCAATTTAGATAGTTGTGAGCATTCAAATTGTGATTGGATTTAAAATAAGTGGGATATTGAGACTAATCTAGAATTTTTAAATAGAAGTTTTCTTTAGTGTATTTGATAAATATTAATATTACCTTTGTATTCTCCTTAGACATAACCTAGTGTGGGTAAACTATGTAAAATTGTTGTGTCTCATGCATGATTTCATTTCTACTCATATATTTCTATGAGAAATGAAGAGAAGGGTATTTTTTTAATGATGAAAAAAATATCCAAATGGTTTTTTGTTTTAATATGTAATACCCTGATTTACCCACCCTCACCCCCTCCTCTTAGGTTATTTAACCAAGTTGGGACAACAACCCGTCATTGTTATTATAAAAAACATTCCACTTCATGGACTTGGCAGTTTTTGATGGCAATAATAATCTTTGCAATATATGTTTTAAAGGGAAGTAATGAAAAACCTTTATTGGAGTTTTCGTTTTCTAATTCTTTATGGTAGTATATTGATTTAGAATTCCAACATTACTCATTGACCTTCACTTAGAATAAAAGAATATTTGGAACTTTTTTTATACGAATCCTCTCCCCAATAAATAATGCAATCATTAAGATAAAAATATGGTTTTTTATAATTCATTCCAAGCTTATTAACAACATTATTTATTCCATAAAAATTCTTAGGAATATTATATTTGTGAAATATATCATGAAAAAATTACAATATCATGGACAATGGTTTATATCTAATTATACATAGTCATTTTATATGGAAAAAACTTGAATAGAAAAAAATGATTACTTCAAAAATCATCTATAATAATAATTATTTTCAACCTAAAATAAATCATGAAATGAATTTCTCTTCTCAATAATGTTCTATATTTCATTATTCCCTACATTATCTGGAATATTATTTATTCCCATGTTGCAATATTGATCTGGTTGTCCTGTGGTTCAAAAAAAATTGCTTGTCAAGTTAATATTTATAGAATCCTCATCTGGTTTTACCAATATGTTTTGATGTTGATTATGTTTTCCAACAGTTCTAAAAGAATCATTTACATGGTTATGTTTTTCATTTTCCATAGTTGATGAAGTTTTTTTCTTATTAAATTGGCTAACATCAGTGTCTGAAATTTTTATAACTTTTGATTATCCATTCCAAATACAACGAACATATTGAATAGGGAATTTCTTAAACATCAAGTGATCATAAACTTCATGCCTCTTCAACAATCTTCTGAATTAACATTTAGGACATGTAAATTTTAATCTCCCATCAAAGGGTTAATTTAAAATTTCATAATAAAAAAAATCCTCCAAACACTTAGCATGTTGAGGTGTGATCCAAAGTAGTTTGATCTATCATTTATATATATATCACCATTGAACTACACTTTATTAAAGTAAATTAAATTTCAACATATTCATAACTTACAAATCTGACACAAAACCCATAAGGAATATTATATCATTTAAAATTATGAATTTCCCTAATTCTATAATTTTTTAAAATCTAAATCAATACCAATCATATCCTTTATGGTAAAAATGTAATAAGAAATAATAAATCACTATGTAAATACAATTCTATTCCATAATAAAAAATTAATTATAAGTAAAAAATGAAATAAAAATGTAAATATATTTTATTTCTAAAAATAGACTATTTGTATTTTTTTTGTTAAAATATAAAGGAATGAAAATAAAATATCAATATTTCAATAAAAAATAAAGTTAACATAAAACATTTATTTACTAAATTGAAAAATAAAAATTTCATTTCTTCGATCATTTTTCAATGATAACAACATTATTAATTATTAAAAATACTTACACCTGATATTAAAAAAATTTGAAGTAGTGTATTCTCTCTATACTTCAAAGATAGAACAACATAAAATACCTAAGAACAAATCATAACCAATATATTTTTTTATAAAATGTGGGGGAGAATGGATTTAATGTGTCTAGGTCATATTCTCAATGTGATTGTTAATAATCTATTTGACACTCATGAACACCTGGGAATAAAAATAAGATCTATAATGAAGAGGAGTAGAATTAAATTTCCAAAAATTATTTTTAAATTGTTATTTTTGGTTAGTAGAGTTTAGTATAAAGTGTAGGGAGACTCTCAATATTTAATGAAACAATATTATTAAATTTTTTAGATTAATCATCATTGAAATTAGAATTATATGAAAATTAATATTATATTTTTTATCAACTCAATAACTTATAAAATCTATCATCTTTTATAAGAGTGTTAAAAAAACTCTCAAAGAAAATAATGAAGATATTCCAACTTTATCTGACCACCCAGGTTATTAGATAGAGAGAAATGATGATGAATAAAATGAGGGTAAGGGAAACGATGATGGAAATTATTCAGTGGAAGTCAATCCCAGGAATTAATGGGTGAGGGTGAGCATGATGGGGAATGGAATCAGGTTAAAGGTGAAGGTGAGGGTGATAGGATAAGAAAATAGTGATTGGGTGTTGGAAAGGGTATAGAAGGGGTAATGGGGGTTAGAATGACAGATCTGGTGGTGAGGGTGAGGGGGTGATGTCTCAAGGGTGTAGTAAAGTGGGGAGAGATCTCGGGGGAGAGTAATTTAGGGTAAAGTGTTCAATGAGACTCAAAACACATATATTTTTAATTTTAATAAATATTTAGTAGTGTTTTTTTAAAAACCACCAATAAATTTTTAAAAAAAAATTAGTAGTGGTAGAACAAACTATCCCTACATAGCCATCATAGAACTATAAAAATGTTAGTTTCACAAACCATTGAAGAAGGATGATTTGGAGTTTATGATTTTGTAATTATAGGTCTTCATAGAGTGTAAGTGCATACCTACTAAAAATTGGTATTTTTATATATTTTTTACTTATAGTGAATTAAAGAGGTGGTTGTGGGGGCTCATCTAGATAGCTCCCAAACTAGGTACTTTATGCATATTGGATTGGTATCCATGATTTAATCACATAATAGTTCATAATTATAAAAGTCATGTATGTTTTCATGCCTTTTTCTTGAAATAGATCTTATAGCATCATCATATCATTAATGGCATTAAATAATCTATTGGTATCCCCTTTAAGATAGATAAAGCCACAAAAGTTTCTTGTTTTAGTTACTTTTCTCATATTATAGTGGAGGTTGATCTTCAATCCACCCTTATTGATATATTAGTAATTTCAACCTCTCATAATTATTTGGATTTGAGTATCATAAAGGATAATTTACCTTTATTTGGTTATGGGTGTTATATTATTTGGAATCTGAATAAGAAATGTCATAAGGATACTTTGTGTCCCCTATGATAATTTATATGGAATGATTCCATTATATGTGAGTAGAGAAAGGAGTAGTAATACTATGAATAATTATAGTTTTTTGGTTGTCACTATGAATCAACATGGGGTAGTTATGTAGGAGAATAGTTTTTTTGGGTTGTAGGTTGAATGGATTAGAGTTATTCCTTTAATGGTGTTAACTCAGTTGGGACTACAGGTGATGATCAAGTTTCAGGATCTTCTCATGCCTTAAATGGGAATAAATAGGTACCTTCGAAAATAACATATGTTGGTCACTTTCATATTGATATAGGTGATTTTTATACTATCACTGATGAGTAGGGATTAAATATCTATAGAGTAATACCCCAAAATTTAAAAAGAAGAACATTTTATTCAATATCATATGCAACACGCAATATCGAGCATAAACATCCCATGAAATATATTTCATTAAATTAAATATCTTAAACAAATTGAGAAATACAAAACCCCGAACATTTTATTTATCATAAATCCATCTTAGGAAGCCTTTGGTGCAAACAAAAATAAGTTCCCCAAATAAAGGGTAACTTTCTTAAACGTGCATTTACATTTTATTTCTTCTTCCACACCCCCCTGATATTATTTAATCATGATAATATAATAACACAAGTATCTCCCATATAATGATATTTTATTATGTTAATGTAATAACATATATACATATCCTCTTACATCAAATAATAAACAAAACCATCGATAGTGTTTACGGCAGACTATAACCACATGACCCGATGTAATTTATTTTCTATTTCCACCTATCAAGGATGGATATAATGATGGATTTAATACATTTATATGATATTTATGATATTATTATACTTATTTAATTATAATATCACGTATACAATCTTAATTTCCATTTCATCTAAAATATAATACTGTTGCTCATGCATACTATGAACTACCGCCTTGTGAAGCGCTGTGATTTTTTTTCACTCACACTTTTGAAGGAAATTTATAGGGATAAATTTAATGAATATATGTTATATATATGAGATTATAATGATTCTATAATATTAATATTATAACTACTTTCTTATCCTTTCACTTTTTAATGAAATGAATGTTGGCGCTCATTAAATGGGCATCATAAAATCTACAAGGGAGAAAATAATCAAAGTATAGGTATTGATTTTTCTAAAAAACAAATGATGAAAAGGTAGAAAAAATATGTGGATCACGTAACCATAAAATTGACCCATGATCTCATGAACCTTATAATTTCATGTTAAAGGATCATCTGCAATGCATGATCTTTTCTTGATCATGTAGAACCCCTATGACAAGCCGCCCTTTTCCTGAGAAGCCACCCTAACATTCACTGATGATCATGTGAAGGCTACTAGAAAATATCTTCTGATCATGAAACTTTTCAACTGGTGGGTTCTTGACATGAATTCAAAACTAATCATAAAATAAAGGATGAAAATATGCAATAGTAGGATAACTTATATTGCAATTTATTCTCATGTGACAAGATTATATAATTTGAAAGACTTCACAGAGCCCTTGGAGAGATAAACACATTATCATGAAAGAGCCTATCACATGTCACATTCATCATGTGAAGTGTCTATGACATGTTCATTTGATCATGCACTACCCCTCCAACTCCATAAAAAATAAAATTGAGTGTCCATGATAATTCTTGTGCATCACCGTAAGATCCATTATTTGTTATGAAAAAACATCATAGACAAGGTTTGTTATTATCTTCCACAACACTCACATTGTTATGTGAGATCTTCTCTCCATGTATAATAATGAAGGAAATAAAAAGTGGAAAGGAGGATGCTTCTTGTAGAGAAATAATATGCTATACTTTACACGAAATGGGCTATATTCCTCAGCTGATCACCATTGATCACACGAGGCCCCCTAGAAAAATCAATATGATCTCACAATGTCCCTTAGAAATTTCGACCTAATATCATGAAGGATCCCTTGACAAGCCTCCTTAGTCTCATGAATGACCCCAGACAAGTCATCTTCGATCACATGAAGGTCTTCCCACATGCATCCATATCACATGAAGACTCCTACACATGTTGGACTAACCTTATGAATGCCTATGGATATATCCTCATGGTTAAGAGAAATATCTTTGATCATCTAGGGTCTAATAAAACATGGAAAAGGAAGAACATTCTCGTGATCATTTTCATCAAGTGGTGCCATTGATAACCCATGGTAGGATCATCTTAAGCGCATAATACCATAATCCCTCCACTATCTCCAGGTCATATCAGTAAGATACACACCACATAAGGAATAATATCACTAAGTTGGAGCATCCTATAACCCCCCCCCCCCACAGAACAAAAAACAAACACCACAGACACACATCATGGGTGAATGCTATGTGGGATCGCATGACCGGACTTCTCGAAGTGGTCAGTCACATGATCTCAAGGTTTTTTTCAAGGTAAAATTTATGGAATGACCTAAATGATCACAAAACATGAGTATGTTCTTCATGGGATCAATCTATAGATCACACAAAGGAATTTTGGCATGTCAGTCGAATTATGTGATGGAGGTCCCACATGCCAATTGGGTCATGTGAAACCTAAAAAACATAACATTGAACAAAATCTGGGGAAGATATGAAATAAAAATTGGAAGAAAGACTAAAAAATATGGAATACTTATAAAAAGATGGATACGATGATATGTATTCACTTTTCATGACTTACATAGACTATAAGACAACATTGGAGCACTTCTCCCAAGTCATACGACACTCCCTCAACATGTCATTTGAATCATGAGATGTCCCTTGGACATGTTAAGAAAGGTGTGTGATGCCCTCTGGGTATGACACCCAAGTCTTATAATGTCCTCTAGGATTTCCATCCCAATATTTTGATGTCCTTCATATAGTTTCCCAAGTCATGTGACACCCTCGGGGTGTGTCAATCAAGTCTTGCAACACCCTACAAACATGCAATCTAGGTCTCACAATTTTCACCAATCAAGTCATCCTAGATCGTGTGATTCCCTCCTGTCATTCTATCCAGGTCTTAATATGTCATCCAAAAAATTCATTCTAGATCAAGTGACACCCACTAGATGTGTCAGCCTTGATCATGTGATATCTTCCAAACATGCCAGCTAGGTCTCACAATGTCATCTAGAAAAGTTGTCCTAGATCCCGTGATTCCCTCTAGACAAGCCAACCAGGTCTCACGATGTCCTCATAAAAATTAATTTTGGACCATTAGATACCATCCATACATTCCATCCTTAATCATGATATGTCTTCCATAAATTCAAGCCATGTCTCATGATGTCCTCCAGACAAGTCCACCAGATCATTCAACACCCGTCGTATATTTCATCCTTGATCATGTGATGTCCTAAAAACATTTCATTAAGATTAAGTGACATCCTTTAGAAAATTCAGCTAGATCATGTGATTATATTCATTCATGTCCTCTAGGTAACTATTCCCTATCTGGATATCAAAAGATATGTCAAGTAGATAATCAGACATGTCAAGTAGACAATCAAAATATGTTAAGCATACAATCCGAATGTTTCATGAAAACATCCTAGGACATGATAACCTTGTCCAGTGGACATATTCAAGCATACCCCAAAATAAACTACAATAACTCTAACTCCAATTATAACTAGGATATATATGACACCTTCCTAAGGACCAAGATCAAATGGGCATCCACCTCGGTCTAGGTTCCTCTATGTCTCTGACATTCCAACCTTCGAGGCCCAATCCCCCTCATGTGCTTATCTTTATTCCTCATCCACCAGCGGATTGAGAAAGAAACTAAACTATGATTCATCTAATTCCTTCCAAAATCAGGATATGTAGGACACATTATTAAGGCCTGAGCTGTATATTAAACATCCCATGGGAAGACCCAATGTATAATTCTTGCATCCATATGCAATGAGATGGATTACTTTCTATCCTTTATTTTCCACACCGAACATAGATCACATGGTGAAAGGTATTTTCAATGTTCGTATATTTTTCATTATGAACACCTCTATCTAGGGAAACATTAGTGTCTAAACCCCATTCAGGGGCGTGCCATGACTACCCACATACAAGGGAATCCACCTTGGGGAAAGTCATAAGGGCATGATTGAAATATGATGACTCTAATTCCATCCATAACGAGGATAAATAATATTCCTCCCTAAGGCTATATCTTGATACTTGGTTCCTAATATTAATCATATTTTTCCTTTCTGTTTTTCATTAAACTTCACTGGTTCAATGAACTACATGGGTTTTGATTCCTTCTATAAATAGGATATGTAGAACACCTCATAAAGATTCAATCACATTCTAAATATATTAATCACCTCTCCAGATATAATTAAACTATATATTTTTTGGATAGAGTACATAAAAATATAATTATCTACCCATTAATGTGAAATTTATGCAGAAACTCGAATAAAAATAGATGGACTCATTAATAGACCTCTATTTACACATGGAAGAGTTAAACACTTGATCATTTTGTTAGGGTAACTGGTCTTGTATTGGGATTAGGAAGAGATTCAAAAACATATCTGAAATATATAATAGATTATTTAATTAGGAAACAATTTCCCCCAAAGGTGTGATGAGACAGACCTCACATTCTCTTGACCAGTTTGAGTTCCAATGTGTCGTTGGGTCTGAAACCCCAATTGATAACCTGCCTTTGGAAGGCGGGCCCCTAATCAGTTATATATGTGGGAACTGTTGGGAGTTTCCATGGAATATAAAAAAAATTAAAACCTAACATGAGTGATTTTTCAAGACATTGAACCCCCAAAAATCAACCATTGGGAAAATCCATCCATACCTTTTCACCACAAAATAAAAAATGGTTAACCGAAGGTGAAGTAATTTAACTATGATATCTTCTTTGCAAGTTAAAAAGGATAGAATTCCCAATTATTATTAGATTGTTTTGTTCCTACCATGTGGGTGTTGTTTTTGGATGAAACAAAAAAGGTAAACCTAATGTGAAATCATTTAATGGTGGAATCATCTTTATAGGATAAAAAGGATTCGCTACCTAGTTCTCGTTATACTATTTTGTTCCTACAATGTTGATGATCCTTTCAGATGAATCAAAAATGTGGAACCCAACATGAAACTCTCAAATAATATAATGATCAATTGATCCTATGTAATCAGGGTTCTGATGAAATAATTCCATCCTCACTATGACAAGTCCACGTGAGCAAACTGGATGGACCGATAATAAGAATGGAAAATTGTGTTACATGTGCATATTTGATTGAGCCCATATCATGCCTAAAATGATGCACTAATCAGTGACCTTTTTCCTTTTTTTCTTTATGACCATAGATACTAATCTCACAAACAACACCCTGACCTGAGATCATATCCTCATCTAGAGACTATTCTAGAAAATCAGTTATGACTCTAACCCTTGCAAGTTGTAGAAATAATTCACCAGCTTGACATCTTAAATTGCAGGTAGTGAATACAACAGCATGGGAATACCATTGACATAGTAAAATCATGACCCTTGAGGCCACATTCAAGGGTCTATAAATGCTGAAACTTGAGATCCAGCATCATCTAAAGAAATCTACAGTGAAACCAGTGCTTCTTGTTTCCACCACTACCTACTTCAGGAGCATATCCATGGAGACAACAATCTCCACATTCAGTTTCTGATAAAGGCGGAACAAGGATTAAACTACAGATCCCTTTCATTTTAGGGGCTTCCAAGGAGGGTTCCTATCAACCTCCATCACTAGAGACATCCCACTCGTTCTCATCATCCACCTACCGAGGGCACCACACAACACATTTCCAACTCTGACACCCATGCACATATAAAAAATAAGTCGCATCAGGTATGTAAATCTTTAGATAACTGGGAGTGGGCTCATATCCCTTCTTCTGCTAAAAAATCACACTGACATATTTCAACGATAGCCAATGGAAAGGCTCAAATACCTGCTCACTAAAAAATGTCTATAGGCCTATTCTTACAGAAAAAATGGGTGAGGTGCATATCCCAACCCCCATAAATGAATACAATTAGAATATTCTTATCGAACAATTAATACAAAAGTGGGATCATATCCTTTCTTAAATCAAATACATCAGCCAATATATATTAGAGTTAGAAAATTTCCATGCTTACATTCCTGCACAAACTTTGCAAAAGTTTCATTACATATTAGAAACAGTTGAAGAACTCCACCAGCATATTACGACACTACTATAGATATAGGGACAAGTTTATATTCTTATCCTGATAGCTAGGGTATCACAACTGTAGCATCCCAATTTTTTTTAAAGGAAAGAAAATTCCATGTCATGCTCAAATGAACTACTACATATTATGTGAACTTTATAACCTAACCTTTAAATATAAATTTTCCACTTCTGTGTTTTGAATTTCAAAAATCTAACATACACAGTTGCGATCAGTAAGATGTTTAGAGTCCAATAGGAGAAGTTTATTTTTTTGTGAAAAGTAACATTCCCTTATGAATAGTAACATACCCTTATGAATAGTAATGTTACCCTTATGAATAGTGACATAACCTTATGAATAGTATCCTCACTTATGATAGAATATATATAGGATTTAAGTGAAAGTATGATGTACCTATGTTTGGGAATAAGTAAATAAATGTTTTAAAAACTTTATTTTTCTAGTAAATTATGATTTTAATTTAAAATTAAATTAACCATATTTATAAAATTATTTTTGAAAAATGGACTTAATTTTTGGATTCTAAAAGATGAAAAATGGTTAGGGTTAATTTTTTGGGATTGTTCTAAAATACTTGAATGTTTTATGAATAGTGGAATATGATAATTTACAAATTAAGCTAAATACATTAATAATAGATTCATGGATGATGTTTTGCTAATGTAAGCCCAATTGGTTCGAAATCACATGCACTTATTACTATTCTTGGTCATGGAATCATCACTATTTCTTATCTGAGGGAGAAATAATAATTTAATAAATATAATATTGAGAAAACCCCTCTCCCCTCCACTATAAATACCACCCTTCACACCCTCATTTCCTTTCACCACTCAAGATTCAATCCTTGCCCAAATTCTACCAAAATATCTTCTCTATCCCCTCCCCCACATCCATAATCCCTTTATCTAAAAAAATACCAAAACCTATTCCATAAAGAGGCTCTCAAAGAAGATATATTCAATAGGTAATTTCCCTCTCTTTTCCTTTAATTTCCTTTCAATTTCAGGTTCTTTTCCTAATCACCCCCCACCTATCATCATCCACATGTTATGGTAACTCCAATATCTTAAAAATAATGGAATGTTATTATAATAATGGGATAATATATCATCCAACCCCCTTCTCTTATTCTTTTTATTTTAGAAACGAAAACTTTGTTCGTGAGGTGTTAATTTATTACCTTCAAGAACGTCATGTTTTCATTTTCCATTACTACCATCAGATCTGGTAATGAAACTATTTTTATGATTGAACCAAATTATGTTATATGTATTATATCCTATTTAATGTTATGTAACTAAATTATGTATATATTACTAAATGATTAAACAAAACAAGTTCATTGTGGTCAAAAAACCACCTTAATTAACCAAAATGATCATCATTAAATTCTTAACTAATGATTCATCCACATGGAATAACGTAATTAATTATAAGATAATTTAAACTCCTGGAATTTAATCAATAGCATGTAATATTAGTTCTGTTTCCTTATCCATTTTCTACAAGAACTTCCATTCATGTGTACAAGTGAACTGTTCATGAAAACTAAGAAAAAGAACACTTCTGAACAATGAATTTAAACTCTATAACTCATCCAAAGGACCATAAAAAACTTAATGAAACTGTAATGAACGATGTTAATTTATAAAAGGTTATGTAATTGTTAATTAATGAAAATAAAATCATTATACAGGACATTAAAGTGAATAAAGAATTCAGATACAAGGTAAGGGGAAATTCTCGAACCCAACTTTGTTTCTTCAGGTTCTCCCTCTTTTACTCCATTTTTGGTATGGTTACTCCTTAAAAATCATTTTTTCATCATTATCATAACTTTTCTGTGATATATATTCTTTCCACTATATTTTATGTCAAAAAAATGTTTTCCAAAATAACTCTTCTTTCAAAAATACACCTTTTACTTCTCACTCAAGGTTGATGGTTCTTGTATCAAGTATGTCATTCCCTCTTTCTTTTGGGAACCCAAAGTTTATGAATGTGTTCTTATGAGATGAAACGCATTACTTTACATGAGTTATTTATGTTCATATATTTTTTATTAGGTATGAATGATAATTAAAATGTTATGATGGGATAGGTGCACCTGAAATTATACAGGGCAATATAAATGTTATGATGTGACGGGTGCGCCTAAAATTATATAGCACTCCAATGAATTAGGTAAAGTGATGAACCTCATGAGTTAAAATTAAATGATGTGTGAACATGATTCTATCATTTTTCACTACTATGTGTGGTAGTTAACCACTAAGACATGGTGTTTTATTTTTATTCATTACCACATTCCAAGTCTTGTGTTAATGTTTCCTCTCATGATTATGATCATATTCCTATGTTATGATGACAATGACTATGTTCATCCCATGATATTTGGTTTCATGTTCTTATCTATCCTCTTAATAGGATTTTAGATCACCCTTTTTATGTATATTCTCAAGTGGTTACTTGTACTAATGAGTATTCAAAGGCCAATAAGAAGCTATAGAAAAAATAATTAAATAAATGAGTATGTTTTATTATATAAAACTTATGTATGGTTTGTTTAATCCTCATAAACCAAGACCAGTAAAAGTTCCTAAAATTTATTAAATGTTTTTTATTTTTTGAATTGTCTTTTATAAATGAATACACAATATTAATATGTGTTGAACCAAGAAAAGCAGGTTCGGGTCTTTATCATTGGTATGAGAGCAACGGTCTAGACAACTTTGGAGATTAGACATTGTCATTTTTTATAACAATTAGTGATATAATTTTATTTTGAACACAGATTTCATTAATTAAACATAATAAAATAGTCTTATTAATTATAAATATTTTAAATTTAGAATTATAAGAACAATGAACGAATTGAGAGGGTGTAATTCATTTTAAGGGGGGATAATGTGACATCCCGATTTTGTTTTTCAAAAAAAGGAAACAAAATTCCACGTCATGCTCAAATGAACTACTAAATACTATGTTAACTTTATAACATGGCCTTTAAAAATTAATTTTCCACTTCTTTGTTTTGAATTTCAAAAATCTGATATACATGGTTGCGATCAGTAAGATGTTTGGAGTCTGATAGGACAAGATTAATTTTTTTTTTGAATAGCAACATGCCCTTATGAATAGTTACATACTCTTATGAATAGTAATGTTACCCTTATGAATAGTTACATACCCTTATGAATAGTATCATTACCTATGATAGTATATATATATATAGGATTTAAGTGAAAGTATGATGTACCTATGTTTTGCAATAAGTAAATAAATGTTTTAAAAACTGTATTTTTCAAGTAAATTATGATTTTAATTAAAAATTAAATTAATGTTACTAAGAACATTATTTTTCAAAAATGGACTTCGTTTTAGGATTATACAAATTGAATAATGGTTAGGATGAATTTTTGAGATATTTCTGAAATACTTGAATTTTTTATGAATAGTGAAATATGATAATTTACAATTTAAACTGAATACATTAATTATAGAGTCGTGGATGATGTTCTACTAATGTAAGCCCAATTGGTTAAAACTCACATGAACTTACTACTATTCTTGGTCATGTAATCTCACTATTTCTTATCCTATGAATAAATAATAATTTAATGAATATAATATTGAGAAAACCCTTCTCCCCTCCACTATAAATGTCACCCTTCACACCCTCATTTCATCACACCTATAAGGATTCAAACCTTGACCAAATTTTGTCCAAATAATCTTCCATAGACCCTACCCCACATCCAACATCCATTGGTATAAAAAAAGACCAAAACCTCTTCCATAAATATTCTCTCAAAGAAGATATATTCAAGAAGTAATTTCCCTCTCTCTTTTCCTTTAATTTCATTTCAATTTCAAGTTCTTTTCTTAATATGCCCCCACCTATACTCATCCACATGTTATAGTAAATAAAATATCTTAAAAATACTGGCATTTTATTATAATAGTGGTAGAATATATTATCCCACCCTCTTCTTCTCGTGAAAAAGGAAACCATTTTTCATGAGGTGTTAATTTATCACCTTCAAGAATGACATGTTTTCATTTTCCTTTACGGCCTTCAGATTGGTCGTGAAACCATTTTTATGATTGAACCAGAATATGTTATATGTATTATATACTATTTAATTCTATGTAACTAAAAAATGTACATATTACTAAATGATTATACAAAACAAGTTCGTTGTGGTCAAAAAACCGCCCGAATTAACCCAAACGATCATCATTAAATTCTTAACAAATGATTCATCCACATGGAATATAACATAATTCATTATAAGATCATATAAAATCCTTTAATATCATTAATAACATGTACTATCAGCTCTTTATTTTTATCCTTGTTCTACAAGAACTTCCATTCATGTGTACAAGTGAACCGTTCAGGAAAACTAAGAAAAAGAACACTCCTGAACAATGAATTTAAACTCTATAACTCATCCAAAGGACCATAAAAGAACTTAATGAAACCATAATGTACTATATAAATCTATAAAAGGTTTTTTAATTGTTAATTAATGAATATAATTTAATTATATAGGACATTAAAGTGAATAAATAATTTAGATACAAGGTAAGGGGAAATTCTTGAACCCAACTTTCTTTCTTCGGGTTCTCCCTCTTTCACTCCATTTTTGGTATGGTTACTCATTAAAAATCATTTTTTCATAATTATCATAAATTTTTTGGGATATAAATGTTTTCCACTTGATTTTATGTCAAAAAAAAATGTTTTCCAAAAGAACACTTCTTTCAAAAGAACACCTTTTACTTCTCACTCAAGGATGATGGCTCTTGTATCAAGTATGTCGTTCCCTCTTTCTTTTGGGAACCCAAAGTTTATGAATGTGTTCCTATGAGATGAAACTAATTACTTTAAATGGGTTATTTATGTTTATATATGTTTTATGTGGTATTAATGAAAATGATAATGTTATGATTTGACGGGTGCACTTGGAATTATATAGGGAAATATGAATGTTATGATGTGACGGGTGCACCAGGAATTATACAGTGCTCTAATGCATTGGGTAAAGTGATGAACCTCATGAGTTAATGTGAAATGATGTGTGAAAATTATGCTATAATTGTTCACAACTATGTGTGGTAGATAACCACTAATACACGGTGTTTTATTTTTATGCATTTCCACATTCAAGGTCTTCTGTTAATGTTTCCTCTCGCAATTATGATCATATGCCCATGTTATGATGATAATGATTATGTTCATCCCATGTTATGTTGTTTCATGTTTTTATCTGTCCTCTTGATGGGATTTTAGATCACCATTTTTGATGTATATCCTCAGGTGGTTACTTGTACTAAGTAGTATTCAAAAGACAATAAGAAGCTAGAGAAGAAGGAATTAAACAAATGTTTTTGTTTTATTATGTAAAAGTTATGTATGGTTTGTATAATCCTCCATAACCTAGACCAGTAAAAGTTCCTAGAATTTATTAAATGTTGTGTATTTTTTCAATTTCCTTTTATAAAAAAATACAGAGCATTAATATTTGTTGAACCTAGAAGAATGGGTTTGGGGCTTTACAATTAGTATCAAAGCAACGGTCTAGACAACGTTGGAGATTAGACATTGTCGTTTTTTTTACAATTAGTGATAGAATTTTATTTTGAACATCATGTTAATTAAATACACATAATAAAATATTTTTCTTAATTATAAATATATAAATTTAGAATTATAAGTACAATGAACGAATTATGATGGCACAATTCATTTTAAGGGGGGGATAACTTGACATCCCGATTTTTTTTAAAAGGAAAAAAAATTCCACATCATGCTCAAATAAACTTCTAAATACTATGTAAATGTTATAACCTAGACTTTAAACATAAATTTGTCACTTATATGTTTTGAATTTTGAAAATCTGACTGACAAAGTTGTGATCAGTAAGAAGTTTGGAGTCTGATAGGACGAACTTAATTTTTTGTGAATAGTAACATGCCCTTATGAATAGTAACATACCCTTATGAATAGAAATGTTACCCTTATGAATAGTAACATGACCTTATGAATAGTTATATTCCCTTATGAATAATTTTATCACCTATGATAGTATATATATAGGATTTAAGTGAAAGTATGATGTACCTATGTTTTTGAATAAGTAAATAAATGTTTTAAAAAGTGTATTTTTCATTTAATTATGATTTTAATTAAAAATTAAAATAATAATATTTTGAAAATTATTTTTGAAAAATGGACTTAATTTTTCAATTCTACATGTCAAAAAAAATGGTTAGGGTGAATTTTTTGGATTTTTCTGAAATACATGAATTTTCAATGAATAGTGAAATATTATAATTTATAAATTTAGCTAAATGCATTAATTATAGAGTCATGGATGATGTTCTACTAATGTAACCTAAATTAGTTCAAAATCAGATGAAATTATTACAATTCATGGTCATTTAATCATCATTATTTCTTATCTTGTAGAGAAATAATAAATTAATGAATATAATATTGAGAAAATCCCTCTCCCCTCCACTATAAATATCACCCTTCACACCCTCATTTCATCACACCTCTCAAGCTTCAAGACTTGCCCAAATTCTTCCCAAAGCTCTTCCCTAACCCCTCCCCCACGTCCTGAAGACATTTTTCTAATAAATATACCAAAACCTATTCCCTAAAGAGGCTCTCAAAGAAGATATATTCGAGAGGTAATTCCCCTCTCTCTTTTACTTTAATTTCCTTTCAATTTCAAGTTCTTTTCTTAATCTATCCCCACCTATCCTCATCCACATGGTATGGTAACTCCAGTATCGTAAAAATAATGGAATGTTATTATACTAATCATAGAATATATCATCAAACCCGTAACAACCCAAGCTTCCACGGTACGTTTCCTTTAGAATGATATAATAACTTGCACTGTACGGATCATCGAGTTCTAGCACACCACGGCCAATCAAACTAGCCGTTATGAATAGTAATAACCACTTTTTGAAATTTTATAAATTTTATTTTACAAAATGGACTTCATTTTTGGAATCGAAATATCAAAATTAGTTTAGGGTAAATTTTTGGTATTTTTCTAAAAACTTTCAATTTTTGATGAATAATGAAAAACACTGCATTATTGTTTAAAACTGACTTTTATTTAAATAATTATTTTTTTATTTAAAATTATTTTAAGTCAAAATAGATACATAATACCTATATAAGTTCAATGTAATTCATTGGTGTCATTTTGTAATAAGATTAGATATATAAAATTTTATTGAAATTTTTAACACATTTTACCCACCTTCTAGGCACATTTGAAAATTTGCATAAAATGTATTTTTTACTACTTTTGTGATTTGAATTTAAAAAATATGAGAGGCACGGTTGATATCAGTAAATAAAATGTGGTTCAATAGGACGAAAATAATTTTTGGTGAATAGTAACTTTTGAATTTTATTTACCATGGTTAAAAGTAAATTGGGTAATTAAAGGTAAAAATGATATTATAATTACCCTAACACATGTCCTAATTCTATTGGATAATTGTATTTAGACCAAAATCAACCTTAGGAATAAAATATGATCCTCTTTGATCCACTTGGGATAGATTAGGACATTTATTATATTTTATTTAAACAATAGTTAAAAGTGTTAAATTCAAATTTTAATAAATAAAACATTTTAATATAGGGTTATACATAAGATAAATTCGACTATATATATTCATTAGAAATATAAAAATATTTCCTACATAATGGTGTTTTATTTATAACTTTTAGACATTAAATAATTAACCATTTTTTACTATAATGAGTATAATTGATGTAAATAATTAATATAACATGTTAATGATTCTTTATATATGAAATATCATCCAATTACATACAATTTCACCATCAATAGAATGGTATAGTCATTCGTGTGTTCGTACGGATTACCATCTCCACGAACGTGATGAGATTCATTCTCCATCATAACCATTGAATAATAAATTTCATTTTATGATTAAAAAATAATGTTTAAGAACTTAATATAATTTTTGATATTAATCAAATACATCTTATTCATAAAAAACATGACTTGCGTAACAAAAAAAAATTAAAGGAAAATGAATCAATTAACACCTGAAACGATGACACTACTAAAATATCATTAACAATGAAATATTATAAGATCATATATGATATCATATTTATGTATGTGGTTCTTGTATAATTTAATAATAATTATTTCACCATTATACAAGAGGTTAATCTACCCTCGACTAAGTAAATGTACAAGGTAAAGGTTAATTTTACAATCTCTTTACTATCCGAGGTTTTTAATATGTAAGTATCTACAAGGACCTCTTTATCATCCACATCTGTGCTTCTTAAAAATTTATTTCCAAACATTTTTACTATTTACTAGACTATGGGTAAAAGTAATTTATACCCTTTTTGACTTTTTATAAAATGTTTTTAAAGGAATATTTCTGTCATTTTCTAAACAAGGTACTTTATGACCTTTTCAACAAATTAAGGTAAGAATTTTTTTTAACTTATACGGAGGGTGAGGCTATTTTCTTCCATTATAACACCTTCGAAGCTTCCCTTAAAAGATTATAAGAATACTTTCAAAATAAATGTTTTCTTTTATAATTACATGACTTTTAAATTATTTCAAAATAGAAAGAGATATTTCTCTCTAATTGTTTTGATTTCATCTATGTCAACATCTTTGATGGATTTTACATTTTTTTGAAGTTGATATATTATGATACAATCTTCCATATTGTAATTAAGGTTTTGTGATATGTTTGACTATAGATGTGATATTTTTGTACCATTCATGGTTTATGGTTAAAGTATTGACATTATGTTTGTTAGTTTTAATACGAACGATTATATTATGTTTCAACCTTTTCATATGAGAAATGAATCTGACTTAATAAGTGATGGGTGGATCCCACTATAGCTCCTCGATTCATCGGTAGGTCTCATGAGACAAACTAGTGTCTTTGAACAAGGCCTTGAAAAAATATTATTTGTAGTCTTAGCATTAGGCCTTAACTGTGTGGTTATGATGTACAGAATTATGCATTCCATCAATATGAAATTGGGTATTGATATTACATATGATTATTAGACTAGTAGAATATCCATGTGAATAAGTAAATGGAATTATTTTATTTATATTTTCCATATTATGCTGAAGTTTATGTTTAAAATGCTTGTGTTTTAGTCTTATACAGTGCCTTAAATTTTTATGCTTATTTATGAAAGTTTCCTCTATATTGTTATCCTTATTGAGCATCTGAGCTCACCCCTTCCTTATGTTTTATTTTTACTAGGATGTAAATAAGTATATTATGATTATCCTTTAGGAATAGGCTAAGGGATATGAGTGTGTTCAAAGGGGACACAATGTTGTTGTTTTTTTTATTTCATGATGTAATGTAAAACTTATGTATGTATCTAGTACTTCCAAGGCTACTAAAATAATCGGTCTTATGAGACTTTATCTCTCATGATCATGACAATGTTATGTAATAATGCACTGAATCCGGGTATCCAGGGTCTGGGAATTATAGTTGGTATCATAGGAAATTTAGTAAAAACCTTTTAAACTAGATTTAGAGAAACTTTAATTAGAAAACATTACCCTAAGATAGAATTTGAGGATTTGTATAGAAGAAATTCCTAGAATTTTGGTAATGTAGAGATTTTGTGAGTTTCCCAAGAAATACATCCCTGTATGGATATGAGCAAGTAGATACAGCTCTGGAATAGATGTACATAAGAGTGAAAACTCCGACAAGGAGTTTCGGGATTGACCCGGGGTATCCTGGTATACAACAATGGGCCTTGTTGCACTATTGGTTACGAAACTCTCTAGGAATATGCTTAGGATAATTCACATTTTTTTACAAACCATTATAAATCATTTATGAGTAAATACCTAATCAAATAAAACATCTTTTATGATTATGAATTATATGCATAATTTGTTCAACTTATGTTAGGTGTTTTACTAGTTTTGAATTATTTATGTTAATTCATAAACAAATCTAGTGTATTCCATTGTTTAGAAATGGATCCTAGTAGAAGGAATTAAAACCATATCAATGCATGTAATCCATGTAGGTATTTCCCTCCTACTCAATATAATTATAGTGGAGCTGGTGATACAACTAATGCTGAAGAGGTTATAACCATACTGGGACAACTCACTCAAGTTATGAATAATAACCTTACCTGTATGGAGCACCCAAATCCACAACGCGGAAGATCAATGTTAGACCACTTCATGAGGAAACAAACACCAACATTCAATGGGATTACAAATCCATTTTTAGCAGATAAAAGGATAAGTTCCTTATAGAAAATATTTCATGCTTTAGGGTGTAGCGAAATGGGAAAAGTTTTCATTGGATTTTATCGCCTAACAAGAGATGCATATCAATGGTGGTCATTAACTCAAAAACACAAATCAGGATGAATAAGTATAAAATATGGAATGGATGGAGTTTAAAGAGCTTTTCTTAGAAAAATACTTTCCTCGTGACCATCGAGAGGATATGGAAAGACAATTTCTGAGTCTGAGGAAAAAGGAGGATGAGAATGTTGTAAATTATGAGGCTAATGTTACAAGGTTATAAAGGTATACTGCAGATTATATATCTAACCCAAGAAGTAAGATTTATCAATTCTTTGATGGGTTAAAACCATTTCTTCATCGAGCATTAGTCTCACAATCTTTCTCATCGTACGAAGATATTGTCTCACATGCTATCAAGACAGAAAAAGGAATTCTATAAGTCTTACAACTTTAAATTAAAGCAAGAGAAGAAGAGATCTGTTGAAAAATCTAGAAATGGAAATAAGGGGAAGAAGGGAAAAGTTGAATTTCCATCCTGCAGTAAATATAGGAAGAAACACCCCAGTACTTTTTTTAAGGGAATGGGAGTCTATTACAAGTGTGGAGAAAAATCCCACCAATCTTGTGATTACAAAGGGAAGAAAGAGGTTGTCAATGTTAAATGCTACAATTGTAGAGAAATTAGGTATTATGAAAATTGATGTCCTAAGAACCAAGGAAACTTACCTCAGAAAGGGGCAAGGGAGAAAGGCCAAGCTTATGCGATCACTACTGCTGAGGTTGATGCTTCGAATGACATGGTGGCGGGTAATTTAATGGTTTCCTCAAATTTAGCCAATGATTTATTTGATTCTTGATCATCACATTGTTTCATATCTTCCTAGTTTTCAAAAAAAATTAGATATTTCCAATTTGATTTAATAAGGGATTTGTCAGTCAAAACTCCTAAGGGAAGTATCATTGCAACAAGGTTTTTTGAATCAGTTCCCATTAGGTAATATAAACATTCTTTATCTGTTGATCCCATCATCATACCCATGATTGAATTTTATATAATCCTCAGTATGGATTGGATTTTGGACCATGATGTGAAAATTTATTGTAAGAAGGAGGTTACAATTTTCGATGATGATAAGGAGTACTTTATCTTTAGAGAAGAAATGTCACCATCTAATTCTTATCTAGATCCACCCCAGTAGCTCTACTAAGTTAAATTATTGGGGAGGAAAATAGTGAAATAACTATGGGTTAGTAAAGGGATGTTCAAATAGAGGAAGTTCTTGTTGTACAATAATTTGTTGATGCGTTTCCAAAGGATTTACCTGGACATCCTCTAAAATGAGAAATTGAGTTTTCCATTGATTTAATTCCTCGTTCAAGGCCCATTTCAAAGACCCCTTATAGAATGGCCATTGTGAAATTAGTTGAACTAAATAAAAAACTAGAGGAATTGAGTAATAAAGGATTTATTTTCCCTATTTTTTCTCTATGGAGAGCCCCTACTCTTTTTGTTAAGAAGAAATATGGGTCTATGAGGTTAGGCATTGACTATAGGGAGATCAATGATATAAAAATAAAGAACAAGTATCTCCTACCACACATTGATGCTTTATTTTATCAACTTCATGGAGCTCAATATTTTTAAAAGATTTACCTTCGATCCAGATATCATCAGTTGTGTGTGAAAAAGGAAGAAATTCCAAAGACAGCATTTTGAACCATGTACGGGCATTATGAGTTTACAGTAATGCCTTTTGGACTAACTAATGCACCCTCTATCTTCATTGATCTAATGAATAGAGTTTTCAGGGAATATATTGATGACTTTTTAGTGGTATTTACTGATTATATCTTGGTAGACACCAAAATAAATGAAGATCATGAAAATTTCTTGCGCACTATTCTAAAGACTCTTAGAAGAAATGAATTATATGGGATGTTTAGCAAGTGTGAATTCTGGCTTCAAGAGATTTCTTTTCTTGGCCATATTTTCTCTAAGTATGGAATCTCTATTTATCCTTCTAATACAAGAGTAATACAAGAATGTCCAGCACTGACGAGTATAAATGAGGTATGAAGTTTTATTAGTTTAGCAGGTTATTATGCATTTTTTCCATAAATTTTCCTGATTGGATAACCCATTAACCAAGCTCACACATAAAGGGGTTAAATTTGTTTGGAAAAAATAGTGTGAATAATGTTTTTAAGAATTTAATAAAATATTATTCAACGATCCTATATTGAATCTACCATCAAGGAATGATGGGTTTGTTATTTATAGTGATGCTTCAAAGAATGGTCTTGGTTTTGTTCTTATGCAGAATGATAGAGTTACTTCCAATGAATCATTAAAGCTAAAAATTCATGAAAAAATCTATCATACTCATGATCTTGAGTTAGCATCAGTAATCTTTGATATAAAGATATTGAGACATTATCTCTATTGTGAAAATTGTGAGATATATACCAATCACAATAGTTTGAAGTATATTTTCTCATAGAAAGAACTCAACATGAGGAAAAGGAGATGGATTGAACTACTAAAATATTATGATTTCACAATAAACTATCACTTGGGGAAGGAAAATAAGGTGGCACATGCTTTGACCAAAAAGATCATGGAGTTCTGAACAAGATGAGAGTTGAAAGGGATCTTATGTGCATGGATCTAGTAAAAATGGATATGGGAATAATCATGGAAGGTGAAACATTGATACTTTTTCAAATGGTTTTCATTCCATATTTACCCAAAAGGGTAAAATTCCCTCTAACTGATGATGAGGAGTTTTAAAAGAAAATTAAATTAATGAATGATGGGAGAATTATCGACTTCATATATGAAGATAGAATTTTGAAATTTGGAGAGAGACTTTGCATTCTTGATATACCTGATCTAAAAAGGGAATTGTTGGATGATGCTCATAACTCCAGTTTCCCTATACACCCAAGTAAAACAAAGATTTATAGAGATTTTAAGGAACATTTTGGGTGGGACAACATGAAATGGGAGATTTCGGATTGTGTGTTAACATATATGGTTTGTGAACTGTTTAAGGCTAGAAGACAACATCCAGGAGGAGTCATGAAACTTCTTCCCATACCTAAATGGAAATGGGATGATATTACGATGGACTTTTTCATGGGGCTACTAAAGACTCCTAGAAGGAATGATGCAATATGGGTCATTTTTTATCACCTTACCAAGTCAACACAATTTCTTTCTATAATAGAAGATTTACCACTTGAATGATTGATAAGACTATATATTAATGAAGTTGTAAGACTTCATGGTGTACCCCTATCAATTGATTCTGATTGTTATCCCTGTTTTACATCAAGATTCTAGAAAAGTCTTCATAAATCCCTAGATACTGGACTTAATTTGAGCACTGCCTACCATGCTCAAATTGATGGACAATCAGAATGGACTATTCAAACCTTAGAAGACATGTTGATATCTTTCTCACTCGACTTTCAAGGTATGTGGGATCATTATTTACATATGGTAGAATTTTTCTATTAAAATAGCTTCTTTTCAAGTATTCAGATGGCACCATATGAAGAATTATATGTAAATAGATATCGCACACCAACTTGTTGGGATGATATTAGTGAAATAAAACTCGTAGTCCCAGAACTTGTTGAGGAAAAAATGGAAAGAGGTGAAGATTATTCAAACCCACATCAAAGAAGCTCAAGGTAGGAAAAAGAGCTATGCCGATAACTGAAGGAAGGATTTGTAATTTTAAGTAGTAGATCAAGTTTTCTTAAAGGTATCTTCATGTAAGGGTGTTATACGATTCGTTAAGAAGGGTAAATTAAGACCCACGTACATCGGACCTTTAAAAATTCTAGAACAAATTAGAGTTATAGCTTACTATTCGAAAATACCACAAATTATCTCCAATGTTCATGATGTGTTCTATGTATCACTTTTGAGAAAATACATTCATGATCCAACACATGTACTGACCAATGAAGAAATAGAAATGGAACCTAATATGTCCTATTGCGAAGATCCTATAATAATTCTTGATACTAGAGAACAAGTGTTGAGAAACCGGAAGATACGTCTGGTAAAAGTTCTTTGGATAAACTATAACATGGAAGAGGCAATGTGTGAACCCGAAGAACTTATGATGAAGAACCACCTAAATCTTTTTATACAGTAATATTCTCGAAATTTTGAGTACAAAATTATTTTAAGGAGGGAAGAATGTAACACCCCAAGCTTCCATGATACATTTCCCTTTGAATAACACAATAACTTATGTTGTACAAAACATTGAGTTCTAGCACACCACGACCAATAAAACTAGCTGTTATGAATAGTAATACCCAATTTTTTAAATTTTTTAAATTTTATTTTTCAAAATAGAATTCATTTTTTAGATTTGGAATATCAAAATTATATTAGGGTGAATTTTTGTTATTTTTCTGAAAACTTTCATTTTTTGACGAATAGTGAAAAACACTATGTTATTGTTTAAAACTGAATTTTATTTAAATAATTATTATTTTTATTTAAATTTATTTTAAGTCAAAATAGATACATAATACCTATATATGTTCAATTTAATTCATTGGATTCATTTTATAATAAGATTAGATATATAAAATTTTATTGAAATTTTTAACGTCGTTTACCCACCTTCTAGGCACATTTGAAAATTTGCATAAAACGTAATTTTACCTCTTTTATGAATTGAATTTCAAAATTCCAAGAGACACGGTTAACATCAGTAAGTAAAATGTGGTTCAATAGGATAATTTTTTTTTGGTGAATAGTAACTTTTGAATTTTATTTACTACAGTTAAAAGTAAATAGGGTGATTAAATGTAAAAATGATATTATAATTATCCTAACACATGTCCTAATTCTATTAGATAAGTTTATTTCGACCAAAATAAATCTTAGGAATAAAATATGATCCTATTTGATCCACTTGGGTAAGATTAGCACATTTATTATATTTTATTTAAAGAAGAGTTAAAAATGTTAAATTCAAATTTTAATAACTAAAACATTTTAATATAGGGTTATACATAAGATAAATTTGACTATAAATAATCATTAGAAAGATAAAAATATTTCATACATAATGGTTATTTATTGATAATTTTTATACATTAAATAATTAAATTTATTTATGAAACAATGATGATGCAGTAATTACCTTATTAATGAAAGATTAAAATAATTGATATTTTAAATATTAAAATAAATGTAAATAGAGAATTTTGATGCATTACACGAATTTTATAAATTAATATGACATTTTAGGGTTGATTAAATAATTTTTTTTTAATTAATAAAGTTTTTATGACTTTCACAAAAACCAAATACTGGATAGTGTAAAAATTGACATAAATGGGTTTTTAAAAGAAATACAATATTATTAAATGATATAATATTCCTAAAAATATAAGGTTCAGCCAAAAAATTTAGATAAGGTTATATATGTCAATAATGAATCACTTGGGGTTCTCTTGGATTTTTATAGTAAGTTTATTAGCCATTTATTATAATAATACAAGAAGACATGGTAAAAGATAAACTATTTAACTAAGAGTTAAATCTAAAAGTTAATGTTAATATGGTGACCTAAACTTGTCTAAATACTATTGGTTGAGAGTTTTTAGACCCATACCCACCTTAGACTCCAAATAAATCATTTTGTAACCATTATATCCCAAAAATGATTTTATAATAAAATAATATTTCAAGATTTTCCTAAAGTGACCCTCACCTCTCTTATAAAAGGGGACTTCCCCTTCTCTCAAAATCACACCTCCAAAGCCATTTGGATCGGCCAAAACCTACTCAAATATCCTCCAAACTACCCTAAATTCAATCTATAGTCCTTACTTTGATCATAAATCCAACCTAAAAATCTCTTTTGATCAAATCAAAAGAAATCATCTGAAGAAGAGGTAATAATTTCATCACATCTTTCAAAGTTCTTTTCTTCTTCCACTTCATCTTTCTTTATTGTTTACATACCAAAATAATAACTCCAATACCTTATAAATAATTTTATGTTATTATAAATATTTTACAACCATATTCATCATTCTATCCATCTTATGAATGACAAAGTCACCATACGTGCGTACATATGGCTTATCGTCTCCACATTGTGGTGTAGTTTGTTATTCAACACTTCATTATTTGGATAGGTAAAATAATGAGTATAATTGATGTAAATAATAAATATAACATTTTAATTAATATTTATATTTGAAATTACATCCAATTACATACGGTTTACCATCAATAGAATGGTATTGTTGCTTGTGTGTGCGTACGGATTACCGTCTCCACGAACGCGATGAGATTCATTACCCATCGTAACCATTCAAGAATAAATTTCATTTTATGATAAAACAATAATGTTTAAGAACTTAATATAATTCTGGATATGAATCAAATACATCCTATCCATAAAAAATATGACTTACATAACAAAACATATAAAGGAAAATGAATCAGTTAACACCTGAAATGATGATACTACTAAAACATCATTAACAAAGCAATATTAGAAGATCATATATGATATCATATTTATGTATGTGGTTATTGTATAATTTAATAACAATTATTTAACCATTATAAAGGAGGTTAATCTATCCTCAACTAACTAAAAGTACAAGGTAAGGGTAAATTTTACAATCTCTTTATTATCCAAGGTTGTTAATATGTAAGTATCTATTGGGACCTCTTTATCATCCACATCCGTGATTCTTAAAAATTTATATAAATTTTTTTTTTGCTATTTGCTAGACTATGGGTTAAATTATTTTATACCCTTTTTTGTCTTTTTATAAAATGTTTTTAAAGGAATCTTTCTGTCGTTTTCCAAACAAGGTACTTTATGACCTTTTCGACAAATTAAGGTAAGACTGTTTTTTTAACTTATAAAGAGGGTGAGGTTATTTTCAACCATTATAACACCTTATAAGCTTCCCTTATAATCTTATAAAAATATTTTTAAAATGGATGTTTTCTTTTATAATTATGTGACCTTTATATGATTTCAAAATAGAAAGAGATATTTCTCTCAAATAGTTTTTATTTCATCTATGTCAATATTCATTGATGGATTTTATATTTGTTTGAAGTTGATTTAATATGATACAATATTCCATATTGTATTGAAGTTTTTTTGATATTTTTTACTGTGGATGTGTAATTTTTATACCATTCATGGTTTATGGTTAAATTATTCACATTCTGTATGCTTTTTTTAATATGAATATTTATATTATGTTTCAACCTTTTAAAATGAGGAATCCATTGGACTTAGTAAGTGACGGGAGGAGCCTGCAATAGCTCCTTGATTCATCGGTAGGTATCATGAGACAAACTAGTTTCTTTCCACAAGTCCTTGAAAAAAATCTTATTTTTAGTCTTGGAACGAGGCATTTACTATGTTGTTATGATGTCCAGCATTATGCATTCCATCATTATGAAATTAGCTATTGATATTACATGTGATTATTTGACTAGTAGAATATCCATGTGAATAAGTAAATAGAATTATTTGATTTATCTCTTCCATATTTTGCTGAAGTTTAAGTTTAAAAGGCTTACGTTTTAGTATTATACGTTTCCTTAAATTCTTATGCTTATTTATGAAATTTTATTCTATATTTTTATCCTTATTGAGCATCTTAGATCACCCCTTCCAAATGTTTTATTTTTTCCTGGATGCGAAGAATTATATTACAATTAACCTGAAGGAATAGGCTAAGGGATATGAGTGTGTTCAAAGAGGACACAATGTTGTTGTTTTTTTTATTTCATGATGTAATGTAAAACTTATGTATGTATCTAGTACTTAAAAGTCTACTAAACTAATCGGTCTTTCGAGACATGACCTCTTGCGATCATGAAAATGTTATTTAATAATGTACCGACTCTGGGTAACTAGGGTTGGGGCGTTATAGTTGGTATCATAGAATGTTTAGTACAAACCTTGGAAACTAAATTTTAAAAAACTCTGATTAGAGAACATTACCCTAATATAGACTTTGAGGATTATTATAGAATAAATTCTTAGAATTTTGATAATGTATAGATTTTTTGAGTTTCCAATAAATACTGTAAGAACCCGTGTTTTTCCGGACTGTCATTTTGAGCAGAAATTTGAATTTTTACTGTTAGATGCTTATGAAGGATAAAATGGTCATTTTCCCCTACCATCTAATCTTGGATAATTTTTCTGACAACTTCGTTGGTCCCGTAATAGGGTGTTTACCCTAGGATAGGAGTTTAGAGGAAATCTGAGCTTTTCTAAATTTGGCAGAATATTTAGTATTTAATATTATTAAATTAAATATTAATTTATTCATGCAGGTTCGTTTCTCAATAACTTTTAAATGGATCACCGGATTGATATTTAATCTATGTCGTTGAGTCCATAATGGTGAGTTTATCCTAGGGAAGGTATAAACTCATGTCTGGCGTTAGGGCCGGCCTGGGCCCCTATTTCTTCTTTTCCTATTCTTTTCTTTTCTTACTTTTCTTTTTTCCTCCTCCTACTTGTGCACATATCCTATGCCTCCTCCCTAGCTCTGTCCTTTGGGGAGAATTGGAGTTTTAGAAAGAGTTAGAGTTGGGAGGCAAGAGGGGTACCAATTCGAAGCTCTTGATGTGTTGAGTCGTCGTGCGACAACTGTGAGCCGTGAAATCAAGCGAAGCTTCAGTGGTTTCCACCCGAAGGTAGGGTCATTTATGTTTTCACCATAGATAACCTTTAATCATTTTTTTAAGTCTTTAAAGCCTTAAATTTATTTCTTTTGGCCTCTTAAGGCTGGATCTATTGTTCTAGGGGGAAAATGGGTGTTTTGAGTGTTTTGAGGGATTTCCTGTCAGAAAACCCCAAATACACGGCATGTGTTCTAGGGGAACACATTGTTTGTTCTTACCATTCAAGTAAGACCATGTTTTCCAAAGTACATGTTGTTTACTTTATGTACACTTCATATAGTGGATGTCTGTGTGACTGACCGTGTGAAATAAGACATGGAATAGTGGTTTTTAAGAAGTACATATTGGGTACTATAAGTACACACCGTGTTGTGGCACATGGGAATGTGCTTGGGTGAAAACACACACTGAGTGAATTTTTGTGAATAGTACATGTCATGTACAGTAAATTACACGTCTTGTACTATTACACAGGTAGACCCCATGGGTCTGGCCATGTGTTCTCGTGATGTAGTACTTCAGTTTAGTAGTTTTGAGATATCTTGTGCCCTGGAAGTCAGAATTGGGTGTGTGAGAAGTCCATTCTAAGTGTTTTTTTACTTAGATCACAATGGATGAATCATTTTGACATTTAGATCTCATATAAATGGGTTTTTTTGTTTTTTATCTAAATGGAGAGGTTCTTCCTCCAGTTATTGAGTTCAGTTGACACCTGAGAGTGAGACTTGCTGTGGATGATAGGTTGGGTGTTCGGACCAACTTAGTTGAGACCTTTAATATGAGATGAGATGTGAGTTATCTCTTGTAACATCTACTTTATAGGACATTCCGCTTGTGAGACGTTCCCTTCTGGCCTATGAGACTGCGAGACCGTGCACTTTCAAGGATCCCCTGAGGGATGCCTTTACTTGTGTGATGGCCTAGGGAGTCCCTTGTAGGATCTCTATCTTGTTTTTTCCTTTGATAGGACCCATGTTATGGAATGCCTATGTTGTCCTTCATTTTAGGATCTCATGTAGGATTCCTCCCTTACTCTTCTCTAAGGATCCTGTGTAGGATTCCTTCGCTCTTGATTTGCGGGATCCTGAGGATCCCGAGTATGATGCCTCATCAGTGTTTGACTTGAGGGACCCATCGGGTTCCCATTGTTTGTCTGACCCTGAGTTGTTACATCAGGTTTGGGTCGAGATGGTGTTCAGGTGTCACCTAGTGTAACACCCCGAGCTTCCACGATACGCTTCTCATTCAATAATGCAATAGCTTGCATTGTACGCATCTTTGAGTTCTAACACACCGCGACTAATCAAAGTAGCTGTTATGAATAGTAATACCCACTTTTTGAAATTATATAAATTTTAAATTTCAAAATGGACTTCATTTTTTTATTCGTAATATTGAAATTATCCTAAGTTGAAATTTTTGTAATTTTCTGAGAACTTCCAATTTTTTATGAATAGTGAAAAATACTTAAAACAACTTTTTTAATCAAAATAATTTGTAGTGATAAATTATACTATTTAGTGATTTTAAAGTATAATTATAATATATTTTTACCATTTTATCCAATGTTGGTCATTAGAATTAATTTAACATTGAAATTGGACATAAACAATTGTCAATCTTTTGATATATATTGTTTCTTAAAAACACGCTATTTGTTGTGACAGCGGGAATTAATTATAAAATTAATTAATGCAAATTATATGTTTGGAATTTTGTAAAATAGACATCTTTTTTGAAATTCGGAATATCAATTATAGCTTAGGTTTAATTTTTGTGATTTTTCTGAAAAACATCAATTTTTGATGAATAGTGAAACCACTAAGTGGTACTTATAAAAACTGATTTTTCGTTTAAATGAAATTTTACCACTTATGTGTTTTGAATTTCAAAAATCCTACATACATGGTTTTCATTAAGAAGTAAAATGTGGTTCAATGGGATTAAAATAATTTTTGGTGAATAGTAACTTTTATGTTCTTAATCGCAATTAGAGGTAATTAGTGTAGTTTAAGGTAAAAATAATGTTTTAATAATATGATATGAGCTTGACACATGTCCTACCCTCATTGGATGTGCCATGTAAGACCAAGAAAATCCATGGGTCAACTTGGGGACCCCATGGAGCCACTTTAGTTGGAAAATGACATAAATACCTTTTATTTAATGTTAAAGTAAAGAATGACACAAACATGAAATGTTTTTCTAAAACAATTTTTATATGGGGTTATACAAGTCATATGTTTTACTATAAATAGTCATTGGAAAGATAAAAAGATTTCCTACATCATAGTATTTTTTTTATAATTTTTAGACATTAAATAAATTAAATTATTTATGACATCATGATGATGTAGCGATGACCTCATTATTTAACGATTTAAATAAAATGGAAAGATAATGTAATATATAAGACCTAAACATGTCCAAAACCTATTGGATGGGTGGATTTCGAACCCTTATCACCTTATCCTCGAATTATACCAATGTGGGACCTCTTAAATCCCAATACCATTTTAAAATAAAGTGAATTTTCTTTACTTTCCAAGAGTGCCCCTCCTCTCCACTTATAAAAGGCCCCCACCTCTACCACCTTACTCACACTTAAAAAGCCTTTTGGATCGGCCAACCTCTGCCCAAATACTCTCCCAAATTCCCTAACTTACTCCTAGAAGCCTCACTTTGGGCATAATTATTCCCAAGGAAGCCTTTGGCTCAAATCAAAAGAGTTACCCGATTTTAAGGTAATGTCTTCTCTTATGTTATTTTGTTTTATTTTGCTTCTCCAACCCCATAAACTCTTTTTATTCATTTATTTTGTAACAAAACTAGTATCCTAAATATACTAGGATGTTTTTATAAGAAGGATTCGAGATACACTTACACACACCTACATCTAATGGTTAAAGAACATACTGTTTCTGTGGATGGTGAATTTCTGCCTCACGAAACGATAATTGTTCAACACTCATATAACACCATAAAAGGTGGCCATTAAGATGTCACTATATTTATATATTATATATAATATGTTTATGTTTTCCTTATTCTTCTGTATTTCTCATTTATGGCATACTTTATGATTTCCATTATGGGTAAATGCGATATTTTCATTTAAGGAAGTGCGGACTACCGCCCCCTCAATGTGATTTGAATCGTTAATGCCATTGTGGGATGTATAAAGGATGGATTAAATGGTATTATACATTATATTATACTGGAATTATATTATACCTTTATATAATTATAACTTCATTCCATTAAATATGAAATAGAAATTAAAGTAGCGTTCATGCGTACGTACGGCTTACCGTCTCCATGAACGGTGCATTTCGTTTCTTACCTCTAAACGTTATGGAATATTATAAATGCATGTATATACTGGATATATATGAGATATATGATATCTAAATAATGAATATAATTTGGGATATAACGGATATTTCACCACATGACCAACTTGTAATTATAAGAAGTTTATTTTTGACTCAAGTACCTAAGATCGACAAAATGACCATTATTAACTTAAATAATTACATAATGTTCATAACATGGTAATAAGTGATATAAAAGGAATAATGAACATGAAAAAGGTTATTAATTAAATAGAAATTAACTCTAGTTTATTATTCAAGAGGTTAAAGAACGATCGAGTCAAGACAGGACGCAAGGTAAGGGAATTTCTTAACCCAATTTCCATTCTTTGGGTTAATATCCTAATTTCAAATTATTTCATGATATTATTATGTCATATATTGTATTTGTACTTTCTTTATGTGTACTTATAGTGAATACATATAATAGATCTATTTAATTTTAAAAATGATCTTTTTAAGGACTTTGTCTCAATCTCCTTTCATTGAGGCATGTTTGGTTTTATACACAACTTTCTTTTATACGGTGTATAAACCACTTTGACTTTTACGTTTATTCAAAAGGAATCTTTTTATATGAAGCGATTTACTAAATGAAAAAAAGGAATGTTTTTCTTGTCGTACGTATGCGGCGACAACGACTTCTCCGCCGTCGTAACCATTATTTTAGTTTCGGATTCCTCTACAAGCCATACCTTTTTTTAAAAGAAAAATAAATACCATGTTTTCCTTTTCTTTCATTTTGGTATTGAAAATGGTTTTGATAAAGTTTTTATTATATCAATGTGTTGTATTGATATCTTGTGATTGAAATGTGGAAATGTTATGTTTCTTTTATGCATGTTTTATGTGATACGATTATGTTATATGATATGTTTAAACCTATTCATATGAGGAATGCATTGGACTTAATAAGTGGCAGGTGGAGCCCGCTATAGCCCCTCGATGCATCGGCAGGTCTCATGAGACAAACTAGTGTCTTGGCACGAGGCCTTGACAAAATCTTATTTGTGGTCTTGGCACGAGGCCTTGGCTACGTGGTTATGATAGTCTGGCATTATGCATTCCATAATATGAAAGTGGTTATTGATATTTCATGTGATTATTCGACCAGTAGAATATCCATGTGAAGAAGTAAATGGCATTATTTCATTTTACTTTTTCCATATTATATTGAAGTTAAAGTTTAAAAGGCTTTTGTTTTAGTTATACATTACCTTAAATGTTTATGTTTGTTTATGAAAGCTTCCGCTATATTTTTATCCTTACTGAGCATCTGATCTCACCCCTTTCAATGTTTTATTTTTCCCAGGATGTGAAGAAATATTTTATGACTGACCTACAGGGATAGTCTGAAGGGGATAGAAGTGTGGACTATGGAGACTATGTTATTGTGATTTTTCAATTTATGATTTAATGTAACAATTATGAATGTATCTAGTGTTTCCAAGGCTACTAACCTAATCAGTCTTTCGAGAATTGATCTTTGTGTTCATGCCAATGTTACACAATAATGCACCGACTCTGGGTAGCTGGGGTCGGGGCGTTACAGTTGGTATCAGAGACAGTTTAGTACTAACCTTGGAAGCTAGATTTAGATGAACTCTGATTAGAGCACATAGCCCAAAGATAGACTTTGAGGATTAGTATAGAAGAACTTCCTAGAATTTTGGTATTATAGAGATTTTGTGAGTTTTCTAAGCAATACATCCCTGTCTGGATATGAGCAGGTAAAGGAGGCTCTGGCATAAATGTACCTAGGGGTAAAACCCGAAAATACCGCTTTGAGCTAGACTCGAACGGGAACTGGTGCACGACAACGGGCCTTGCTGCACTCTTGGTTACGACACTCCCGGGGGATATGCTTAGGATAATTCTCATTTTCTTTACAAACCACTATGAAGGGTTATGAGTATATACTTCCTCAAAGAAAACATTTTTATGGATTATATCCATAAATAGTTCAATTTATGTTAAGTATCTTACAAGTATGGAATTATGTATTTTGATTCATAAACTAATATATTTTATATCATTGTTTAGAAATGGTGCCTAGTGGAAGGAATGGAAACCGTATCATTGCACGCACTCCGTGTAGGGATTGCCCTCCTGCTCAAGATAATTATTATGGATCTGGAGATACAACTGGTGCTGATCAACTTATTACCATACTGGGACAACTCACTCAGGTTATGAATAATAAACTTACTCGTATGGAGCACCCTGATCCACAATGTGGAGGATCAATGTTAGACCGCTTCATGAGGCAACAACCGCCAACATTTAATGGGGGTACAAATCCATTAGTAGCTGAGCAATGGATAAACTCCTTAGAGAAAATATTCCATGCCTTGGGGAGTATCGAAAGGGAGAAGGTTGTCATGGCAGTTTACCGCCTCACTGGAGATGCCAATAAGTGGTGGTCGCTGATTCAAAACAAAAAGGAAGATGATGAAGTATCGAATATGGAATGGAGGGAGTTCAAAGAGCTTTTCTTAGAAAAATATTTTCCACATGTCCATCGAGCAGATATGGAAAGGCAATTTCTGAGTCTGAGGCAGAAGGAGGATGAGAATGTCGCAAAGTATGAGGCTAACTTTACAAGGTTAGCAAGGCATGCTGCAGATTATATATGTAACCCAAGAAGTAAGATTGATCGTTTCTTTGATGGTTTAAAACCATTTCTCCATCGATCTTTAGTATCACAATCTTTCTCAACATACGAAGATATAGTCTCGTGTGCTATCAAGACAGAAAAGGAATTCTCTAAGTCTTGTGACAATAAAGTAAAGCAAGAGAAGAAGAGAACGGTGATACAAGAGACGGATAAAGGGAAAAAGGGAAAGAAGGATTTTCCATTATGTGATAATTGTGGGAGGAATCACCCTGGTACTTGCCTTAAAGGAATGGGAGTTTGTTATAAATGTGGAGAAAAAGGTCACCAGGCGCGTGATTGCAAGGGAAAGAAAAAAGCTATCAATGTTGAATGCTACAATTGTAGGGAAATGGGGCATTATGCAAATGAATGTTCTAAGCGTCAGGAAAACTTACCTCAGAAAAGGCCAAGGGATAAAGTACAAGCTTATGTTGTTACTACAGATGAAGTTGAATAATTATTGTATTTGTGTTTTTGGACTCAAAAACTAGATTATGGTTATAAGAATAATGTGATATATATAAGGATTGTACTACAGTACATGTTGATTTCATTATGGTTTTAATATGATGAAGGTAATCATATTTTTGTATGTTACAATAAGAGAAACTTTACTTTGTTTAGGGAATCTAATGTTACAATTGATTTTGGAATTTAAGGACCCTTTAGAGAAAGTCTGGACGGAGGTATTTTGGATAACTATAAAGGTTGGAATGGATTAAGTTGATTTTTGGATAGTATTGTTTAAGGTTAAAACATTTCTGAAGATTATTTCTGGAATGTTATAATACTATAGTTTTAGGAAAAGGACAACCTGCAGGGTGGGGCATAACCCGTCGCGTCGGACAAAGATGCAGGAATCGAACCCACAACCATAGTGTGACAGGCCTTTATTACCTACCACTAGCCTACAGGAAGTCCCTGGTTACAAAATATTTTTCCTAATCTAAATGGTATGTGGTACTATTTAGAACTTTATATAATTAGGATAAATAGAATATTTTTGAGTTCTGTTACAATTTGGAGTAAAAGATGGGTTTGTGGTAAAAATTTATTAACGAATGAAAGTATACATAACAAGTATGTATATTCCCTTACGTTCTTAGTAAATCTCTTAAATAAATTCCTCAACATTATAAAAGGTAACTTAAAACAAAAATGTTTCCAGTTAACTTTTACAACTGGGGATTCAATGACCGTTTAACCAATCACAAGTTTGTGATTTTCTTATGGTTAACTTTCTCCTAATCCAGTTTTCTACAACTCTCCATTAGACCTTGATGGTTTGTTTTTCTTCCATATCCATATTTTCATAGAATCCTAGTATGGGATATCTCGGGTGACCTTTGTACTTCTCTTTCTTTATTTTAATGTTATATTTTTATTAACCTTATTTCCGATGTGGGTTTTCCACAAAGGTATTTTCTATTTTCAACCTTTTATTTTCAAAGAAAAATTTCAAATTTCGAGGACGCAATTTATTGAAGGAGGAGAGAATTTAACACCCCAAGCTTCCACGATACGCTTCTCATTCAATAATGCAATAGCTTGCATTGTACGCAACTTCGAGTTCTAACACACCGCAACTAATCAAAGTAGTCGTTATGAATAGTAATACCCACTTTTTGAAATTATATAAATTTTATATTTCAAAATGGACTTTATTTTTGTATTCGTAATATCGAAATTATCCTAAGTTTAATTTTCTGTAATTTTCTGAGAACTTCCAATTTTTTATGAATAGTGAAAAATACTTAAAACAACTTTTTTAATCAAAATAATTTATAGTGATAAATTATACTATTTAGTGGTTTTAAAGTATAATTATAATATATTTTTACCATTTTATCCAATAGTGTTCATTAGAATTAATTTAACATTGAAATTGGACATAAATAATTGTCAATCTTTTGATATATATTGTTTCTTAAAAACAAGTTATTCGTTGTGACAGCGGGAATTAATTATAAAATTAATTAATGCAACTTATATGTTTGTAATTTTGTAAAATAGACATCGTTTTGAAATTCGGAATATCAATTATATCTTAGGGTGAATTTTTGGGATTTTTCTAAAAAACTTCAATTTTTGATGAATAGTGAAACCACTAAGTGGTACTTATAAAAACTGATTTTTCGATTAAATGAAATTTTACCACTTCTGTATTTTGAATTTCAAAACTCTGACCTACATGGTTGTCATTAATAAGTAAAATGTGGTTCAATTAGATTAAAATAATTTTTGGTGAATAGTAACTTTTAAGTTCTTAATCGCGATTAGAGGTAATTAGTGTAGTTTAAGGTAAAAACAATGTTTTAATAATATTAGATGAGATTGACACATGTACTACCCTAATTGTATGTGCCATGGCCGACTAAGACAATCCATGGGTCAACTTGGGGACCCCATGGAGCCACTTTAGTTGGAAAATGACATAAATACCTTTTATTTAATGTTAAAGTAAAAAATGACACAAACATGAAATGGTTTGCTAAAACAATTTTTACATGGGGTTATACAAGTCATATTTTTTACTATAAATATTCATTGGAAAGATAAAAAGATTTCCTACATCATAGTATTTTTTTAATTTTTAGACATTAAATAAATTAAATTATTTATGACATCATGATGATGCAGCGATGACCTCATTATTTAACGATTTAAATAAAATGGAAAGATAATGTAATATATAAGACCTAAACATGTCCAAAACCTATTGTATGGGTGGATTTAGAACCCTTATCACCTTATCCTCGAAGTATATCAATGTTGGACCTCTTAAATCCGAATACCATTTTAAAATAAAGTGACTTTTCTTTACTTTCCAAGAGTGCCCCTCCTCTCCACTTATAAAAGGCCCCCACCTCTACCACCTTACTCACACTTTAAAAGCCTTTTTGCTCGGCCAACCTCTACCCAAATACTCTCCCAACTTCCCAACCTTACTCCTAGAAGCCTCACTGTGGGCATAATTCTTCCCAAGGATGCCTTTGGCTCAAATCAAAAGAGTTACCCGATTTTAAGGTAATGTCTTCTCCTATGTTATTTTGTTTTATTTTGCTTCTCCAACCCCATAAACTCTTTTTATTCATTTATTTTGTAACAAAACCAGTATCCTCAATATACTATGATGTTGTTATAATAAGTATTCGAGATACACTTACACACACCTACAACTAATGGTTAAAGAACATACTGTTTCTGTGGATGGCGAATTTCTGCCTCACGAAACGATGATTGTTCAAAACTCATATAACACCTTAAAAGGTGGAAATTAACATGTCACTATATTTATATATGATATATAATATTTTTATGTTTTCCTTATGCTTCTGTATTTCTCATTTATGGCATACTTTATGATTTCCATTATGGGTAAATGCGATATTTTCATTTAAGGAAGTGCGGACTACTGCCCCCTCAAAGTGATTTGAATCGTTAATGACATATGTGGGATGTATAAAGGCTGGAGTAAATGTTATTATACATTATATTATACTGGAATTATATTATACCTTTATATAATTATAACTTCATTCCATTAAATATGAAATAGAAATGAAAGTAGCGTTCATGCGTACGTACGGCTTACCGTCTCCATGAATTGTGCATTTCGTTTCTTACCTCTAAACGTTATGGAATATTATAAATGCATGTATATACTGGATATATATGAGATATATGATATCTAAATCATGAATATAATTCGGGATATAATGGATATTTCACCACATGACCAACTTGTAATTATAAGAAGTTTATTTTTGACTCAAGTACCTAAGATCGACAAAATGACCGTTATTAACTTAAATAATTACATAATGTTCATAAAACGGTAATAAGTGATATAAAAGGAATAATTAACATGAAAAAGGTTCTTAAGTAAATAGAAATTAACTCTAGTTTATTATTCAGGAGGTTAAAGAACGATCGAGTCAAGACAGGACGCAAGGTAAGGGAATTTCTTAACCCAATTTCCATTCTTTGGGTTAATCTCCTACTTTCAAATTATGTCATGATATTATTATGTCCTATCTTGTATTTTTACTTTATTTATGTGTACTTATAGTGAATACACATAAAAGATCTATTTTATTTTAAAAATTATCTTTTTAAGGACTTCATCTCAATCTCCTTTCATTGAGGCATATTTGGTTTTATACACAACTTTCTTTTATACGGTGAATAAACCCCTTTGAATTTTATGTTTATTCAAAAGGAATCTTTTTATATGAAGTGTTTTACTAAATGACAAAAAGGAATGATTTTCTTGTCGTACGTATGTGGCGACAACGACTTCTCCTCCGCTGTAACCATTATTTGAGATTCGTCTTCCTCTACAAGCCATACCTTTTTTTTAAATAAAAATAAATACCATGTTTTACTTTTCTTTAATTTTAGTATTGAAAATGGTTTTGATAAAGTTTTTATTATATCAATGTGTTGTATTGATATCTTGTGATTGAAATGTGTAAATGTTATGTTTCCTTTATTCTTGTTTTATGTGATACGATTATGTTATATTATATGTTTAAACCTATTCATATGAGGATTTCATTGGACTTAATAAGTGATGGGTGGAGCCTGCTATAGCTCCTCGATGAATCGGCAGGTCTCATGAGACAAACTAGTGTCTTGGCACGAGGCCTTGAAAAATCTTATTTTTGTTCTTGTCATGAGGCCTTGGCTACGTGGTTATGATAGTCTGGCATTATGCATTCCATCATTATAAAAGTGGTTATTGATATTGCATGTGATTATTCGACCAGTAGAATATCCATGTGGAGAAGTAAATGGAATTATTTCATTTTACTTTTTCCATGTTATATTGAAGTTCAAGTTTAAAAGTCTTTTGTTTTATTTATACATTACCTTAAATGTTTATGTTTATTTATGAAAGCTTCCGCTATATTGTTATCCTTACTGAGCATCTGAGCTCACCCCTTTCAATGTTTTATTTTTCCCAGGATGTGAAGAAATATTTTATGACTAACCTACAGGGATAGTCTGAAGGTGATAGAATTGTGGACTATAGAGACTATGTTATTGTGATTTTTCACTTTATGATGTAATGTAACATTTATGAATGTATCTAGTGTTTCGAAGGCTACTAAACTAATCGGTCTTTTGAGACTTGATCTTTGTGATCATGCAAATGTTACGCAATAATGCACCGACTCTAGGTAGCTGGGGTCGGGGCGTTACACCTAGAACCCATTCCCCACTGGTAATCCCTTGGGGTATTGGATGTATAATTGGGTTGGTTGTTTGGGCCACCCTCACTCGTTTGTTTATATCTGACTTGGCTTGCTGATGTAGTAGTGGCTACCAGAGGTGCTTCCTGGTTGGTGGATATTAAGCCTAACTCAAGGTGTCTTATTGTTTATTGGGATTTCCTAATATGCCTTGTGTGCCTGAGTAGAGGTTGTTTTTTTGTAAATAGGGTAATTTACCTTGTTGTGGATGTGTTTGCCCATGTTTCGTGATATTGATCATTTGGTCTAGCTTTTCCAGTTAGGCTGCTTTGTTTTCCATGCCTAGTATTGTTAGGATGGAGTGGTTTTATCTGACATTCTATGATATGTTGTAGACAGTTATTCAAGTTGTTTTGGAGGTTTACTTTGGCTTCCATATATCATTGTGAACGATTGACTTACACAGGGCCCTGAGAACATGGTGTAGTAGACTATAGGGATAATGGATGTTGAGGGCTTCTCCAGAGTGTCTGTTTACTTTTATGTTGTGAGACTATAGGGGGATGAACATTGAGTGCTCCCTTAGAGTGTCTGCAGTTCCTTTATGTAGGCCATAGGGGGAATTGGATGTTGAGTGCTTTCCCAGAGCGCCTTTTAGTTACCGATATGAGACTACAAGGGGAATTGATGGTGAGTGCTTCCTTAGAGAGTCTTTTCTAAAGCTAAAACAGAGGGGATAGACTGTGAGTAATTCCCAGAGGGTTTCTTGTGTTTGATTGGTTGAACTAGAGGGGTTAGGCTGCGAGTACTTCCTAGAGGGTTACTTGTTTTTGTTTATCTTGCTTAGAGATAAATTTCTGACATTGGCTGAAGAAGGTACATGTCGATGGGATTACGGACCCAGATATCGACTTAATGATACATAGATTGAGTGGAATGATGTCCAACTCAATTCCCTTGCACATGATTTCTAGGAGATCAGGCTTATGGTCGCAAGGATTGACTACTGATATGGTTTCTAGTTATTTGATTCACCTAATCTTGAATATTCATATTTATGTATATGTGTATAGGTATGGGACTATACATGTGTACGTATATAGATATGAACATCCATAGTGGTACTTGCCCTGTTGATAGGGATTTCATACCCTAATTTCAGCTATGGTTTCACATTTGGTTTACTTTATTTTGTTGTGTTCCAGCTAGTTTGAGCACATTGTTGTTGCATACACTTTTAGCAGCATAGTTATAGGTTGCTTGTCGGGGTTCCCTACTGATATTTTTCGCACCCCTGCGCGTGCACCTCAATGTATGTTAAGACCTTATGTCTTATTTTTAGGTTGATCATGAGTTGAATGGTGGATAGGGTTGAGGCCCAGTGTTCCATGATCGGGCAGAGCTACTTGAGTGGTTCTACTGATTGAGCTGCTGTAGTTCGACCGTGTTAGGAGATCGGGTATGTGGGTTGGCTCGAAGTTAGTAGTTGATCCCTGTACTTTTACTTTTAGCATCTATTGTACTTATATCTGTATGGTCGGCCCTGTGGGTGACTGTTGTTGTATTTTATTTCATAGCTGTTTGGGATTTTACAACATTTTACTATTACAACTTGTTCTATTTTAGTTGTTTATTACTTCTGCACTCTGTTTACTTTCCTCTATGTAAGATATTTAGTTATTTCCATTGTTTTATTACTCTGGTATGAGGTTATAGTCTCCCCACTGCCACACTCTAGTCCCTCACAGCTAGTCAGCAGCCTCTGGCGTACGGGGAGGCGCGCTTGAGGCCTTGTGGTGAACTGGCTCGGAGCACCGATTTAGTGGATTTCGGGTCGGGACATTACGAAGTGTTATCAAAGGAGTTTTCCTTTCCTAGTATTTACTATTTAATATATGGTAGACAAGAGTATTAGGAATTTGTAGTAACCTGTGATGGATATCGGACTGGTGCGTCGAGAACACCTGTTCTGGTAAGAAGTCCTGGTTTCCAGGGTTTGATATTGTTGTTCTGATTTTGTGATGTTACATTTGTATACGATTTTCTCCTTGATCTACGCACATGTTGTGTGGTGTTTCGATTTACTATGGATATCTGGATCTTGTCCATTGGTAAGATGTCAGGGATGAATTTTGACTCTTGGCCAGCAAAGGCAAGAGGCATCTCATACATCATACTAGGCACATAGGATTCCCAACATATAGGCTTGTTATTGTGTGTTTTTACTAACAACTGATACCTTTGGGTCTTCTTACACATTCTATTTAATCTTATGGTAGGTTATGTGGATCTACGTTGAGGCATTTTTGTTGAGGCTAATGACTCAGTCCTCGTGCACAGGTTGTGTAGTGACCCCAGTTGGTCTATGTGGAACATGATTCCTTTCTATTTAACCCTTTATTGGGTGTTGTTTCTTAGGCCTATGGTTATCTAGCCGAATCAATGAGAATGATGTCAATGGATACCAAGGATTTTATTTTGATCTGTACTTCCTTGTGGTATTTTTGTATACGGTTACACGATGAGTGTTAGTTCAGTTTCTCTTCTGCTTGGGTTGTGAACTCTAGGGAGTAGTTCCCTCTGAGGATGCTCGGAGAGTATTAGGGCTCTTGTATGTTGTGTTTTGATTTTTACATTCATCGTTCATTGTGATCTTTACTATCTTCTAAGAGTTTTTGGATCTTTTGGGCTAAGTGGTTAGGCCTTGTGACCCAGTGGTGAGGTGTTTTCAATAGGGCTAGGTGGGAGACCTAGAGACCCTTGGTTTTGATTCGAACCCTTGTAGGTCGATTTCTATTCTGTTATAGGGAAACCTGTGTAAGAATGGTTGGACCGTGTTTTCCAATGCCTTTTGGTAGTGATTTTTTTTCATGACTTGCTTTGACGGGTAGGATTGTTTGGGTGTCTGTCCTGGTCGACTGGAGTTTTTGATGTTCCTGTTGCGGGTGGCATCGTTTGAATCTAAACCGGTGAGTGGCCAAGAATGAGCCAATAACCATTGTTTTAGGTATTTTCATGGGTTGGAACCTCATAAGTTGTGTTAGAATGTTCTTATGTTGTAGAGGTGACTTTTTGAAATGTTGGGTTACCATGAAATGGTTGACATGTGCTTAAATCCTAGTCGGGTTTTGGAAGGATGTTTGCATGGCTCGGAGGGAGATGGACACGCCTTCAGTGAAATCTTAGTGTACTCCTATTATAGATGATCATGTGATATATTGATTCATCTTGAGTATGCTGAGAGAGCTTAGACCCTACATCGATCTCCTTTTTCTTTCTTAATTTTTATCCCTGTTGAGGATGGAACCTGTTCTGGTAGTGCTCTTGGAGTGGTGTAAGGAAATCCATATGGTGTGGAGTGCACCATTGGCCTTTTGAGGGTGGTTTTCCTTGTTTAGGTTAAACTACAGTGTTTTCCAGTGGTATTTTGAGCTCAGTGTTGCTTTTAAGATAATGATAAAGGTATTCCTAGGGTGGGGAGTACCATATCAGTCGTAGTTGAATGTCTTCTTTGTAGGAGGTGGCTGTTAACGCTATAAAGATGGTCGTTGGACAGTCCAGATATCTTGGTTGTGCAGATGCTTGGTTTGGGAGCATTGATTTTAGACCTTTTACTGGGATTCTCGGGGACGATAAGGTTTATGATGGGGATTTTGTAAGAACCTGTGTTTTTTAGGACTGTCGTTTCGAGCAGAAATTTGAATTTTTGCAGTTGGATGCTCATGAGGGGTAAAACGGTCATTTTACCCTACCAGCTGATCTCATAATTTTTTTGACAACTCCATTGGTCCCAAAAAATGTAGTTTACCCTAGGATATGAGTATGTAAGAAATCTGAGCTGTTCAAAATTTGGCAGAATATTTAGTATTTAATATTATTAAATTAAATATTTATTTGCTCATGAAGGTTCCTAAGTCAATAACATTTAAATGGAGTGTCAGATTGAGATTCTATCTATTCTGTTTAGTCCAAAATGGGGATTTTATCCTAGGGAAGGCATAAACTCATGTCGGGCGTCGGGGCCGGCCTGGGCGCTTTTTCTTCTTTTCCTTTTCTTTTATTTTCTCCCTTCTCTTCTTTCCACATCCTCCTTGTGCACGTCTCCTATACCTCCTCCTTGAATATTTTTTTTGGGGAGAATTGGAGTTTGAAAGAGAGAGAGATTTTTGAGGTAAGAGGGGTACCGATTCGAAGCTCTCGACGCGCTGAGTCGGCATGCGGCAACCGCGAGCCATGAAATCAAGCGAATCTTCTACGGCTACCGCCTGAAGGTATGGTCATTTATGTTTTCACCAAAGATCCCATTTAAAATTTTATTTCTAAGACATTAAATCCTTATATTGATTTTTTTTGGCCTCTTAAGGCCAGATCTATTGTTTCTGGGGGAAATGGGTGTTTTGGGTGTTTTGAGGGATTTCCTGTCGGAAAACCCAGAATACACAGCGTGTGTTCCAAGGGAACACGCTCTGTGTTCTTCCCATTCGGGGAAGACGATGTTTTCTAAAGTACATGTCATGTTGTTTGATTACACACCATGTACTTTGAGTACATGCCATATAGTGGATGTTCGTGTGACCGACCGTGTGAAATAAGACACGGAATAGTGGTTTTTAAGGAGTACACGTTGTGTACTATAAGTACACACCATGTAGTGGAACATGGGCATGTGTTTGGGTGACAACACACAGAGAGTGACTTTTTTGAATAGTGAAAACTGTGTACAGCAAAGTACACGTTGTGTACTATTACACAGGTAGACCCCATGGGTCTGGCCCTGTGTTATATCCATGTACTACTTCAGTTTAGTAGTTTTGAGATATTTTGTACCTTGGAAGTCAAAATTAGGCGTGTGAGTAGTCCATTCTAATCATTTTTTCATGTAGATCACATTGGTGTAATCCTTTTGACATTTATAGGTCATATAAATGGGGTTCTGGTAGTTTCTATCTAAATGGAGAGGTTCTTCCTCCAATTATTGACTTCAGTTGACACCTAAGAGTGAGACTTGGTGCGGATGATAAGTTGGGTGTTCAGAACAACTTAGTTAAGACCTTTAATATGATATGAGATGCGATCTATCTCCCATAACATCTGATTTAGAGGACATTACCCTGGTGAGACGTTCCCTTCTGGCCTATGAGGGTGTGAGACATGGCACTTCCAAGGATCCCCTGAGGGATGCCTTTACTTGTGTGCTGGCCTAGGGAGTCCCTTGTAGGATCTCTTTCTTGTTTTTCCTTTGATAGGACCCATGTTATGGAATTCCTATGTTGTCTTTCATTTGAGGATCTCATGTATGATTCCTCCCTTACTCTTCGTTAATTATCCCATGTAGGATTCATTCAATTTTGATTTTCTGGAGGATCCCGAGTATGATGCCTCCTCAGTGTTTGACTTAAGGGAGCCATCGGGTTCCTGTTGTTTGAATGACCCTGAGTTGTTACATCAGGATTGGGTATGGATGGTGTTTGGGAGTCACCTAGAACCCATTCCAAACTAGTAATCCCTTGGGGATTTGGATTTATTATTGGGTTGGGCGTTCGGGCAACCCTCACACGTTTTTTTATATATGAATTAGTTTGTTGATGCAGTAGTGGCTACCAGAGGTGCTTCCTGGTTGGTGGCTATTGAGCCTGACACAAGGTGTCTTCTTCTGTGTTGGGATGCCTACTATTCCTTGTGTGCCTGAGTATAGGTGGTTTGTCTGTAAATAGGGTAATTTACAATGTTGTGGATGTGTTTTCCCATGTTGCTTGATATTGACCGTTTGGTCTAGCTTTTCATATTAGGTTGCTTTTTTTTCATGCCTAGTATTGCTAGGATAGAGTTGTTTTATTTTACATTCTATGATATGCTGTAGACTGTAAGACAAGTAGTTTTGGAGGTTTTATTTGGCTGCCATATATCATTGGGCACGATTGACTTGCACAGGGTCGTGAGAACCTGGTGTAGTAGACCATAGGGAGAATGAACATTGAGGGATTCACTTGAGTGTCTGTTTACTTTTACGTTGCAAGACCATAGGGGGGACAGACGTTGAGTGCTCCCTCATAGTGTCTGTAGTTCCTCGATGTGGGCCACAAGGGGAATTGGACATTGAGTGCTTCCCTAGAGTTCATTTTAGATACTGATACAAAACTACAGGGGGAATTGACGGTGAGTGCTTCCTTAGAGAGTCATTGCAAAATATGAACCATAGGAGATATACTGTGAGTACTTCCCAGAGGTTTTCTTGTGTTTGATTGGTTGAACCAGAGGGGTAAGTATGTGAGAGCTTCCCAGAGGGTTACGTGTTTTTTTTAGCTTGCTCAGAGATATATTTATGGCGTTGGACGAAGTAGGTTCATGTAGATGGGATTACAGACCCATAGATTGACTTAATGATACACGAATTGAGTGGCATGATGTCCAACTCAATTCCCTTTCACAGTATGTCGAGGATATCGTGCTTATGGTCCCAAGGATCAACCGATGATGTGGTTTCTCTTTATTTGATTCACCCAATCATGAATATTTATATTTATATAAATGTATATAGGTATGGGACTATACATGTGTACGTATATAGATATGGACATCCATGGTTTCATTTTCCAAGTTGACAGAGATTATATACCCTGATTTCGACTATGGTTGCTTGTTCGGTTTACTTCCTTTTGTTGTGTTCCAACTAGGCTGAGCACATTGTTGTTGCATTCACTTTTAGCAGCATAGTTATAGGTTGCTTTTCAGATTTCCCTACTGAGATTTTTCTCACCCCTACACCTGCACCTTAGTGTACATGTAGACCTTATGTCTTCTTTTTATATTGATCATGAGTTGAATGGTGGATAGGGCTGAGGCATAGTGTTGCATGATTAGGTGGAGCTGCTCGAGTGGTTCTACTGATCAGGCTGCTGCAGTTCGATAGTGTTAGGAGATCAGGTATATGGGTTGGCTCAGAGTTAGGATTTGAGCCCTGTACTTTTTCTTTCATCATCTATTGTACTTGTATATGTATGGTCTCCCCAGTGGGTGACTATTGTTATATTGTAATGCATAATTGTTCTGGATTTTATAGCATTTTTCTTTTATATCTTGTTCTATTTTAGTTGTTTATTTTCTTCTACACTCTGTTTACATTCCACTGTGTATGATGTTTAGTTATTTCGGTTTTTTTCTTACTCTTGTATGAGGGAATAGTATCCCCACTATCACACACTAGTCCCTTGGTGCTAGTCGGTAGCCTCTAGCGTGCGGGGAGGTGCACTTGAGGCCTTGTGTCTAATCGGATCGGAGCACCGGTTTAGTGGATTTTGGGTCAGGACATTACAAATACATCCCTGTCTAGATACGAGCAGGTAGAGGTGGCTCTAGTACAGATTTACCTAGGAGTGAAAAATATGGCAAGGATTTTTGGGCATGACCCGGGGTATCCTTGTACATGACAATGGGCCTTGCTGCACTCTTGGTTACTACACTCCTAGGGGATATGCTAAGGATAATTCACATTTTCTTTACAAACCATTAGGTAGGATTTATGAGTAAATACCTCCTCAAAGAAAACATTTGTTTAATTATGTATTATATGCATAAACTATCCAATTTATGTTAGGTGTTTTACTAGTTTGGAATTATGTACTGTGATTCATAAACTAATCTAGAGTATGCCATTGTTTAGAAATGGCACCTAGTGGAAGGAATGGAAACCATATAAACACATGTAATCCATGTAGGGATTTCCCTCTACTCAAGATAATTATAGTGGATCTAGTGATGAAACTCTTATTGAACATTTTATAACCATATTGGGACAACTCAATCAGGTTATAAATAATAACCTTACTCGTATGGAGCATCCTGATCCATAACATGGAGGATCAATGTTAGACCGCTTCATGAGGAAACAACCACCAAAATTCAATGGAACTACAAATCCATTTTTATCTCAGCAATGGATAAGTTCCTTAGAGAAAATATTTCATGCTTTGGGGAGTAGTGAAAGGGAAAAAGGTGTCATGGCAGTTTATCACCTAACGAGAGATGCAGATCAATGGTGGTCATTAATTTAAAACTCAAAGGAGGGTGAAGAATTATCAAATATGTAATGGATGGAGTTTAAAGATATTTTATTAGAAAAATACTTTCCTCGTGACCATAGAGCGGATATGGAAAGAAAATTTCTAAGTCTGAGGCAAAAGGAGGATGAGAAGGTCACAAAGTATGAGGCTAACTTTACAACGTTAGCAAGGAATGCTGCAGATTATATACATAACCCAAGAATTAAGATTGATCGATTCTTTGATGGGTTAAAACCATTTCTTCATCATGCATTAGTCTCACAATCCTTTTCATCGTACGAAGATATTATCTCATGTGATATCAAGACAGAAAAGGAATTCTCTATGTATTATAACTTTAACGGAAAGCAATAGAAGAAGATATCTACTAAACACTCTAGAAATGGAAATAAGGGGAAGAAAGGAAAATATGAATTTTCATCCTGCTGTAAATCTGGGTAGAAACACCCTAGTACTTTCCGGAAGGGAATGGAATTATATTACATGTGTGGAGAAAAAGGCCACCAAGATCATGATTGCAATAGTAAGAAAGAGGCTATCAATGTAGAATGATACAATTATAGAGAAATGGGGCATTATGAAAATAAATGTCCTAAGAACCAAGGAAACTTACCTCAGAAAAGGCCAAGGGAGCAAGGCCAAGCTTACACGATCACTAATGCTGAGGTTGAAGCTCCGAATAATGTTATGGCAGGTAATTTAATGTTTTCCTCAAATTTATCCAATTTTTTATTTGATTATGGATCATCGAAATGTTTTATATCTTCCCATTTTTTTAAGAAAATTAGATATTTACAATTCGATTTAACAAGGGAGTTGTCGGTCAAAACTACTAAGAGAATTATCATTGCAAAAAAGTTTTGTGAATCAGTTCTCATTAGGGAATATAAACGTTCATTATCTTATGATCTCATCATCATACCCATGATTGAATTTGATTTAATACTTTGTATGGATTTTCTTTCATACCATGATGCGAAAATTTATTTTAACAAGAGGGAGGTTACAATTTTCGATGATGATTAAGAGTACCTTATCTTTAGAGAAGAAACATAACCATATGATTATTATCTAGATCCACCCCCAGTAGCTCTAATAAATTCAATTATTGTGGAGGAAGATATTGAAATAAATATGAGTGGTGAAAGGAATGTTCAAATAGAGGATGTACCTATTGTGAAAGAATATTTTGATGTGTTTCCAGAGGATTTACATGGACATCCCCCAGAATGAGAAATTGAGTTTTTCATTGATTTAATTAATTGTTCAAGGCCCATATCAAAGACCCATTATAGAATGGACACTGTGGAATTAGTCGAACTAAAGAAACAACTAGATGAATTGACTAATAAAGGATTTGTTCTCCCTATTTTTTCTCCATAGGGATCCCTTATTCTTTTTCATAAGAAGAAAGATAGATCTATGAGGTTGTGCATTAACTACATGGAGATCAATGCTATAATAATAAATAAAAAGTATCCACAACCTCACATTGATGATTTATTTGATCAGATTCATAGAGCTCAATATTTTTCAAAGATTGACCTTAGATCAGGATATCATCATTTGTGTGTGAAGAAGGAATACATTCTAAAGAAAGCATTTCGAACCAAGTATGGTCATTACAAGTTTACATTAATGCCCTTTGTACTAACTAATGCACCCTCTGTCTTCATGGATCTAATGAATATAATTTTCAAGGAATATCTTAATGACATTGTAGTGGTATTTATTGATGATATCTTGGTATAATACAAAATCTATGAAGATCATGAAAATCACTTGTGCCATATTCTAAATATTCTTAGAAGAAATGAATTATATAGGATGTTTAGGAAGTGTGAATTATGTCTTTAGGAGATTTCTTTTCTTGGACATATTGTCTCTAAGGATAGAATCTCTATTGATCCTTTTAATAAAAGATCAATGAAAGAATTTACAACACCAATGAGTACAACAGAGGTATGTAGTTTTATTGGTTTAGCAGGTTATTATCGGCGTTTCGTCCAGAATTTTTCCCGATTGGCTATCCCGTTAACCAAGCTCCCACATAAAGGGGTTAAATTTTTTTGGAAAAAAGAGTGTGAAGAATGTTTTTGAAGAATTTGATAAAATATTAGTCAATTCTTTTATATTGACTCTACCATCAGGGAGTGATGGGTTTGTTTTTTATAGTGAAGCTTCAAAGAAAGTTCTTGGTTGTGCCCTTATACAGAATGGTGGAGTTATTGCCTATGCATCACGACAGCTAAAAATTCATAAAAAAAACTATAATAAAAATGATCTTGAGTTAGAAGCTGCAATCTTTACTTTCATGATTTGGAGACACTATCTCTATGGTGAAAAATGTGAGATATATACCGATCAAAAGAGTTTGAAGTGTATTTTTCACAGAAATAACTCAACATGAGGAAAAGGAGCTAGCTTGAACTACTCAAAGAGTATGATTGCATTATACACTACCACCCAGGGAAGTCAAATAAGGTGGAAGATGCTCTGAGCAGAAAGGATCCTGGAGTTCTGAACAAGATGAGAGTTGAAAGGGATCCTATGTACATGGATCTAGTAAAAATGGATATGGGAATAATCATGGAAGGTGAAACATTAATACTTTTTCAAATGGTTGTCAATCAATCTTTACTAAAATGGATAAAATGTTCTCATAATGTTGATGAGGAGTTTTAGAAGAAAATTAATGTTGTGAATGATTTGATAATGATCGATGTAATAACCTGAGATTTTATAAGATATATAGTTTTTAATTTCTTTCATATCTTATGTTTTACACTACACCAAGATTCTCTTGCACTATATGCAACACCGTATTAGCTTACAGTATACGCAACACTAATCTTGGATCGTGTTACACACAATTTCAAGTTTGTTTGATAGTAGTTATTCTAAGCAAAATTGAGTGTATATATATATATATATATTCAATGTATAAATGAAATATGGTTGTATTTTGTTATACGCAACAACAAAGGAGTCTTGCACTACATGCAACCCTGACTTGGCTTTCATTACACGCAATCGCAACCTTCCTCGATAGCGTGTGTTGTACGCAATACCGGGTTTGACTAAACAACGATATATGGTTATAATATTATAATAAACTAGCCGTTATTAATATTAGTAAATAAATTTTTTAATTTTATGAAATTATAATTCATCTTACACATTTTATAGAACATGGTATGAGAACAAAATAAATTTTTCGTGTAAAAAAAGTATTTTTCAAAAAATGCAGTTTTTCCGCCTTTTGATGGCGCACCCATTTTAAAAATAATTTTTGACAAGTTTATAAATTAAATTTTACAAAATAAACTTCTTCTTTTGAATCAGGATATAAAAATTTACATTGGATAAAGTTTTGATATTTTTCTGATAACTTTTATATTTTAATGAATAGTAAAAACATGCTATATTTTAATTAAAGAACAACTTTTTTCATCGTAATAATTTATATGGTTAAATTATAATATTTAATGGTTTTAAAGTATAAATAAAATATATTTTTACCGTTTAATATAATGTATGTCATTAGCATTGAGTTTACATTGAATTCATAGGTAAAATCATTTCAATCTTTGGCAATGTTTTAACTTTTAAAACTCGTTTGCTTAACAAAGGGATTAATTTTAAATTAATAACTAAAAATTATGTGTTTTGAATTTTGAAAAATGTATTCCATATTTGGATTCAGTGGGTCCAAATTATGTTAATAGGTTAATATTATTTTTTTGATATTATGAATAGTAACTACGATAATTTTTATTTGCTACAGTTAAAGGTAAATCGGGTAATTAAGGGTAAAAATAAGATTATAAAATTATCCTAACACCTTAAAAATTCTATTGGATGACTAAAAGTCTACCCTTATCACCTAAGGGTCGAAATAAATTCTTTTATGGACTTTTGACCATTAAAATAATTTAATTATTATTAAAACCAAAGAAAGTGACAACAGGTCACACTCTTAAATCTTATAAGTATAATAATTTTAATTTAGTGATAAGAAACATGAAAATTCAAACCTGAATAGTCTACAGAAACCTAATAAAATTATCTACATCTTGTTAATTTATTTATAATTTTTAAGGATTAAATAATTATCTTTAATTATTTCACAATGGCGATGTTCAAATTATTTTATTGATTGAATAATCAAATAAATGATTTTAAAAGTATTAAAATAAATATTATATGAACTATTTAATGTGATCCACTAATTTTATAGATTAATATGACATTTTAGAAACCTATTAAATATTTTAGTTCGAATATATCCTCTGTTTGGATTTTATTTAAATTTAAATAAATGAATAGTGTCAAAATTGACACTATTGTTATTTTATAAAAATAACATATTATTAAATTGTTTAAAAATCACAAAAATATTTAAAAATTATAAATTTAAATTTATATAGTCTAAAATTTCATAAAGTATCCAATTATTGAAAATTAACAACACATAAGTGATTATTAATAACTATTTAAAATTTAGAATTTTATTACCACAAATAAAATTAAATAGATTAAATAAGGATAAATCAAAATGTTAAGGTTTAAAATAAGATCAAAACATGTATAAATTTTATTGGTTGATGGTATTACAACCCTATCTCATATAATATTTTAATTGAGTCATTTTTTGAGTTTTTTATGTGGGGTTTGAATTTATATTAAACTAATATTTTTGAGGATTCCAAAGGTTCCCATCTCCTCCCTTATAAAAGGGCACCTCCTCCCTCTCATCTTTACACAACTTTGAGCCTTCAATCTCGGCCAAAACATGCCCAATTTCTCTTCTACACTTCCATAGTAATATTCTAGAGCTCCTGGTCTTCTTCAAATAACAATTTTAGTGCCCTAAGAGGATGTTTCAAAGAGACGTGTCGAAGAAGAGGTAATATCCATTACCAATTCTTTCAAATTTATTTCTTCTTCTACTTCCTCTTATTTAGTTGTTTCATTATGAAGTAATAACATAAGTATCACTAATATACTGATATTTTATTATAAATATGAGACAACTTTATTTCACCTTCTATCCATCCGACGGAAAATTAAATCACCGCGCGTGCGTACGTACAGAATACCGTCTCCACGCTGTGGTGTAATCTGTTTTCCATCACCACCTTACTTGGATGGGTATAATGGTTTAAAGAATAACTATATATGATTATTGTAAAGTGTTATTGGTTCTGAAATAGTATACATACACTTCAATATAATTCCACGATCATGGGAACGATATCATCGCTCGTGCGTACGTACGAACTACTGTCTCCACGAACGCGATAAGATTCATTCTTCATGTTAACCATTCATGAATGATTATAAAGTATATAAAATGAATAATAATGAAGTATATGACATAATAATTCTACTTTATTTATTTATATATATATATTTATTTCATCTATTTAATTCCATTCAATTCAACAAGGAAACGAAAACAGTGTTCATGCGTACGTACGGCCTACCGTCTCCATGAACAGTATATTTCATTATATTTATCAATCTATCATATATATGTATATAATGAATATTTATTATATATAAATCATGTTTTACATTATAAAATTAAGTAAATCAGGATATAAGTAATAATATCAAGAACAACAAGTCGAAACACGTACGATAAATGAAACGATTTTACCCAAAACGCTGCTTTAACATGGATTTAAAAAAGAACGGGTGATATAAAGTCATAAGTGAACCATATATGATATCATAACAATGAATATAATTCTGTAATAAGTCAATGACATTATTTAAATCATTATAAAGGAGGTTCAGATACGTACGAAGTATATCGGACCTAAGGTAAGGGATAATGTTGTCATCTCATGTTTTCTATCCGAGATTGCTTATACGTAAGTATTTACTGGGGTAATATTTATCACCTATGTCCAAGTTTTATAAAAATGTTTTCATGTATGTTTAAAGTCCTTTTTACACATTTTTTACTTTTACTACATGGTATGTAAGGAATCTTTTTTGTTTGTTTACCATACAAGGAACTTTTTGACTTTTACGGTAAAAGTATGAGAAGAATGTTTTTTTTAACTTATACGATATGAATGGATTTTTACGGTTTCATAACACCTTATTTTCATGAAGCATACTCTACATGATTTCATGACTATTTTCAACAAAATCATTTTCTTTTAAAATTGAATTGCATTTTGTGAAAAGAAAATTCTTTTCCAGAAGAAAGGATATTTTCCTCAAGAATTCATTTCAAGTGCTTTATCAAAAAGATTTTCCATCTAAGATGAAATTATTTCATATGTGTATGTTTCAAGTATAATGTCTCTATGATTTATACTGTTTCACTTTTCTTATTATGAAATGATATACATTTTTTTTATATGGATTATGTTATGATGGAATGATGTTTATGAAACCCAATTTATTCTTTGGGTTATGATGAATGATTTATGATTGTTTTGTGGCACATGTAAGAATGATTTCAATATGATATGGGTGGGACCTATATCTCCCTCCAATGTATTGGGTAAAAATTTATATCTCATGACATATACATGGCTGAAACGGAAATTAAATCCGGTTCAGTAATACAGGGCGGGAATGACAAGTAAACCCGGTTCAGTAAGGGACTATGTCCACTAAGATGGTCTTAGCAGCAATGCCTTGGATACTATAGAAATCATATCACGTGATTAATGTTTTTCCACAATTACAAGTTTTATTTTCAAGATATTTTATCATGATTGATGTTCTATTATGATTTATACCTTACGTACTGCCATGTTTTATGTCATTGCTCAAGATTTTGATGTTTAAACATTATGTTCATGTTTTTATGTTCAAATGTATATGGTTTGTTTTATTTTCTCCATGCTTACTCTTACTAAGAATTTGAGCTCACCCTTTTTATGTTTTATTTTCCCTAGGATATAAAGAAAGGTTTTAGGTAAGAAAACAATAGGGGAAGATCTTTATGGGAGATGTTGAAGATCTTTCACCACTATTAGAAGATTATATTCCGAGTTTCCAAAGACACTAAACTATTACGGTCCTTATGTTTCTGTCTTTGTTATGTATTAAGTATTTCAAAAAAGTAATGTAATGTGCATGTACATCAAGATTTGGGTCATTATTGTTGGTATCAGAGGAAAGGTTTAGTTAACCTTTGGAAACTAGGATGCGAAAAGTTTAGTGAGATCCCTAGAGATATTTCTAAGGTATGTCTAGGGATGTCCCTAAGGTTAAGTATAAGTATAGGTTATAGTCCTAGAATTACGGTAACGATAATAGAATTAAACCTAGTATGTTAGATATTGAAAGTAATCCCCCTTTATTATATTGTTTTACTAGCTTGATTTTTGCCTCTTACACTATTACTTTTGGGTTTTAGACGATGGCTGGAACCCGAAGGAACCGTGTTGATCAATGTAATGGACAATGCAATGACTGTCCTCCTGAATAAACCAATGTTATGGGAGATGGAGTAAAAAATCTTATTGCTATACTTACGCAAGCTATGAATAATTCTGGACTTCCAAATGACCAGAGAAGGGAACAATATTCTATTGAGTCCTTCATGAGGCAGCATCCACCTTCTTTCAGTGGGTCTTCTGATCCACTTGTTTCTGAACAATGGATCAGTACCATTGAAAAGATATTTTCCATACTTCATTGTTCAGAACATGAAAAATTCATTCTGGCTGTTTACCTTTTAGAAGGTGTAGAAGATCAATGGTGGACTCTAATTAAGAATACGAGGCCCTAAGATGAAATTGAATCCATGGAATGGGATGAGTTCAAGAACTTATTTTTCAATAAGTACTTCCCTATTATTCTTCGAACAAAAATGGAAAAGGAGTTCCTTGAGCTTAAGCAAAAGGATGATGAATCTGTTGGTATATACGAAGCGAATTTTACAAGGCTTTCAAGGTATGCATATGGCTTTATCATTCAACCTGAAAGTAAAGTTGATCGATTATTTAGTGGCTTAAAACCCAGTATTTAAAGGGAATTAGATATAAGAGACTTTAGTAGCTATGAAGAAATTGTGCGTTGTACTATCAAGGTAGAACTGGAAGTTGGTGTTACATATCCATCTCATGGTTTTGTCATGAAATGAAAGATGGATTTCAAGGAGAAATCTCAGAACAATGGTGAAAAGAAGATGAATGTTTCTTTATGCTCAAAGTGTGGAAAGAATCATGGTGGAGATTGTCTAAATGGTACTAAATTTTTTTTCAAGTGTGTAAAATTATGTCATCGAGTAGTTGAGTGCCGAAGTAATGGGAAAATGTTTCTAATGACATGAATAGAGAAAAGACTACCGAGAATGCTCCACCTACACTTCAATGCTTCAAGTACAAGGAAATGGGGAATTATACTAATCAATGCCCTAATCCAAGGGTTAATAATGATCGACATGAGCAACCTCTTAAGGAAAAGGATAATGGGAAGTCACATGTAACCACAATTTGTGATTTTGAGTATGAAAACGATGTTGTGGAATGAATAAGTGTTTATGAAACAGGATTCCGAGATAATGTTGTGGAATCTCATTTAATGTGTCGTGGAATATTGGAAAATCAATGTATTGGATCATTGTGGTTTTTAATAATTTTATGGTACTGATAACCATGAAAAGTGATTGAAATATTTTTGGAAAGCAGATGAAATATTCATAATGAAGGGATAAGGAGAAAATAATATGTATGATAGTAATCATGAGCTCATGACAGATATAAGGACAAAGTGATATCATGGTTTGAGTATATCGAAATTTTGGGATTTTGGTATGTGGAAAGAGTTAACTTTTGATAGCATTCATGTTTTCACTAAGGTTAAATGGGTATTAATTTTTCAATAGAATACATGATTAAGGTATTCACATGTTTGGAATGTGACCAACCAGATATATCGTATGATATATGGGAGATAAATGATGGTATTCACATGATTGGTATATGACCTCTCTAGTAATAATTTTCTTTATACTATGAGATTGGAAAGAAGTATTTTAGATAAGCCTAATGATTGGAATGGATTATGTTGGACAAAAGTTAGTATTGTTTAAGGATAGAACTTTATTTTCGATATTATTGATGGGATGTTATAATAATGTAGTTTTAGAAAAAGGACAACCTGCAGGATGGGCGACAACCCGTCGCGTCGGACAAGGCTATGGGAATCGAACCCACAACCGAAGTGTGACAGACCTTTATCACCTACCATTGGCCTACCGAAAGTCCCTAGTTAGTATAAACTAGTTTTATTTTATTAAGCGGCAAGATAGATGAAGTATAAGTCCATTTTTGGAACCATATATGATTAATCTCACCATATGATGGACTTATGTATATAAATTTTACTAACCTTATGTTTGAGACAGATGGAATGACCTATCATTCTATCTCATAATCTCCTAACACTTCACGAATAACAAATTCAACTTCATTTCTTTAAGAGATGAAGTGGAAATTGTTCAAGGCACGAACAACAGTGATATTGTGCCAAAATCATGTAATTATTTATTTTAATTCATCAACTTTAAGGAAATGATCTTGAAAACCCAAAATGTTGTCCCAGTGTCCTCATATCTGATGAATCCGATGGTACCTTAGATCATCACAAATTTATGGTTTTGTGATTGTTTCCTTTTTCATAGCCATGTTCTCTACCACTCTCCATCAGAACTTGATGGTTAGATTTTTCTTCAATATCCATATTTTCACCTATGTTCTCCTATATGGAAACCTAGTGATGAGTTACTTTGGGTAATCGTTATGTTTCATACTTTAGTTTTTAAAATTAAGTTTTAGTATTCCTTTTTACGATGTGGGTTTCTATGAATAGTAAATGATTTATAACCCTGCCGAATTTCGAGGGAGAAATTCATTTTAAGGGGGGTAGAATGTAACAACCTGAGATTTTATAAGATATATTCTTTTTAATTTCTTTCATATCTTCTGTTGTAAGCTACACCAAGATTATCTTACACTATACGCAACACCATATTATCTTGCAGTATACGCAACACTAATCTTGGATCGTGTTACACACAATTTCATGTTTGTTTGATAGTAGTTATTCTATGAAACATTGAGTGTATATATATATATATATTAAATTTATAAATTAAACATGGTTGGATTTTGTTATACGCAACAACAAAAGAGTCTTACACTACACGCAACCCTGACTTGGCTTGCATTACACGCAATCGCAACCTTCCTCGATAGCGTGTGTTGTACGTAATATCGGGTTTCACTAAACAACGATATATGGTTATAATATTATTATAAACTAGACTTTATGAATATTAGTAAATAAATTTTTAATTTTATGATATTATAATTCATCTTACACATTTTATATAACATGGTATGAGAAAAAAATAAATTTTTCGGGTAAAATAAGTATTTTTCAAAAAATGCAGTTTTGACGCCTTTTGATGGCGCACCCATTTTAAATATAATTTTTGACAAGTTTATAAGTTAAATTTTACAAAATAAACTTCTTCTTTTGAATCAGGATATAAAAATTTACATTGAATAAAGTTTTGATATTTTTCTGATAACTTTCATATTTTAAGGAATAGTAAAAACACGCTATATTTTAATTAAAAACAACTTTTTTCATCGTAATAATTTATATGGTTAAATTATAATATTTAATGGTTTTAAAGTATAAATAGAATATATTTTTACCATTTAATATAATTTATGTCATTATCATTGATTTTAGATTGAATTCATAGGTAAAATCATTTCAATCTTTGGCAATGTTTTAACTTTTAAAACTCGTTTCCTTAACAACGGGATTAATTTTAAATTAATTACTACAACTTCTATGTTTTGAATTTTGAAAAATGGATTCCATATTTGGATTCATTGGGTCCAAATTATGTAAATAGGTTACTTTTATTTTTTTGATATTTTGAATAGTAACTACTTACTGCAGTTAAAGGTAAATCGGGTAATTAAGGGTAAAATTAAGATTATAAAATTACCCTAACACTTGAAAAGATTATACTGGATGACTAAAAATATACCCTTATCACCTAAGGGTTGTAATAAATTCAGTTTATGGACTTTTGACCATTAAAATAATTTAATTATTATTAAAACCAAAGAAAGTGACAACATGTCACTCTCTTAAATATTATAATTATATTAACTTTAACTTAGTGATAAAATTCATGAAAATTAGAACATTAATAGTCTCCCGAAATATAATAACATTATCTAAATCATTCTAATTTATTTATAATTTTTAGGGATTAAATAATTATCATTAATTATGACACAATAGCGATGTTGAAATTATTTTATTGATTGAATAATCAAATAAATGATTTCAAAAGTATTAAAATAAATATTATATGAAATATTTAATGTCCTACACTAATTTTATAGATGAATATGACATTTTATGAACCTATTAAATATTTTAGTTTGAATATATCCTCTGTTTGGATTTTATTTAAATTCAAATACATGAATAGTGTCAAAATTGACACTATTGTTATTTTATAAAAATAACATATTATTAAATTGTTTAAAAATCACAAAAATATTTAAAAATTATAAATTGAAATTTATATAGTCGAAAATTTCATAAAGTATCAAATTATGGAAAATTAACAACACATAAGTGATTATTTATAACCATTTAAAATTTAGAATTTTATTACCACAAATAAAATTAAATAGATTAAATATGGATAAATCAAAATGATAAGGTTTAAAATAAGATCAAAACATGTCTAAATTTTATTGGTTTATGATATTACAACCCTATCTCATCTAATATTTTAATTTAGTCATTTTTGGAGGTTTTTATGTGGGGTTTGAATTTATATTAAACTAATATTTTTGAGGATTCCAAAGGTGCTCCTCTCCTCCCTTATAAAAGGGCACCTCCTCCCTCTCATCTTTACACAACTTTGAGCCTTCAATATTGGCCAAAACATGCCCAATTTCTCTTCTCCGCTTCCCTATTAATATTCTAGAGGTCCTGGTCTTCTTCAAATACCAATTTTAGTGCCCTAAGAGGAGGTTTCAAAGAGGTGTGTCGAAGAAGAGCTAATATCCGTTACTGATTCTTTCAAATTTATTTCTTCTTCTACTTCCTCTTCTTTAGTTGTTTCATTATGAAGTAATAACATCAGTATCACTCATATACAGATATGTTATTATAAATATTAAACAAACCTATTTCACCTTCTATCCATCCTACGGAAAATGAAATCACCGCGCGTGCGTACGTACGGAATATCGTCTCCATGCTGTGGTGTAATCTGTTTTCCATCACCACCTTACTTGTATGGGTATAATGGTGTAAAGAATAAATATATTTGATTATTGTAAAGTGTTATTTATTCTAAAATATTATACATACACTTCAATACAATTCCACGATCATGGGAAGGATATCATCGCTTGTTCGTACGTACGGACTACCGTCTCCACGAACGCGATAAGATTCATTCTTCATGTTAACCATTCATGAATGATTATAAAGTATATATAATGAATAATAATTAAATATATGACATAATAATTCTACTTTATTTATGTATATATATATATGTATGTCATCTATTTAATTTCATTCAATTCAATAAGGAAATGAAAACAATGTTCATGCGTACGTACGGCCTACCGTCTCCGTGAACGGTGTATTTCATTCCATTTATAAATATATCATATATATGTATATTCTGAATATTTATTATATATAAGTCATGTTTTACATTCTGAAATTATGGAAATCATGGTATAAGTAATAATATCAAGAACAACAAGTCGAAACACATACGATAAATGAAACAATTTTACCCAAAACGCTGCTTTAACATAGATTTACAAAATAATGGGTAATATAATGTCATAAGTGAACCATATATGATATCATAAAAATTAATATGATTCTTTAATAAGTAAATTAAATTATTTTAATCATTATATAGGAGGTTCAGATACGTACGAAGCATATCGGACCTAAGGTAAGGGATAATGTTGCAATCTCAATTGTTTTCTATCCGAGATTGCTTATACGTAAGTATTTACTGAATTATATTTATCATCCATGTCCAAGTTTTATAAAAATGTTATCATGTATGTTTAAAGTCATTTTTACCCATTTTTTACTTTTACTACATGGTATGTAAGGAATTTTTTTTTGTTTACCATACGAGGTACTTTTTGACTTTTCCAGCAAAAGTACGAGAAGAATGTTTTTTTAACTTATACGGCATGAACAGATTTTTACAGTTTCATAACATCTTATTTTCATGAAGATTACTCTACAAGATTTCATGACTATTTTCAACAAAATCCTTTCCTTTTAAAATTGAATGGAATTTTGTGAAAAGAAAATTATTTTCAAGAATAAAGGATATTTTCCTTAAAAATTCTTTTCAAGTGCTTTATCAAAACCATTTTCTATCTAAGATGACATTATTTCATATGTGTATGTTTCAAGTATAATCTCTCTATAATTTATATGGTTTCACTTTTCTTATGATGAAATGATATACATTTGTTTTAAATGGATTATTTTATGATGGAATAATGTTTATGAAACCCAATTTATTCTTTGGGTTATGATGAATGATTTATGATTGTTTTGTGGCACATGTAAGAATGATTTCAATATGATATGGGTGAGACCTATATCTCCCTCCAATGTATTGGGTAAAAATTTATATCTCATGACATATACATGGCTGAAACGGAAAGTAAATCTGGTTCAGTAATACAGGGCTGGAATGACAAGTAAACCCGGTTCAGTAAGGGACTTTGTCCACTAAGATGGTCTTCGCAGCAATGCCTTGGCTACTGTGGAAATCATATCACGTGCTTAATGTATTTCCACAATTACAAGTTTTATTTTCAAGATATTTTATCATGATTTATGTTCTATTATGATCTATACCTTACGTACTGCCATGTTTTATGTCATTGCTCAAAATTTTGATGTTTAAACATTATGTTCATGTTTTTATGTTCAAATGTATATGGTTTGTTTTATTTTCTCCATGCTTACTCTTACTAAGCATTTGAGCTCACCCTTTTTATGTTTTATTTTCCCTAGGATATAAAGAAAGGTTTTAGGTAAGAAAACAATAGGGGAAGATCTTTATGGGAGATGTTGAAGATCTTTCACCACGATTAGAAGATTATATTCCGAGTTTCCAAAGACACTAAACTATTATGGTCCTTATGTGTCTGTCTTTGTTATGTATTAACTATTCTTCAAAAGTAATGTAATGCTCATATACATCAAGATTTGGGTCATTATAATCGACTTCATATGTGAAGATGGAATTTTGAAATTTGGGAAAAGACTTTGTGTTCCTAATATACCTGATCTAAAAAAGGAATTGTTGGAAGATTCTCATAGCTCCAATTTCTCTAAACACCCTGGTAGCACTAAGATGTATAAATATTTGAAGGAACATTTTTTGTGGGATAACATGAAAAGGGATATTGCTGATTATGTGTCAAGATGTATGGTTTTTCAACAGGTTAAGGCTAGAAGACAACATCCTAGAGGAGAATGCGACGTCTTCCCATACCTGAGTGGAAATGGAATGATATTACAATGGACTTTGTCATGGGGCTACCAAATACTCCTAGAATGAATGATGAATTATGTTTCATTGTTGATATTCTTACTAAGTCAGAAAATTTTCTTGCTATAAGATAAGATTTACCACTTGAATTATTAGAAAGACTATATATTAATGAATTTTTAAGACTTTATGGTGTACCCCTATCAATAATTTCTGATTGTGATCCCTGTTTTACATCATGATTCTGGAAAATTCTTCAGAAATCCCTGGATACTAAACTTTTTTTAGCACTGTCTACCACCCTCAAACTGATGGAAAATCAAAACGGACTATTCAAACCTTAGAAGACATGTTGAGATCTTTCTCACTTGACTTTCAAGGTATGTGGGATCAGTATTTATCTTAGGTAGAATTTTCTTATAACAATAGCTTTCATTCAAGTATTTAGATGGCACAATATGAAGCATTATATGGAAACAGATATCGCACACCAACTTGTTGGGATGATGTTGGTGAAAAAAACTCGTAGGCCCATTACTTTTTTAGGACACAATGGAATAGGTGAATATTATTCAAACCCACATCAAAGAAGCTCAAAGTAGGAAGAAGAGATATGTCGATTTCTGAAGGAAGGATTTTGAATTTCAAGTAGGAGATCATGTTTTCTTGAAAGTATCTCCATGGAAGACTGTTATACGATTTGGTAAGAAGGGTAAATTAATTCCCAAGTACATTGAAACTTTTTAAATTCTAGAATGAATTGGAGTTGAAGATTACTATTTTGAAATACCACCAAGTCTCTCCAAAGTTCATGATGTGTTCCACGTATTATTGTAGAGAAAATGCATGTCTGATCCAACGCATGTACTCACCTATGAAGAAATAGAACTAGAACCTGATCTGTCTTATTTTGAATAGCCTATCAGAATTCTTGATACCAAAGAAAAAGTGCTGAGAAACCGGTTGGATTGTTTGGTAAAAGTTCTTTGGAGAAACAATAAGATTGAAGAGGCAATGTGGGAACCCGAGGAAATTATAATGAAGAACCACCTGAATCTATTTATGTTGTAATATTATATAAATTTCAAGGATGAAATTATTTAAATGGGGTAATAATCTAACACCCCAAGCTTCCACGGTATGTTTCCCTTTGAATAATAAAATAACTTGTGTTGTACGCAACTTCGGGTTCTAGCTCACCACGACCAATAAAACTAGCCATTATGAATAGTAATACCCACTTTTTTAAATTTTATAAAATTTATTTTTCAAAATAGACTTCATTTTTATATTTGTAATATCAAAATTATCTTAGGGAGATTTTTTGGTATTTTTCTAAAAACATTCAATTTTTGATGAATAGTGAAAAACATTGTGTTATTGTTTAAAACAAACTTTTATTTAAATAATTATTATTTTTATTTAAATTTATTTTTAGTCAAAATATATAGAAAATACCTATATAAGTTCAATGTAATTCATTATAGTCATTTTATAATAATATTAGATACATAAAATTTTATTGAACTTTCTAACGTCTTTTACTCACCTTCTTGGCACATTTGCAAATTTTCATAAAACATAATTTTATCACTTCTATGAATTGAATATAAAAATTATGAGAGACAAAATTGACATCATTAAGTAAAATTTGGTTCAATATGATGAAAATAATTTTTTTTAATAGTAACTTTTGAATTTTATTTACCACGGTTAAAAGTAAATAGGGTAATTAAAGGTAAAAATGATATTATAATTACCCTAACACGTGTCCTAATTTTATTTGATAAGTTTATTTGAACTAAAATCAACCTTATAAATAAAATATGATCCTCTTTTATCCAATTGGGTTATATTAGGATATTTAATATATTTTATTTAAAAAAGAGTTAAAAGTGTTAAATTCAAATTTTAATAACTAAAACATTTTAATATAGGGTTATAAATAAGATAAATTATACAATAAATATTCATTAGAAATGTAAAAATATTTCCTACATAATTTTATTTTATTTATTATTTTTAGAGATTATATTATTAAATTTATTTATGACACAATTATGATGCAGTAATTACCTTATTAATTAAAGATTATAATAATTGATATTTTAAATATTAAACTAAATGTAAATTGAGACTTTTGATGCATTAAACTAATTTTATAGGTTAATATGACATGTTAGGGTAGATTAAATAAATTTTTTTCGAATTAATAAAGTTTTTATGACTTTCACAGAAACCAAATATTAAATAGTGACAAAATTGACATAAATGAGTTTTTAAAAAAAATACGATATTATTAAATGATATAATATTCATAAAAATATAAGGTTTATCCAAAGGACTTAGATAAAGTTATATATTTTAATAATTAACCAATTGGGGTTCTCATGTATTTTTATAGTAATTTTATTAACCATTTATTATAATAATACAAGAAGACCTGGTAAAAGTTAAATTATTTAACTAAGAGTTAAATATAAAAGATAAGGTTTATATGGTGACCTAGACTTGTCTAAAACCTATTTTTTGGGATTTTTTCGACCCATCCCTACCTTATCCTCTAAATAAATCCTTTTTGAGTCATTTTAAATGGAAAATGATTTTATACTGAAATAATATTTCCTGTTTTTTTCTAAAGTGTCCCTCACCTCTCTTATAAAAGGGTACATCCCCTTCTCTCAAAATCACACCTCCAAATCCATTGGGCTTGGCCAAACCCAACTCATATATCCTCCCAATGACCCCCACTTGAACCTATAGGTATTAATTTGATCATAAATCCAACCTAAGGATCCATTTTGATCAAATCCAAAGGAATCGCCCGAAGAAGAGGTAATAATTTCATCACCTCTTTCAAAGTTCTTTTCTTCTTCCACTTCTTATTTCTTTGATGTTTCCATACCAAAATAATAACTAAATTGCCTTATACGTACTATAATGTTATTATAAATATGGTATAACCATATTCATTATTCTATCCATCCTATTAATGACAAAGTCACAATACGTGTGTACGTACGGTTTACTGTCTCCATATCGAGATGTAGTTTGTTATTCAACACTTCATTATTTAAATGAGTATAATAATGAGTTTAATTGATGTAAATAATAAATATAAAATAATAATGATTCTTTATATATGATATACCATCCAATTATATATTATTTTATCATCAATATAATGGTATTTTCGCTCATGTGTGCGTACGGATTACAGTCTCCATGAACGCGATGATATTCATTCCCCATCGTAATCATTCAAGAATAAATTTCATTTTATGATTAAAAATTAATGTTTAAGAACATAATATAATTATGAATATGAATCAAATACATCCTACCCATAAAAAACATGACTTATGTAACAAAACATATAAAGGAAAATGAATCAGTTAACACTTGAAACGATGATACCACTAAAATATCATTAACAAAGAAATATTAGAAGATCATATATGATATCATATTTATGTATGTTGTTCTTGTATAATTTAATGACAATGATTTCTCCATTATAATGGAGGTTAATCAACCCTCAACTAAGGAAAAGTACAAGGTAAAGGATAATTTTACTATCTCTTTATTATCCGAGGTTGTTAATATGTAAGTATCTTCTGAGACCTCTTTATCATCCACATCTGTGTTTCTTAACAATGTATTTCAAAAAAATCACTATTTACTAGACTATGGGTTAAATTTATTTATACCCTTTTTTGATTTTTTATAAAATGTTTTGAAAGGAATCTTTACATCATTTCCAAATAAGGTTCTTTATGACCTTTTCGACAAATTAAGGTAAGAATGTTTTTTTAACTTATATGGAAGGAACAACTATTATCTACTGTTATAACACCTTAAAATCTTCCCATAAAATTTTATAAGAATATTTTAAAAATAAATGTTTTCTTTTATAATTATGTTACTTTTAAATGATTTCAAAATATAAAGAGGTATTTCTCTCAAATAGTTTTAATTTCATCTATGTCGACATCCTTTGATGGATTTTACATTTGTTTGGTGTTGGTTTATTATGATAAAAGATTCCATATTGTATTGAAGGTTTTGTGATATGTTTGACTATGGATGTGCTATTTTTATACCATTCATGGTTTATGGTTAAATTATTGACATTTCATATGCTAGTTTTAATACGATTTTTAATATTATATTTCAACCTTTTCATATGGGGAATTCATTGGACTTAGTAAGAGATAAGTGGAGCCCGCTATAGCTCCTCGATGCATCAGTAGGTCTTATGAGACAAACTAGTGTCTTGGAACAAGGCCTTGACAAAATCTTATTTGTAGTCTTGAAACGAGGCCTTGACTATGTGGTTATGATGTCCTGTATTATGCATTCCATCATTATGAAATTGGATATTGATATTACATATGATTATTAGACCAGTAGAATATCCATGTGAATAAGTAAATGGAATTATTTGATTTATCGTTTCCATATTATGCTGAAGTTTATGTTTAAAAGGCTTGTGTTTTAGTCTTATACATTGCCTTAAATTGTTATGCTTATTTATGAAAGTTTCCTCTATATTGTTATCCTTATTGAGCATCTGAGCTCACCCCTTCCTTATGTTTTATTTTTTCCATGATGTGAAGAATTATTTTATGATTAACCTAAAGGAATAAGCTAAAAGATATGAGTGTGTTAAAAGGGGACACAATGTTGTTGTTTATTTTATTTCATGAAGTAATGTAAAACTTATGTATATATCTAGTACTTCCAAGGCTACTAAACTAATTAGTCTTTCGAGAATTGATCTCTTGTGATCATGAAAATGTTAATTAATAATGCACTGACTCTAGGTAACTAGGTTCATGGAATTAAACAACCCCCTTATCCTCTTCTTTTTATTTCATAAAGGAAAATGTTGCTCATGAGGTGTTAATTTATCACCTTCAAGAACGACATGTTTTCATTTTCCTTAACCGCCTTCAGATCTAGTCATGAAACTATTTTTATGGTTGAACTAGATTATTTTAAATGTATAATATCCTATTTAATGTTCTGTAACTAACTTCTGTATGTATTACTAAATGATTAAACAAAACAAGTTTGTTGTGGTCGAAAAACCTTCTGAATTAACCCAAATGATCGTCATTAAATTCTTAACTAATGATTAATCCACATGGTATTTGACATAATTAATTTTAAGTTCATATAAAATCCTGTAATGTCATTAATAACATGCAGTATTAGTTCTGTATATTTATCCATGTTCTACATGAACTTCTATTCATGTTTACAAGTGAACTGTTCATAAAAACTAAGAAAAAGAACACTCCTAAACAATGAATTTAAACTCTATAACTCATTAAAAGGCCCATAAAAGAACTTATTGAAGCCATAAGGAGCCATATTAATGTATAAAAGGTTATTTAATTGTTAATTAATGAATATAATGTTATTATACATGACATTAAAGTGAATAAAGTGTTTGGATACAATGTAAGGTGAAATTCTCGAACCCAACATTCTTTCTTCAGGTTGTCCCTTTTCACTCCATTTTTGGTAATGTTACTCCTTAAAAATAATTTTTTCATCATTATCATAACATTTCTAGGATATACATGTTTTACACTAGATTTTATGTGAAACAAAATGTTTTCAAATATCACTCTTCTTTCAAAAACACACCTTTTACTTCTCACTCAATGTTGATGGTTATTGTATCAAGTATGTCGTTCCCTCTTTCTTTTGGGAACCCAAAGTTTATGAATGTGTTCCTATGAGATGAAACACATTCCTTTATGTTGGTTATTTATGTTCATATATGTTTTATTTGTAATGAATGATAATTTAAATTTTATGATGTGATAGGTACACCAAGAATTATATAAGTAAATATGAATGTTATGATGTGATTGGTGCACCCGGAATTATACAGCTCTCTAATGAATTGGGTAAAGTGATGAACCTCATGAGTTAAAGTGAAATTATGCATGAACATGATTCTAGCATTTTTCACAAATATGTGTGGTATTTAACCACTAATACATGATGTTTTATTTTTATGCAATTCCACATTCCAAGTCTTTTATTAATGTTTTCTCTCATGATTATGATGTTATGCCCATGTTACGAAGATAATGACTATGCTCATCCCATGTTTTGTTGTTTCATGTTCTTATCTATCCTATTACTAGGATTTTATATCACCCTTTTTTATGTATATCCTCAGGTGGTTACTTTTACTAAGGAGTATTCAAGGGCCAATAAGAAGCTGCAGAAAAAAAAAATTAAATAAATGTTTATGTTTTATTATGTGAAAGTTATGTATGGTTTTTCTAATCCACAAAAACATAGACTGGTAAAAGTTCCTGGAATTTATTATTTTTTTTTATTTGTTCAATAGTTTTTTATATAAAAAATACACATCATTAATATGTGCTGAACAAAGAAGAGTGGGGTTGGGGATTTACAACAACACTCTAATCATCATGAAAAAGTGGTTCCTCTAGAGTAAGTGCACATTCTTTCTCTCATCTAAGAATATTATCAATATATTATGGTAAAGGATTATGCATCGTACTGGGATCATATTCTCATTCCAATCAGTGCTCACTAAGTTAGAGTGACACATGCCTCAAGATAGGTGGACATTCTTGTAAAAAATGACTAGCAGTATACTCCAAAGGCTCAGGATCGGGCTTGTATCCCCATTCTAATTGGGGATCACCAAGTGAGAGTGGCACATCAATCAGGATAGGCTTATATCCTTGTTGAAAAATACTAGTGGCATACTCCAAAGGCACTAAATTGGGATCATATCCCTGCTCCAACTTGGTCTCACCAAGTGAGAGTGTAACATCCCTTGGGGCACACTCATATCCTTATCAGTGAAGCTACATGGAATATTCCAACAGATCATGGATTCCAATATCATATCCCTACTTAATCAAGAAAATTAATAAACTAGAATCATTCTGAGTCCATATAGAGAGAGGCTCATAACCCTTCTCACATTCCAAAGGATAATTGGTATATATATTTTGGGTAAAACATATTTGAACCAGGATCATATACCCGTTTCAACCAGGGTTGACCAGAATATTCTGGAAACCACCTACAAGCATGCTCATATTCCTGGTGATAATGAAGAAGCTCATTAGTATACTCCAGCAGCTTCTCATCAGCGGACTCATACTCTTATAGCACTAGAATAATTTCAAAATATACCAAAAGTTGTCATATAATGGACTCATATCCCTACACAATCACAAAAATGTTGGTTACAATATTTCGGCCACAACATAGAATGAGTCCCATATTATTAATCTACTCAATGCTAGTGTACTTGAGTATGTTCAAGACACATTCTCAACAACAAAAAGTTCAAAATACTCTTTATATTAAGTACAAGGAGATCATTTTTGTGATAGTCCTCCTCATTGTAGTGTGGAGATGGATCATAGGGACTCTACTACAAACATCTTCCATGGTCTACCTCCCCATGGTGATATCTCCCATGGAAAAGGAAATCCTCCCGTTTCCTAGACACTTCTTTATGGAGAGGTAATTAAGACTTTGGTACCTTCACATAGATAGGTGATTGAAACATCAAGGTCAAAAATATATAGTTCTACATCAACTACTAGTAAGCCTTGACCACAATCCGTATGTGGCCTAGAGAGACAACCTTTGTGGTTGACCAAGTGGAAGCACATAAGCCTAATGAAGAGGAATTGAACACTGGCATATAGAGAGAGTTAGCCTGAAACAACCTCCCAAATTTGTTATGGTTTCTTTCCACTTATAACTATGAGATATCATATGAGCTATAGAAGAACTGTGTACCTTACCTATGCCAAAATATGTGGGAAACTCATCAAAAATTGAAGGCTAGACACCTACCTTTTCTAGGATGTGAGGGTCGCCTTAAAACCATCCAGATACTCTATTTTCATCTAGACCTGGTTGCTATCTCCATGGACTGGGACCCAAAATCGGAAGAAAACAACCCAAATATACAACAGGCTTGTTGTTGTTGAATTAAAGTTCTTAGGAAACTAATTTTTGAAGCCTTGTCACATAGTTGTATTCAAGGATGGGGAATGTATAGAAATTTTCACTTCACAACACCCCTAGAATATAAGAACTCCCCAAATATGGCGTCTTGTAATGTACTAGCCTCTGGAAAAATTAAGGGAATGGCTAATACGCTAACTAGTTCGTCAATACAATGGAATTACCCCACTTTAATGATGCCACGAAATTACGAATAGAGGGAGAGGGCTTCCAGTAACTCTTTGAACTAGGCTCCTCAAAACAATGGGAATGAATTTCAGACATAGAATCTGATGTCACAATCAACCAAACAACTCCCTATCAAAAATTACCTTCATAATGGGCTTCCACTGCACCCAACTCATACACAATAATAGCAACTCTAAATAAAATAGTTCACAATAATAGCTTCCATAGCAGCCATCTAGGGGTGAACCTAGTCTGTCAGGCCAAGGTAATATCTACCACTTCCTCAACCCCTCAAATCATCAATACTTTAGAGAATTTAGTAAATATTGGATGTGACTACAAATTAACCACATCACATTGGTATGGGGGAATTTTTATCTCAATAGTAATCACCAAGTTCATCACACCCCAAGAGGGTCCTAGAGAAGTCAATAGTAGTTCCAGATCAACCTCAACGCACTGGGCTTGGGGAATTTATATCTCAATCCACATCCCAGGAGTAATAAAATCCTTGACTGAAATAAAAATATCTTCAATAACATGATCAACAAATTCCAATGGAATCCCCAAATATTCCCCAACCAATAGGTCTTGTGTAATTTTCATCAACATCATCACCATTGAGGGAATTATTATTCTCCTAGTTTGGAGGTAAATATATGTGTTTTCCATGCCATCCATTCCTCCCAAGACAAGAAAAACCTATATTATTTAGGTCCCATTCGGCAAACATAAAAAAATCCATTAGTTCACTACTTACAAGACAAGATAAAAGGAATTTATAGGGATGGAAATCAAAAACCACGTGGGTTGTAAGCAAAAAATGTCCAATATGGCCAAGGGTTAAAAAAACCTAATGAAGTAAGTGAAAAAACTTCCTATTGTGTTGAGAGTAATGGGATAACTACTATTTTTTGATACACCTCTGTGAATGTCCTCATAGTCAACATAATAGATACTATGGATCATGATGAAAATGAGGAGTGATTTAATATAGAAAACATGCCCTGAGAGGAGGGAGATCTGGACGCACCAAATCTGGCTATACATACATGAAATCAATGGAGAATTCGAAACCTGTCACCTTTGAATACTGAGTTTCCACCCCTACAATGGAATGCTACTAAGGATAAAGGGAAGAATTGGTCATATCTCACTCTTCATCCAGAAGATCTGAAATTACTTTAATGTAGGAGAAGTTGGAAAAATATGAGAGTGAGATACAAAAAATCATACAAATCAATGAGGAGATATTCAGGGGTAACATTCCTATTGGGTATTGAATTCAGTAATAGATGAATATCACTCCTCCTATACAATAGAAAAGATCTTATCCACCTTTAAGAGTAGTATATGAGCATTAGACTAACTTCATATCTAGGAATCTGGTATATATAAATTAGGATTTCAAATATGATCATGACTTCCCTCCATTCCGGTGATGGCCTCTACCTTTCCTTCATGATCATTTAGTCTTATCACAGGTTCAGAACCATTGGTAGATGAAGATAGGTCCACTGCATCAAGTCTTTCCCCCTCCCCGTAGATGGGAGGCAGCTTAGAGAGCAGTACATCCAGAACTGGTCAACATCATTGAGTCCCTAGCTACTCAAATAGAGGCCATAAAATGGTGATGAACACTTATGTAGCCCTAAAATAATTCATATCTCGAATGGGGGGATGTCACTTCCCCCACCCCCCCCCCCCCCCCACCAAATTTTGGTAATTCTACCTTTTCCAACTTTGACTGTTTGTGAAACCCAAAACAATATCTCATGGGATTTGTGTCCTGATGTGGTCTGATGATGAACCCTTTAAAATAAATAGGGGGAAACCAATATGATCTATTTTTTATATACTGTGATAGGGAAAACCATTTTTTGGTATAACATCCGTCTAGTAGGATCTGTTTATAGGATGGGAAGACGTTCATCACAAATTCCTTTATCAGCTCATCTCAATGCTATGGAAAATAATAATTTTCCACTAAATAAACTACAAGAAACATATAAATGATAGGGTTTCTTACTATATATCTATTTAGAATGGTTTACACTATCCACTCAGCATCTATCTCTCATAGGAAAAATTGCGAGAACTATGTGCTAAAATCTCACTAATAATCTGCAAACCCCCTGATCGTGTTGAATTGTCTGAATAGATTACATGACCTTTCCAAAATGTCCAAACATCTAGAATATTCCATTCAATGGACCCAAGCTAAATCTCATATCATTCCCTTGGTACAGTGGAAAAGGCTCATCAAGATAGAGACAACCGCTGCAACCCTAAAATCGGTAGCAGTGCCCATTCAAGCACCTAGGAAGGGGATGAACCGCCTAGCACCTTTTATTAATTGCCAACAACACCAAAATATCGCTCAACCAAAAGAAAAAATAGGTCAGTGTTTCCTAGAATTTGAGTAATGGATTAATATAGTATACTCCTTACAAAAAGACTAATTCCATGGTTATTTCTTTTCATCCATGGACAATAACCTTCTCAAGTTATCGCATCCTAGGAGACCCAGTGAGTTCAACCTCACTAATCATCCTAACTATTTCCCGTTCCATAAAAGGTTGGGTCACAACATCTATGATTTATTTATCTTCAAAGATATACTACAATGCATTTCTGATTCTGGACACATGATGTTGATGACTCATCGGAATAAGTGACTTGCGTAATTATTTCTAATAAAGAAGAAGAATTTTATTTCAAAAATGTTTTGGTCAGGCATGGGAAGATGTTCAGCAACTTGATGACTAGAGAGGAAGTTGATCAATCTCTTTCCCCCCTGATTGTACATCTACACAAACTCATAATGGTTCAGTCACCTAACTAGGTCACAGTGACTATTCCCCCTGAATGTGGATGTAATCATTAGGAATATGATGATAATGAAGATTAAGAGTCATATTCAGCTTCTACGCAAGTTCTAACTCTTGCATACTTCTTTCCAGTGACATCTTAAGCATGGGAACCACCCCATAAAATTGAACCCTCATCATATAAAGAATTAATATTTGGTTTTCTTAGTATAACACACTTGAAATACCCCATATACAATGATGAATATTCCCCTATATATGAGTTTCCCATATCTAACCATGGAGCCAGAGGATGAAGGCATGGGATCTAAGGATATAGGAGAAAACATGGGGGTGGTAGGTTTTAATATTTCTTGTACATCCACACATAGAATATATATTTAGCTGAGACCCATGGTCAAGCACTCCATCAATCCCAACAAAGACATGGAGGTGTCCTATAACCCTCTAATGATTTTCCAAATTGAGTTGTCTTAAATAAAAATTTGTTGAGGATTCGATTATAAAATCATCACATGAAATGGGGAATGATAACATTAAATATTCCACTAGTAGAAGATGATCCCTTGACCTCTTCACAAGAACCAGGCCCATCTAACTTGAATTCCCTAACTCTTGAAACACATAATAAGGATCAACCCCACCTTGGGAAGCATTGACCTCAATCTTAAGAGTGTGATATTATGAAATAGTTGGAAGTTTTCCCATCCAAAATCTCAATCATAGATGTGCTCTATCTTTCAAAATAACTCAAAGAGACACTCATTAATTCCCTCCAGATCCAATAGTAGTTCAATACAGATTATTCTCCAATTTAGGTTTATCGAGTTGAGAATATTCCATTAGAATTTCATGTCACCATCTCATTCACAAAGAAGAATCAGGAATATGACATTCATGGAAACATCAAATCACCATATATTTTCTAAAGACTTGATAATATTTACATCTAGAGGCTTTAATTTATAATGGTTCTAGAATCGATATCATCCCAATTCAAAACCTTTAATGTTTGGGATATAGTGATTGATACATTTCTCCCACAAATCTAACCATTCAAGGTTATGATAAGTTTGAGAAAATACCTCTTATGAAGATCTAGATCAAAACATGGTTTGGGGATATCACATCTAATACTGATTTCATGGTTATCCAGATATAAACCATATAAAATTTCTTGCTAATAAGTCCATGGATCCACAACCATGTGGTGGTACCATAAACATTCTATCAATTTCTAAAAAACCCATCGATGGGAAGGTCAGCATACTACATGTTGATAGCCCTTCCTTTGAGTCTTGTGAATCCACATATGTTGAGGCAGGTTTTTATAAAAGTGATGCAAACAACCAAAAGTGGATGACATACTGTAGGTTACAACCCCCAATGGATTGGGGTACACTATTTAGGATACCTAGAGTATTATTGACAGTGATTATATGATACCCATAAATCTAGTTGACCCAATAAACTCAATACCATATGTCTAAGATACTTTTATCCCCAGTGATAGTGTAAAATAAATTCATATTCAGAATCTCTCTATAATGACTCTGGCAGTATGGGATGACAATGTCTCTTCCCATGGCCTCCCTTATCCTAACAGTGATAGAGATTCCCTTAGATTACATACCTCATCTAAAAATTCCTCCACAGAATCAGAGGTATAAGAAGAAGAGGATGACCTTAGGAACACCCCTACAAAATTTTAGGAAGGTGTCTGCACCACCATTTATGAGCTCAAATAGGTAAATATAGGAATATAAGAAGACAGGTGGCCTACATTGATTAGTTATTGAATACCCCTCTAGGATAAATAGATGTATATTTCATTTGTAAATCAACATTGATATTTGTTTTATTATAATTATAAAGAAATTCTCAAACTGAATCTAGATGTGGCTACGCACCTTCTCAACTTCCCTGATGAACATCATGGAATCAAGTAGGTAGCCAAGAGGACGAACCCCTCTCGTTCTACTAATGTAGAAGTAAAATTTGAAAAATTTATCAAATATGATTTTTTTCGAGAGGTGAAATACCCAATATGGATTAACAATATCATCTCTAACAACAAAAAAACTAGACGATTAGGTTCTTCAACACTTTTAGAGACCTTAATCGACATTGTCTGATTGATGATTTCAAATTAACAATAACAGAACTCTTGATCGATGAAACATATGTATTATAGGAAAATTCCTTCATGGATGGGTAATCAGGGTATAATTAGATAAAGATGTCCCATGAGGATGAGGAACCCATTGCCTTCAGAGCACCCGAGGGAATATTTTTCTATCAGTTAATTCCCTTTGGATTAAATAATTCTAACACTAATTATCAATGAACCATGAATAATATCTTTAATCCCTTCTTTGGATGAATAATAGAATGTTACATTAATGAACTGGTAGTAAAATCTTGACAGTGATGTGATCACATCACAGATATTCAAATGGTCGTCAAAAAGTTTTGGCAACACACTCTAAAGATGAATCTGCTAAAATGTTGTTTTTTGTGTAATGCTAGGGGAATTACATGGATTTTTGGTATGTTATTATGGAATCAAGATTAACCCCAAAAATAATGGTGCAATCTATAAATTTCACCCCCTTGGAATATCAATGAATTTAGTGTACTCTAAGGGACCTGGCATGCATTCTATGTTTCATAGCCAACCTGGCCAAAAAATCACTCCCCTTCACCATGATAATGAATGAGGGAATTGCTTACTCATGGATGAGGATTTCCAAGAAGGCTTCAATGGTATCATGTAGTACCTATTGCACCCACCATTTCTGAAGCCACTAGTTGAAGGAAATCTAATCATCTTATATGTGTCCTCCATGGAATTATAACTTAGTGCTCTCCTCACCCAGAAAAATTATGCGAGGAATGAGAACATTCACTACTACCTTGGCTGAACAATTCTAGGAACTAAGACCTGATATTATGATGTCAAAAAGAACTAAATCACACTTATATTTTTAGTAAATCATTTTAGGCTTTACATGCAACACCATTATGTCCACTTAGTATCTCACATTTACCCTATCAAGTACATACTTGGTTGTCCCATGCTGACTAGACATCTGGCCTGATAGGCAGTTATTCTACAATAATATGACATCCAGTTCACATCACAGAAGTTAGTGAAATAGAAGGCCCTGGTTGATTTCTTCATGTAATATCCCTCCCCATAAAGTATACCAGTGCACACTAACCTCCTAGACGGAGAGGTTTTCTATACCCATGACACTCCCCGGACATGGGAGATGTATTTTGATGGTGCCTCTTGAAGTCTTATTGGAAGGAGACTATAAGATCCAAAACTCCATCGGGTTGGATTAGGGATTGTATTTTTTCTCTGGACATAGAAATTTTTCCCTACTACTTATCACTATCTGAAGGCTAAATGAATAATAAGGCTGAATAACCAGCCCTCATCACTGTCTTGGAAGATCATTGTAACTGTAAATATCCTACCTAAACATCAAATTGGATTTGGAGATAATGATAAATAAGATAAATAGTGAATATTCCATCAAAAATAAATAATTTCCCCTATCATTGGCTACATCATAGGAATAATGGAAGAGTTACCTTTTGAGACCATGTTGTATCATGTCCCTTGATCACAGAATTCTCGTGTTAATACATTGTCTAATGCCACCACAATCCTAACCAACACTGAGCAAGAGGAAGTAATCTTCCTCATCATGCACAATAGATAGTCTCATTGATCTTAATCAGTGAAAATGAATATATCAATTATTTCAACACCACCCTAGAGCATGATGAACCAATATCCACCCTAATATGGATGGATCCCATGATTGATTATCTCCAAAATGAGATCCTCCTGACAGACCAAGCCAGAAGGGAATAGATTTGTCACCGAGATGTGAACTTTACCCTATGGGATGGCCCATATGAGAAAACAAAGCCTCAAAAGGTGAGTATTAAATGGAGTCCTAGATAGATTAATAGTATAAATAGAGATTCTTACTATCATGGAAGAATTAAATGTCATCTCATGTGGCGCTCGTCGATCCGAAACTAAGCTCTCCCCCCAAATCAATAGGCTAGGTTACTATTGGAAAACTGTGATACATGAGTTTTTTGAATTCTCCATGAAATTTTATGCATTCTAAATTCATGTACAATTCCTCGATAAACCCTCGGTATTGCTACATATAGCTAAATATTCATGGTTGTTTTCCATATGGGGAATGGATTTTGTGGGGCCATATCCCCTTACCATAATTAAGCAGTTTAGTACATCCTTATTATTACCATCTTATTTTATAAATGGGATGAGGTGATACCCCTCAAGGAAGTTAGGATAAATAATATCATCAAATTACTAAATTCCAATATCATCACCAGGTATGGATTCCCTTACATGATATTGACAGACAATGGAACTAACTTCTGTTCCACAAAGTTGAATAAATTATACCAGGAGTACAACAACGATTCCAATCATTCATCCCATTATCATGAAATGGAAAATGAAAAACTAAAGGCCTTAAATAATAATCTATAAAATATACTCTAGAATATGGTGAATAAGGACAATAATTCCTTGTAAAACATGCTCCTCCATGATTTATGGGCCTACTGTACTACAATGCATAATGCTACAGAAGCAACCCCATATTCACAAGTGTGAGGAACTGAGATAGTGTTTCTAAAAAAAATCAAGTTTCCCTTTCATCGAATATATATATTTAGAAAAAACTTGGATGATGATAAATCATGAAAGTGGTTGGATAAATTAGAATGGATTGATGAGAAAATGTTGTGTACATTGCACAACCACGATGTCCATCAAAATCAGATCACTCAATCCTTCAATAAAAAGGTTCACCTCCATTAATTCCTTTAAGGGGATATGGTATTGGATCTTATAACCCCAATGATACTAGGAAAGAATCCTCTGTAGTTGGATCTCAAATGGGAAGGGCCTTATATCATATATAAGGTCTATTCCAATGGAGGCTACTCATCGGACACAATGGATGGGGAATGATTCACGCCCCCCCCCCCCCCACCAATGAGAGGTTTCATAAGAAATAATTTTCATATATGTCATCAAAGCCTCCCATATCCTAGACACATGAAATTAAAATGTTCAGAAGTATTCTTGGTTTCATGACATTAAACTGCACAAATTCATCATGGTCGTATGATGTTAAACTACAAAAATTCATCCTAGTTGCATGATATTAAACTGAAACAATTAATCATGGTCGCATGAAATTAAATAGCACAAATACTTCTTGAACACATGAAATTTAACTATAAAAAAAATTCCCTGCTAGAAAAATGCTAAACCTCACAACATCTCACATCCTAACGACATAATGTTAAACTATACAGAACACATCCTAACTACATGATGTTAAACTACATGGGAGATTTCCTCACCTCATGATATTTAACTATGTGAAAACCATCATATAACTAACACTTAATCACACACAATATAGATATGTGCAAAAGTGAAATGGATTTCCCATTATCCCTATGTTTAAGTCAGATCCACATAGGGAGTTTCTCATCTAAGAACTACACATGGCTGGATTCTTTCCCTCATAGGATACATAGTGACACCCATAATCCAAATCCTGGGTCCAACCACAATATATTCATCTCATTAACAATACATCAGACTAGATGACAATGGTTAAGCCTTCTTCTCCACATTGAGTGACCCTCGTCTTTACTACAAGACGTCAAACTACATGGCTGATATCCTCGCCACATGACACTAAACTACACAATTTCCCAGAACTATGTATGGATTTATTCCTTCCATCATATGATATATATTAATTCCTAGACCACTATTCTTGGTCCAAGCCATAATATTACCCTTCATTCATGATGATTCACCTTCTTCCTTACCGAATAACCTTAAACTACCTAGTTAATGTCCTCACCGTGTGACACTAAACTTCATGGTTTCCATAAACTACATACAACTTGATTCTCATTATAGTGAGATGCATAAGGACTCCTACATCCTATATCTTTACCCAGTCACTACATGATACAAAATTACCATTTCCTTATCTTTAATTGCCTATGTGTGGTGAGAGGAACCTTTTCAATTCCTTGTTTCTCAAACTAACCGTAGCTCAGAAGAGCTTAGTAATTATGGTAAGGTCCTCCCCAGATGACCAAGACATATTAAGTAATGAAAGGGTTAACATGGTCCTAGATGAAAGAACTTAAAATTCACAACATGAGTCTTCACCACATGATGTTAAACTACATAACTGATGTCTCTTGAATGACATAAAATTGTGCATTTTCATGGACCTCGCTTGAGAGGATCACTAAAATTGGTGTTTTTCTCCCAACACACCTCCTTTCCAGATATATGTGTGTCTTGATTCCTACCATCATAGGATATGTAGTGATGCCCAGATCTCCATTCTTGGTCCTAGTAATAATATTCCATTTTTACCTCTGGGATTCAATGTCCTTACCTTATGATGTTAAACTATATGGTTTATAAATAACTATGTGTGGCTTGATTCCAATCATCACAGGATACATAGTGATACCATGATATCTAATATTGGGTTCAGGTACAATGACTAATCGGAATAATTCCCCCCTCTGCATACGGGTCGGAACTACGTGGATAGTTTCCCATGAAAGAACTATATTTGGATTGATTCCAATCATAATATGACACATAGTGATTCCTAGATCTCATATACTTGGGTCTAACTACAATAAAACAAAAAATATCTCACCATACTTTTGTATAGGTTAGAACTGCATAGGGAACTTCCAGAAAATAACTATTTATCACTTGATTCCTTTCATCGCATCATAAGTAGTGATGCCTAGATCCCCAATCTTGGTTTCATCCACAACATATAGAATGATTAAAACACACCCTTAACTGTATATGATCTGGACCTATGCAGTTAATATCCTGTCCTCGTGATGTTAAGATGCAAGAAAACTATCATATACCACTTTTCATGGATAGAAAGTCATACAATATTATTCCACATACACATGAGTTGGATCTATGTAAATCTTGCTTGCGCACATAATAAATCTTCATAAGAATGGCTACAACAATTGGATACCCACCAATAATCTTATGCATGTATAAAATATTATACCTACTTATAAATTCCTTTAACCAGTGCAAAGTATCCCCAAGGATATCATACACAAACATTCATGTTGGTCCCATGTCCTTACCACATGATGTTAAATTCCATGGAAAGGAAGACATCTATATCACATGATATTAAACATCATGACACATACATCCCCACTAAATCACATTAAAATGTGTTGTCCATCAACCATCATCATAATTTATCAAAGGAATACAAGAGCATGTACCTTGTTAACAAGAGTATGGGGTTCTTTCATCATCCTTTAAGCACCTCATCCCATATATCACACTTTATGTCTTGAGCACCATGGGTTTTAGAAAACAATTCATAGACCTTAGAAAGTAAAATATATATCTCTTCATAATCATGTTATTGATGCATAAGGGCTTAGATCTACCACCCAGAGAAACATGACCCAACAAGAATGGATTTAAGATCCTTGTGAGATTTATGTAATTGTGGCGGAACTCATCACCTTAGAGTTTTTTAGGTCTTCCACATCATGATTTTATCATATCAAAACTCATGACCTTAGAACCTAGATCCATGATTTAGAACTATTTCATCTCTCACATAGAAGGATGTCAGAGTACTCTTGACCCTTGGGTATCTTAATTAGGCTCTTATGTATCATTCTCTTCATACTAGGTCCATGTTTGTTGTGACCTTAAATTGTATATGCATTGGTCAAATTTTTATGACCATAAACTTTATCCTTTTATGGTGAATATAGAAAGACCTAAAAATTCTAGTTAATGATACAAAAAACCTTTTAGGTTAAAACCCACAAAAAGAATCCTGGGTAAAATTCAAGTCTTTTCTCTCCAAACTCTTCATCTCCTGAGTTTAGGTAAAAATTTATAGTGTAAAATAATAAGGCATAAATCTCATAGGGACCAATTTGAGGCCTAAGAAAAATTAGAGTCATACTCTTCAGAACCCTTGGTCTAGGAAAAAGTAAGAGGAATTATTTGAAATGTCTCTTCTCCATTATTACATGTTCATTAGGTGGAAACACAACTTTTAGGGTTCTTGAACCCTTCTTGAATATTAAGTTTTCTATAAATTACAATCCATGATTTGAGTGCCTTAGATGACCAAAGACCTTACATAGACCTTGGAAGTGGATCCCTAGATTCAAGTGACCCTTTGTTTGACTATCCATATATTCCAATGGATCATTCATATGCACCTATGGTCGTTAACCAAATGCATCGTTACCTTTCAAAAAGGTCTTTTCAATACTTGTGAGTCCTAACATCACCATGGTGGAACTCAACACCTGAGGGTGTTTTAGAACATACCTAACATGATTATCCCATACCATCCTCACGACCAAATTACATTGGACCATGATTTTCAATTCTTGTAACCAAATTATTCAATCATATTTGAAACCCTCTACATTACATCACCGTTTTTGTACCATTTCTCAAAGAAGGAATGTGACACTCCATTCCCAAACCTATTGCTGACCCACACCTTATGACTTGAAACCACAGATCATTGGTCATGGGATTCCCAACTAAGATCTAAACTACCCTAGGGTTCCAAAACCCTTCCTAGAAATATTTTTTTCCACATCTAACTTCATCTTCAAAACTTTTTGAGTCATTTAAAATCTTTCAAGGCCCTTATAAAAGAGTGTAGACACATCTGTTTAACCATGATATCAATACATAAGGGATTTGATCTATAAGCAAGAGGCATCCCCTCCTTTCAGGAAAGAAACTCTAGTCCTTATGAACCCTGGGAATGCTATGGTGAGACCTAGAACCACAGGGTGTTATGGGTCATCCCCAATATGTCTACCCCATTTCATATTCATTGATTCAAACTTTTGGGTTATGACTTACCCAACCCATAATCAAACTATTAAGGTGTACTTAACTCCCCAGTATTTTTTCCATCCACTCATACCATCTCCAAAATATTTCATAGCCATTGTAAAAGAGTGGGGACACCTATGTTTGATCATTCTAGCAATGCATAAGATTTTTGACCCATCAACTAGAGGTATCTCCTCCTTACAAGAAAGGAACACCAAATCATCCTGAGGCCTGAAAACACCATTATAGACTGAAACACCTTAGGGAGTTAAAGGTTATGCCTAGCATTTCTACACCATTACAAATTAATCAATAATGTACTAGAAGTAAGAAATTAAACTACATAGAATATTTATATCCTTATTGCATGATGTTAGACTACATGGCTGATGTCCTTACCACATGATGTTAAAATGTACAGTAGATGTCCTTACCATATGATGCTAAATTGAGTGACAGATGTCCTTACAACATGAAATTAAAATGCATGAATAATATTACTTCATGAATGGTATATTACTAGCAATAGAAATCCTAAACTAGAAGACTCTAAACTATCACCAATAGAAAGTTTGATCTAGAAGACCCTAAACTATATCATAGTAATGGTCTAGTTTTCAAGACCTAAAGATACAAATATTCTCAAATAGCATCAATCAATGTGTGGGTGAGAAAAATCACAGCCGTTTGGATGTAGAGGGGAGTTCTCCAGTATATAGGAAAACACCTGGGACCATGCTACAACTACTTGTCCATCCTTAGAAACCATCATCTGAATAAAATAGAGTGATGTTGACTGCTAGAACGATTAAAGATTATAGTTTGGAAATTGAATGACAACATCATCCAACAACCCGAATCCATAAAAGGGAGACTAATGTGATAAAGTTTTTCTTTGATGTTTGTATGAGAGAATCTTCTTCAAAACTTTTTTTTTCAAAATCCACTTGATATAGAGGGTTAGTTTTACAATTCTTGGAAATAAAGGACCTTTGTACATCCATGTTGAAATCTACATGAGAGATAGAATCATTCTGTATAGAAGTAAAAAATATATATCATAAAAGTAAGAAATCACATCAAAAGAGATTCATGATCCTGCCAGCATAATGTGAATTGCATGAACATGGAGGGATTCATGATCACATTACCTTATATATGTCTTACGAATCGCATGACCCATGAAGACCTCATGAACCACTTAACTAGTGGGAAATCTTGTGACTACACGGCTAGTCATAAGACTCATAGTAGTGTGATCCAAAAATGTTCGTGAGAACCACATAATAGTTGATTGATCTTGAAACCAAACTAGTGGATCATACAAAACCTAAAAAATGCACAAACTACCAAGGACATAGGACAAGGCTCAAGAAATTACAGAGATTTGATTTTTGATTGATTCGAGAAAGTGCTGGGTAAAATCAGTCGAGCATCACAGGATCATGATGAGGTCTCGTAAAATAGACTTAAAAATTAGTCTTGAAAAATATATCATATTATCAGTTATTATAGAGAGAACTTTCGAATGAGATATTATGGTGATTTCTTGTGAAGGGATCATGATATTGGAGAAAATTTCAAGAGCTTTGGAGAGTTAAGGTAACTGGTGAATGAGCCACTCCATCACCCCTATTTATAGGGAACTATGCGGAATACCAAAGGTAACCCAGAAGGAAAAACATCACCCAAGACACCAACTTATGGCATCCCCAAATACATGGGTGGGCAATTACTTTCCTTGTAACTGATCTCCTTTCCCTATGGACATCGCTCCTAATGAGGGGAATTTTTTAAAGCCTGCCAAATGAGCATCAAAAAATCTAAAAGGGAAGAAATACCCAATGTATGGATATTATTTTTTCCATAAAACAAAGGAAGATAAGGTTTCCAACAACATGTGATTAGTGTAACCCTCAAAAGGACACATGATTTCATGACCCATAAAAGTCATGAAAATGGATCATACGTAGCACATGGTATTCTCTTTATTGAGCGAAGACCATTGGAAAAGCCTCCCTATTCTTGTGAAGGAATCCAGAAAATCATTGATGATCATACAAAGGCTTCTAGACATGATCTTCCAATCACACAACTTGTCAACTGGAGAGCATCTAAAAAATATTCAAAACTCCTTGTAAAATAGAGGATGAAAATTTGAAAAATGTGGCGACCTTATGTAAACATTTATTCTTATGTGACAAGATTATACAATAATCAAGACCTAATGGATCCCTTGGTGACATGACCACCTTGTTGTACAAGAGCCTGCTGACATGTCACCTTCATCATGTAAAGGGTCTCAGACATGTTTACTCGATTATCTACTACTCATCTGACTCCATATTTAAGCGAAGAGGGTGCCCATGAAAATAATATTTCATTGCCACATGGTTCATTATTTGTCACACGATGCATAATAGACAAGAAGATTTATTTTATTCGAGAACACTCACACGGTTGTGCAAGATCTGTTTTCCTTGTAGAAAAAAAAGTAATTAAATAAAAAGGGGAAAGGAGGGAGATTCTTTATGAGTAAGGATACACTAGACTTCATGAGAATGGGGTTATATTCCTTGATCGATCATAATGGTTCACATAAGGCCCACTAAATGAGCCACCATGATCTCATAAAGGCCATTAGACATGTCGGCCTAATCTCATGGAGGCTCCCTTGACAAGACAACTTATTCTTGTGAATGAACCCAGACAAGTCATCTTAAATCATGTGAAGGCCTTACCATAAGAATATTGATCTCATGATACCACTATACATATTGTCCTGGCCTTATGAAATCCACTGGATATGTCCACATGTTTATGTGAAATAACTTTTATCATATAGGGTCCAATAAAACATGGAAAACGTGAAACATTCTCGTGGTCACTATCATATGGCAGTGCTATGGATAACCCAACACAAAATCAAGAGAAGTATGTAATACTAAAATCCATCCAATGACTTCAAATCATACCCATAAGATACACACTATGCAAGGCAGCATTTCACTAGGTAAAAGGGGGCCTATAAAGCCCCCCACCCCTCATCATAAAAAAAGACACCACATATGAACGTTAAGAATGGATACTAAATGGGAGTATAATAGAATACTTCTTGGAGTAGTCCTTCATGTGATCACATGGTTTTCCACTATTTAAAATCTAGGGAATGACCTAAAGGATCATGTGGCATGATTATATACTTCATGTGATCACTCTATAGATCACATGAAGGACTTCTAGGGGGTCATTTGGATTATTTGAAAGAGGTCATTCATGTAAACTAGGTCATGCGAAACTTAAAAAGATAAAATTATAAAAAACCTAAGGCACATATGCAAAAATGGATGGAACAATGACTAAAAATATGGGATAATGATGTGAAGATGGATACACTGATCCTCATGAACATTGCATGACCTACCCAGACCATGTGATATCTTCGATACATGTCACCCAAGTCATGAGACACTCCCTTAACATTCCATTTGGATCATGTGATGTCCTTTGTACAAATCAAGAAAGTCATGAGATACCCTCAAGTATGACACCCAATTCCTGTGAATTCCTCTGGGATTTCCATCCAAATATTGTTATATCCTCTAGATATATTGCCCAAGTAATTTGACACCCTCCAGGTATGTCATATAGGTCTCACGACACCCTCCATACATGCCAATAAGGTATCACAATTTCTTTTATGAAAGTTAGCCTAGATCATACAACACCCTCCAGTCAGGCTATATAGGTCCCACGATGTCCTTCAAACAAGTTAGTCTTGAACATGTGACACCCTCCAGACATGCTAGCCTTGATCATGTGATGTATTCTAAATATGAAATCATGTCTTGCAATTTATTCTAGAGAAGTCAGCATTGATCATGTGACACCCTCTAGACATTCCATACAAGTCTCTCGATGTCCTCTAGATAAGTCAGTATGGATCATGTGACACCCTCTAGATGTTCCCACCTTGATCATGAGATGTATTTCAAACATTACATCCAGGTCTCATGATGTCTTCTTGAAAAGTTATTTAGATCATGCAACACCCTACAATCATGTCAACCTTGATCATGTGATGTCCACTATATGTGTCATTCATATTATGAAATATCCTTTATACAGGTCAAATGGATTATGTGATTATTTTCAGGAATGTCCTCTAGGTAAAAATTACATTTCCATACATCCACAAACTTTTCCGGTAGATAATTGTACATTTTAAGAAGATAATAAGAACATGTCTAGTAAATAATCAGGTCATGTCAATAAAATGTCTCAGGACATGATAACCTTCTCCATTGGACATATTCAGGAATACCCCAACTAAACTATAAGAACTATAATTCCTTCTATAACCATGATATATAGGATGCCTCTCTAAGGCTCAAGATCAAACGGGAATCCACATCTATGTAGGTCCCTCCAAGTCTCCACCTTCTAACCATCGAGACCCAATCTCTCCAATATTTTTATCTTTCTTCCTCATCCACCACCGGATTGAGAAGGAAATTAAACTATGATGAATATAATTCCTTCCATAATCAGGATACATAGTAAGCCTTCCTAATTCTCATGATTGTATTAAACATCCCAAGGGCCATTCTAGTGCATAAGTCCCTAATCCATATGTAGTGATATTGATTACTTATTATCCCTTATTTTCTACACCGACCATGGTTCATGTGGTATTAGGGATTTTCAATGGTCATATCATTTTCATTTTGAATCTCTCAATCCAGGGAAAGATCATAGTGAAATCCCCATTCATCGACATGACATAGCATCCCCCATACATGGTCATCATCCTTAGAGAAAGTCCTAAGGGTGTGATCAAACTATACTGACTATGATTCTTGTCATAACTAGGATACATAGTATTCCTTCTTAAGGATTAAGCTCAGTACTCAGTGCATAAGTTCCCTCATATACGTCTATTCCAAATGATATTAAACTTCATGGGTTCAAAGAACTATGTGGGTTTTGATTCCTACTATAAAAAGGATGTGTATGATGCCTCATAAAGGTTCAATATCATCCTAAAGATATTAATCATCTCCTTGGATGGAAGTTAACTATGGAGTGCCTAGATATATGGATTAAAATTATAAGAGGCTACCCATTAAAGGGAAATGGATAAAGAACCTTGTATGCATACAAATAGACTCATTAATAGACCTATATTTACTCATGGAAGGGGTCAAAACTTGACCATTTTTTAGGGTAATGGGTCACATATCAGGATTAGGAAGAGATTCACAAGTATATCATAAATCTAGTAGAGAGTCCTGAAGTAGGATACAATTCCCCAGATAAGGGTGTGAAGATCATGATCTCTCATCCTCTCAAAAAATGTGAATTCCTAAGTGTAGTTGGGTATGAAATCTCAATTGACCACCTAACTTTAGAAAGTAGTTCAGTGCTCAGTTATGGATATAGTAACCATTGGGAGTTTCTATAAAAGATCAACAAATGGTAAACACGATGTGAGGTATAATGTATAAAATTTCACCCCCATAATCACCCATTGGGAAAATCCATCAATAAATTTTCATGATGAAACAAAAAATGTTTAACCTGATGTGAAATCATTTAAATATGACATCTTTATTAAATTTTAAAACGGATAGACTGCCTAGTACTCATTGGAACATTGTATTCCTACCATGTGGGTTATCTTTACAGACAAACCAAAACTGGTGAACACGACATGAAATAAATTAATTGAGGAATCTTATTTATAGGATAAAAAGGATAAACATCTCATTTCTCATCAAAGATTTTTTTTTACCATGTGGGTGATCCTTCTAGATGAAACAGTGATATCTTCACTCATGTGTACATATGGTCTACCATCTCCACGAAGCGATATAATTAATTTTCCATATACAGCCTTCAAGAATGATTTAAAAAGTATATATAATGACTGAATATGATATTTATAAAATTAATATCATTATTTATATGATAGATCTATATCCTATTCCAAATAATTGTAACTTTCATAAAAAATACACATGATAAAAAAGTAAATTAACACCCAAAAAAATAAAAATAATGAATGATTAATAATGAATGGGTGATATGATGTTTTAAGAGGATAATATATTATAATATAAATTTTAATATGGTTCTTTTATAAATTTATAACATAAATAAAACCATTATACAATTTGTTAATGCATATTCAACCAAAAGGATGCACGAGATAAGGTATTTCATTTCAATTTCCCTCCATTGAGGCATATTGTAGTGTTATGCACCTAATTTCTTATATATGGTCTATTTACTTCCCATTTTACATATAATATCATTAATACTTTATAATTAATTGTATTTTAAGTTTTAATTTGAATTATTTCATTCAAGGGGGTTTGAATTGAAAATTTCCAAGTTGTAAATAATTTCATAACTCAATTTCTTTTCATTTGATTATATTAATTTTCTATTTTCTTTGATATTATTATATTATATGAATAATGAATTTTTAATATCTTATGTTTTATTTTCACTTGTTTTATGTGGATCCAAACTTGACACATATAATCGATTCATTGATTATTTATCACTTTGATTTTATGATCTTTGTAAGGTCTTCTTTCACAATCTCATTTTATTCGGGATTGTTTATGCCTAAATTACCACTGAAGAAACTTATTTGATAATTGAATAATAAAACCCTTTAAATTTATTATACTTTATTTAGTAATTATTTTTTCATGTAATGGTACCATTTTCAACTCTTTTGTACTTAATGTGATTGATAATTTTTTTTAATAAAATTCAAGTTCATTTCTCTCTTTGGCCGATAATCCTTTTTTTCTATGTCCATGTCTCTAGAAAATGTTTTTTTACCTTATCAAATGATCTATTAAAGAAATTTTTACCCATTATTTAATTTTGATAGAATTATTTTAAAGGAATCTTTTTGTTGATTTTTGAATGATTATCTTTTTACCCATTTTACAATGGTGTGAAAGGAATGTTTTTTTAACTTATATGGAATGTATAGAATTTCCTTCCATAATGACCTCTAATTTCATTTAATATTCCTTTAAAATTTTAAAATATTATTTTTAAATGGAATTTTTTTCCCCTAATATGCTGAATATTTTTAGTTTTAAATAGTTATTTTCAAAGTTAAAAGGATAGTTTCCTTAAGAATTTTTTAAAGATATTTTTATTTTATATATATTAATAAATGATAACAACAATTTATTTTACTTATACTCCACTAGGGATATGTTGTATTGATACCATCCATGTTCTTTATATTGATGGTTTATGATTCTTTTCACCGATAAATTTGTTGAAATTTACTTTCTTGATTCTTTTTTTTAGTCATTAATTTTTCCTTAAAATATCCACTTTCCTGTGATCATTAGAAATTAAATTTCCCCAAAATATCCATATTAGTTATCATGGATATAAATATTTCCTAAAATTTAAATCATTTCAACATATTGTGTTTTATATTTAACTTTATTTTATTGAATGGGGAAATATTTATAAATTTCTCATCTTTAATAAATATAAGAATTTTTTGATAAGGAATATTGTTCATCAATTAAATTTATCATTCGATATATAAAAAATTATTTGGACATAAAGATATGTGTTGGACCCGATTATAGATACCCCATCAATGCATAGGTGGTCTAAGGAGATGAATCAGTTGAGTAGCCTTAGTTAAATGGGTTTCTCATGTATACCTACCCATTGGTTTTAAACTATATTGAGAAAAGTCTTGATAGTAGTGGTATCATGATGCATGAGATCATAACATCAAATAATTAAGCATTTCTTTCATTGAGATATTATTAATTACTATCTGTGATATTTTCACAATGATATTATATCTGGATGCATTTCATTCTCAGTTTATTAATTAAATAGAATTTTTTTTCAATTATTTACCTTTCGATGTTGATTATTACCTATCCAGTTATCATAGTCATGTTAATGATTAAATGGATTTTGTTTTCAGTTATTTAACATTTCATATTTATTAATCTAGTCAAATTATTTAAATGGAATGTGTGTTCAGTTATTTATATTTCCATGATTAAGCTTAAATATTCATGATTTCTTCCATTGTGCTTAACCCTTATTGAGAATTTGAGTGCACCATTATTTTGTTTCCTTTACCAGGAATCCAGAAAGTGTAATAATAATGATATGAAAATATATGCTAGAGTAAATAATGATATTATCGAAAAAAATTATTATAAATTATGTTTTCAAATGTAATATAGAAATCAAGTATGCATCTATTTTACCATTACTAATTAACTATTTGGTCTTTTATGATGTGATTGCTTATATCTTATTCCAATGTAAGAAAGTAAGACACCAGTTATAAGTTACTAGAGTCAGGGTCATTACATATAGTATTGTGACACCTCAAGACTTTTAGAATTCTAGATCTAGCTTTGTTACCCATGTTACAAGGGAACTTAGATTAGTTGATCTTGCAATTGAAATGGTTGAGGAAGGGGATGTTATTTCAACCTAACTTATTGGTACCTTATTGGAAAATAAACCTAATTTTTAGTAGTAGGGGTAGGTTATGAATCTTCATGGTGTGGATAATCTTGGAAAAACATATCAAGTTAGTATTGGAACATAAAAGCTAGTGTTGTGTCCATTAGATTATCACTCTCTGGTGAGATTTAGTAAATTGGTTAACTATAGGCATTTTAAATTTGAATCATAAGTTTATATTGGAACCCAAAACTCATAAATTCAAGATGATATCAACCACATAGTGATAATTCATGGTTTATAGGGAAGATTTTAAGATATATAGAATCATGATCTTCCAAAAATTAACTCTATAAATATAAATTTTTAAAAGGGAAGAAGAACATGATTGATAAAGAGGGGATCTAAATAGTTCCTCTAAGGAAATAAAGGATCATGAAATAGTATTATTGTTTGCAAATAACCATGGTTATAAGATCGCACAGTCCTTTGGGATACAGTTCTTATTTGAATAAGAACTATGATTTTGGGATTGAATAGTTTTATTATGATCATCGATGTTTATTTTTATTTTTCATTTTAATTTATGATTTTTCTTGAAAGGGATCTTTGTTATATTTGTCTGGTCTCATTCTCCCTTTTTGTACATTTTTTTCTTTAATAAACGGGGTAGGTATATCTCACTCCTCACCCAGCCTATTCCTATTATTAAATTTTCTATATATATTAACATTAACAACTAATTAAACATTATCATTAAAAATATTAAAATTATCTTGTACTTTATAGTGATTATAAACCAAAACATCATAAAAGGAAAGTTTTATATGGTTTGATTAACTTGACTAAAAAACTGTCACTTTTCTTCAAGGGTTGTGTATGTATGCAGCATTGAACATCAACTCATTTGGAACCTCTATTTTTTTACAACATTACTCGCATGAAAGTGATGGGTAATGGGGAATGTTTATACATTAAATTTATTATGGTCACACTAGTCATATGTATAAGGTAAAGATATGACATTCAGATAATAAAAAAAATTAAAACTAATTATTACAAATTATAATTGAAAATGTAAAAACCAAAAATGAATCAGTTGGTCTAACTCATAACTATTCTACATATATTAGAATTATTGGTAGTTTATATTTAATAATTCAATACTTATTTGAAATAATTTATTTTTACATACAATAATAGATAATAATTTATTAAATCATTCAATAATATTTAAATCTTCCAAAAATCATATTTAATTTATTAAATCATTCAATGATATTTAAATCATACAAAAAACATATTATTTAAATCATTCAATATATATAATTTTAAATTAATCTAAAAAATAGATAAAAACATAAATAAACTAAAAAATTAAAATTTAAAGAAATAAATTTCACCTTTATGGAGATTGAAATTAAAATTTTGATAAAGAGATTCCAATATGGTTGAGATATGTTGTAAAATTAGAGAAACAAAATAAAAAAATAAGGGGGGTTCAAGCCTCGAATTTTTACGTTGCATGAGTGCTGTGAATAGGGTTCATAGAACCTCCTTTGAATGATGAAGTGTAAAATATTTTCATGTTTTCTATAAATGGAAAAGTCATTAACATAGGTTTACACTTCCTGGGACATATTTTCCAAATTAGTTTCAACCCTACCCTATTTAACTATTTTTTAAAAATGCTGAAAATAAATCTCTAGATAATTCTTTTAATTGATTAAATTAAAGGGATAAGTGGAATCTTTTAAAATTTCCTACATATATTACACTTTAGGATCCAATGTAAATCAACCCAGAAAACCCTCCAAATATAGGTATATATTTTCTAAACTAACCCTTCAAATAATTTTTTAATCAAACCCATATAAAAAATTTTCCATAACCATCCTATTTATATTTTCTGTATTTGGATCATAAAATTTATTCAATATCATTATCCAAGAAAAATCAAGATATAAAACATGTTAATTTTTTGAAGCTTCGGGATTCTAGGAATGAAATGTTCTTGTACTTCTCGATGTTCATCCAAATTAATGAACAAATCCATCCCTTTAACAAAAAAGATCAACTAGGTGCCCTACACAAAATACATTAAGAATTCCACAACACATTGTATGAACCAAATACCATGTTAAGGAGGAAGTAAACCCCATGGAATCCCCAAAAACACCATCATAGGTAGTAATATTGGGTTAAAAGGAACCAGATATTTTTACCCAGAAATAAGGGTGATACAATTGGAAAGTTCCCTCCACTAAAACATTTATGGGAGTATGGTTTTGAAAACTGTTCACCAATCATGCACCCTAAACTGGGATTCTAGAGCGCTATACATAGTCAGGCCTCACAATTTGTAAAACCATGCACTGAATATGTGGTTTAGATATGATTAATTATAGAGATTATCACATGGTTTTCGTATGGTTCGGGAAACCATGTTCCTTAACCATGTGACATGATCTCCAAGCCCCAAAACACACAATTTCAATGAGAACCCATATGGATGGAGAGAGAAATAAACTGGGACTCAAAATAAATAAAATAACAAAGCAGTGTTTAGTTGGGGTGTAACCTAAATTCCCAAAATAGACTATAGAACATCACCAGCATTCACTGAACCTGGTTACCCTAGGAGACATACTTAGTGGTGTAAAAAGGATAAATGACCTGATTTTGAGAGGTAGAAATATCATTATCCATGGAATAACCTTATATGATTCATTTCAATCACCAAAAACTTTTATAATTTCCTTTTTATTTTCTAACCTAGCCTAACCATAGGATATCCTATATTTGAACATTTGTTTCATTTCATCCTAGATGAGAGACACAAGTATGTCTAAACATGTCCATATCATATCAACAATAACAATATATATAATTTTTACATCTATTACAAAATTATCCTATGATGGGATTGAGTGCACACAAGTATGTGGGCCTTCTATCATATATATCTTTCAATGTGAAATTTTTTATTAAATATTTTTCAATTCATAAATTTACATTCTATAGAATTTTTTTACACCAAATTATGTATTTACCCTTTCTTTAATAATCAACCCTTAATGAAAAATTTAAGTTAATTTCTTATTTTATAATCACATTTTTCAGTGTGCTTTTACTTTCTATATATCTTCCCATATATAATGTGTTATTAGTTGGAACAGATGTGTTTCCCATGATGCTTGGAAATTCACTAAATGGCGTAACTATATCTTAATAAAAAATATATTCATGTGGAATTCCCTCTATGAATGAAGCTAATGAAGGAGTATTGTTGACAATTTATAGTTCTTTACTACCCAAAAAATGAATATCTGAAGAAAAATTGACTACATCTTCCTCACCTACCTAATATTCAATCACGTTATTAGATACTTTCTCTTTAGAGAAATCATTATTCATTAAAATTGGAGTTTTGATAAGAATGAATCCTATTGTTCTCTCAATAATTCAGTCATTATATTCATAATTATCATCATTTGATATTACACCCCTAATAATAATTAGATCCATATTCCCTATTACTAGAGTCATATGATAAGATATTTAATCATATTTTCATGATGAAATGACTTTAAAATATGTCATATAGTAAGTTTTATAAATGTAAGTTGATTGCATTGTTTCACGAAAAAAGATGATGCTTCTACCCAATCTTAATGATTGAGTAGAGGATACACAATGATCCATGGGAAATCATCATATTACATATTTTTATAAGTTATTTATGTAATTACTTGAACATTTATTGGTTTTAGGAAACTATGAATCCTTATATGAACTTCTTCCAATGTCATACAGTCATGAATATTTGTCACACTCTTTGATGGAAAACTATATCTATGACCCTGATTGGTATAAATTACTTCTATATTGTAGTATATCCTCATATAAATGATTACCTATGAAGAAAATTTAGTAACACATTATATAGATTTATACTCCATAATCAAAAATGTGACATGATCTTGAGATTTTTATTTGAAATATTTTTATATATATTTTTAATTAAATTATATTATATTAAAATTTTCAATAAAATCATACAAGAAAATTTTTCAAACCATTCATGAAATGGGTAATAGTGGGTGAGATTTGTAGGTATGGATTATGATAATTAGGTGATAGGGGAGTGACAATGAGTTAGTGAAAATATGATTGATGGAGACTAATGTGATCGGAATTCTTTAGCAACTGAGAAAGCCTTTAGTAATCGAGAAATCCTTTGGCAGACAGAAAAATACTTTAGAATTATTGAAATAATTTGGAAGTTGGAAAACCCATTAGAATTTAGTAAATACTTTGATAGTCACAAAATCCTTTAGTAATCAATAAATTATTTGATAGTTGTGAAATCCTTTGGCAGTCAGGAAAACCTTTATCAACCATGAAAGCCTTCCTTTGTCGCAAAATCCTTTAGTATTCATGAAAACCATTAACAGACATGAAAGCCTTTAAAATTTATAAAAACCTAGAATAGTCATGAAAACCCTTGTTTTCCTTTGGTTATCATAAAAGGTTTATTATTCGTGAAAAACTTTAATAATCATTTATATATAAGATGTTTTGTTTCAAAATATTTTAGAAAAAAAATTAAATTATTTTGAAAATATAAATGTATTCATGAATTTGTTTCAAAATGTTATTTTAATATCATATATGTGCATTAATTTTTAATTAAATTAAAATTTTAAATGAAATTAAAATTTTACTATTTTTATATTTATTATTATATTTGATACATGGGGAGATAATGGATATTGGGGGAGATCCCATACTTGTGGCAATGGTGTTGATTCTGAATCTTTAGGTTTTTTGCAAGTTGTTTGCTTTTCCCACAGTCATCACACTCAATTTATTTTTTGGGGGAGCCCATTGATCATTTTGTGCGGGTTAGTATGTCGAGGGGCATCAAGGTGGTTGCTTCTTCCTCTATTAGAACAACCACATGTTCAAATGGTGTGAACCATTATAATTTCCTTTCCCCAAAGGAATGGAATTTTGATCAAATAATCAAGAGGGGTATCACCACTAACAATCTTTCCAATCATGAGGATAGTCTTCATAGGTTCAAGATTTTTGAGTTTCTTTATCTTAAGAACTATATTTCCTTTAGGTAACACTATAAAAAATTTCACTACTGGGGGTAATTTGTTTAATTGGGAGTGGTTTAAACCACCGCCAATTTTTTTCATAATGGTTATAGAAAATTTATTCTAAATGTGGCATAGGGAAATATTTCATAGTGGTGTTTGGAGATTCTCAATGGTTTTTCTGAAGTTTCAAAACAAATTGGCGGTGGTTCTAAGGGTTTTTATAGTGGTTTTTAGTTAAATAATATATAGTATCACATAGTAGTGGTTTGAACCTCCCCTATAATAAATATTTTTTATCTGTGGCTTAAATACCTACCATATTTAGTACTATATATAGAACGGTTTTAAAATGGAACTACATATTGAAGCTAAAAAAATAAAATACATGTTCTTACTATCCTTAGAAAAAAAATATCATAAAACACATCTATCAAAAACAAACATAATAGATATTTTAAAATTTATAATATATATTAGATATTTATATCAAGTACTATTTTTACATTAAAATAACATATATATATATATATATATTAAATTAAATATAATAAGTTACAAATATTGTGTTTAGTTATAAAAAATCACCACTGAGTTCAAATTCAAACATCGTCACTACTTCCCAATGATCCAAAATCATGTATATCTTTATTTCGATCTCCATCTCCATCCCTATATTCACTCCCTCCCCTTGAACCTATATATCAATTTTCTTGGTAGTTAAATAATGATTTATATTTAAATTTTAACTTAAAATCAATATAACATTATATTTGAAATGATAATGAAATTGTGACATTTACTTATTAACTTGAATTTTCCATTGATGTAATTCCAATAGGAACATATCCAGTTGTCTTCTAATATAATTCAATTAATTATTTTTAAAAATTTATGGCCTTTACATCCAATATTTTTATATGAGTCCCTTATTACTGTATTATGTTCCCATGTTATTATATTTAGTTACACATCATAGTAAATTACCTCTTTGGTTATGGAGAGATAGAATAACTAGAACATGAAGTAGATGTTGTTATAGTCCTCGGTGACCTGCAAAAGTCCTCATATGTTAATGATCTAGAACCCATCTATAACACATGACCAGAATGCTCCTTCATAAGAACTTAACCAACTAGATCACCCTTGGATACTAAGAAATAGTGTACTGGTTTGGAATCCCATAACCCTTTTGTTTTTTTCTTATAAATAATATATCAATAAAATTTAAAGTAATACATATTAACATAAAAAAAGGATAAACAATATCTATATATTATAAAAAATTTCATAGTAAACCCAACCTAGAAATGATGAGGTGATAATGTGAAAAAATAGAAGATCACATATTTAAATCTATTTTCATGATAAAATGCATAACTCTCTCGCTCAAAAATGATTAATAACAAATATTCAAAAAAAATTGAACTAGTATGATATAATAAATGTAAAGAGTTTAATGTATCACCATAATTCATTATTTACTAATTCAAACTTTTAACCATTAATGTAATAGTATTAAAAATCCTTATAAACATTATCATATATCATGGAATCCAAATAAAAAAAATTCTATGTGAAACTAATGAAACACCCAAAACCAATGACAAGTGACATCACATAATGCTAAAAAATTTACCAAGTATGATTTTACATTCAAAGTAATAATAAAGTATTTACTTATTTTTTAGATTTGTTATTGTTTTAAACAATGTTTAGGACCCTTATAACATCCATTAATCACTATTTTTATATTAAAACATTGTTAATAATGATCTAATTGAATTTTAGTGTTTTTATATTTTCATATTTTACTTTCAAAATTTTACAAGTCTTTCATTTATCATATTTGATTTTATTAAAATTAGTTTTGATGAGATTATATAATGTATCCTTTGTTTCATAAGTTATTAAGTTAATAAAATGTATATGGGAACAATTATATTTAAAAATAAATTCATACCCCAACGTCTTTGGCATGCTCATTTACATAACTCCCATCGGATTTCATATGGACATCTAACCAAAATCCATCTAAGAGACTTGTCACCCTAACTTCTTCAAATAAATTAAAAATAGATAAATTAACATTTTAAAATAAAAAACACATAATATTATCTTATAAATATTTTAAATGATAATAATATTACTATAGTGGATCTATTTCTCAAAAAAACTTCGAACCAATTATGTGTGGGATGATCTATTTCACTCGGCTCGATACATTTTTTCTTGAAACATCCTGAAATAAATAACAATAAATTTAATAATAATTCACACAATTCCATATTATTTTCATATTCATGTATATATATATAATGATATTAATATAATAATATATTATTCAATACCATATTCATTTAATGTAAATGATTATTAATAAAAATTTTCCACTACTCTTGAGGTACACCTTCAAGTACCTTATCATACATTTGCTGAGTAGTCAATGACATATCATTAAAATCATGACACAAGATCCATTTAAATCCCTTCAATTTCTAACCCAAATTTTTTAACATCCACTAACATGTGATGGAAGCATCCATAATAAAGTGGGAGAACATCTTCAAAAATATATTCATTTAAAATATTTGAATTTAATATAATAATGAAATTAAATTTAGGAATAATGTATTAAAAGAACCTTTATCTACAAATTAAATACCTAATTCATTCAAGATAAATTCATATATCTCCAATCAGAATATGTAATGGGATTAGATTCCAACTGGCCCAAGATTTGGCCAAATAATCCCACAAAATCCTCTTTCAGGACCACAAAACTATTAAATGGAAAAACTATCTTAAACCTGTTTAGATTCCACATGTCTAAACAATTAATGTCTTTCTTTATAGTAGTATTTATTCTATATATTATGAAATAAAGAATAATTTAGTACAGAAAAGTGCAATATTTTTTTTACATTATATTTGGTATCTATAACTTTGACCCTTGAATATCCTCTAGGGGGAAATGGAGTGACCACATGTTCCCTCACTGTATAAAAATCACATGAAAAACATGGTTAATCAATAAGAATTGTGTGAGAAATTATCAGGAGGGAGATAGAGGGTGTCCCAATTACTGAAGGGAGTGATCTTGAGGTTATAGAAGGTTTAATAAAGATAGATTCAATGGAGGTCATACATATAAAAAGTGATATATCATCAAGAAATGATGATGATGTCTTCATAACAAAGGGAATATTAGGTGGAAATCAATTACTGTCAGTGAATTTCTTTTTCTTCAGCATTCCAATTGTGTCAGTGTAACATTTGAGATCCTCCCAATAGGTTAGATAATAGTAGGAAATATTATTGATTTTCAGTGTATTTGAGATTGATTCGTGATGTCATCAATAGATCCAAATTAATTGAATCTTTTCTCAATATTATCCAAGTAACTAGAACAAATGGAAGGACACTCCTCTGCGGGGTAACTTTCATAAATAGTGAATTTTTGTTGGGATTTATTTTTCATATATGATTTAAAATTAATATAGTATCTATAAAAAAAATTAATGAAACATAGTTAGTTATTTAATAATATATCAAGAATGGTTTACTTAAGAAGGAAAAAGTGTAAATAAATTACCTCTCAATTGGTTACATCCATTGATAAGGTATGGGACCTCCTAAATTAGTTTAATTAAAAAAATTCTTAGTTAAATTCATCATAATAGTAAAAAATGATGGAGTAAATATCATCTCTATTGCACAAAGTGTAACTACAAATATTTCCTAAACATTTTCAATCTTAAATATTTGAAAAAAAATCCCACATGGTTGTTAGAATAATGTGCATAACTTTAGTAAAACTACATTTACCTTTTTAGGTAACAATGTAAAAAAACGTAAAATGTTGTAAATATTGTATCAAAACATGTGAATTGTGACTTTTAAATCCACATAACCTACCCTGATTTAAGTATACATTCCCTGAGATGTTACTTTAATACCCATCATGTACTTTAAAATGTTTTAAAAATGAAAATTAATATATTTTTCTCCTTAGTTTTTTATTACAAAAGCTATTGAAACATACTTTCTATTCTCATATAGCCATATATCATGCTTTATATTGATTAATTTTAATCCATTCTGATATTTAAGATGTTCATTTGATTTTCCATCCTCATTAAGTAATGTGATGATCAAATTGTCACAAAAATTCTTCTCAATATGCATTACATAAATATTATGATGCAAAAAATTAAATTCCCAATATATAAGTTAGAAAAATATTCAATTTTCTTCCATTATTGTCTTATGATTTCAACTAATGGTGTATTTTGAAATGGTTTCCCACTTTTGTTCGACTGATGGACCCACCCAAATTTTCCTTCACTATTTAATAGTCATGCATATATTTTAGAACGTATAAATAACATCAGAGGTGGTATATGATCAATGAATCCATTGAATTTTGACTTGTTCAACTGAAATATATGAGATTCATTAAGAAATATAAGATAGCATAAGAAGCATCATTATTTACTATAAGGTAGTGTTTCAAGATCAAAATCATAGTAAAAAACTAGAAAATTAAAATCCATGTAAGTTTTCCTTCTAGATAAGTTCCCAAGTCCAAGGAGTTCACTAATGGTCCATATTAGAGTAGTATGCATTTTGTACATTGTTGTAGTAGCTGCATCATATGTCTCAACACTATTTCTTCATAACACTTGTAATTCTAAAATTACAGGATAAAAGTCACATCAATATCATTTCCACATATGTTTTTTTAGGAATATTCATTTAAATTATAAAGGAAGTTTGTTTCATACAAATACATGGAGGTACACTATGAGGGGTCAGAATAATTAGGAAAATTATATAACTTATACTCAATTTCCTGAATGAGTTGAATCCATCGATAACCAATCCCAATCACACATACCAAATATTTTATGAGAAATATTGATGTAGTGAATCAAATTTCATCCATGATTTTGAATATCTTAGATGTTTCATTAACCCATTATTTTTATCATCTATAGCATTCCACTTCATAGACTTGATAGTTTTTTATTACATGAATAATATTTGAAATCGGGTTTTTAAAGAGAAGTAATCAAAATCCTTTATAAGAGTATTATTTTTTTATTATTTATATTAATATATTGATTCAGGCTTCTAACATTACTCATTTACTTCCACCTAGAAGAAAAAAAATTACACCCTTTTATATATAAATCCTCTCCACAATAAAGAATACAATAATTAGGTAAAGTATGTACATTTTAATAATTGAGGCCAATCTTGTTAGAAAATTTCTTCAGGTCATAAAAATACTTAATTATATTAGCTTCATGAAATATTTCATGAAAATTTTTCAATACCACATACTTTTTTATTTTCAATTCTACATAGTAATTTAATATGGTACAACATCAGTATAAAATAAGGTTTAACATTAATTTATATTTCCTTTATAAAAATATATATTTTCATCCTCAACTAAATCATGAAATTCATTATCCTTCTCAATAAATTTCTCTCTTTCATTATCCCTTAATTCTTCAAGAAGATGATCCACTGATCTGTTACAATATTGATCTAGTTATCCAAAGGTCTCAAAAAATTCACTTGTAAATTTAATATTTTTTGTATCCTCGATTGGTTGTACTAATATGTTTTTTTGTTGATGATGTTTCCCTAAAGTTCCTACAGCATCATTATATGGTTCTGAATTTCATTTTCCATAGTTAAGGAAGTTTTTTTCTCATTCTATTAATTAACATTAGTGCTTAAACTTACTATAATGTTTTATTCTTCATGTAAAATCCAAATCACATATTAAGCAGGGAATTAATTCAATATCAAGTGCTCATAAACGTTATGTATCTTCAAAAATCTTCTAAATTTAAATTTAGTATATTTAAATTTTATTCCCCCATCTTTAAATCAATTCAAAATTAAAAAACAAAAAAAATCCCCCAAACCCTTATCATACCAAGGTGTGTTCCTAAGTATTTCAATACAACTTTTACCTATATATCTCTAACTGTTTATGCTTTCTTAAGGAAAATTAAATTTCATAATTATCCTAACTTCCAAATCTTAAAAAAACACAAAACAAAAATTATTTCATTTAAAATGTTTCATTTTTTATTCAACTATTTTTTAAAAAATAAATCAATACAAAACAAAACTTTTATATTAAAAAATATAATATAAAATAATCAAATAGTTAATAAATTAAATTATCATCCAAAATAATAAATTTATTATAACTAAAAAGGTAATAAAAATGGACATATGTTTTATTTCTAAAAAAATAAACTATTTGAATATTGTATTTTTTTTCATTGAAATTTGAATGAATGAAAATAAAATATCAATATTTCAATTGAAAACAAAGTAAACATAAAACATTTATTTATTGTGTTGAAAAAACCAAATTCTATTTGTTCAATAATTTTTCAATGAAAGAAAATTATATAATAGTAAAAATACATGCACCTCATATTAATAACTATTAAGTTTATGTATCATCTCTCTATTGAAAATATAGAACAACACAAATACCAAAAAAACATAAAAAATATATTTTTTCATAAAGAGTGGGAGATTAATGAATTAATGTATCTAGGTGTTATTCTCAATGTAATGGTTAATAATCTATTTGATACTCAAGAACACTTTGGCACAATATATGAGATTTAGGATAAAGCATAGTATAAGTATGTTTCCAAAAAAATGTAGAATAGTTTATCTAGATAGTAAATTTAATCAAAATAATAAGGAAGAATCTCAATATATCATGAAATAATATTATGAAGTTTTTTGGATTTATCAGAATTGTAGGTAAAATAATATAAACATGGATATTTAATTTTTTATCATCTTAATAAATGTTAAACTCCATCATTCATTATAAGAGTGTTAAACACACTTTCAAAGAAAATAAGTAAGATATTTTACCTTTATCTGACTTCACATGTTATTAGTTATCCAAAAAATGATGATATAGAAAATGAGGGAAAGGTAAATGAAAAGGGGAAGGATTAAACAGAAGTGAATCTAGGGAATCTATAGGAGAGGTTGAGCATGAGTGGGATAAGAATCATGCATAAGGTGAGGGTGATGGTTATAGGTAAGGGTGATGGTGATAAGGTTGAGGGTGAGGGGGTGACAAGGACAATGTGGGGAAAGAGAGAGGGAGATAAGGGTGAGGGTGGGGGAGATGTTTTAAGGGGTGTGGGGAAAGGGGGTGAGATCTCAAGGAGAGAAATTTTGGTAAAAGGGGTCAACAAAAATCCAAATTTATTCATTTTTAATTTTAATAAATATTTAGTAGTGGTTTTTTAAGAACCACCACTAAAAATTTAAATTTTTTTTAACATTAGTTTGACCAACCACCACTACATAACCATCGTAAAACTTTAAAAATGTTATTGGGTCACCAACCATGGAAGGTGGATGATTTGGAGCATCTGGTTTTGGAATTTTTTGGCTTCAAAGACTGGATGTGCATACTTATTAGTCTTGGGTATTTTTGTATCCTATTTCCTTATGATGAATTAGAGAGGCGGGTATGGGTGATTATCTTGATAACTCTAAAACCAGGTAATTTATGCATACTATATTAGGATACTTGATTTAATCATTTTCCATTTCATAATTTTATAATTTAGATATGGGTTTCTATCTTTGTCAGGAACAGTATCTTGTGGAATCTATAGATCATGCATGATATTTCTTCACATATTGGTGTACATACACAGACCATAGAATAACAAATTTGTTCATTACTTTATTAATATGGCATAAGATAGAATGAATAGTATCCTAAAGGAATATATAGTTTAGAATTCTTTATAAACTGGATACATGATTTAATTTCACATTATAATTGAAAACATAAAATACAACATCATATTTTCTTTGAGTTCATCATTATTTTCTCTAGCATAACCATTCATATCAATCATAATACACATATTTAAATCTAGGGGAAATAAACATAAGAAAAGGGTGATCTCAAATGAAAAATAAGGGTATGAGTACACTGGAATCTATGAATAACTAAATCATAATTAATATGGTAAGATAAATAACTAAAACACAATCCATTTAGTTAATAATTTTGAGAATAATATGGTAGGAATAAAGAATGATCAGATAATTCCATATTTTTAAACACATGAACTTCAAAAAATTTCATGGATATTCTAAAAAATCAAATAATCTCATCGATATAAATGAATAATCTCATAATTAGGGAATTCATAATGTCAGAAATCATAACCAAACCATCAATGCCTCATTCCAATATGTCTAACATAAATGGGTATGGCTTCAGGTAAAAACTCAATCTAGTTTGTCTCATGAGACCTACTAATTCATAGAGGGGCTATAGATGGCCCCACCCATCACTTACTAAGTCCAATGCAATTCTTATATGTATGGGGTGAAACATAACCAATATAAAAATTTGTATTGGAAACCCTAGCATATGAAATTTTAATACTTTTCCCAATCATAAAACATTCAGAGTGATATGGAGAATGGTATCAAAATAGTACATCTCATTCAAAAAATCATAAACCATCTAGAGAAATAATAATTATGGTATCATTAAAATATATTACCAATAGAGGATAAGGTAAAATTAGGGTTTCTCTCATTGATGAATAGAAATAAAATAAAATTATATTAACAAGATTCTTGAGGAAAATATACTTTTCCTTTTCGAAAATAAAATTCTAAAACTAAATGTTCACAAAACACTTTGAAAACAATTTTCATTTAAAATAACATTAGAAACTTGTAAAATAAAATTTAAATCATTAGGTGGTCATGCGAAAGGTGAATTTTGTACATTTCATATAAGTTAAAAAGGATTCCTTTGACATTTTAATTAAATTCCAAATGGGCCTTGTTTGGAAAAAGATATGAAGATTTCTTTAAAAACATTAAAAAGTAAAACATTGGTAAAAATATATTTAATAAAAAAATTAATGTTAAGAAAATTTTGAATTTTTTTTAGAAAACAATGTTTTATAAGAAAAATGATTTTTTACTTAAGAGATAAATGAAGTCAGATTTTATTAAAAATAATTTCCCAAAAATTTTAAGTAAAAAAGAGAGTAATATGGTACTATTACTTGAAAATATAATGAATTAAAAGTTAATAAATATATTCAACTAGTCTATTATAAAATTATAATATAATTTCCTCTAATGTAAATTCAATTATAAATAATCTCCATTAAAATAATATTGAAACATAAATCTATTACCACTCAGTGACATTTGAATCGTAATCCCGATGAAAGTAATAACATAAAATGAAACCTTAAAAACCATGAATAGAAATATATTAATTATATTATATATAAAAAAGGGTATTATATATACCACACCAAAGTAATAGGTGGGGAATATGATATATTTCTCATAGAAGTAATAGTGATATGAGAAACACTTACCTTAGATTCAACTTCCTTCGTACATGTTCATAAATTCTATATAATAAATATTTATTTATTATAAACCTATTAGATACCATAATAATATATTTAATAACATATATTATTTACTTATTACCTTTTATGAACCATTTACTTATAATTATTTGTTAAAATCATTGTTTCAGGTGATAATTGCTTCGTTTTTCATGTATATTTTGGTTTGGTAATTGTAGTCCTTTTACTTATATACTAGTTAAATCTTACCCAAAATGTGAGAAATTATATAAATATAATATATATTTATTATTTATGTATTTACAGTAATTCACAAGAAGATAAATATTGAAAATTAATCACACTGTTAATGGAGATTGTAGGCTATACGTGTGCATGAACACTATTTCCATTTTTCCTCGACGGATGGAACAAAAAGAAAATTGATGTTAATTAAATTTTATAGAATATTAAATATTTTATATATATAATTTATATTAATAAAATACATCCTTATTACCATCCATGTAAAAATAAAATGATAAACATTTCACATCTCCACATGGAGGTGGTAGTCCACACTTATGCACAAGTGTTGTTATTATATTCCAACGGATTGGAAGATAAGAAGTTAAATGTGATATTATATTTAAAGATTTATTTTTAGGTATTTAATATCACATATATTTGTTTTATGTATCCTTAATACCTTCCATGTAAATCATAAGATAAATACAAATCACACCGCTTCGCTAGGTGGTAGTTCACCTTACACATGAGCGACGTTATCATATCCCACCACAGAATGGAAAATAAGAAGGTATATATGATATCATAATTAAAAAAGTATAAAATTTTCATAAATATCATATACATATGCTACATCCATCATCATATAAATCCTTGAAATTTGGATATGGAAAATGAAATACATCAGTTCGTGAGGTGGTTATCCACCAGACACATGATCGACAGTTTTCTTTCCCATTTGATTAAAGTGGAGATAGAACTGGATTATTACATTAAAATAATAATGTAAAGGTATATAGGTTTTACTATTTCTATTATATTAACATATTTTAATTTTATTTTAATAAGGAGTATGATGAAATAAAAAAAATACGCATGTTTAAGAACTTCACCTCTTCTTCTCAGAGCCCCTATATGTTTATAACTAAAGCATTATTAGGTTGGATTCCTCAACAAAATGGGGAATACAGGATGTTTATAGGGAATAATGAAAGTTATTTGAGTATGTATTGGCTAATACAGGGGTTCTTTATGTGTGAACAGGGGAAGAGAGTGGTGGGCCTTTTAAAAGTGGGGTAGAGAAAACACATGGAATTTTTGAAAAGAGAAAGTGATAACCACATTTTTATCATGTAAAAATCCTAAAAATGGGTAATTATCAACAATTATAGGTGATAAGGTTGAAATATGTCCATTAAATTGTTTCTAGACTTCTTTTATTCCATTTTTAATCGTTATCTTATTAGTTTAACACCTCAGTAAACCCATTTTATCCATAACTATGGTAGTTAATTTTTTCTATTTTTACTATTAATTATAGTAAAACATCAAGTTGACATTATTAGATAATATTAATTATGATAATATAAAATATGTAATTCATTTTACTAAATTTAATTCATATAAGTGGTATAATTTAATATAAAATTAATCTCGTAGATGTGATGAAAAAGAGGATTTCAAAAAATGTATTTTTCAGGGAAAAGATGATCTTATATTAACTATATGAATAGAAATCACCATTATATGAATTTAAAAATAAAAATTTATATTTATAATCAATATATTTAATTTAAATCATTCATTATTAGGTGTTATTTGGATTAATTAAAATTGGGAAACATTATGCACTTTAAAAGATTTTTTTAGAAAAAATGTGTTTTTAAACCCAAAAATAAACTTATACTAAAATCTAGTAAAAAGGTTATTTGAATTTAGTTAATTAGATTAAATATAAAAAATTAATAATTACATTAATTTAAATAAAATTAAAATCATAATTACCTTTTAAATTACTTAATTTATTTTAAAGAAATGATAGTTTACAAAAATCTGTATTTTTAACTATTCACTAAAAAATCAATATTTTCTAAAAAATCCCAAAAATTATTACTAAGAAAATTATTTATATGAAGATTTAAAAAATAAGGTTCATTTGGTAAAATAAATTTGTTAAAATTTTTAAAAACTATTTTTAAATTATGTTCACAAAGCGTGACTAAACTGCCTTTTTGAAAAATATAGTTTCTCATACAAAACTTCTTTTTCTTTCAAATGGTTCTTATTTTATTTCTAAAAAATAGATAACCATTGAATTTATTTTATTATTTATTCAATCATATAATTATCATAATTTATTTATTAATATTCATACACATAAACTTAACTGGTAGGTTATAAATTTCTTGTTTGAAGTAAGTATTATTTTAATAAAGTATCATGTTTTGTTTAAAACCGGTGTTGCATGCATCACAAGTTATCATGAGATTAAATTTATTTAAAAATAAATATATCATAAATTATATGTGGTTAACTTCACTTCAAATCTATCTGTTTCATGTTATATGTGCTATTGTACCTAATTTTCTTCTTTTAAAATCTCAGGGCGTTACATTATACCCCCTTAAATAAATTGCATCCTCACAATTTAACCTTAATCTCGTAAATCAAGGGTTTGAAATTTTAAAATACCTTTGTTGTAAACCCACATTATATAAATTTTAAATAAAAAATCATCTTTATAAGGTATAAATAGAAATATGAAGGTCATCTGGAATAACACATAACTAGGTTTCCATGTAGGAGAACACAGATGGAAAGTGAAGACATAGACACATATGAAAAGCTTAAATAAATATAATGAGTGATAGATATCATCGATCATAAGAAATTTTGATGATAAATGGAAACTTATGAACCTCAAAACTAAAAAAATATGATTTAAAATACTACTTGATTCATCTAATATGAAGGTAATATGATAATATTTTTGTTTCAATATCCTTTTCTTAATGTTGAAGAATTATTTTATTGTCTAAGAATATAACGAAATATACTTAATTTATATATTTATATTTTTTAAGAGAAATTTCATCCTTTGGTTATGCTTTTATCAATTTCCACTTCATATCTTACTCTAATAAATGAATATCCAAAAATATATTTTTTATGCCTGAATCACAAAAATTAAATTTTAACGAATCATAAGGTCTATAATTGGGAAGGTTCACCTATTGGTTTCCCAAGATGTCAAGCTCCTAATATTTCATTTAGGGAAGATAAAATGTATCTGTTATTTACCAATGATATTATGAATAAATACCAACTTGACAATATTGATCTCATTGACATGAACTATGAACCGAACAAATGTGTTTTTATAGCCTCCTCTACTAGGACCTTCTCCATGAAATATTTTCAAAGGGATATGACCAACCGAGATAATTTTGATTGTTGGAATGAGTTTATATGGTCTAATATTATTCCCAAAAAAATATAACTTCCTCATATAGAGGATTAGAAACAAGTCTATTTCTGCTGATGAAATCATCAAAAGAATGGTAATTTTCCTTGCCTCTATGTGTGTGTGCTGCAAAACATACTGCGATGAGAGTTTTAACCATCTGTTTTTTAAAGTAGAATGGGTGAAAAGAATTTTGAGCTCCTTTGGAGATTTCAATAATTTATCCCCCTGATGATAAATCATATTCTCCTTCTTGGATTTATGGTTACAAGGTGAGGGGGTTGTGGGACCTGAAAAAAATATCTTGATTCATGGTGTTAAATGCAGGTTGTTGGTGCCTTTGGCAAGAATGGAATTCATCCCTTTACGAGGATGATCATCATATCTGGTAGTCTATTATCTCTAGAATAAGAATCATGCTCATTTACATGGTTGTCCTCCTCAAGAACTAGTGTGCTTCTCCCACTTACAGGTCGTTTCAAGTGCTCAGACCTCCTAGGAAAACTATTCACATTGACCCCCAAGGACATTGGGTTCGATGCTCTCCACCCCTTTTAGGGATAAAAATTAACAGAGAAATCTCTTTCAATTTATGAGACATGCATGGAGGGGGTATTTCAAGACCCAAAGGTATTATTATTCCTAACTTTACAGCATATTATGGTGATGGATTCTCCCTCCAAGCTGAGGCCAAGGCTATGCTCATAAGTTTAAACTTATACCACTAGTGGAATATTGAGCTGAACAAGGTGTAAATAGACTCTATTTTCTTACATAATTCAATAAATAGAGTAGGCACAATTATATGGTTTGTTTCTTGCATTTTTATTAAATTCATATGTCTTCTCAACAAAAATATTTGTGTTATCTGCACTTGGTGATAAGGAAATAAGGTTTCAGACCACATAGATTCTATGATAGATTGAGGATCCAGTGTATTTTGTTTTCCTAATATGAATTTCTTGATTATTTAGGGGGGGAATCTTGTAATGGGGGATTCTATTAGCCTTCATCACTTTAGGCCTCCTTAGTCTCTTGTACTCAATATTCTCTTTTCTTTAATAAATAAATACTGATTATGATGATAAAATAGTGACAAGTCATTTTGTCTATCTCAAAATATTTTCCAAAACCAATATGGTTATAACAAGTCATCCAATATAATAAACTAATCTCTAAACATCAAAAGTAAAAAAACCAAAGTTCAACTTAATCCATTCCATAAATATTTTTCTATAAAACATTTAAATAATAATAATGTCATGGTACCAAAACATCAAATAGACTAGTCTTATACACTTCAAACATATCACCCTTTGGCTATAGGCTCAAGCCTCACGGCCTTAGCGGATGTGATGGGGTATCACCCAGAATACAGGTTGTCATTTTTCTAAAAATATATTAATGCAATTCATATAACATTCCCAAAGTGTAATAACCCATAATTATCTCAATTACCAAGATAAGATAAACTCTAAAGGCTACCCATACCTTTAAACGTATGCTAAAAAAAATAAAAGTCATTCTTCCTTAAATAACTTTTTCACTAAATCATATACTAACCAATGGGTTGTATTATCATAAATATCTCCCAAAATATCTTTAATATTGGAAAAATCAGATCATATAATACCTAAAAATTGGTGTTTAAGACTTTAAATTACGATCAAACTTGAACTCATAATCCCATGATGGTGTCCATAACACTTAAGTTATTGAAGACATATATTCTTTCAAAATTAAACACCCTCCTTAGATGTTTTATTATTCTTATAACCAAAATATCATTGATAAAAATTCTTCTAAAATTTAATTCTTAAATCTAGATATATAAATACTTGATCCATTTTACTTTATTATAGGTACTTCCTTATTCTAAGGTCTAACCTTTATAATAGGCTATTGACTCAGATAATGCCCAGGTTCCCCACATTTAAGACAATGATATTTAAATGGATCCCTATGATGAAATTTATTTCCTTCCATCATACTCTTTATTTTTTTCTCATCTATTCATTTATTTATACCCTCCTTTTCAACACATAAAAAAATTTACCATTCCCTTAAGGCACTTTTTTAGGTGTTTATATCCACATTTATAGCATGAAGGAAATTTGTCCTTTTTTCCTCCATGGTCTCCATCACTCTAGCTCTTAGAAAAATCAATCCTTCTCTTATTTGGTGATTCCGAGAGCTATTTAATGTATAAGTTGTTAATCATTTTTATAGATAAATTATTATGCTTAATAATGATATCCTTCACACCAATCATCACCCCATTTTGTTTCTCATAGTCACCACATTGTCCTTAATATTCAATGTTGAAAATATTTATTTTGGTTCCATCATTTTACTGAAACAAAAAAATCATGGAGTGAGAAACAATAATCATAGTGGGAAAACCATATAATCATTTAGAGTATGTATAAATCATGACACATTATTTTCAATCTAATACACCTTATGTTTAACCAAGGTAATTCATTGTCATCATCAATTCAAATTCTTCATAATGGTTTGTCATGAAAATGTGAATTATCTAAAGATTATCCCTCTGGATTTTCAAAAAATGTGAAAAATAAGGCTCATTTTCATGTACTTGGTAATGCTCAAGTCAAGTCCAACATGCCTTTTTCAGAGTTAGTTCACCTAGGTGCATCTATGCCAAAACCACAACCACTTATAGTATCTAGACAGAGATATATTTCATGAAAAAATCACATAATCTTTACCTTACCAAAACTTTAGGATATTCTTTTATACTTATCCTCAATATCTATCATAGGTTTATATTACCTAATCTATGTTTTTATAAATATAATTTGGAAGGTTTATACTAAACTTTATCTAATATTAACTATAAATACCCCAACCCTAGAAGCCCAGTGTTATTGATTACTTTATTACATTGTAATAATATATAAGGAATCTCATCTCGAAGAAACATATAGTTTAGTAGTCTTGGTAAACTAGATGTATATTTTAATCTCACGTTGCAATTGAAAACATAAAATACAATACAGTATTTTCATCGAGATCATCACTATTTCCTATAGAATAACCCTTCATGTCAATCATAATACACATCTTGGAATCCTAGGGAAAGAAACATAAGAAATTGGTGATCTCAAATGCTCAGTAAGGGTATGAGTACAGTGGAAGCTATGAATAAATAAAGCATAATGAATATGGGAAGGTAAATAACTAAAGAACATGTAATTTAATCAATAAATTAAACATAATATGGAAAGAATAAATAATGATCAAATAATTCCATATACGTAATCACATGATCTTGAGACTTTTCCAAGAATATTCAAACTAAACGAATAATCACATGGACCAAAATGAATAATATCATAATAATGGAATGAATAATTTGATACCTCATGACCATAACATAAATTCATTGTTCTAATATATCTTATATAAATGGTTAAGGTCTCATCCAAAAATCCTATCCATTTTGTTTCATTAGACTTACCAATACATCAAGGGGATATAGTAGGCCATGGACTTCACTTACTAAGTCTAATTCATTCTTTGTATAAAAGTGGTGAAACATAACCAATATAAACATTTGTATTGGAAAACTTAGAATGTGAAATTTTAATACTTTCCCTAATTAATAAACATAATCATAAACCATTCAGAGTAATATGGAAAATGGTATCAAAATAGTACTTATCAGTCAACTGATTATAAAACATTGAGATAAATAACAAAAATCGTATCATTATATAATATTATCAATGAATCATAATGTATAATGAGTTTTTTTATTATTTAGGAATAAAAATACCATAAAATGAAATTAAAAACATTCTTGAAGAATATATCCTTCTCTTTTTAAAAAAATAAATTTTAAAACTAAAAGTTCGCAAAATATTTTGAAAATAATTTTATTTGAAAATAAAATTTGAAATGTTTAAAATAATATGTAAAACATTGATTTTTCATGATGGAGGTAAATTTTTTACATTCCATTTAAGTTTAAAAAATTCTTTTACTTTTTCAGTAAAATCCAAATGGGCCTTGTTTTTAAAATGATAAGAATATTCCTTTCAAAAAATTTTGTAAAAATTAAAACATGGGTAAAAATTAATTTATTGAATAATTTTTATAATGTTAAAAAAATTTAAACCATTTTTAAAAAACATGGTTTGGGAAGAAAACATATTCTTGACCGAAGAGAGAAATGAAGTTTAATTTTATTAAACAAATTCTCAATAATTGTAATTACCAAGTAGAGGAATATAGTAATATTACATGAAAACTTCATGAATAACCATAGTATAAAAGAATAAATGGTTTTATTAGGTAATGATCAAGTAATTTATTTAAATGTAAATTCAGGTATAAATAATCGCGATTAAAATGAGATTGAAACACAAATCTATTACCACTTTTTTAACTTTTAAATTGTAATATCTATAGAAAGAATAACATAAAATGAAACATAAAATTCCATTAATATAAATATATTCATGATATAACATATCAAAATTTTTATTATATACACCACACCAAAGCAATAAGTGGTAAATATGACATATTTCTCATGTAAGTGAGAGAGTTCAGAAACCCTTGCCTTAGTTGTGACTTCCTCCATACATGTTCAAAACTCCTATATAATAAATATTGATTTATTATACATATATTACATAACCATACTCATATATTTCATAACATATATATTTTACTTATATTATTTTATGACCCATTTGTTGACAATTCATTGTAAAAATCACTCTTTCATGTGATAATTTCATCATTTTTCATGAATGTTTTCATTTGGTAATTTTGGTAATTTTAATTTAATCATGGATAAATCATATATATAATTTGAATAATTATAGAAATATCATATATATTAATTATATATATATACTAATCTATAAAAGTTAAATATATAAAATATATTACACCATTCATGGAGACGGTAGGTCGTGTGTATGAATAAACATGGTTTCTATTTTATTCTCAATGGATGGAATGAAAGAAAATAAATATTAATTCAACTTTAAGTAATAATTATTATGTATTATATATTATTTTTATTAATAAAATCTATCATTTTTACCATCCATGTAAAAATTAAATAAAAAACATTTCACATCGCTACGTGGAGGCGATAGTCCACACATACGTACAAGCGATGTTATTGTTTTCCAATGGATGGGAAAGTAAGAAGTTAGATTTGATATTATACTTTCATAATTATTTTTAGGTAATAAATATCACATATATTTTTTAACATTATACTTACTACCTTCCATGTAAATTGTAAGAAAAAAACCAATCACATCACGTCATGAGGTGGTAGTCTACCGTACAGATGAGCGACGTTATCGTATCCCCCCACAAAATAGAAATTAATAAGGTAAATGTGATATATTAATTTTATAATTATAATAATTTCATATATATCATATAAATATGTTAAATAAATCATTACATCCATCCTTGAAAGTTTGTGATGGAAAACAAATTATATCAGTTCGTGAGATGGTAGTCTGTCGTACACATGATCGATAGTTCGGTTTCCCATTCTATGGATGTGGAGTCATATATGGTTCATTATAGTAAAATAATAACATATAAATAAATATTTTATAGTTATATTATTATATTATAACAGTTTAAGATGATTTGAAGGTGGTTAAAGAAGAAATAAAATAAATACACATGTTTAAGAATTTTTCCTCTTCTTCGGAGAGCCTCTATCGATATATACATAAAAACTTATTAGGAAGGATTCATAATCCAAATAAGGACACTAGGATGTATAGAGGGATTTTATTAAGGTATTTGATAATTCATTTTCTGATAAAAGGGTTTTGGATGGGTGAAGGGGGGAGGAGAGGGTGGCCTTTTATAAGCTGGGGAGAGGACACACATGGAATTTTTGAAAATAAAAAGTGATAACCATGTTTTAATCACGAATAAAATCCTCAAAAATGGTTCTCTACTTATTCTAATAGGTTATAAGTTGTAAATATGGTCATATAATGGTTTTTGGGCAAGTTTTAAATCATTTATAACCTTTATCTTCTTAGTTTAATCCCCTACTAAAACCATTTTTTCCTTAATTGCAGTACTTTATTTTTTAATATTTTTTCTACTCATTATGATAAAAAATTAATTTGAATTTATTAAATAATATTAATTATTCCGATTCAAAATATGGAATCCATTTTAACAATTCAATTCATATAAGTGGAATATTTTAATTTAATATTAATCCTGTAGATGTGATGAGAAAGCGGTTTTCAATAAATGTATTTTTAAATAACACTATGATCTTATATTAACTAAACGAATAAAAACAATAATTTTATGAATTTAAACATATAAATGTATATTTAAAATCTATAAATTTAATTTAAATAAAAACTCATTAGGGGTTATTTTTATTAATTAAAATTTTGAAACATTATGCACTATAAAACAGTTTTCAGATAAAATTTGTTTTTAAACCCAAAAATAAACCCATTTTAAAATCTAGTATAAAGGTTATTAAAATATAATTAATTAGATTAAATATAAATAAATAATACTTATATTACTTGAAATAAAATTCAAATAATAATTTCCATTTAAATTTATTTATTTATTTTAGATAAATGAAGGTTTTATAAAAATCTGTATTTTTCACTATTCACAAAAAAATCATTTTTTTCCAAAATATATTAAAATTTCACCCAAATAAATTATGATATGATGATTTAAAAAATAAATTTCATTTTTAAAAATTTATTTCCTAAAAGTAATAAAATTTAATGTAAAATTATTTTCACAAAGCATGACTAAACAACCTTTTAGAAAAATATAGTTTTTCATAGAATACTTCTCTTTATTACAAATAGTTCTTGTTATATTTTTAATAAATAAATAATAATTTAAATTATTTTATGCATGTTTAAACCATAAAATTTTTATTATTTATTTATTCATATTCATACCCACCAATATAACAGCTAGGTTATAATTTTCATGTTTAATGGATAATTTTTTAATAGAGTATCGTATTTTGTTTAAACTCAATATTTCACACATCACAAACTATCATGAGATTAAATTTTTTAAAAATAAATATATCATAAAATCTTGGGGTATTAAATTATCTTCAATGATTAGTGTTTTGTGTCATATACTACATTAAACATAATTTTCTTCCTTTAAAGTCTTGGGGTGTTACAATTGGTATCCTTATTAGGATTTGTAAAGCCTCATAAGAGGCTTATTTTGGTTAGTTTGTGTGAATCCAAGTAAATGTGTATCTCAAATCCACCCTAATTGAAAAAATATTATTTTACCACCTATTAATGATCTAGATTTGTGTATAAAATATGGTAAATTCCCTTGATTTTTCTCTGAATGTCATATGATTAGGAATATGAAGAGGAAATGTTTCAATGATATTTTATGTTCCCTATGTTCTTTGAGAATTATGATCTTATATATAATTAGATTAAGGGGTAGTAGGACTAGGAATTCCTCTTGTTTTTTTGTTATTACTGGGAATCAATATGTGAAATTGTGTAGGAGAATAGTTTTTGTTTGCAGGTTGGATGGAGAGTGGATTAGTGGTAAGCCTTTAAGGGTGTCAACTTTGTTGGAGCTATAGGTGATGTTGGAGCTACAGAATATTATCATACCTAAAATGGGAATCGATAGGGAACTTCTAAAATTATTCAATTTTGTCACTTCCAAATTGAGTTAGGAAATTTTCATGTTATCTAAAATGTGGGGGGCTTAAGATCTATAGTGATGTCAAACCTCAATCCTTTTTGGAAGATAGATATTGATCTGTTGCTCATGTTATAGGGGAACATGGACTGGGGGATCATGTAATTGCTAGGGTGGAGGAAGAGGGTGCTCTTTTAACATAAATTTTTGGTACCTTGTAGGTAATGAACCTACTTGTCAGTTGCATGGGAAAGTTGTGATTCTTGAATGCATGTATAATATTGGATAGCCACATTATGTTGGAAATGTAACACAGAAGCTGGTGTAGTTCTCTTTAGATACTCACTATCTAGTGGGATTTAATTAAGTGGTTAAATCAAATAATTTTAGTTTGAATAATAGGGTTGGTTTAGATCTGAACACTCTCAAATTAAATATGAGATCAACCAAATGATGTAGCTCATGGTATTTTGGGTATATGGGAAGATATGGAGGATCATGATCTAACAAAAAATGCACGTTATAAAGATGAATTTTAAAATGGAAAGAATAATGGTTGACAAGGAGGGGTTCCTGTAAAGACCCGTAAATTTCAAGAAATTTTTTTTCTTAAATTCTTTGGAATTTTACGAGTCCGAAGTTTCTGAAGGCGCCTAATTCCGAGGCCCGGTGTGCCAGGAATCAATTTATGAAGTTTTGTTCGGGTACGTTCAGTAAACGTACGTGCTGGTTTTTCTATCTTTTGAACCGGTGCTCGGAATTGAAATCTGAGGACATCGATAAACTCGCAGTGCCAGTATTCGCTTAAGGATAACTTTACAATAGTTTCATTTTATGCAGGTTGAGAGTTAAATTTGGGGATTTGTTAAGACTTAAATAAATATTTGTGTAACAATTTATTTTTAAGTGGAAGTTAATTCCTCCAAAGGGAAGTTGGAGGTCGGGCCCACACCCCACCTAACTTCCCATGGGAGGATATGACTAGGGGTGGTGGGGCCCGCACAAACCCCCTAACCCTTCAACTCCTCCTTTAACTCCCTCAAACCCCCATGAAACCCCCTTTTTAATCCTTATAACTCTTCACCTTCCACCCATTGAATATGCCACCCCAACCTATTAATCACATCATTAATTAATTGGCACATCTCATTTTGAATTAATTTGAGTGCATGGAAATTTTATTATGGGAGAATAAAATAATATCTTAGGCTATTATTTTAGTTTGGCATTCGTTGTGTTGGGAGAGTTTGGAGAAAGCTCTGGAGAAATAGATAATAGTGTTCTTCTCTCAACGAATAACACTCCACGTCTTGAAGAACGCGAAGACGCCAACGACGACGCTTCTTCCTTGGCTTCTTCCTCGGAACCCCCTTCCAAAGCGGGACTTCTCCGATGACTCTTCTATCTTCCTCTTCGTCGTCAACGGACCGACGCACGAGCTAGGAAGAGGAAGCGTACGGCGAATGAAGAAGACCTCATATTCCCCCACGACGTCCGACCACCGCGATGTTCATCTTCCATAGTTCGACAACGTGCAACATCTTTTTGTGGTAGGGGGATTTTTTATATTTTCATTTATGTTATTTATACCCATGAACTTAGGTGATTATTTTTTGAATAATTATTTGAGCCTCTAACGCGGTGGGTACGGGCTAACAAACAAGTTCGGACCGACCTCCATATTTTTTATGATGTGCGGATTGCTTGGCGATGGGTGAACGGAAGGGAAACAACGTTTTGAGGTTGTCTTAGTGAAGGGTGGGACCCAAGAAGGTCGTAGGCGCAGACTTGATCTAAAACAGACCACCTGAATGACCCTGGTGGCCCGCGGAAGACCGTGGTGGCGCGGGTCGCCAACACGGCGGTGCTGGCGACCAGAGGTGGTGATCGGTGCCGATCGGTGGCCTTGAGGTGGCAGCGCCTTAGCGCGCCACCGGCGAGAGTATGCCGCGGTGGCGGAGGAAAGGAATATGCACCGTGCGGGTTCCTTGGAGGCCAGGCGGTGCCAGCCTAGCGCCGCTGTTACGCAGAACCCCCCCCCCCCCCCCCCCCCCCCCGCTCGGCCAGCCTGGCCGATCCGCGGTCCGGGCCGGACCCGAACCTGGGTCAGCTAGACCCAGGTCGGCTCGACCCGGTTCGGGCCGACCCAGGGTGGGTTGGGCCGGGCCCAGACCCCCCCCCCCCCCCCTTTGGGACCTTTTTCGGTTAAACGCTCATAACTTGAGCTACGGACCTCCGATCGATGCACCATTAGTTGTGTCGGATTCCTTGGATCGAGACGGTCATTTCAATATATTACACTCAAGGTTTTGGAGAAGTTTGGTTACGGCCGGGTTGGTTCGAACCCGAAATCAATCGGGCCCACGAAGTGGAAACGCTTATAACTTAAGGATCGGATGTCCGATTGACGTGTCGTCAACTATGTTGGTTTCCTTTTGATGAGACGGTTCTTTTGGAATACTCCATGTGAGGTTTGGAGGCAGTTGGATTACGGTTGGGTTGGTTTTATCTTAAAAACCAATCGGGCCCCTGGAACTGAAAAACCAATAACTCTCAGATCGGACGTCTGTTTGTCAAATCGTCAGCGGTGTTGGTAATCTCATTGAGAAATGGTTCCTTTGAGTATACCCCATGGCAGTTCGGGGTATAGTTGAGATTGGAGTATGATCGGGTTGGTTTTAGCTTAAAAACCAACCGGGCCCCTAGAATGGAAAAGGCAATAACTCACAGACCGGGCATCCGATTGACGCGCCATCTGTTGTGTTGAGACCCATATGACGTGGCGAACCTTTGAGATACTTCAATGTGAGACTTCGTGACACTTTTAGTATTAACCAGCAGCTCATTGAGTGGATCCTCCTGGAGAAGAACATACGTAGTGTGGAGACCTAGTAGCTGTAGACCTGATGACTACTTGACCGATTCGAGTCAGAGTGATTCGACTAGCCCAGTGGACGGAGCGCCCAGTTTGGTGGCAGACCCATGGCGGACGGAGCACCTGGTTTGGCAGCAGACCCGCAGTACTCGACAGGAGGAGTACCTCTGATGGCTATTAGGGGGAGTACCCAGTTTGGCGGCAGACCCATAGCGGAGGAGCACCCGGTTTGGCAGAAGACACGCGGTACTCGACAGGAGGAGTACCTCAGCAGTCTAAGGTTTGTGAGTAGCAACTCAGAGTCGTGACAGGGCCACTGTACTCGATAGAGGAGGAGTTCTCCAGTAGTTTTGGTTTCGGTAATGAAAATCTTGGTTTGAGTTGAGTCAATGACCTTTGTGTTTTCCTCATGATTGAGATGGGTTACTTGATAACTTAGGTATATGTATGGGCATATACCTAAGTAAAGGTTATCTGTTTAGATCTTTCTTTGTGGTTTATCCTTGTTGGATTTTGTGAGACCTTGAGGGTCTTGGGGTAACTACTGAGTATCGTTATACTCACCCTTGCACGGGCTATGCCTGCACCTCATTGTGTTGGAAGCAGACGACGGAAAACACTGACTGAGGCAGAGTGTACGAGGACTGGATGGTACCCGGAGGTGGACACTTGGCGTGACGGCACACGAAGTGGACCGATAGACGCGGAGTGCTAAGGAGGACATTTTTACATACCCTTCAGGTAGGAACCCGGAGGAGGATCTAAGAGCTGCTTCCATCTTCCAGTTTTTTGTCTTTTCAGTTGTACTTTCTTTCAGTTGTAGTTGTACCTTTCTGTTAGGTTTGTATTTCTGGCCCCTTTGTACTTTCAGCACACTTTTTATACTTATTTACTTAGTGTGTTCTTCCGATTGTACTCTGGTTTTGTGTGTTTACATTTTATAAAGGCAATGCCTTCCTAGTTTTTAGGGAGTTATGCCTTTGGTGCTAGTCGCTAGCCCCTGGCCTATGGAAGGCGGTCTTGGGGTAGTCAGGATACAGGCCTCGGGGGATGGGTCATGACAGTTCCATACAGTTTCTCTGAGAAAATAAAGACACATGAAATACTATTCTCATTTACATCCAACCATGGTTATGATATATTATGGTCCTTTGAGATGTAATATACTGATTCTAATAAGGAAAATGTTTTTTAAAATGACATGTTGTATTATCATTGATGATGTTGCTTTTAATTTTTTTTCTTTCATTTATGGTTTTTTTAATGGGGGAAGTGTTGTCTTTATCAGAATACATTCTCTATTTGTGTACTTTTTTATTTAAAAATTGGGGTGTGGTCCCTGAATCCTCACCCATCTTGTTTTGATTATTAAATTTTCTACATACATTCACATTAACAACTAATTAAACATTACTATTAAAAATAGTTAAATGATCATGTGAGTTAGGGTTTAGGTTTGGTTTATCCAAAAAAACAATAAAACAACCTTATCCTAAGTGGAAATTTTCATATGGTATGATTAATTTGATTAAAAAATCACTCACATTGATCAAAGTGTCATGTATATATACAGCATTGATCATTTTCATCTCATTAGGAAACTCTAATTTTTTACAATAGTACTCGCATGAAAGTGAGGGGTACTGGGGGATGGTGATACATTAAATTTATTATGGTCATACATGTCCTACACATAAGTGAAATAGATTATATATAGATCATCAAAAATAAAATTAAAACTAACACTAGTAGAAAAAAAAGGCCAATATAGATAGCTAAAATTCCTCTCTAAATGACTATAGTTGCCACCCAATTTCCCTCAAAAAAAAGATTCTTTAGGAATTTCATTGTTTCCTATAGATTACTATATTTGGAATTTTTCATAGACCAAGTCAAGGTATCCTATAGCGACTCTTGTTTGTTGATCATTATGTACCACATTGGGATCACCTTTATCGATCATTGTTTATCAGTCGCTATAGACCCTCAGGGTCTCCTTTAGTGACGGTAAAATGGTTGACACTATAGTCCAACCTGGCCATCCTATAGCAGCCACCATATAGAGATCGCTATAGGCTCACATGGTCTTACCTATAGCACCCACCATATGGTTATCTCTATTATTTTTTTATTTTTTTAAAAAATCAAAGTAGAATTAAAAATATATATTTTTAAAAACTAATATAATTATTTATATAAAATATAAAACCATGAGCTCATAAATATATTTTCATAACCATCTTCCAAGAACAACACCCATCATTAGATAAAACTACAAGACAAAATTTAACAAAATAAATAATGTAGTAAAAAATATCACAAATAATAATTGAACAATAAAATATTTCAATTAAAACTTAGTAGAATATACCAAGGTTATTTTATTTTGAAAATATATTAATAATTTATAAACATTTTGTTAAAATTTATAACTTTTTATTCTATCATACTGAATAGACCACACATTCAATTGATGTTCCATCTACTCATACATGTCACGAATAATAATAAGATGGTTGTCCTGTTATTTCAATTCATTGTGAAGTTGTTTTCTATATATCTGACTATTATGCACACATTTTGGTGTTTCATGACACAAAAAGTGTGTTTTTCATCATCCTTGGAAAAAGGAACCTTCAATTGATATATTGTATACTCAACCAATTCATAATTCACTCTATGGTTGTTTTTATTTTATTGCATTACATTTTGAGGTCGTTCGGTTGGTTTTGACCCCCCCCCCCCCCGGTGTATTTTTAAAGGGAATCAAACCTTTAAAGAAAATTTATTTGGTAATTACGAGAATAATTCATGTATTATTGGTGTTTTTTCTCATCATACACATCAATAATAATAATAAAAAATATGGTTTTACAATGATATAAAGTCATTCCACAGTCTTTTTCTATGGATCTGACTGCTAAAAGCATGTTTTGGTCTTTTTTGATACTAAAGGTGAATTTTCCGTCCTCATAGTAATATTCCAACTCAAAATAAAATTCCTTATACCAAACCATTTCACAATTCACTCTATAGTTTTTTTCTGATTTCATGGCATTTGGATGTCATTTGGTTGATTTTGACCCCCGAACACACCTTTTTAAAGGGCATCAAACCTTTTAGAACTGTATATTCAATCATTCGGGAAAGATTGATTGTCCTATTTATTTTATGCCTAATTTTTCATGTCAATGATAATAATAATATGGGTTACCTATGATTTCAATTCATTATGAGGTCATTTTCTATATATTTGTCCATTAAACGCATGTTTTGGAGTTTTATGACACTAAAAGTGTGTTTCCCATCATCCCGGAAAAATAGTACCTCCAACTGACATGACATATTCTCAACCATTTTAAAATTCAATATTTGGTTTTTTTATCCTGATTTAATGGCATTCAGAGTTCATTCATTTAGTTTTAACCCCTATGTGTTTTTAAAGGAAATCTAACCTTTTAAAACTGCATATTTATTCGTTTGGGAAGATTGTGCATCTGATTAATGTGTTGTATCATCTTACATGTTAAAAATAATAATAACAATTTTATCCTAGTATTTTAAGTCATTATGATGTTTTTTTCAATTTATATGAGTCTTAAATTTTTGATTTGATGTTTTATGACACTAAAAGTGTGTTTTCAATCATCCCAAGAAATGTCACGAACCAACCCGGGTCGACCCTGAACCGGTCACCCAAGTCGATCTGGGGTAAGGCCCGAGAGGCGTTCTCGATCCTCTTGGGATGGTGAAAATCATTGAGTGCATCAATAGAGTAGAAAATGGAATGATTTCACCCAAACATAAACAATAAAACAACAATAAAGAGAAATGGACTGCCCAAACACATTTATATAAAAAACTGAATTAGCCCTCATGTATACAACAAAAGTGGGAGAACAATTGAATGATACAACTAAACTGACCAAAATTGTTGAAAAAATAACTCCATGTGACTCCACTGGTCACTCTCAAACAAAACAATAACATGCCTCTCAATGGGATCGAACATAAGTTGAAACCTACACAAGGGATAAAAACAGAAAAGAACTATAAGCGTGAGTATTAAAACTTAGTAGGCTAGCCCGATAATATATTCCCAATTCATATACTTTAAAATAAGAGAAACATCAATTTCAATTTTTAAATATAATATATAAAATTATGTTATTCTACAAGGTTACTCAACAACAAAGTACAATCCATTTCCCTTATTCCTTTCCAAAACTAGAATCATTCAACTAGTGTGCCAATAGCATTTTCAAGGGGAAAGTGATGTTTACATTTTCAGATTATCACAATAGAATAAAAGAATTTAATTTGAAAACCATTTTTATAAACCTAATCAAAACTAGACCACCACTTTCCTAGAAAAACAATACACAAGAAGGCATAACAGTAATCACACAACAAGGGCAATGTAAATATATATACAAGCATCATATTCATCACTATAAGAAATAGAAATACAATAGGAATGGGTGAACCTAGGAGATAAAAAACAAACTATAACATACAAATACATGAGACTTCATCCCCATTTGCATGCCACACATGATGAAAATCAAACACCCAAATGCCCGGTCACCCGAACTCAGGACAGACTGAGGTGCCCAATCCTATAGTAATAAACCCAAAATATATCCACCTACCATGGGACACTGGTTATTCCATACACTAACAATGTATAGATCATTCATAGAATGTTATCTAAATATTATAGTTTCCCAAGTCTCATGTATATAAAAATGGGTGTGTTGATCGATGTCATCCAAGCATCCAATCACAACATATATATAATGATAATTCACAACATACATCACCCTGAGTCACTCCAAGGACCGATCTCATGCCATTAATAAAAAAGAACATAAAGAGTCCAACCTGAGGCACTCTCATAATATATCACAAGTATTCCTCAGTAAGTATTCTCATCCATTATATATATACAATCATGGCATGAGAAACATCCACAAGACGTTTTCATAATAAACAATTTCACCATTTTTCACAAAGTTGCCAAATGGGCCCTTAAGCGTTTCTCAAAACAAACATTTTCCAAAGGTAAACATTTAAATTTTAATAAAGAGGTGTGTAAACGTCATTTAAAATAGCAAAAAACTTTCATAAATCCCTTAAAACACTAAGGTTTCTTATTCAATACACAGCCATTTTCATAAGGATGCCAAACATGCCATTTTCCAGCAACTCGGGCCAAAACAAGTTATAAACCAAAACCCATTTATTTGTAAAACCAAATCCACATTGTAAAGGCATAAAAGGATCCAAAAAAATCATTTTTCATGCGTCCAATGTATTTATAAATCCAAAAAAATTATTTTAAATTTCACTAGACACATAAAATTCAACAAGGCAATTTACCGAACACATGACATGTACTCTTTAACAAAAATACATATTTTAAGAACTTAAAGGGATAAAATACCATTTTCATGATAAAAATATATTCAATATATTAAAACATATCCAAAATACCATAAACCTAGTGCTAAATCTCATGGAATAATTTATCAAACAAGAGGAGTACACATTTATACCAAAATAACTATACTTTTTTGACAAAATAAGGCATAAAAATCATTTTCACACAAAACAATTAAAAACATGGTTTCAAAGTAGTAAATATCATATAAATAAGGTTATAAAATCATTATAATGATCAAAATTAAATGATAAAGGCTTTTTCAAGGGACATCCTACCTCAAATCTGTGGCGGAAAGGAAACGCACACCTGAAATCACTCGTTGTGGTTCCCAACACTCTTGATCTATCAAGTCCCACCCTAAAAAAACAAAATCCCCATCCAAAATCATTCCAAAACATTACCATAGGTCTTTAATGACCAGGGGATAATATTAAAGCAAAAGAAAATGGAAGGAGAAGGAAGAAGGAGAAGAAAGAAGAGGGAATCTCACCTTGGAAACTAAAGGACTCTTCATCTTCCATTATATCTGCACCCTTAGAGGAAAGGTAATGGCTTGGAACTTCTTGGAGATTCTTTTTATGTCCGGAAGAACCTGTAAAATTTGATTTGGGGTAAAAATAGTGAAGTATGAAGGATTTATGAAAGAGATAATTTACCTTATAAAATCTGGAAGATTTCAAGAATCTTGAGAAGTTTCACCCTAATACTCAGCTAAGATAAGCTCCAAAGAGTAAAGATAGACAATGGGGATTCACCTAGGTATCTTGGGATAGAGTGGGAGGAATAATCACTGAAAAATGTCAAACAATAAAAAAGATATAAAATAAATAAATTATTTTTTTTAAACTGAAAATTGGCCCACGAGCTGGCCTGATACCTGAATAGATAACCCAAATTCATCATGCTTATTAATTCTTAATGGGTCAAAAAGAATATGTAGGATTTAATATGTTAGGGGAGGAAAAATATGAAGTGTAATAAGTCAAAAATGTTAATAAAATGAAGGATTTATAAAAGAAACAAAATATGTTTGCAAATTTGGAAATGATCTCACTCTTTGGACCAAATCATGAAGTTACCACCCTTTCTACAAAACCTCCCAAAAAAAGAATTGAGGCACCCAAAGATGTATGATTATATATAGATGAAACTTAAAAATTCAACATTAATCTCACACAAGACCAAGAAAAGGTATTACTATTTCTAATGAACCGGATCAAAACAAAGACATGAAAAACCAGGTGTGACAATTATCCCCACCATTAGAGATTTCCACCCCCAAAAAGACATAGCACTTCCCAGCTGAAAGATCAACACCTAATGATTTCTTATCAATGTGATACAACCTCTAAATAAAAGGAAATATCATTCACAATTAAATTAAACTAAGCCTCTTGCCTCAAAAAAACACCAACTCACAACCACTTCCTGAGAATCAACCGATGGATCGAGTCACAACCTCCACAACCAAATTAAGAACCAGATTGTTGGGACATCTCCCAATGAACACAATGATCACCCAAATAAAAGAGAACTCATGAAAACCAAATATTACAAGAGAGTCCAGAATGTAATCCCCACCATTAAGAAACAACTTTCATTAGACAAGTTCTTAGGATGAAAATCCACGAGACCCATGGGGGTCTCCCCACCATTAGGAACCAACTTGAAATGAACAAAAAAGAATTTAAAATGATCTAGAATCATGCCTCACTCACACAATCCCACCAAAACTCTCCTATAACAACCTACCAACCCATGTTGAGAGGAATACAATATGAACATTTAATCCACCCACTCTCGAATGGTGGAAGCAGGAAATGGACCAACACTCTCTACACGGATCCAAACCCCCACCAATTAGGGCAAGGAGGTAAGGGGACCCAATCATTGGGCCATTGAAACCACGAATGAAACAAAGTAACTGCCTCACTAAAATGTTAAAGGTATGAGATTAACAATACTACCCGTAATCCTAGGACTCCTGACTATGTTCCAGCTTCACTCTGAAAACAATGGTTGGAGCTCTGATGGATGAAGCATCTCTTGCCTCGCAGTTAGGCTTTGATAATCCCCAACTTGTAATCCATTCCTTAGTTCCACACGGTACCACATAACACTCCCAGGAAGAAATAACAAATCAAGAGACACCATGAAACTATCTTCCCCAACAACACACTTTTACCCAAACAAGAATATGTAGATACACAACACTATTTTCTATCACTCCAAATGAGGAGTATAATGAACAGGGCACACAAAAACACCCACTAAACATCACTGAGAAAAATTACTACAACTAAGAGAATCACCATAAAGGGAAGGCACTTTAAATCGTGCCCAAATAGCTCTCTATTTTAAAAAATGGTTGGATTTATCATTCTAAGACGTGTATTTAACATTTGAAACAAATACTTAGGTTAATCAACCGAAAAGCTTGCCAATAGAGAACCATCCATGGCCACATCACAACACACAACACATCATTAGAAACCCACTGTACATTACCCCAAAATCGATCCACTAACAAGATACCATCTCAAGATGAAATAATAGAATGACTTCTAGAACATAAAGAAGCATACCGAATAGACAACACTTCTAAGAAATAGAATAAAACATTCACATAACCATTGATTCATAAGAAACACCAGAATTTATTTCAGCTCAAAACACTTTTAAAAAAAGAAACTAACTTAGAGGATTTTTCACATTCACCAATGGTGTTTCATCAAATATCACTCACATGAACATTTACGTGCCAACCCGGGCACTCAAATACCATGCCATACTGTCCATTCATCCATATATCCACAAAACCTTGCATGTAAGAACCCATGAAAACACCTGAGGCAAAAAAAAACATCATCATTACAAAAATAATCATGTACCTTCCAAAGGAACATTAACCACCAAATCAAAAACCATTTTTAGATTTCATAAGACAAACCACACTTCATCAAGAACCATTTGATTAAAAAACAATCCATTTCATTTAATAGAACTTCCAAAAACAATCATTCTATTCTAAATAGACCGTTCCCATTTTAAAGAAAAAATCAACAAGGTATCTTTTCATAATCTGACAACCAAAAAGGCCAAAACCCCTTTCCAAAAAAACACCAACCGCTCAAAAACAAATTTCCAAAACCAATTCATCAGATTCAAACACTTTTCAATTTCCCAAAACACCCCATTTAAAACAAAGTTTCAGAATTACATTAAAATATTCAATGATTTCCAAAAATTTCATTTCAACAAACCTTATGTTTAGATTAAGTAAAATTCAAATAATTTCATCTTTATCCCCAAGATTTGTTTCCAAAAAACCCAACATTCCAAAACCTTTCTTATATTAAATTTTGAGAACACATTTTCCACTTTTCAAAAAAAAAACATTTCTTTAAAACCCATTTTCACAATTCTCACACAAAGATTTTCAAAACAAATTTCATAATTCAAGAAAGGACTAAGAGACCCACAAAAGGAAACTAGTGTCAGTGGGTGAATTGATCATATAGTTGGCAGCCATATATCAAACAGACCACCAACACAAAGAGTCTTATTAGGACCATGCCTCAGTATATATATGGCATTCCAGGCCCTGCGATCTCACAAATACCATTATTCCAACTCCCCTTGTCATATCCCAACACCAAACAATTAACAGAACCAAAGACACTAATAAAACCAGACTTCCCATGGCCACCTGAGGATTGGAACGAGCAAGAGTTCATGATGCTCTTATGAAACCTACCCCTCGAGTCCCAACAATATTGCTCCATCTACCTTGACATCCCAAAATAAAAAAGGGAACTCTATAAAGAAAGTTCTGCTAAGATCTAACCTCCTTTGATAACATTTTTTCACAAACCAAAACGGGTCAACCCTAAACCGGTCACCCGATCCAATCTTCGGCAAGGCCCGAGAGGCATTCCTGATCCTCCTGGGATGGCAACAAGCACCGAGGAAATAAATAGAGTATACAAGGGAATGATTTCACCCAAACATAAATAATAAAACAACAGAAAATAGAAATGGACAGCCCAAACAGATTTATATAAAAAAAATTGAATTAGTCATCATGTATACATCAAAATTGTGAGAACAACTGAACGATACAACTAAACTGACCACAAATGATGACCAAATAACTCCATCTAACCCCACTGGGCTATCCCGATAATCTATTCTCAATGCACGTCCTTTAAAATAATAGAAACATCAATTTCAAGTTTGAACTAAAATATATAAAATTATGGTTTTCTATAAGGTTACTCAAAAACAAAGTACAATCCATTTACCTTATTCCTTTCCAAAACTACATTCATTCAACTAGCGTGCCAATAGAATTTTCAAGGAGAAAGTGATTTTTACATTTTAAGATTTGCACAAGAGGATAAAACACTTTAATTTGAAAACCATTTTCATAAACCTAATCAAAACCAGACCACCACTTTCCATGAAAAGTAAAAAAAAAGGCATAATATTAATCACACCACAAGGGCAACATAAATATATATACAAGCATCATATTAATCACTACAAGCAACTAAAAGATAATAGGCATGGGTGAACCTAGGAGATAAAGAACAAAATAGAACATACTAATACATGAGTCTCCATCCCTGTTGGCATGACACACACGATGAAAATCAAAATTCTCAAATTCCCAGCCACCCTAACTCAGGACAGACTGAGGGCCCCAATCCTATAGTAATAAACCCAAAATAAATCCACCTAATATGGGACACTGGTTAGTCCATCCACTACCAGTGTAGAAATCATTCATATAATGTTCTCTAAATATGACAGGTTCTAATGTCTCATGTATATAAAAAGGGGTGTTTCAATCGATACCATCTGAGCATCTAATCACAGTATATATATAATGATAATTCACAACAGACATCACATTAAGTCACTCCAAGGACCAATCTCATGTAATTAATCAAAAGGAACATAAAGAGTCCAACATAAGGCACTCTCATAATAGATCAAAAGGATTCCTCAATAAGGATTCCCATCCATTTTATACATACAAGCATGGCATGAGAAACATCCACATGAGGTTTTCATAATAAAAAATTTCACCATTTTTTACAAAGTTTCCAAATGGGCCCTTAAGCATTTCTCAAAACAAACGTTTTTCAAAGGTACACATTTCACTTTTAATAAAGAGGTGTATATATACCATTTATATTATCAAAACACTTTCATAATTCCCTTAAAACACTAAGGTTACATATTCAAAACATGATCATTTTCATAAGGATGTCAAACAGTCCATTTTTTGGAAGCTCAGGCCAAAACATGTTATAAACCAAAACCCATTTATTTTTAAAACCAAATACACATTGTAAATCCATAAAAGGATCCCAAAATAAAAAATTTCATGCTTCCAATGTATTTATAAATCCAAAAAAAGCATTTTAAATTAAACTAGACACATAAAAGCCAACCGGAAAATTTACCGAACACATGGCATGCACTCTTTAACAAAACAACTTATTTTAAGCACTTAAAAAGGAATAAAATACCATTTTAATGCCATAAATTTATTAAATATATGTAAACATATTCAAAATACCATAAACTATGTGTCAAATCTTGTGGAATAATTTATCAAACAAGAGGAGTGCACATTTATACAAAAAACTACTATATTTTTTAACAAAATAAGGCATAAAACATCATTTGCACACAAAACAACTAAAAAAATAGTTTTACATAATCACATATAATATAAATAAGTTTATAATAGAATTATAATGACGAAACTTAAATGATAAATTCTTGTGCAAGGGACATCCTACCTCAAATCCATGGCGGAAAGGAAACGCATAACTGAAATCACCCGTTATGGTTCCCAACACTCTTGATCTATGAAAACCCTCCCTAAACAAACCGAAAATGAATCAAAAATCATACCAAAACAGCACCCTAGGTCTTTAATGGCTAGTTAAGAAGATGAAACCAAAATAAAATGGAAGGATAAGAAAGAAGGAGAAGAAAGGAGAGGGAATCTCACCTTGGAAACTAAAGGACTCTTCATCTTCCCTTAGATCTTCACCATTATAGGAAAGTTAATGGCTTGGAACTTCTTGTAGATTCTCCTTAGGTCTGTAAGAACCATGGAAATTTGATTTTGGGTAAAAATAGTGAAAGATGAAGGATTTATGAAAGAGACAATTTACCTTAGAAAATATGGACGATTTCAGGAATCTTGAGAAGTTTCACCCTAATACTAGGCTAATATGAGATCCAAATAGTTAAAATATACAATGGGGGTATGCCTAGGTATCTTAGTCTCTAGTGGGAGGTGTAATCACCAAAAAATGTCAAACAATAAAAAAATATATAAAAGAAACAAATTATTTTTTAAAAATTGGAAATGGGCCCACGGGCTGGCCCAATACCTGAAAAAATAACCCAAATTCACCATGATTATTAATTATTAATGGGTCCAAAAGAATATTTATGATTTAATATATCAAGGGAGGATAAATAGAAAGTGTAATGAGTCAAAAATGTTAAAAATTAAGGAGTTATAAAAGAAACAAAATATGTTTTTAAATCTGGAAATGGGTTCACTCTTGGGCCCAAATCATGAAGTAACCACCCTTTCTACAAAAACTCCAAAAAGAATAATTGAGGCACCCAAAGATGTATGATTATATATAGATGAAACTTCAAAACTCAACATTAATCTCACCCAAGACCTTGGAAAAGGATCAGGATTTCCAATGAACCGGATCAAAACAAGGACATGAAAAACTGGGTGTGACCGGAAAACACAAGCTTGGATTGATGTTCCTTATACTCAATCATTTAAAAATTCACTATATAGTTTTTCTTGTAATATTTCATGAAATTATGAGGTCATTAAGTTGGTTTTTCCCCCAAATGCACCTTTTTAAAGGGTTCCAAACCTCTAAAACCTACATATTTGGTCGTTTTGGGAATAATCTTCACCCGATTGATGCACTATGATCTTATACACATCAAGAATAATAATAATATGTTTTTTATGATTTAAATTCATTAAAAGTTCTTTTTATATATATTTTATTGTTAAATGCATGTTTTGGTGTTTTATAACACTATAAGTTCATTTTCCATCATCCCAAGAAAACAGCAAATCCAATTGATGTACCATCTACTCAACCATTTCAAAATTCACTCTTTGTATTTTTCCTTATGATTTCGAAAAATTTAGAGATCGTTCAATTGGTTTTTATCCCAGTGTGTTTTTAAAGGGTTTCAAACCTTTAAAAACTATATATTCGGTAGTTTTGGGAAGTCTACAAATTTTATTGATGTTCTCTCTCCCCATACACTCCAAAAATTAAAAAAAAATTACTATGATTTAAATTCATTCTGAGTTCATTTTCTATGTATATGATCGTTAAACATGTGTTTTGGTGTTTTATTACACTAAAAGTGCATTTTTAGTCCTCCTGGTAAAATGACAGTTCAGATTGATGTTCTATCTACTCAAACATTTCACAATTAAGACTAAGATTTTTGTCATCTAATTTCATAGAATTTTGATTTTTCTTGGTTTTGAACTACATACGCAACTTTTTATAGGTTATAAAACATTCAAAAACCGCATATTGGGTCGTTTTGGGAAGACTAATTGTTCGACTGATGTTTCATCTATTCATATATTTCATGAATAGTAATAAGATGATTTTACTATGATTTCAACTCATTCTAAGTTTTTTTTATATATATCTGACTGTTAAACGCACATTTTAGTGTTTAATGACACTAAAAGTTTTTTTCCATCATGTCAGGAAAACAACACGTCCAATTGATGTATCGTCTACTCAACCATTTCAAAATTTACTTTAAGATTGTTTTCATCTAATTTCTTGTAATTTGGAGGTCGTTCGGTTGGTTTTGACCACCCGCGTGTTTTTAAAGGGCATCAAATGTTTAAAACCACATATTCAGTCATTTTGAGTAGACCACACATATGGTTGATGTGACTTCCCCTTGTACATGTCAAAATAATAATAAGATGGTTTTCCTATGATTTCAAGTAATTCTGAGGTCTTTTTCTATAGATCTGGCCATTAAACATGTATTTTCATGTTTTATGACACTAAAAGTGCATTTTCTATCCTCATAGAAAAATTACAATTTGGAATGACATTCTGTATACTCGACCATTTTAAAATTTAATCTAAAATTATTTTTTTCTTATTTCATAGCATTCAGATGTTGTTCGATTGGTTTTGACCCTCGGACACGCCTTTTTAAAGTGTTTAAAACCTTTAAAAACCGCGTATTCAGTCATTTTGAGTAGAAAGCTCAACTGATTTATGTTTTTTCTATTCATACACATCAAAACTAGTAATAATATAGCTTTACTATTATTTCAAGTCATTTTGAGGTCTTTTCCTATATATCTGACCATTAAATGCACCTTTCAATTTTTTTATGACACTAAAGGTGCATTCTTCATCATTTTAGAAAAACATAACCCTTAATTGACATACCATATACTCTACCATTTTACAATTCACTCTATGGTTGTTTTTGTTGTCTAATTTGAGTTCATTTGGTTGGTTTTGACCCCCACATGCTTTTAAATGTTGTCAAACCTTTAAAATCTACATATTCAATTGTTCCGGGAAGAACTCACATCCTATTGTTGTTATGTCTCATATCACACAACAAAAATAATAATAATATGATTTTCCTATGATTTTAATTTATTATGAGGTTTTTTCTATGGATATGACCTTTAAACATGCATTTTGGCATTTTATGTGACTAAAAGTGCATTTTCGATCCTTTTGGAAAAATGCCATCTCTGATTAATGTTCCATATGCTCTACCATTTCACAATTAAATCTAATTATGTTTTCATCTAATTTATTAGAATTTTGATGTTGTTCAATTGGTTTTGAACCCTATATGTATCTTTTTAAAGGGCGTCAAACCTTTAAATACTGAATATTGAGTCATTACAGGAATACCACTCAACTTATTGATGTTTTTTAAGCTCATTCACATCATTAATAATAATAAAAAAAATATGGTTTTCATATAATTTCAAGTCATTCTGAGGTCATTTTCTATATATCTGGTCATTAAATGTATGTTTTGGTGCTTTATGACACAAAAGGTGCATTTTCCATCATCTTGGAAAAATGAAACCTATGATTGATGTGCCATATTATCAACCATTTATCAATTCATTATATGATTATTTTTCATCTAATTTCATAGCATTCTGAGGTTGTTTAGTTGGTTTTTCCCCCACGTGTTTTTAAAGGGTGGCATGCCTTTAAAAACCACATATTTGATCGCTCCAGGTAAACCGTACATCTTCTTGATGTTGTATCCTTGTACATAAAAAATAATAATAATAAGACTGTTTTCCTATGATTTTAAGTCATTTTGAGGTGATTTTCTACTTATGTGACCATTAAACTTGCGTTTTGGTGTTTTATAATACTAAAAGTGTGTTTTCGGTTCTCCCAATAAAATGCCATCTTAGATTGATGCTCTGTCTAATCAATTATTTCACAATTCACTATATAGTTATCTGCATATGATTTCATAGCATTATGATGTCATTCCTTTTTTTTTTGACCCCCATAAACACCTTTTTAAAGGGCTCCAAACTTTTAAAACCCACATATTCAACTCTAAGTAAAATGAGAAATGATGAGGGTTTTTAAATGCTAGAGATATAAGTGACACCTTTCCAAAATAAGGTGGCTATGGCCACCGTGCTGGCCCCTCCCCATATAGGAGGGTAGGGACCTTATTCATCCACTTATGGGGTTCATCCTTGTTCTTTTTCCCCCTTCTCTAACCCTGATTATATCTCCACTTTCCCTCATATTTCATTTAGCCCTAAATTTATATCCTTATTCGATAGATTCCCACAACACTCACTCTCAGCTTTGGAGTTCATAGATGCCTCTCCCCTTCTAAATCTGACCATGGATTCATGCTTCAAGCAATGACATCCATTGGTGGACTCATTCAATGGGTTTGTTTTCAGATATTTTGTCTTATAATAATATTAAATAGTCATACTTCATGATAATAGTAACACCATGGTCCATTTTGAATTAGAGAACAATTTTATCTAGGCCTGGTCTAGAGCCCCCTGCATTTACAACAGATCCTATATTTACTAATTTATGTGCTCTTATGATTTTCACATGAAAAGAGATACCCCGACCACGGTGATCTGGGTTAGTTTTCCAAAACTACCTTACCCTTTTTAGAATGTTTCAAATATTTTAATGTTAAGGAATTTTTTTGGTTGATATAAATGTTCCAATAGTAAAACTTATTCTTTTTCCATCCTATTTCCCCATAGATTCTCATTAAATTCATTGTTTTAATAATTCTTGTAGATTATGTTTGGATCATGGTTGGGTAAGAGTTATGATAAAATAAACCAGGTGTTTTTTAGACATTGGTTGATTTATATTCATCATGCAAGATACTAGGTCACCTAATGGTAGTGTGTAGGCATGGTCTTATGAACCACCACAAGAAGATGTATGTGGATTCGAGGTTAGGTCTTGGTGGAAAGGGTTTGGTGTTAGTGTTAGATAAAGGTCTAATGGAATAGGTTCAAATTGGTGATTCTCTAGACTAAAGCATTATCAAACCTCATTATTATTCTTATTCATAGGTATTATGAATTGTAAATGATCCTACACAAGTGGATATGATAAATAAAATAAGGGAGGAAGGGCCTTTTGTCTACATGTCTTATGAAATATCACTCTTGGAAACTGACCAGTTGGGTTTGAATGAAACAACAAAAGATGATCCCATCCAAAAAAAGGAACTCTCTTTGAATATTTATCTGAAGTTAGTTTATATTTATGGAATATGGGTATGTGATTTGTTGAGAAAAATGTAGCAGTGTAGGCCTCGTCTAGGTCGAAGGGGATTTAGGGGGTGGGTACAACAAGACAGTTGGATCCACTCAATGCATCCAAGTCTGAATCACATTAGGAGGGAGTGAGAACTATAAATAGAGCTAACCATAAGGAGGGGTTATATATGGAAGATGAGAAATGTCAAAAGTATTTTCTAGGTCTAAATGTAGAATTGTTTCTAAGACGAGGTTCACCAAATCAATGAGACTCGTCAAGGACAATTCAGCTCCAAAACTATTTCTTAACATTTAATGGAAATTAAAAATAGAATGTTGACCATTATGGATAGTCAACATACATTCTAAGATGGAAAATAAATAAGGTTGGGTCAGGGCCTTTTGGTTATATCATGTTGAGTGAGAAAGAAACAGACTCCCAACCAATGACAGGCTATGATTAGTAACCCCAAGCAATTATGACAGATTATGAAAAGGTCCCCCATGGAGCCATGATTGTTGGGCCTATCATGAGTAAGGGAAATAAGGTAATCTTATCTCATGGAATTTTCTAGTCCACAAGGGGGAAACCAATCCTTGAAAAGATTAACTGAATTTACTAAAAACCATTATAACTAGATCCTTATGTAAGGTAAAGAAAATGGGGATAGAAATAATGCGGTCGAATCAATAATTATTGGAGGTGTTAAACATGAGTCTGGTTATCCAGGAGAGCAGCAAATAAGTGAGGACAACAAGGTTCTTGAAGACACTCTAAAGGAACAAGAATTAGTGCCTATAGAAATATTGAATAGGTTGTTATAGAAGGTGGAATCTAAAAAAGAAAAAATTTTGGAGCTCATTCTCCACTATAAGGAAGAAATGCCATAATCCTTCAAGTTCAATACTCAGAATGAGTTTTTTTTTAAAATGAGAGAAGGATTCAGGTTGATATTAATGATGGTCAAAGGGTGTGGATTTCCAAATACTATCATGTTTTTATTTTATTCTTAAACAAAAGGAAGATCAATTCAAAGGAATATATCTAGACTTGGGATGATATGGCTAATCATTTTAAAGATCTTATCAAGTAAGATAGGTATATACAGGTAACCTCACTTCAATGGGGACTATATAGGGTGAGTTATTCTAATAACATTATTTTCGTATTTAATGATTTTTTGAGTTCTTTATATGTTTAAAAAACTTATGTTTTCACTTGTTTGGTTTCCCACTTTTCCATAAAAGTGTATTAGGAATAAAAATTTAAATTTTCAGGCATATATTTGGTCCTTCCATTAAGACCGTACATCTTATAGATTTTTCTTCTAATTATACACATTATGAATATTAATAATATGGTTTTCCTAATATTTCAATTCATTTTAAGGTCATTTTCCATATATCTTATCGTTAAATGCATGTTTTGGTGTCTAATGACATTAAAAGTGTGTTTTCCATCATCTTAGGAAAACGACACCTCCGATTGATATACCATCTAGTAAACCATTTTACAATTAACTCTATAGTTTTTTTCATCTTATTTCACAAAATTCAGAGGTCATTTGGTTGGTTTTCACCCCCCCCCCCCACCCACGTGAGTAATTATAGCATGTAAAACCTTTAAAACTGCATATTTGGTCATTCTAGGAAGAACGCATGTCTAATTAACATGTAATATCATCAAACACATAAAAAATAATAATTATATGGTTTTTCAATGATTTCAAATCATTTTTGGGCCATTTTATAAGTATCTAATTATTAAAAATTATTTTTGGTGTTTTATGATACTAAAAGTGTGTTTTTAGTCCTCCTGGACAAATGCCATTTTTTGGACAAATAATTGGTATCATTCCTTAATTTTTCCCTCATCTCACTCAGAAAAAAAAATTGGGACAAACAATTAGTATCATACCTAATTTTACAGGGTGTATTTCCCTTTCATAATAATTCATTTAAACTATTTTCAACTATAATAGAATAGAAATTTTTAATGTGAAAATTTTCATCACTAGAAAAATTAATGAGGAAATATTTTTGTTCATTGGTTATGGATATTTACAGAGAATTATTAAATGGTATCATAGATTATATAGGGTGTGGGGACCATTCAAATGGATAAATAAAAAATTATGTGGATACAAATGTGAATAGTGATTTATGGAGAAATTAATCTAACCCTATCTATCCAAAAGTGAATTTATGAAAGACCTTTAATATTTTCTTTCCTCTAAACTGGAATGGGGAAATTTTTAATTTATTGGTAAGTTTCCTCATGCTTATTTTTTTGTCGTAAAGTTGGTAATATTTTTCCTAAGTGACTTAAAATGTTTTCAGATAATGACGTGATAAAAGAACCAATGATGTAATCATTAAAAGGCCTAAACAGTAAAAGGAAACCATAAAAAATATTCATGATGAAGAGAATACTTTCAAAATAGGATTATAGCACTGAAGAAGTAAAATTATAAGTGGTTGATGATTGTAGATACCTTTATGAATAAGTCATTCTAGTTGTTCTTTCCAAGCAGTAAGTAGAAGATATCAATGATAAATCTTCTATAATAAAGAGTAGAGATGTTCTTGAATTTGATCAATATATATCCCCTAAAAAATTGAATGTGTAAAGGTAAAAACATATATAATTTGTTAATACACGATTCACTACTCTATATTCAGAAAAAAGAATAGGAAAATTAAAATTGGAAGTAGATATTTAAAAACACAAATATGGAAATTCATAAAATTTAATTAATAAATTTGAACTATTTGTAAATGTTAAAGAAAATGTTTGGATTGTTGATGGCCAGAAAAAACACAATTCAATAATATTTCAACATAATAAAATTATTAGAATATGAATCCATGATATTGAGGAGAAACTTTGAAGATCAATAATAACTTCATACTCCGAGTATTGAATTAGTGTGTTCAAGTGATTTAGACCCTAAAAATCTACATAATATCACCATATGTCCACTAAATTAGTAATTGATAAACCTTGTGTGTATTATTAAAAATGAAAAGTTAAATTAATGGTAGAGCATTGCTAAAATAAAATAAAAGTCGTGTTTGATGAAAATCCACAAGAACTAACATGATTCTTAATGATTGAGATACACAACACTCATTAGCCTACTATTGATGCCACAAATAGTAAATAAAGATACAAAAAAATAAGCTTTATTATTATGTGAATATAGTGCATAAAAAATTATGATCCATTACTATGTGATATTTTAAAGAGTATGAAAGTTGAAAAATAATTAGATAAATTTTATTTACTAAATATGCTTTTACTATCTACTATTTTTATTGTGAAGTTTTCATCACATAATGATTATTTATCCATTAAAAGTAAAAAAAAGAAGTTCGCAAGAGGATACTCAAATATGGAGTACGTGGTAATATGAGACTTCATAAAAAACCAGAAATTGAAAACATATTTTATATTATGAAAGTTGAAGAAGAATAGATGGATCAAGAGGAAAAACAGTCATATCCATCATCAAAAAAGTTAAACTTATTTTCATCGATTAAGAAGAGAATATGTGACAAAAGTAATATTACATAAATAGCCATGAAAAAAATGGGCAGGACTAAAACCTAGATTCAAGATAGTAGTAGTACATATCGAATATGGGGAATAATTTTATTATCACTTGTATAAAATTAAATTAATATGAAGTAATTTGTTTTGAAAATTAAGTGGGGAAAATTATTTTCTTTGGAAAGAAAATGGTTAGTGGAAAAAAAATAAGGTGGCTAGAAGTATTGTGAGTTGATGGCCTCAGTCAAAAATAACATAGTGATAGTTAACCTTATGGATTAATCCATAAAGTTAAATTTAACATGAAAATTCACACAATAAAAAGAAGTGATGGCTTATTTTTTTTAAGGGTAGTGCATAAGGGGGAAACTCGATCATATTTATGGAGAATAGGATAGGTGTATGTTCTCCAAGGAAGAGAAAACAAAAATTTGGAAAAGGGTCTTAGCCATATGATCCAAATATATTTAGAGAACTTGGTATAGGATGAAATTATTCATATATCCCTATGATTACTCTTAATCACACACATATATTCCAAACTATTCAAAAAAAAGATTGAATGAAAAACATACTAGCGAAAAGAGAAGAAGTAAAAATGATTTATCTTGATAGTGCATGTAGATGTGTGTTTACCAATAACACCCAAGTCCATGGATATGAAAATATATTTTTATTATTTATTTATGACTAAATTAGTGTGAAGTGTTGGTGGTTTTTTCTCATAAATCTTATATGTTTGGGTGAATTACTCTTTATCAAATATTAGTGTAAAAATGCATGGGAAAAAAATTAAAATATTGCAGGCCCGCAATGGAATGGAGTTTACTAATACTATATTAGAAGATAAAATTGGGAATAATGTGATAAGAAATATTTTTTTAGACATATGAACTCCATAAAAAATATTTAATGAAAGAAATAATTGTATTGTCAATATTATGGTACTAAAAATGCTCCTTGAAATGAATCAACCAGAGACATATATATAGGATTTTTTTTATTAAATCAGTTTATATCTCTAATAGATCATTTTAATGAAAAAATAAAGGGAATTCCCCCTGTGATGTTTTTTTCAAAAATAAACCAACCCTTAATTAATTGTATATTTTCACAAGTAAATGTGTTATTTTCAATAAGGAGAAGCATAAAAAGATTAAATCTTCTTCTAATGAAGGTATTTGAAATGGTAATTCATCCATTTGAAATTAATATAAATTATATAAAAAAGAATTTGAAATTTTATCGAAATTCAAGTTTCAAATGTTATTGTGAATGAGTTGAATATCAAAAAAATGAGAAATTTTTTACTGTAAAATAGTTATGTAACTGAGAAAGAAAGTGATGTGAATATTGGAAGATTAATGAGATATTAATGAGATAAATAAGGATCAAATGAAATCTCTGATGAATAAAAATTATAGTATCAAAAGCAGGTACTAATAATAAAACCAGAATGGTGAAAAAAAAATTCGAATACACTATTGGTGGCTAGACAAGACATGATAAAACTAGGAGGATAAAGGCATAAAAATATGTAAAAAATTTTATATCAACCATCCCAATGGATGTAATTACATTCCTTCATACCCCAAAATATGTCATCATAAGAATTGAATTAATTCTCAATAGTTTCATTTGGGACCCAAAGAAGGAGGGCGGATATCATTAGTGAATTTGGTCTTGGATAGCTAAGTTGTGTGAGGAGGGTGGAATTAATATAAAAAATATTGAGGAGATCATGTATTTCATTCAAGCTAAATGTTCCTGGGAGGAATTTACTGGCCATTATTTATAGAAAAATTTTATTTACAAAAAATATGGACCTTATTTAGAAATATGGATAGAACAGTAGCATATAATTTTTTTGAATATCTAATGTTTATGATGGTTGAGTTATTGTTGTTTCGAAAAGAAGATCTAGAAATATGAAAAAGGTGAAGTCAAGCCAAGAACATAAGTTTTCTTCTAGATCTGTTTTTTTAATAAAGGATCAGTGATGTAGAGTTAAATTGTTTACATCTATTTTTTCAATGAATAACACATATACATATTTGGAATGGATAATAGAATAAGAAAATTAGGCATAACATTGAGTGTCATTACAACTACTATTTTATTATATAATAACTCATATCAATTCCAATAGGTTATGTTGTGGATTCAATCTGATATATTCAACTTAAAATTATTAGAATATTGTGTTCAGTATTCTAGGAAAAAAATGAATTTAAATTATTTATTTTAAATTAAATGTTAAATATTAAAATGGTAATGTAAATTACTTCATGCATGAGGAGAATCATCATCTGGATCACCAATTAACTCATGTTGATGTTCACCATATGTATCTAGAGCCTAAAATATATATAAATATTATGTGTCTTAAGAATGTAAATAAAATTCAATATGAGTACAGTTTATATAAGGCCCCGGCCTTAAACCTTACTTAATATTGAATTAAATTAATAATTCACATTGAGGATCTTTTCAGGTTTAGAGTTTTAGAGAATTAGGACATAACTATTACATCTCAAAAGATTACAAAGTAGAAACTTCTACTAAGTTTCCATAAAATAAAAAAACTCTTAAAAAGAAACATGTCTAGTTCCATATTTTAGGTAGCATGACTTTCCCTTGAACCCATCCTTGACCCTATTCCACGTTAAGTCCAGTGAAAAACATTTCAAAACTTGGGGTGAGAATAAAAAGCTCAGTAAGGGATACACAATGAATGAAAACTGTTAGTTTTTCAAAACAACAAGTAAACCATGCATACTTTATCAAAGTAATACTTTTCACCTTTATGAAGTAGTAAAAACTCTTCACTGAATAAAAGTCCATTACTTACCCTTTTGTAACCAAAAGATTACCATAAAACCCATATAAAGATCACATAACATATAAAGGTAACTTGGGACATAAACATACTTAAATGGAATAAACATACAGTGGACTTCCACACATATCACTTAATGGAATAGCCATACGGCCGACTTCCATACCCAATGCATTGGAGGTTATAACGTAACCACCCATCCTAGTATTCACGGCACCACTCGTCATATGGTTTATCACGTAACCACCTGTCAAATGTCCAAGTACCATTATAAAATCATAAGACATAAAACAAATATAATAGAAAGAAAACATTTCCACACTTTGATCACAATATATCACATAAATATATTGACGTAACAAATACATTATAAAAACCATTTTCAATACCAAAATACATAAAAGATTATATGGTATTTATTTCATTTTAAAAACATTACGACTTGTTGAGGAAGCCAAAGACCAAATAATACTCGCGGTGGCGGAAAAGGTCGTTGTCACCGCGTATGTTAAATGAAACATTCCTTTTTGTCGTTTTGTAAAACACTTCATAGAAAAAGATTCCTTTTGTATAAAATTAAAAGTCAAAGGGGTTTATACACCATATAAAATAAAGCCTTGTATTATAAAAAAATATGCCTCAATGAAAGGAGATTGAGACGAAGTCCCTTACCTCGGGTCCAACTTGACTCGATCGTTCTTTAACGTCCTAAATAATAAACTTGAGTTAATTTATACTTGCCTAAGAACCTTTTTCAAGTTCATTATTACTTTTATATAACTTATTACCATTTTATAAACATTATGTAATCATTTAAGTTAATAATGTTTGTTTTGTCGATACTTGGTTATTAAGTCGAAAGTGGACTTCTTACAATTACAAGTTGTTCATGTAGTCAACTATCCATTATATCAAGAATGATATTCATGATTTACATGCCATTTATATCATATATATCCAGTATATACATTCATTTATAATATTACATAATCATTTAGAGGTAAGAAATGAAATGCACCGTTCATGGAGACGGTAAGCCGTACGTACGCATGAACGCTACTTTCATTTCTATTTCGTATTTTATGGAATGGAATAATAATTATATAAAGGTATATTATAATTCCAGTATAATATCATATATAATATCATTAATTACATCCTTTATATTTCCCAAATATGGCATTAACAAATCAAATCACTTTGAGGGGGTGGTAGTCCGCACTTGCTAAAATGAAGATATCGCGTATACCCATAATGGAAACCATAAAGGTATGACATAAATGAAAAATACATAAGAATAAGGAAAACATAAACATATCATATATCATATATAAATATATTGACATCTTAATGGCCACCTTTGAAGGTGTTATATGAGTGTTGAACAATCATCGTTTCGTGAGGCAGAAATTCGCCATCCACAGAAACAGTATGTTCTTTAACCATTGGATGTACGTGTGTGTAATTTTATCTTGCAATATTCTCATAAAAACATACTAGTATATTGAAGATACTGTATTTGTTACAAAATAAATGAATAAAAAGAGTTTAGGGGGTTGGAGAAGAAAAATAAAACAAAAGAACACAAGAGAAAACACTACCTTTAAAACGGGTAACTCTTTTTGATTTGAGCTCAAAGGCTTCCTTGGGAAGACTTCTGTCCAAAGTGAGGATTCTAGGAGTAAGAGAGGGATGTGGAGAGACAAAATGGGCAGGGGTTGGACGAGCCAAACGCTTTGGAATTGTGGGGAAGGTTGTAGAGGTGGGGGCCTTTTATAAGAGGAGAGGAGGGGTACTCTTGGAAAGTAAAGAAATGTTACTTTATTTTAAAATGAGTTTCAGATTTAAAAGGTCCCACATTGATATAATTCTAGGATAAGGTGATAGGGTTAGAAATATACCCATCCAATAGGTTTTTGACAAGTGTAGGTCTTAGATTTTACATTATCTTTTCATTTTATTTAAATTGTTAAATAATGAGGTCATCGCTGCATCATCATGGTGTCATAAATAATTTAATTTATTTAATGTCTAAAAATTATAAAAAAAATATCATGATGTAGGAAATCTTTTTATATTTATAATTAATATTTATAGTCAAAAATATGACTTGTATAACCCCATTTAAAAATTGTTTTAGTAAAACAACTCATGTTTGTGACATTTTAATTTTAACATTAAATAAAAAGATATTAATGTCATTTTCCTTCCAAAGTGGCTCCATGGGGTCCCCAAGTTGACCCATGGATTTTCTTGGTCTTCCATGAAACATCCAATGAGGGTAGGACATGTGTCTAGGTTATTTCATAATATTAAAACATTATTTTTATTTTAAACTACACTAATTTCCTCTAATCATGATTAAAAACTTAAAAGTTACTATTCACCAAAAAATTATTTTAATCCCATTGAACCACATTTTTCTTCTTAATGACAACCATGTATGTCGGATTTTTGAAATTCAAAACACAAAGGTGGTAAAATTTCATTTAAACAAAAAATCAGTTTTTTAAGTACCACTTAGTGGTTTCACTATTTATCAAAAATTGAAGTTTTTCAGAAAAATACCAAAACTTCACCCTAAGATATATTTGATATTCCGAATTCAAAAATGAAGTCTATTTTAAAAAATTTAAAACATATAAGTTGAATTAATTAATTTAATAATTAATTCCCGCTGTCAGAGCAAATAGCGTGTTTTTATGAAACAATAAGTATCAAAAGATTGACACTAGTTTAAGTCTGATTTCAAAGTGAAATTAATTCCAACGACCACTATTGGATTTAATGGTAAAAATATATTCTAATTTCACGTTAAAACCAATTAAAAATATAATCTAATCATATAAATAAATTATATTAAAAAGAGGTTTTGAATTAAAATACAACATTTTTCACTATTCATTAAAAAAAGAACTTTATCGGAAAAATACCAAAAATTTACACAAAGTAAATTTTGATGTCCCAATTCTAAAAAAGAGTTTTATTTGGTCTAGTAGAATTATAAGAGTGACCAAAACTATATTTAATGACGGTTCGCTATCAAAAGGTGATAAGTGAACCTTTAGTGAAAATTAGAGTATATATGCCTAAAATTGAATTCTTTTCGTATTTTAAGTCTTTATCTTTTATTGGGTAAATATAAAAACATTTAAAAAAACATATATAATAATATTTTAGTTATTTCTATTCATTCCCTCCAATACAACGGTTATGTGTTAACTACCATTTAAAATAATATTATTTTATTACTAGTGTGCAACGTAAGATTTCAAAGAAACTCTTTGTTGCGTATCGGGTACGCTATCGAACATAGCAACCCATTTAAAGTAAATTTAATATTTAATTCATAAATATTAATAAATATGAAAAATTATTATTCTTTATTTACCTGGGATGTTACGGTTTATTTTCTTTTTTACCTATGGAACCACTTATGTACCATCAACAGGATGTTGTTTCTTCACTTCATTGATACATGCTGACATCTGTGATAATCTATCCTTGTACTCTACATGTCACTGTGAAAACAAATAATTCATACTATGGTGCATATCTTACATGTAAGCATCTATCTCAGTTTGTGTGAATATCCCTTTATATTTAAAAGAACCCATCACCTATTCTCTAATAACTAAACATCTTGGGACACCAATTCCATAATTCAAAGAATAACCATGATCATCATACCCCACGACATGCTGAAATATCTCATCTATGTACCCAGTACTATGAGATTTATCCTATGGAAGCTCTGCTAAATCAGCATTAAACTGAGCCTGTAGAATATACATAATGAATTAACGAACAAATTAAAATAATTTCTACAAAATAAAATTACAGTTGTTACTAAAAAAATTATTACAATAATGCTAGAAACATCAGGATCACCCTCTTGATGAGTCCTCACCCATACCAACATCCGATAGGTCAGTTCACCTCATTGGTTTTATTATAATAAATGTTTCCATAAAATACATATTTTTATTCATATTATACTACAATATTTTTAATATATGAATGATCAGTGAATTATAAACTAAGATCATGACTCGTCTATGATACGGGTTGAGTACCAAGTTTAGAAGGTGTGCCAAGCATTGACTAATTACAAGAATAGTGATCAAAATTAATCTACATTCAATATATTCAATTGATATACATATTAAAAATTAGATTCATTTATAGATTAAAAGAAATAAATTTTACCATCATCACCTCACTCGACTAAAATGAAACCAAATCCTACCACTTCCTGAGATGAATACCCAGAGAGAATCATTATAGAATATATGGAACACCCTTAAATGTTATCCAGTGATCTCTATTAACCCTTACCTTGTAATCCTTCCATAATTTCCATCATTTGTCAATGAATACTACTTGAAACTAATTTGTAAAGGATTTCAAATTATCATGTTAAAAAATAGTCAGTATCTATGATAATAATAAAAAGAATGTCATGAAAAATTAAACATTGAATTTACCTAAACCTCCCTTCATGTTTTTTCAATCATTTCTTGGGGGAATGACATCCAATAATAATTCTTCAGAGATAATTTGTGTGGGTCACATATCATATTCCCCAAATAACGAATCAATACACTCTCACCTTCTCTGACTGGATGAAATGTGTCATCAAATAACACATCCAATTGGGATCCTTAGTTCTAGGATCAAGCCCCTCTACCAAGACCCCTGTGTTTTTTGAAAATGAACCTGATCCTAATAAACATTAATTCATAATTAAATTACTAATAACTAATCTTTTAATTAAAAATTAGAAACATTTAGATGAATATACTTACAAAAAATTACAATAAATTAATTTTAACAAATGAAAAACATACATACCAACAACATTAGTGGAACCAATCTGACCACCTTATAAAATTCCTACATTATTAAAAAAATATACAATTAAATCAATAAATTTTTATACATATAATACATAAATATTGTTAAAAATGTCAACTAGAAAAAATTACAATCTTTCATTGATCATGAAAGTCTATCTTATCTCCTTAAACTATCTTTCTAGCCCATTTTATATCTTCTTCTCATACATCTATAGTTGTTTAGTAAAGTGTTTCATCAAGAAAGGAAACAACATCCTATTCATCTCAGTCATTCAAAAAAAACCCATCTTCTTGACATTTTTACTACAACATTCTAATTAGAATCTATGTTAAAAAAGTAAACTTGTTGTATCTATGATTCCAGTATGAACATATTGTTGCTTACTTGGTCATTATTGTATTTCATATTGCTAAATTTTACCAAAATAAATTGGAAATGGTCAACTTTCATTCCATGAACTAGATCACTCCAATCACACCTTAACAATATATTCCTTAATCCATGACCATAAATGACCCAAATAATATCCCTCAGAAATATATAATAATAACCTTCATCAATATATGAGCAACCAACACCATTGTCCTGAATTTCTCGATTCATGTCAACATCACTGATAAAGAATTAGAATTTGTTATCATCCAAAGACTTCTTGTGACGAGTTGTAATAAATAGTTCATTAGCAAGTTGGTTGAGTTATTGGATCATGGTATGAGCACATAAATCATGCTTCCTATGAATCTATAAATTTCACCTAATTAAATGAATAAAGGGTTGTAAAAATTAAAATCAGTTTCATTATTAAAATATTAAATCAATTATTTATATGTATGTGAGTCTTGAAACACTCTTGAAATGTGTTGAAATGTTGATTTTTTATTTGATGGTCAGTTGCATGAGGACATTCTTGTTTCAACTCTGTGATATGCATCCTAAATTACAACACAATAAAAGGTAATTAATAAATTAAATATATAAACATAAGGCATAATAGATCAACTATGCAGCTTACTGTATCAATGGAATAAATGATGGAGTGTTTGATATCATGTTTTGATGAGCTTGAACCCACTTTAGGTTCAAGGAACAGTGGAAGTGTGTGATGGGTCATGCCCAAATTTGATTTTTTTTTCATGATAAATGATCAATTTGAGATTTACATGATGATAAACATCATGATAAATGGAATTTAATCAAAGGAAATAGATAATGGATAAAACACTGTAACCAAGAACGAGATCATCACATAATATATATAATTAATTTAATCAATTAAAGAATTACCTTGTAAGAATTATTTCTTCATTGATGGATCAGGAAATAGATTTATGTTGTATCAATATTGCATTCTAGGAATCAAGAGAAGATTCCCTCTAGCGGTGACTCGCATGTGTTCCACAAATCTATGAATATAGTCATAGGAATATATGGGTTCTATCACAGGAGATCATATCACTTAAATCATTCACCATTGATCTCCATGAGAATCACTTCCAAATCATTCTCATTGATCTCTTTAGACTTGGAGGAAGATATCTCTATATTCTTAGGATAATTCTAGAAGGGAGCTCTCTACGGAGTTGAGAGGATTCTCCGGATTCATTGTCCATAACCAAACAAACGAATTGGCTCTCATGAAAAATAATATAATTGGATTTATATATCACAAGGGTTAGAAATAAATATTTTCACAAGTTCCCTTTAATATTTATTTAATCCTTGTGGAACCCCATGTCTATATTAATAATAATATTATTATTTCTCGACATGCTCTTAAATTTCAAATTAAAATTAAATATTATTTATTAAAATAATATTTAATAAATATTATTTCTCACTAGACTATCAAAATCGGTATTCCATTCCTCCAGAATATTTATTGGGCATTGAATAATGTATATTTATTTAATAAATAAATATCACTACATTATTCACCAATAAATGCATAAATATTATATTTACTAAATAGAAAATAAATATTTATTAAATATTCCACTCACATAATATTCTCTCAAATAACTGGTGAAATAATATATGCTATCAAGAAAACATGAATAAGTATTAAACCATGTGTGAGATTAATATTTATTCATCTTTTTGAATAATAAATAATAATATATTATTTAATAGATATTCTGGATGCGCTAAGTGTGCAACCCTCTATGCATCTTTCTCAGTGGTATTAGGCGAATCAACCTAAAGTCCAAGGTTAGTGTATAACAACATGTCAAGGCACCCATTGATAAATAAGTTAATTTCACAATGAAATAATACCTCATATGGATGATTACTATATAATATAATCCATTTATCATGATAACTCTAATCATGCAGGTTGCATGTTTGTTCCATCAACCTATGTGCTTGATATCTCTTTCTTTAAATTTTTAGAAATTGAACTTTCCTATAGAAAACCATGGACATTGATTTATTTAGACTATATCATTTCCATAAAAAGTCCTAAGATATAAACTTTTGTTAAATAATATAAGGGATAAATCATTTCTTGACATTATTCATTAATGAAATATTATTTATGATTCACCCAACGTATCTTAACTCACCACGAACATATTTCATCACTTTTTCATCAATAAATCAAAGCACATGAATTAAAATATTCCATAATAATAATCTTAAAGTCTAATGATCAATACACATGTATGTCTATAGGAACATCCAATGGCACATATAAATGTGTATTTCCTATTGGATGGTCTTGTTCTCATAATATCCTACAATGGATATTACCAAGAGTGTACACCATGAAAAGGTGCCTCAAAGTCCAATGACTCTCCACCCTGAATAGATTGTATCATTTGTGTCCCACAAATGATATCATCCAGATATAGAATATATATTTAAGAATAATCTCATGGCACATTAGGGTTCTAATCATAGTGGGTAACTGTTATGACCTTTTAGTGTGATAGATACTCTTAAGACATTATCACATACTATGTTATGTGGAAGAATAGTAATGATGTGATAATGAGTTTATTAATATTCAAAACTATGAATACAAGTTATCATAAAGTACACTGAATTTTTTTCTAGGGCACCAACTTCAATAGACTCCCACATGCATTAGATTCAACTACTAACAACCTTCAGACTGCTAGCTCTCACATGAAACTCATGATTTTGCTGAGATAGGTCTTTATTTAATGGTTCTTCCACATTTTCTACAATGGGAACTCTACTTACTACAACTTCACCCCTCTAATAAAAATACCTCAAGAGGTGATACTTCTAGAGTGTGTTCTTAGTCCATTGGTGTGACCTTAGATCATTTACAAGATCTATTTCTATATTATTATCACTATAAATTGTGATATGGTCTTTACTAACAGGTACCACATCATGCTCATATTAAAATTTCATCCAAATGAGTTTCTTAACTACATCAGAAGCTATTATACACTCAGACTCCACTGTAGAATCAGTGAAAACTGGAAACTTTGAAGTCTTCCATCTCACAACTCCTCCATTGAGACAAAAACATATCCTGATTGTGACTTTAGTTCATTTTGATCTGTTTGAAAACTAGCATGAGTATAACTCCTGATAACCAGCTCCTAGTCTTCTCCATACACCAAGAACATATCCTTTGTTCTTCTCTATAACAACCTAGGTACTTATAAAACGATTTTTTTTCATTTTGTAATTAATTATTTAAATTCATTATAAATTTATTATGAAATAATCTTTATTTATATAAATTAAAGAATTTACACTAATGGAATAGTAACTCGGCCTTAGAAATAGTAAAATGACCTTTAAGAATAGTAATTTTGGAAAATAGAATAGTAACCTCACCTATGAGAGTATAAATAAAATTTTTGTATCTTATAAGTGTAATCATGATATATTTATATCATGGAATAAGTAAATAAATGTTTTCAAAATGATAAATTAAGTGTTTTTATTTTTGAAAGTCATAAATATTTAATTACAATTTCATAATTAATTTAATGATTTAAAAGAAAATTTATTTTCATAAAATAGAATCATAAATTAATATTTTTTTCTTCTGATTATAAGATAATTTTATAAGACCGTGATTAATTTTTCAAGGTGTTATATAATTATTTGTTGTTTTAAAATTATTATTTTTATAATAAATTATGATTTTATTAAAATTTTAAATTTATTATATCTAGAAAATTATTTTGATAAAATTGAGTTCATTTTTTAATTTTACACTTCAAAAAAATTTTGGGGTGAATTTTTGGGATTTTATGGACAGTGAAATATGGTAATTTATAAAATAAGCTAAATACATGAATTTTTGAGTCACTGATGATTTTTTCTGAGGTAAAGTAAATACCCAAGGCTTGAAGTACATGGAAATTAAATAAGTTTTCCATAATACATAATACATGACACAAACAGACACCCAAAGACCATATTAGTTTAGTGTCTTTGGATATTGGGAACACATTCTGTTAACTAGGTGAAAGATCTTAAACATCTCCCATAAAGATCCTCCCCTTTAGTTTTCTTACCTAAAACCTTTCTTTATATCTTGGGAAATAGAAAACATTGAAAAGGGTGATCTCAAATGATCAGTAAGGGTAAACATGGAAAATATCAAACAAAACATAAACATAAAAATGTAAAAATGAGAACATAAATTTTGAAAATCATGCCATATAAAACAAATATAAAAATCTTGTGTCATGAAATAAATCTTAGCAGTTCATAAAGCATAAATCATAAAAGAACAAGACTCTTGAGAAAATAGTATTACCATAAAACATAGAATTGTGGAAAACACATAAACATATAAAATAATTTCCATATTAGCCAAGTCTCATTTCCAAGACCATTATAGTGGAAAAATTCCATTACTGAACTGAGTTTACTTTTCATTCCAACCCTGTATTACTGATCTAGATTTACTTATCATTCCAACCCTATATTACCGAACTGGATTTATTATCTTTCCAGTCATGTCTATATCATGATATATAAATCTTTACCCAATGAATTGGAGTGAGATATATGTCACACCCATCTCATAATTAAATCATTCCTACATGTGCCAAAAAAGCATAAATCATTCATCATAGCATAACCCAAGGGATAAAATGGGTTTCCTAAATATAATTCCATCATAATACATATAAAACAAATAGATTTCATAAATATAATTCCAAAATAATCAAAACATAGTAATAATAGGGATATAAACACAACTCTATTTAAATAATTTCATCTTATATGGAAAATAATTTTGATAAAACAGTTGATATTAATTCTTGAGAAAAATATCCTTTCTTTTTCAAAAACATTTTATTTTCTCAAATTGCCATGAAATTTTCAAAGAAAATAATTTATTTGAAAATAAACATGAAATTCTATAGAGTAAGATTCATTTAAATAAGGTGTTATGAAGATGTAAAAATCTGTTCATGTCATATAATTTAAAAAAACATTCTCCTCGTACTTTTTTCAAAAAATTCAAAAAGTACCTCATATCGAAGAATGAAAAAATATTCCTTTCATACCATTTAAAATATTCAACAATTGTTAAAATTGACTTTAAAAATTTTAGTAGAATATAAATAGTATTACATATTTTGGAAACATTGACATGGATGATAAATATACCCCCAGAAAATACTTATGTATAAACAGTCTTGGATAATAATGAGATTGCAAAATTATCCTTTACCTTAGGTCTGATTTCTTTTGTATGTTTCTGAACTTCTTATATAATTATTTAAATAATTTCATTGACTTATTTTAGAATCATATTAATTTTTATTATATCATATATAATCATATTATCATATGTTTGTTAATAACATTTCATTATTAATTGTTCATCGGGTATTAACTACTTCATTTGCTTATGCATGTTTTGTCGAATAAGTTCTGATTCTCCTTAATAGGTCATAGTTATATCATTAAAAAAATATTAACATTATATACATCATATTTATTCATTATATACATTTATATAATCATTCTTTAATGAAGATCGTGTAGAATGAATTGCATCACATTGTGGAGACGGTAGATCGTACGTACGCACGAGCGGCAATATCATTATCATAAATGTGGAATGGTATGGAAGTGGATGGTATATATTTTGTTCTATAATATATACCATGTTATAATAATAATAATAATATGGATATTATTTTCATCAGTATATCCATCCAAGTATGATGGTGGTGAAAAATAGATTACACTGCGGCGTGGAGATGGTAAGTCATACGTACGCACACATGGTGATTTCATTTTTCATAGTATGGATTGAAGGTGGAATGTTTATTGTTCTATAACCATAATAACATAATATAATATAATTTATACTAGAGTTATTACTTTATAGTGTAAACAACTCGTTAATAGGAATTCGAAGAATAAATAATTTGAAAGAATCGGTAGAGGAGATTACCTCTTCTTCGATATGTTCCCTCTAAATCTCCTCTTAAAGACACTAGAGTTGGTCTTATGAGAAGAATAAAACCTATATAATGTTAATAGTAAAGTTTAAAAGTGAATTTTTCAAGTTATTTCTGTTCTTGAAGGCTAAAAGTAAATTTAATAGGTGTGGGAGGAGGTTTTTTTTATAATTGAGGCGAGGGGCACATTTGGAATCCCCAAAAATATTAATTTATAGTAAAATAAAACCACATCCAAAAAACCTCCAAAATGTAATATTTTATAATATTTGATGATATAAGGTTGTAATATCATGAACTAATAAATTTTAGACAGGTTTTTCTATCAATTTAAACCTTATCATTTTAATTAACCCTTAGTTGTTCTATTTTAATTTTAACTAAGGTAACAAATGCTTCATTATTAAAATAATAAAATTTTACTTATTTGATATCAATTAGAACATAAATTAAAAATTTATAATATATATACCATATCATAATTATTTTATATTTTAAAAAAATTATTGTGATTTTTAAATAATTTAATAAAACATTATTTTGGCAAAATATCAATAGTGTCAATTTTAACATTATTCTTTTCTTGGATTTTTAAAAAAACCAAAATAAGATTATATCATAGAACCAAATACATTATTATATACCTAAGGGTTAAAGATAATATATAAAGTTTATTTGAAATATTATTTTGCTCAAATTATATTTATTTAAGTATTTTTAATAATATTTATTTAATATTTACCTTAATAAAATAATTACAATGTTTTGTGTAATTATTTAATAACCTTATTTGTTGCATTAAAAATAAAAATAAAATAATATTATTAATATAAATCTACTATATTTCATAGGAATACTTATAGTCGAATATATCTTCTGGAAAATCCAACATAAAAAATGTTATACTTATTAAAACATGAATGTGACAACTTTAACATCACTTTAAATAAAATATTATTAGTATCATAATCTTTTCCATATTGCTTCAAATGGTCATTAAATAGACCCTTGGATGATTACAGTCGAAATATACTATAAAAAATAATATTTTTTTCAAGTTTTTTTCTTTTAATGGTCTTTATAATGTTAATAAAAATTATTTTATTAATTTTCCATCAATTAAATAATTTCTACATCATCATTGTATAAGCATTTACGGTAATTATTTCATCTCTAAAAATTATAAATATATTTCCATGATGTACATAATTTCACTATATTTTTGGAGACTATTTATTATCAATGTTATCTCATATTTATCAACATATTAAAATTATTCTACTTATAAGAGATAACTGGGTGACATGTTGTCCATTTCTTTTATTTAAATAATATATATGTCATTTTCAGGGAAAAGAGTCCATTAAATAAGTAAATTCTAATCCCTGAGTGTTATAGGTATAATTTTATTTATCCAATAGTATTTTGGTAGGTTTTAGGGTAATTTGGTTGTCCTTATCATTTTATTTGTTACCCTAATTTACCCTATTTAACTTTAACTGTGGTAAATAAAAAATTACTAAAGTTACTATTTATAAAATACAAAAAATAAAAGGATACTATTTAAATAATTTGGACCCACTAATTCAAAATATGAAATCCACTTTTCAAAATTTGAAACATAGAAGTTACAGTAATTAATTTAAAATTATTCTTATTGTCGAAATGTAAAATGGGTTTTTAAAAGTTAAAACATTGCAAAAGATTGACATATTTTTACATAAAAATTCAATGTAAAATTAATGAAAATGACCTAAATTATATTGAATGATAAAAATTTATTCTATTTATAATTTAAAACCATTCAGTAATTTAATTTAACTATATAAATTATTTCGATGAAAAAAGTTGTTCTCAATTAAAATTTAGTGTACTTTTACTATTTATTAAAACTTGAATGTTTTCATAAAAATATCAAAATTTCATCCAAAGTAAATTTTTATATCCTTATTACAAATAACATGTTTATTTTTTAAATTTAATATATAAAATTTTCAAGAACTAGATTTAAAATAGGTGCATCATCAAAAGGAAACAAAACTACATTTTTTTTAAAAAAATACTTCTTTTATCTGAAAAAATGAATTTGTTCTTATATAATATCTAGAAAACATATAAGATGAATTTTAAACAATATATTAAATATATTAAACATATATTTCATTAATAAAATTTAAAAATAATGATTTTATTATTTTATAAACCCACTTTCTTTCATTTAAATAGTTTTTTAGAAGTTAATATTGTTCATACCCCCCCCCCCATTATAATGACTAGGTTATAAGGTAACATGATAATATTTAGTTGTTCAATTATACTCAGTAATATGTGAAATTAATTATATCAAAATAACTTGAAATTGTTTGTAACACAATCCAGGAATAGTGTTTCATATACCACAAGCTAAGTCGGTGTTGCGTATTATGCAAGCTTATCTTGGTGTAGTGTACAACATAAAACATAAAATATATTTAAAAAATATATTATAAAAATATCAGGGTGTTACATTATGCCCCCCTTAAAATGAATTTCTCACTCAAAATTTATCAGGGTTATAAAATTTTTACTACTTAAAAAAATTCATAGAAACCCACATCGTAAAAAGGAATACTAAAACTTCATTTTAAAAAAAAGAAAGTTAGAAATATAACAGTTACACAAAGTAACTGCTCACTGGGTTTCCACATAGAAAAAAATAGGTGGGAAGAAAAAATGTGGATATATATGAAAAATATAACCATCAATTTCTGATGGAGGGTGATAGAGAAAAATGTTAGGATAAAGTTAACAATCATAAATACATAAATCTGTGATGATTTAAGGGGCCATTTGATTCATCAGAAATGATGGTACTAGGGTAAAATTTTTTATTTTAAGATATTTTCCATATAGTTGAATAATGATAATAAATACTTACTTTATTAATTATAATATCATCCTTTCCTTGTTCCTTGGTCAATATCCACTTCATCTCTTATTCCAAAAAATGAAGTTTAATTTTTCATTCTTGAAGCATTAGTAAATCATGATATCCATAAATAGAATGATAGTTCATTTCATCTATATTTATCACAAAAAAATGTTATCACAAGTTATCAAATATTCATAAGTGAACCTATATTGAGATGATACTTTAATATAAAAAACTTCATATTAGGTTTAACTTATACTTTCCATAAATAGATAACCTTATAATCCTTCTAAAAGCTTAAAATCCAAAACTTTATAAAGAGGCGAACTATATTGGCTTAAAATTTATCTCCCATATATAATAATGTATCTCTTGTTGGTCACATTCCAAACATGTGAAAACCTTCATCATTTTTTCTCTTGATAATAACCTAAATTACCATATATCCATATTGAAAATATGCATGTTTCCTTTTTCTTAATTCCAAAAAGATGTAAACTTCATCCATGATAGAATAAACCAATTTTCAAAAAATCCTTAATCATTTCTAAGGAAATAATTACCATCCAATTTACTTATTCGGGACCAAAATATCATTATCTCATCATCATGATCATATTAAGGGTTATCCTTCCCATAATCATGTCTTTCAAATTATTACCCCAATCACTTTTTATGGTTACCAGTACCATTCAGAATATACTTTCCAATACCTAAGGAAAAACAATATTGTAACAATCCTTAGAGGTTTATTTATTCTATAATATTATAAAATTACTTATACAATATTATTCTTGATAAACATACAATCATTCCACTGTCTTCTTAAACCATTGACAAATATTCATCATTTTATTCCTTAACACTTCTTTTATATCATGTGTCATTAGTAATCTCTTCATCATCTAAAACATAAATACTGCCCATATGACCATGATGATTCTCTTCATGAGATTTTATCCTAGGGAATCAATTTTTATAATTCCCATTCATTCCACATTTCAAACATTTAACCATCGTTGATATCTTAGAAATACCATTATCCTTATAATTTATGTTAAATAAACCTTTTCCTTTGCTATTACTGGCTTTGTGTCCTTTTCCAAACCCAAAACATCTTCCAGTTCCTTTGAAATATTCTTCTTGATGCCTATTCCCACATGATTTACATGAGGAAAATTGAAATTTCCTTCCTCTATGATCACTATGAGATTATTGATCATATTATGAGATTGCTGATTAGGAATAATAATGATGTTTCTCCTTAAAACTCTCACTGTATTTGTTTTTCATGAGTAATATCATTCCATTGTCCATAATATTCTTCATTAACATGAATCCTCCTATTTCTAGCCATTTTCTAGAACCCAAAAAAGAAAATTATGAGTGATAATAATCATACTAGAAAAACACATAATCAAGGTAAAGTGCATTCAATATATAAAAACTTAGGTTTAATCCTATAATATCCATGATAATTACCAAAATTATAGGACTTTAACCTATAATTAGACTTATCCTTAGGACATCTCTAGATATACCTTATAACTATCTCTAGGGATCTCACTAAATTTTTCTCATCCTATTTTTCAAAGTTTAACTAAACCTTAGCTTTGATAGCAACAGTAAATACCCAAGGATTGACGTATAAGGAAATTACATTAATTTTGCATAATATAAAACAAAAATAGATTCCCAAATACCATATTATTTTAGTGTCTTTAGAAACTGAGAATACATTCTACTAACCTTGTGAAAGATCTTCAATATCTCCCATAAAGATCTTCCCCTTTAGTATTCCTACCTAAAACCTTTATTTATATCCTAGAGAAAAGAAAACATATGAAAATGTGACCTCAAATTCTTAGTAAGGTTAAACATGGAGAATATAAAACAAAACATAAACATACGAATGTAAAAACATGAACATATATTTTTAAAATCATATCATCTAAAAAAATATCAAAATATTGAGTCATGAAATAAATATTAGTAGTTCATAAGGCATAAATCATAAAGGAACAAGAACCATGAGAAAATTGTATTGGCATAAAACCTGGAATTTTGGAAAACACATACGCATAGAAAATAATCTCCATATTATCCAATGCTCATTTCCAAGACCATCATAGTGGAAAAATTCCATTACTGAACTGGGTTTACATGTCGTTCAAGCCTTGTATTACTTAACCAAATTTACTTTCCATTTCAGTCTTGTGTTACTGAACTAGATTTACTTTTTGTTCCATTTATTTCAATCTCATGAGATATAAATCTTTACCCAATGCATTTGAGGGAGATATAGGTTCCACCCATCGTATAATGAAATCATTATTACATGTTCCAAAAAACATTAATCATTAATCATAGCATAACCCAAGGAATAAAATGGGTTTCTTAAACATTATTCCATCATAATCCATATAAAAAAATGTATTTCATAAATATCATTCCAACATAATCAAACCATAGTAACAATAAGGATATAAACACACCCCTATTTAAATAATGTCACCTTAGATGAAAAATAATTTTGGTAAAAAACTACATATTAATTCATGAGGAAAATATCCTTTCTTTTTCAAAAACATATTATTTTATCAAAATGACACACAATTTTAAAATAAAATATTTTATTTGAAAATAAACTTGAAATTGTGTAGATGAAGTTTCATGGAAATAAGGAGTTATGAAGGCTTAAAAATATATTCCTGGAGTATAACTTAAAAAACATTTTCCTCGTACTTTTGCTGAAAAATTCAAAAAGTACCTCATATCAAATAATGAAAAAAGATTCCTTTCATACCATTTAAAAAAAATCACCAATGGGTAAAATTTACATTAAAAAATTTTATAAGAATATAAATATTATTACATAATTAGGAAACATAGACGTGGATGATAAATATACCCCAATAAATACATATGTATAAACAATCTCGAATAATAATGAGATTGTTAAAGTATCCCTTACCTTAGGTATAATTTCTTTTGTATGTATCTAAACCTCCTATATAATGATTTATATAATTTCATTGAATTATTACAAAATCATAGTCATTTTTATGATATCATATATGATCCTATTATCATCTTCTTTTTAATAACATTTCATTATTACTTGTTATTCAGGTATTAACTGCTTCATTTGCTTATGCATGTTTTGTCGAATAAGTTCTGGTTCACCTTAATAGTTCATAGTTATGTCATTAAAAAATGATACTAATATTATATATATCTTATTTATTTATTCTATACATTTGTATAATCATTCTTTAATGAAGATCGTGTAAAATGAATCGCATCACATTTTGAAGATGGTAGGCCTTACGTACACACAAGCGACGATATCATTCCCATAATTGTGGAATAGTATGGAAGTGGATAGTATATATTTTGTTTCAAAATCCATATAATATTATAATATATATATATATATTCTTTCCATAATTATATCCATCCAAGTAAGATGGTTGTGAAAAACATATTACACCACGGTGTGGAGACGGTAAGTCATACATACGCATGCGTAGTGATTTCATTTTTTGTAGGATGGATGGAAAGTTGAATATGGTTGTTCCATGACTATAATAACATATAAAAAATAATTTATAATGTATTTATTACTTTATAATGTAACAAACTCATGAAGAGGAATTAGAAGAAGAAATAATTTGAAAGAATTGGTAGAGGATATTACCTCTTCTTCGACGTGCTCCCTCTAAATATCCTCTTAAAGGCACTAGAGTTAGTATTTAGAGAAGAAAATAAACTCTATAATGTAACTAGGGAAGTTGATAAGGGAAATGGGAAGGTAATGACCAGTATTCGAGGATAAAAGTGAAGTTAATAGGCGAGGGATTAGGTTCCCTTTTATAAGTGAGGTGAGGGGCACATTTGGAATCCCCAAACATATTAATTTATAATAAAATCAAACCACATCCAAAAAACTCAAAAATATAATATTTTCGAATATTAAATAAGATAAGATTTTAATCTTATCAACCAATAAATTTTAGGCAAGTTTTCCAATCAATTTAAACCTTGTCATTTTAATTAACCCTTGGTTATTATATTTTAATTTTAACTAAAGTTACAAATGCTTTAATACTAAAATAATTAAATTTTACTTATTTGATGTCAATTAGACCCTATATTAAAATTTTAGAAAATTATATACCATATCAATTTTATTTTATATTTTTAAAAATTTATTGTTTTTTTAAAATAATTTAATAAACTATTATTTTGACAAAATATCAATAGTGTCAACACTATTTGTTTCATGGATTTTTAAAAATACCAAGATAAGATTCCATCCTAGAAAAAAATATTTTATTATATCCCTAAGGGTTCAAGGTAATCAATAAAATTTATTGCACATATTAATTAGCTCAAATTATATTTATTCTAATATTTTAAATAACATTTATTTGATATTTTTCTTAATAAAATAATTACAACTTGAGTTTTGTCTAATTATTTAACACTCTTATTTATTGAATAAAAATTAAAAATAAAATAATATGAAGAATATAAATCTACTATATTTTGTATGAATACTTATAGTCGAATATATCTTCTGGAAAATCCATCATTAAAAATATTATACTTATTAAAACATGAATGTGACAGCTTTAGCATCACTTTAAATAAAATATTATAAGTGTCATGATCTTTTCCATATGGCTCCAAATGGTCAATAAATAGACCCTTAGAGGATTATGGTTGAGAAATACTATACATATATGATTTTCTCAAGTTTTTTGGTCTTTTAATGGCTATTATAATTTTAATAAAAATTATTTTATTGATTTTTTATTAATTAAATAATTTTTGAATCATCATTGTATAAGCATTTAAGATAATTATTCACCCACAATCCATTTTTTTATTTTATTGAAAAACCAGTTTCAGGGTAAGTGGGAACCTACAGAATCATTCCTTCACATCAATTCACACCCTCACAAACAGACATTACAGAATTCAAAAAACAAAATAGTAAAACAATAATTATTTAATCTCTAAAAATTATAAATAAATTACCATGATGTAAATAATTTTCTATATTATCTAAGTTATCCTATATTTATCACTATATTAATATTATTCTACTTATAAGAGATAAGAGGGTGATATTTTTTCACTTTATTTTATTTTAATAACATATATATCTTTTTTAAGGACAAGATTCCATTACATCCAACGGTCCAAAGGCCTTCAAATATTTTTATTTTCTTATCATATTGTTTTTTACCATAATTTACCATATATAACTATAACCATGGTAAATAAAAATTACCAAAGTTACTATTCATAAAATCCCTAAAAATAAAAGAGTCTTATTTACATAATTTGGACCCACTGATTCAAAATATAGAATCCATTTTTCAAAATTTTAAACACATAAGTTTCAGTAATTAAATTAAAATAATTCTCATTTTTAGAATAAAAATCGTGTTTTTAAAAGTTAAAACAATGCAAAAGATTGAAATGATTTTACATCACAATTCAATGTAAAATTAATTCCAATGACCTAAATTATATTGATTTGATAAAAATATATTATATTTATACTTTAAAACCATTTAATAATATAATTTACCCATATAAATTATTTTGATTAAAAAAGTTGTTTTCAATTAAAATTTAGTGTATTTTTACTATTTATCAAAACTTAAATATTATCAAAACAATATCAAAAAAATCATCCAAAGTAAATTTTTATATCCTACTTAAAAAAAATTATGTTATTAAAATTAATATATAAAATTTTCAATAACTAGATTTAAAATAGGTTCCCCATCAAAAGGCAACAAAACTGCATTTTTTTAATACTTCTTTTATCTAAAAAATGAATTTATTCTTATATCATATCTAGAGAACATATTAGATAAATTTTAAACATTATATTAAATATATTAAACATATATTTCTTTAATAAAATTCATCAAGAGTGATTTTATTATTTTATAAACTCACTTATTTTCATTTAAATAGTTTGTTTATAAAAAGTTAATACTTTTCATACCTTCCATTATAATGACTTGGTTATAAGGTAACATAATAATATTTAGTTGTTCATTTATACTCATTCTTTCATGAAATGAATTATATCAAAATAGCTTGAAATTTTTTGTAACACAAGTCAATCATAATGTTGCGTATACCGCAAGTTAAACCGGTGTTGCGTATTGCGCAACTTTATCTTAGTGTAGTGTACAACACAAGACATCAAAGAAATTTAAAAAAAATCCATCTCATAAGAATATTATGGTGGTATACGTAACCACCTGTGGTTCTAACTCACATGCACTAATTACTATATTTAGTCACAAGAACCAACACTATTGCATCTCTTAAGAAAAATGATAAAATAATGATTAAAATAATGGAAAACCCCACCTCTCCTCCACTATAAAACCACCCCTTCCCCCTCTTGTCCTCACACCTCTCAATATTTTCAAATTTTCCAAATTCTGTCCAATCTTCTACCCAAGCCACCTCCCCACGTCCAAGATCTACTGGTCTCACCAAAAGTCCAAAACCAAAGGCCATAAGGAGGTTCTCAAGGAGGATAATTCAAGAGGTAAAAATCATCTTTCTTTTTATTTTATTTTCTTTTCAATTCTTTTTATTTTATTATAATCTATTCAACTCCCCTTATCCAAGAGGAATGAAAAATCAATTATTATATATATACTGTAATTTTATCATTTTTATGTAAAATTATTCATCAAACTATCTCCCCTCTACCTTTTATTTAAAAAAATAAGAACATTGTCTGTGATGTGTCGATTTTCCAACATCATGGATGATGTGTTTTCAATTTAAGTTATTGAATTCATGGATGAGTATAAAATCATTTTAATGGTTGAAATATATTGTAAATTTTATTATATAACCTCTTTTATTTTATTAAATTAACATATATACATAATATTAAATTATATAATGAAACAATTTTAGGATTATTGAAGAACTGCCAAAATGATCTAAACAAATATCATTAATGATTTATCTAATGATTGATCATCATATATGGGATAAAATGATTTATGGTATCATTAAATATTTTGGAAACATATTAATACCATTTCATTACACCTCTAGAGTTTTGATTCCATTCAACAAGAAAATCCATTATGAATTGACCATAGAAACCATGTAAAGCACACACATGAAACAATGGAAATAACAAAATATTATGAATAAATGGGTGGAATGGTGTTATAAAATGATTATATAAGGTGTTATAAAAATTAATATGTTTCTATAAAATATTAATAACACTCTTTTAACCATTATATAGGAGGTTTAAACACATTTTAAGTAAGATGATCTTGAGGTAAAAGAATTCTTAACCCCATTTACATTCTCCAGGTTAACCTTATACTTCATTAATTATGGGGTAATAAGATTATTTGTGTATTGATTTTTGTTTATATTATGTTTTATTATACTTATGTATAGTTTATACACAAATTCATTTCATTTTATCAATTCTCATATCAATTTTATGATATTTTTAGAGGACTTTTCTTTTAAAAACCTCTTTTAAACTTCTATTTTTACAAAATTAAAAAGGGATGTTTTATTGAAAATATTCATCTTTTTTTATTAAATTTTGGTTCTTTTTAATTGTTTATAATAAAGGTTGAGACCTATTTCTCTTTCCAATGCATTGTGGATGTGTAATTTTGAGTTCGGTCGTATAGTTACTCCAAGTGTAAATGTGATGGTTACACCATAAGGTAGTCGTGAGAGTTACATTGTTAGTTAGTTGTGAGGGTTACAAATCATAAGGTAGCCACGAGGGTTAAAATATTAAGTAATTAATTCCTCATGCAACCTATATGGTTTAATTATGTTTTCTATGTTTTATGGAAATCTCTTGTTTCAAAAACTAAGCACATGACACTTTATGGGTGAGAAGTATGTCTTTGTGAAAATGATTTCCTATGTTTATAAGTATTCATGGACTAATGGTTTATCTCATTCTTTTTATATCCCTTACTAAGGCTTTTGTTCTCATCCCAAGTTTAAAAAAAAATACAGGGTTTAAGGATGGGTAAGAGGAAAGGATAATCCAAGATGAATGTTGTAAATACTTTTTATGAAAATATTGCATGTTTTTATAATACACTTGTGTTTTATGAAAAACAAATGGACATTGTTTTAAGTTATACCAACTTTGTATACTTTTGGGTTGATATGTATGAATTATTTTATAATTATCTAAAACTATAAACTGAAAAGTTCTTTGGGAATGTAAAGAAGTGAATTCTAAATTAATTTACTAGATTATGTAATGTTTAAGGCCAGGTCCTTATAGTTGGTATCATATCACAATTTAAATAACTTTAGGGGTTAGAATAATGTTAATAGAATTCCATAAATCATTTTTACCTTATTTTTATGTTTAAATGATATAGAATTTTAATATTACCATGTTTCTTTGTCTAATATATGTCTGTTCAGAATTGTTTTCCATAGAAGAAACAGGGAATCTGAAGTAGGAAGGCATCGAGAGGATGATATCTTTCTGAATCTGCAACTGGGAATGATGGGAATTGGAACTGAATGGTTTGTGACATTATGGTATTAGTTTACGCAAGAAATAAATGTTTGTTGAATCCATGAAAAAGAATAACCAGAGCTACCACAATGTAATATGACGATAGTGGAACATTTTATGAGGCAACACCCTTCTTATTTCAGTGGATCTTCAGACCTAGTGGTAGCTGAAAAGTGGATTAAATCCCTTGAAAAGATATTTTATGTTATGGGGTGTTCAAATAATCAAAAGTTTAGTCCTTCCATTTATTTTTTTGAAGGTGAATCTAACCATTGGTGGTCAATGGTCAATAATATTAGGGATAGTTTTGAGATTGATGCCTTGGAATTAAATGAATTTAAAAATATTTTCCTTGAAAAATATTTTCATATGGTTGTATGACTTAGGATAGAAAATAAATTCCTTGAATTGAAACAAAATTAGGAGTATTCAGTTTCCATGTATGAAGAATACTTCCCCATATAGGAAATGTACACTCCAAATCTTATTTAGGATCTTGATAGAAAAAGAAATCATTTTTACTCAAGATTAAAGCCAAAATATCAAAGGTAATTAGCTTCCAATGAATTCAAAAGTTATGATAAACTTTTCTGATGTGATGAGAGGGTATAAATGGATTTTGTAGGTGATCATGTCTACTTTGAAAATAAGTAGAATAAGAGGTCCATATGTAAAGCAATGGGTAATAATCAATCAAAGAGAACTAAAGGTAAGAAAGTTCGGTTTTTAATTTGTTAAAAGTGTAGTAAAAAGAACCCTAGGGAATTTCTTAACAAAACTAGAAAGTGTTTTAAATGTGGTAAGTTTGAACATATGGCCTGAGATTATAATGAAATGAAATTAAGATCAATTTTTATAAGAAAACTATAAAGTGTTTCAAATGTGGTGAGATGGGTCATTATGAAAATACATACCTAAAGAAAGATCTGAATGATGGAAAATAGTAACATTATAAGTAGAAAGGTGTAGTGAGATCCTTTTCGACTACATAAATAGATATATGGCCATCCAATGAAGTGGTATCATGTACTTTGTTTACTCTGATATTTCTAATTTCTTGTTTGATACAGGGTCTACACATTCCTTTATTTTGGAGAAAATTTCTGGTAAATTATAAATTTAACCTCAAGAAATGGGACCAAAACTTATGGTTAAAACACCAGGGGGAAATATTATTGTAAAAAAATCATTATAATAATCTTCCTGTTGTTATCTATGGAAAGACTTTACCTGCAAACCTTGTTTTTTTTCTCTTAGTAGAGTTTGATGTTATTCTAAGTATGGACTGGATTTCTATTTATCATGCTAAGATTGATTGTAGAGATAAAGAAGTTTTTTTTCAGAAAGAGTTTCAGTTTGTATACAAGAATGAACCCATACAATTGATAACATATAAGGAAGCTAAGAAACTATTAAAAGATGGAAATGAAAGCTATATTTCTCATATTATTGAAAATAAGGGAACCATTCAGATTAATGATGTACCAGTGGTAAATGAATGCCTTGATGTTCTTCCTGATGAGGTACCTGGTGTTATACCTAATCGGGAAGTTGAATTTACTATTGAATTTGTTCTTGATTCTAACACAATTTCAAAAACCCCTTATCTAATGGATCAAGTGGAACTTATTTAATTAAAAAAAATCAGTTGCTAGACATTCTCGAAAAACCCAATCATTTTCTACCTTCTTCTCACCCTAACCGTCGAGCTGGCTAGAAATTTCATGGTGTCATGGTGATGGTCTAGAGTTTTAACTTCAGATGTTTCATTCTAGGGGTTTCCACCACGTTTCGTGTCAGTTGTGGGTGTTTTGGGAGGATCTAGTCTCTATATACGAGTTTGAGTGCGGTGATGGGATCTTAGGATTTGTCTTGTGGTGAGGTCTTCCTCCGGTGAGATCTATCTTTGAAGAGGTCCTCAATTCGGTATTGGTTCATGATTTTTGTTCTTCATTTGCATTTTTTTGTTTTGGATATGAAATGGCTTTGGTGGCTTGCAGTGTTGACAGTGGAAGATGGTGGGATGATGATACTTATACGCCGATTCTCTTTGGTTTTTATTTCTAGCTGAGAATAATGGATTTTTGTTTGTTGTTGAGTTTTATGTCGAGTATGAGTTGCAGAAGGAGGAGGATGAACAATCTATATACTGGTCTTATGAAGGTTTTATTTTTTGATGAATTTTCTACTTCATGGAATTCTTTTTGTGGGAATGTTTGCATTGTGATCGCGCAGTTTGAGTTCAAGATAATTTGAAACAATTTCAACTACAAGGGTGTGCTCCAGAGGGGGTTCAGAGTATAGTTTTCACCTAGTCATTACTTTTTGGATTCAGATGTTTGAGAGGGTATGGAATTTCCATCGATACCAGGCATGTGCATCCTTGCATGGAACATCTTTTCGAGCAGTGATGAGAAGGTGGAATCTGTTCTTAATGATTTTCATGTTGTCTAGGGGCCTTGATTTGTAGCTTTGAATATGTTGTTTTTAGCCTTTAACTAACTGTAGAGGCTTGTCTGTTTTCAAATTCATTGATGTCATGTTGGGTTCCCCATTATCCCTTAAAATGGAGTCTATGATAATAATAAAAAATTATTTTTCCATCAAAAATAACATTACTATTAAGAATAAGTATCTTTTTCCTCATATTGGTGACTTGTTTAATCAGATCCAGGAAGCTCCATATTTTTTCAAGATTGACTTGAGATATGGGTACCATTAGTTGATGGTAAATAAGGATGACATCCTGAAAGAATTTTTTCGTGCTAAATATGGGCATTATGAGTTTGTTGTTACACCCTTTGGTTTGACAAATGCCCCTATTGTATTCATAGATATTATGAATATTTGTATAAGTTTTTTTTTGTTTTTATTGATGATATTTTGTTCTTTTCAAAAATTTATGGGGATCATGAAAATCATTTAAGGATTGTCTTTCCATCTCTCAAAAAAAAAGAAGTTATATAGAAAATTTAGGAAATGTGATTTTTGGTTGAAATATATTTCTTTTCTTGGGAGGATTGTAAATAAGTATGGAATAACAATTGATCCTTCCAAAACAAAAGTGGTTGATGAATGGACAAGACCTAAAAATGTTACAGAGATTCGTAGTTTTCTTGGATTATCATGCTATTATCGATGGTTTGTTAAAACCTTTGCATGGTTATTTAGGCTACTAACTAAGTTAACACAAAAAGGGGTTAAATATATTTGGACATAAGAATGTAATTTTTGTTTTTAGGAACTAAAGAAGATATTGATGAATGATCCAATTTTTTCTATGCCTTCCAGAAGTGGTGATTCTTTTCATCTACAGTGATGCTTCATTGAAAGGACTTGGTTGTGTTCTGATGCAGAATGATCCTGTAATTTATTATGCTTCAAGACAACTAAAACCTCATGAGTTAAATTATACCACACATGATTTGGAATTAGTATCTGTGGTTTTTTATTTTAAAATTTGTAGGCATCATTTATACAGAGCCAAATGTGAAATATATACTAACCATAAAAGTCTAATGTATATATTCAATCAGAAGGAGTTAAACATGAGTCATAGAAGATGGATTGAATTGATAAAGGATTCTGATTTCATGATCAATTTACATCTTGGAAAATAAAATAAAGTCTCTGATTCCTTGAGTCAAAAACATCACACATCATTAACCATGTTACGTTTGGAACAAGACCCCTTGATTAATGATTTGATGAATTTTGGATTGGAATTTTTTAGTGTAGGAAATTCCTCTATTTTGTTTCAGATGTCAGTGTAGTCGTCTCTATCAGATAGAATTAAGCAAGCACATAAGGAAGATGAAGTGTTGTAGAAAAAGGTATAATTGGTGAAAAATTGAAAGTTTCCAGAATTTAACGTTGATAAATATTGTGTTTTGCGATTTGGGAATAGATTATGTGTGACTTGTGATTCCCAGTAGAAGAAATAATTATTGTCTAAAGATCATAGTTCTCCATTTTTAGTTAATCCTGGAAGTACTAATATGTACAAAGACTTTAGGGAGTATTACTAGTGAGATGGAATGAAAATAGATATTGGATATTTTACCATGAAATGTTTGACATATCAACATGTCAAATTATAGTGACACACAATTATAAATTTTGGCTATTTCCACGACCTAAAACCATGGATATAGGGGTCAAAACCATGGCTATAAGTTATATCCATGATTCCAGATGTTCGTGGAACGTAATGGCATGGCTATAGAAAAAGGATATATCCATGGTTTTAAGAGGATATTTCCACGGTTTCCATCATGGCAATAGACCCTATAGCAAAGATTTTGGAAACCGTGGTAATATCTCAAACAGTTATCCATCATGGATATAGGTTGATATACATGGTTTAAACTATGGATATATCCCATGTAAATTGTAGCTATATATTTAAAATAAATAGCTCACAGCTAGATTTGATCTCCTTAACTATGCTACCATAGACTGGATGACTTGCCAATACACTACGGATATCTTTTGGTATATATATATATATATATTGTTGTATATATCATTATGAACTATGGAAATAGAAGAAACAAGCATGTCTATAGCTCTTCCCACTATTTCCTAACATGGATTTTTCCCCATGCTATAGCGGGAAACCTATATCCATGGTTCTATTAAACTATGGCTATAGGCAGAGGCTATTTCCACAGTTTCAAAGAACCATGGAAATATCCTTTTATGAAACACCATATATCCAAGGTTTAAGAAAACTATGGATATATATGTAGTTTATAGCCATGGTTTAGAAAAAACTTTGGCTATAGCCTTCGTATAAATACTTATATCCACAGTTTTCCAAAACTGTGGCTATTAGTCCCTAGATATAGCCTAGTTTTCTAGTTATGAAAAATACCAAAGGGGATGCTTCACCCTTTGTCAGTACCTGAGTGGAAATGGGAAAATATATTCATGGACTTTGTGGTGGGACTACTAATGAATTATCAAGGTAACAATACGATTTGGGTTATTGTTGATCGACTGACTAAATCTGCACATCTCATTCCTATTTGAGGTACTATGACTTTGGATCATCTTTCTCAACTGTACCTCAAAGATATTTTTAGGTTACATGAAGTTACTCTTTCCATTATATCTAAATATGATCCTAGGTCCACTTATAACTTTTTTAAAGGCCTTAAGAAGTCATTGGGTAGAGAATCAAATTTCATCATAGCCTTTCATCCTCAATCTGATGGAAATACTGAGAAAACAATTCAGACATTTCAATACATGATTTGAGGGAAGTTGTTATCAACATATTTCTTTAGTTTATTTTTCTTATGATAATAGATCTCATTCCAGTATACATATGAAACCTTTTGAGTCATTATATGGAAAGCAGTGTCGAAGTCCATCTTTTATGGATGAAGTCGAGGAACGAATAATGATAGGACCATAATTAGTATAGGAAGTGGCTAAGAAATTAAAGATGGTGTAGCATCACATGGTGACAGCTCAGAGCAGGCAGAAAAGTTATACAGATAATAGGAAGAAAGACTTTTCTTTCTAGGTAGGTGATAATGTTTTTCTTAGAATCTCACCATGAAAAGGTGTTATGAATTTTGGTAAGAATGAAAAGCTAATTTCATGGTTCATTGGACCTTAGGAAATCTTATATAATGTTGGACCAGCCACCTACCGAGTAGCTTTTCCTCTGAGTTTATCTCAAGTACATAATGTTTTTCATGTTTCGATGTTGAGAAAGTATGTGCTAGATCAATATCATGTTTTGAGCACAGAAGTAGTTCGGCTAGAAGAGAACCTTTCTGGTGAAGAAAAACTTGTTCAAATTCTTGATCATAGAGAGAATGTTTTGTGGAATAAGGTAATGCACCAGGTTAAGTTTGTTGTGGAGAAACCACATATTTAAAAAAGAAACATGGGAATCTAAAAATTCTCTAAGAGAAAGGTACCCTCACTTGTTTAATAAATAAATAAATAATTATGAGGATGCAATTTCTAGAAGGTGAGAAGAATCTAATAACCCAAGTACTTATAAAACAGTTTGTTTTCATTCTGGAATTAAATATTTGAATTCATTATAAATTTATAATCAAATAATTGTTATCTATATAAATTAAGAAATTTACACCAATGAAATAGTAACTTGACCTTAGAAATAGTAAAATGACCTTTAGGAATAGTAATTTTGGCCAATAGAATAGTAACCTCACTTATGAGAGTACAAATAAAATTATTATATCTTATAAGTATAATCGTTATATATTTATATAATGGAATAAGTAAATAAATGTTTTGGAAATGATAAATTAACTATTGGTATTTTTGTAAGTCATAAATATTTAATTACAATTATATAATCAATTTAATGATTTAAAAGAAAATTTATTTTCATAAAATATAATTATAAGTTAATATTTTATTTTCTTAAGGTTATAATATAATTTTATGAGACCATGATTTATTTTTCAATGTTTTATAAAATCAGTTATAGTTTTAAAATTGTTATTTTTCAAATAAATTATAATTTTATTTAAAAATTAAATTTATCATATTTAGATAATTATTTTGATAAAATGGAGTTAATTTTTTAATTCTACACATTGAAAATGGTTGGGGTGAATATTTTGTATTTTTCTGAAATACTTGAATTTTTTATGAATAGTGAAATATGATAATTTATGAAATAAGCTAAATACATAAATTATTAAGTCATGGATGATGTTATGATGAGGTAAGAACCCTCGGTTCGAAATTAGATTTACTAAACTTTATTTAGTTACAAGAACCAATAATATTTCTTATCTTGATCAAAATAATAAAATAATGATTAAAATAATGGAACCCCTCCCCCCACCTCTCCTCCACTATAAATATCACCCCTTCCCCCTATTCTCCTCACACCTCTAAAGCTTTGATAATAGTCCAAATTATGTCCAATACTCTTCCCAAGACTCCTCCCCACATCCAAACCTTCTTTTCTCACCAAAAGTCCAAAACCAAAGGCCTTAAGGAGGTTCTCAAGGAGGATAATTCAAGAGGAAAAAATCCTCTTTCTTTTTCTTTTATTTTCTCTTTGATTATTTTTCTTTTCTTATACTCTATTCACATCCCATTATGCAAGAGGCATGAAAAATCCAGTATCATATTTGTAATTTATTTTTATCATGTTTATGGAATAATTCATCATCAAACTCTCTCTGCTCTCCCTTTAATTCAAAAAATAAGAACATCGTCTGTGATGTGTCGATTTTCTGACATCATGGACAATGTGTTTTTAATTTCTATAACCACCTTCATGGCTGGTGATAAAACCATTTTAATGGTTGAAACAGATTTTAAATTTTATTATATAACCTCTTTTATGTTCTGGAATTAACATATATACATAATATTCAATTATATAACAAAACTAGTTCATGATTATCAAAGAACCACCAAAATGATTTAAATGAATGTCATTAATGTTTTAGCTAATGATTCATCATTATATATGAAAAAAATTATCTATGGTATCATTAAATATTTTGGAGACATATTAATACCATTTCATTCCACTTATGGAGTTTCTCTTCCATTCGACAAGAAATGCCCATTGCAAACTGACCATGGAAACCATGTAAAGCACGCACCCAAAGCAATGGAAATAACAAGATATTATTAATAAATGGGTGGAATGATGTTATAAAATGATCATATAAGGTGTTATAAAAATTAATATTTTTCTTTAAAATATTAATAACACTCTTTTAACCATTATATAGGAGGTTTAAACACATTTCAAGTAAGATGAGCCTGAGGTAAGGGAATTCTTAACCCAATTTCTATTATCTAGGTTAACCTTCTACTTAATTAATTATGTGGTACTAAGATTAATTTTTTAATGAATTTTATTTATATTATATTTTATTATGTGGATTTATAGTGTATTCACATATTACTTTCATTCTGTTAATTCTCATATTAATTATATGATATTTGAAAGGGAATTTTTAAAAAAAATATTATTTTAAACTTATATTTTTACAAAATTCAAAAGGTTTGTTTTATTGAAAATATTATTATTTTATGATTATGTTCTAGTTTTTTTGTAATTTTTTATGATGAATGGTGGACCTATATCTTCCTTCAATGCATTGGGTATGTGTAAGTTAGAGGTCGGTTGTATGGTTACTCCAAGAGTAATTGTGATGGTTACACCATAAGGTAGCTGTGAGGGTTACATTGTAAGGTAGTCATGAGGGTTACAAAATATAAGGTAGCTATGAGGGTTACAATATTAAGTTAGTGATTACCAAATTAACCTATATGGTTTATTTATATTTTCTATGTTTTTTGTAAATCTCTTATTTCACAAAGTACATGATACTTTATGGGTGAGAAGTATGTCTTTGTGAAAATTATTTCATATGTTTATAAGTGTTCATGGGATAATGGTTTCTCTCTTTCTTTTTATATCCCTTACTGATCTTTTTTTTCTCATCCTGTGTTTTAAAAAAATCATAGTTTTTAAGTATGGGTAAGAGAAAAGGATAATACAAGGTGAGTGTTGTGAATAATTTTTATGAAAAGATTTTTTGTTTTTATTATAAACTTATATATTATGAAAAAAATGGATATTATTTTAAGTTGTACCCACTTTTTATGATTTTGGGTTGATATGGATGAATTATTTCCTAATTCTCTAAAACTATAACTTGAAAATATCTTTGGGAATGTGAATAATTTAATTTTAATGGAATTTACTAGATTATGTAAGGTTTAAGGCTGGGTCCTTATATTCCCATATACTTGAGGATTGCCTTAATAAAAAACTAATGTTGTTCTCCTAGAACTACTTGATATATTCCTACCATGATCAATATATAGACAACATCATTTCTAGAACATAACATGGAATGCATTAATGATCTTATCACTGAAGCGTATGGGATCTTTATCATTATCTCTTTCTCATTTTGTGTCTGAGGAAACATTTTCTTGGAAATATGTATACTGTGTGACACTAGAACCAATCCCCTCTTGAATTATTCCATAATAAATCGCTTTAGTATTTGGTCAATGTATTTACTTTGACTTAGACTAATAATCCTCTCATATCTATCAGGAATGATATTGATCCCTATAATATAGGCTTCTTTACCTAATTACTTTATAGAGAAACACTTGATTAACCAATCCTAAACAGACTATAAGAATGGTGTGTCATTTCTAATAAATAATATTCCATCAACATAAACTAATAGGATAACAAATTAATTATCACTAAACCTCTTATAAACACATGGCTCACATTCATTCTTAATGGAACCAAAATCTTTTATTGCTTCATTGAATCAAATATTCCATGACCTGGATGCTTGCTTCAATCCATAAATGGATCTCTAGAACTTCAAAATCCATTTTTCATCACAAGGAGTCACAAACCTTTCTAGTTTTTTCATATAGACAGCTTCTTGATGGTTCCCATTAAGTAAAGTTATTTTGACATCCATTTTAAAAATTTAATATTCATGGTAAGCTACTATATAAATTATAATTATGATGGATTTAAACATGGTAACTAGTGAAAATATTTTATCGTAGTCAATTCTTTAATGTCGTTTAACCCCTTTATCCAGTAAAATTTCTTTATAGGTATTTACTTAACCTTCCATGTCCCATTTTATCTTAAATACCCAATTAAACCCTATAACCTTTACAGAAAGTCGTGCATCGGCCAAAAACTAAACCTTTTTTTGATACATGGAATTCATTTCAAAATTCATGGCTTATTTCCATCTTGTAGATTCTAAGATCTCTACTACCTCTTTATAGGAGATAGGTTTATCATTTTAAACCAATAATGAGTTTACATCTTTTGGGACTAGAAAAACATATCTCTATGGTTCTCTTACCTCTCTAGTACTCATACACAGTACATGTGTTTTCGGAACTACTTCTTTATTGGGACCTATGGAATCTATTCAAGCATCAACTCTTGTGTATCTTGAGCATCGACATCATCAAATTTAATCTTTATCCCTCTATCCTTTTTAAGTATTTTCTCCCTCTCAAGAAAGATTTATTATCTAGCGATAGTCACTTTCTTATATGAGGGGTTGTATAAGGATACCCTATAAAGATGCACTTTATTCCCCAAAGCACATGTTTTTTCTAAGAAGTCATTAACAAATTTCTCTCAGCCCCATACACATGTATGTGATAAAACAGGTTTCTTTCCACTCTATAACTTGAATGGAATTCCATTTTCCACTTTAGTTGGTACTTGGTTTAATTTGTATGTCTTAGTTTCTAATGTATATCCCCAAATGGATAATGGAAAATCTTAATGACTCATCATTTATCATACCATGTTTATCAAGGTATAGTTCTTTTTTTAACTAACATCATTCCACTATGATGTGAAAGGTGGAGTGAGCTGAGATAGAATCCCAAAATCCTATAGAAAGTCGATAAACTCTTGGTTAAGATATTCGCCACCTAGATCTGATTGAATCATATTTATCTTCTTTACAAATTTATTATCTAATTTATTCTTTAATTCCATGAATTTTTTAAAGGAATAAAACTTATACCTCATCAAGTAGACATAGCCATATCTACTCAACTCATAAATAAAAATTATTATGTAAGAATATCCACCACTATATTTTACTTTAAATGGTCCACACACATCAGGGTATACCAATCCTAAAAGATCAGCATCCCTTTCACCATGTCCACTGAATGTAAGTTTAGTCATTTTTTCTTGTAAATATGCATGAAATATTTCAAGTGTTTTTAGCTCAGAAGAGTCTAAATAACCATCTTAACAGAGCTTTTTCAATCGCTTCTCATTTACATGGCCAATATGGTGATTCCATAGTTGGGTGTTATATGAGTCATGTGAACATGATCCGTTATCTATTCCCAAAACTTGGTTTTCATTATTTAATACATAAAGACCATTATTTAAAATTATCCAAACTATAAAATATGTTTTCCTTATAAAAGAATAAACTTTTATTTCCAAACTTGAAAATAAAACCATCCAAATCAAGGAATGATGAAAAAATTATGTTATTGGTAATAGTTGGTACATAATAAAAATCCATTAAAACCAAAATCATTACTATTTTTAATTAAATGTGGTAGTCACCACTAGTTATAGGAGCCAACCTCGCACCATTGGAATCCCACATATCCACCTCTCCTTTTGAAATCTTTCAGAATCTAATTGGTTCCTATATTTGTATATAGATATGATCACCACAAGCTATTTATAATACCTAATGTATAGGTATTGAAAGATCACACATGATAACTAACACACATTTCTCTTCCCCTTTCTTCTATGTGTTTTCCCACTTCCAGTGACCTTTCTTTCCATAGGAAAAACATACTGCCTCTTTTTCCTTGACCTGCCTTTGTATCTTCTCTTCTTGGAAGGATAGTGCTTAGGATATTTAGACTTATTATGAGTCTTTGGCTCCATTTCCTTGTTATTATTTTTCTTATTCACCATAAGTACCATGGGTTTTCCGTTCCCTATATCCTTATCCACTTGGTGAATTGGAGTAAGAATTTCCCAAAGAATCTTATCAATATTTCTCATGTTATAATTAATAATAAAACTAGATAAGGAATTGGGTAGTGATGAAAGTGTGAGATCTGTGTGCTACTCATCTAGGAATTTAATCCCAATGATTTCCAAGCACTCAATATATCTAATAATATTGAATACATGAAACCCATCTAGATCCAACTCTCCAATATTCATTTTCAATAGAGCATTGTAGATATCATATTTCTCTTATCTTTCCTTCTCTTGATAGAGATATTGAAGGTGAGACATCATGCTATATGTATCCAAGTCCTCATGTTGCTACAAAAACACATTGGTCATGCATAATAGCATGAAACAATAAACTTATATGGAATCATTCAAATGTTTCTCATATAGAGTTAACAATTCATCACTATCCTCATTAAAAGGTGCGTTAGGAAAAGGTTCTTCCAGCACATAAAATTTTATTGCATGGCAAAGTATAATGCATAAGCACCTTTTCCGCTCTTAGAAATTTGTGTTAATGATAAGGTTATCCTTATCAAGTATAGATCATAGTTATATGTTTGAAGTCATTTTATTACTGTTTCTAAAAATAAGATGAGAAAATTTTTAGTACTTTATCTGATAAAATTTAGACCAATAAATAAATCTTCTATTTATTAATCTTCTATTATTTTATCAAAAAACAATAGCCCTCACCATTATATTCATAATATCATATTTCTTGGACATTCTAATGGAAAGGATCCATATTCCCCTCTCATTACCCCATATTTGGTTGGTCGATAAAATTGAATGGTTTTAGGTAGAAATTTCAAAATTCAGCTGCATTAAACCACAATTCCTTGATCTGTTGAGTGGAATCCCCGATCCTAAAATCCTTAAATTGTATTTTCTAAACTATTTCCTCTTATTTATACCAAGTACTACTTTGGCAGTCAACCCTTGATTTGAACTAAGTTAAGTCAACCAAAAACTTCATGTTAGAATTCCCCGATAATTGAAAGCACCACACCTTTGGCTAGTCAAGCACTTTAAACTATGGTTCGATTTTAACTGAAGTGAGGGAAGGCTATACTAAATTAATATATAATTGAGGGATTTTATCTTTCATGTGTAGATTTTCAATTATTATCTTTATTATATTCTTGTTAATATTAAGTGGATTTACTTAAGTGATTAACCATGTCTTAGATAATATTTACGCATAAGCCAATTTATTTTAGTTCTATCTTGCATGCTTGTTAATTCATTAATTCATATGATCACAACAAAACATCCACAATGAAATAACCATGAAACTTGAAAAAAAATAAAACAATAAAGTGGTATGATCATAATCCTTTACTAATGATTAGTTTATCTAGTGAATGAGAAACTAACTATCGACCTAGGGGAAACACATTGAATTAATTAAGGTTCGTGTTGCATCTTTCCACCAACCCACCTATGTATCTCTCTTGGATTGGTTTTTCCTTAGCTCTAAACATGAACCTTCTCCACGAACATTGGAGCTCCATCCATTACATATCCTTTTACTCACATGCAGGTGAGGGGAAGGGGTTTACATAAAAGAAACCATGGGAATGCAAGCCCTTACATAATAAGAGGATTGATGGAATGCATTCTAACAATTTAATTTAATAAAAAATTAAATTAAACCACTTGCATAAAAAGTTCTGGTCTATGCTCATGATCATCCACATGCATGCAGTGAATTAAGAATTTTAATAAAATTAACATTCGATTCTAATTGTTCTTATTTAACATAAATCATTCTTGAATTATTTAATTATCTTCTTTAATTAATAAATTCTTTTATCTTAATTCTCATCCAAATTTCATTGAGATACTAATTAATCATAATTTTAAAAAATTAAATAAATTTATTTAAAATTAATTATGTATATAAATGTACCTTGAAGGTAACATGGTGATTACCCATATGAACTACCCAAGGTGTATTATACTCTTATACTATTTAATCTTGTGACATATGGCATACACTACTTATCACATACTTTCATGACGTGTATTATCAGCATAATGATTACACGAATTACATGATTTTTATGTCACATGTTATGATTAAATGTACGTAGAGTAATAACTGTAATATGACTCATACATGATATGGAGATCTGAACATTACACAAATATTAATTAAACATTTATATATATTAAAATTCATCACATGGAGTGTCCAATAAACTTAATGACCACACGCAAGAACATGATGATAATGTTTAAATTGAATAATAAATTATATTTAATTATACATAATTTGGTATAAGTAAACGGCATGTACAAGTTGGGTACACGGTGTGTTCGTTTCTCACTATCAATCCAAGTCACATGCTTAGGGACTCGGCATGTAAACCATGTCATGGAAAATATTGGAGTGCATGTCGTGTACATGGGATACACAGTGTGTGGTATCCAAGTTACACCATCACCAGTCAAGTAGTCCATGTAAGAAGATACACAACCTATCAGTAACTAAAGGATTACATGCTGTGTACATGGGCTACATGGTCGATACTCTGGCTGACTATGCATCAGGCTGGCCCAGTCAACATGTAGTGTATAAGTAAATTCACCATGTGTATTCAATGCACACACCTTGAATTATTTTTGAATTAATTATTCGTACATTGAACACTAGTGCATGGCGTGTAATTATAGTTACACGGTGTGTACTCTTGTCTTTACCATCCAGATTCCTCAGTACCTCTGAATGAGATCTTCAATTTTATTTCATTCATAAAATGTATCGATTACATTATATTTATGAGAAACTAAAGGGGAATAAGAAGATCTTTAAAGTAGTATTAAATAACAATTAAACATGAATTGAGAATCTATATGAAAAATGTGTAAATCAATCAATGATCTTTAAATAATTATAAATAATTATGTGGCTAATCTGATACCACTTGTAGGTTTCGAGTGCAGCGGAAACATGCGATGGGTAATGCCCAACTTTTATTTTTTTCATGATCAATGATCAGTCTGAGATTAACACAATGATAAATGTTGTGATCAATGGAATTTAATCGAATAAAACTAACAAGGGATAAAACGTCGGAACCAAGCATGAGATCATCACATATTATTTATAATTAATTTAATAAATAAAATAATTACCTTGTGAGAATTATTTTTTAATTGATGGATCTAAAAATATATCTATGTTGTATCTTCATTTTTTTGTTGGAATCAAGAGCATATTCCCTCTAATGGTGATCCACACATGTTATGCAAATCTCTGAATGTCGGCGTAGGAATCTTCGAGTACTAGCACGGAAGATCCAATCGCATGCATTGTTCACCTTTGATCGCCATGAGATTCACTTCCAATTAATTCCCCTTGATCTCTCTAGACTCAGGAGTGGGAGGTGGGCGAATATCACTCTTTGTTCTTGGGAGCATTCTTGGAGAAGGGATCTCTCTAGGGCTTTGAGAGGATTCTTCAGATTCATTGTGCACAACAAAAAAAAATGGATCTCAAGAAAAATAATATAATTAGGTTTATATATCACTAGGGTTATAAATAAATATTTTCACATGTGCCCTTTAATATTTATTTAATCCCTATGGAACCCCATGTCTATAATAATAAAATTATTATTATTTCTCAACACACACTTAACTTGTGAATTAAAATTAAATATTATTTATTCAAATAATATTCAATATATATTATTTTTTATTAGACCATAAAAATTGGCCCTGCATTCCTCCACAATATTTATCAGGCCTTGAATATTGCCTATTTATTTATTAAGTAAATATCACTACATTATTCTCCAATAAGTAAGTGAATATTATATTAATTAAATAGAAAATAAATATTTATTAAATTTTCCACTCACATAATGTTATCTCAAATAACTAGTGATAGAATATATGTGATCAACCAAACATAAATAATTATTAAACCATGTAAAAGATTAATATTTATTCAACTTGTTAAATAATAAATAATAATATATTATTTAACTAAGATTCTCGATACACTTAGTGTGTGACCCGCTAGGCCTCTTTCTTAGTGGCATGAGGTGAAGCATCCTAAAGCCTAAGGTTAGTGTCTAGAAACATGAAAAGGCACACATAGAGAAAGAATTTAATGTTAGAATGACATAATACCTCCTATAGATACTTACTATGCAATATAATCTCTTTATCATGATAAATCTAATTAATAAGTTTGCATGATGGTGCCATCAACCTATGTGATCTATGTCACTTTCTTTGAATTTCAGGAAATCAAACTTTCCTATAGAACACCATGGCCGTGGATTTATTTAGGATATATCATTTCCATAAAAGGGCCTAAGATATCAACTTCCTTTAAAGCATGGAAGGGATAAATCCATTATCACATTATTCATTAACATAATATTTCTCGTGATGCACTCAACATATCCTACCTTATTGTGAACATATGTCGTCACAGTTTTCATAAATACATCAAATTATGTGACTTACAATATTAATTAATAATAATCATAAATTCTAAAGATCAATACACACATTCACATATTGGAACATCCAATGACACATATTAATGTGGATTTCCTACTGGCGGGTCTCACTCTCATAATATGATACGCTAGATATTAATGAGGGCGTACACCATGTGAAGGTTCCTCAAATTCCTATGATTATCCTTCCCAAATAGACTATATAATTTTTTTCCCTCAAATGATATCATCCGTCTATAAAACATATATTTAATAATACTATCATGGCACTTCTGGGTTCTCATCATTGTAGGGAACTTCTATGTCCTTTCAATGTGATAGCTACTCTTATGAAATTAAAACATACTATGTTACGTATAAAAACCATCATGATGTGATAAGGAGTATATTAATATTTGAAAGTATCAATACAGGTTGTCATAAAGTACATAGAATTTGGTTCTAGGGAACCAACTACAGCACACTTGTTATTTAGTATATCAAGCATTATCTTGTATCCAATTGGAACCTCTTCAATCCAAGAGGGTTTATCTACCATTGTTTCAAATCCATCAATATATGAAGTGAAAAAATTAGTGCACTAATATAACAAATATCCCTTGGAAATTAAATCTTATAGACAAGATTTATTGCACATAGATTGTTTCAATGTATTTAACTATCGCTCTATTGGATACATCCACATGAATTACATGGGACCGCCAGTAATAACTTCACCAGTTAAATTCATAGTCAAGTGGATAAAATAAAATAAATATATAAGAAATAGTTTCCCTATGTGACATAGTGCAATAAAAATATTATTCAGTTGCTTTTTCGAATCACTTGGGTGATGATTACTTGAACAAAGTTGTCTGAAAAAATTAGAAACTTCAATCAATGACTCAACAACTTTGGTAGGTAGACAATAATGAATTGCAATTGGGATTAACTGTTGAAGTTAAATATGATTATTGTGAATTTTTAACCCCTAAAATTTCATTCTCTCCATATTGACATGCTTGGAAATATTAAATCAATAACCATGAGGCACCTTGACAGTCTTCAAAATTAATATAAATGTTTATTTCTATTTTTTACTCGTTGTGTGTTGTGCAGTAAGAATTTATTCCCAGTTACCATCACTCATATGTAAATGTAAAGGTTTTCTCAATTCCATTTATTACAAATCACATCAAGAATTGGCACTGCCCTTTGATTTTTCCTTGACACCTAAAATGGTGAACAATAAATTATTACACACATTTTTTCAATGTGCATCACATCCAAATTATGTCTTAAAATATTATATTTCCAATAAGGAAACTCGGAGAAAATAATCATCTTCTTCCAATTATGATTGTGTTGTCTATTTGTTGTAAGAATAGAAGACATTGAAGTATCCAATAAATCTTGAAAATCATACATTATGTGGACGTTTTCTTGATCAATTTGTGCAAGAATTTGAACACCGAAAATTATTTGTGGTGATGGTCAATGTTCTATATTCCCATCAAACGACACATTGTCTTTTCTGAACCTATGCAATAGAGGAAGAAATCATATGTGAACAATGCATTCCCAAATTCTAAAGAGCTTAAGCTATATGTATTTCCTACTTTTATTACAATAAGGGTAGTTGAATTATTCTTTTTTAATCCAACCTGATAAGTTAGCATATGATGGGAATTCATTAAGTGTCCATAACAAAGTGTCCTGAAGTCTAAACATTTCATTAACTGTCGAGTAAAAAGTTATTACATCATATGACCAAAATTCTTGCAACTCATCAATTAATGGTTGCATAAAAACATCAATTTTGTCACCAGGTACTCTCATTCCATCAATTAGAGTTGAAGGTGACAAAAACGGTTGTCTCATACATACCCATGGGGGAAGGTTGTATAGAAACAAATCCACTGGCCACGTACTATGAGTCACACCAACCATAGACCTAAATGAGTCAAAACCATCTGCTCACAAACCCAATCGAATATTATGACTATCCTAGGAAAAGTCTAGGTGTCTTTGATCAAACTCTTTCTATTCCAAATAATTTTTCGGGTGAGATAATTTATCAACCTCTTTGTTTCTCTCTAAATTTCAAGTCATTAGTTTAGCAATTTTAGCTGACATGAAGAATCTCTTCATCCTCATTTTCAGTGGGAAATAACACATCTACTTAGCATAAACTTGTTTCCCATGATTCAAGACCCTGCTGGGGAGAATCTGTCTACTATGATTAATCTCATTTTCCTTCCACCTAAATGAATAGAAAATAGTACAATTATTTAATTACGCATTCACTTTTCTGAATAACATACAATTATTGCGACACACGTTAATTTTCTCATATGTAAAACCGAGGTCATTGATCAGCTTGAAATCATGATAGTGTGACTCTGGAATCTTTGCTCCAGTATGGGGTACATTCTTCAACAATACCAACAACATATCGATTGAGGTGTTTCTCCACTGATTCAAGGCCTTCGGTTGAAACAATTAAACGATGGATTACAATTTATTAAATTTGTTGCATCCATGATATATTTCAGTATACGTATCATCAAGAATTTCAATTCTTCTCCATAATCAAAATAATGGGGATTACGCCCTCCTTATGACATTACTGTATTCTGGTTGAAACTGATGCATCATATCATGAAAATTATGTTCATTGGATCAATTGTTCTAAAATCAACATCGAAATGAATACTTTTTGATTGGTGACATGAAACAGACTCTTCTCCATGACTTTTCCATGTCTTATAGTTTTTCAAAAACTCATTCAAATACAAATTTCCCCTAACAGTATCTTGTTTGAAGAGATATCTGTTTGCACATTTTCTTCATGGATAACTAATCAAATCGCTTTGAAATCCAACGGTGAAATCGATAAATTGCTGTATCCCCTCATAATATTTAGCAGAAAACCAATATGGCATATCAATCCATCTTTTATCCATATCTTTATTTAATAGAAATAAATTAATTGAAATAATTTATTTAAATTCTAAAGAAACTCGTATCATTAAAACTTATGAACCAATGAAGCCATAGTCTAAGGAAAATTTTCAAGGAGATGAAAAAAAAAATCGTGATACCAAACCAATTGGAGAAGTTATGGAATGAGGCATAAAAGATATATGAACACGCAATTAATAACAATAATGAAAATTTGATCGAACCGTGAGGACCGATTCGAATATCATAATGCAAACCCTGTAAATTATATTGATTAAAGAATTTACACATATAGATATTTTACGTTGTTAGCTTTGGTTTAGAACCTTTCCTCAACATCATTAGCCAAGCTAGATCAGGATTTCAAGGATCCCGTTCATCCAACCGACGGAAACCAAGCCATCCCTTTCAATAAAAAGGTCGGTCAGGTGCCCTGCACTAAAGCCCTTAAGAATTCCACAGCACATGGCGTGAACGCAATGCGAGGCGGAGGACGAAAAGGACCCCCCGGCAGCCCCAAAAACAGCATCACAGGCAGCCAGAACGGGTCAAAAAGCACCGCCGATTTTTGCCCAAAAACCGGGCCGATACACATGCCAAGTTCCCTCCTTTAAAAACATTGATGGGAACTTAATCCTGGTTTCAGTCGTTTCAAACTAATGCATCTCCACTTTCGAATGCTCCTATATAAAGGGGCTCACCGCCACCAGCCACTCCCGGTGCCCACGATGGCTCACGTCTCTGCACTCACCGTGCTTCCCCTATCGCTCCTCATCCTCCTCCTTCCTTCATTAGTGGGCAATTTTAGGGGATAGGGTTTTTTTTTTTTTTTTAATTTTATGGGGTAGGTTTTAAATTAATTAAGGAAATGGGGCTGTCCAGCGCCAAATGAAGTGGCGCTGGACAAAAAAGTGGCAAAGCGCCACTTCAAGTGGCGCTTTGACCACTTCGCCCCCACGCCCCAACCCTATATATATATATATATATATATATATATATATATATATATATATAATAAACTTATTTATTATTATAAATTTAATTACTAAAAAAAATACAATAATTATAATAAATATAATTAAAAAAATAAATACAATAAATACATAATTATATTTTTTATAATAAATATATAATTATGATAAATTATATTTATTATAAAAAATTTATTTATATTTAATATAAATATAATACATACATTAATTATATTATATTTATTATATTTATATATTTATTGTATTTATAATTATACATTTATTATAATTCTATATTTATTATATTTATAATTATATAATTATTATAATTAGAATTATAGAAATTATAATAAATTTATAATTATAAAAATAATAATTATGATAAATATATAATTATGATAAATATATAATAGCAATAAATATATAAATATAATAAATATTCAATTATAATAAATATTTAATTATAATAAATGTATAATAAAATAAATATATAAATATAATAAATATAAAATTATAATAATTATATAATTATAAATATAAAAAATCCATAAAATTATATATAGATATATAATAAATTTATTTATAATAAATTTATTTATTATTATAAAAATAATTACAAAAATAAATATAATATAAATTAAATATAATATAATCAAATATAATAAATATAATATAATACATAATAAAATAAATTTATTATAATAAATTATTATACATTAATAAATTTAATATAATGTAATTAAATATAATTAAATGTAACATCCGCCACTTGAAGTGGCGCTTTGACCGGCCCCACACCACCCCCAACCCCCATATATATATATATATAATAAATTTATTATAATACATTATAAATAGAATATAATTAAATATAATAAATATAATTAATAAAATATAATAAATATAAATATAAATAATTATATAATATAAATATATAAAAAAATAAAATATAATACATACATAATAAATTCTAAACATAATAAATATAATAAATTATAAAATTAATATATTTATATAATAAATATAATTATATAATAAATTATAAATATTATTATTATTATATAATTATAAATAAAATAAATATAGATATGGTAATTATATAATATATATAAAGAATTACATATTACATTTATTATATTATAATTATATAATAAATGTATTATAATAATTATTATACAATTATTATACATATTTATTATAATAAATGTACAAAAGAAATGTAGATTTATTATAATGGATTAATAATATTTATTATAAATATAAATATAAATATACATTTATTATAATTAAATATTATAATATTTATTATAATAAATATACATTTATAATAAATGTATTACAAATATTTATTATACATTTACTATACATTTACGATACACTTATTATAATAATTATCATAATAATATTTAATATACATTTATTATATATTTATTATAATAAATATTATAAATGTATATTTATTATAATAATATTTATTGTACGTTTATTATAATTTATTGTGCATTTATTATAATATTTATTATAATAGTATTTATTATACATTTATTAGATATTTATTATAATAAATATTATATAATTATAATTTTATATTTATATATTTATTATTATTATATAATTATTATAATTTTATGTTTATTATATTTACATATTTATTATTATTATATGTTTATCATAATTATATATTTATTATAATTATTATATTTATAATTATAAGTTTATTATAATTCTATGATTCTAATTATAATACTTATATAATTATAAATATAATAAATATATAATTATAATAAATGTATAATTATAAATACAATAAATATATAAATATATAATTATTATATTTATAATTTATTATATAATAATTATTAGATTAATAATTTATTATATAATAATTTATAAATACATAATAAATTAAAATAAATATAACTAATATAATAAATATAGTATATTTATTATATAATTATAAATATAATAAAAAAATACAATATATACATAATTATATTTATATTTTTTATATTTATAATTATATAATTATTAAATTTTTCTTTATTATGTTTATAATTATCTAATAATTATATTTATAATTATATAATTATTAATTATAATTAATATATATAATAAATATAATAAATACAATATAATTATATAATTATATAATTATTATATTTATAATTATTTAATTATTATGATTTTAAATATATAATTATCATTGTAATATATATTTATATTTATTATATAATTATTATATTTATATTTATTATATTTATAATTATATAATAATTATTATATTCATAATTTATTATATAATTTTTATTATATTTATAATTTATTACATTTATAATTTATTATATTTGTGATTTATTGTATTATATTTATTATATTTGATTATATTATATTTATTTTATTTTATTTATGTTTGTAATTATTTTTATAATAATAAATAAATTTATTATAAATAAATTTATTAAATATCTATATATAATTTTACGGATTTGTTATATTTATAATTATATAATTATTATAATTTTATATTTATTATATTTATATATTTATTTTATTATACATTTGTTATAATTAAATATTTATTATAATTGAATATTTATTATATTTATATATTTATTGCTATTATATATTTACATTATTATATATTTATCATAATTATTATTTTTATAATTATAAATTTATTATAATTTCTATAATTCTAAATATAATAATTATATAATTATAAATATAATAAATATAATATAATTAATGTATGTATTATATTTATATTAAATATAAATAAATTTTTTATAATAAATATAATTTATCATAATTATATATTTATTATAAAAAATATAATTATGTATTTATTGTATTTATTTTTTTAATTATATTTATTATAATTATTGTATTTTTTTTAGTAATTAAATTTATAATAATAAATAAGTTTATTATATATATATATATATATATATATATATATATATGGGGTTGGGGTGTGGGGGCGAAGTGGTCAAAGCGCCACTTGAAGTGGCGCTTTGCCACTTTTTTGTCCAGCGCCACTTCATTTGGCGCTGGACAGCCTCATTTCCCTAATTAATTTAAAACCTACCCCATAAAATTAAAAAAAAAAAAAAAAACCCTATCCCCTAAAATTACCTTCATTAGTGCCCTCCACCGCGAGTAATGTGAAGGACCCAGGCTCGGCGCCTTTCCTTTCAGCCATTGCCCGTGGTAGGCCGGCTCGAGCTGACCGAGCTTTGCGTTCGGTTCCGAGCCCCGGAGCAGGGCACGAGCTTGATGGCCTGCATGAAACGGTGGCGAGCCAGATCCATAGGGGTTCTAGTCCAGGAGTTGGCCACTGATAAATATATGACCATTTTATTTTGTTTGGCTTTTGTTTTTGTCTTGCGTTGGGGTTAGTTTGGTTGCTTGCATGGAAGCAAGTCTCCGGCTCCGGCTTCCCTGCAGCTTGCTGTAATAATTATGTGAATTATGTTAGTCTTGTGAGTGCCCATTTTTATATAATGAAGACAAAGTTTGATACAGTTCGAAGCTCGTTATTCTCTGACAAAGATAAGAATATACAGCACCCACAAAAATGGGTTGTAGGAGTGGGGCTGGGAGGGAAGAGGGTCCATGTTAAGCCCTGTAAAGCTTATGAATTTCATGGAGTCCACACTTGATTCTCTCCATGGATGCCTAACCCACTCACGTCAGACACCTCCCCATGAATATGGGTGGGCGTGGGGGTCGCACCCCTGTCACAACCTTCCCGAAGGCTGACAGTTCCTTTTTTGAATCGATTTTTCCCGAACTTTACGCCACCCCTCCCTCCCGCTGTCATTTGGTTCACCCATGCACACCAATAATGTCATGTGGTTTACTAAGAACATGACGACCCAAGTATACGAATTCAACGGCGGGGCAATTTTTCGGATATACCAAAAGTAAAAGAAGGAATTCCCGATCTACACAATTTGAGGAAGATGGCGCCATCTAAATCGGCGCTTTCCTTGATAAAAATTTAAAGACAGCGCTTACTTAATAAGCGCCTTGTTCCAAAGGCTTTAACATGCAGTGCTTTTCTATAAAGCGCTCACCCATCTACATTTTTTTTAAAAGTTTCTTTTTTTTATATATATTTTTGTTTTGTATATATAAATACGTATGTACATATATGTATATATGTATATAAACAAAACAAACTAAACAATTCAACAGTATTATATTGTTTTTAAATAATTTGATGGATAATGCAATTAATAATAAAAATATAATTATTAATAATTTCTAATAATGAATTTAAATAATGTAATTAATAATATATTTAATTTGATATTTAAAAATAATTAATAATCTAATCGATTTTATTATTTTATTACTAGTTTAGTTAGTAATGATAATATTTTTATTAATATTAATTATTATTAAATAATAATAATTTGTAGCATGAAAATTATTTTCAGTTTATTATATTTACGACAAATAATGCTAATAATAATGATGGTGGTGGTGATCATGTAAATAATAGTATTATTATTAAATGATAATATTATTAAGAAATAGATTAATTACAATGACTTCATAAAAATAACATATTAATTATATTTACTACTACTATTATTAAATAATATTTATTCGCATATAATCATTTTGACTTAATGATTATTTATAATTAATTACATTATTAATTATATTATTATATTAGGTATTATAAAATGCCTAGATAATTAGAATATATATAATATTTAAAATTATTATTTATTTATTTGTTTTTACTAAAATATTAATAATATTACTTATATGGTTATTATAAATGATTACTAATTGTATTATAAATTTTTAATAATAACACTATCCTTAAAAATTATATTTTCTATATTAAAATTTTAATTAATATTTATTTTAAATTTTATTATTAACTAATTTATTAGTTAAATTACGAATAATATTATTTACATCATTATTCATTATTATTATTGAAATTCTTGTAAATATTTTAAAATATAATTATTATTTACTATTAATGTAATCCCTGATATTTAACAATAATAACATAATTTATCATTATTATTTAATATTTTTTGACGTTCCATTTATTTTCAATTAATTATTATTTTGTACGGTCATTATTTTAAATTTCATATAGATTTTATTTATACTATATTTTATGCACATAATTTTTTTGAAGTGTAAATGTTTTATTTTAAATCAATAAAGTCTGAATCATGTAAATTATCTTTAGTTTGTTATATATTTTTTCAACTATTTCTTATATGATTAATTCATGTTTTAAGTTTCATTTAGATCGGTCTTATAATTTATATTTTAAAGGCATCCAAAGTCACATACTTGAAATTTCAGAAGGTTCTTATGAATCCTTTTAAGAAGGCGCTCTACTGAGGGGCACCTTCTTAAGAATCTATCCTCAAAAGGCGCTCTCTCGTAGAGCACCCTTCTTAAAGTTTTTTTAATTGTTTTAGTTTTATTTTATGTGTGTGTATATATATATATATTGATTATTAATTTTATAATAAATTCATAATAAAAACATAATTAATAATAAATATATTTTTTGTATTACTAATATAATTAATGTTGTTTTTTAATTATAATATTGGCTTCTTTGTTTTTTTAAAATGTAGGTATTGACTGAAGGATATTATTAACTACTTTATTGGTTATATTAATAATTATATTATTTACGTCATTATTCATAATTATTATTGTAATTATTTTTAACATTTAACAATATATTTAATATTTATTAATAATTTATTTTATAAAATTTAATAATAATAACATAATTAATAATACTTCATAATAATGTAATTAAAAATATAATACTTAATAAGAATTATAACCATAAAAATTTTAAAGTGTAAATGTTAAATTTTTAAAAAATAATGGTTGTCATTCAATTTTTTTTGTTTATTATATTTATGATTTTTTTTATTTTCAATTATTTTTTATATTTTTTCTAGTGTGTCAAAGTTTCATTTAGATTGTATTTATACTTTATAATTTATTATCTTTAAAATTCAAATATTTCAAATATAATAATGCTTCAAGTAGGTGAATTTTAAAGCCTACAAATTAAAATATATAAATAAAATATAAATGATATTTGGAAAGTGACTAAAAAAATAAAAAAATGAAAATAAAAAAAATCATAAAAACAATTAATGAAAAATAATTTCAATGGGAAAACAAATTTTTTCTTCAAAACATAACATTTGTACATATATTTCTTTTACTGATAACATTTTTTTGTGTCAATTAAAATTTTTTGTTTATTATTTTTTTGACATTTCTTTTATTTTAAATTAATCATTATTTGTGTAATCAATGTTTGAAATTTCATTTACGAAATATTTATTCTATAATTTATATGCATAAATTTTTTGAAATGTAATTGTTATATTTTTATTCAATAATGACTATGTCATGTAAACTACTTTTGGTTTATTATATTTATGAAAAAAAATTATTTTCAGTTATTTTTTAATTATTTAATCAATATTTTATGTTTCATTTAGATTATACTTTCAGTTATTTAAAATTCTAAAACGCACATTTGACTGTTAAAACCACAAAAAATGATCTCCAATTAATGTGAAATCTTATAAAATCTATCATATAATTATTTTTTATGGGTGCGAGCAGAAGACGCATCAATCTGACATGTGATGTGCTCGAATAGACTAAATAATGAGTTCTTAGAAAATGATGGTCTTTAAAAACGTGTTCCATAGAGTGAAAGCCAAAAAATGAGCTCATATTGCTGTAAAATTATAGTAAAACAACCATACTATGATTTTTGAATTATAGGAACTGATGGCATATCAAACTGATGTGTCGTTTTCTGACATGGTCGAAAGTGCAGTTTTAGTAATCCAAAATGCTAAAACGTACATCTGATAATTGAAACCATATAAAATGATCTCCAATTGTCATTAAATCTTATGAAAGATGTCTTATAATTATTTTTGATGTGTGCAAGTAGATGGTGTGTCAATCCAACGCACAATATGCTTGAATAGACCAAATAAGGAAAATTCAAAAATGATGGTTTTAAAAACATGCCACACTAAGTGAAAGCCGACCAAATGAGCTTAGATTGTTTTGAAATCATAATACAACAATCGTAGACTAATTATGAATTTTAGGAATTGAAAGTGCATCAAATCAAGGTTTCAATTTTCTGAGATGATCGAAAATACAGTTTCAGTAATTTAAAATGCTAAAATGTACATTTGACTATTAAAACCACAGAAAACGATATCCAATTGATGTGAAATCTTATGAGAGATGTTTTATAATTAGTTTGACTTGTGAGAGTAAACTGAGCATCAACCCATGTGTGATGTGCTCGAACGGACTAAATCAGGAGTTCTTAGTAAATAATTGTCTTTAAAACATGCACTATATAGTGAAAGCCATCCAAATAAGCTTGAATTGCTATAAAATCATAGGAAAACAACCATATATTTATTTTTGAATTATAGGAATTGGTGATGCATCAAATTGAGTTTTTGTTTTCCTAAGATGATCAAAAATATAGTTTTAGTAATTTAAAATGCTAAAATGTGTGTTTGAATTTCAAAACCATATAAAAAGATCTCCAATTGATGTTAAATATTATGAATGTTTTCTTATAATCATTTTGGGTGTATGCGAGCAGACGGCGTGTCAATCCGACATGTGATGTGTTCGAATGGACTAAATAAAGAGTTCTTTAAAAATAACGGTCTTAAAAAATGTGTTCCATAGAGCGCAAGCTGAAAAAATGATCTCTAATTATCATGAAACCATAAGAAAAGAACCGTATATTTATTTTTAAATTTTAGGAACCAATGTCATGTTAAATCGAGGTGTCGTTTTTCCAAGACAACCGAAAACATAGTTTTAGTAATTTAAAACTCTAAAACATACATTTGATTGTTAAAACCAAAGAAAATGACCCCCAATTGATGTGAATTATTATTATAGCTATATTAGAATTATTTTCGATGTGTATGAGTAAATGACATGTCAATATGAGATGTGATGTGCTCGAATAGAATAAATCAGGAGTTCTTAGAAAATGACGATCTTTAAAAACCTGAACCACATAGTGCATGCTGGATAAATGAGCTTGGATTGTTATGAGATCATAGGGAAAACTGTATATTTATTTTTAAATTATTGGAACTAGAATCATGTCAAATTGAGGTGTCGTTTGCTTGAGATAATAAAAAACACGGTTTTAGTAATTTAAAATGCTAAAATGTGTGTTACTATTAAAACCATAGAAAATGATCTCCAATTGATGTGAAATATTATGATAGTTATCATATAATTATTTTTGATTTGTAAAATTAGACAGCGCATCAAACTGACATGTGATGTGCACAAACAGACTAAATAAGGAGTTCTTTGAAAATGACGGTCTTTAAAAACATGCGCCACAGAGATAAAGCCATCCAAATGAGCTTGGATTATTTTGAAATCACAAAGAAACAACCATAGATTGATTTTTAAATTTTAGGAACCGATAGGGTGTCAAATTGACGTGTCACTTCCCCAAGACAATCGAAAACGTGGTTTAAATAATTTAAAATGCTAAAATGTGTGTTTAACTGTTAAAACCATAGAAAACGATCACTAATTGATGTGAAATATTATAAAATATATCTTATAATTATTGTTGATATGTTTGATTAGACATTGCATCAATCCGACGTGTGATGTGCTCAAACAAGCTAAATCAGATGTTCCTCAAAATGAAGGTCTTTAAAAATGTGTGCCATAGAGTGAAAGTCATCCAAATGAGCTCAGATTTCTATGAAATCATAGGAAGACAATAGTAGATTGATTTTTTAATTTTAGGAACTGAAGGTTCATGAAACCGAGTTTTTTGTTTTTTCGATATGATCAAAAACATAGTTTCAGTAATTTAAAATGCTAAAACATGCATTTGATTGTTAAAACCATAAAAATGATCTCTAATTGATGTTAAATCGTATAAAAGTTGTCTTATAATTATTTTTTACATGTACAAGTAGAAGGTGCATCAATACGACATGTAATGTGCTCAAACAAACTCAATAAGAAGTTCTTCAAAAATAAAAGCCTTTAAAAACGTGTGCCATAGAGTGAAAACCATCCAAATGAGCTCGGATTGTTGTGAAATCGTATGGAAAAAACCTTAGATTGATTTATGAATTTTATGAATCAACGGTGCATCAAACCAAAGTGTGTGAGTAGACAACACATCAATCTAATATGAAATGTGCTCGAATTGAATAAATAAGGAGTTCTTAGAAAATGATAGTCAATAGATTTCTTTTTTAAATAATAAATAACACCAATGATTATTAAATAATATATATTATTATGGTTAATTAAATTTTTCAAGTCAATGAAATGTAAATTTAATACATCATTGATGTCTATGTGTATGTAAGTGTCCTCCAGTCCCACACCTCGTCTCTCTGATAGTACACCCATATCGACTAGTCTGTTCGGTAGGTTCTGGAGTGTTCTCAACTATAGGTCTAGTTTCAATGTCCTCAGATACAAGTCCATATGTGATTTCCTAAGTATTGGGTCTAGCAGCATAACTAGAACCCATCTCACATCCACTTTAGTATGGTACAGGCGACTAAAAGGTAGCTGGATACGGGCAAGGAAAAACACTATGTGGAAGCCCCCAATCGGTGCCCCAATCTGAGGAGTGTGTCACTACAAGAGCTACAGATGGCATAGGGGTCACAATTTCGAACTCAGTGGCATAACCAATGCCCCACTCCAAATAAGGGTGTGTGGGGAATGTCTCGAATGATGACATGTATGATGAGGAAGTTCCAGTGGGTGAGTGTGTAGTGTTTCCCCACTCTAAATAAGAGTGCATGTGAAATGCCTCAAATGGTGCCATGTATGATGAAGACGGTTTAGTCAATGGTTGTGTAGTGGTATCTGGAGCTGTTTGAGAAAGTGGAATGATGTGAAGGTTGGTCCTCATCAATGTCTAATGGATTGAGCTCAACCCGATGTGGAATGGGCTGATTGTAACATCCAAGGTAAATAAAGAATAAAAAATTTTCATATTTATTAATATTTACGAATTAAATATTAATTTTAATTAAAAAGGGGTTTCTACGTTCGATAGCGTACTCGATATGCAACGATGAGTTTCTTTGAAAACTTACGTTGCACACTAGTAATAAAATAATATTATTTTAAATGTTAGTTAACACGTAGCCGTTGTACTGGCGGGAATAGATAGAAATAACTAAAATATTATTTTATATGTTTGTTAAATGTTTTTACATTTATCTAATAAAGGATAAAGGCTTAAAATACGAAAAGAATTCAATTTTAGGCTTATATACTCTAATTTTCACGAAAGGTCCACTTATCACCTTTTGACGGCGAACCGTCATTAAATATAGTTTTGATCAATCTTATAAATTCTATTGGACCAAATATAACTCTTCTTTAGAATCGGGACATCAAAATTTACTTTGTGTAAATGTTTTGTATCTTTCCGATAAAGTTCATTTTTTAATGAATAGTGTAAAATGTTGTATTTTAATTCAAAACCTCTTTTTAATCTAATTTATTTATATGATTAGATTATCATTTGATTTGGTTTTAAAGTGAAATTAGAAAATATTTTTACCATTAAATCCAATAGTGGTCATTGGAATTAATTTCACTTTGAAATCGGACTTAAACTAGTGTCAATCTTTTGATACTTATTGTTTCATAAAAACACGTTATTTGCTCTGACAGCGGGAATTAATTATTAAATTAATTAATGTGACTTATATGTTTTGAATTTTGTAAAATATTCTTCATTTTTGAATTCAGAATATCAAATATAGCTTAGGGTGAAGTTTTGGTATTTTTCTGAAAAACATCAATTTTTGATGAATAGTGAAACCACTAAGTTGTAGTTAAAGAGACTGATTTTCCGTTTAAATGAAACTTTGACACTTCTATGATTTGATTTTCAAAAATCCAACATACATGGTTGTCATTAAGAAGTAAAATGTGGTTCAATGAGATTAAAATAATTTTTTTGTGAATAGTAACTTTTAAGTTCTTAATCGCGATTAGTGGTAATTAGTGTAGTTTAGGGTAAAAATAATGTTTTAATAATATGAGATGAGCTTGAAACATGTCCTACCCTAATTGGATGTGTCATGGCCGACCAACAAAAGCCATGGGTCAACTTGGGGACCCCATGGAGACACTTTGGTTGGGAAATGAAATAAATAACTTTTTATTTAATGTTAAAGTAAAAATGACACGAACATGAGTTATTTTACTAAAAAAAATTTACATGGTATTATACAAGTCATATTGTTGACTATAAATATTAATTAGAAAGATAAAAATATTTCCTACATCATAGTATTTTTTTTATAATTTTTAGACATTAAATAAATTAAATTATTTATGACATCATGATGATGCAGCGATGACCTCATTATTTAACGACTTAAATAAAATAGAAAGATAATGTAATATCTAAGACCTACACATGTCCAAAACCTATTGTATGAGTGGATTTAGAACCCTTATCACCTTATCCTCTAAATACATCAATGTGGGACCTTTAAAATCTGAAACTATTTTGAAAATAAAGTAACATTTTGTAACTTTACAAGAGTGCCCCTCCTCTCCTCTTATAAAAGGCCCTCACCTCTACCTCCTTACCCTCACTCCCAAAGCCTTTGACTCGGCCAACACCTGCCCATTTTGGTTCTCCACATCCCTCTATTACTCCTTGAAGCCTCACTTTAGGCATAAGTCTTCCCAAGGAAGCCTTTGAGCTCAAACTAAGGGGAGTTACCCGATTTTAAGGTAATGTCTTCTTTTGAGTCCTTTTGTTTTATTTTGCTTCTCCAACCCCCTAAACTCTTTTTATTATTTTCTTTTGTAACAACTCCAGTATCCTCAATATACTAGGATGTTGTTATAATAAGTATTCGAGCTACCCTTACACACACCTACATCTAATGGTTAAAGAACATACTGTTTCTGTGGATGGCGAATTTCTGCCTCCCGAAACGATGATTGTTCAACATTATTTTAACACCTTCAAAGGTGGCCATTAAGATGACACTATATTTATATATGATATATATGATATCAAAATCAAGAATGCCATTCTGGATATAAAGAACCTTTGACCACACGAACAACATGCAATTGTAAGAAGTCCACTTTCGACTTAAGAACCAAATATCGAAAAAACAAACATTATTAACTTAAATGGTTACATAATGTTTATAACATGGCAATAAGTGATATAAAAGGAATAATGAACTCTAAAAAGGTTCTTAATCAAGTAGAAATTAACTCAAGTTTATTATTCAGGACGTTAAAGAATGATCGAGTCAAGTCGGACCCGAGGTAAGGGACTTCGTCTCAATCTCCTTTCATTGAGGAATATTTCGTTTTATACACAACTTTCTTTTATACGGTTTATAAACCCCTTTGAATTTTACTTTTATACAAAAGGAATATTTTTCTATGAAGCGTTTTACAAAATGACAAAAAAGGAATGTTTCTTTTAACGTACGCGGTGACAACCACCTTTTCCGCCGCTGTGAGTATTATTTGGTCTTTGGCTTCCTCAACAAGCCGTAATGTTTTTAAAATAAAATAAATACCATATACTCTTTTATGTATTTTGGTATTGAAAATGGTTTTGATAAAGGATTCTATTATGATATATTGTGATTGAAATGTGGAAATGTTATCATTCCTTTATATTGGTTTTATGTTTTATGATTTTATATTGGTACTTGGACATTTGACGGGTGGTTATGTGATAAACCATATGACGGGTGGTGCCATGAATACCAGGACGGGTGGTTACGTTATAACCTCCAATGCATTGGGTATGGAAGTCAGCCGTATGGCTATTCCATTAAGTATGTATGGAAAATGGCCGTATGGCTATTCCATTAAGTGATATGTGTGGAAGTCGACCGTATGGTTATTCCACTTAAGTATGTTTATGTCCCAAGTTACCTTTACATATGTTATGTGTTCTTTATATGGGTTTTATGGTAATCCTTTGGTTACAAAAAGGTAAGTAATGATACTTTACTCAGTGAAGAGTTTTTACTACTTCATGAAGGTGAAGGTATTACTTTGATAGAGTGTACATGGTTTACTTGATGTTTGAAAAAGTAACAGTTTTCATTCTTTGTGTATCCCTTACTAAGCTTTTTATGCTCACCCCAAGTTTTTTTGAAATGTTTTTCACAGGACTTAATGTGGAATAAGGTCAAGGATGGGATCAAGGGAATGTCGTGCTATATAAAACATGGAACTAGACATGTTTCTTTTTAAGAGTTTTTTTTTAATTATGGAAACTTAGTAGAAGTGTCTACTTTATAATCTTTTGAGATGTAATAGTTATGTTCTAATTCTATAAAACTCTAAACCTGAAAAGATCCTCAATGTGAATTATTCATTTAATTCAATATTAAGTAAGGTTTAAGGCTGGGGCCTTATAGTTGGTATCATAGGTCGGTTTAGACAACTTTAGGAGCTAGAAAATTGTTAAATTATAAGTTAATTTATGATATGATTGAAATGATATAGCATTTACAGATTACCATGTTGATTCTCCTAAGATACTTCTATGTTCAGAATGGTTTTCCGCAGAGGAAACAAAGTAGCTATGTTGGGATGAAATCAGGAGGAAGACAACCTTCCAAATCAGAAACCTGAGATGGTCAGAATCGAAACTGAACAGTTTTTTGCAGTGATGGCACAGTTGACTCAGGCTATAAATGGTGGTGGTATCCATGCACGAGATCAGCCAGATCAACCGCAGAGGAACATGTCAGTGGTGGAACATTTCATGAGGCAACATCCCCCATCATTCAGAGGATCATCTGACCCTGTGCAAGCTGAAGGGTGGATTAAAGCACTGGAGAAGATTTTTGATGTAATGTGGTGTTCATAACATCAAAAGGTTAGTCTTGCTATTTACCGTTTTGAAGGTGAAGCTGGTCAGTGGTGGTCGATGGTGAAAAATATCAGGGATAGTGATGAGATTTAGGATCTTCACTGGGATGAATTCAAAGGTATGTTTCTTGAGAAATATTTTTCCTATGGTGGTTCATCTTAGGATGGAAAACAGTTCCTAGAATTGAGGCAGGAGGATGATTCAGTGGCTGCTTATGAAGCAAAGTTCACTCGATTGGAAAGGTATGCTCCAAACTTCATACGAGATCTTGATAGTAAAATAAACCGTTTTTACTCAGGGTTAAAGCCAAAGTATCGAAGGGATTTAGCTTCTCGTGAGTTCAAAAGTTATGAAAAACTTGTTCGATGTGCGGAGAACGTTGAAATGGAGTTTTCCGATGATCAGGTGTTCTATGACAAACAACAGAATAAGAGGTCTAGTTAGCAGGCAAAGGGGAAGAATTCATCAAAGAAGCAAGGAGGTAAGAAAACCAAATATCCATCCCGTGAGAAGTGTGGTAAAATGCATCCTGTAGAATGTTTATCCAAGTCTGGTAAGTGCTTTCGGTGTGGTAATTCTAGTCATATTGCTCGTAACTGTAAGGAAGATGATAAAGAAGGCAATGAAAAGCCAACGGTAAGATGTTTTAAGTGTAATGAAATGGGTCACTATGCAAACGAGTGTCCAACGAAGAACTCAACTGGGGGAATGCATCCAGACTACAAGCAGAAAGGGGTGGTGAAATCCTTTGCAACAACTTCAGCAGATTTTGGGCCATCAAATGAAGTGGTATCAGGTACACTGTTTGTTTGTTCAGATTATGCCAATGTGCTGTTTGATTCAGGGTCTACACACTCTTTCATTTCTGAGAATTTTTCTAGTAAATTTGAAATTCCATCTCAAGATATGAACCCTGAACTTATGGTAAAAACACCCGGAGGGAACGTTGAGACAAAAAGGAATTATAAGAACCTTCCTATCCTTGTGTGTGGAAAGAACCTACCAGCAAACCTTATTGTTTTGCCTCTAGTAGAGTTTGATGTTATTTTGGGGATGGATTGGCTTTCTGTTTATCATGCTAAGATTGACTGCAGAGATAAAATGGTTTCTTTTCAGAAATATTTTCAGTTTGTGTACAAGAATGAACCCTTAATTTTGATAACATATCAGGAAGTTGAGAAACTAGTAAAAGATGGAAATGAATGTTACCTTGCACATATTGTTGAAAATAAAGGAACTATTCAGATTAATGATGTGCCAGTGGTAAATGAGTACCTTGATGTTTTTCCTGATGAGTTGCCTGGTATTATTCATGATCAGGAAGTTGAATTTACTGTTGACTTAGTTCCTGATTCTAAGCCAATTTCAAAACCCCCTTATCGAATGGCTCAAGTTGAACTTTTAGAGTTAAAGAAACAATTGCAGGAGTTATTAGATAAAGGTTTCATTCGACCTAGCGCATCACTATGGGGTGCTCCTGTCTTGTTTTTTAAAAAGAAAGATGGATCAATGAGACTTTGCATTGATTATAGAGCCTTGAATAATATTACTGTTAATAACAAGTATCCTTTGCCTCATATCGATGATTTTTTTGATCATCTCCAGGGAGCTCAGTATTTTTCGAAGATTGACTTGAGGTCGGGGTACCATCAGTTGAAAGTAAAAGAAGAAGACGTTCCGAAGACTGCGTTCTGTACTAGATATGGCCATTATGAATTTGTAGTTATGCATTTTGGGTTAACCAATGCACCTGTTGTATTCATGGACCTTATGAATAGAATTTTCCATGAGTTCTTGGATAAGTTTTTGGTTGTTTTCATCGATGATATTTTGGTGTTTTCTAAAAGTAAAGAGGAGCATAAAAGTCATTTAAGGGTTATCTTGCAAACCTTAAAAGAAAAGAAACTATATGGAAAATTCATCAAGTGTGAGTTTTGGTTACAACAAATTTATTTCCTGGGTCACATTATTTCAAAAGATGGCATAACTGTTGATCCTACTAAAACAAAAGTTGTTGAATAATGGCCAAGACCCACAAATGTAACCAAGATCTGTAGTTTTCTTGGTTTGGAAGGTTACTACCGAAGGTTTGTTGAAAATTTTTCACGGTTATCTATTCCAATGACTAAGCTAACTCGTAAGGGTGTTAAGTTCATCTGGACAAAAGAATGTGATGATTGTTTTCAGGAGTTGAAAAGAAGATTGGTGAATGCTCCTATTTTGGAACTTCCTTCCAGGAATGGTGGGTTTGTTATATACAGTGATTCTTCGTTGAAGGGACTTGGCTGTGTCCTTATGCAGAATGATCAGGTAATTGCTTATGCTTCACGTCAGTTGAAAACTCATGAGGTAAATTACCCTACACATGATTTGGTATTAGATGCTATTGTCTTTGATTTAAAAATTTGGAGGCATCATTTGTATGGAGTAAAGTGTGAAATTTATACTGATCACAAAAGTTTAAAGTATATATTCACTCAGAAATAATTGAACATGAGACATAGGAGATAGCTGGAATTAATCAAGGATTATGATTGTACAATTCACTACCATCCGAGAAAAGCAAATAAAGTGGACGATGCTTTGAGTCGAAAAAGTAATGCTTCATTAACCATGCTACGTTTGGAACGAGATCCTTTGGTTTTTGATTTGATGAACTTTGGCATAGAAGTTGTTGGTGCAGGAAGCCCTTCTGTTTTGTTTCAGGTATCAGTGAAATATTCTCTATCAGACAGAATCAAGCAAGCACAAAAGCAAGACAGCGAGTTGCAGAAAAAGGTAGAGCTGGTTCAGAAAGGTAAGTTGCCTGAATTCAACATTGATAATGATTGTGTTTTGAGGTTTGGGAAGAGATTATGTGTGCCTTGTGATTCACAGTTGAAGAATGAGTTGTTATGTGAGGCTCATAGTTCCCCGTTTTCAGTTCATCCTGGCAATACTAAGATGTACAGAGATCTGCGGGATTATTACTGGTGGGATGGAATGAAAAGAGATATTGCTGATTTTACTGTGAAGTGTTTGACTTGTCAGTAGGTTAAAGTAGAGCGGCAGTTACCTAAAGGGATGCTTCAGCCTTTACCAGTGCCAGAGTGGAAATGGGAAAACATATCCATGGACTTTGTTGTGGGATTACCGAGGACATCTCGAGGTAATAATGAAATCTTTGTTATTGTTGATCGCTTGACTAAATCTGCTCATTTCCTTGCTATACGAGATACTTTTTCCCTAGATCAACTTTCCTGTTTGTATCTTAAAGAGATAGTCAGGTTACATGGAGTTCCTCTCTCCATTGTATCTGACCGTGATCCCAGGTTTACTTCTAACTTTTGGAAAGGCCTTCAGAAGTCGTTGGGTACTGAATTAAATTTTAGTAAAACTTTTCATCCTCAATCAGATGGGCAGTCAGAACGAACAATTAAGACCTTGGAGGATATGCTACGAGCTTGTTCGATGGATTATCAGGGAAGTTGGGACCAACATCTTTCTTTGGCTGAGTTTTCTTATAATAACAGTTTTCATTCCAGTATACAGATGGCACCATTTGAGGCATTATATGGGAAGCGGTGTCGAACTCCAGCATTTTGGGATGAAGTGGGTGAAAGGAAGCTGATGGGACCAGAATTGGTAGAAGAGATGGCAGAAAAAGTTCAGTTGATTTAGAAGCACATGAGAACAGCTCAGAGCAGGCAGAAGAGTTAAGCGGATAACCGGAGGAAGGATCTATCTTTCGAGGTAGGTGATCATGTTTTTCTCAAGGTTTCTCCTTGGAAAAGTGTGATGAGATTTGGTAAGAAAGGAAAGTTGAGTCCAAGGTTCATTAGAACATATGAAATTCTGGAGAAAGTTGGATCAGTTGCTTACCGAGTGGCTTTACCTCCGAGTTTATCTCAGGTACACAATGTTTTTCATGTTTCGATGTTGAGGAAGTATATGCCAGATCCATCTCATGTTTTGAGTCCAAGGGTAGTTCAGCTGGAGGAGAACCTATCTTATGAAGAACAACCAGTCCAGATTCTTAACCACAGGGAGAAGGTGTTACGGAATAAGGTGATTCATCAGGGAAAGGTTTTGTGGAAAAACCATGTGATTGAAGAGGCAACGTTGGAATCTGAAAATGCTATGAGGGATAAATACCCCCACTTATTTTGATAAGTGAATAAAATTGCGAGGACGCAATTCCCAAAAGGGGGGAAGGATGTAACATCCCAGGTAAATAAAGAATAAAAAAATTTCATATTTATTAATATTTAGGAATTAAATATTAATTTTAATTAAAAAGGGGTTTCTACGTTCGATAGCGTACTCGATACGCAACGATGAGTTTCTTTGAAAACTTACGTTGCACACTAGTAATAAAATAATATTATTTTAAATGTTAGTTAACACGTAGCCATTGTATTGGCGGGAATGGATAGAAATAACTAAAATATGATTATATATGTTTGTTAAATGTTTTTACATTTATCTAATAAAGGATAAAGGCTTAAAATACGAAAAGAATTCAATTTTAGGCTTATATACTCTAATTTTCACGAAAGGTCCACTTATCACCTTTTAACGGTGAACCGTCATTAAATATAGTTTTGATCAATCTTATAAATTCTATTGGACCAAATATAACTCTTATTTAGAATCAGGACATCAAAATTCACTTTGTATAAATTTTTGGTATCTTTCCGATAAAGTTCATTTTTTTAATGAATAGTGTAAAATGTTGTATTTTAATTCAAAACCTGTTTTTAATCTAATTTATTTATATGATTAGATTATCATTTGAATTGGTTTTAAAGTGAAATTAGAAAATATTTTTACCATTAAATCCAATAGTGGTCGTTGGAATTAATTTCACTTTGAAATCGGACTTAAACTAGTGTCAATCTTTTGATACTTATTGTTTCATAAAAACACGTTATTTGCTCTGACAGTGGGAATTAATTATTAAATTAATTAATGTGACTTATATGTTTTGAATTTTGTAAAATAGACTTCATTTTTGAATTCAGAATATCAAATATATCTTAGGGTGAAGTTTTGGTATTTTTCTGAAAAACTTCAATTTTTGATGAATAGTGAAACCACTAAGTGGTAGTTAAAGAGACTGATTTTCCATTTAAATGAAACTTTGCCACTTCTGTGATTTGATTTTCAAAAATCCTACATACATGGTTGTCATTAAGAAGTAAAATGTGGTTCAATGAGATTAAAATAATTTTTTGGTGAATAGTAACTTTTAAGTTCTTAATCGCGATTAGTGGTAATTAGTGTAGTTTAGGGTAAAAATAATGTTTTAATAATATGAGATGAGCTTGACACATGTACTACCCTCATTAGATGTGCCATTGCCGACCAAGAAAAGCCATGGGTCAACTTGGGGACCCCATGGAGCCACTTTGGTTGGGAAATGACATAAATAACTTTTTATTTAATGTTAAAGTAAAAAATGACACAAACATGAGTTATTTTACTAAAACAATTTTTACATGGGGTTATACAAGTCAGATTGTTGACTATAAATATTCATTAGAAAGATAAAAATATTTCATACATCATAGTATTTTTTTTATAATTTTTAGACATTAAATAAATTAAATTATTTATGACATCATGATGATGCAGCGATGACCTCATTATTTAACGATTTAAATAAAATAGAAAGATAATGTAATATCCAAGACCTAAACATGTCCAAAACCTATTGGATGAGTTGATTTAGAACCCTTATCACCTTATCCTCTAAATAAATCAATGCGGGACCTTTAAAATCCGAAACTATTTTGAAAATAAAATAACATTTTGTAACTTTACAAGAGTGCCCCTCCTCTCCTCTTATAAAAGGCCCCCACCTCTACCTCCTTACCCACACTCCCAAAGCCTTTGGCTCGGCCAACCCCTCCCCATTTTGGCACTCCACATCCCTCTATTACTCCTTGAAGCCTCACTTTGGGCAGAAGTCTTCCCAAGGAAGCCTTTGAGCTCAAACCAAGGGGAGTTACCCGATTTTAAGGTAATGTCTTCTTTTGAGTCCTTTTGTTTTATTTTGCTTCTCCAACCCCCTAAACTATTTTTATTCTTTTCTTTTGTAACAACTCCAGTATCCTCAATATACTAGGATGTTGTTATAAGAAGTATTAGAGCTACACTTACACACACCTACATCTAATGGTTAAAGAACATACTATTTCTGTGGATGATGAATTTCTGCCTCCCGAAACGATGATTGTTCAACATTGTTTTAACACCTTCAAAGGTGGCCATTAAGATGACACTATATTTATATATGATATATATGATATCAAAATCAAGAATTTCATTCTGGATATAAAGAACCTTTTACCACACGAACAACATGCAATTGTAAAAAGTCCACTTTCGACTTAAGAACCAAATATCGACAAAACAAACATTATTAACCTAAATGGTTACATAATGTTTATAACATGGAAATAAGTGATATAAAAGGAATAATGAACTCTAAAAAGGTTCTTAATCAAGTAGAAATTAACTCAAGTTTATTATTCAGGACGTTAAAGAACGATCGAGTCAAGTCGGACCCGAGGTAAGGGACTTCGTCTCAATCTCCTTTCATTGAGGCATATTTCGTTTTATACACAACTTTCTTTTATACGGTGTATAAACCCCTTTGACTTTTACTTTTATACAAAAGGAATATTTTTCTATGAAGCGTTTTACAAAACGAAAAAAAGGAATGTTTCTTTTAACGTACGCGGTGACAACGACCTTTTCCGCCGCCGCGAGTATTATTTGGTCTTTGGCTTCCTCAACAAGCCATAATATTTTTAAAATAAAATAAATACCATATACTCTTTTACGTATTTTGGTATTGAAAATGGTTTTGATAAATGATTCTATTATGATATATTGTGATTGAAATGTGGAAATGTTATCATTCCTTTATATTGGTTTTATGTTTTATAATTTTATATTGGTACTTGGACATTTGACGGGTGGTTACGTGATAAACCATATGACGGGTGGTGCCGTGAATACCAGGACGGGTGGTTATGTTATAACCTCCAATGCATTGGGTATGGAAGTCGGCCGTATGGATATTCCATTAAGTATGTATGGAAAATGGCCGTATGGCTATTCCATTAAGTGATATGTGTGGAAGTCGACCGTATGGTTATTCCACTTAAGTATGTTTATGTCCCAAGTTACCTTTACATATGTTATGTGTTCTTTATATGGGTTTTATGGTAATCCTTTGGTTACAAAAAGGTAAGTAATGATACTTTATTCAGTGAATAGTTTTTACTACTTCATGAAGGTGAAGGTATTACTTTGATAGAGTGTACATGGTTTACTTGATGTTTGAAAAAGTAACAGTTTTCATTCTTTGTGTATCCCTTACTGAGCTTTTTATGCTCACCCCAAGTTTTTTTGAAATGTTTTTCACAGGACTTAATGTGGAATAAGGTCAAGGATGGGATCAAGGGAATGTCATGCTATATAAAACATGGAACTAGACATGTTTCTTTTTAAGAGTTTTTTTTATTATGGAAACTTAGTAGAAGTGTCTACTTTGTAATCTTTTGAGATGTAATAGTTATGTTCTAATTCTCTAAAACTCTAAACCTTAAAAGATCCTCAATGTGAATTATTCATTTAATTCAATATTAAGTAAGGTTTAAGGATGGGGCCTTATACTGATGGTGAGGAGCACGCTTTGACTGTAGAGTGATTCTCTCAGCACTGTGCAGTGCACCTGTCATCGACTCAAGAACTGAACTCAACTTGTCAATACTGAATGCATCCCATGTCTCGGGTGTGATCATATCATGGGCTCGATCGATCCCATCACCCTAAAAAACATTAAATAATATATTAACAAATTAATAATAAATAATCAAGAAGTGTGATAAAATTAAATTACCAAGGTATAATATAACCCTCCAAGTCGAGCGATAAATCATCTAGTCACTCTCATATACTAGAAAATGTACTTAGTGCATGGTACATGAAGAATACATCCTCTAAAATATCCAGCAACACAATACTACTCACATGAATCCCACATAGATATGTATGACTCATGTATAATATGCCAATCTCGATCCTTTTTTCCATTAAGTTGAATATCATGCACCTATTTAATCTACCTCGGTGGCCTCGGAATAGGTTGTCGATATCTGAACTGTCAAATAGAAGATGGTAATATGATATTAAATGAATATAGATATATAAATATGTCTTCGAGTAGCTCCACCTATTAATTTCAAGTAAAAAAAATTCAAAAAATTATATAATTAGCATGTGATATTAGAAGAAAGGTGTGTATTAAACTTTTAAAGTACATGTGAGAAAATGGGCCCATATGAAATGAATCAAGTGGTAAATTGGAGAAAAAATGATGTCCAAGTGTAGGGAATCTTATCCATGCCACACCTGTAATAAAAAAAATAATCACATATCTCCTTCACCTCCATGTGATATACCCTGCAAAGCTCTCTATATAAATGTGCAAGACACGCTGAACCCCAACCATACCACAAAACACACTCCAAATCCACAAGCTGAGGTAGGTGCATCGAATGAACATATGACCGAGAGTAATCTGGAAATAAAGTACCTCAAACCAATCACAAAATGTACACTTGTGCATATCTCTACAATGTCACCTCATCTGTATCTGGGTCAATGGGGCCAAAATGAGTGTCCATCCAAGACATCTATAACATACCTCCTCAAAGGTTATCTGGTGCATTTGGTAACGTAAGTCCAAATATTTATGTAAAATGTAATCCCAGCTATACATCATCAGACCTGTAACAACATCTTCATCCATAGGATGAACCAATAATATTGAGGCATTATGTAATGTAATCATTGTATCCCCTTGAGGCATATGAAATCTATGCATCTCTAGTCTCCATCACTCAACAAAATCATAAATGAGTAAAACTTCATTGGATATATACCCACGCATGCTCAACCCATAGAACCCTTACTGATAAAAATAAGGTATGATATTCTTTGGTGGGATCTCATGGTGAAAGTGATGGGCCCTACAGACTTTTAGTATCTTCTCTTCACCATTATCCCATAAATATTGCGACATGTACTCACTCCGTGAGGTATGAAGAGATAGATCCTTGGGGCCTAGATGCAACTGTGCAGATGTCATCTATGTAAATATATAAAGAAATGATAAAAATATATACATCGATGTTTCATCAAATAAATATAAAACCACCAATGTTGAAATATTATTATTTCAATTATGATTCCTTTAATCAGAACAATATATTAATATATTAATTAGAATACAATAATATTTTATTTATAATGTAATAATATATTAATACATATACATATGCTTATTTTATAAAATGAAATAATATATATATATATATATATTATAATACATTGATATAATAATTAAGATTTTCAACCAATGTAACTCACAGTCAGAGTGGGAAACTACAGAGGAATCTAGATATAATAATGAGATTGATCCTTCTAATGATGATTACTAAACCAGGTTTCTAGATGACTGTAAGTCTCTTTGTTTGACCTCATCCACTTGTCTTGTTATCTTTTATCTTTATTTTAATAAAAGGTTAGGATCTTTTCTTATAGATAGATCTTTTTGGTATATAGCAAAGTACTATTACAAACCAAAATATTAAAATTAAAATTAAAGTTAAAATTAAAATTCATTTTTTTAATTTATTATCAAGTACCAAATTGAATTATTTGATCTAATGTTTTTATCAGTTGAAGTTAATTACAAAACATTTAATTTATGTAACATAACATATTAACTTTCTAATTAGTATATATTTTTACAATGCAAGAAAAAATTAATTAAAAAATTACTAATTAATTAACAAATAATATATTTAATAAAATGAAATAATATATATATATATATATTATAATACATTTATATATTTCCTATATATTATTAGATTATTTTTTTCAGTTCTTTTGATTGTTAAATTACAATGAAATAATATATTATTAGATTAATATAATAATATTATAATATATATATATATTACACTGTAATAAAATATTAATCACATATTCACTAATTAATTTAGTAATATTTTTTATATAATTAAATAATATATATAAATATATGAAGATCTATTAAAAATAAATTTGATATAGAAATCAAAAATAGTTTTTGTTAGATAGTTTATATAAAAATAAAATAAAATGCATGAAAATGTTATGCTACCAAATCTTAATAAAATATTACAAAATAAAATGAGATTTATCATTTATAATTTTAAAACATGAAGAACACATGATATATTAAATATATATATACATAGTGCATGGTATAAAGTATTAAAAAAATAAAACATATGTAAAGCACATGATATATTACAAAAATGCATAAAAACTATGTTTTTTATTAAAAACAAAAGAATACAAAACACATGATATATTAAAAAATGCATAAAATGCACATTTTTTTATTAAAAAAATAAAGGTAACATGATATATTCAAAAATAATAGTGATAGTGTTTTTTACAAAATATTAATATTTTTGAAAGGCGATATAATAACATCAATATCACAAAAACTAATGTTTTTTGAAAAAAACATATGATTTGTTAGTTATTCTATTTATAAAATGAGAACATATGTTTCGTATATTGATTTATTTTGTAAATTATAATAAAAATAGTAGATATAAAGTTAAAAATGAGAAAGATATAATGTGAATTTTCATGAACCATTAACTATTATTATTAATATAAATAATAACATTAGACAATACAAACGTGACATGAAAAAATATGTCACAAAAATAGAATTTATAAAATCTAATATCCAAATTACAATATATATCAACTCAAAAAATAAATAAAATAATAAATTAAATTTAAAATACCATTTTGGAAAAACATGATTTAAGATTCTTGAAGTAGGGATATCGATTCATGGAATTTGGATCTCGATTCTCTGAAGTCAAATATCAAGTTGGATTTGAGGTTTTCTAGATCGAAAACTGGAGGGGTATCTAGCCAGGATCAATGGAGACAAAGGTCTTCTGGGAGGTACGACAGCTTTTGCGGGGAGGGACGATTGGGTCTGTGAGGTATTGTAGAGAGATGGCGGGATCTGTGCGGAGGGATGGTTGTGCTATATCGAGGGATGGTCAGTCTGTGAGGTGTGGGATGACATAATTTGTGAGGAGGTATGACAGTGTTGTGTCCTATTAGGGTAGAGGAAGAAGGAGCTTTCTATGAAAGTGTCTTCTTCAGAATATTTTCAAAGAAGGCCCTTCACTACCACAAAAATGGGTTTCCGCAGCGCCACCCTTTATCAGTGCAAAAAAAATGTTGTTAAAAGTGACCCTTTATCAGCTCTTTTTTTAATGCTGATAAAGCCCCTCCCCCCTTTATCAGTGATTTTTTTTAGCATTGTTAAAGGGGACCCCTTTATCAGCGTTCTTTTAGTAGCGCTGATAAAGGGGGGGCTTTATCAGCACTTTTCCCTAGTGCTGATAATGTTTATATTTCAAAAAAAATCATGAAAAATAATATATTGTTATATAAGTATATTTATATTTATATAAATATAATATATATTTTTTAAATATGTTATAAATAAGTATAAATAGACTATTACTTTTAATATATAATAAATTTAGTGAAAATTGATTTAAAATATTTTAAAAAATATTATTAATTAATAATTTTCTAATTATCATCAATTAATAATCATTTAATAAAAATTTGAAGACACAAAAAATAAAAAACAATTAATAAAAGATCTAAAATAAGTTGAAAATGTATCTAAAACTTCAAACGCTCATAACTTTTGATCTCGGTGTCTGTTTGAGCTCTACATCATATAAAATCGAATCTTGTGATGAGCTCTACACACTAGTGACTGAAGGAAACCTTCTGTCACATTTTTTGAATCCAAAAAAGGTCTAGAAGGTCCCCAAAACTGAGTTTTTAGTTGGGATACCCCGATTTTTTAACATCCAAACAGGTATAACTTATGATCCAGGTGTCTTCTAGGCCTATACCACATATCATATCGAAGATTATTTCATTTTCTTTGATTTGACTGGTTGTGGAGTTAAAACAGGCTTATGGATTAGAAGTTATGGTCGTTTTAACATTCTATGGCTTTTCAAATACATATATATATATATATATATATATATGTATTTATTCATAAATATATCTGTCTGTGTGTGTGTGTGTGTGTTTTTGTGTGTTGTATATATGTATGTATGTATGTATGTATTTATTTATTTATAAACACACATAAAAAACTTATTTTATAAATTTATTTAAAACTAATCTTATAAATATATATTAATATACAAATAAATATACAGTTAAAAAATTATAAGTAAAAATATATATTTAAATAAATATAAATATAAATTAATATAAAAATAAATATATATAAACTAATATATGAATAAATATATATGTATTAATATAACTGAATATATTTATATTAATATGAATATATATGAATATATGAATAAATATAACTAGATATATTCATATACAAATAAATATAAATATATATTAATATACGAATAAATTTATAAATATATATTAATATATGAATAAATATATATGTATTAATATAACTAAATATATTTATATTAATATGAATCTATATTAATATAAGAATAAATATAACTATACATATATATATATATAAATATAAATAAATATTAATATACGAATAAATAAATATATATATATATTAATATATGAATATATATATATATATTAATATATGAATATATATATATATTAATATATGAATATATATATATATATATTAATATAAGTAAATATATTTATACTAATATGAATCTATATTTATATACAAATAAATATAACTACATATATATATATAAATAAATAGATATATCATTAAAGAGAGAAAAAAAACTAAATAGCTTAGTGGTAAAGATGTACGCACGCAAGGGGGGAGGTCTCAAGTTCGAGTTCAGGTGGAAGCAGGGAGGGGCGCGTAGGCATGTGGGGGATACGCGGGCAAGGAAAGCGCGTGGGAGAGTGGGAGGGGGGTCCACCTATCACTGATAGGAAGCATTGTTAAAAGCTCCCCCCTGCATTATACATTCTTTTTAATTTTTTAATTTTTTTTTGACTTTTATCAGAATTAAAAAAAGAACTGATAAAAGACCTTTTTATCAGAGATTTTTTTAGCACAGATAAAAGTACTTTTTATCAGCACTTTTTTTAGCGCTGATAAAAAGCGTTGACAAAAGACCTTTTTATCAGCACATTTTTTTAGCGCTGATAAAAGAGGTCATTATCAGCACTTTTCTGAGCACTGATAAAAGGTACCCCCCCCCATTATCTTCATCTTGATTAACAACATTTTTTTAGCATTGTTAATGTACTTTTCTAGTGTTGATAAAGGCCATATTTTTAGTAGTGCTTTTAGAGAAAGCACTTTCTGTATATAAAGATATTTGGAAGTCGTTTTCTTAAAAAGCATGTTCCAAATAAAATTTGAACGGAAGGGGTCTTCTTGAAAAGCACCTTTTAAATAAAAGATAAATGGAAGGAGCCTTCCTGAAAAACACATTTCATTCTCCACTGACCTAAAAAATATCCTCCATATATTGGGAATTAGTTTGACCCAAACCTTATTTTCAGATATTGTTTTTTTATTTTTATTAGATATGGAAATTACTCTATGAAACACACTATTACAGATTCATGTAAATAGAACAACATGTTGATAAAATTTATCACTTGTCGATACTTTTTGAAAGAGTTGACCGACTTCAGCTTTTGCAACACCAAAAAAATGATAATAAGTACCCTTTATTGATGCTTGTTTTAGCACTGATAAATGGTGATGTTTATCAGCACTTTTTTTAATTCTTATAAAAGCCTTCCTTTATCAACATTTTTTAACGTTGATAAAAGTTGTATTTCATAATATAATATATATTTATATATATTATTAAATATTATTTATGTAAAATAATATATATATATATAGTTAATTATTATTTTAATCATGTATACCTATTTATATATATATATATATACAATTATACTTTCATGTGTATATTTATAAAAATTAAAAATATAAAGTACATAAATAAATATATAAATACATGAGACATACTTCATATTTAAATGTATATATTTATTGTCATATTATATAATTTTTTATATATGTATATACTTAGAATTATATATTCATGTATATATTTATATATAAAATTATAATTATATATCTATGCTATAAAATATATAAATATATTTACATATAACATGTATATTTAAAAATAAATATACATATACACACCATATCATAATAAAAAATTATTATTCATTTTATTTACATAATTTCAGAAGAATTTTATTATTAATTTTATATTAAACAATATGTATGTTTTGTAATGTATTTAAATACATCAAAAAAATATTCATAAATATGACATATTATAGATATATTTATACAAACATATTTAAATATACATATATAAATATATAATTTTTATACACCTATGTGTGTATAAATATATATATATATACACACACATAAATATATAAAAAACCTTGAAATATATATATATATATACATATATATATTCATATCTAAATTGTTACACCCCAATATTTCAATACGTATTTCTCCTTTGAATGAGTATTGTGTTTTATAGCTTGTGATAAACACAACATCAAACTAAAATGAATTGTGATAATTTTGTTGAGGTGAGATAATATAATGAAAGATAAACAATAATACATTATGAGGTTTTAATATGAAACAACATGGAGAAAAGTACAAGTGGAGTAAATGTACACACACACACACATATATGAATACCACAAAACATAAAATTTGTATCCTCGTGGTTCGTTATGAAAACTGTGACCCCAAATAAAACTATAGAAACAAGTTAAATAATTAGGGATATAATAGACATGATGAGAGATAAGTAAATGAATAAAATTTAAGGAATCAGGTAAGGTTATATGTTAGAACGTAATATGACGTTATATATATGGTCGTTGGACACATATTCATTTTATATATATAACCATTACATATATAGTCACTGATTATATTTAAATTCAATTGGTATATAATTTTCTGATAAAAAATTAAAAATAATATAATTCAAAACACTCATAAAATTTTTAATCTATATGAAATAGATTAAGATAATTTAAAGTTATAAATGGCCATTTTTCTATAAAAATGGTGTTGTTGTATATTGTAAAAAACCAAAATTTAAAATTTCATAAATTTAATTTTATTAAAATTATTTCATTATTGGTTTCATCATATCAAAATCATCTTATGGTTATTTTTTTATATTTTTTATAATTAGTTGATCTTTGAGTGAATAATGAAAAATAACGATTTTTGAAAAACTATCATTTCTTTTATTTAAATCAAGTAATTTAAAAGGCTCATTATATGATGAATTTTTTTTCAAATCATAATATCCATTTAATTAATATAATATAAATAATTCAATTGTAATCAAAATTATATTTTATTTTGGTATAAGTTCTTTTTTTCCTTAAAAATAGAATTTTCCAAAAAAAATGTTTTTCATTTCATTTTGTGCACTCATATTGAAAATAATTTATTCCAATTCTACAAAATTAATCTTGAAAAATTGATTCCATATTTAGATTCAGAAGTTTCGATTATATTAATAATATAAATTTTATTTTTGGTCATTATTAATAGTAACCATGGTAAAAATGTGTCCCAACAACAAAGTGTAAATCTGGTTAATTAAGGTAAATAATATGTGATAAGGCCACAAAATATTAATTTAATTATTATTGGATTATGGAATTTAGACCCTTATCAACTTAGATTTTAAATTTTTTAGTTTCTGATCTACTTTACCATGAGTAAGAAATTTATAATATTTAAATGTTTAGAAAATTATTTGCATGTCACTCCCCTCATTGATAAAGGGAACCTCCTCTCCTCTATTATTAACTCCTTTTGAGAGATATATCATGGAAAGTACCTTCCCAAATCTCTACCCATCATATCCCCCCCCACATATTGTAGGTTTTTGTCTCACCAAAAAACCATCCTAATAAGGATTAAGTTTTAATCCCATGGAGGTTTTTCAAAGAAGATGTATAATTTTTAACTAAGTGTTTCATGTTTATCTCTTCTTCTACCTCCTTAAAATATTCTTTAACCATGCTGAAATAATAGCATTATTATATTCCATGTACTAAAATGTTATTATTATAGTATATATAAGGACCCTGCCTTAAACATTACATAATCCTGAATTAAATGAATAATTCACATTGAGGATCTTTTCAGGTTTAGTGTTTTAGATAATTAGGCCATAACTATTACATTACATCTCAAAAATTACAAGGTAGAAACTTCTACTTAGTTTCCATTTTTTTCATAAAATAAAAACTCTTGAAAAAAAGAGTCATGTCTAGTCTCATGTTTTAGATAGCATGACTTTTCCTTGATCCCATCCTTGACCCTATTCATCTTTAGGTCCTATGAAAAACATTTCAAAACGTGGGATGAGCACAAAAAGCTCAGTAAGGGTTATAAAACAAAGAAAGAAAACATTAGTTCATTATTGAATACATAACATAATCTCTTTAACATACCTCATGAAATCATAAGATTTATGAATAACACATAGAAAACATAAATCATAAAGGTAACTTGTGGCATCCATATCATACTTACATTATAGCTATCACAGCTACGTAGGGAGTTACATTTGGAATTCCAATCACAGTATATTCCCTAACTCACTTAGGAGAAACATTCACATTTACCTCTGTCACATTACTCAATGCATTAGAGAGCTATCTCAGTCTCACCCACCCTAGGTTTATCACGGAACCACCCATATACGTAACAATTCCCAAGAACCATAACATATTCATAACATATAAAACAAACATAAAGAAAAGATAACATTTCCACATTTCAATCACAATATATCATATAAATATATTGAAATAATCAATCCATTAACAAAACCATTTTCAATACCAATATACATAAAAATATTAAATGGAATTTTCTTTCCTTTGAAAAACATTACAGCTTGTTAAGAAAGCCATAGATCAAATAATACTCACGGAAACAGAAAGGTCATTGTCACCGCTTACGTTAAAAAGAAACATTCATTTTTTTGTTTAGTAAAACGCTTCGTAGAAAAATATTACCTTTGAATGAAATTAAAATTAAAAGGGGTTTATACAGTGTATGAAATAAAGTTGTGTATTAAAACAAAATATGCCTCAATGAAAGGAGATTGAGACGAAGTACCTTACCTCGTGTCCAACTTAACCCATCTGTTCTTTAATCTCCTGAATAATAAACTAAAGTTAATTTATACTTGATTAAGAACCTTTTTCAAGTTTATTATTCCATTTATATCACTTATTACCATGTTATAAACATTATGTAATCATTGAAGTTAATAATGGTCATTTTGTCGATATTTGGTACTTGAGTCAAAAATGGACTTCTTATAATTACAAGTTGTTCACGTGTAAAAAGTTATTATATCCATAATGATATTCATGATTTAGATATAATATATATAATATATATAATATATTTCTAGTATATACATGTATTTATAATAGTACATAGCATTTGGAGGTAAGAAATGAAATGCACCGTTCATGGAGACGGTAAGTCGTACGTACGCATGAACGCTACTTTCATTTCTATTTCTTATTTTAATGGAATTAAAACATAATGATACATAGATATATTATAATTATAGTATAATATCATATATAATATCATTAAATATATCATTTATACGTCCCACATATGGAATTAACGAGTCATATCACTTTGAGGGGGCGGTAGTCCGCACTTCCTCAAATGAAATTATCGCGTTTACCCATAATGGAAACCATAAAGGTATACTATAAATAAAAAATACAGAATCATAAAGAAAAAATAAACATAATATATATCATATATAAATACAGTGTCATCTTAACGGCCACCATGAGAGGAATTAGGAGATAATTGAACAATCATTGTTTCGTGGGGTGTTAGTTTACCATCCATAGAAACAGTATGTTCTTTACCCATTAGATGGAGGTGTGTGAAAGTGTAGTTTGAATCCTCCTCATAATAACATCCTAGTATATTTAGGATACTTTTGTTGTTATAAAATAAAATAATAAAAATATTTTAGGGGGTTGGAGAAGGAAAATAATACAAAATAACTTAAGAGAAGACGTTACCTTTAAATCGGGTAACTTCCTTTGGTTTGAACCAAAAGAACTTATTAAAGTGCCTTCTGCCTACGTTAAGGATTATAGGTAGAAGATAGGGATCTTGAGAGATTATTTGGGTATGGTTGGATGATCCAAGTGGCTTGAGAGGTGTGAGGAATGGGTTAGAGGTGAGGGATTTTTATAAGGGGGAGGAGGGGCTCTTTAAGGAAGTGTAAAAATATAGTTTTATTATATAATGATTTTAGGTTTATAAAGGTCCAAAACTTATGAAAATAGAATATAATATAACTAATGGTCTAAATAAAATCATCCAATAATAATTGGATAGGTTTTGGATATTATTTTAATCTTTATTATATTATTTATTCAAATCATTTATTAATGAGGTAAGCACTGTATCATTATTGTGTCATAAATAATTTTATTTATTTGATGTATAAAAATTATAAAAAAATGTCATGATGTAGGAAATATTTTTATATTTCCAATTAATATTTATAGTCAAAAAGATAACTTATATAACCCCTTGTAAAAATTTATTTACTAAAGGATATTTGTTTATGTCATTTTTGTCTTTACTTTAAGTTAATTAAAATAAAGTGTCATTATCACTCTTAAGTGGCTCCATGGGGTCCCAAAATATACCCAAGGATGCCCATGTTCAGACATGACTCATCCAATAAGGTTAGTATAAGTGCTAAGATAATTTTGTATTATTACGATATTCTTTTTACATTGAATTACCCTATTTACCTTTAACCACGGTAAATGAAAGTGAAAAGTTACTATTCAACAAAAATTATTTTCATATTATTGAACCAAATTTTACTTAATAATAACAACCATTTATTTCAGATTTTTGAAATTCAATTTAAATAAGCGGTAAATTTTCATATAAATGAAAAATTCAGTTTTTAACTACTACTTAGTGGTTTCACTATTCATCAAAAATTGATGTTTTTCAGAAAACTACCAAAAATTCAGCCTAAGATATATTTGATATTCAAAATTCAAAAATGATGTCTATTTTACCAAATTAAAAACATAGAAGTTGTATTAATTAATTTAAAATTAATTCCCGTTGTCAAAACAAAAAGCGTGTTTTTAAGAAATATAAACTATCAAAAGATTGACACTTGTTTATGTCCAATTTCAAAGTGAAATTAATTCCAATGACCAACATTAGATTAAATGGTAAAAATATAATCTAATTACACTTTAAGATAAATTAAAAATATAATCAAACCATATAAATAAATTAGATTAAAAGGAAGTTTTGAATTAAAATACAGTATTTTTCACTATTCATAAAAAAATTAATTTTATCAGAAAAATACCAAAAATTTACCCAAAGTAAATATTGATGTCCCTATTCTGAACATAAATTTTATTTTGTCAAAAAGAACTTATAAAAGTGACCAAAACTAGATTTAAAGAGGGTTCTCCATCAAAATGTGGTAAATCAACCTTTTAAAGAATATTAGAGTATTTATGCTTAAAATTAGATTAATTCAAATTTTAAGCCTCTAAAATTTATTAGATAAATGTAAAAACATTTAACAAACATGTATAATCATATTTTAGTTAGTTCTATTCATTCCCACCAATACAATGACTGGGCCTTAACTACATTTAAAATAATATTATTATATTATTAGTGTGCAACGTAAGATTTCAAAGAAACCCGTTGTTGTGTATTAGGTATGACAATGAGCATATAAACCCCTTTAAAGTAAAATTAATATTTAATTCACAAATATTAATAATTATGAAAATTTATTATTTCTTTATTTACCTGGGATGTTACAGTATAACCCTTTTTTTATCTCTTTTTTCATCATATGGAAAATGAAAACATCGCTTGTGCGTTCGTGTGGACTACCACATCCATGAAAATGTGCGTTAAAATTTTCAAAAACACCTAAAAAAATAGGTTTTTATTAATCTAATTAATATATATTATATTCATGACATAATTATGATCATATAAATATAATATATTATTTTCCTTCTTACTATTCCTTTCATTGGAAAATGATAACGTCGCTCATGTGTACCTGTGGACTACCACCCCCATGAATCGATATGATTCATTTTTCATATTTTCCATTCATTAATAGTTATATATTTGTATTTAATAAATAAAAATGTCAATTATTTCATGATTAATATTTTTTATATGATATAAAAATGACGCCTTTGACCATGGCCAATGTACTGAACTTGTTTTTTGATTTTGAACTCAATGTCCTCAAAACATCTGATATGAACTTAACTGATTTAATAACTATATAAGTCATGATAATAAATGAAATTAAAGATGTAATAATAATATAATATAACAAAAAAATCTTAAAAACCATAAAAGTAATACAATTTTATTATACATAATATAAATTATTTAGGTTTGTTTGTGCTTAATTATAAATTGAAGAAAATTATGAGATATTAATATTTTAATCTCCATATATTTTCCCTATCTATAGTTATCTATGGTTTTTATATGTTTTCCTTTAATTTTCCTCTCTTCAATACTTAATATGATCAGGAAAATGTTATTTTAAAGAAAAGACGACCATATTTCCTCTTTGGTCAGTGAACTTTTTATTCCATGTCCATGTTTCGTAAAATGTTTTATAGAATTTCATTTTATATAGAAAAATGATTATTTAAAGTAATTTTCCACCAAATTTGGATTTATTTTTAAATTTTCAAGAGTAATCTTCAAGTTGTTTTCTAAATGAGGTACTTTTAACATTTTACAAAAATGTGTGAAAAGAATCTTTATTTTAATGTTTACTGCACAAAATGAACTATTTAGAGTACCAAAGAGAGTAAAATTGTAATAAAACATTAAATTTATAAAAATAAACCAAGGATAATAAAACTTAAATGTGTTTTCAGATAAGGATCATATAATTTTTTCAATAGAAATTCAGGCATAAAAAAATACCAATTAAAATGGGATTGAAACATAAATCCCTCACCTCAAGTCTTGTTTTACTTCATACATGTTTAAACCTCCTAAATAATAAATATATATTTATTATAAATCCACTCCCTAAAAATAATCATATGCATCATACCATTCATTATTTACTTACACTATTGGAAAATGGGTCGATACCCACACACATATACCAACGGTTGAAAAAACAGTTGGGATAGATGCTCTAGGTAACGCTATCCCTATTGTTTTAAAAATTTGTAGGTATACCATGCCTCAATTTTCAATTACGTCAGGCTCATTCCCCTTTTACCCTCCCCCACAAACTCTAATCTCCCTCGTAAATGCTTATATCCCCCTGAAAACCTTCTCCCTCGATTATCCATCACACTCATCCCCAACATGAACCCTCTCCTCTCCCCCAATTCCTCTGTCATACATCATTCTCATCCCACTCAAAGCCAAAACCCTACCTTAATGCTCCACTTTCTTTTGATTCTACCAATCCATCTTTGGATTCCGTCCTCCCTATTAATGTTCAAAGTTAATCTCTTCTTTGTTTGATCTTGGTTCCAAAAGTTAATCTATTTTAATATATTATTCTCTATATCTATCACCCTTTTCTCTCATTTCTAATTCTCCTATGAAATATAAAGGTATTTTTGGATATTATAGGGTTCATAGTGTACCTAATATTGTGTATTTTTATGTTTAGAGAGCATGGATAGAACCTTCTTCCACCATTAGGTTCTCACTACTAAATGTGAAATTTTTTGGATTTCTCGGTTCAATATTAACATTTTTAAGGTCCATGTTCAATGAAATTTCTCTATTTTGGTATTCAAATAGTGGTTGAGTTTTATAAATTCACTATTGTTGAAATTATTCTTTTATGTGATAGTATGTGGTGTTCCAAAATTGATTGTTGAAATTTATTTCAAGACATAGAGCAGTTCATTTATGAATCTCAAACGCCTCTTTGAAATAAATATCTAGCCATTCTTAAATCATTATAAACATACATATAAAACTTTAAAAGGTATTTTTGATATAAATTCATGGGTTTTATCATTTTTCTTTTTTAAATAGGTAAATACACGTTTTAAAATGTTTTCTTGAAAGGTAAATAGTGTGTCTAATCGTAAAGGCCTATTTGGCACTTTGTGGGTTAGATAGTTGATCTCATGGGGGACCTCATTGAATTCCCCTTATGGTTCATCATGGTGGTGTATATATTTTTTATATGTGATTTACATGTGATGTTGGGAAGGTTTTTTTTCTATGAGAGGGTGTTAGAGGAGAGGGTGAGTTATTTTTTGTGCTTTGTTCCTCAATCTTCCCTTACATGTTCAATCACCACCACTTTTCTGGTCATGGTAACATAGAAAAATATGTGGGAATTTTATATTTATGCTACACTAGTTGTTATGGAGGCCTCTAGTGTAACCTATAGCATGATATTGGACATGGTGGGGGTTATCTCAATGATTTTGGTTTGGGATATTTGAGTGTATTGTATTTGGTAGATAAAACATATGCCAATAATTAGTCCTATATTAATTTGGTAAATTCTAGATCATCTAAAATTAGGATATAAGTTAGATTTCATGACATGTGATCATTGAATTTTGGATTTAATAGTGAATTATTATCTCATGGTTGATTTTATTTTCCACTTAATTATATTATTGTGGTAGATTTATCTCATTTACATTCACTGTTTACCTCATGATGGGTGGTTAATTCCTAGTGGTATGAAGTTCACTTGTGTTTGGATTGATTAATTTTAAATGTTTTTAAAGATGTTTGTGGAACCCATTTTAAATTAAAGGCACTCATTTTTTGTTCTCATATTTGGTTCTAAAATGGTTGTTTTGACTAAAAATGTTTAATTCCATGGATTTTGATTCAAATTGACTTTTTCATTTGATGAAAACAAAAAAGGATTTTTTTAAAATGGTCATGGACATGATATTGGTTTCTTGTGCATCTATTTGAAATAAAAATATTTTATAATTTTATTTCAAGTTAGTGTTCATGAATTTTCACATGAATAAAATTGTATGGATTTCTTGGTGACATCCTACTGGACCTATTAGCTTACATACTGCATATCTAATTTTGTGTGTTTGTAGCTCATATTATATGTATATGTTCAAGATTCATCCTTTGGTATAATCATCTCATGTTTTTTATCAATGGGTGAGTGGGGATATGCTGAGAAACATGATATTGTACAATGGATATATGGGTATAATTTATTTTTTATTCTATTTTGGTATGTTCTATTATATTTTTCAACTTATCCTAGTGTATGTTTGATTCCACATTCATTGAATCTTATTTTTATGATTCGTTTTTTAATTTTGAATTGATGTTAATTATGTTAATCTCATTTGGGTTATTTATCCTTTTTACTTATAATTATTTGATGTTTCATGGATGTCCAATGTATGGGTGACCCATTTTAGATTATTAATAACTGATTCAATGTATTTAAAGTAGCCTTAAGGATAAAACTCTTCCTAAGGTGATGTTTTGTGATGATCTAGTAGTAGTTTATATCTAGTATTGATCAGAAACAACTTATGTTATATTTTTGGTTTACTCTCCACTGTTCATTTCATTTTTTATCACTACAATTGAAAGTATATACTCACAAATTCATGAAGTATTCAATTCCACATCCATTAAATAGGTTTAATTTTCCTCTTAGCCTAAACCAAACCATTTTACTTTCCATAATCATTATTTTTTGGATTGTCTATTTATTGTAAATAAACTTCAATCCTTTTTATTTTTATCCAGACTCACAAATTTCTATCAAAATTTAAAGCCCTATCCCAGAATTAGTTTTTTTAGAAAAACAGAAAATTTTCTATGGTTTTTGGGTGTGATTTGTTCTTATTTAATTCTTTTCCTTTTTTTTAATTTAGGGGTTTTGGGGTTTTGAGTTTTCTGTGTTTTTTCTATAATATTTTGGACCTCGAAGCAGTGGTTTTGGGTTGCTATTGTCAAAGGTTACTTTCACATGTTTGAATAGGTATTCATATACATATATAAGTTCCTCCATGTATATATATTCACTCATGGTAGTATGGATATATATATATATATATATATATATATATATTGGGGCTAGGTGTTCTTATGTATAAATATGAAAAATGAATATGCGTATAAGTTAAGGGGTATATTCATATATAAGAATACATGTAAGGATCCCCTTGTACATATTTGGCCATGAAAATATGTACATAAGGGCCAGGTGTCCTTATATATATATATACAAAATTCAATATGTGTACAAGCAATAAATTGAAAATTTGAGTTTCCATATTCATAAGCAGAGCGACTTGAGTTTGAGGTATGTCACCTTATGAATTGTCCTTTAAATTTAAATAATCGTTGATTTCTTGTATTTCAAACCTTGTTTTTGTACTAAATAATGATATAGATTTCTTAGAATAATTTTTTTATATGAAATGAAGTGTTTTCTGAATTGAATCAAATTAAATCAACCTAACCTGATCCAAATCAAAACAAACCAAATTAAATGAAACCAACATGAACTCATTCAAACTTAATTGAATGAAATAAGACATAATATAAGTAGGAAAAACCAAAATAATATAAATTGTATTAACCTATAAAGAGTAAAACTGAATATTCCGAAATGAATCTACAATAAATTAAATTAGCCTATACCAAACAAATAAATTAAAACTAACCATATATAAAACAAATCATACCATGTTGTACCAAATAAAATCATACACAATCAGTATAATCTAGTTCGACCTCTCCTGACCTTCCGAAATTAGGATTATGTCAAACATAATAAACCAAGATGAACCGTAGGAAACAAAACCAAATAAGATTATGAAGACTAAACCCAAAATGAGTTGAACTAAATATAGTGTGATCATACAAACCCATAATGGATAGAATAAAACCAAATAAAAAATATAATGAAACACTTTTAAAAAAACATTCACAAACTAACCGAACCTTACAAGAATAAATGTAAATCAGATCAACTAAAATATATCTAGAATGATCAAAATCAAGAAAATAGAACTCAAATAGAAAAAAATGAATGAAACTAAATTTGACCAAGCAAACTAATTTAATTTAACTAATTTTATATTAAAAAGGATGAATCAAATTGGGAAAAATATAATGAATTCAAACCTATATGAATGCAACCAACATGAACTAAACTAAACTAAACCAAACTGATATGACCCAAATGTAATCAAACTGAATTGATTAGAACCCAAATGAATTAAATTGTCTAAGATAATATAAACAAAAACAAGACAGACTAAATGTAATGAAAATGTACCAAATAAACTTTTATTGAACAAAACCAAAATAAGTTGAAAATTGATCCAAACTGATTATATACCATTAATAGGAATGTAATATTTAATAGTATCATTTTGAAACATGGATATGTTTCCCCCTTTCTTGAACAAACTTGATTTTACCCATGGGGCATTGTGGTTCTTATATGTTGGGTGGTGACTTATATAGTCATAGGAGATAGGTATGTTGTAGTTTAGTTTTTATTTTATTTTATTCATCACATTGGCCACTTAGGCCTTTTACCAATTTCTACGGATGGAGGGTAGCTATATTCTGTGAAGGAGCCCAGAAGGGAACTGGAGGCGGCTACGCAGTTTTCTTTGTAGGGGATGGAGATCAGGGTAGTAAAGGTACTAATTAGTGTATTTAATTTTTGCATTCCTTTATACCATGTTGATTCTCTTTATTTTCTTTTCCTTCAGCAAGGACTTCCAACATATAGATGGGTAATGCTGAAATTTTATTTATTAACTATTGAAGTTTTAATTAATTATTTGGAGGATAAATTATTCCCAAGTGGTGATTTCTTAATTCTCGAACACCTGTTCTAGCCTATGGGCATATCCCATCCACCTTACTCCATCATATTCATTCCTAGAGTATATTATAACTAGGACATTAATTTGTTTGAACCATGGGAAGGACTAAGAAATATTGAATAACATAGGAGGGATTGGGAACATCTTCACAATTCTACACCTCTATTAGTCTGGTTCATATATAATATCTATTTAATAAAACAAAATACACAATCCTAGGATCACATAATCATGAACTAAATCTAGTTAATGCATGTTATTTTATTTTATATCCAATGATTCATATAATATGTATTCCTAATTAGGAGGCATCAACTATAAATTTTCTCAAAAATAATTTTTTCCCTGAACAATCTTTTCATGGTTCTTAATTTTAAATTTATATAATATACATGTATAATAAAATTTATTATAACTATCCTAAAAAATAATCAAATGTTCCTAAATCAAAATCTATCCTAAAAATTGACAAAAATTGGTCACATCCAAAATTTCATAAAAAAAAATCATTAAGTTCATCTTTAATTTTCCAAGGGCTAGCAACAAGTGTTGAGGTATCCACTAAAATTATGGGATACATTGTATATATACATAACCTTTCACATATTATCATTCAACATATTCTACTATAATATAAATGAATTATAAAACATTCAATATAGAATATACATATAAAAAAATAGACCAATAATGTTGCTACTAAAATAAATTTTTTATTAATAAGGATCAAGCAGTTTTAGTTATTTAGTATGAACTGTTGAAAATACAAAGAACAACGGGGAAGATGAATATACATGCACCATGATCCATAAAAGTAGAAAAACAAGAAAAAAATCATTTTCCATCACCAAAAATTATACTTTGAACTGATTTTAATTTCTATAAAAACTATTTCATATCCGGGTTTTGATAGAGATGAAACTAGTATTCTAAGATTATGAAAATATATTTCACTACCTTAGGCATATCATCATAGGATAAAAGAATAAAATTTCACTTCCATAAAGGGATAATACAATTATGGATACAACAAAAGGATGTTGGCCTTGTTTCGGAACTAAGGATTCTCATCCATTTAATCATTCCCTTCTCTTAAATAGAATGTTCATAAATACATTTCTTAACCTCTTCAATTTACCTCTAAAAGAAAATGGAAAATTTATTATATTCATTCATTTTATCTATGAAAAGGAAGGGAAAATGCAAAATCAATTGGATTTATAATACCCCTCAAGACTTTTCATCATTTGAATGATTTAATATATCCAAACCATAAGCTAAAGTAATATCTTGTGACTCTATTATGGAATAAAAACTAATGTTCCTTTCAGCCTCACCTACTTTTTAAATAGATACGAGGAGTCATCTTCTTCTACTATTCTCAAGTTATTGTCCATATGTTCAGAAACATCCTCATAATCTTCCCAAGGTCCCTCATTGGTAATATTATTTTTTAGGGTTCATTGATATCAAATAAATATAAAATCCCTTTTCCTACTCTTTCCCAACATATTTATGAGGATCGAAATTGCCTATTATTCCTGAATCCCCTTGTATGGGTGTCTTGGAAAGTCTTATATTACAGGTAGCCTCACCTTATGATCTAGTAATAATTGTCCTTGGTAAATTTGAATAACCTTTTCAATTCTTTGATTTTTTACCTTATGGATAAGGTATCCCACTATGTAAAAATATCTTTTCCTTCAAATGTTTTTACCTGGATGGATATAGTACATAGACAACAAATCCTCCTTATAATTGTAGGAAGCTAGGGAATAAAAATCATTCCATTTAATTTCTTCAATAGAACCTTATGGTCCTTTGAATAAGACATATGAACAACTAACAATTACATGAATGCCTCTTCCTAGATTCCTTTTCCATTTAGTAATTACATTATACCACTAATTTATATAACCATTACCCATTTTTATTCTTTAAAATGCATGAAAACATTATGTAGATGAATAAAAACCTTCTCTAACTTTTATTTACTACCCTTAGCATCTAGGACATCAGGATTGTAAACTTTTAGAGACAGATGTATCACAAATACATCATAATTTAAATCATCTTAAAGGATTTACGTAGTTTCTTTCTTAATGGGATATATGGGAATAAGTTATTCCATATTGGTTGACACTCTATCTCTTTGAGATTCACTCTCTAAAAAACTTGAGATGAAACATTTTATAATGGGGTTTTAGAAGAAAAATCAATATTGATTCAATCAATCATAGAATAGGAAAAACTATCTTATGCCACATTTTAGTTAGAGAACTCAATCTCGTATACCATAAGATCATTTCATTTTTCTTCATCAATTATAGATGGAATAAATTTCTAGTTCTAGTGGAACATTTTAGCCAAATTCCCTTATTGGTTGTAGAGTTGGAAAAAATATGATGAAGACTATAAGTGAACCCCTTTTTTATACATGTTCTATCCTTTAATTTCATTTGAGGCATAATTCAATGTGGGTTTCAATATGTCAATATCCATGAAAATACACATAGTGATATTATAATAAAAATATTGAGTTCTAGGGTCTAAACCTATTTAATTCCCAATCATGTTTCAAATCACCATATGGATGGAAATATTTTTAATAGGGATGGTTGGGATAAGAAGACTTACCCAAACCATTAAGAGGGACAATCATTCATCAAAAGATAGTTGAAAGACCATCTGTGATAGTATAAATGCATAAAATTGAAAAAATGGTGAGATGAAGACATATAAGTAATCATGTTTTTATCTTTGAGGAAATTTATGATAATTTTCCAAGAGTCAATTAGTTCCACCATTGTGTGAAATCTCAATCCCCCTAAATTCATTGATGGCCTTGTTCAAATTCTTAATCAAGGGGTGGCGGCGGCCAAACCAATCTGTTAGCGAGAAAAAATAGAGGGATTATGCATTTGATAACTCATAATTGGTCATAAAAAAGATTGGTAGGACCCTTGAAATGGTTAAATATCATCAGTTACACTGATGATGGGGGGACAGTGGTAAATAAGATTAACTCGTGAAAGGAATAAAATTGTGTGGGGTCGAAACCAGTGGTCAAATCAGAGCCCTAGTGAGTAAGATGGGGCGGTCTAATTAATATGTTTTATTGGGTATGGTTATTACAACAATTCCATAATATAATATAATACAAAATCAATTACTAGATATAAATAGCACATCCAAAATACATATAAGTGAGAATATGGATGACGCAAATCTATCCATTATAATGAAAACAATATTCAAATATCTACCATTTCTATAATCCATCCCTACCCTAAAATAATCATCCACCATTTCTACATAATGATCTAGATCGACATTGGTGCAGACAATTCCCATATATACATTTATGGGGGAGAAATAATAATTAGTACAATTTTTCAAATTAGCGAGTTGACTCCATGGATAATAAGTTTCTACACACATTATCAAAAAATAAAGGTTAAATAAAATAAACATAACAACACATCCTCTCCAATCATAAAATTATTATAATTAAGACTTATCAAGACATCCATAGATCGCATTCACAATGATCACTAAATAATAATTATTATATATAATTATAAATATACCCACACTTTATAAACATAAGAATAAAATAGGTCCCCTATTATAAGTCCCAAAACTAAAACCTTATGTAATCTTGAGATGAGTCAACAATTGAATTTAATTCACTTCAAGGATCTTTTCATGTTTATATATTTAGAGAATTAGTCCATAACTATTACATAAAAAAATAGAAATACGAAGTTGAAACTTCCAATAGTATATGTTTATTCTATAACATATAAACTTATAAAAATAAACATTGTTTCTTTTCATGTTTAAACCGCCTAACTTTTCCTTGATCCCATCCTTGATTCTATTCTTCCTTAAGTCCTGTAAAAAATATTTCAAAACTTGGGATGAGCATAAAAAGAGTAATAAGGGGTATATAAATAATGAAAATTGTTAGTCTTGCAAAAACATGTAAACCATGAATACATTATCATAAAGTAATACTTTTCACCTTTAATATGTAGTAAAAATGCATCACTAAATATAAGATCATTTTTTACCCTTTTTGTAACCAAAATATTACCATAAATCCCATAAAAATCAATATATAACATATAAAGGTAACTTGGGACATAAACATACTTAAATTGAATAACCATACAATCAACTTCCAAACATATAACTAAATGGAATTTCCATACGGCCAACTTCCATAACCAATGCATTGGAGGTTATAACTTAACCACCTGTCCTTAGTTTATCATGGAACCACCCGTCATTGGTTTATCACATAACCACCCATCTTTGGTTTATCATGTAACCACCCATAAAATGTACAAGTACAATTATATAATCATAACACATAAAATATTTCAATTATCAACATTTAACTCATAAAATTTCATTTTAAATCATATGAAATAATTTCAAGATATTGAATTATTCAATCTATTTCTAAAAACCACTTAAAACATTTAATAAATAAACTTTTGAATCAAAGTGTCCCATACCACTTTGAAAATTTTGAAAAAAAATAATTTTAAAACATTTATGTCCATATAAATAAATTCATAAAACCCATTTTGAAAGTTTGGACATTAATTATAAGGTTTTAGAAGAATAAATATTTAAAACATTAAAAATAATGTTTTAGATAAAGAGTCCCTTACCACTAGATAAACGGTTGAATAAAAATCATTAAGTAATAACATTAAATAAAACATTAAATATCATGATAATATACTAATTCATGATATAATGTGTAAAAATATTTATATATACACCATATAGGATAATAAAGGTGTGTAACATCAAAACATTCCTCAATAAAAGGAGATTGAGATGAAGTCCCATACAAAGATTGTATCATTAGATTAAGGAGAAATCAATGACATAATTATGTGCAAAAAATATAAATAAACCCAATATAAGTGGATATTTAGTATAAAACAATCAGGGGTTATTCACAAATATTCATGGAAAAATAAAACCAATGATGTAGATATTTAACTCAATGAAATGAGATTGAGTTAAGATTTCCCTTCCCTTAAGTCCAAATCATCACGTATGTTCCTCATTCTTCCAGAATAATAAACTTAAGTTAATTTATACTTGTTTGAGAACCTTTTTCTATTTTATTTATTCATTTTATATCACTTTTTACTATGTTATAACAATTATATAATTATTTAAGTTAATATCGGTCGTTTTCTCGATATTCGGTACTTGAGTCTAAAATGAACTTATTTTGATGTAAATTATCCTTGTAGTCAAAATTAAATCATCTCCAAAATGATATTCATGATTTAAATATCATATATATCTAGTATATATGTATTTATAATAGTACATAATATTTTTAAATAATAAATGAAATGCACCATCCATGGAGACGGTAGGTCATACGTAAGCATTAACACTACTTTCATTTCATTGTCATATTAAAGGAATGAAAACTAAATGATAAATAGGTATTTTATAATTATACTATAATATATATGTTATATATGTTACATAATTTCATTAAATCCATCATTTATACATTCTATGTGTGGAATAAATGAGTCATATCACTTTGAGGGGGCGATAGTCCGCACTTCCTCAAATGAAATTATCATATTTACACATTATGGAAAGCATAAAGGTATTTTTTTAATAACAATTACAGAATAATAGAGGAAAAATAAATATAATATATATCATAACTAAATACAGTGTCATCATAATTTCCACCATGAGAGGTGATAGGAGAAAATTGAACAATCGACATTTCTTGAGACAGTAGTTCGTCGTACACAGAAACAATATGTTCGTATTCATTAGATGGAGGTGTGTGTAAGTGTAGTTATAATAATTATCATAAAAAATCATAGTATATATATTATATTGTTTTTTTGTAATAATAGAATAATAAGAGTATAGGGAGTGGAGAAGGAAAATAAAGGAAAGGACCTTGATAGAAGACGTTACCTCCAAATCGGGTAACTTCTTTTGATTTGAGCCAAAATAATTTCTTGAATTGCCTTCTACCCAAAGTAAGGATTATAGGAGGAAGAAAGGGATGTTAGGATTTTATTTGAGCATAATTTGGATGATACAAGGGGCTTGAGAGTTGTTATTAAGTGGGTAAAGTTGGTGGCCTTTTATAAGAGGGGGGAGGGGGAACTTTAGGAAAGTCTTGAAATATTATTTTATTATAAATTTATTTTCAAATTATAATGGATACAAAGTGATATGTTTCTAGGATAATATTATTATGGGTCAAAATCCTCTTAACCAATAGGTTTCATAAAAGATTAGGTCACAAAATTAACCTTATCTTTTAGCTTTAACCCTTAGTTAAACACCACTGAAAATCGAGCCTATACCAACACTTTGTTCCTAACGGTTTAGAAAACCCATTGGGAAAAAGAACCTATACCAATGGTTTACTAGAACCATTGGCATAGGATGTTTTATGTTGGGTTTTTCCAATGGTTTAAGAAAACCGTTGGGAAATAGAACTATTAGCTACAGTTTTAATTAACCATTGGGAAAAATTATACCCGAATTAGGGCTCCCTCCCTCGCGACATTTCATCCTCACCCACTCCTCCCCTCCCTGAACTCGACCTCCTCCCGGCCTCTACCTCCTCCGCTCGGCCTCCGCCTCCGCCTCCCGACCTCTGCCTCCACCTCCACCTCCCAGCCCCCCTCCCTCTCCTCCAGCAACATTCCCCTTCCCCTCTTGGATCCTTCTCCGACGACGACATCCCCCTCCCCTCTCAGCTCCCAGCGACGTTCCCCCCTCCCCTCTCGTCTCCCTCTCTTGGTGACATCCCCCTCCCCTCTTGGCTCAATATCCTCCTCCGACATCCCCCGACCCCCTCTCCTGTCACACGCGAGACCCCCCATGGATTAACACCCCGCGAGACATCCCCCTCTCTCGGCTCCCTCTCCTCTCTCCTGGGCAATAATATTGTCGGGGCTGACCCCTGCCCCCTAAGAGCTAGAGGTAAATCTTTTCCAAATCAATGTGTTTGACAGCCCATCTGAGGTAGACCTGACCTCTCCTAATGTATAATATCTTGGTTTCTATGTTTGTGGATATTTAGTTGATGATTTACTTATGGTTTAGGTGTAATCCTAATTTTCCATTTTTTCATTTGTTTGTACAGTCCGGATGGCCAAAATTTTTCATCTATTAATTCTTCACTGGTCTAGCTCAACCATGTTATTTTTTTGTTCGTTCAAATGTGAAATTAATGGTTTAGTTGTTCCCATGATGCTTGTAATTGAAATAATTAGATCATGGATAATGCATTTGATGAAAGGTATAGGAGTAGGGGAATCTACTGGACTGTAAATGGTGAAAAAATATCTTTTTAAGTTCAGTAGGCATTTGGAAATGTGAAAAAAGTTGGTTCGAAAATAAACATAATGAGTTCTGAGTGGCTTATTTTTAGGAGTCTATTGGTTATAAAAAATGAAAATTTTAGTAGTTTGGTTATATTTTATAGATCAAAAATCCAAAGGCGTAGAAAACAAATCATTTTCACTCATTAAAGGGAATAAGTATGAAATTAGACAGTTTTCTGTGGTGGGAGAGTGGGGGATGAAATGACAATGACTTCAACCCAATTGCAGACATAAATGGAAAGGGGTCGGTTGTGATGTCTGGTGTTATATAAATTTATGAATAGGTATGTAATGAGTCATGTTACATATCAATAGTTTGGGTCGGGCCCCAGTCCAAGTCTTTTAAAAAATGTAAAATGTAAAGAATAACATAAATTAACAAAAATAAATATAGTAAACTTACAATTCATCAAACTAAAATAAGATTGAACAAAATTACTAATTGGGCTGGTTCAGGCTTGTTCTGGTCTTGGGTTAAGTTTGGCTTTGTTGGGCCTTCACTAGTTCGAGTCCTACCCTAAACACTACTTGGGATGGGCCCATTGTAAGAAATATGTCTCACAGACTGTCCAGGTCCACGCCAGGCATCGGGCCATTTTTACACCCCAATCGAGTTTAACAAATAAGTTGTTATGTTATTTTTTTTTACATTCAAGAGTATTTTTGGACTCTAAACATTGAGTTATTACATTCATGTTACTTTAAATAGAACCTTTACTTAAATAAATGTTGTGATGTTATAGTTTTTCCAATCCCCAACACAGCAACCACTTTCTCTACAATTATTTTACATTATAACCACTCAACAGGCTAGTAAGATGGGGTGTTGAGAGTGATAATTCTTGGATTGATATATGTATTAATTTTGTTTTATTTCATTATAGACCGAGTTCACAATTTAACAGGGAATGGTGGATGCTAGAAGGAGAGCTATTTAAGACACAAGGGAAATCTATGCCGAATTTCATTTTATGATGCATCGGTTATTATTCACCATAGTAGTCAATCTCGGATCACGGTGCGACATGGTGGGGTTCTAGTAAGGTTATGTTCACAATCTTCAACTCAAATAATGTAGCATTGGTTCATATTCAATGGATAAGTGTACTAGTATGGTGTTTCCAACAACGTGCTATATAAAGAACATAATGAAAAATGAAGAGATTATTAAATGGAACTGTCCCCCCTTGCTTGAAGGAACATGATTTGACCCATGGGGTGATGTGGTTCTTATATATTGGGTGGTGACATGTATAGTCACAGGATACAGGTATGTTTTTGTTTAGTTTTTATTTTATTTTCTTTATCGCATTGGCCACTTAGGTATTTTACTTCTTTCTACAGATGGAGGGTAGTGATGCTATCCTGACTAGTTGACGTAGATCACTTGTATACTATAATACCATGAGGTATGAGTGTGATGAAACATTAGAAGATAGAGGAGCCTTAGGGTCTTCCATGAGATGTAATTGTTTTTATAAAACATTGTGTGGGAACATTTCTGGAGTATGTTGGAGTCAAGAAATAACCCCAAGTGTCTCCATGAGATAGCATAAATAACCCAAAGTGTCTCCAAGTGTCTCCATACATTGTATCATCTTCACATGGGTTGGCCACTCACCCAATCCTAGTCTATCCTCTCAGTCACATAGTCTAGACACATCTCTCGAGGATTATCCCATGCCTCGATGCACATCTCATCATCCAACTATACAAAGAGGATTATTCACCTTATGATTGTCCTAGTCACAAAATCACACCATGTTGAACCCATCTACATTATATTCTCAATAATCCGGTCAAGAACCTCATCAATATCATTTATTATAACCCATATCCACTAACCAAGTTCTATCCTAAGCTAAATCACACCAAGCCTCTTGGAATTATAATGCCAATCTATCCGACAATACCCAATACCCACACTAGAATCTCATCCTTCATCTCTTTAGTTGAACTCTTGAATCATTAAATGGAGTAAAACCTTTCATAATACATTTTATATACTCAGAAGGATCATCCCACTCTAATAACCTACCAAGATTCCAATCCATCCTCATAAGTATTTCCTCATCAAACGCTAGATGTAAAATTTACACACCTATCCCTACAAGGCCCAATCCTCTTAGGAATATTTTACTTGATCTAAATTCTCATAGTTAGTGACATCAATCACATTAAAGCTCATAAATGTCAACTGAACCCTACATTCCAAGAATTATTCATGTGGACAGGCCCCATAGCAACATGCTAAGAACTAAAACCATAAATAATAATGCCAAATACATGCATCATTTTTAAATAAATATCTCAAGTGTAAACATAAAAACCAAGAATAATAAGACCTCATCCATTGTATCGAACAAAACCAAACTAAGTTGAAACTTAGGAAAAATTAATTATATACCATTAATAAGAATAGTAATTGTTAATTAATAGGAATGTACTATTTGATAGTATCATTTTGAAACATTGATCCATTTCCCCTTTTCTTGAAGGAACATGATTTGACCCATGGGGAACTATGGTACTTATATGTTGGGCGGTGACAGGTATAGTCACAGGAGACAGGTATATTTTAGTTTAGTTTTTATTTTATTTTCTTTATCGCATTGGTCACTTAGATATTTGAATGGTTTTTAGTTTAGTTTTTATTTTATTTTCTTTATCGCATTGGTTACTTATATCTTTTACATATATGAATTCTCCCATAAGATTTGTGTTGCATCCTGAGATGTTAAAACATACTCAAATTCTATTGTTCTCAAGGTGACTGAAGTTTTATTATTATAGTTCCAAGAAATTCATATACCATTGATAAGTAATACACCTACATAATTTGACTCTCAATCAGTAGTTTCAACTACCTAGTACCACTTTTAAAAACAATGAATATAAAATATATATCTTTATCATACCACAATCTCGAATCAGGAGTATGTTTTTATAACATAAGATTGTTTTATATAATGTGAAGGACAACTACATAGGATTTATTTATAATCCTGGCTGGAAGATGCTGCCCCGCGGATGTCGCTGGACCGGGCCAACATGCCGCGGTCACGCTGCGACCATGCAGCAGTCACACTGCGGTCATGCCGCGGTCACGCCGCTGTAATGTCGTGATTTGGCCCTTCTCCAGGATGACACCCCATGGCGGTTTGCAGTCCTATCATAATTAGATGTATGATACCTAGATAGAGTTTTAAATACATTACCCACCCATAGTTAATGGGGAGGGAGGCAATGGCCAGAATGTTTCCCCACTTCCTCCCGCTCCCTTCACTTCTGGCTGGAAGATGCTTCCCTGCGGATGTCGCTGGACCGGGCCAACACGCCGTGGTCACGCCGCGGTAATGCCATGATTTGGCCCTGCTCCAGAAAGACACCCTGCAACAGTTCGCAGTCCATCCGGAACTCGATGTATGATACCTAGATAGAGTTTTAGATACATTACCCACCCATAGTTAATGGGGAGGGAGGCGAAAGCCGGAATGTTGCCCCGCCTCCTCCCGCTCCCTTCACTCCTGGCTGGAAGATGCTGCCCCGTGGATGTCACTGGACTAGGCCAACACACCATGGTCACGTCGCGGTCACGTCGTGGTCACGCTGTGGTCAAGCCGTGGTCACACCGTGGTCATGCTGCGGTCACGCCACGGTCACGCCACGGTAATGCCGTGATTTGGCCCTGCTCCAGGATGACACCCCGCGGAAGTTCGCAGTCCTGTTATAATTTGATGTATTATACCTAGATAAAGTATTAGATACATTACTCACCCATAGTTAATGGTGAGGGGGGCGACAGCCGGAATGTTGCCCCACCTCCTCCCACTCCCTTTTCTCCTGGCCGGAAGATGATGCCCCGCGAATGTCGCTGGACTAGGCCAACACTCCGCGGTCACGCCGCGGTAATGCCGCGGTCACACCGTGGTCACACCGCGGTCAAGCCACATTCACACCGTGGTCACACCGCGGTCACACCGCATTCATGCCATGGTAATGTCATGATTTGGCCCTGCTCCAGGATGACACCCCATGACGGTTCGCAGTCCTGTTGGAATTCGATGTATGATACCTAGATAGAGTTTTAGATACATTACTCACCCATAGTTAATGGGGAGGGAGGCAACGACCGGAATTTTACCCCGCCTCCTCCTGCTCCCTTCACTCGTGGCTAGAAGATGCTACCCCGTGAATGTCGATGGACTGGGCCAACACGTCGTGGTCATGTCGCGGTCACGCCGCGGTAATGCCGTGATTTGGCCTTGCTCTAGGACGACACCCCACGGCAGTTCGCAATCCTATCGGAATTCGATGTGTGATACCTAGATAGAGTTTTAGATACATTACCCACCCGCCTTCCTGGACCCCGGATAGCCTCCCACCCTCCTCCCTGGACCCCGGACAGCCCCCCCCCCCACCCTCCTCCCTGGATCCCGAACAGCCCCCCGGACATCCCCCCAGATAGTCCCCCCACCATCCTCCCTGGACCCCGTACAGCCCCCCAGAGAGCCCCCCAACCCTCCTCCCTGGACCCTAGATCCCAATCTAATCTCTCTTCAAGATTCACCCTAAATCCCAATGGAAAAGAGGGTTTTAGAGCTTCAGAAGAAGATGAGAGAAGAGTGCAAACCCTAATCGAAAAGAGGAAGCAAGGAGAGGATTAGACTCACCCGTATCTTCAATCCGCACTTGAAGGCACTCAAAATGCCCAAGTGACATGTACTAGTCAACCCCACCTCAAACCGAGGCACAGTGTGGCCGGTACCACTCAAAGTGTCTCACTTTTATTTGAAATGGAAAACATTTTAAATGAAAACAACAACTGACATATGGAAAACCATTCAAAAGGATTCGGATTGTGTTGATACTTTAGAAAAACGATCCATGGGTCATTTTTGACATGAAAGAGTTAACCTCGCCTCAATCTAAGGCATGGTGTGGCCGATACCACTTAAATTGTTTCACTTTTATTTGAAATAGACAATATTTTAAGTGAAAACAAAAACTGACATATGGAAAACTGACCAAACACATTCAGATTCTATTGATACTTTAGTACAATGATCTATGAGTCATTTTTGATGTGTACAAGTCAACCCCGCCTCAATACGAGTCATGTTGTGGCCCGTATCACTCGAAGTGTCTCACTTTTATTTGAAATGGACAACATTTTAAGTGAAAACAACAACTGGAATACTAAAAACTAACCAAACGCATTCGGATTGTGTTGATACTTCAACACAATGATCCATGGGTCATTTTTGATGCGTAAGAGTCAACCCCGCCTCAATCTGAGGCACAGTTTGGCCGGTAGCACTCAAAGTGTCTCACTTTTCTTTGAAATGGACAACATTTTAAGTGAAAACAACAACTGGCATACGGAAAACTGACCAAACGCATTCATATTATATTGATACATCAACAAAACGATCCATGGACCATTTTTGACATGTACGAGTCAACCTCACCTAAATATAAGGTGTGGTGTGGCCGGCACCACTCAAAGTGTCTCAATTTTCTTTTAAATGGAAAACATTTCAAGTGAAAACCACAACTGGCATATGGAAAACTGACCAAATGCATTCAGATTTCTTTGATAATTTAGGAAAAGTATCCATCGGTCATTTTTGACGTGTAAGAGTTAACCCTGCCTCAATACGAGGTACGGTGTGGCCGATACCACTCAAAGTGTCTTTCTTTTGTTTAAAATGGATACTCTTTTAAGTAAAAACAACAGGGATATGGAAAACCGACCAAATGCATTTTGATTGAGTTGATACTTTAGGAAAAAGATACATGGGTCATTTTTGACGTGTATGAGTCAACCCTGCCTCAATATGAGGTGCGGTGTGTCCAGTACCACTCAAAGTGTCTCTCTTTTGTTTCAAAAGGACATCATTTTAAGTGAATACAACAACTACCATATGGAAAACCAACCAAAGGCATTCATATTCTATTGAAACTTTAGGAAAAATATCCATGGGTCATATTTGACGTGTAAGAGTCAACCCCACCTCAATCCGAGGGTTGGTGTGGCCGACACCACTCACAATGTCTCACTTTTATTTGAAATGGACAGGATTTTAAGTGAAAACAACAACTGGCATACAGAAAACCAACCAAATGCATTCAGATTGTGTTGAGACTTTTGGAAAATGATCTGTGGGTCATTTTTGACATGTAAGAGTCAACCTTACCTCAATCCGAGGAGCGGTGTGGCCGAAACCACTCAAAGTGTCTCTCTTTTGTTTAAAATGGACAACATTTTAAGTGAAAACAACAATTGACATATGAAAAACTGATCAAATGCATTAAGATTTTGATGATACTTTAGGAAAACGATCCATGGGTCATTTTTGACGTGTACGAGTCAACCCCTCCTCAATATGAGGCGCGGTGTGGCTGGAACCACTCGAAGTGTCTCACTTTTCTTTGAAATGGATAACATTTTAGGTGAAAACAACTGGCATATGGAAAACCGACCAAACGCATTCGGATTCTGTTGATACTTTAGGAAAAGGATCCATTGGTCATTTTTGACATGTTATAGTCAATTTCTCCTCAATATGAGGTACGGTGTGGCCAACACCACTCAAAGTGTCTTTATTTTGTTTAAAATAGATACTCTTTTAAGTAAAAACAGCTGCCATACTAAAAACCGACCAAATGCATTTGGATTGTCTTGATACTTTAGGAAAAAGATCCATGGGTCATTTGTGACATGTACGAGTGTAACACATCGAGATTTTATGAGATAAATCCTTTTTAATTTCTTTCATATCTTCTGTTGTACGCTACACCAATATTATCTTGCGCTATACGCAACACCATATTATCTTGCAGCATACGCAATACTATTCTTGGATCGTGTTACACACAATTTCAAGTCCGTTTTATAGTAGTTTTTCTACGCAACATTGAGTGTATATATATATATATATGTATATATATATTCAATGTATAAATGAAATATGGTTGGATTCGGTTATACGCCACAACAAAGGAGTCTTGCACTACACGCAACCCTGACTTGGCTTGCATTACACACAATCACGACCTTCCTCGATAGCGTGTGTTGTACGCAATACTGGGTTTCATTAAACAACGATATATTGTTATAATATTATTATGTACTAGATGTTATCAATATTATTTACTAAATTTTGAATTTTATAACATTATTATTCATCTTACATATTTTATAGAACATGGTATGAGAACAAAATAAATTTTTCGAGTAAAATAAGTATTTTTCAAAAAATACAGTTTTTCCGCCTTTTGATAGCGCACCCATTTTAAATCTTGTTTTTGAAATTTTTACAAGTTCAATTTGAAAAAATAAAATTCTTCCTTGGAATCAGGATATAAAAATTTAATTTGGACAAAATTTTCATATTATTCGGATAACTTTCATATTTTAATGAATAGTAAAAACACACTATATTTTAATTAAAAACAACATTTTTCATCTCAATAATTTATATGGTTATATTATCTTTTTAATTGGTTTTAAAGTGTAATTAGAATATATTTTTACCATTTAATCCAATTTTGGTCATTGGAATTAATTTCACTTTGAAATTGGACATAAACAAGTGTCGATCTTTTAATAGTTATTGTTTCTTAAAAACACGCTATTTGTTTTGATAACGGTATTTACTTTTAAAATTAATTAATGCCACTTCTATGTTTTGAATTTGGAAAAATAGACATCATTTTTGAATTAAGAATATCACATATAGCTTAGGTTGAATTTTTGTTATTTTTCTGAAAAACTTCAATTTTTGATGAATAGTGAAACCACTTAGTGGTAGTTAAAAAACTGAATCTTTCATTTAAATGAAATATTACCACTTGTGTGAATTGAATTTAAAAAATCCGACAAACATGGTTGTTATCAAGAAGTAAAATGTAGTTAAATATGATGAAAATAATTTTTGGTGAATAGTAACTTTTGACTTTTATTTATCGCGGTTAAAAGTAAATAGGGTAATTCAAGGTAAAAAGAATATTATAATAATTTAAAATTACCTTAACACTTGTCCAAACCTTATTTTTTGAGTCATTAACGACCAAGGGAATCTTTGGGTCGATTTTTGGGACCCCATTGAGCCACTTGGGAGTGAAAATGACAATTTAGATTAATTAATTTAATATGAAGACAAAATTGACATTAACAAAAATCCTTTAGTAATTAATATTTATATGGTGTTATATAAGTCCTATTTTCGACTAAAAATATTATTTGGAAAGATAAAAAGATTTTCTACATCATGGTATTTTTTTATAATTTTTATACATCAAATAAATTAAATTATTTATGACACAATAATGTTGCAGTATTTACCTCATTAATAAATGATTTAAATAAATAAGATTATAATGATTAAATTATTATCCAAAACATGTCCAATTATGATTGTATGGTTTTATTTCGAATATTAGTCATCTTATCTTCGACCTTAATGATTTTTGGACCATTAGAAACCGAATATTATTATATTATAAAATAATATTTTTCACACTTTCCTAAAGAGCCCCTCCTCCCCCTTATAAAAGGAGACCACTTCTAACCAATTCCACACACCTCTCAAGCCATTTGGCTCGTCCAAACTCTTCCCAATTACTCTCCCTACATCCCTATCCTCCTCCTAGAAGCATTACCTTAGGCATAAGGCACTTCAAGAAGTCCTTTGGTTCAAACCAAAGGGAGTTACCCAAATTAAAGGTAACGGTTTCTCTTAAATTGTTTTCTTTTATTTTACTTATCCAACCCCTAAACTCTTTTTATTCCTTTCTTTTGTAACAACAACAGTATCCTAAATATACTAGGATGTTTTTATGAGAATTATTATAATTAAACTTACACACACCTCCATCTAAGGGATGAAGAACATAATGTTTCTGTGGATGGAAAACTAACGCCTCACGAAACGATGATTGTTCGATTATCTCCTACCGCCTTTAATGGTGGCCATTATGATGGAAATATATTTATATATGATATATATTATGTTTATGATTTTCTTAGGCTTCTGTACTTCCCAATTATATCAATCCTTTATGGTTTCCATAGTGAGTAAATACGATAATTCCATTTGAGGAAGTGCGGACTACCGCCCCCTTAAAGTGATGTGACTCGTTAATGCCTTATGTGGGATGTATAAAGGATAGATTTAATGATATTATATATTAAATTATACTTTAATTATAATATACCTATGTATCATTATGTTTTTTTTCATTAAAATAATAAATAGAAATGAAAGTAGCGTTCATGCGTACGTACGGCATACCGTCTCTATGAACGGTGCATTTCATTTCTTACCTCAAAATGTTATGTACTATTATAAATACATGTATATTCTGGATATATATTATATATATGATATATAAATCATGAATATAATTCTGGGTATAATGGACTATTGACCGCATGAACAACATGTAATTATAAGAATTCCATTTTTGACTCAAGTACAAAATATCGATAAAACGGACATTATTAACTTAAATGATTACATAATGTTTATAACATGGTAATAAGTGATATAAAAGGAATAATAAACTTGAAAAAGGTTCTTAAGCAAATATAAATTAACTTTATTTTATTATTTATGATATTAAAGAACGATCGAGTCAATTCGGACATGTGGTAAGGGATAATTATTCCAATCTCATTCTTATTTGAGATTGTTTATTCATAAGTATTTACTGGGGTTATGTTTATTATCCATGTCCATATGTTCTAAAAATGTTTTCATAAAATGTTTACATTTCTTCCATGTATGTTTAAATTAATTTTTACCCTTTTTACTTTTACCACAATGTATGGAAGGAATCTTTCTTTTGTTTACCATATGAGGTACTTTTTGACTTTTTCGGCAAAAGTACGAGAAGAATGGTTTTTTAACTTATATGACATGAACAGATTTTTACGGTTTCATAATGCCTTATTTTCATGAATCTTAATCTACAATATTTAATGACTATTTTCAACAAAATCTTTTTATTTTAAAATTTCATGGCATTTTGTGAAAATAAAATGATTTTGAATAAGAAAGGATATTTTCCTCAAGAATTCATTTCAAGTGTTTTATCAAAACCATTTTCCATATAAGACGGAATTATTTCATATGTGTATGTTTCAAGTATAATTTCTATATGATTTACATGGTTTCACTTTTCTTATGATGAAATGATATCCATTTTTTTGTATGGATTATGTTATGATGGGATGATGTTTATAAAACCCATTTTATACCTTGGGTAATGATGAATGATTTATGTTCATGTTGTGGTACAAGTAAGAATGATTTCATTATGAGATGGGTGGAACCTATATCTACCTCAAATTCATTGGGTAAAGATTTATATCTCATGAGATATACATGGCTATAACGGTATGTTAATCCGGTTCAGTGTTATAGGACTGAAATGTGGAGTGAACTCAATTCAGAAAGGGACTTTGTCCACTAAGATGGTCTTGGCAGTAATGCCTTGGATACTATGGAAATCATGTCATGTGCTTAATGTTTTTCCACAATTAAAAGTTTTATTCCCATTCTATTTTATCATGATTAATGTTCTTTTATGATCTATGCCTTATGTACTCCAATGTTTTATGTCATTGCTCAAGATTTTGATGTTTAGATTTTATGCTCATGTTTTTACATTCAAATGTTTATGGATTGTTTTATGTTCTCTATGTTTACCCTTACTGAGCATTTGAGATCACACTTTATATGTTTTCTTTTCCCCAAGATATAAAGAAAGTTTTTAGGTAAGAAAACAAAAAGGGGAAGATCTTTATGGGAGATGTTGAAGATCTTTCACCATGATTAGAAGATTATGTTCCAACTTTCCAAAGACACTAAACTATTACGATCCTTGAGTTTTGGTTTTTGTTATGTATTAAGTATTATGCAAAATTAATGTACTGTCCATGTATGTAAATATTTGGTCCTCTACAACGAGTCAACCCCGCCTCAATCTGAGGCGCTGTGTGGCCGGCACCACTCAAAGTGTCTCTCTTTTGTTTCAAAAGGACACCATTTTAAGTGAATACAAAAACTAACATATGGAAAACCAACCAAAGGAATTCATATTCTATTGAAACTTTAGGAAAATGATCCATGGGTCATATTTTATGTGTAAAAGTCAACCTCGCCTCAATCTGAGGGCTGGTGTGGCTGAAACCACTCAAACTGTCTCACTTTTATTTGAAATGGACAGGATTTTAAGTGAAAACAACTACTGCCATAAAGAAAACTGATAAAAAACATTCAGATTTTGTTGATACTTTAGGAAAAAGATACATGTTTTATATGTGATGTTTAAGAGTCAACCCTTCCCCAATCAGTGATGTGGTGTAGCTGACACCACTCAAAGGGTCTCTCTTTTGTTTAAAATGGACAATATTTTAAGTGAAAACAACAACTGACATATGAAAAACTGACCAAACACATTCTTATTGTGTTGATACTTTAGTAAAACGATCCATGGGTCATTTTTTTATGTTTAAGAGTCAACCACACCTCAATATGAGGCGCGGTGTGGCTGGAACCACTCAAAGTGTATCACTTTTATTTGAAATGGACAACATTTTTAGTGAAAACAACAACTCGCATATGGAGAAAAAAACAAACGCATTCAGATTCTTTTGATACTTTAGGAAAAGGATCCATGGGTCATTTTTAATGTTTAATAGTCAACATTGCCTCAATACGAGGCTTGGTGTGGCCGACACCACTCAAAGTGTCTCTATTTTATTTAAAATAGACAACATTTTTAGTGAAAACAACAACTGACATACGGAAAACCAACCAAACGCATTTGGATTGTGTTTATACTTCAGGAAAACTATACATGGGTCATTTTTTATGTGTAAGAGTCAACCTCACCTCAATCCAGGGTGCAGTGTGGCGGACACCACTCAAAGTGTCTCTCTTTTGTTTAAAATGGACAACATTTTAAGTGAAAACAACAACTGACATACAAAAAACTAAAAAAACACATTCGTATTGTGTTGATACTTTAGGAAAAATATCCATGGGTCATTTTTGACATGTAAGAGTTAAACTTTCCTCAATCCTAGGAGTGGTGTGGCCGACACCACTCAAAGTGTCTCTCTTTTGTTTAAAATTGACAACATTTTAAGTGAAAACAACAACTGACATATGGAAAACTGACCAAACACATTTGGATTGTGTTGATACTTTAGGAAAACAATATATGGGTCATTTTTGATGTGTAAGAGTTAACCCCGCCTCAATCCGAGGTTCAGTGTAGCCAGAACCACTCAAAGTGTCTCACTTTTCTTTGAAATGGACAACATTTTAAGTGAAAACAACAACTGGCACACGAAAAAATGACAAAATGCATTCGTATTCTGTTGATATGTTATTAAAATGATCCATAGGTCATTTTTGATGTGTACGAGCCAACTCCGCCTCAATATGAGGTATGTTGTGGCCGGTACCACTCAAAGTGTCTTTCTTTTGTTTAAAATGGATACTCTTTTGAGTAAAAATAACTGGCATACGGAAAACTGACCAAATGCATTCATATTGTGTTTATACTTTAGGAAAATGATACATGGGTCATTTTTGATGTGTTCGAGTCAATCCCGCCTCAATCCAAGGTGCGGTGTGGCCGGCACCACTCAAAGTGTCTCTCTTTTATTTCAAAAGGACATCATTTTAAGTGAATACAACAACTGACATACGGAAAACCAACTAAAGGAATTCATATTCTGTTAAAACTTTAGGAAAAAGATCCATTGGTCATATGTGACGTGTATGAGTCAACCACACATCAATCCGAGGGCCGGTGTGGTCGGAACTACTCAAACTATCTCACTTTTATTTGAAATGGACAGAATTTAAGTGAAAACAACAATTGGCATACAGAAAACTGACCAAACGCATTCTTATTGTGTTGATACTTTAGGAAAACAATACATGGGTTATTTGTGACATGTAAGAGTCAACCCTACCTCAATATGAGATGTGGTGTGGCTGACACCACTCAAACTTTCTCTCTTTTGTTTAAAATGGACATCATTTTAAGTGAAAACAACAACTAACATATGGAAAACCAACCAAACGCATTCAGATTCTACTGAAACTTTAGTAAAACGATCCATGAGTCATTTGTGACGTGTAAGAGTCAACCCCTCCTCAATCTGAGGCACGTTGTGGCTGCTACCACTCAAAGTGTTTCACTTTTATTTGAAATGGACATCATTTTAGATGAAAACAAAAACTGGCATACGAAAAACTAACCAAAAACATTTGGATTCTGTTGATACTTTAGGAAAAAGATCCATGGGTCATTTGTGGCGTGTAAGATTCAACCCCGCCTGAATCTAAGGCATGGTGTGGCTGATACCACTCAAAGTGTCTCTCTTTTGTTTAAAATGGACATCATTTTAAGTGAAAACAACAACTGACATATGGAAAACCGACCAAACACATTCAGATTCTGTTGAAACTTTAGGAAAAAGATCCATGGGTCATATGTGATGTGTAAGAGTTAACCTTGCCTCAATATGAAGCACGGTGTGGCCAGAACCACTCAAAGTGTCTCTCTTTTTTTTAAAATGGACATCATTTTAAGTGAAAACAACAATTGACATATGGAAAAATGAACAAATGCATTCATATTTTGTTGAAAATTTAGGAAAACAATACATGGGTCATATGTGACATGTACCAGTCAACCCCGCCTCAATCTAAGGCATGGTGTGGCTGACACCACTCAAAGTGTCTCTCTTTTTTTTAAAATGGATATCATTTTAAGTGAAAACAACAACTGACATACGGAAAACTAACCAAATGCATTAGGGTTCTATTGAAACTTTAGGAGAACGATCCATGGGTCATATGTGATGTGTACAAGTCAATATCGCCTCAATCCGAGGCATGGTGTGGCCTATATCACTCTAAATGTCTCTCTTCTGTTTAAAATGGGCATAATTTTAAGTAAAAACAACTGGCATATAGAAAACCAACCAAACGTATTCAGATTGTGTTAATGCTTTAGAACAATGATCCATGGGTTGTATGTGACGTGTAGGAATCAACCCTGCCTCAATATGAGGTGCGGTGTGGCTGACACCACTCAAAGTGTCTCACCTTTATTTGAAATGGAAAACATTTTAACTGAAAACAACAACTGGCATACGGAAAACCAACCAAACACATTCAGATTCTGTTGATACTATATGAAAACTATTAATGAGTCATATGTGATGTGTATGAGTCAACCCCGCCTTAATCTGGGGCACGGTGTGGCCTATATCACTCCAAGTGTATATATTTTGTTTAAAATGGACATCATTTTAAGTAAAAACAACTGGTATATGGAAAACCGACCAAACATATTCAGATTCTATTGATACTTTATAATGGGGTTATTAGCTTCTAATTTCTGAATTCAATCGTTAATGTGTTATAGAAAATGAAATTTTGTATGTATTCTTAACTCTGTATAACCCACCCCCTAGACACCCCCACCCCCGTGGACAGCCCCTCACCCCTGGACACCCCCACCCCCTGGGACTCCCCCAACCCCTTGTATGTCATATTATATATGTGTTATATATAATTCAGAATTCTGTATGCAACATAATTCATTTTGTATGTGTTATTGATTCATAATTCAGAATTCATTACACAATTCTTTCTGCATGTATTCAATTGAGAATTAAATTATGAATTCTATATTGCATATGGTAATTGGGTTCATATACATGATTATAATTGTGGTACATTCCATGGTTATAAGAGTATCCTATTTTTATGTGCTTTTGTGTGCCATAGCATGTGTTTGTTGCTGTTAAGAGTGTATGATGGTGTATGTAGTTGAGTGTGCAGCGGTTTTTTTGCTGTTAAGAGTGTGTGAAGTGGTTTTGTTGCTGTTAAGAGTGTGTGCAGTGGTTTTGTTGCTGTTAAGAGTGTGTGCAGGTGCATGTACAGAAGAGGAGAGGAGATTTTAGGTGGATGGTTTGTTAAATTCCGGTAATACACTATACTAACGGTTAGTAAACCGTTGGTATACTGTTATACATATTTTTACCAACAGTTTTAGTAAACCGTTGGTAAAAAATGAAAATGATAGTGTTGCCAACTATTTTAGAAACTGTTGGGAATACTTCTATACACTGCCTATATTGCCAATGGTTTTACAAACCGTTGGCAATACTCCTATATACCAATGGTTATTTAAACCATTGGGAACCTCTAGGATTACACTGCCTTTCCCAACGGTTATACTAAAACTATTGGTAATGGGCTATACCTACACCATACTTGCCAACGGTTTTCAAAACCGTTGGTATATAGTATACCAACAGTTTGGAAGCCTTTACTAACGGTTTCAAACCGTTGGTAAAGCCTTAGTTTCCAGTAGTGAAAAACATTAACTCTTACCATGTCTTCTTGTATTTTCATTATATATGGTTACTATAGTTACTATAAAATGCCAATAGAATCAAAAGTGGATCAAAAATGACATTTGTAACATTATATAAGTCATTTTTTTGAGTCTTATATTTTTATAACTATTATATCATTTAATAAAATAGTATTTGTTTTAAAAACTCATTTATGTCAATTTTCACACTATTTATTAATTGATTTTTGTTAAAGTCATAAAAACTTGATTGCTTCAAAACAAAGGTTTTAAATCAAATCTAAATCTCATAATCATCCATAAAATTTTTTTATGGTATCAAAAAGTTCAAATTACATTTATTTTAATATTTATAATATCATTTATTTTAATCTTTCATTAATAAGGTAATCACTGCATCATCGTTGTGTCATAAATAAATAAATTTACTTAAAGTATAAAAATTATAAATAAAATTTCATGATGTAGGAAATATTTTTAGATTTCAAATGACTATTTATAGTAGAATATATCTATAAAGACCCATACTTTACATACATTGTTATTACTTCAGAATTGAGGCACACTTATTACAACATATAACAAAACCAATAAAGGACCGTATAGGTATAGTGTCTTTAGAAACTAGGAAACATAAACAACTGGTTCATAAAGCATCTACTTTGCCTCCCATTTATTTCATCATATCTAGAGTCCCTTTTTGTAATATTCTACTTAATAACCTTCTTCCTGACCTGGTGAAATAAAACATACAAAAGGGTGAGCTCAAATGCTCAGTAAGGGTAAACAAAAGAAATATCAATCACATCATATACATAAGCACATAACTTTTGGAAATCTTAACCTGCAAAAGAGATCATAATTTCATAACATGGGATAAATCATAGTAGTGAAATGAAATCCCAATAATCATAACTTAAAACATTAAACTTTGTGGCATACACACATAATCATAGAGAATCATTTCTTATTAGTCAAGACTCATTGCCAAGACTATCTTAGTGGACAAAGTCCATTTCTGAACCGAGTTACCCTCGTTTCAGTCCTGCTTCACGGAACCGGTATAACCTACCATTCCAGCCATGTCTATCTCATGAGATATAAAATCTTTACCCAATGCATTGGAGGGAGATATAGGTCCCACCCATCTCATAATGATACCATTCTTATGTGTGCCACAAAATCATAAACCATACATCATAGCATAACTCATGAAATAAAAATGGTAATCTTAAACAACATGACATCATAAAACAATTCTTATAAGATAAAGGAATTCATAAAAATAATTCCATCACAACATAATCAAATAAATGTAATAATAGGGATTAAAACAGAACCCTTTATTATCTTATATGGAAAATAATTTTGATAAAACACTTGAACTCCATTCTTGAGAAAAATATCCTTTATACTTCAAAAACTATTTTCCTTTCTTAACATGTCATACAATTATAAACTAAAAGAAGTTGATTAAAAATAAACATGATAAATTTTAAATGAAGCCTCTTGGAAATAATGTTTTAAAAATCCATTTATGCCGTATAATTTTAAAAAAACATTCTTCGTACTTTTGTCGGAAAAGTCAAAAAGTACCTCGTACGAAAAACGACAAAAGATTCATTTCATATCTTTTACTAAAAACTCACCGAAGGGTAAAATTGGATATAAACTATTGTATAAGGATATAAATATTACATATTGAGGAAACATGGATGTGGATTATAAAATACACCCCAGTAAATTCCAAAGTATAAACAATCTCGGATAAAAATGAGATTGTGATATTTCCCTTACCTTGGGTCCGTTATGCTTTGTACGTGTACGAACCCCCTGTATAATGATTTAAATAATGTTATTGACTTATTACAGAATCATAATTATTTTTATGATATCATATATGTTCATATTCTTAGCTTCTTAGTAGTAATATTTCATTGCTACTTGTTATTCGGGTGTTTATAACTTTTTGTTCTTATGCGTGTTTTGTCGAATAAATTCTTATTCTTCTATTTAGGTTATAGATACCTAATTTCCAGAATGGTATTAGTGTAATATATTTCATATTCATTCATTCAATTCATTTATATAATCATTATGAAATGAAGATCATGTAGAACGAGTCGCATCACATCGTGGAGACGGTATTCCGTACGTACGCACGAGTGAAGATATCATTCCTATGATCGTGGAATTGTATTGGAGTGTATGTATACTATTTCAGAATTAGTATAACTTTATAATAGTCATATATAGTCATTATTTACACCATTATACCCATCCAAGTAAGGTGGTGGTGGAAAATATATTACACCATGGCGTGGAGACGGTATTCCGTACGTACGCACGCGCGGTGATTTCTTTTTCCGTAGGATGGATAGATGGTGAAATAGGGTTGTTTCATACTTATAATAACATATAAGTATATGAGTGATACTGATGTTATTACTTCATAATGAAACAACTAAAGAATAAGAAGTGGAAGAAGAAATAAAGATGAAAGAATCGGTAACGGACATTACCTCTTATTTGAAGTGCTTCTTTGAGACCTCCTTTTAGGGCACTAAAATTGGTCTCTGAAGAGGACCAGGACCTCTAGGATGTCTCTAGGGAAGTGGAGAGGAGAAATTGGCAGGGGTTTTCCAAGCTTGAAGGCTCAAAGTGGTGTGAGGAAGAGGGGGAGGAGGTTCCCTTTTATAAGGGAGGAGAGGGGCAGCTTTGGAATAACTAAAAATATTATTTTATTATAAAGTCAATTTCGGTTTTAAATAGCTCAAAATTGATTTATTTAGAGGATAAGGTGGGTATGGGTCTAAATCCTCTCATCCAATAGAATTTATACAACTTTAGGTTCCTATTTTAACCTTATCATGTAGATTTAACATTAAGTTAAATAATTTTACTTTTACCGTGTCTTCTTGTGTTCTTATACTATAAGGTTAATAAACTTACTATATCAAGACAAAAGAACCCCAAGTTGTTTATTATTAATATATATAACCTTATATAAGTCATTTGGCCGAACCTTAGATTTTTAGGAATAAAATAACAATTAATAATATAATATTTGTTTTAAAAACAAGTTTATGTCAATTTTGACACTATTTAGTAATTGATTTTTTTGAAAATCATAACAGAATGATAAGTTATAACAAAGTTAATTAAATAAATACTAACATGTCATATTAACTTATAAAATTAGTGTAATTCATAAAAAGTCTCAAATTATATTTATTTGGGTATTTATAACATCAATTATGTCAATATTTCAATAATAAGATAATTACTGCATCATCGTTGTGTCATAAATAAATTAAATTATTTAATGTCTAAAATTACAAATAAAATACCATTATGTAGGAAATCGTTTTAGCTTTATAATGAATATTTATAGTCGAATTTATCTTATGTATGACCCCATATTAAAAATCATTTACTTATTAAACTTTGATTTTAACTATTTTAACCCTTCTTTAAATAAATTAATAATAAATGTCCTAATCTAATCCAAGTGGGCCTAAATGGTAATATTTTATTCCTAAGTTTGTTTTTGGTTTAATTAAACTTATCCAATAGAATTAGGACATGTGTTAGGGTAATAATAATATCATTTTTACCCTTAATTACCCTATTTTCTTTTAACCATGGTAAAAAAAAGTAAAAAGTTACTATTCACCAAAAAATTATTTTCATCTCATTGTACCACATTTTACTTACTGACATCAACCGTGTCTCTTGGATTTTAGAAATTCCACTCACAGAAGCGGTAAAATTAAGTTTTATGAAAAATTCAGTTTTTTAACTACCACTTAGTGGTTTCACTATTCATCAAAAATTGAAAGTTTTCAGAAAAATACCAAAATTTCACCCTAGGCTAATTTCGATATTCCGAATCCAAAAATGAAGTCCATTTTGAAAAATAAAATTTATAAAATTTCAAAAAGTGCTTATTACTATTCATAACGGCTAGTTTTAATAATATTTTAATAGCATATCATTGTTTAGTGAAACTCGGTATTGCGTACGACGCAAGCTATCGAGGAAGGTTGCGATTTCGTGTAAAGAAAGCCAAGAAAGTGTTGTGTGTAGAAAAATATTCCTTTGATGATTTATATAACATAAAAGTCTCAGGTGTTACATTCTACCCACCTTAAAATGAATTTCGCCCTCGAAATTTTTCACTTTGTAACAAACAGATGAGGATACCTCTCCCTCATCATATCCTCAAGCTCCCATGTAGCTTCTTCTAATTGGTGGTTCCTCCATAAAACTTTCACCAATCGAGTGGTCTTGTTTCGTAGGACTTTTTCGCTACGATCCAGAATCTCTATCGGCTGTTCTTCATAAGAAAGATCCTGCTCCAGCAGTACAAATTCTGAGCTGAGTACATGTGAAGGATCAGGTATGTACTTTCTTAGGAGAGATACATGTAACACATCGTGAACATGAGAGAGATTCGGTGGAAGCGCCAATCGGTAAGCTACCTTCCCAACACGATCCAGTATTTCGAAAGGACCGATATATCTAGGGCTCAACTTCCCCTTCTTTCCAAATCTCATGACCCTCTTCCAGGGAGATATTCGTAAAAACACTTTATCACCCACTTCAAACTCTAGGTCTTTTCTTCGGTTGTTGGCATAACTTTTCTGTCGACTCTTAGCTACTCTTATGTGTTGTTGAATAGATCTGACCTTTTCTGCCATTTCATCAATGAGATCAGGTCCTAATAGCTTTCTTTCCCCAACTTCATCCCAGCAAGTTGGAGTCCTGCATTTCTTTCCATAGAGAGCTTCATAAGGAGCCATCTGAATACTGGAGTGAAAGCTATTATTATAAGAAAATTCCACCAAAGGTAGGTGTTGATCCCAACAACCTTTGAAATCCATAGAGAAAGCTCTCAATATATCTTCTAGGGTTTGAATTGTTCTCTCAGACTGACCATCTGTCTGAGGATGATAAGCAGTGCTGAAACTCAACTCTATATCCAAAGTATGCTGAAGACTTCTCCAGAACTTCAAGGTAAATCTTGGATCCCGATCAGATATAATAGAAAGTGGTACTCCATGCAATCTTACCACTTCCTTTACATATATCCTGGAAAGCTGATCAAGAGAGAAATCCTCTCTAATAGCAATGAAGTGTGCAGACTTTGTAAGACGATCAACTATGACCCAGATAGCATTATTGCCTTTGGATGTTTTAGGAAGTCCTGTGACAAATTCCATAGTGATGTTTTCCCATTTCCACTCGGGTATAGGTAATGGTTGTAACATCCCCTTAGACTTCTGTCTCTTAGCTTTAACTTGTTGAAAAACCAAGCATCGAGAGACATATTCAGCAACATCTCTTTTCATGCCATCCCACCAGAAGTACTCTTTCAGGTCCCTATACATCTTCGTGCTTCTAGGATGAATAGAGAATGAAGAACTATGAGCCTCATCCAGCAGTTCCTTCTTTAATTCCGGGATGGGAGGAACACAAACCCAATTCCTGAACTTTATTATCCCATCACAATCAAGGTTGAATTCAGGAACATTTCTCACCTTCTTTTGTAACTCGACATCTTCTTTCTGTGCCACTTTTATCTTCACATGTATAGATGGTTGAACATTAATTTGAGAAAGATAAGATTTTTCCCCTTCCATTATAATTCCAAGATCCATCCTTTGTAAATCCATAAATATTGGATCTTTTGTAATCCTCATCATGGATAAACTGGCATGGTCTTGTCGACTTAATGCATTTGCCACCTTGTTCGCTTTCCCAGGGTGGTAATGGATTGAGCCGTCATAATCCTTAATCAGATCCAACCATCTTCTTTGACGCATATTCATCTCCTTTTGTGTGAAAATATACTTTAAACTTTTATGATCAGTATAAATATCACACCTTTCACCATAAAGGTAATGTCTCCAAATCTTTAATGCAAAGATTACCGCAGCTAACTCCAAATCATGAGTTGGTTAATTTTGCCCATTTATTTTCAACTGTCGTGAGGCATAAGCTATCACCATATCATTTTGCATAAGAACACACCCCAATCCCTTCTTGGATGCATCACTTTAGATCACAAACCTTTCTCCACTAAAAGGTAGTGTGAGCACAGGTGCACTGCATAACCTTCTTTTCAACTCCTTGAAATTATCTTCACATTCCTCCATCCAAACAAACTTAACTCCTTTCCGAGTCAACTTGGTGAGTGGATTAGATAATCGTGAAAAATCTTTCACAAAACGTCGATAATATCCAGCCAAACCAAGAAAACTTCAGATCTCAGTTACTGTTGTTGGTCTCGACCATCTTTCGATAACCTCTGTTTTTGCTGGATCCACAGATATCCCCTCTTTTGAGATTATGTGACCCAAAAATGAAACTTTTTGAAGCCAAAATTCACACTTGATAAATTTGGCATAAAGCTTATCCTTTCTCAGGGTCTTGAATATAATTCTCAAGTGATATTCATGTTATTCCTTGCTATTTGAATAGACAAGAATATCGTCTATAAATACTACCACAAACTGATCAAGATAGTCTCTAAAGACTCTATTCATTAGATCCATGAAGATATCAGGGGCATTAGTAAGACCAAATGGCATCACTATAAATTCATAGTGTCCATACCTTGTACGGAAAGTTGTCTTTGGTATATCCTCCCTTTTGACCCTTAATTGATGATACCCTAAACGAAGATCAATCTTGGAAAAGTATTGAGCTCTGCGTAGTTGGTCAAATAGGTCATCAATGCGCGGGAGAGGATATTTGTTCTTGATAGTGATCTTGTTAAGTTCTCGATAATCAATGCAGAGTCTCATTGATCCATCTTTCTTCTTAACAAATAGAACAGGTGCTCCCCAAGGTGACGCACTGGGGCGTATGAACCCCTTATCAAGATTCTCTTGGAGTTGCTTCTTCAATTCCTACAACTCAATTGGGGCCATTCTATAAGGTGTCTTTGAAATAGGCAAAGCACCCGGTACGAGTTCTATTGAAAACTCAACTTCACGATTCGGTGGAAGACTCGGTAATTACTCCGGAAAGACATAATCAAACTCCCGTACAATGGGAATATTCTTAATCGTGAGTTTCTCACCAACCATTTGAGATAAATAACCTTCATTTAGTGGAATCAATACCCATAAAATGGAAGAAATTTCCACTGGAAGGTTATGTTCATCTTTGCATCGATAGATGATCATAGATTGATCTGAAATATGAAATGTGAATTCCCTTCTTTGGAAATTGATATGAGCTCCATGTAGAGAAAGCCAATCCATGCCAAGAATCACATAAAATTCCACTATAGGAAGGATCACAAGGTTTTCAGGAAGCACTTTCTCACAAACTTCAATCAGAGAAGAATTATAAACTTTTTATGTGACTGTTGTTCCATTAGGTGTTGTCACAGCTAACTCAACATCTAATTGTTGAGGTAATACGGTGATACCCTTAGAAAATTCTTCAGAAATAAAGGAGTGGGTGGATCCAGAATCAAATAAAACATTTTCTACTTTAGAGTGGATGGTAAGTGTACCTTTCACCACATCGTTATCGTACTCTACATCGCTGATAGAAATTGCATGTGACTTTCCTTTGTCTTTAGCCTTAAGAGTTTGTTGACGTCGACCATCATCATCAACCCTTGGATTAGGGCATTTATTGGCATAATGTCCCATCTCCTTGCACTTGAAACATTGAAGTGTAGTAGGTTCATTCTATGTATCCCTTTCTTTGTTTGCATCATTAGACATATTCTTCCCATCATCGCGGCATTCAAATGCCCGATTACCTTCCTTTCCACATTTGAAACATTTACTTGTCCCTTTAAGACAACTCCCTCCATGTTTCTTTCCACACTTTGAGCATAAGGGAAAGCTCATCTTCTTTTCAGTGTGCTCTTTATATTTTCCTTTGAATTCCATTTTCCACTTCTTATCAAACCCATATGACTGATGGGTTACTCCAATCTCCATCTCGACTTTGAGAGCACATCGAACGATTTCCTCGTAGCTATTGAAGTCCCTTATGGATAAGGCCCTTCGAAGACTTGGTTTTAAGCCACTAAAGAATCGATCGATCTTACTCTCAGGTTGGATAATAATACCAGAAGCGTACCTTGCAAGTCTTGTAAAATTTTCTTCATAAGTTCCAACAGATTCATCATCCTTTTGCTTCAGTTCAAGAAACTCTTTCTCCATCTTTGTTCGGAGAATACGAGGGAAGTACTTATTGAAAAATAAGTTCTTGAACTCGTACCATTCCATGGACTCAATTTCATCCCTTTTCCCCGTATTCTTAATAAGATTCCACCATTGATCAGCATCACCTTCTAAATGATACACTGCTAAGATAACTTTATCATGCTCAGAACATTGAAGAACTGAAAATATCTTTTCAGTAGTACTAATCCATTGTTCAGAAACTAATGGATCAGTAGTCCTGCTAAATTAAGTTGGACGCTGTCTCATGAAGGATTCAACAGAATGTTGCTCCTTCCTTTGCTCATTTGGAAGTCCTGCATGATTCATAGCTTGAGAAAGTTGTGTGAGCATGGCTATAAGATTTTTCATTCCAGCTCCCATAACGTTTGGTTGCTCAGGGGGACAGTCATTGCATTGCCCATTGCATTCCGCATTAACATGGTTCCTTCGGGTTCCATCCATTGACTAAAACCAAGAAGAACAGTGTGAGCAACACTAATTATAATAGGAAAACCACATAATCAAGAATAAAATTTTACACTTAAGGTCTTATCCTAGGTTATTCATGGACATTTCTAAAACACTAAGATTGTGTTATATGCTTAGAATTATCCTTAGGGTTCTTACTAAGGCTTTCACATCCTAGTTTCCAAAGGTTGACTATACCTTTCCTCTGATACCAACTATAATGACCCATACTTTACATACATTGTTATTACTTCAGAATTGAAGCACACTTATTACAACATATAACAAAACCAAGAAAGGACAATATAGGTATAATGTCTTTAGAAACTGGGAAACATAAACAACTGGTTCATAAAGCATCTACTTTGCCTCCCATTTATTTCATCATATCTAGAGTCCCTTTTTGGCATATTCTACTTAATAACCTTCTTACTGACCTGGGGAAATAAAACATACAAAAGGGTGAGCTCAAATTCTCAATAAGGGTAAACAAAAGAAATATCAATCACATCATATACATAAGCACATAACTTTTGGAAATCTTAACCTGCAAAAGAGATCATAATTTCATAACATGGGATAAGTCATAGTAGTGAAATGAAATCCCAATAATCATAACTTAAAACATGAAACTTTGTGGCATACACACATAATCATAGAGAATCATTTCTTATTAGTCAAGACCCATTTCCAAGACTATCTTAGTGGACAAAGTCCATTTCTGAACTGAGTTACCCTCGTTTCAGTACTGCTTCACTGAACCAGTATAACCTACCGTTCCAGCCATGTCTATCTCATGAGATATAAAATCTTTACCCAATGCATTGGAGGGAGATATAGGTCCCACACATCTCATAATGATACCATTCTTATGTGTGCCACAAAATCATAAACCATACATCATAGCATAACCCATGAAATAAAAATGGGAATCTTAAACAACATGACATCATAAAACAATTCTTATAAGATAAAGGAATTCATAAAAATAATTCCATCACAACATAATCAAATAAATGTAATAATAGGGATGAAAACAGTACCCTTTATTATCTTAGATGGAAAATAATTTTGATAAAACACTTGAACTTCATTCTTGAGGAAAATATCCTTTCTACTTCAAAAACTCTTTTCCTTTCTTAACATGTCATACAATTATAAACTAAAAGAAGTTGATTAAAAATAAACTTGATAACTTTTAAAGGAATATTCTTGGAAATAATGTTTTAAAAATCCATTCATGCCGTATAAGTTAAAAAAACATTTTCGTACTTTTGTTGGAAAAGTCAAAAAGTACCTCGTACGAAAAATGACAAAAGATTCCTTTCATATCTTTAACTAAAAACTCAACGAAGGGTAAAATTGGATATAAAATTTTGTAGAAGGATATAAATATTACATATTGAGGAAACATGGATGTGGATGATAAAATACACCCCAATAAATTCCAAAGTATAAACAATCTCGGATAAAAATGAGATTGTGATATTTCCCTTACCTTGGGTCCGTTATGCTTTGTACGTGTCTGAACCTCCTGTATAATGATTTAAATAATGTTATTGACTTATTACAGAATCATAATTATTTTTATGATATCATATATGGTCATATTCTTATCTTATTAGTAGTAATATTTCATTGCTACTTGTTATTCGGGTGTTTATAACTTTTTGTTCTTATGTGTGTTTTGTCGAATAAATTCTTATTCTTCTCTTTAGGTTATAGATACCTCATTTCTAGAATGGTATTAGTGTAATATATTTCATATTCATTCATTCAATTCATTTATATAATCATTATGAAATGAAGATCATGTAGAACGATTCGCATCATATCGTGGAGACGATATTCCGTACGTACGCACGAGTGATGATATCGTTCCTATGATCGTGGAATTGTATTGGAGTGTATGTATACTATTTCAGAATCATTATCACATTATAATAGTCATATATAGTCATTATTTACACCATTATACCCATCCAAGTAAGGTGGTGGTGGAAAATAGATTACACCACGGCGTGGAGACGGTATTCTGTACGTACGCACGCGCGGTGATTTCTTTTTCCGTAGGATGGATAGATGGTGAAATAGGGTTATTTCATAATTATAATAACATGTAAGTATATGAGTGATACTGATGTTATTACTTCATAATGAAACAACTAAATAAGAAGAAGTGGAAGAAGAAATAAAGATGGAAGAATCGGTAACGGACATTACCTCTTCTTTGAAGTGCTTCTTTGAGACCTCCTTTTAGGGCACTAAAATTGGTCTTTGAAGAGGACCAGGACCTCTAGGATGTCTCTAGGGAATTATATAGGAGAAATTGGCAGGGGTTGGCTGAGCTTGAAGGCTCAAAGTGGTGTGAGGAAGAGGGGGATGAGGTGCCCTTTTATAAGGGAGGAGAGGGGCACCTTTGGAATAACTAAAAATATTATTTTATTATAAAGTCAATTTCGGTTTTAAATAGATCCAAATTGATTTATTTCGAGGATAAGGTGGGTATGGGTAGAAATCCTCTCATCCAATAGAATTTAGACAAGTTTAGGTTCCTATTTTAACCTTATCATGTAGATTTAACATTAAGTTAAATAATTTTACTTTTACCGTGTCTTCTTCTGTTCTTATACTATAAGGTTAATAAACTTACTATATCAAGCCAAACGAACCCCAAGTTGTTTATTATTAATATATATAACCTTATCTAAGTCATAACCTTATATTTTTAGGAATAAAATAACAATTAATAATATAATATTTGTTTTAAAAACTATTTTATGTCAATTTTGACACTATTTAGTAATTGATTTTTGTGAAAATCATAACAGAATCATAAGTTCGAAAAAAGTTAATTAAATAAATACTAACATGTCATATTAACCTAGAAAATTATTTTAATTCATAAAAAGTCTCAAATTATATTTATTTGGGTATTTATAACATCAATTATGTCAATATTTCATTAATAAGATAATTACTGCATCATCGTTGTGTCATAAATAAATTAAATTATTTAATGTCTAAAAATTACAAATAAAATACAATTATGTAGGAAATCATTTTATATTATAATGAATATTTATAGTCGAATTTATCTTATGTATAACCCCATATTAAAAATGATTTAGTTATTAAACTTTGATTTTAACTATTTTAACCCTTCTTTAAATAAATTAATAATAAATGTCCTAATCTAATCCAAGTGGGCCTAAATGGTCATATTTTATTCCTAAGTTTGTTTTTGGTCGAATTAAACTTATCCAATAGACTTAGGACATGTGTTAGGGTAATAATAATATCATTTTTACCCTTAATTACCCTATTTTCTTTTAACCGTGGTAAAAAAAAGTAAAAAGTTATTATTCACCAAAAAATTATTTTCATCTCATTGAACCACATTTTACTTACTAAAATCAATCTTGTCTCTCGGATTTTCAAAATTCCACTCACAGAAGCGGTAAAATTAAGTTTTATGAAAAATTCAGTTTTTTAACTACCAGTTAGTGGTTTCACTATTCATCAAAAATTGAAAGTTTTCAGAAAAATACCAAAATTTCACCCTAGGCTAATTTCGATATTCCGAATCCAAAAATGAAGTCCATTTTGAAAAATAAAATTTATAAAATTTCAAAAAGTGGTTATTACTATTCATAACGGCTAGTTTCAATAATATTTTAATAGCATATCATTGTTTAGTGAAACTCGGTATTGCGTACGACGCAAGCTATCGAGGAAGGTTGCGATTTCGTGTAAAGCAAGTCAAGCAAGTGTTGTGTGTAGAAAAAGATTACTTTGATGATTTATATAACATAAAAGTCTCAGGTGTTACATTATCATTTATATAAACCTATATTAAAATTACTTTAGTAAAAGATACATGTTTATGTTATATTTCCCTTTTCTTTAAAATAAATATTATAAAAGGTCATTATAAAACCCAAGTGGCTCCATGGGGTCATAAAATCGACCCAAGTATGACCATGGTTGGACATATCTCATCCAATAGGATTTGGAAATGTGTTAGGATAGTTTTATACTATTATAATATTATTGTTTTACCCTTATTTACCTGATTTACCCTTTAACCATGGTAAATAAAAATAATTACTAAAGTTACTATTCATAATGTCCAAAAATAAAAAGTACCTGTTTACATAATTTGGATCTTATGATTCAAAATATGGAGTACATTTTTCAAAATTAAAAACACATAAGTTTCAGTAATTAATTTAAAATTAATTCCCATTGTTAAAACCAGAAAGCATATTTTTAAGAAGCAACAACTATCAAAAGATTGACATGTGTTTATGTCCAGTTTAAATGTGAAATTACATCCAATTACCATAACTGGATTAAATGATAAAAACTTAATTCAATTAAACTTTAAAACCAATTAAAATTACAATCCAACTATATAAATTAATTATATGAAATGGTAGTTTTGAATTAAAATGCAGTATTTTTCACTATTCATAAAAATATCGATTTTATCAGAAAATACCAAAATTTCAACCGAAGTAAATTTTGAAGTATATATTCTAAATAAGAAGTTTTTTTATCAAATAAAACAAATAAAAGTGACAAAAAATATTTTTAAAAAATGGTTCTCTATCAAAAGGTGTTAAAATTACCTTTTAAAAATATTACAGTATTTTATACTTAAAATTGGATTTATTCTCATTTTAAGCCTCTAAAATTCATTGGATAAATGTAAAAACATTTAACAAATATGTAAAATAATTATATTGTTTATTCTGTTCATTCCCGCTAATAAAACGACTATGCATTAACTACCATTTAAAAATAATAATAGTATTGTTATATTATTTTTCAGTATAACTCAGTGTTGTGGGCAGTGTAATATTTCGGAGGAACTCATTGTTGCATGTCGGGTATGCTATCATACATAGTGTCCCCTTTAAACTAAAATTAATATTAAATTCAAAAATATTAATAGATATGAAAATGTACTACTCTATAAATACCTGGGATGTTATACCTATAAACTATGTCCTACAAGAGATTTAATGGGTATTGTAATATCCATCTGGTATCACTGTCATTAAAGAGTAAAATCTTATCATCACATTGTATTCATCCATTCCCACCACATCTGAAATATTGGAATTCTTATAACCTGCATATATTTTGTAGTCAAAAAATATAAATAACATCTTAGAAATAATATTATCTTCACAACCCTTTATAGTTTTCCTACCAAATGATTCACCATAGATGCTACTTACTAAAATGAGATAAGAACACACATATCTACTGATATTTAATTATAAATAATATAGGAATATATATATCCACTAATATCCCAATAGAATTAATATTGATAATCTGGTTTACCTAAAACCCACTATTTCATGTTAAAAGGATATAAGACTTTGTATCATTTTCAACCTCAGACCCATAGTTGTGAGAGAGAAATAGTATAAAAACTCAGGTGAATAATCGTCCTTAAAAATTCATAGACTCCTCAATATTATAGAAATTATAGTAAATATATGATTCTTGGGTGTTTTAAAATTATCAAATAATATATTTCATGGAAGAATTCTGATAGGAAGTCGGATTCAAAACTTTCATATTTATAAGTTCTGGAAAAGCTGCATGATGGGGTTATATAAGTGGTTCCTGATGGACCTACTGTTTTCTGAGGAGAAGAGGATATACTAATGGTTTACAGAACCATTAGTATACAATTATGCATGATGTATTTGGGATAAGAGGGTATACCAATGGTTCTTTACCATTGGTATACCATTATACTATAAAATATGTATTCCATGGTTCTTGAACCATTGGTATACATATATACCAAAGTTTTCACTGAAACCATTGGAATATAGTAACTTGAGACACCCTATACTAACTATTTTATAGAAACTGTTGGTATAGGACTATCCTGACAGCCTGTATACCAACAGTTTCTGTGGATATCCCAATGGTTTGAAACCATTGGGATAAGTTATATTTTCAATAGTGTTATAACATCTTATCACTCATTTATTAACAATTATTTATAAAAATCATTGTTCTGGGTTATAACTACTTCTCTTTTTATTCATGTTTTGGTTCAGAAATCCCAGTCATTGAACCTTGATATTTGTTCCATAATATCTAGAATATTAATAATGATATAAATATAATATATATTCATTATATACATATTTATAATCATTATTGAAATGCATACATGAAAAATGAATTAGATAACTTGATGGAGGTGGTAGTCCACACGTACGCACAAGAGGTGTTATCAATTTTTTAACGAGTAGAAGGGTAAGAATGAAAATGATTTATTATACTTTTAGGAAAATAATTATTTCATTAATATAATATATATTAATAAATTACATATTTATAAACATCCAAATAAAATGGTGATCAAAAATTAATTACACCATTACGTGGAGACAGTAAGTTGTACTTACGAATGAGCGATGTTTTCATTTTCCATAGGATGGAAAGGAATTGGATAATTATTGTTCCATTATAATAAAAATTGGATATATTTAAGATAATTGATTCATTATTTTATAATGGATACCATATATTTAAATGATTTATAAGAATAAATAAAATTTAAAGTACTCAGTTAAAAGTTATACCTCCTTATTGAGAAACCTCTTTTGGATTACACTTTAAGCCATAAAAGGATGGTCTTCTGGAAGGACCAAAATATCTATGAAATGGAAAAGGAATATAGGTTGGTATTATGGTTGGTATTTTCTAAGATATAACTCTCATGAATTGTGGAGTAGATAGAAGAGGTGTTATCCTTTTATAAGTGAGGGAAAGGACACAGTTGGAATTACCTAAAAGATCAAATAATATATATATATATCATAATCATATAAAGTGGAAAAAAGACTCAAAAAATTAGAATATAAGATGTTATAAGGTATAATTAAACTCAACCAATCATATTTGGACAAGTTTTGGATACATTCTAATCCTTATCTCCTACTTAAACCACTTTAAACTCATTTTAACCTTAACCGTGACAACTCAACTTTTTACCATGACAACATAATTATATGAAAAAAAACTAAAAAGTGAATTATAACCAAATTTTGGAATGATGACTTCAAATTTTTAATTCATTCTATTATATTTATTTATATTGGTGTTATAAATTACTTTTTATATAAGAACACAAAACACATGAAAATAGGTATTAGAAAAATACTTGATTTAAAAGTAAAAATGATTTTGCCTTGAAATAAAGTAATAAATTGGTTTATAATTTTTATTATTAAATAATAAACTAATTAATGTTTTTATTCTTTTGTAGAAATCCAAAACTAATTTTCATCTTATAACTATGCCATTAATTGTAAAAACCCAAAAATAGTTCTAAATTTGAATAAATATAACTTATACTCACAAAAAGAAAATATAGGTTTACGAGATTCAAATATGTATTAAAATAAATTATTTAACTCTTTATAAAGATATTTTATCTAAAAACTAATAAAATATGATAAATTCAAGTTTTATAGATATTTTAAAGCCTTATCCCATGGTTTTAACCCGATTTTTTCACTTTTATCGAGGCGAAAAATATTTAATATGGTCACTATTCATCGTGAAAAAAATAAGTTAAACCTATTAAATTATATAAATTATGATTATTTAAAATATGGAATAAATTTTTTCAAATTCACTCTAAAGAAGTGGCATAATTTAAATTAAAATTAATCAAACAAAATGCGATAGAAAGCTTTTTCCAAAAAAAAATATCTTCTAAAGTATACTTTTTTACACCAAAATAAAGCATAAAATTTATTAAAATGATGATAAATGGATTATTGATTAAATTATATTAATTTTAAACCATTTTAAAATAAAATGTAACTTTTTAATGCTTGAAATGAAAAGAAAATTTTCAATAAAAAGTAGTATATTTTACTATTCACTGTAAAATCAATCTTTTCAAAAAATATACCAAAATTCTATCCCAAAATAATATTGATATGATAAATTTAAGAATGATATTATTTTTATAAAATAAAATTTCTAAAATTGGTTGAAATTAATTATAATATTTTATCACAAAAGTCAATAAAAACCATTTTTGAAGAAAATGTGTTTTTAAGGCATAAAATTATTTTACTAAAAAATGATTACTTTTTTATCAGTGAATTTAAATTATATAAAACATTCATACATTTTTTCATAATTTTTTTATTCTTATTCATATTAATAATATTAACTATTAGGTTATAATTTTTATGTTTTAATAATAATATTTATATCGTGATTCATTTAAACTCAGTGTTGAGTGTAAACCAAGCTATCAAAGAAATAAAAATTATTTAAAGAAAAATATATCATAAAATATAGGCATGTAACATTCTACCCCCATTAAAATAATTTTATCCTATAAATTTTTTCACTATGATATAAACAAGTGAGGATGCTTCTGTATTATCACATCCTCAGGTTCCCAAATAGCTTTCTCAATTGATGGTTTCACCACAAAGCATTGACCGAGTGAGCGGTATTGTTTCATATTAATTTCTCTCTAGGATCTAGAATATCAATTTATTTTTATTCATAAGAGAGATCTTGTTCCATTGGTATGACCTCTATGTTTTTTACATGTGAAGGGTTGGGAATGTACTTCCTTAAAAGAGATACATGGAACACATCATGAATTTAAGTGAGATTTGGTGGAAGTTTTAAATAATAAGCTACCATCTTGATATAATAAAGAATTTATAAGGTACCAATATATCTAGGGCTCATATTTCTCTTATTTCCAAATCTCATATCCTTTCTCTAATAATATATTCACATGAATACCGTATCACTAACTTCAAACTTTAGATCTCATCGATGATTGTCAACAAAACTTTCATATAGAATTTGAGCTTACCTTATGTGCTGTTGAATGGATCTAACATTATATTATATATCCTCATATATCTCAGGTCACAATATATCTATTTCTAAAAATTCATCCCAACATGGTGTAGTTCCACACATCCTTTTAGAAATGCCTTTATAAGTATCCATTTGAATGTTTGAGTGAAAGGTATTAGTGTTATAAAATTACCCCAAAGGAAGGTAATGATCCCAACCACCTTTGAAATCCATATATAAAACTCGTAACATATAAAATAGAGTTTTAATGGTCCTATCATACTAACTATATCTCTAATAATGATATGTAGTATTGAAACTCAACTCTATATCCAATGCTTAGTGAAAACTTCTATGGAACTTTGTGGTAAACCTCATATACAGATCAGATACAATATAATATGGTAATTCATGAAACCTTACCACTTACTTTATGTATATCCTGAAAATTTGATCAAGATATAAATCATATCTAAATAAAATGAAGTTTTTTGACTTTGTAAGGTGATAGACTACAAACCAAATCGCATTATGGACTTTATATGTTTTGGAGAGTCCAACAACAAAATCCATGGTATTTTTTTCCAATTCCATTCTAGTATGGGTAAATTTTGTAACATTACTTTATAAATTTCTCCCTCATCATTAACTTGATGACATACCAAACACTAAGATACATTTTTTGTAATATCTCTCTTCATTTTTTCCACCCAAAATACACTTTTAGATTTGTATACGTCTGTGTACTTCTAGAATGAATAGAGAATGATGAACTATGAGATTAATCTAAAAACTTTTTCATATTATTTATTTATGGGATATATACTCAATACCTGAACCTTATCATTCCATAATAATTATGATTAAACTTAGGAACATTTCTCACCTTCTTCTATAGTTACACATCCTCCTGTTTCACCTCTTTAATCCTTACATGGATCGATGGTTGACCAATTATCTGTGAATTATTTTATTTTCCCATGTCCTTATGATTTAAATATATATATTCTATAAATAAATATATATTGGATCTATTATAATCCTTACCATATAAAAAATATCAAGTTCTTTCCAACCCTGAGAATTTAACACCTTGTTCTCTTTCCCATATTAGTAATGTATTGAGTAATATATCACTATATCATTTTTCAAGAGGAAACATCCCATTCACTTCTTATATGAATCATTTAATATTACAAACCATTCTCCACTATTGTTTAGTGCAAGTACAAGTGTGTTATCTATCCTTATTTTTAGATCCTTGAAATTTTCTTCACATTCATTTTTATAAAATAACTTGGATACCTTATAATTAAACTTGGTTATTGGATTACATATCCAAGAGAAATATATCACAATGTTTCAGAATTATAATTACACCCATATAAAACTACACATCTCTATTTTTGTGGTTGGATTGGGCCATTTTTCAATAACTTCTATCTTTGAAGTATCCACTAATATACACACACTTGGGATTATATGACCCAATAATGAAACTTTATGTAGAAAAAAAATTCACAGTTGGTAAATTTTTCATATAGATTATCCTTTCTTAGGGTCTTCATCACAATTGTCAAATGCTCTTCATGATATTCCCTCATCTTGTAATATATAAAAATATAATCTATGAATACTACCATAAACTGATCAAGGTAATATCTAAATACTTTATTCATTAAATTCATGAAGATAATAGACGAATTGGTAGGTCTAAATGTAATTACTATAAATTCATAATGACTATACCTTATATAGAAGATCATATTGGGTATATCCTCCTTTTTAACTCTCAACTGATGATATCCAAACTGAAGTTCAATCTTCAAAAAGTATTAATAACTTTGTAATTAATCAAAAATATCATCGATATGGGGTAGAGGATACTCTTTCTAGATAGTGACTTGTTATGTACCCAATAATCAATGAAAAGATTCATTAAACCATATTTATTTTTATCAAAAAGAGTAGGTTCAGCCCAAGGTGGTGTACCCAAGAATATGAATTCTTTATCAATATTCCCATGGAATTAATTATTTAATTTCTGAAACTCAATTGGAGTCATTCTGTATAGGCTCTTTGAAATAGGTGTATCACTAGGTATGAGTTATAATAAAAAATCAACTTCACAATTTAGGGGAAGACTAAGAAATTCATTAGGAATTACACCATCATAATCTTGAAAAATATTAATAGCTTTTATTTTTAGTTTCTTTTGAACCATTTGAGGTAAAAATACCCCATGAATAGACAGTAATACCCACCCAATAGAAGTAAATTCCATTGTACATTTTTATTAATCCTCACAAGGAAATATGATCTTGGGTTAGTTAGGAAAATAATATTTAACTTACCACCATCAACAATTTATATGGGGTATATAGAGATAGGAAGTAAATCCATGCCCAAAATCACATAAAATTCAACTAGATGGGGAATCAAAATATTTTTAGGAAGTATATTCCTACAAAATTCTATCATTTAAGAGATATAAAAATTATATGATATCATCATACCATTAGAAGTTTTTACTAAAAACCCAATATCTAATTTTTGAGGAAGTTATGCAACACCCTTAGATAATTAATTAAATATAAAATATTGGGTAGATCCAGAATCAAATAAGTTATTTTCAATTCTATAGTGTAATTTAAGTGTAGATTTTACCACATCATTCTCATGACCGACTTTATCAATTCTAATAACTTGATATTTCATTTTGTTTCAATAATTAAGAGGTTTATAACATCGATCATCATTATTAAGCTTTGTATTTGAGCACTGGTAATCATAATGACCATACTCCTTATATTTAAAACATTTTGTGTATTTTTTTGATCCTTTTCATCATTCCTTTAATTGGTTGGCCTCTTTACATCACTTCGACATTACTTTTCTTTATGACCTACTTTTCAACAATTAAAACATTTAATAATCCCCTTAGTAAAAAAATACCCCATATTTCCATATTCTTTTTCTCTCTATGATTTTTATTATTATAATTTCCTTTGAATTACATATTTATTTTCTTATCAAAACCATGAGATTATTGAGTAACTCCAATCTCAATTTATACCTTGGTATCACATTGAACAATTTCTTCATATCTAATGAATTCCCTAAGGGATAACACCATTTGGAGACTTGGTTTTATGACACTGAGGAAGCAATAAATCTTAATTTATGGTTCAATTATACTATCAAAATCATACCTCAAAAGTCTTGTAAAATTTTCCTCATAGGTACCAATGTATTCATAATACTTATATTTAAGATCAAGGTATTCCGTCTCCATTTTCATATATATAATACAAGGAAATTACTTACTGAAAAATAACCTATAAAATTTATCCCACTCTATAGATTAAATTTATTCCTCTTTCCTTGTGTTCTTGATAAGATTCCACCATTTATTTTCATTACCTTCTAAATGATAAATATCCAAAATAACTTTTTCATGATCTTAAAACTAGAGAATATAAAATATATTTTCAATGGTACTAATCCATTTCTCATAAACTAATCAATTAGAGGACCCACTAAAATATGGAAGACGTTGCCTCATGAAGGACCCAATAGAACATTATTACATTTTTTTCTCATTTGGAAACTCAACATGATTCATAACTTGAGAAATTTGTGAAAGAATATAAACAATATTTTTCATTCCATATCCCATAATATTTGGTTTCTTAGGAAGAAAATAATTTCATTTCACATCACATTCATAACTAACATGGTTCTTTTGAGTTTTATTTGTTAAATAAAACCGAAAAACATAGTGTGATAATCAATAATTATAGTGGGAAACCACATTATCATAAAAATTCATATATAGGATGTCAAAATCATGACACCTTATTTTAAATCCAAGTTTCTTGCAAATGAATTATGGGACCTGCAGTTTGTGGTTCCATCTTCAAGAACTATCTTAGTTAGATCCTCGGATGCTTTTATGGTAGCTATTACATTATTTCTTCACTAGAGGTTGAAATGATGAGTATGATACATTCCATTTCCTTTTCCAAACAATATATTTGGAGTAACCAATGGATTGAGAGAGAATAGACCACCATTGTGCAATAAATATGGAATGTTGTGATACATCTTGCATGGTCAATCACCACCCATTGGATGGAATGCATCTTCTCTCTTATCGACATTAACTACATCATCACTAATATATATCATGAAGCTAAAATGGTTGCTGATGGACTTGAAAAAAAAGGATTCAATTAGGATATTACCTAGATTGATGATCTTCCTTTTGGCTTACTTCCCTTTCATAATAATGATTGTAATATGTTCCCGTCTTTTAGACTCTTGTAATCTCTTTCTTTTATAATAATCGTACCTTGGTTTTTTGGCCTTATTTTAAATCTATGACCCTTAAGGTTTAATCTAGGTTAAACTTGTATAAAAATAGGTTTTTTATGTTAGTTGTTTTATATTTTTAACATTGGTTCTTGAGGTGGCGTCTTTGAAGGTGACATTGTAAATATTTTTTTTAACGTCTTTTATTAAAAATGACCTTAAAATGTAATTTTTTTTATTTATCGAATTAGTTTAAAAAAATATGTGAAATACCATCTTAACATCAATTTTTTTTTAAAAATATCAATGTTAAAAAACTATTTTTCAAAGCGGTTTTTAAAAAACTAACCTAAAATACCTATTTTTCACGTTGGTTTTTTGAAAAATAATTTGAAAAATAGGTATTTAAAATTGATTTTCTCAAAACTGATGTGAAAAATAGGTCTTTCACATATGTTTTTAGAAAACCAATGTGAAGAATTTTTATTTCAAAAAATATTCTTCACATCGGTTTACTCCATACATGGAAATTAGAAGATCGATAAAAAAACAAATCATAAAACCATAATAAATCTAGAAAAAACATAAATATTTGGACAAATAATAATTTTTTTGAAGTCTTAGTGGATATAATTTTCTTTCGAGGAAATATCTCATGAAAAATGCAAAGATTTAGCTTAGATGGAATTTTAGAATCCAAAGGAAGGTTTTTAGTTTTACAATGATACGAAGAAGTAATTTTCATTATTAGAAAAATAGAATCATTAATTGTTATATAAAATAAGAAAACTAATCATAAAAAATTAATCATGGAGGAATAAGAACAAATATTGTGACAAGATCACCAAAATAAAAAAATATGTATTGATGATTATGATCAAATGAGTTGAGTTGATGGAATGATGATGATCGAAATAATTGATTATGAAATTGATATATGTGGAGCCTGAAAACATATAAACTACATGGTAAAAGAAAATGAGATATTATAAATTTTAGGTAGTAATTGAAAATTTCTATTTCACACTATAAAAAAATTAGAATTCACATTAGCGGGATATTGAATTTATTTTTCACACCTGTTTTATTATAACTAATACTAAAAGTCCTCATGGAAGGATTTTTATGTCATTTATTTAATAATATTAATGAAAATATATTAGAAATATAATTTTCATGTTATTTTTATGATAATTTTCCTGAAAAAATATTAAAATTTTCATTTTTCACATTGGTTTTTTAGAAAGTGATTTTTAGGTCATTTTTTCAAATAGTTGACATTAAAAATGATTAAAACCTATAGTTCATTTTCTAATATTTGATTTTACTATCATGGATCTCAAATATAGTTACAGATAAAAAGTTATGGTCAACAAAAGTTGGACTTCTCTATGAATTTATTTTGAGATGATCAACTTCCAACATCCATAACTTTTGATCTGTAAGCCCATTTTAGCTCCACGACCACTCAAATAGAAGCTTTAGAAATAAACTAATATTAATTACATGAGAAATTTTATCATAGTTTATTATAAAACCAACATGAAAATGATATTTTTTATATATTTTCAAGATGGTTAACATAAAAACGATACAAAAAGTAAATTTTATATCCCACCAATGCGGAATTCCAATTTTTTTACAGTATGACATATAAATTTTAAATTGCTGCCAAAAATTTATAGAATAAAATTGAAGATCAAATGTTATGGATGTTATAATTTGATCATTTTCAAAACAATTATGTTAAAAATAATTTTATACTAGTTTTATTCATGGATATAATCTATTCAAATACTTTATAATGGTTCATAAAGAAAATTTGAGTTAACCCAGGAATTTCCCCCAAGAGCTCCAAACCAAGTGCACAGTAAAGGCACATTAACTATACACTAAAATGATGGTCAAGATATGGTAGAACAACTCTTTTTAGGGCCATTACCCCTGAATTAATCTATGCCGAAACCACACCCACTTATTATATCCAGACAGGGATGTATTTCTATGAAATCCACATAATCTCTACCTTTCCAAAACATTAGGATTTTATCTTATACTTGGACTTATCCCTAGGGTTTTAAATAAAATTATCTAATACTAATCTCCAAATATTAACTAAACTCTAATATGATACCAACTACAGTGACATAAATTTTTTATATATAGTTATTACATCTTAATAGATGAATTTTCATTATATAAAATTATAATCCACACTAGAAATGTAAAGGTTTACTTTCTTTAGAGGCTAAATATATAATATTATTTTTTGATGATTGATCATCAATATCTTCCTCAAATATCTTCCTACACAATACACTTCTTAGAAATTACCTACTTAAAACATTTCTTCATAACCTGGTGAAAGGAAACATTAAGAAAGGGTGAGCTTTGATGCTCAGTAAGGGTAAAAATAAGAGATATTAATCATTGATCATATGAAAGAATAATCTAAGAATAAGGGTATGAGAACATAATAATAACATATGATAATAATACCTAATCATTCAAAGATCACAAATCATAAATCTTGGAAGAAGTCTTTTTCGTAACAAAAGAAAAAAATTATAAGTGTATCAAATCTTCAATAATCAATCATAATCCATGATAACACATCATAAGCATAAGACATAAATTTTTGGAATATAAATAATCATAGAAAGTCATTTCCTTATTCAATGCTCGTTTATAATACTATCATAGTGGATGGGGTTCACTCTTCATTAAATTGTATCTTTATTCATGGTTCACTCCTCATTCCATCGTATCTTTAGTCAAGGTTCACTCCCAAGACTATCATAGTGGACAAAGACCCTTACTGAACTAGGTTCACTCCATATTATAGTTATAATTATCTCATGATATATTCATCTTTACCCAATTCATTGGAGGGATATATAATTTTGATCCTACCCATCACATAATCATAATTCATTTATATGTGTATAACAAGATAATAAAACATTCATCATGTTATCATATCATAATATGGGGAAATGAAATAGGTTTCATAAATATTTCATAATAATAATAATAAACCATATTTGGAAATAATAAGAATTTTATCATTCTATTATACCCTAAGTAAATAATAATTAAGATCAAATGATTTTATCATAGATGAAAATATTCTTTAAAACATCATTAGAATATTTCTTAAGAATAAACCCTTTTCATTTTTGAAATTACTTATTTAAGATACAAATATTACAAAAATATTAAGAAAATAATTTTCATTTAAATGGTAGAAACATATAAAGGAATAAAAATTCATTGATATTTCTTTATGGTAGCAAATTTCATTCATTTCATAATCGTTAAAACAAATATTTTGTTCCCATTAACGGTAAAAAGTACCTTTTTAGAAAAAGAAAAGAAGATTATTTTTAAAATTTTTTGAAAAAAATAAAAAATGGGTAAAAATTAATTTACACGGTCATTGAATAATTATAAAAAATATTCTTGTTATTTATAAATCATGGATATTAAAGAAAAAGTTTTTCTTACTGAAATTGGAGAAACAATATCATATTTTCTTAAAAATATTTTCCAAACCATTTAGAGTACCATAGAGTGGAAAATAGTAATAAAACATAAAAGTACTAGAAATAACCAGATAATAAGAAAAATTAAATGGGTTTATCAAATAAGGATCATATAATTTCTTCAATTTAAATTCAAGAATAAACAATCCTGATTAAAATGGGATTGGTACATAATTCCTTTACCTCAAGTAACATATTTATTTATACATGTTCAAACCTTCTGTATAATAAATATAAATTTATAATAAATATATTATAAATTAATAATCATATATATCATACCATATATGATTTACATATAACATTTTACCACCCTTTTATCAACAATTCTTTATTAAAATCATTATTTCAGGTGATAACAACTTCATTTTTCTTTCAGGTTTTGGTTCAACAGGTACAGTCCTTGTACTTTCATCATGGTTAAATAATACATATAATTTTAATCCGGACATAAATTTAATATAAATTCATTATATTAATTTTTTTAATCATTCTTGAAATACATACATTAAAAATGAATCACATCGCTTTTTGGATGTGGTAGTCCACACGTACGCATGGGAAATGTTATCATTTTTTAAGGAATAGAATGGTGTTAAGGTAAATGATATATTATATTTCTAGGAGAATAATTATTTAATAAATATTATATATTTTAATTAGTTACATATTTATAACCATACAAGTAGTATGGTGATGAAGAACGAATTACATCCCTACATGGAGATAATAAGTTGTACATATGAACGAGCGATGTTATCATTTTCTATAGGATGAAAATGAGGTGGATAATTGTTATTACATAACAATGAAAATTAAATTGATTGAATATACTAAATTTATTATTTTTAAATGTATACCACATATTTATAGGTAGAATAAGAAACAAAAATTAAAGTACTTGGCCTAGAGTTATACCTCTTTGTTGAAAAACTTCTTTTGACATACACCTAAATCCTTGAAAGGTTGGTCTTATGGAAATAAAATAATATATAGGACATGGAGAATTAATATATTAAGTGATTATTCTATTTATTTTATGATATATATGGATCATGAAGTGTGGATAAGATAGGGAGGTTGTATCCTTTTATAAGGAAGGGAAAGTACATGCTTGGAATTACTTAAAATATTTAATAATATATATATATATATATCATAATCATATAAATTGAAACCAAGGAACCAAAAATTACATTATAAGATGTTATGAGGTTTAAATAAAATCAAATAATTAAATTTTTACAAGTTTTGGATACATTTTAAGCCTTATCTCCTAGTTAAAAAATTTTAAACTCATTTAAACATTAACTATGATAACTAAAATTTTTCCATGATAACATAATTATATGACAAAAAGTAAAGGGTAATTTTAACTAAATATGGAAATTTTTATTAAATTTTTTAATAAAATTTATTATATTTAATATTTATAGGGGTAACAAATTAATTTTAATATAAGAACACAAAACACATGAATAACTATTTTTAGGAAAATACTCGATTTAAGAGTAAAAATAATTTTAACTTGAAATTAACTAATAAATTAGTTTACATGAATATTTTTGGTTAAATAATAAACTAATTAGGTTTTTATACTTATATAGAAAGACAACCCCAAAGGGAATTTTCCAACCATTCCCCTAAATTTAAAGACCCAAAATAATTTTTAATTTTAATAAAATATAACTTATCTTCACAAAAGTAATGCTAGGGTTCCCAAAATCAAAAAATTATTTTAAAATATATTATTTTACTCCTAAAAAATATATTTGATAAAAAATATTAAATAAAATATGATAAATTCAAGTGTTGGATATATTTTAAATCATTTCCCCATTGTTTTAACCCAATTTTTCCTCTTTTAACAAGGTGAAAAGTATTTACTATGTTTAATATTTATAATGAAAAAATAATTCAAAAAATTAAATTATATTAATTATTATTATTAAAAATATATAATCCATTTGATAAAAATTATATTTATATAAGTTGAAGTATTTAATTTAAAATTAAACTGAAAAAACACAATGAAAAGCGGTTTTCCATAGAAAATGTCTTCTTAAGTATACAAACTTTTTATATGAAAATATAGCATAAAATTGATTCTAATGAAATTAATTGGTTTATTTTTGAACTGATGTTACTTTTAAACCATTTTAAAACAAAATGTCATTTTTTAAATTCTTGAAATGAAAAGACATTTTTCAATAAAAAACTATATTTTTCACTATTTACTTTAAAATCAATCACTTCAGAAAAATCCCAAAATTCCACCCTAGAATAATTTTGATATACGTATATTAAAAATAATACAATTTTTATAACTGTAATTTTTAAAAGTGTTATAAATTAATTATTATATTTTCTCATATAAAGAAATAAAAACCAGTTTTTAAGAAAATGTATTTTTGAAGCATAAAATGATTTTACTAAAAATAAAGTACTTATTTAATAATGAATTTGAATTATATATATACCTTGTACATTTTTTTTATAATGTGGTTATTCCTATACATTATGTCAATTTTAACATCTAGGCTATAGTGGTCACATTTAAATAATAATATTTATATCGTGGTTCATTTAATCTCAGTATTACATGTAAAGTATACAATCAAATAACATAAATTTATTTAAATATAAATATATAATAAAATTTTAGGGTATTATATGAATCAAAATTATATTTTATTTTGGTATAAGTTCATTTTTATACCTAAAATACAACTTTCTAAAAACTATCTTTCTTTGCGTTTTGTGCACTTATATTAAAAATTATTTTTTCCACTTATATAAATTTAATGTTGAAAAATGGAATCCACATTTATAATTAAGAGATTAAATTTTATCAATTATATCAATTTCATTTTTTTATTATGAATAGAAACCATTGTGAAAATATGTTACCATGGTAAAGGGTAAATAGAGTTAATTAAGGTAAATACTAAGTGATAAGGCCATAAAATCTCATCTTAATTCTTATTAGATGTTTATATTTTTACCCTTTTCACCATAACTTAAAAATTTTATGGTTATTGATCCACTTTACCATGAGTAATAGATTTATAATATTTAAAATTTCATAAAAATTATAAGTGTTCCACTACCCTCAATTATAAAAGGTCACCTCCTCTCCTCTCTTACTCACACATTTTGAGAACTCTATATTGGCCAATAACTTCCCAAATATCTCCCCAATATCTCTCCCCATGTCTTAGAGGTTTTGGTCTCACTAAAAAAACAACCTAAGAAGTCTTTGAGATGTAATATATTGGAGGTTTTCCAAAGAGGAGGTATAATTATTAACCAAGTATTTTATGTTTATTTCTTATTCTACCTCCTTAAAATATTATTTAACCATCTTGAACTAATAACATAAGTGTATTAAATTTACTTAAATGATATTATTATTATTATGGTACATTACTTTTTCATCTCTTTTTCCATCCAATGGGAAACGAAAACATCGCTTGTGCATACATGTAGAGTATCACCTCCACAAAGTGTCGCATTTCATTTTTCATCACCACATCAAAAGGAATGTTATTATAAATTTAGGTAATATATATAATATTCATTACATTATTATGATTCTATAAATATAAGATATTATTTACCTTGTTACACTTCCTTTTTTGTAAAATTATATTTTCATCCATGTGTATGTGTGAACTATCACCTCAACAAAGTGATATGATTAATTTTTCATGTATTCATTTCATGAATGGTTATAAAATTGTATTTTATATATAAAAATAATTATTATTTCACGATTAGTATTTTTTATATGATGTAATAATTACCCATTTTATCATGGTCAACAAAGAAAAGTTGTTTTAAGATAATGAATTGAACATCCAACATGAACCTAACCGATTTAATAAATATATAAGTAATGGTAATAAATTAAATAAAAGGGGTAATAATATGGGAATACACCTTAAAAAATTATTAAGAAAGTATAAATTTAATACAAGTTTATTATACAAGATATAAAGTAATTACGTTTTGATTTGGACTCGAGGTAAGGGTTTATTCAACAATCTCATTTTTATTCAGGATTGTTTGTGTTTAAATATTAATTATAGAAACTTATTATATATTTATATATTTAAATCCATATATTTTATTCTCCTCTATTTATCTAGATAGTTTACATATTTTTCTTTCATTTTTTTCTCTTTAGTACTTAATACAGTCGATAAAATATTTTTTTTAAATAAAATTCAACCTTATTTCCTCTGGTCAATGAAATATGTCTTCCATGAATGTATATGATTCATAAAATGTTTTTAAGAATGTTTTTATATAATAAAATGATTATTTAAAGTCATTTTCAACTATATTTGACTATCTTTTTCATGTTTTAAAATGAATATTATTTTCATTTTATAAATGATGTACTTTTTCATATTTAACAAAAGTCTGAAAAGAATATTTGTTTTAACATTTAATGCACAAACTAATTTTCTTTTCATGGTATCCATTATTTCCATAATGATTCCAATACATTTTTCCATGGTTATCTTCAATGAAATTAATTTTCTCAATATTTTGAAAATTTTTATTTAATATGTTATTAAAATAAAAATATGTTTTTCTCATGTTTTCAAAGGAATGTTCAATTGTTATTTTAAAATTATTTTCATCTATGTTAACATCCTTTATTGAATCTCATTGTTTATTGGGGATATACTCTAATGATACCATCCACCATATTACTATGGATTTCTTATTATCATGATGTTATATTTTAGCCTCAATATGTTATTTTTTTAAATATAGATATTTATATTGATTTTGTATTGTCACCCCTTTCATATGATGAATGCATTAGACTTAGTGATAGTTGGGTCCAATCATAACCCCATGATACATTAGTAGGTCTTATAAGACAAACTATCCTGGTTATTTAGTTTATGCATTACCAATTATTTATGATGTTGTCACATTATTCCTTAAAACAATATTTATAATTTCTTATCATAAGACCTTGATAGTATGTTTATGATGTATTTGAATAAGATTTTGATGGTATTATTATGAGGTCCAACATTATGATTTCTTTCATTATGAGATCAGTTATTTTTATCCATGAGATTATTTTTATTTTTATCCTTGAATATATTTCAAGTTCGAGTTTTTGATGTTTTTTATGGAAATCCTTTGATTTTTTAGGATAAGAAAATGAAATTTTATTTAAAATATTTTTTATATTATCATATCAGTAAAAAGGTTTGTTTTCAAGTAAAATATTTCTTGTTTTTCAAGAAACCCTCATGGATTATTATTATTTTTCTTTATGTTTTCTTATGAAATTTTTTATTAAAAACCTTAGGAAAACTTTTGATTTCAAGAGTAAGTGATTATTTTAAACTCAAATATTTTTATAAGAAAAGGAAAACATACATATGGTTTTTCATGAATTCCAAATGGATAATGGGATTCCCATCCTTTTATATCCCTTATTTTTATTTTTTTCTCAGTCTATATTTTTAAATGATTTTTATAGGTCTTAAGGATAAGTAAGAACTATATAAAGGTCTATTTTTCCACTATGGGGATCTATCTTAAAAGAAGAGAATGTGTTTTGAATTAAAGATGAGTTTAAATTTAGGAATCCTGATATAGTGTAAAAGAAATGGTCATTGAGTGAATGTGTCCAATTTTTTTATAATGGTTTGTAATGTAATATTTTTTCCCAATTCTCTAAAACCATGAACCAAAAATATCCTCTAAATTTAAGAAAATTAAACCCTTAATATAAAACAAGTAATTATGAGTGGTCTATGTTATGGGTCATTACAATTAGTATCAAAGGAAATGTTTAAATAACATTAGTGGTTACGATGTTATTTGAGAATAAGTTTGAATTTATCTATAAAATTAGTGGTAAATATGCTGTAGAGAATTATGGAAATTGAATATAATATCACATGGTTAAGGATATCTTAGTATTTATCCTCTTTATAAGATAATATATTGTGATTATATTTGATATACTCACACTAACTGTTTTGGTTTTAACAAAAGTTTAGAACCAAAAGGAACCAAGATAATAATGGTTTTAAAGGACAATGTGTGGGTTGTATGAATGAGAAACCGAACGGGATAGGAGTTAGAGTGAGAAATCTTGTGGTTATGCCTATATATATATCCATATATATGATAAATAACCTAAAACTAGGTGATTTTTCTAATGAACTAAATAATGGGAACATGGTGTTTCATATAAGTATAATTGATAAAGATAATAAAGGTAAAATGATAAAACTTTCTACATGTCAAGAATTTAGGAATAATCACCCATGGAAACGCCTCAAAGTAAAAAGAATATGTTTCTAATGTGGAGAGTATATGAATTATGCAAATCAATGTCCAAGGAAGAAATATTATGAAGGAGACCATCAAGATCACATGAATAAAGGATTATCAAGGTCATATGTTAAAGATAAAGAAACATCAAATAATATGTAAATAGTATGTGATATTTTAATAGTTTTTTATGTTTAAAGTGGGAAATGTGATTATATTGAGATTGAAGAATCTTGGGATTTAATTCATATTTTGATTATTGGAATGAAGTGTTAAGTAATAAGACATAAATTCTTGGTTAAATAATTATAAAGAAAGTTGATTGATTGATGTGTCTACATATATGATTTTAAGAGTTATTATGTAGTGGTATTTTATTTGAGGGTTGATAAATGTAAGGATAATAATAAGTTTAAAGGAATTAATACTCTTATAGTGTTTTATGGGATAGTATTAATTTGGAATACATTTATTGAGTTTTAATAGATGTTTTAGGTATATATAACACTTAATTTTAACTTTTGTTTTAGTGAAATAGTTATTTGAGGAATAATGATTTTATATTTAATGGAAATAAGTTGAAAGATATTGATAACTTTTAGGGTTAACGATTTTTTTTGATATTGAGGTAATTATGGATAATTGGGATAAAAGGGTTATTACAATTTTGTAACTTATGTTTTTTCATATATACAACCATGGTATTGAAAATTCATTTGGTGACTAAGTTAATAAATCTATTTTTGAAAAAGTTCACTATATTGGGAACATTATATGATTAAGGTAAATGGAAATATTTTCATCTAAGATGGGAATTTATTTGAAAAGTATAGGTTGAGTTATCTATTAGAAGAATATATGATTTTATTATGGGTTTATTGTGATTCACATTATTTATGAGAAATATTAGAATATTTTAGAGATTATATGATTAGTGCATAGAAATTTTCAATATTTGAATTTATGAGTGATTAATGTTATTTAGAGATAAATGTTAAATTGATATTGAAATAGTATGACAAATATGTAATTTATCCATGTTTTATTTTTTTATTAGTGATTTTTTAAAATGTAGTTAATTCCATTAACTATGTTTTCTAAAAACATAGGGAAATGTGATGTTAATAATTTTCCATATTATTAAACATCAATCATTATCAATGTTTATAAAAATCACAAATTATCCATGTTTATAAACTTCACCAATTAGTCATATTTACAAATTCCATTAAATATCCCCATTTATAAACTTTCCCAAGTAGCCACATTTGTAAACATATCAAATTAGCAATGTTTATAAACATGTTTAATTAGTGACATTTATAAATGTGGCTTGTTAGTGACACTACATTACCCTAAATTTTTAGAAAATGTGGGTAATTATATTAAATACATTTTAAAATGTATCTAATATAAAAAATAACACTAAAATTATACTTTATTTATTAAATTAATATACTTTTATAATTATATAATTAATTATTTCAATTATTAAATATGTATAATATAGATTTAAAAAATATAATTATTTTTTATTTAATTTTAAATTATAATAAAATGATAAAAAATAGAATCCACTCATCAAAATAAATGCACAAACGTCCTTTATTTCAAATTTTTAATAAATCAATTTCCAAGATCAGATCCCCCACATGCAGATACAACAACCAACTTTTTGGTAAAAAAATATTATTGTTGATGAAAATCATCAGAAGGATCTAGTTTGAAGCCTTCCAATTCCATAGCATAGTAACAGACCCCTCATAACAGAACTCTCCACTAAAAAAAATAAATAATAATAATTATTATTAGGATTAAATTATAGACTAACACCAAAAAATGAACATGTAAAAGTTTATAAAATAGAAATAAACATGAAACTCATAAATTATCATTTTTATCAAGTTGAACATGCATCATTTTCATCCCCATTGATATATGACATTTTCTATCTACGTTTTTAATCCATTTAGTGAAAAATAAATAAAACGATAATTTAATTAAAAAAATTAAAAAAATTATAATAAAATATAAACATTCCTTATTTCATAAACTATAATACTAATGTTAGAAATGTGAGAAAATATAAGGGAAGCTATCCCTAATAATTCTATTTTAATAACTATATCATCACTTTAATTTTTGTCTTTAATTGAACAACTTGAACTTCAATATTCCTATTTGATACAAATGATGAGTTCATCCCACCACATGAGAGGGAAAACCAAACACTTCTGATAGTGAAGGACCCAAGACCATCCCTTAAACATGTCTCATGCATTCTTCAACACCAAAAACTCTTCTTATTCAAACATCACTAGAAATATCTTATGAAATTGATTTATATTCATATTTTTATTTTTTATTACAATAATTAAAAATAGAAAGAAATTTCCTCTTTCTAAAACAATATAACTAGAAAAAATTAAAATTCCAAAAATAATAATATTAATTACACATATACCTCTATAATTATCATTAACAAATACCCCATCAATATTTTTATGATTAGTTATCCACACATCTCCTATAATAATATTTTTACAACACTCTACTTCTTATCAATTCAAATTATATTATAAGCAACCAAATAATAAAAAAATAGATAACTTATTAATATTAATAATTTGGACTTTCCATTTCTACCATCCATCATCCATTTCTTTTAGATCCACCAGTATATGAAACCCAATATTTCTACATTATTTATTTTTTAGCTTTATCATATAAAATGCACAAAAAATGATAATTCTAATTCAAACAGACAATTCATAATAAATATATGGTAGTACCAAACTCTCTAGACTTATAAAATGGCCAACTAAAATATCCCAATGATCAATATTACACCTATTTGGAACCATGTTGATCAAATCATCCCTAGTACATGTTCCATCATTGCATGCATTCAAAAAATCATACTATAACTCTTTCCATTTTTGGATAATTTATTTCAAAATGTAACTATTATGAATATTGGTCTCAACTATGAACATATCCTGCAAAGAATCACTTGGAGAAATACAACATCTCATTTCTCACAAAGTCAAGGTATCTATCTATGCCGAGTTCACTTACATATAGTTACTTTTTAGGTATCAATCACACAAGTTGTATAAAAATCACACAACATATGAATTTTTCAATTAATATATATTTTTTTATAATTCACTCATGTGAAACTTATAATTCTATTACGTATGTGATCAAGTTCTGAAAAAATAAATTATTTTATGATCTCCCAATTGTGATTACTTATTAGGTATCACACAGATGGGAACCAGACCATGTGTGCAGACCCTCAAATTAGAAATTTTCAAACACCGTTAAAATTAAAAAAATAAACATATGGTCAATATAAATGTGTTAGCGATCAAACGTGGTTAAAAAAATAATGGAATGAAAACACCATCATGTTCATAAAAATTCCGACACAAATAAATTATCCTACTATCTTGTAGGAATGACATGAAAAATAATGCATAGAAGTCACCATGTTTGTGTTGACATAATGATTACCACAACTCGTTGACCATCTCAAAACCAGATGTGTCACTCTCAGATCATTGAAATACCAATTTGAACCAACATAACCACTGTCGATGAATGTGAATAAACTACAAATTCAAACACAACATGGAACCATCAAGTGAATAAATGTATCTAATGCACACTACATAGATTAATAATCAAAGAATACAAATGCAATAATCCAAGCATGAATGCAACACAGACGACCATCATTTCATTGTAAACACCCGGTATTCAAGACATAGAATGTGAAGAGTTTTTTTATATGTGTTTTTTTAAATATTTTATAAAATAAATCTAAGGTAAAAATGTCATTAAATTTAATTCCCAAAGGTGGTATCAACTTTACTTACGTTGGGTTTTAGTTCAAAGGTGGCAAGGTCGATGCCACCTTTACACAAATTTAAAAAAAATAGAATATATATGTTTTTATATTTAATATATATATATATATATATATATATATATTATTTTCTTTTGTTTAGATAAATATATATATACAAATAATTTTTTAATAATACATTTATTTTTAGTAATTATTTTTTTATATAATGAATATAATTAAGATTTATTTTAAAAATATATTTCTACTTACTTTATTAGTTACATTAATAATTATATTATTTGCATCATTTTTAATATTTATTATTTTAATTATTTTAAATATTCAATGTTATAATTAATATATATTAATAATGTAATTATTTACATTTAATTATAATAATATAATTAATAATACTGCATAATAATGTAATTAATAATATAATACTTAATAAGAATTATGTCCATTAATATTTGAAAGTGAAAATGTAAAGTTTTTATGAAATAAATATTGTGACATATAAATTATCTTATAACATCCTGACCCAGGTGACACATGTTAGTGACTAAATTCGGTTCATTATATGGCCACATTCATGCCTCCCCATATGCTAGAGGTTACAACTAGTAGTGAGGGTCTAATGGGTATATATCATGGGGAGACTATACCCTCTTAATCAAAGTATCACAATAGGGGAAATCAATAAATGATAGCCAATGATAACAAACAATAACCAGAATAATATCATAACCAATAAAGACTAGAATCTCATGATAATCCCAAAACATTCAAAGATAACCCTAAGCCAAAGTATTAGATATTTCATTCCATAATGATTGTCAAGTTTCTAATGAAAACCCAAAATAAATAAACATTGAAAAATCCCCAAGAGGAACCTGATATCATTTTTGGTTCCCTAATCCATACTCCATCATGAATCCCAAATCAACCATCTAACTTAGGGATCTTGTCCTTATCCAATCCTATAAACATTAATTCAATTTGAGTACCAATCAGGAATCCTGAGTATGGTGTGAGTAAAACTTAATAGGCCACCACCAATGGCGTCTAAATAATATCCAGTCTATAATAGTGTATGCAGTTGTAATAAGGATAATGTACAAATGAGTAAGCAAATAGTTTTTACAATAAATTATTCTTTAATTAACCACATAATCTTTGGGTTCACGATGATACCCAAACCATTAATACTTGATTCGGCCCATGTTAGAGTCATAACGATCCACTAAAGGGGTATCACATTTCATTCTATTATGGGATTTATTGATCATTTAATATTCATTTTCACATTCATACATTGGGGACCTAGAGTAGTAGTATGGAACCCTGTGGGTATATGTAGAAGTAGTCCCTATCCCATAACATAATGATCACAAGAAATAAATATATATCATAGGGAACTAGAGTGGTAGTTTGGAACCCCATGGTTATTTAGAGCAACCATCCATATCCCACAACTGATTCTTCACATCATTCATAAATATCTCATACCAAGGTTCCAATTTCATAACCCCATTTTCAACCATTTCCATAATTCATTATTCAACCAATTTCAAAAATTCATTTATTGAATATGTTAACCATTCCTCAATTATCATACATTATTAATTCATAATTCATCATTTGAATTATATCAGCACACCCCATGTGTTTCCATCAAGTTCAATATAAAAATCTCAGTGGTTCCAATGGGATCCGTGAAGGGTTCCTCAATCTCAAGTGAAATAATTAGTTAAAATCAATTTAAAATGAAATTTCATGTCATATAAATTGAAAATTTTCAATCAAATAATCCCATTTTTAATTATGTCTATGTAAATTGACAATTATACCACCTTCCTCAAGATCGTTGATGAATGCTTGACAACCCATAAACCCCAATTTTATGTTAAACAGTTAATTTCACAATGAAGGAAGAGATCTAGGATCAAAACATAGGACCAAGATCCATGAAACACAACCACCAAAACCTAGATCTATACCATCACCAATAGAGGAAAAATCATCCCTCTTCATTAGAAAATAGAGATGGGAGAGAGAGGAAATCAAATGAGGAATAAATCACTTACCAACAAGGATCTGATCATTCAATAGTATCTTTGATTCAATAATAAATAGGTTTTTGGAGCCTTGGAATACTCTCTTAGAACTCCAAAAATGAGGGAAATGTGTTTAAGATTATTTGGGATGATTTGGGGTAAAAATAGGTGGGGGTAGGGCATTTTAATATAATTTTCGGTGGGTAGAAAACTCACATTCATGTTTTCCTAGGTAGAGGCACACAATTTCCCAAACCTTGTGACTTAACCGTAAAAACGGTTTGAAAACCCATGTTCCAACCATGAAAATCCCCATTGTCCTGGGGTTCACCATTTAGGGATGATGGTCATATGGTTTTTCCAAACCGTGCACCACCTCTTGTGGCTCCAAAAAGGGTTTCATGGTTTCCTGGGGAAAATTGAAATGTTTTCCCTAACCTTGCATCAACTTTGCACTGCCCCATGGGCATCTAAATTTCTCCAATTTGACTTGAAACATACACATATAAAAACCCAACCAAGGTATAACCAAAAAAATGGTAAAAGAGTTATTGAAAATGTGTATGAGGCATCTTCAAAAAGTTTAGGATCTTACAGTCACCCCACCTTATAATAGATCATCCCCGAACTATACCCCTAAGCATCACTATAGTTCCAAGGTAAAAAGGATGGGCCACTAAGCCCACATATCTTCTTCCCCTCCCACATTTCCTACCAAACATGACCATGTTACCATAACAGTTGGACTATCATCATGGTATTTCCCCTTAACCCTTTCTCACTGCAATCTATAATACAAATTAGATACTCCTCAAAGGACGCATCTACCTTAAGATCAACATCATCAATATCGATCACATGATAAGGGTTTGAGTAATACTACATAAGTTTTAATACATGAAAAACATCATGCATAGTACAATAACTCTATGGAATATCTAATAGGTACACCACTATTCTGATCCTCTTCAAAATCTCAAAAGGTCCAACAAACCTAGGAACCAACTTTCCCTACCTATGAATCCTATGGTGTTCCAATCTAGGTGACATTTGAAAGAACATATAATCATACACTATGAACTCAAGGGGTTATTGACACGATCAGTATATGAATTATTCCTACTCTGATCCATATACATATGTTTTTGAATCAACTGTACCTTATCTAATGTCATCTATAGGATACTCTGTCCCAACAACTCAGACTCACCTACCTCTATCCATTATAGAGTTGATATGAATTGCCTACCACAGAGTGCCTCATATGGTGTCATCTGAATAGTCTATTGATAATTTTTTTATAAGAAAACTAAATTGTCTCTAATTATTTCTCCCAATACCCACTAAATTCTAAGATTAATTCCCATATCATATCCTATAATACCAATATAGTACGTTCTGACGTCCTATTTTTGTATGGATGGAAATCAGTGCTTAGAAATATCTAGGTAACCAATTATTTATGTAATCCCTTCTAGAAGCATGAATTAAATCATGAGTTATGGTATGAAACTATGCTCTGTAGAACCCTGTGTAGATGGACTATTTTCTAAATATACAATTCCTCTAAGTGATCCACTGTGAATGTCTCCTGTATAGGCAAGAAATGGGACACTTTCTTTAATCAGTCTAGAATCACCCATATAGCATCATTCTTCTGAGGAATCCTTGTAATACCCATCAAAAAGTCAATTGTAACTTCATATCACTTTCATTATGGAATATTAAATAGATGTAGTAAACCACCAGGTCATTATTTCTCAGCCTTCATGTACTGACAGGTGTAGCATCATGTCATGAACCTTGCAATTTCCCTTTTTCATGCATGGACACCAATACAATCGATGCAGTTCACAGTAAAGTTTGGTCAACTAAGAATATACCTCTCAATTAGAGGCATGAAACTCAAAAAAAAACTCCTCAATAAAACATTTAGGTACAATAACATGACCCTGAACATAGATAATATCATCCTCATATATAGTCTAATTAATGGGTGTCTCCCTACCTTCATGGCTTTCCCTCATGGCCAAACACTCTGGATCCTCATGTTGACTCTTCTAATTAAGATCAAAAGTGTCAAATATACTATTATTGATATGAGTATAATTTGTTCCTATCCCTCCTGAACCACAATATTCATCTCAACCAGCAAGGTCATCGTCTTCCACTTAGATCTAGACTTCTAAACTTCCTAAGAATTTTTTTTCCTTCTTAAAGTGTCAACAACACTATTTTGATTTCCAGGTGTATATGCTATCTCAAAGTCAAAATATTACATATACACAACCCATCACTACTATTAAAGATTCAAACATAACTATGAAAATATGTAATTTAAACTCTTTTGATCAATATACAAAGTAAACTTTTCACCCAACAGGTAATGTCACTGACACTTCAAGTCATAAACCACCATAACTAACTCATGGTCATGTGTAAGTTAATTATGTTCCTGTAGCCTCAACTGTTATGAACCATATTTCACAACTCAACCCCCCTGCATAACACTTCTTCATGTCTGGTTCAAGAAACATAAAAAACATGGTATATTTCTCACTCTACTCGAGTATGATCAATATAGATGCAGTAGAAAAATGATTGTTCAACTCCTATAAATCATTATCACATGATCCATACCATTAAAACTTGATACCTTTATTGGTCATGCATGGATTTGGTGCTTCTAAGTAGGAAAATAACTAAATGAACTTTCGATAATAACTAGATATACTTAGAAATCATAGAATATCAAAAACATTCTTGGGCTGCTCTGAAGAAACCACTACCTAAAATTTTCCTAGGTCCACTTACACACCTTCCTCCAAGATGATGTGGCCCATAAAATGTACCCAGTCGATCAAAAATTGAAACTTATATAGATTTTTTTATAGTCGATGCTCTCTCAATGTACTCTAAATGGTGTTAGTATTTTGTGAATCATCATCATGAGTCCTAGAGTACAAAAAGATTTCGTACACAAAACAACCACAAACTAATCAAGGTATGGGTGAAAGATTTGGTTCATCAAGGAAATAAACACAGATGGGGAATTTTTCATCTTGAATGGAATCATGATGAACTCATATAGTCTATACTTGATTTTTAAAGTAGTATGTGGTATATCAGAATGTATTAATCTCATCAAATGATACCATGATCTTAAGTCGATCTTGGAGAAAACACAAGATCATCTCAACCGGTCAAAGAGATCATCGATACAGGGAAGAGGATGCTGATTCTTCACTATAATCTAATTAAATTTTCAATAATAAACACATAAACACAATAAACCTTTATACTTATTATAAAAAAAAAGATATAGAACCCCAACGTTACGTACTCAGATAGATAAATCCCTTAACCATCTACTATTCTAGATAAGTCTTAATAGTGTATCTCTATTGGTTCCATTCTATAAGGTGGAATAGAAACTGTTTCAGTTCTATAAATGAGTTCAATTGTAAACTCAACATCCCTATCAGGTGGTATTATTGAGAATTACTTAGAGAATATGCCTTGAAACTCATCCACTATAGGAGGAAAGGTACAAGGTTTTACACCCCCATCATCCAACAAAAGACTTGAAACTTGGGTGGTGATATCCCCAAGTTTCTAATGATCTGGACCTGGATGGTTTACTTAGATATCCCACTCTCCATGATGAACAAAATTATCACCCTAAGAAGATGTAATGTTTACTCTCCTATGGTAACAATTACTATGGGATCGATATGATACCAACTAATCCATACCCAAAATCAAGTAAAAACCTAACATATCATGTATGTGGAGATCCTAATGAAAATGATACTGACTAGCCTCAAGAGGATACCCCTTACATAAATAGATGTCTCTTGACTACACTCCCAATAGTGTTTCTATCATCACAACCCCGCTCAAGAACTACACTTCCAGACTTAGTTGTGAAGATATTAAAGTGTGAGAGGATCTTATGTCAAATAAGCCACTAGAATGTATAGAATCTACAAGAATAGTACCTATGAATATTGATGGAATAGCCATTCTATCAACATGTAAAGACTGAAATGCATGAAAATATTCTACCACTATTCCATGTGATACACTCTTAGTCCCCTAAGATTCACCACTCTATTGATACAAATGCTCTTTCCCTGATGTAACACATCAAATTTTTTAATCTACATGGGTAGAAGAACCCCAACCGCTTGAAATATATAGGGTAGAAAACCCCCTTCCATTACTCTGATTCTTCCTGGATCCTCCATCATTATCCATCAGTCGAGGGTTTCTAAAATACCTCTACAAGTGACCCAACCTACAGCAAGCTCGGGAATCCACTGGTGGTTGGGGACACTGGCTATGAATGAGACCCACTGGTGGAAATATATTTGGTTACTGATCTAACTAACTGATCCTTATCTCTAGATACTATGTTTTCCATTCCCTTGGATGAAGTTTTCATAGAGACACTTCCTACTCTAAGAAGATGTACCTCCTGGTCTCCCAACAGAAACCAGTTGCATTCCACTAGAATCCTCCTTCAGATTCCCCTCAGAAATGAGAGACTAATTTACCACTTTAGAAAACTTCTTTAACAGAAAGATGTTAACCTAACACTTAATATCACATTTAATCCCATCCAAAAAAATCTTCTCTACAGTTTACTCATCTCCTATCAATGATGGAAAAAAGCGTTGTAAATCAGAGAAGTGGTTAGAATAGTCAATCACGTATATACTCCCCTGGGTCAACCACATAAACTTAGCTTCCCTTTCCTACTAGATCATCTGAGGGTAAAAGTGTTCCAATAACTTCTCCCGAATGTCTTTCTATGACATACTCTACAACTTATAATCTTGAGTCATAATATCCCATTAGAGTTTTTTATATCCTTTCAACATGTAAGTAGAAAATTTGACTCTCTTCTATATAAGAGTCTTGAAATGATCAAGGATTATCTAGATGGAATCATTCTAGAAATCAAATCCCTGAGTTCCACCCTATATAGTGAATTATTTAGGGTGCTGCAACTGGAAATCCCATGTCAAGATAGACATATTTTTCAAAGCCCACCCTTGTTATCTTTCCATAAACGTCATAAAATGACCAAATTTCTCATAGAACTACTCTCTGACTCCTTCACCTAGAACTATCAGAGCCTCTAGCTATACTATTGGAGGCACATTTCCATCCATTCCCTTATGTCATTGTAGACGCCGGAAAAGTCCGTTGCTCCCAAACGAAGCTCCGGATGCGGAAAGCGAGGTCATATTTGGAGTCGGAAGGATGTTTCGGAGGGCCCGGAGGCCTTGCGCGGAATTTCAGAGGCACGCGCGCAAAGGGGATGTTCCGCGCGCAAACCCCCCGGGATGCGCGCAATGCGCCGGTCCGGCGCGCAATTTTGCGCGCCGCGGGTCCGCGCGACTCCCTTACGCGCCGCGCCCGATTCCGCGCCCGCGGGGGGAATTTCGCGCTCGCATCCTGGATTCCGCGCCCGGGGTTGCCTATAAATACAAGGCGACCCCCAACGTTTCAAAGGTTGCTGGAAGTCGAAACGTCTCCCGTGCGCGCAATTCAACCCCTTCCGCGCGCAATGACGAACTTCAGGTAACCTCCTTTCTTTCGCGCAAGAAAGCCTCGGGGTCCGCCTTCGCGCGCAATCCCCGCTGGCTCCTTTCATTTGAATAAAAACTCACCCTAAGGCCTTTGCGCGCAACAGAACCCGCTTGCGCGCAATTGCCCCCGGGGTGCGCGCAATCCGGCCTGATTGCGCGCACCCCCCCTTCTTTCAAGTGGCCATTCGTTAAAGAATGAGCCGTTGCCCCCGCGCGCTATCCGAAGCCCGGTGTGAGCAATCTCAAGCATCCGCGCGCAAGGCGCTGGCCCAATTGCGCGCCAGCCGCCCCGATTGCGCGCCGGCCCGCAGTATTGCGCGCAAAGCTTCCTTTTTGCGCGCAATCTGCCAGGGTCGTCCCCGTTGACCTCCTAAGGTTACCCGCCTGTGTGGCACCCGATGATTCTCATCCCGGGTGCCCGCACCGTGCGTTGTCTTCCCGTGCGGCCCTCCAGGCTTGCGCGAAGTGACACGCACCTATGTCCAGCATGACGTTAAACTGCATACTCGTCCAGCATGACGTTAAACTGCATATACGTCCTGCACGACGTTAAACTGTACATCGTCCGTGCTGCAAGACGTTAAACTGCCAAGTGCCCCGTCCTCAACACATGACGTTAAACTGTACTTCGTCTGGCAAGACGCTAAACCGTCCGCAACCTGATCCCGTGCTCCGCACGCAGGGTCTCCCCCGGTTTGGACGTGGCCCCCACCCGCTCGTCTCTGCAGGGATGTCGGGATTGTCCCCCTTTTGGGACGATTTAATGGGAGTGGCTTTTCCCTACGGGGGCAGGGTATTACAAACCCCTAGTTTCTCGTGGGAGGCTGCACATGTGTATCTCCATTGCACCTCCCCACTGCCGAAGCCAGTAGAGGGTCTGACTGGGATCGAGGTGTCTTTTGCTTTCGGTCCAAGTCCCTTCCAACTGAGTTTTGCAGTATCCGGGCTGCCCCAAGTGCGTAAGTCCTGACAGATTGAACTACGTGGACTTTGATCCCTGTCTTCTATACAGGGTACGTAGGAAGCCTCCCTGAGGTCCAAGCCCACCACCTGGTCGTCCCGGTCGTATTTACGTCGGTTCGTCCATCAGTGGACCCCTCCAGGGTTCACGCTTGCGTTGATTCACCTATGAATCCGCCCCTGTGGGAGACTGCCCGTGTGTATCTCCACGGTGCCTCCCCACAGCCCCCCTTTTCCATTTCCCCTTTTATCGTCCAGCATGACGTTAAACTGTATGCCCGAACTACGTTGACTTTGATCCGTGTTAACGCGCGGTACGTAGGAAGCCCCTCTGGGGTCCAAGCTCTTCACTTCATCATCCATCCTGATCCTTACCCGGGCCGCCACATCCCGGTGGGGTCATGCCACTTCACTTCACTCCACGTTACTTGGGAAGCCGCCCATGTGCTGGCCCCAGCGTCGGAGGTTCCCCGCAAGGGGTTCTGTCATCTGATCCACTTTTCGTGTTGATCGGTCCGATGCCGTCCCCGCTGGACGTTAAACTCGCGGCATACCCCGTGTTAAACACGGGAAGCTGAGGAAAACCTCAGGTGACACAGTTCCCCGCACCTAGTACGGGATGCCTCAGGCCATCGTGCCTTCGAGAAGCCCTATTAGGGACGGAAGACAGACGTGCAGAGCCGCAGTGTTACGACACGCCCCCAGCACCCAGAGCCACCCGGCCTTCTCACCGCAGGTTGCTGCCCCGCCCAGACTCCTTGGAACGTCCGGGCGGAAGCAGCGTAATTAACCGGTGTCCATGAAGATATGGCGCCGGGAACGAGATTCACGAACATTCTTAAGTCTATGAGGGAGACCCGGATTAGGCGACAAGTTCCGAGGAGACGTCCAAGGAAGGAGAAGCCGACATCCCATCATCCCGGTTTCGATCAAGGAGCAGACGCCCCTGAATAAGGGACGGATGCCGCCCGCCCTTGGAAAGCGGGACTGCGGGACCACAAGCCGCGCGCCCATCCCCTCGGGTTGACGGGTGCACGCGCGAACGCGTCCTGGCGGAACAGCGTAACCCGACGCACATCCGCACCGAAACAGAAAAATGGTGAACCCGACGTGAATCTCTTCTCCTCGATACAAAGACCGATGGCTTTCAGAGGTGTTGGAAGACCGGCGTGTTGCCCGGCCAAGCATTCAGTCTTACCCGCCAGGGGCTGGGGAAGGGACATCGGGCACTCCGTCTCGCAACGTCGAGGGCCTGGGTTCCCCCCACGGAAGGCGTCGTGGCGCTAATGGTTGGTTGTCGATTCCTTTTTCCTGTCAGTATTAATGGGTCATTCTCCCTGCTTTCAGAAATCAGGTCGCCCGATCTAGTGCCCGAACGCCACCCGCCCACTGGCGCAGGGACAGGGGAAACACCGACGCGGCTACTCCGCGCGGTCCCGCCCGTTCCGCAGCCGTCCCAGCAGCCGCGATTGCGGGACGACCACGCCCTCTCTCCCCCTCGGAGGTCATCCAGAGAAGGGTGATCAACACCCTGGTGCGGAGATACGAGGAAGAGGGAGTCATCCCCACTAGGGAAATGGCTCGCCTAGACCTTGAGGAGGCTGCGCCTCGCCACCACCGCCGCCCCCGAGGGCCGCGCAGGGAGGCACCGCCGCCTACCTCAACGTCCAACCGCTTCGGGAGCTTATCCCCGGAGCGCTCTGACAGTTCCCTTCCCTATGCGGATGAAGTGGAAGATGCCCAGGATCACCCTATCCGAGGTCCGCTCCAGGGATCCACGATAAGGGCTCCCGCCAGGCCACGGCGACATCGCCGCCAGGCCCCTCAAGTCGAGGAACAGGCTCTCCACCTGCCCGCGCCGCTCATCCCGGCTCGTCTGTCTCGACGCCAACGTCGGGCACGAGCGGAAGAGGATGCCCACCTTGGGGCTCTAGCAACAGCGGCCGCATTGGCCCAAGCCACTGCTGGCTCCAGTCGCCAGGCCTCTGCGCATCCTGAGCGGGGGAACTCCTATGCCCGACCCGGATCGAGGCCCCGACCGCCCCAAAGGCAGGTTGGGTTGACTCTCCCGGTTGCTGGCACTGGCAGTAGCCACCGCGGACCACCTCGCGGTAGCGCTATTCACCGGCAGGATCTACTCTGTGTGGCCGATCCAGGAGGCATGGGTCATCCCACCTCCCGATCCCGGCCCGGAGTCCTGCCCGGGATCATCTCTCCCCGCGTCCCCTTTGATACCTGTCCCGGTGCCCCTCGCACCTTGGTTCCCAGTCCTCTCGGCCCCAGCACCAGTGCGGCCGGAGGACGCCAGGACAGAGATCAGCCCTGCCCCGAAGAACCACCCAGGGGCAGGAAGGCAAGGCGTCGACGCCGAGGGAAGAATGTTGCGGAGTTCCGGACAGAGATTCGACCGGTTTGCTTCTCTGACTCAGAGGCAGAGTACGATTCGGCGACAGAGCCCCTTCCCCAATCCCGCCAGTCAAGGGCAGGGGTAGGAATGCGGCACGTCAGCCTCGTGCTCCCCGAGAGCGAGATCGATGTGATCCCCGCGTCTCTCCGAAGGTATATCCGGAGTAACGAGGGCCTGGTAGACCCCCAAGGATCAAACTTGCGGTTGGTACCGGCCCCTCCGGAAGTGCCTTCCGTCTCGATCAGAGAAGCCGGAGACTTTTTCTGGGGACCGACGGTCGAACCACGATCTGGTGCGCCCTCGGCGAGCACCGATGCTACGGCAGGATGTTCGCTCGCCGGCCCGTCCTATCGTGATGTGGTAGCTGGGGCACCGCCACCCTCAGGGGGAGGCCCGGGATATGGAGGCCAATCGGCCTGCTCGCCGTATTCACCGCCGGCCAGCCCGTCGGCCCGACGGCCCGCCTCGGCACCACTACCAGTTCCCCGTCCGTTCCCAGCCATGGAAGAGTACCGAGGAGATCTGGGTCCCGAGTTTGAGTCGTGGAGCTTCTGGACCGTCCTTGCAGAGGGCCACTTCCCTGAGAAGTTTTGGCCAGTCGCAGGACCGGGCTTTGATGCACCCGAATCGCTCACCCCGGATGAGTTCGAGTGCTTCCGCCGAACTCTCCGGGAGACTCACTCCCGTCTTCACTACCTACAAATGCCATACCCCGGGAGTCAACTACACCTGGAGGATATTGGTGAGCAGTGCCGTCAAATTGACCTGGCCATGCTCCCCGCGGTTCGGCACCCCGGGTCATTTGGGCACCACGAGGCCCTCCAACAACGATGCGTTGAGTGCTTTCAAGTACTCCGCAAAGTTATCGAGGAAGCCACTCCCCACGTGTATATCCGTGGATGGGGGCAGTACGCTGCCCTATGCTTCAGTGTGATTCGCCGACAGCCCGATTCGTTGGGTGGCCCTGAGGGTATATCCCCAGGGACAGGAACAGTCAATATGGCTGACCTGTCGGGAGAGGGGAACGACTTGGAACTTCTCGACGGGGGCTTCCCCCCCGAAGACAAGCCGTCGTCAGACCCATCAGTGAGAGTTACTCGTCATCAGAGGAACCTCCTGGGGCTCCCCGCACCCACTGAAGCACTGACGTTGAGCCGAAACGTCAGCAAAGGAAAAGAGCACAGCGAGGCTATAAGGCCCGCCGACCCATCTGCCTCCATGCGGAAGGCAGAGGAGGATCCCGAGAAGGCTACGCTACGTCAGCAGCTCGCCGAACAGAAGAGGCTGGTTGACCAGCTCCTCGCCGAGCGCGCTGCAGAACGGCGGCCTGACTACGGTGATCCCAGGCCAGGGCAGCAGGGACCGGAACAACCACCCCTCGATGAGACTCTCCCGGGCAACCGTGATTACGCCGTGTTCGCCGACAGGAGAGAGGCCATTGCCTACGGCAAGAGGGCGCGGTATGTTTCGCCACACCCTCCCGAGCAGCGCGACTACCCGAGAGATCCCGCTCGGATTCCTCCCGCTGCCCCAAGGGCCGCTCCGCCAGCCATCCCACGAGCTGCCGAGTTCGACGATCCGGTCGACGACCCGATTGAAGGGCCATGCAATGCGCTCGTGGTTAGAGATCCTCGCCAGGACTGGAACCCATGTCCGGACGATCCGATGGCGGCACTCATTGCCCGCTTGGAAGCCTTGGAGACTCGGCAGGTGGCGATCCCACCGGACGGCAAGCCATACCCAGCATGGGTGGATGACATGCCGGCGCCTCCGGGATTCGGGAATCCCACTTTCGCCCCCTTCAACGGGACCGGAGATCCGCCACAACATTTGGCCCATTTCAACTCGAGGTGCGGGCCTATGTTGGGGACTCCGGCGCAGCAAGAGGCCGCTAAGCTTCGCTGCTTTGTCCAGACACTGGAAGGGCCAGCATTTGTCTGGTACAGCCAGCTCCCCGTCGGGTCGGTAACCAGCTGGGAGGACCTCCGTAGACAGTTCCTCTACCAGTTCAGTTCCACGACCCGGAAGACGAGTATCGCAGACCTCTTCAAGTGCAAGCAGAGGCCTGATGAGCGAGTCGCGGACTTCGTCGCCCGATGGAAGGGTCTCACGTATTCCCTTGACATGCCATTGACTCAGGAGCAGTTGCTGACAATGTGCGTCGGGAACGTCAAGACCGAGCTGGTCCCTTCCCTGATTACTCAGAATTACCCCGGAGGGTTCAGGGACTTCTCAGACAAAGCTCAACGTCTTGAGGAAGCCCTGCAACAGGCCAGCCAGGCACACCCGCTGCCTCCTATGATTCCTGCAAGGAGAGCCAGCAGGGCTGAGCCCGCTGCTGTGGCCCAGATAGAGGCTCCCAGGCCGTTGGAGCTGCTGCCGGTGAGGCCAGCTCCGCAGCCTCACAGGAATCCGCCTCCACGGGCTCAGTTCCCGGCCCAGCAACGGCAGCCTCAGAACCGGCCGGCCCCTCCGCGTAATGTATCGCCGCAACCCCGGCGAGATAATCAGGGTCCACCTCCTCGGCAGGCCCCTCCGGCCCCTCGTCAAGACCGCGCTCCCAGGGGCCCGCGACACCTGACGTACTCATTCCATGAGGATCAGGTCCCCGGTTATTTCCGGAGCGCCCTGGAGCAGAGGATTGTGCGATTGCCTGAGTGCTGGAGGCCAGAGGAGGCACATCTCACGGATAACCCCCGCTACTGCCCCTACCATCGGGCCCTGGGGCACACCATCCAGCGGTGCTATGTGTTCAAGGACTGGCTCCAAGACCAGATTAACAACAATGTAATCAGGTTGGGCCCAGCTCCAGCACAGGTAGCGGGCGTGTTCGTGGGATCAGATGACGATAGTGGCAACGAGGACGAATGGCAGCTGGTCTCCGACCGCGGGTCCCAGAAGTATAATAACTGGATGGCCCGCAAGACGACCATTCGCGCCCAGGGAATCATCCGTGCGCGCTTGAATCAGCCTGAGCCCCCAGAACCTGCGGGTGCTGCTTCGGCATCGTCGTCCCAGTCTGCCTCCTCCAAGAGGAGCAAACGGCGGCAGCGCAAGAAGGAAGAGCGCGCCCCGCCAGTTCCGCCACTATCCCGTACTCTCGGCGATTTCATGCCCCCGGAGATGGGGGTCCCTCCTCGGATCCGCCCGGTGATGGATGATTCGTCCGATGACGGTATTGGGTACGCTTCGGTTAACACCGTCGAGCTGGTAAATCCCTTTTCGGTTCCCGACGTTGAAGAACACCAGGTGGACCTCCCTAGCGTCCCCGGTCGTCGCCACCGTCGGAAGAACCGCAGCAGCAGGAGTCGCCGGGGCACAGCCGTCGGTACCTCCGGCCAGGCCGTGCACGCCACTGAGACTAGGCGGCAGGCTCAAGATCGAGCTCAACGTACGCAGGCTCCCCATCCGGGGATGACGGATTCGCCTCCGCCACTGTTTGTGGTATGGGACCGGGCAGAACCGCCTCAGCCGCGTCGCGACCAGCTCCGCCCTGCCACAAGTCCATCCCGGCCTCCTGACTCCAGTACGGTGACCATTTCCCGGACTGCGACCAGTGAACAGCGAGATGCGCCAAGTACCAGTCGGCCGCCGATCCAACCGGTAAGGCCCGTCATGCCACCAACCGCAGAGCAATCTCCTGCAACCAGGAGCTCGCGCTTGGCCAAAAAGTATGATGTCCTGAAGCACTTGGCCGACATCCCAGCAAGGCTCTCCATCCTTGAGGCTCTGCGCATGTCATCTGAGATGCGCGAGGCACTCGCTGAAGCCCTGAAGAGCCCCCTCCAGTTCGAGACAGAGGTTGCGGCTGTAGAGGCCTTCCACGCCGAAACGATCGAGGACGCCGAATGTCAGGCAGTTATCTCGTTCTCTGGTAAGGATGAGGACCCTCCTATACAGGGACACATCCGTCCGCTGTATGTCACTGGCCAGTTCAATGGCCTTGAAGTCCGGCGTTGTCTTGTCGACACGGGGTCCGGGATTAATCTGATTCCAACTCGGACGCTCCGGAGATTGGGGTTGTCTGAGGATGACTTGATTCCCTCCGACCTCAGGATCCAGGGGTACGACCGCACCGAGCAAACCCCGGTCGGCAAGATACGTTTGAAGACCCAGTTCGGTGACTTGGTTGCCAACACCGAATTCATGGTAGTCTCTCAGGACACTGCGTATAACGCATTGATGGGCAGGCCATGGCTTCACCTTCATGCGGCGGTTCCCTCGTCATACCACCAATGCCTCAAATACTCCCTTAATGGTCGAGTAGGCGTGCTTCAAGGAGATGCCTCTCCTTTTGCCTCATGTGAAGCCCGCTATCTGGACGCGGACTATTACAAGAGCAAGGATAAGCAGATCCTGGCAGGTGAGGTTGAGCCTGTCGCTGTTGCAAGCGATCCCTGGGCAAGTCTGGATGACGCTTACGTCCTCCCGATTCACCGGTTGGACGTCGCCATGGTCTTGACGGTCCGCGAGTCTCCTGATGAGACGGCCGCGACCGCCCGCGCCAGCACCAGTGGCCCAGCAGGATCTGGTAGCCCCAATGCAGTTTCCAACGCAGTCTCTCCCGTGGATGATCCCTCCCCGAGTGGAGAGGACGTGGAAGATGCACCCCCAGCCTTTGAGGAGGGCGTCCCCGCCACGGTCGATGAGTTAATACAGGTGAACCTTGGAACCGAGGCCGATCCAAGACCCACGTTGGTTAGTGCCGCCATGCCCTCTGAGGAGCGGCAGCAGTACGTGGACTTTCTCAGGCAGCACCGTGATGTGTTCGCTTGGGGCTATGACGAGATGCCGGGGCTAGATCCTCAGGTAGCCGTCCACCGCCTAGGTCTCCCGGCGAACCATCGCGGGTTCAAGCAGCCTCCCAGGAAAATGCACCCATCCCATGGTGCCATGGTTGAGGCCGAAGTTGACAAGCTTATCAAAGCCAACTTCGTGAGGGAAGTTCAGTACCCCAAATGGCTGGCCAACATTGTGCCGGTCAGGAAGAAGAACGGGCAGATTAGAGTCTGCATCGACTTCCGCGATCTCAACCGCCACTGTCCGAAGGATGATTTTCCCCTTCCAGTGACAGAGCTGTTGATTGATGCCACAGCAGGGTTCCAAGCCCTCTCCTTCATGGATGGATACTCCGGATACAACCAAATTCGGATGGCCCCTGAGGATGAGGAGTTCACTGCCTTCAGGGCCCCCCAAGGTACCTTTTGCTACCGGGTCATGCCCTTCGGCCTGAAGAATGCAGGTGCCACCTACCAACGGGCGATGCACCGCATATTCAAGCCAATCCTCGGCACACTGGTGGAATGCTACGTCGACGACTTGGTTGTCAAATCGCGCCAGCGTCAGGACCATCTCAAAGATCTTGAGAAAGTGTTCAGCTTCCTCCGGTCTCGCTGCCTGAAGATGAACCCGTTGAAGTGTGCCTTTGGGGTCACCTCCGGAAAGTTCCTTGGATTTGTGGTAAGATACCGGGGTATTGAGATCGACCTAGAGAAAATCAGGGCGATTAGCCAGATGCCTCCCCCGGGTACCGTCCGGGAACTGCAAGGGTTCCAAGGCCACTTAGCCTATATACGCCGATTCATCGCGAATCTGGCCGGCAAGTGTAAGCCCTTTTCTCGGCTTATGAAGAAGGGTGTCACCTATGTATGGGATAAAGAGTGTCAGACCGCTTTCGAGGAAATCAAGCAGTACCTGCTTCAACCTCCGGTCCTGATGCCGCCCGTATCCGGAAAGCCGCTGGTCCTTTATGTGACCGCCCTGGAACGGTCCCTGGGTGCCCTTCTCGCCCAGAAGAACAACGAGGGAACAGAGAATAGCCTCTATTACCTCAGTCGCATGCTCCTCGATGCGGAGGTTAGGTATTCCCCCATCGAGAAGAGCTGCCTGGCGCTCGTATTTGCCGTACAGAAATTACGGCACTACTTGCAGCACCATGAGGTACAGTTGGTTTCTCGGGTAGACCCGTTGAAATATATCCTGAGCCGACCTATGTTGACTGGCCGTCTAGCGCGGTGGGCTGTGATTCTCCAGCAGTTCGACATCAGGTATGTGTCTCAGAAGGCCATCAAAGGGCAAGCGTTGGCAGACTTTCTGGCCGCTCACCCGACCTCCGCGGATCAGCCGCTGGATCTAGGCTTTCCTGATGAGACCATTCTCTCGGTTGATCGAGCCGATCCATGCTGGCAGATGCACTTTGACGGTGCCTCCCGGAGCCCCACCGGTAGGAGACTCGATAATCCTAAGCTCAACAGAGTGGGCTTGGGTATCGTCTTCATTACCCCGGAGCGAGCCGTGCTGCCATACTCTTTCCTGTTGTCAGAGGGCTGTACCAACAATGAGGCGGAATACCATGCCCTCATCACCGACCTCGAGTTAGCTCTCGAGATCGACGTGCCCCATCTGTGTGTGAAAGGGGACTCCGAGCTGGTCATTAAGCAGATCAATGGCGACTATGTTGTCAGGAAGCCGGAACTTGTGCCATTGTTGGAGTGCACCCTCCTTCTGATGGCCCGGTTCCCTTCTCGGCCAGAAATTGTCCATATTCCCCGGTCGCAGAACGGTCGAGCAGATGCTTTGGCCAGCCTGGCTGCGTCACTTGCGGAACCTGAACAGGACAACCTGATCGTCCGCGTGACGCGCCGCAGGCTCATCGCTCCCGTTATCCCGGAAGAAGATCGCGGCCCGTTGGTAAGTAATCTCACCACGGTTGCCCCTATGCCCGGAGCCCCGAGTACCCCAGATATAGCAGTCGGATCAGCCCCTGATTGGAGGACGCCTTTGGTTGAGTACCTCCAACATGGCATTCTTCCGTCAGATCGGGCCGAGCGCGAGCGAGTTCGACGCCGCGCATCGCAGTTCGTCCTCCAGAGCAGTCCTGGCCTGGAGCAGATCCTCTACAAACGCGGATTTGATGGTGTTCTCCTCCGTTGCCTTCAGGGAGTTGAGATCCCACGAGTCATGCAAGAGGTTCATGCTGGTTCATGCGGCGCCCACCAAACTGGGCCGAAGCTGTCCCACCAGATTCGGAGGTTGGGATACTTCTGGCCCTCTATGATCCATGACTGCATCGAGTACGCCAGGAGGTGCCATGCGTGCCAGGTTCACGCGAACTTTGTGCATCGGCCGCCGGAGCCTCTCCATACCACAAGGTATTCCTGGCCCTTTGCAGTCTGGGGACTGGACGTTGTGGGACCTTACCCGCCGGCGACAGCTCGCCAGTGCCGGTTCATTCTGACCGCCACGGACTTCTTCTCCAAATGGGCAGAAGCGATTCCGCTCAGAGAGGTCAAATCCTGTTCGATCGCTGACTTCGTGACCTCCAACATCATCTATCGATTTGGAGTGCCTCACGCTATCCTCACGGATAACGGAACCAATTTCCGAGCAGCCGAGTTGAAGAAGTTGTACGCCAAGTATAACATCCGCTCGAACCATACATCTCGCTATCATGCGCAGGCGAATGGACAGATCGAGGCGTTTAACAAAACCCTCTCTAACATTCTGCAAAAGATGGTTGGTCAGAACAAGAAGAGTTGGCCGGACAAGCTCCCCAACGCCCTCTGGGCTTATCGGACGACGACTCGCAATTCCACCCAGATGACCCCTTATTCCCTGGTGTATGGAGCTGAGGCCGTCCTGCCCATCGAGATCCAGTTACCGTCCTTGCGCACTGCGGTCTACGACCAGCAAGCGCCGGACAGAGTTGCTGAAGCCCGTCTAGTCGAGTTGGAAGCACTGGATGAGAATAGACTTCGCGCTTTGCACAACTTGGAGAGGCATCAAAGCAGGATGGCTCGAGCTTTCAATAAGAAGGTTCGCCTCCGCTCCTTCCTACAGGGTGATCTAGTGCTAGCCCTAAGAGCACCGATGATCCCCGGCAGGAAGCCGCCCAAGTTGGAGCCCAAGTGGGAGGGACCTTTTGTTGTCCACAAGGTCTATCCCAATGGCGCGTACTCCCTAGCGACTATGGATGGTGAGCGTGTCACTCCTCCCACCAACGCTAGGTTCCTCAAGCAATACTTTGCCTGAGTGTCACCACGTCCTGCACGACGTTAAACTGCATTCGTCCAGGCTACAAGACATTAAACTGTTCAGCATTCGTCCGCGCTGCAAGACGTTAAACTGCCAAGTGCTTCGTCCCGCATGACGCTAAACTGCACTACGTCCGAGCTACAAGACGTTAAACTGTTCAGCATTCGTCCTGCATGACGTTAAACTGCCTCTCCAGAACTACGTATGGCTTGATTCCCATCCTTATGGGATACGTAGGACCGCCTGAACCCTCGTGTTTCAGGCCCAGCCCCATCCTTCGGGAATTTCCATCCCATCTCGGGCCCTTGGCCCAGTTGCCCCGGGGTGTGCGGCGTATGGTGTGAGTGCGGGGCTATGCCCTCATTCACGTCGGTTTGTTCGTCACGCTGTACGCCCCCCTCCACGTTTGGGGATGCCTTCTGCTCCCCCCTTCTTTTTTCCTCATCGTCCTGCATGACGTTAAACTGCACTTCAAGAACTACGTATGGGTTGATTCCCATCCTTATGGGATACGTAGGACCGCCTGGACATCATGTTTCAGGCCCAGCCCCATTTCCCGGGAATCCCTATCCCGCGTTGGGCCTCTGGCCCCAGTTCCCCTCCTTTTTGTGCGAGGCGTATCGCGTGAGCGGGGGATTATGTCCTCATTCGCGTCGGTCTACTGGCCGCGCCGTACGCCTCCCCCGTGTGTGGGACTACCTCACACCCCTCATCGTCCTGCATGACGTTAAACTGCCTTTCCAGAACTACGTATGGCTTGATTCCCATCCTTATGGGATACGTAGGACCGCCTGGACGCTTGTGTCTCAGGTCCAGCCCCGTCTCTTGGTTGATCACGGGGACCTGCCCCCCTTCGGTTGCTCTCAGGGTGAGTCCTCCGACCCTTTCCGGAGATCTGTTAACATGTTTTGGGGTGCTTCGGTCTATGACTCGTAGTGTCAGATTCAATCCCGACAAGTCCTGTGTTGCTTGTCAGGCCTCGCGCTTCCTCTTGTTCGAGCCTTCACTCAAAGGGATCCTCGTTAGCGGTTTGGGTACGATGCCTCAGTGCTCTCCCACCGCTCCGGGTCGATTTACCGGCGGGTCTTGGGCCGCAAATCGATATGAATCCTGCGATTGAGCGGTTGATGCTCGTTTGCTTGCCCCGTCTTAGGCTGACGCGATCGGATGTTGTGTTGCGAATGCGTCAGCAACGTCCTTGATCGCCATGTCAGCTCTCTCGGGCTCTGAACATTGGTTGCGCAGTCCTCATCACACTCCGCCTTTGTGCGTTGTAGTGGGATCTTGACACTCTCTTCATACCGACCTCCGGTACGCCTCTACACGTTAGGCAGACCAACCAGGGTAATGATGTCGTTCGAGGCTCCCATGATCTGAGCACCAAGGATATATGCAGATATCCTCCCTAAGGGCCATGCGTAGCTGGACCCTCGTCCCCATAAGGAGGAGGGAGTCGCCCGAACAATTGCGTTCTGGGCCCAGTATATCTGGAGGCTAGCATCTCTGCCCCTCGGGTGATGGACATACGCAGACCCCCATCCCAAGACTCTTCTCCTGGAATCGTGCGTGACCGCAGGGCTGGGTATGCTCCCACCTCCGCCGTGTCCGCCGTACCGCGGTAAGCGGATTCCTCCATGGTCCGAACCACACGACCTTAAACTGTGTTGTCTGGTCCTACCACACGACCGTAAACTGTGATCGTCTTGGCCGCCCGACGAGAAACGGCACTGCATCGTGATGTCCTCCTCAGGGGACACTCATGTTGGGCGCTGGTTAATGACCACGCCATTCATCAATGCCTTCCATGGCTTGATTATTGTGGCGACGCCAGAGATTTCTCAATCACGGGCATGTCGCCGCACAAAGAAAAACCATTCATCTTTAAGGACAAACAAGAAATATCAAATGCCGCTCCTTTTGTGTGCGAGGGTCAGACCCGCACTCTTCCCCGCGCTGGTGCCCGATTGTGTTGCACCGCGCTTCAAGAACTACGTGCGGCTTGATTCCCATCCTTATGGGATACGTAGGAACGCCCGGATGTTTGAAACTTCGGGTCCAGCCCCCCACCTCTTAGAGATTCCCCCTTCTCTGGGGAATCCGCCGCCTTCAGGTCACCCTCAAGGCGTGTTCCCCGACCCCTTGCCGTGGTCCACCGGTGTCAAGAGTACTCTGGTTTATTGCCAGGAGGGTCAGGATCCGCTTGGTCAGGTTTCCTCCACTTTTCAGGCTTCGTGCTCCCTTTCATTCGGACCCATCGTCTACGCCCTGGGTGGAGCCCCCGTGAACGGTTCGGACACAATGCCTCAGTGCTCTCCCACCGACTCGGGCCGGTACCCCCAATGGCCTCGGGCAGCAAATCGATATAAATCCTGCGATTGAGCGGTCGATGCTCGTTTGCTGCCTCATTCCACCAACGGTTGGTGCGATGTTGATGCTGCTTTTCCGCCACGGTCGGCAGTATTCTCATATCGTCACGCCGGTGCTCCCGGTCCTCGAGTGAATGGCCGCATGATTCACATTTTCCACCTCCCATTCTGACCAGGCGAAACCTCGACACTCTTGACACTATCCCTCAGTGCATCTTCGCATATCCAGGGGATATGACCACGATGTGGCGTGCTTTGAGCCCTTATGGTCCGAGCTCTAAGACCTTAAACTAAGATCTCTCCTTATGGTCCGAGCTCTAAGACCTTAAACTAAGATCTCTCCTTATGGTCCGAGCTCTAAGACCTTAAACTAAGATCTCCCCTTATGGTCCGAGCTCTAAGACCTTAAACTAAGATCTCCCCTTATGGTCCGAGCTCTAAGACCTTAAACTAAGATCCCCCCTTTATGGTCCGAGCTCTAAGACCTTAAACTAAGATCTCCCCTTATGGTCCGAGCTCTAAGACCTTAAACTAAGATCTCCCCTTATGGTCCGAGCTCTAAGACCTTAAACTAAGATCTCCCCTTATGGTCCGAGCTCTAAGACCTTAAACTAAGATCTCTCCTTATGGTCCGAGCTCTAAGACCTTAAACTAAGATCTCTCCTTATGGTCCGAGCTCTAAGACCTTAAACTAAGATCTCCCCTTATGGTCCGAGCTCTAAGACCTTAAACTAAGATCCCCCCTTTATGGTCCGAGCTCTAAGACCTTAAACTAAGATCTCCCCTTCTGGTCCGAGCTCTAAGACCTTAAACTAAGATCTAGCCCTTATGGTCCGAGCTCTAAGACCTTAAACTAAGATCCTCTAGCCCTTATGGTCCGAGCTCTAAGACCTTAAACTAAGATCCTCCACCTTTATGGTCCGAGCTCTAAGACCTTAAACTAAGATCCAGCCCTTATGGTCCGAGCTCTAAGACCCTAAACTAAGATCTACCCCAAATGGGGTCCTACGTCCTGCATGACGTTAAACTGCACTCATAGAACTACGTGTGGCTTGATCTCCAGCCTGATGGAGTACGTAGGAACACCCGGACATTTCGACTCGGGTCCAGCCTCAGGGATCGATAAGTCCCGCCCCTCCTCGTCGCCGGCCGTCTGGCCTGACTTCGGGTAGAGTGGTGCAGTTGTGATATTCTCCCCGATTCAGCTCGGGATGCCCCATCGCAATGATGGGAAGCGACAGTTTCCTCGTCAGAGAGGTGCTGTCTGAGAATTGAGGTGACTCACGGCCAGATTAGTGCATCCGCCCAATACGCTTTCCCCACGGTGGCGCAATTTTGAGAGCGTTGGATTCTGTCCGAACAAATCGTCACTTCGCCCCACGCTTCGCATGCCCTGTTGATCTGGATTTTCCACCCTTGTGTCTGAAGGAACCCCAAAGCGGTATTCATGATGACATGTGGTCCGCCTCCTGCAATATGAATGATGGCCTTTTTCGGTCCGTCTATTGCAGTTGTTATGGTCGATCCACTGTCCGCCTACCGTCTTGGGCATTTCCTGGAAGGCCGATCGTTGTGGATGTCTGGATTCGGGACACGCGATTCACCCTTTCTCATTTCCCTATGTTCGGATAAAATCTCAACGCCCCTAGCGTTGTCCCGCTCGTGTGTTGGAACAAGTTGGGGGACGATACATTGGTTAGGTCTGAGGTCTCCTTTCCCAGGAATGACCTCCCTCTTTTCTCCAGAAACCCAGGCCCAATTATGGATGCCTGATGCTTGGTTAACGCTCCCACGAGACAATTTGTGGTTGAGCATGTTAAACCAAAAGACGCAGATAAATATGGCGATTCGTACAAGTGGATCAAATATTAAGTAGCGGAAGCAAATGTTCTGGGAATGGCAAAAAACATCCCTTAGGGATTAGCGTGCTGAATGAGTCTTTCTAATGCCGCTACCCTTTGGCTGGCGGCCTCCAGGGCTGCTTCTCGTTCTCTGCGTGCCCTCTCCTCGTCGGCGGTCGCAGCACGCAGTTCGTCAATCCTGGCCTGTGCACGCTCCCGCTCGACTTGGAGTGTGACCATCTGTTGGCCCGCCTCCGTCAGCTGTACCTGAGCGTCGATCAGTTGTGCCGATAGTTGCTCCACAAGCTCGGTACATGCTGCGACGAAGGCCTCCTTCTCTGCCGCCTGCCCTTCGAGGCGCCGGACTTCCTGCTCTGCCGCGATGAGCGCCTGCGTGCTCTCCGACATGTCCCGACTTTGTGCGACGTCGGCACGCCGGCGGCTCTCGCGCATCTTCTCGGCCATGAAATCACGGACCGTCAGATGGAGGCGTTGAGCATCAGCTCCCCCGGCACACAGGAAGCGCAGCCAGGTCTGAAGTGATCCCATGCGCCCCAGCCATTCCGATGGGTCTCGCTTGAGGAAGCGCTGGATGCACTTCCACCCCCTGCGTCGCGTTACCCGGCTATCCTCGACCGCCTCCGCGTCCGAGTCATCCATCTCCTCTGGGTCGGCAGGCCGGTAGGCAGGGAAGGCAGCCAGCAGGTCTGCTGCAGGGTCCGCCCCTGGGAGGTCCTCACGAGGGATAGGTTCCCCAACATCCGGGCAACCTTCTTCTCTCTCCCCAGCGGCGCTGACACCCTCGTCAGCCCCCAACCTCTCTCCGGTGGCAGCACCGCCGACGCCCGCAGCCCCTTGATCAGCAGTTGGTGGGGCCGGCTCGGTTTGGGAAGCCTGTTCCGGAGCAAGCGGCATGTCCACCACTGGTCCACTCGTAGATGGCCCGGGTTCGGAAACCCGACGAGCCTCCGATGTTGAGATCACTGCGCAGGGCATGCCATGGTTAGTCACGGATCGTCAATGGCAAGCACCAGCAGTAAAGTAGGGAGACTTACGGGAGTTCGGAGCATCATCTTCCGCTACCCCGGTCGCCGCAGGAACAGTTGCAGCAGGGGACCCCTTAGCGCTTGTCAATTCGATAATGGGTTCCTGGCCCCCGCCTTGTCCTGCTGGCGCCTCTCCTACTCCTGTTGAGGACGCCTGACCGACGTCCGTGTGCTCCTGAGAAGGATGGAGAAACGGGTTAGAAGCTGCATAAGAGAATGGATGAAGCAAGTTGAGTAGGGATAGAAGCGGACCTCGAGGAGCTCAGTGACATCAACGTTGTCAGAGCCGGCCACCTCGCCGCTCTCCCGTGGGCTCCCCCGATGGGACCTTCCCTCGGAGCCTTCATCCTCCCCCGTCTCCTCCTCCTCCTCGGAGTCGTTACTGTCATCTTCTTCCGGCGGCATCTGTTCCGGAGCGGGCTCGAGACCGAGCATCACCTTCACCAGAAGGGATGGCTCCGCACGCTGACCACGTTGGCGCGCGTACTCGTCCATGGCCGTCAGATATGCATATTGCCGGTTGAAGTCCACCCTGTCGGTGATCTGGAGGCGCCCGACCTCTGGCAGATAGATTCCTTCTCTGAGTATCTTTCGCCAGATGAAGTCGGTCCCCAGTGACTGCCGCAGGGTCATCCAGGCCGACCACAGCGCCGGGAAGACTGAATCGTGGGAGGGTTCGAGCAGACGTCTCACCTGCTTCCCGGGCCGCTCCTCGACCGCCGCATGTGCCCCCTCTCTGGGCGCCGAGGTCGTGGCGGCAGCCTGCGATGCGCCCGCCGCCGAAGTCCCTGCCCGCGCCGGCTCCGCTGCTTGGCGCGCCTCCGTTCTCCCCCGTGTGGCGGCGCCTCGCCTCCTTCCTTGACGCCCGGTCTCCGCACGGGTAGCCTCGAGCCGCCGAACTAGCTTCCGCAAGAGCCCCTCAGGGTACGCGATGGCCCAGTGTTCGGCGTACTCGGTTGCCAAGCCTGCGTTAACTCCGGTAGGAGGGAGGGTGATGACGTCGCCAGAGCCGAAGGCGACGAACATCAGCCACATCTGGCGAAGGACGCCGGGGTTCGTCTCCTCCCGGACAGCAGTGAATACCCTCTTCGGCATCCGCTGAAGGCACCCGAACTGCCTGGCGAACCGGGTCGGCACGTAAGGCTCGCAGATCACCTTCCCGTCGATCCGAGCCACGAGCACCCCGCCCCGCATGTTCAGGAAGTATTCATGCTGCTCCAGCGGGCCCTGTCCGTTGTCGATCATCTGGCCGACGGGAGTGGGGAACGGGCTGAAGTTGAAATTGGCATGATTGCCAATCCGAACCCTCACGCCCTCCTCACTGAGGGTCATCGGAGCGACCCCCGCAATGTTCAGCAGGGAGGGTCGCAGGCCGTTGCCCGGAGGACTGATGGCATTTGGGAACGTATACCCACCAAGGTGAGCAGCCACCCAGCCGTGGAAGAACTGAAAGGGCCCACAGATCCTTCGTGGCGACCCCCCTCGTGAGATGCGTCCCAGAATGGCATACAGCCTCGCCAGTACTGGGACCCCGAGGTTGTACCTCTTATTGGCAGCCATGGCGCCTGCCATCGCCAGCGTCGCCGGACGGACGCCCATCCTCGCATCCCGCACTGGCAGGAGCCACCCGCTCAGAAAGGCGGCCAGGAACGCCGCGTACCGGACGTTCGGGTCCCGGGCCTCGATGACGCGGTACCCCCATGAGCGGTAATCGCCCGTCTCCAGGACCCGCCAGTACGACCCGTTCCGGCTCCTCTGAGCTGCGGTCGGGCACCGCTTCCCCCTGCCTGGCATCTTGACCGCCGGGTCATGCTCCAGGAACTGGCCGAACCAATCCTTGTAGGCTATGTCCTTCTGGAAGTCTTGGATCCCGAGCCGCTGCGTAGCCAGGTCAAGAAGATGCCAGGTCAGAATGGGAGTCCGTGACCTGTCCTCCCAGATGTTCTTCGGTGGCAGGAACTCATCGTACTGGTAGCCCTCCAGCGGGATACCTCCGATGCAGTGGATGTCCCAGAGACCGATGCCGACCTCCCCATGGTGAAGATGGAAGGTGTTGGTATCCGGGGACCAGCGAGTGAACAGCTCCGGCCCGAGCTCAGACTGCTGGTAGAAGTGGAACTGCGACGTCCACACCGCCTCGAACAGGCCGATGTACCGCAGCTCCTCTGCGAAGTGATCGCAAGTGTGGCGTACCCAGAACGCCCAGGCCCATTCACTGGTAAAGTTGCCCCCGGATCGCAAGTCCCAGTCCTTCAGCCAGCCCTTGGTGTCGTCAGTGACACTCTGACGGTATGTGCTCGAGTAGAGGGCTGGAGAATTCTCCGCTGTAGGCTCACCCCCATCAATGGTTCGCGTCCTCGGGTTCAGGACGTAGACATCCAAGTGTCTGGTTTCCCTGGCAGGATGCCCATTGTTGGTGATGTTATAGCGGTGAAGCTCGTCCTCCCGAGTCACCCAGGTTCGCGGCGCATCAACCTCGAATCCTGGCACCGGAACCTCATCGAGGATGCCGAAGTTCCAGAGCGGCAGGTTGTCCGACAGTGGATATGTCTTCTGGCCCGGCGTTAGTAAGTCGAACAAGGATTGATTGTTGGAAACAATCTCCTTGGCTCCGTAAACCTCCTCGTTCGTCGCCATCTCAGCTCTGCGAGTGGCGGCATCCCCCTCATTTCCTCTGTGCGCGGCCATCTCAGAAGTTTCGGGAGTCGTGCGGGTTAAGGGATGAAGAGTGCGGGATCGGACGAGGCTGGTGGAAAAGTTTGAAGGTTGGCGCGCAATCCAAGCGGACGGCGCGCAATTGGGAAGACTGTCGCGCAAAGTTCCGGGGTTTCGCGCAAAAACAGGCGAAATCTGGACGGTTTTGCGCGCCGATCGGGCGAATTTCGCGACCGGAAGAGGCAATTTCGCGCACGAGAGCTTTGGAGCTTATCGCGCGGAAGGCCAGAGTACGGAACGCGGGACCCAGCGCCCCTATTTATAGGCGAGGCCGGGCCCGCGCTGCACGGAAAGCGCTTTGCGCGACCGCAGCGGCGAATTTCGCGACCGGTGCCCCTTTTTGCGCGCCTAAGTCCCGCGCCGCCCAGGACTTCGGCATTCCGGCGTCTCCCTCGGAACCCGATCGTTGCGACCTCTCGCCGATCAGATTCCGAGGGGGGGCTTTTGTAGACGCCGGAAAAGTCCGTTGCTCCCAAACGAAGCTCCGGATGCGGAAAGCGAGGTCATATTTGGAGTCGGAAGGATGTTTCGGAGGGCCCGGAGGCCTTGCGCGGAATTTCAGAGGCACGCGCGCAAAGGGGATGTTCCGCGCGCAAACCCCCCGGGATGCGCGCAATGCGCCGGTCCGGCGCGCAATTTTGCGCGCCGCGGGTCCGCGCGACTCCCTTACGCGCCGCGCCCGATTCCGCGCCCGCGGGGGGAATTTCGCGCTCGCATCCTGGATTCCGCGCCCGGGGTTGCCTATAAATACAAGGCGACCCCCAACGTTTCAAAGGTTGCTGGAAGTCGAAACGTCTCCCGTGCGCGCAATTCAACCCCTTCCGCGCGCAATGACGAACTTCAGGTAACCTCCTTTCTTTCGCGCAAGAAAGCCTCGGGGTCCGCCTTCGCGCGCAATCCCCGCTGGCTCCTTTCATTTGAATAAAAACTCACCCTAAGGCCTTTGCGCGCAACAGAACCCGCTTGCGCGCAATTGCCCCCGGGGTGCGCGCAATCCGGCCTGATTGCGCGCACCCCCCCTTCTTTCAAGTGGCCATTCGTTAAAGAATGAGCCGTTGCCCCCGCGCGCTATCCGAAGCCCGGTGTGAGCAATCTCAAGCATCCGCGCGCAAGGCGCTGGCCCAATTGCGCGCCAGCCGCCCCGATTGCGCGCCGGCCCGCAGTATTGCGCGCAAAGCTTCCTTTTTGCGCGCAATCTGCCAGGGTCGTCCCCGTTGACCTCCTAAGGTTACCCGCCTGTGTGGCACCCGATGATTCTCATCCCGGGTGCCCGCACCGTGCGTTGTCTTCCCGTGCGGCCCTCCAGGCTTGCGCGAAGTGACACGCACCTATGTCCAGCATGACGTTAAACTGCATACTCGTCCAGCATGACGTTAAACTGCATATACGTCCTGCACGACGTTAAACTGTACATCGTCCGTGCTGCAAGACGTTAAACTGCCAAGTGCCCCGTCCTCAACACATGACGTTAAACTGTACTTCGTCTGGCAAGACGCTAAACCGTCCGCAACCTGATCCCGTGCTCCGCACGCAGGGTCTCCCCCGGTTTGGACGTGGCCCCCACCCGCTCGTCTCTGCAGGGATGTCGGGATTGTCCCCCTTTTGGGACGATTTAATGGGAGTGGCTTTTCCCTACGGGGGCAGGGTATTACAAACCCCTAGTTTCTCGTGGGAGGCTGCACATGTGTATCTCCATTGCACCTCCCCACTGCCGAAGCCAGTAGAGGGTCTGACTGGGATCGAGGTGTCTTTTGCTTTCGGTCCAAGTCCCTTCCAACTGAGTTTTGCAGTATCCGGGCTGCCCCAAGTGCGTAAGTCCTGACAGATTGAACTACGTGGACTTTGATCCCTGTCTTCTATACAGGGTACGTAGGAAGCCTCCCTGAGGTCCAAGCCCACCACCTGGTCGTCCCGGTCGTATTTACGTCGGTTCGTCCATCAGTGGACCCCTCCAGGGTTCACGCTTGCGTTGATTCACCTATGAATCCGCCCCTGTGGGAGACTGCCCGTGTGTATCTCCACGGTGCCTCCCCACAGCCCCCCTTTTCCATTTCCCCTTTTATCGTCCAGCATGACGTTAAACTGTATGCCCGAACTACGTTGACTTTGATCCGTGTTAACGCGCGGTACGTAGGAAGCCCCTCTGGGGTCCAAGCTCTTCACTTCATCATCCATCCTGATCCTTACCCGGGCCGCCACATCCCGGTGGGGTCATGCCACTTCACTTCACTCCACGTTACTTGGGAAGCTGCCCATGTGCTGGCCCCAGCGTCGGAGGTTCCCCGCAAGGGGTTCTGTCATCTGATCCACTTTTCGTGTTGATCGGTCCGATGCCGTCCCCGCTGGACGTTAAACTCGCGGCATACCCCGTGTTAAACACGGGAAGCTGAGGAAAACCTCAGGTGACACAGTTCCCCGCACCTAGTACGGGATGCCTCAGGCCATCGTGCCTTCGAGAAGCCCTATTAGGGACGGAAGACAGACGTGCAGAGCCGCAGTGTTACGACACGCCCCCAGCACCCAGAGCCACCCGGCCTTCTCACCGCAGGTTGCTGCCCCGCCCAGACTCCTTGGAACGTCCGGGCGGAAGCAGCGTAATTAACCGGTGTCCATGAAGATATGGCGCCGGGAACGAGATTCACGAACATTCTTAAGTCTATGAGGGAGACCCGGATTAGGCGACAAGTTCCGAGGAGACGTCCAAGGAAGGAGAAGCCGACATCCCATCATCCCGGTTTCGATCAAGGAGAAGACGCCCCTGAATAAGGGACGGATGCCGCCCGCCCTTGGAAAGCGGGACTGCGGGACCACAAGCCGCGCGCCCATCCCCTCGGGTTGACGGGTGCACGCGCGAACGCGTCCTGGCGGAACAGCGTAACCCGACGCACATCCGCACCGAAACAGTCATCCTATCGAAAAAACATCATTGTGGAGGCATATATCTCAATTCCAAACAAACATCTTAGGACAAATAACACATCATTAAAACATTTTTAATAAGATATATTCACATAAAACCATAATAATTCATCCCCCATACCCAACCACATGGTCAAAACTGAGACACTATCACCACCCTCAACCATCCCTCATATGGGTCAGGGCTAATATAGGGTAAAAAACTTTCATAGTTAAAGTTTCTCATTAGACACCCATTTTTATCATATCAAATTACCATGGTTATCATCATTTTAAATTATCAAATTCTTATTATAAACCATTTAATTTTTAAAATAATCAATAAATAAAATCATCTTCATTATAACCACTACCCAAAACCTTTTTTTCCATGTGTGCCTAAGAAAATGCATGTCACATAAAATATTTTGTTCCTAGAATGTGGAATGTATACTCCAATTTAATTCCATACTGGGCCATAAAGAAAAATATTATAAAATGATAACATCACACAACAAGTGCATCACTCAAGGTGAAATAACATTCAACTATAACAGAAAACATCAAAAACATTAATCCCACCCAGAGTACTTGGGTTTTCCCTCACACATGGGTTAGCTAATTCCATGCATGATCTCATGAACAAGAACCAACTCATACTAGTCTCTTGTATACCATTCCAAAATATCAAGATAACTAAAAAAGAAAAGAAAACCCATCTAATACCACCTTGTAACATCCTTATCTAAAGGCCACATGTCGGTTCCCTAAGACTGTTAGTTATGTGACCTAAGGCATGCCTCCCCATATTCTAGAGGCTAATGACTAGAATCAAGGGCTTAATGTGTATATATCATGGGAAGACAATAACCTCTTTATCAAAGAATCACAACAATGGAAATCAACTAACAATATCCAACAATAATAAACAATAACCAAAATAATACCATAACCAATAAAGACATGGAAAGATGACCATAAACCAAAAAAGTAAATATTTAATTTCATAATTATTGTCAAGTGTCTAATGAAAAAACAAAATAAAGTCACATTGAAAACTCCCCATGTGTGTCCTCATATCATGTTAATTTCCGTAATCCATGCTACATCCCAAATCCCAACTCATCAATCCAGCTTAAGGATTTTTCCCTTATACCATCCTACAAACATGAAGTCTATACAGGTACCAATCAGGTGGCTTGAGTAAGGTGTGATTAAAACTTATAATGCTACCAAAAATGGTGTATAAACAATATCTAGTCTATAACAACATATGAAATTGTAATAAGAATAAAGTAAAAATGAATAAGTTAATAGTTTTCACATTAAATTATTCTTTAATCAACCACATAATCCCCAAGTTCACGGTGACACCAGAACCATTAATAACTTCTTCATCCCTTGAAAAATTCTAAACCATCCACTAAAGGTATACCACATTTCATTATATCATGGGGTTCATTATTCATTTAATATTAAATTTCAAATTCATACATTTGGGGCCTTGATAAGTAGTCGGGCACCCTGTGGGTATTTGGATCGGCAGTCTTTATCACAAAACTTAGTGACCACAAGAAATAAATATATATCTTGGGTCCTAGAGCGGTATTCTAGAACCCTGTGGGTATTTGGAGTAGTATTCCATATCCCACAACTCATTATTCATATCATTCACAAATATCTTATACCAAGGTTCATATTTCATAAACTCATTTATCAACCATTTTCATAATTCATTATTCAACCAATTTCATAAATTCATTTTTTGACTATGTTCACAATTCCCTAATTATCAACCATGCTTAATTCATAATTCATCATTTCAATTATATCATCACACCCCATGGGTTTCCATCAAGTCCAGTCTAAAAATCATCAATAGACCTGGTTGGATCTTTGAAGAGTTCCTAAATCTCAAGGGAAATAATTAATTAAAATCCATTTAAAATGAAATTTCATATCGAGGAAAATTCAATTGTCCAATAACATACACCCAATTTTTAATAAATACTATGGGAATTTATATTTAAACCACCAATCTCAAGATTTTTTCTGAACACTTTCCAACCTGTAATCCCCAGTTTGATGTTGAACGGTCAATTTCACAATGATGGAAGAGATTTAGGATCAACACCTAGGACCAATATCCCTGAAAAAAGCCATCAAAACCTATATCTAAACCATAACCAATGGAGGATAAATCATCCATCATCATAAAATAAGTGATACGATAGATAGATTTAATAAAACTAAAAATAAATCACTTACCAACAAGGATCCAATACTTTAACTAGATATTTGATTCACAAAGAAATAGGTTTTCAGAGAATTGGAATCCTCTCTAAGACCTCCAAAAATGAAGAGAATAGGTTTTGGCCGAGCTGGGTATGATTTGGGGTAAAACTCAGGGGTTTAAGAATTATAATAAAATTTAGGAGGGGTTTAAGGCCCACACACATGGTTTCCTATACAGAGCTGCACAGTTTTCCAAACTGTACGTCTTAATCTTGCACCCTTACTTAGGGGGTGCATGGTTTTAAAAACCGTAAACCAATCATGAAAACCCCCACTATATCAAGGTTCATGGTTTGGGGAGGGTGGCTGCATGGTTTGTCCAAACTGTGAACCACCTCTTGTGCCTCAAAAAAGGGTTGAATAGTTTCCTAGGGAAAACCATATGATTTTCTCTAACTGTGTGCCAACCATGAACTACCCCATGGGCTTCCTAATTTATCCAATTTCACCAGAAACATCCTCAAATAAAAACCCAACCAAGTTATATAAAAAAAGTGGTAAAATAGTATCTAAAAACGTGCATGAGGCATATCCAGAAATTTTGGGATCGTATATATCTTTTTTTACTATATTTATGATTTTTTCAATAAGGTTTTATATTTTGAGTTAGTTTTTCAAATTTTATTTGTATTTTATTTAAATTTTATAATTTATATGCTTTCAAAGTCATCTTCATGAATCATAATAATGGTTCAAGTAGGTGAATTTGAAGGTATAAAGATAATAAAGTATAAGTACAATCTAAATGAAATTTAACACACTTACTAAACATATGAAAAATAATTTGAAATAACAAGTATTTCATGAAAATAATTAATGAAAACTAATTTTTGTGGTGAAAAATATTATTATTTGAAAACATTATATTATTATTTATAAATTTTGATATATTATAAAATTTAAATTGTAAGTAACATATTAATGAAATTTAAAACACTATAAAAACTTGTCAAAATGGTTGATAGTGAAATTAATTCCATCAATTTAATAGAAAGATAATAATATAGATAATGGAATACATTATTTTTTCAAATCCATTAAGTCAACAAAAAACATATGAATGAATGAGTACAATCACCATATATGATTAGGTCCCAACCCATAATATGGTGTGTAAATGGGATTCCCATATCGAGATCGTCAACCTATGTGATAGGGTAGAGTATGATGATCTTTATAGGGATATTCCTCGGGTTATGGAACCTAGGATGTCAGATGCTCTGGATGTGACTCATCAGGAGGAGGTGTTAGCTATATGTCATCATGTGAAATTTATCTTTCTCCCACTATGTAAATAGAATAACCATCCATCATCACATGGGGGGACCATAAGGCCAGTGAAGGTTTGGTCACAAAAGGTGGACGCATGGGAAATAACCCTTGATAGAATCTTGGATCAGTCGTACCCAGTGAAAAATGTAGATATCCTAAAAAATAAAAATAAATCACATGCCTCTTATTACAGATCCCCAATTAGCTGAGGCTGGACTGCTAGATGTGTGACCTCTTCCTGTGAAATAGGTGAGGCCATACGTGCAACATGATGCAGTCTATATCATCACCATCATGGCTCCTCAACACCAGCAGCTATTATAAGAGATTTCAATGTAGAAACCTTCACTCCATAAGTAGGAACATCATCTCCCTGGGGTGGATGATCAAAGATAATATCATGTAGAATACATCATCCTTTATGTTGTATCATGGTATGCTGCCTGGATAAAAACCACCTCCTCCTATAGATCAGACATGGGCATATTATGTTATATTTTAGTATGTTGTATAGAGATTCAAAAATAATTTTAAAAAAAGAACAATATAAAATTTTAATGGAAATTTATTAAATTATAAGATATTGAAGTCCTCTACCGTGTAGAGTAAGATACATTATTGACTTTATTTTATACCAAGGAACATACTCAAGATTCTCTACAAGATGGAATCACATCATACACATACCCTCGATATGAAATGATGATCATCTATCCCAGAGGTACAGATACTCTACATGTGATCGATGCCAGTCAGCATCCAACCTCCCTATCAGCTTCATAGAATGAAGAACTGGTGGATGTCTAGGTGGAATAAGAATAAATCAAACATATTCAAACTAGTGAATGAATCTATCAGGATATTTCCACTCAATAATATTAAAGTGAATGAAAGGAACTAAAAATATAGAATCATGAATCCTATTAGTACCGTGTATAGTTAGTTGGTCAAATAGATCCTAGTATGGAATCCATGCAATCTTAGATGACATGTGACACTTACTTTTTTTTACTAAAACCCCAAAAAATATAATATTATGAAATTGATTAGTCAAGTAAATAAAGTATATAGTTACATCTATGGGTATTAGACCATCCAACATGAGATGATATACACACAACTTGTGACTCAATATCCTGAAAAGGTGTTGTTCCTGACTCCACATATAACATACAACATATAAAGTGATAAATAATAATAAATTAAATTCAATAATTCATAATAACATCAGAAAACAATAAATATTAGTGATTAGACCAGTGTCCGTGTGGAGCATCTTGTAGCCCATATATATGAATCTTCTAACTAGTAACAATTGGGGAGAGGGGAGGGATGTACTCCCATGACCACATATGAATAAGTGTGAAACATCCCCTAATATTAGTGTGATATGATTAGCATGTTGTCCATACTTCTCTATAAGTGTATTCCATGCATGTAGATCCCCACCTGTATCTCCCAGCCTGATCAAAATCTACTGATTTTCCCAGATACATAATGTGAACAAGAATACCAAAGTGATTAGTGAATAGTGTCCCTTCAATGATCTTCAATATATATGCATGGGCATAATGCATGAAACTTTTCTCATTAGCATTAGTGAGTAACTATGAAAAGTGAATCTCAAGCCATTACCAAGATATTGACCCACCACCTATAGCATCATCATCCCCTGCAATATCAATGCCTAAAAATCATTGTACAAGCTCAGGATAGTCTCTACATATGTGTCCGACAACTATATCCCCTCATATCATAAGACCAAGAAGAACTACAACATCCTTATAGAGGATTTTCATCTCTCCCCCTGGAAAGCGGAATGTGTGTACCTCAGGTCTACATCTCTTGGTGAAGGCAATAAGGAGGTGATGATCAAAGAATTTAAAATTAAATATAGTAATGTTATAGAATCCAACATGGAATATGTATGGTATAATGGCAGCTAGTGGTGGAATGTGATGATAATAGTGGGATTTATGCACCCGGATCCATCGAACATCACAGATATCTAGTACATCACATGAAATGTGCCTATACTCTTAGTGAGTAGCATAGTATCCATTGTCTCTACATATAAAATTGAAAAATATTTTAATTAATTGTAAGAATAAATATAACATTATGGTCAGTACAATGTTATGTTTGGTATAATGTAAGATATAACTTTACTTGTCCCATTTTTTATGACATTTCTCATACTAAAAGAAAAGGGAATGTCATCATGTTTCTCAAAGAATATTTCTAAATTGTATTTAGATATTTTTGTACCTTTTAAATGGTGTTTTATTAAATTATACATTTTTTATTTATGAAATATCTTGTGTTATGGCTTGTTTGACATGGAAACTTTATTGTGATGTGTTGTAATGGAGTAGCTATCATACTTGTTTAATCATTCATGAAAGGCCTAATTGTTAGAGCCCCTAGGTGAACATTTCTAATGTGATATTGGTTTATATGATTTATAAATTTGAGTAGTTAGATTTTATGTCATGATAGGTATTATTACAAATTGATAATTATCCATTTATATGGTTACATGATCTCGATGTTATGATAACCTTTATTATTCCATTTGGTTATATTTTGAGCATGTTTTTCCTGCTAACCTCATTTGTTTACTTGATCTATGTTTGGGAATTGTTTTGAAAAAAAATTTCTTATAAAAGAAAATAAAATGATTTTTAAAGGTTTAATTGATGTTAATATGTTTTCATGTGGTTTAGTTTTTAAATTATTTTCAAAGGCGACCAGTTTCTCCTCAGTTCTTGTTGGAATAGAGTCATGTTTTCAAAGGGATTTTAATTTAAAAACATATTTGTGCATAGATAGGTTATATCAGTTGGACCCAACTTATTGATTGAGGATTTATTTCATGTAAATAATTTATATTAATAGGTTAGATCCTATCACACCCCTGATTTTTTTTCAAGGTATTTTTTGTTTAATTTTTATCTAGCAATTTTCCCATTGGTTTTCCTTTAATTTTTGATGAAAATGAGAAAAAATGGGTAAATAGAAGATATTACATGGTTGGTGTATGGTTTGGGAAACCATTTTCCCTTTCCCAGGTAATCATGCATCCAAGTGGTGTTTTTGGAAAAAGGCTTATCACACGGTTAGCACACGTTTTTTAAACCGTTCGGGCTAACCATGTGTCCTATAAAGTTCATTAAAATTTGGATTTTAACCATCTTACCCTTCAAATTATAACTGTAAACCCCAAAAATCCCCCCCAATCAACATTTTTCACCCTAGGAACCTCCCCCCAAACCATCTTCCTCCCTTGTAAATCCATTTTCATGATGGATTTTGTGTGGTTTCTCTATGATTTCTCAAGTAAGTCTCCTCCTATTTTATTTTCTCCCTCTTTTATAGGGTTTTCTCCGTTTTTATTTAGGTTTTCATTTCTCCAGTAGGTAGGGTGGTGTTTTTAGGTTTATATATTATTCCTTAAGGGTCGATATTGATTTTTAAGATTTGATCATGCCTCTATAGGTTGTGATTGAGGTACGGTTGAAGTTTTGCATTGGAGTTTGGAGGTTTCTTCACTCAAGGTAGGTGGTTCCATGCTTAAATATTGTTCCATGAATTTAATATGATTTAATTTCTTATTTTTTATTTTATATGAATTATATTTGAGGTAAAAAATGTTCTTTTTAAAAGATACAAGGTTCATTGGTATTGAAAAATGATTTTTCAAATAAAATGGGTTATGTTCCATGTGTGTTTTATATGTGCCCCTTGTTTCATGTCTTTAAGGTGTTTTATAAAATGTGTATATGATGTAAAACCTATTTCAAAGTTGATTTGGTGTGTGTTTGGTTTAAAAAAGAGTTTTTAATGTGTAAATAGTGTTTTATCAAGTGTTTCATGGTTCTTGGATTTATCACATGTGAAAGATATATAGTATGTGATATGTGAAAAGTCAATTGAGCACAAAGGGAAACTTGGGTAACTAGGTTGGTGGACTAGGAATAGTATAGTAGTTGAATAATAAGTAGTTCATCCTAGATTCATCTATTAGGATTTAATATACAACACTATCTAAATGAAATTTAGGGTTGGAGACCACTAGGCCCATGAAGTGTCCCCTACTATTGGCTCGTGCATGAGAACGTTGTTGGTCGTGGTTACTATAACACATTTCACTGAGATGTGATATACCCAGTTTCCCATTTCTATGTAGTTCCTAGAGGGTTCTCCCATGACTTATTGATATTTTTTGATATTGTATCTACCATCGGTATATGGTGTACTTTGTTGGTTATTTAAAAAACAAAGCACTTTTTCCTTTAAAATGTTTTCCATAAAACTTTTTCTAGATTTTATTTCTTTAAAAAAATTCATGTGAATTGTCTTATAATGTTTATATCATAGAATATTTTTGTTGGGTGGAATCCTATTAGGATTTGGCTCACACCCTACTTACACCTTTGGTTGTAAGTAGACTTGGTTATGTTTGACATAGGTTGAGGTAAGATGTTTGGAGATGGTGGTTCGGGATGCTAGAGGTCTTCCCATGAAGGTGTTTTGGTAGTGTCTTGAGGAAGATGCACCAATTTTCATATGGTGGTTTTTGGGATAGTTACTTGTACCCTTTTTGTACTAGGCCTCTTGGGTTTTTATTTAAATTGGTAAACTTTAATCTGAAATTTTTTATTCCATGTCTGGTCATGAATATTTAATTTTTGTTTATTTATAATTTTTGGTTTTTTATGTTTATGTAATCAGGTTAAATCATTCCCAAGTAATTTTTTTGATATCCAAGAACTTGTTGCTAGCCGGTGGGGATCAAGAACACCCTTCGAGCCATGCCATGGACCGTGTTGGGTGCCAGTTTGGATGACGTCCCATCTTGGTTCATGAAAAAATGGTATCAATGGGGGTCACATTCTTTTTGGTCAAGTAATTTTTGATGATTCTGGATAGATAGGAGCTAGTATTGTTGGGTCTTGAAGTTATAGTTATGAGTAGGTTTAATGTCTATCACACCTCGTGATAGGACTCGAGTCGCCATGGGATGTTGGGATTTTTTTTGACTTCTCCTTCAGGAGATACATACAGACTATAGAATGTATATGGAAACTATGTGTAGGTGGAGTGGTTTAGTTGTAATGTTATTTTGATGGGTTATATTTCTATATATTTATGGAATTTTGGTGTTTTTTATTGCTGAAATTTTTTATAATGGTTGTATTGATGGTTTATCTCGTGATTATTACTTCTTATAGGAAAATGACTCCTCGGAGACTTCATGTGACACCATGGGAAGAGTTCAGAGAGTGTTATCCCTCACTAATGATTAGAGATTAGTGGAATTTATGGTTCTGGATTTCCAAACTTTGGGACAGGTAGAGGGTCCTAGTCTTGCTCCGGTTAGAGAATATAAACCAGGTCACGTAAAGGAAAAACCTCAGGAGGTTCTCAAGAACAAGCCTCCATCCTTATGATGAAATTCAGAACCTCAATAAGCAGATGAGTGGCTTGAAAATATAGAACATATGTTCAAATTTATTGATACTCCTAAGTGCATCGGGTTTATATTTTCTTCATTTCAATTTTAAGGTCTTAGTTAGAGGTTTTGGGACTCAGTGGTTCAAGCTAGGAAGATTGAGAAGATGGGTTGGAAAGGCTTAAAGATCATTTTCAATTAGTTTTGTCCTTAGGTATTGTCCTAAAAAAGATCCCAGAAGTTCATGGACCTTACCCAGTGAGAACAAACAATGATGTAATATACCAATCACTTCATAGAACTGGTGCGGTACGCACCCGAGATCGTTTTCAATGAGAATATGAAAACTCAAAGGTTTGAGATGGGGATGTGGCCTGAGATTTATTATCAGGTCTTTTTTTAAGATTAATACCTATGCTGAGGTGTTTGATCATGCTTTTATGGTCGATATTGATCAAAATGGGAAGTCTAGATTCCATGGAGTAGTATTTATAGTGGATAGTGGAAGTTTGTCATAGAAGAATAGGAAGCTGGATGAGAGGGAGGATAATGGAGGTGGTATCTCATGCCATCCTTCCGACCAGATTTCATTTTTGGATTCAGATATTGGGTTGGTTATGTATCATTAGTATGAGAAGGTAGGACACATACAACCTTTATTCACATCTCCTCCCAAACCTTGTTATCGGTGCAGATATATGGAACACTTGCATCATTTTTGCAAAGTGACGCAACCATATCATTGGTGGTGTAGGATCAGTGGATTATAGGGGGATGTAATCTCAATAAAATATATCCAGGAAGGTAAGATCCTAATTTTGTGGTCATGGTGGTAGGACTGGATCTTCTTCTAGTTAGAGTCAGTTCAGGTCAGAGCCACAGGCTAGTGGTCATTCTCAGGCTCAGGCTAAGATGATGCATCTCCATACTATGGAGCGAGCACTGGTAAAACTAGATGCAGGGAATTTGATAGTTTGAGGTACCATTTTGATTGCATCTTCTTTAGATTTTTTTTTGATACTAGTGTTTCTATTTAATTTATCTCTACCCATCTTGTGAACTTATTGAATTTTCCAACCAAGCTCATGCCATATGTGAAGGGGATGGTAACGCCTCTTATTAAGAAGTGAGAGAAGGGTCTTAAGTGTCCATCTTGTGCACTCACCATGTATGGGGTCAAGTTGTAATAGTACTTACTGGTCTTAGAGATAGACATCTTTGATTTAATCCTTAGAATGGATTGGATGGTGTGCTTTTAGGCACATATCTATTATTATAGGCAGTGAGTGACTTTGATGGCACCTAATGGAAGTACCCAGGTTTTTAATGTAGAATGGGATCCTCAGTCTGGTTGTGTTGGACCTCCACTCCTAGAATTAGGATATATAATTTTTAATTTATATTCACACGAGTTAGAGGGTGGTGGTGGTGCTCCTAAGTATGGTTTACCTCCTGTAGTGGATGAGTTCTTATAGGTTTTTCTAGAGGAATTTTCAAGTATTCCTATGGAGAGATATGTGTATTTTTTTCATTGATTTGGCACTGGGAATAAATATTATATCTCTTACCTTATATTATATTTCCCCCCACTAAGTTGAGGTAATTAATGGTACAACTGGGTGATTTGGAATCCAAAGTATTCATTTTCTTGAGCATCTCTCCTTGGTCCGCCCCAATCTTGTTTGCAAAAAAGGTTGATGGATCTCTATGATTGTGTATTGATTACTAGAATCTAAATAAGGTGACCATCATCAATAAATATAATTTTCCTTAACTTTTTTACTTATTTTACTACTTAAAAAAGTGAGTGGTGGTTATCTTATATATATTTGTGTTCTGGTTACCACCATGTCAAGTTGAGAGAGGCAGACATCCCAAAACAGTTTTTCAGAGAATGTACGACCACTTTGAGTATTTTTTCATGCCTTTCTGGTTGAAGAATGATCCAATGGTATTCATGGAGCTTATGAACAGAGTGTACCACTAGTATCTAGATTATTTTTTGTGGTATTCATGGAAGTTATCCTGGTTTATACAGAATTTTAATAGGAGTATGAGTGGCATTTGCAGATCGTATTGGGAACTCTTTGGGAACAAAATATTTATGCCAAGTTATTTAAATGATCCTTTTTGGATCTGGGAGGTGAATTCTATAGGACATGTTATCTCATAACATGGGGTTATAGTGGAACTTGAGAAGGTCAGTGCAATTATGTCATGGGAGAAACCGAAGAATGTGTTTGAGATCAGAAACATTCTAGCCCTAGAGAGATATTACAGGCAGTTTTTTGGGACTTCTCTTGAATTTATTTTCCCATGATGGTGATCACCTAGAAAGGGGTGAAGTTTTAATGGATCCCATAGTGTTATTCATCCTTAAATGAGCTAAAGTGGTAGTTGAATACTAGTCTTTTCTTTATATTTCCATAATATGGAAAGATATATGTGGTTTATTGCAATGCCTCATGTATGGGTCTTGGGTGTGTGCTGATGTATAATGATCATGTGGTGGATTATGGTTCTAACCAACTCCGAACACATGAAAATAATTACCCAACCATGACCTAGAATTATCAGTAGTGATGCATTCATTGAATATGTGGTACCATTATCTTTTTTGGGAGAATTTTAGTATATTCTAATCATAAGACCTTAGCCTACATTTTCTCTCAAAAGGATATAAATCTAAAGTATATTTATTAGGTTGAGTACCTTCATGGGTTTTATTTTTATATCATACATACCCCAGGAAAAGTTAATGTTGTGGTAGATACTTTGAGTAGAGAAAATTCTAGTTTAGTTGTTGAAGGATTCCATTGATGAGTGTACCTTTGATGGGCCTTATTGATCAGATGAACTTAGAGACCATGGATAATAGAAGAGGTGTGTTCTTGGTTAGTTTTATGATGTATCCTTCCCTTCTAGAGATGATTTAGTGGGAGTATATTAGTGATGATCTATACCATCAATCTATGCAGTCTTTTGATGTTGGGGAGAAACCTTGCGATTGGTTGTTGTCTCCTGAGTGAGTTTTATATTTCAAGGGATGCTTTGTGGTTGCGTTATCTATGAGAAGGGTGGTGATATAGGATATTCACCTGTATCTATGGGATATTTATTATGGTTCTACCAAGATTTATTATGATATACTTCAGTAGTTATTGTGGCCAAGTATGAGGTGGGATATAGCTTGCTTCATCTTGCACTGTTATATATATCAGCAAGTTAAATCAGAGAACCAAAGGCCCTCTAGTTTTCTTTAGCCACTACCCATTCCTACCTAGAATTGGGATAAGATATCCATGGACTTCATTTTCATATTTCCTTATACACCCCAGGTAAGGAATTACATTTGGGTGGTGATTGACCATTTGACCAAGACATCCCATTTCATTTTGATCAGAGATTCAGTAAAGGTGGTTGAGTCGGTCTGGATATATGTCAAAGATGTAGTGAGGCTTCATAGTGTTCCATCAAGAACTATTTTTGATAGATACCCCATTTTACCTATCATTTTTAGGAATTCATGCAAAAGTAAATGGGGTTACAGGTCAAGTTGGGCATGACATACCATCCTAAAATGGATGGTCAGATAAAGCATCCAAATCAGATCTTTGAACACATGTTCTAAGAATATTTTTTCGATTTTGCAGGATCATGGGATATCCATTTGGGATTGTTCAAGTTTTCATATAACATAATTTACCAATATTTGATCTTAATGGCTCCATTTAAGGTTCTTTATGGTCGTTCATGTTGTTCTCCCTTGTGTTGGGCCGATGTGGGTGAGACCTCATTGTTGGGACCGAGCTTAGTGCAAGAGACATCTAAAAAGATCAAACTAATTAGGTAGTGGTTGTTGAAATCTCAGATTCTCTATAAATATTATGCTTATTAGAGACATCAAGATCTAGATTTTTAAGTGGTTGACCAAGTGTTCTTGAAAGTGGTAACTCATTTGGGTCATCACCATTTGGGTAAGCAAGGAAAGCTAATGCCAAGGTATGTTGGACCTTAAGAGATCACCGATCAGGTTGGTAAAGTGGCATACATATTTGATTTTCTTTCATAGTTGACATCAATTCATGATATATTCTATATATCCCAATTGAAGAAATACCACCCATATTCATCTCATGTGTTGAATTGGGAAGAGTTATAAATAGAGCCCGATTTATCCTTGTTTGAATAGCCAGTATGAATAGTGGATCCCCAAGAAAAAGTGATTCATTAGAGTTATATTCCTCTAGTACATATCCTTTAGAAAAATTGTAATAATATGCATGAGACTTGGGAATGGAAGTTATGGGTTGAGCAAGAGTATTTATTTTTATTCTCAGATCCAGCTTTGAGTTGACTTTTCAGGGTGGAAAGTTTTCATGATGTTGATAATTTTCACACCCATGATTTAATTTAGAGTCATTTTTCTATTTATTTTTGATCTATAAATTTCCCCTTTGTTTTCTTTTATGTTTTGGTGAAACTAAGAAAAATTTGATAAATAGAAGGTGACACACAGTTTGGAAAACTGTGCGCCCTTACCCAGGTAATTGTACAGCCAAGTGGTGTTTTTGGACAGAGTCTTATCTCACAATTAGTGCATGGTTTGTAAACCATGTAGGATAATCATTTGATATGTCTTTATTTGATATTAAGGGGATCACGGTTTCCACACGGTTCGGAAAACTGGTTGGGCAAACCATGTGGTCTGTCCAAGTCATTAAAATTTGGGTTTTTACCATTTTTAACCCTTTGAAGTATAAACCTAAACCCCAAAAATCCTCCCCACTCCATACTTTTTACCCTAAGAGCCTCTCCCCCATCCCTCTTTCTCATTTTTATCTCCATTTTCTGGGTGGATTTGGTGTGGTTTCTCCATGATTTCTCAAGTAAGTCTCCTCCTCTCTTAGTTTCTCCTATGTTTTCTATGGTTTTCTCCCTCTTTCTTTGGAGTTTCATTTATCCAGCGGGTAGGGTGACATTTTTAGGTGTATATATTATTCCATAATGACCTATCTTGAGTTTTAAGGTTTGATCATTCCTCTATAGGGTTCGATTGAGGTGTGGTTAAAGTTTTTCACCAGATTATGAAAGTTTCTTCACTCAAGGTTGGTAGTTCCATGCTTAAACATTGTTTGATGAATTTAATATGCTTTCTTTGCTTATTTTTTATGTTCTATAGATTATATGTGAGGTTATAAAAGTTTTTTTGAAAATATTCAAGGTGTTTTGGTATTGAAAAATGATTTTTCAAATAAAATGGGTTATATTCCACATGTCATTCATATGTGCCCCTTGTTTAATGTCTTGATGGTGTTTGATAAAATGTTTAGATGACTTGAAACCTATTTTAAAGTAGATTTGGTGTGCGTTTGGTTTCAAAAAGGGGTTTGAATGTGGAAATGTTGGTTTATCATGTGTTCTATGGTTCTTGGCTTAAGAATATGTGAGAGAGGTATTGTATATGATATGTAAAATTTCAATTGAGCACAAAAGGGAACATGGGTAACTTGGTGGGAAGACTAGGGATAGTACACTATTTGACTCAAAAGTGGTTCATCCTGGATTCATCTAGCAGTATTGATGATACAATACTAACTAAATTATATTGATGATTTGATACCACTATGCCCATGGGGTGTCACCTCCTAGTGGCTCATGCATGAGAACGCTTTTGATTGTGGTTACTATACCACTTTTCACTGAGATAATATGCACCTAGTGTCCCATTTCTAGCTAGTGCCTAGAAGGTTCTCCCATGACTTAGTGTTATTTTTTGATATCGTATCTACCTTTAAAATATGGTGTACTTTGTTGGTTATTTCAAAAGAAAATCATGTTTTACTTTAAAATGTTTTTCATAAAAATGTTTCTATCTTTTATTTCTAAAAAACTTGAATGTGAATTGTCTTATAATGTTTATAGCATGCAATATTTTTATTGGGTGGAATCCTAATGGGATTTGGCTCATATCTTACTTACACCATTGGGTGTATGTATACTTGGTTATGTTTGACATAGGTAGAGGAAATATGTGTGAATATGGTATTTAAGGATGCTAGATGTATTCCCTTGCAGGTGTTGTGGTGGTGGATTGAGGATGATACTCCTCTTGTCATATGGTGGTTTTTGGGATAGTGAATTGCTCCTTTTTGGATGTAGGACTTTTGGGTTTTTATTTAAATTTGTAAAATTAAATCTAAAAATTTTTTATGCCATGTTTGGTTATGAATATTCAGTTTTGGTTTATTTATATTTTTTGGTTTTTTAGTTTATTTAATCGGGTGAAATTTTTCCAAAGTTATTTTTTTGATACCCGACCACTTATTTCTAGCCTGTAGAGATCGGTAACTCCCTTCAGGCCATACCACAGACTGGATCGGGTTCCAGATTGGATGACGTCCCAACCTAGTTCATGATAAATCCCAAATGGTGTGCTTTGTCCCTTATGTTTGATTCCTCACATGATGGTACATTTCAGGGTTATTTGCTCGAATGATTTCTTTACTGTGTATTCATAGATATTTTTATTATGCTTTCATGTTATCCCCCTTATACTTTTCATATTCCTTGTAATGTGCATATGAAAGGATTATCATGAAAACCAAAAGATGATTTACAAAATGGTTTTATCATGTGAAAAAACTTTGAAGAAGGAAGGTCATTATGTAGAATAAAGTTTTATTTATTAAAATGATTAAACATTTATGAATGTTTATCTTGTGTGTAGTTTATGTAAATTTTTGTATAATTTATCAAACATTTATTATTTGATAGTAAAATCATTCGGAAATTTCATAGAATTATAAAAAATGAAAAAAAATATCAACACCATGTAATTGATAATATGAAAATTTTACATTGGTGGTAATGCATCATTACAGCTTAGAGTATGAATTCAATCCTGAAATATTAGGGAATTTTTTCTTGTTTTATACTTCCCAATCACATATTTTTCATCTCAAACACTACCCTTGTTCTTGAGGCGTATCTATCTCATTATGCATTATGCTGGACTTTGGTCTCACTTACTATCGTAACCTGTTAATGTATGGTATCAATATTGGTTGGTCTTCAGGTATTGGAAAATTTCAAAACTCCCCAATAGGTGTCCATGGTCTAGCATAGTAGTTTGTAATGGTGTCCATTCAGTACACTGGATCAATATATTCTTCTCATGATATGTTCACAGAGGCACATTCTCTAATGGCGTGTTCAGATAGAAACTGAAATGCTTGGAAGTTTCCACATTGACATTACCTCGCTTATAGTAATACCACCAGGAATTGGATGACACTACCTATGATGGGGTCTAAACACTCTTTCACTTCAAATAGAGAGTCATATCAATATAAAAGTTCACTTGATAAATATAATATTCTTTAATTTTCTTTTTCAATCTCTCATTTAAAGTTTCTTTTGTATCATACCCCCTATTAAATCCCATCCTTTGTCTATTTTTCTCAATCAAAAAAGTACATGACACAATAATAAAATTTATCCTAAACTTGGTTAGTTATAGGTAAATTGTAAATCCCATTGAAGATTTCATTGATGTATTACACAATTTTTGTGTTCATGTGTTTGTACCTATTCTCCCTATCATATACCAATGTCCATTTTTCTTTTGGAATCCACTTCATATAATCATACACTCCCAGATTAGACCTGTTGATTTATTCTAAATGTTATTCAAACCTTTATTGATATGACTCATATTATACATGAAATTTATCATATTTTACATTAATTATATTTATCATTACATTGAAATAGTGAAAATTAAAGAAATGGAGTTAATATCAAGCATGGTGATATCCTTCTTCATAGGTTTATCATGGAAAGTTTTCACACATTTATAGAAATTTGTTGGATATAGTACTGATGATGTAAATTTGAGGCTCTCTATGTAAAAGGATATTTATTGATTGTCTCATTCATTTCATGATGATGATCAGATAGAAAACAAACACCCATAATGCAGGTGAAGTGGTTATTGATACATGCCAAAAACCAACTCCAGGATTCATAATTTTACTTCTCCACAATGGAAAATGCAACAGGTTGAGGTGAACTATTTTCATCTTCAGTTACCATAATCAACAATACACCAGTTCATTTTTTTATAGAGATTTACCATCAATTTGTAAGAACTGTATGCAGAAATGAAATGTCGAAATACATAGAAGTAATTCCCAGAACAACCAAATAATTTTTACACGAGATGGATCAGGTCAGTTATCTTGAGATATATGTTTGTTCATATTTAGAAAGAAGAAAATTATTCATAGAGTCTTGGTATGTCTATAAATTACTGAAACACCAAATATGAGTCATCCCAATCACCATAGACCTTGACAATTGGCTTTTGTTTCTCCATCTATGCATTATTATAGGAAATATTATAACCAAAAAAAATTATATCCTATTCTACACAAGGTATAAATGAAAATATTGGTTAGTACTGATCATCTCAACAATAATAGAAAATAAAAATTCATTATCGAATGAATTAGATTTTTGTGCCAGGTTTGGCTGAATGCAAGTATGAGTTGCTTCAATCTAGAAAATTTTCCAACATCCAAATTCAATGTAAATAATTTTCCCCAAAATGAATCAACAATCCTCCCCATATTTATCACATTGTATGATTTATTTTGTATAACTTGATTCCCGAACTAATTATCTATAGTCTATCTCAATATGAAATATTTTTAGTATGTTTTTCATTGCATCGTTACATATAAAATAACTTCCAACATTTAATATTTTGTCCAGAAAACTAAATCTATCCTTTATAAGTCCAGGAAACATGGTTGTAGGTGTGATAACATTCCACTCAAATTCAGGAAAACATGTCATTGATTTCAACCAAGATGCAAAGTGTGGTTGATGATTTATTGTGTATTGAGGTTGTTGTATAAATATTTCATTTCTAAAAACTTCCTCCCCAACTTCTTCAGCTTCTACCTCATCAGCATTGTTGTCTCTATTTTCTACTTGATTAGAAACTTCCTCAATAATCAAAATATTTTTCTATATATATGTGATATCAATTAGTTTGTATTTTTTCGCATCGTAGGGAATAACCTCATTTTCTTGGGATGAAACTTATTCTATAAGGACCCAGCCTTAAACCTTACTTAATATTAAATTAAATGAATAATTCACATTGAGGATCTTTTCAGGTTTAGAGTTTTAGAGAGTTAGGCCATAACTATTACATCTCAAAATATTACAAAGTAGGCACTTCTACATAGTTTCCATTTTTTTACAAAACATGAACTCTTAAAAAAAAGAGTCATGTCTAGTTCCATGTTTAAGACAGAATGACTTTTCCTTGTTCTCATCCTTAACCCTATTCCACATTATGTCCTGTGAAAAACATTTCAAAAACTTGGGATGAGCATAAAAATCTCAGTAAGGGATACACAAAGAAAGAAAACTGTTAGTTTTTTAAAACAAAAATTAAACCATGAATACTTTAACATAAGTAATACTTTTCACATTTATGAAGTAGTAAATACTCTTTTCTGAATAAAAGATCATTACTTACCCTTTTGTAACCAAAAGATTACCATAAAACCCGTATAAAGAACACATAACATATAAAGGTAACTTGGGACATAAAAATACTTAAATGGAATAACCATACGGTCGACTTCCACACAGATCACTAAATGGAATAGCCATACGGCTGACTTCCATACCCAATGCATTTGAGGTTATAACGTAACCACCTGTCCTGGTATTCACGGCACAACCCGTCATTTGGTTTATCACATAACCACCCATCAAATGTCCAAGTACCAACAAAAATCATAACACAAACAACAAATATAAAGGAAAGAAAACATTTCTAAATTTCAATCACAATATATCACTTAAATATATTGACATAACAAATCCATTTTCAAAACCATTTTCAATACCAAAAATACGTAAAAGAGTATAAGGTATTTATTTTCTTTTAAAAACATTACGGCTTGTTGAGGAAGCCAAAGGTCAAATAATACTCGCGGCGGCGGAAAAGGTCGTTGTCACTGCATACGTTAAAAGAAACATTCCTTTTTCTCATTTAGTAAAACACTTTGTAGAAAAATATTCCCTTTGAAAATTCAAGGGTATTTATACAGCGTATAAAACAAAGTCGTGTATTAAAACAAAATATGCCTCAATGAAAGGATATTGAGAAGAAGTCCCTTACAAAGATCATTTTGTAAATAAAATAGATAGATTATGTGTATTCACTATAGGTACACATATGTAATGTAAAAATATAATATAGGACATCAAAAGATATTTCAAACAGAATCATATCATGACATAATTTAAAAGTATAATATTAACCCAAAGAACGAAAATTGGGTTAAGAAGTTCTCTTACCTCATGTTCGACTTGACCCGTTCGTTCTTTAATATCCTGAATAATAAACTAAAGTTAATTTATAATTTCTTAAGAACCTTTTTCAAGTTAATTATTCCTTTTATATCACTTATTACCATGTTATAAACATTATTTAATCATTTAAGTTAATAACGTTCATTTTGTTGATATTTGGTATTTGAGTCAAAAATGAACACCTTATATTTACAAGTTGTCCATGTGGTCAATAGTTCATTATATCCAGAATTAAATTCATCATTTAGATATCATATATATCATATATATCCAGTATATACATGTATATATAATAGTACATAACATTCAGAGGTAAGAAATGAAATGCACCGTTCATGGAGACGGTAAGCCGTACGTACGCATGAACGCTACTTTCATTTCTATTTCTTATTTTAATTGAAATAAAACATAATGATACATAGGTTTATTATAATTCCAGTATAATATCATATATAATATCATTAACTCCATCCTTTATACATCCCACATAAGGAATTAACGAATCACATCACTTTGAGGGGGTGGTAGTCCACGCTTCCTCAAATGAGATTATCGTATTTACCCACTATTGAAACCATAAAGGTTTGATATAATTGGGAATTACAGAAGAATAAATAAATAATAAACATAATATATATCATATATAAATACAGTTCCATCATAATTTCCACCATGAGAGGCGGTAAGATGTAATTGAATAATCATCGTTTTGTGAGGCGTTAGTTTTCCATCCACGGAAACATTATGTTCTTCATCCATTAGATGGAGGTGTGTGTAATTGTAGTTAGAATCCTTCTTATAACAACATCATAGTATATTGAGGATACTGGTTTTGTTATAAAAGAAAGGAAATAAAAATATTTTAGGGGTTGGAGAAGTAAAATAAAAGAAAACAATTTAAGAGAAATCGTTACCTTTAATTTGGTAACTTCCTTTGGTTTGAACCGAAATGACTCCTTGAAGTTACTTCTACCTAATTTAAGGATTTTAGGAGGAGTATAGGGATGTAGGGAGCCTAATTGGGAAGAGTTTTGAAGAGCCAAATGGCTTGAGAGGTGTGAGGAATTGCATAGAAGTGGTATCCTTTTATAAGGGAGAGGAGGGGCTCTTTAGGAAAGTGTGAAAACATTATTTTATTATAAACTTATCTTCGGTTTCAAAAGGTCCAAAACACATTAATGTCGAAGCTAAGATGACTCATAACTGAAATAAAATCATCCAATCAGAACTGGACATGTTTTGGATAATATGTTAGTCATTATAATCTTATTTATTTGAATCATTTATTAATGAGGTAAATACTGCATCATTATTGTGTCATAAATAATTTAACTTATTCGGTGTCTAAAAATTATAAAAAAAATACTATAATGTATGAAATCTTTTTATATTTCCAATTAATATTTATATTCTAAAATAGAACTTATATATCACCATATAAAAATTAATTACTAAAAGATTTTTGTTTATGTCTATTTTGCCTTTACATTAAATTAATTAGTCTAAATTGTCATTATCACTCCCAAGTGGATCAATGGGGTCCCAAAATCGACCCAAAGATGCTCATTGTCGTTAATGACTCAACCAATAAGTTTTGGACAAGTTTTAAGGTAATTTTGAATTATTATAATATTCTTTTAACCTTGAATTACCCTATTTACCTTTAACCGCGGTAAATAAAAGTCAAAAGTTACTATTCACCAAAAATTATTTTCATATTATTGAACCACATTTTACTCCTTGATAACAACCATGTATGTAGGATTTTTGAAATTCAATTCACAGAAGTGGTAAAATTTCATTTAAATGCAAAAGTCGGTTTTTTTAACTACCACTAAGTGGTTTCACTATTCATCAAAAATTGAAGTTTTTCAGAAAAATACCAAAAATTCAGCCTAAGAATTATTTGATATTCTGAATTAAAAATTGATGTCTATTTTTCCAAATTCAAAATCTAGAAGTGGAATTAATTAATTTAAAAATTAATTCCCGCTGTTAAAACAAATAACGTGTTTTTAAGAAACAATAACTATCAAAAGATTGATACTTGTTTATGTCTAATTTCAAAGTGAAATTAATTACAATGACAAAAATTGGATTAAATGGTAAAAATATATTCTAATTAAACTTTAAAAAAAATTAAAAAGATAATCTAACCATATAAATAAATTAGATAAAAGGCACTTTTGAATTAAAATACAACATTTTTCACTATTCATTAAAAAATGATCTTTATCAGAAAAATACCAAAAAAATTACCCAAAGTAAATTTTGATGTCCCCATTCTAAAGAATAATATTATTTTGTCAAATATAACATATAAAAGTAAAAAAAACTAGATTTAAAGAGGGTTCTCCATCAAAAGGCGGTAAATCGGCCTTTTTAATGTAAATTATGTTTAAAAATAGATTCATTCACATTTTAAACCTCTAACTTTTATCGGATAAAAGTAAATACATCTAAAAAACATGTATAATCATATCGTAGTTAGTTTTGTTCATTCCCTCCACTACAACGGCTAGGAGTTAACTACCTTTTAAAATAATAATATTATATTACTAGTGTGCAACGTAAGATTCCAAAGAAACCCGTTGTTGCGTATCGGGTACGCTATCGAACATAGAAACCCCTTTAAAGTAAGATTAATATTTAATTCAAAAATATTAATAGATATGAAATATGTCTTATTCTTCATTTACCTGGGATGTTACATATTCAACCACCCTTTTTTTTATGTCATTGTACAATTGGACGTTGTTGTTGTGCATTAGAAACCTAAACATATAACTCCATCATAGAACAATATTAACATTGGGATAATAAAGTTGTTGTTTAGAACCAATCATCATCGAAACACAATATAAAAAGCTATATTAAATATCATATCTAGGAATTGAAAATGTATATTGTATATATACTGGATCTCTTAATCTAGTACTAGATTTAAAGGACCATTAATTCATTCCATAAGTTATCTTAGGGTTAAAAAAATATATATCTTAACCATTATTACTAGTTGTGCACTATAAGAAGATCATTGTTTAGTTTTAATAACCTCCCCATAGAATTAGACATAATAAATCATGATTTTCTATGTTGAAAATGGTTTTTGAACAAGATTTCAATAGTGTAAATAATATTGATAATGAGGAATCATCATGTAGCATTGAACACACAATCTTTACCAAAATTTTAAATTTTCATTTAATATCCTAAATGATGACACTATTATCTCATAGTAAATTTTTTAATATTCTTAATGGTATGTTTAGTATTTTATAAAGATAATCTGACCAATCATAAGTATATCCCCCAAGATTTTTAAACCAGGTGTGCAACAATGCCTGCTATCATGAACCAGTTCTTGATCGAGTCTATCTCAATATGGTGTTTTGGGGCTGTTACCCATATGTACATCTATTCTAGAGCCACATCCACTTTTAGTAACTAGATAGTGGTTTAATTCCTTAAAAAACAACATAATATTTATTTTACCAATATTTTATAATTCCTTCTTATATATTAAAAGATAACACTATTATTTTGTACAACAGATTTTAATCTTCCTAATGTTTTGTTTAGTAGATTATAAAATAAAGTGAATCAACTAAAGAATATCCCCTAAGAATTCCAAACCATATGTGCCACCAGTTCCTGGTCAAGTCTGATTAAATATGGTGCTTTCAAGGTTGTTACCCCTAGGTAAATCTATTCTTGATCCACATACACTTGTAGTATCCAAATAGGGATTTCATTACTTAGATAACCACATAATCATTATTTTTATATAATTTTAGAATTTTTTATTATATAATAAAAGATAAACCTATTGATTTTTATTAATATTATTAATCTTCCTAAAGGTATTTTTAGTGGTTTATGAAGAGAATGTAAATCATCTAAAAAATATTCAACGAGAGTATCAAACCAGGTGTGCAACAATGTATGAATCATCTAAATCAAATGAGTAACAAATTAGGTATGAAGTTAATCCTCTTTGTCATATAGTTAGTTATCTTTGATCCTATATTAAATCTATGTTAATATTAAGTTAATAAATAACTTAACATTATTTAAAAATAATTTAATCCTTAGTTAATCATTACCAAGTTAGTAGTTAATCATCCATTAATTATTAGTTCTTGAGTAGTTAGTTTAAATCCAATTAATAGTTCATTATTAACAAATTATTTTTTAATAATTACCTTATCATTAATTTTTTATGAGGTGTTCATTCCTTAATAATTCAATAATAATTACTTAATAAATGATTAATAATTATTTATTCATTAGTTAATCATTCATTAATCATTCCTTAATCATTGGTTAATCGTTAGTTAGTCATTACTTAATCATTAAATATTTTTTAGCTAATACTAAGTTATATACACCTTAACCATTCATTAAACAGTCATTAATCATTCCTTAAATAATAGTTATTCATTATTTAATTTAAAGTTAATTATTAGTTAATTACTATGTAATCATTATTTAAGTAGTTAACCAAGAGTTAATTAATAGTTATTAATTAATTAATTTTTGGTTAATCGTTAATTTCTAATTAATTAATCCCATGTTAATAATTCCTTAATAATTGATTAATCATTATTTAATCACTCGTTCTTTAATCATTCACTAATCCTTATTTATTTATTACGTAGTCAGTAGTTAAACATTAGTTAATCCTAAAATAATTATACCTTAATCATTCATTAATGACTTGTTAATCATTACTTAATTAATAGATAATAATGTTTTACTTTATAGTTAATTATTTTTTATTTAATAGTTAATCATTAAGTAATTATTAGATAATCATTATTTAATTATTTACTAATAATTTGGTATTCATTATTTAATTATTAGCTAATCATTAGTGAAACATTAGTTAATACTAAATTAAATATGCCTTAATCATTCATTAATCACTCATTAATACTAAATTAATATATAGTACATATTTACTTTATAGTTAATTATTTTTAAATTAATAATTAATCATTAAATAATTATTAGTTAATCACTCTTTAATCATTACCTAATCATTTTTTATTCATTAGTTAATTATGATCTATTCATTGGTTAAGAATTAGTTAATCATAAATCGAATATTCCTTAATTATTCATTAAGCACTCGTTAATCATTAATTAATTAATAGATATTAAGTAGTTACATTATAGTTAATTATTAGTTAATTAATATTTGATTGTTAAGTAATTATTAGTTCATCAATCTTTAATCACGATTTAATCATTTTTTATTCATTAGTTATTTATTAGCTAATCATTCATTAAGAACCATTTAATCCTAAATTAATTTTATTCCTTGATCATTCATTAACCACTCATTAATCATTAATTAATTAATATATATTAATTAGTAAATTTATATTTAATTATTAGTAAATTAATAGATGATCATTAAATAATTATTAGTTAATCAATCTTTAATCATTAGTTACTCACTTGTTATTCATTGGTTAATTATTAACTAGTCATTAATTAAACATTATTTAATCCTAAATTATTTATACCTTACTCATTAGTTATCCTCTCATTAATCATTATGTAATTAATAGTTATGTACTTTATAATCAGTTATTTGTTAATTATTGTTTATCGTTATTTAATTATTTGTTAATCATTCTTTAATCATTAATTAATCATTACTTGATACTAAGTTAGTACTAATTTAATCTAACATTAATCATTATATAATCATTATTTTATTCTAACTTATTCATTAGTTAATCAATAATTAATCATTACTTTAGAATTAGTTAATCATTAGTTATTTTATAGTTATTATTAGTAAACTCGTATTTCAATAATATTTATTCATCATCTAGTTAATATTAATTCCTAATTATTTCACTAATATTTAAAAACTACTAAGTTATACTAAATAATATTATTATTATAATAAATAATCCATTACTAAGACTAATTATAAATTATTTACTCAAAAATATTAAATAAATAATAATATTTTATTTATAACCACTATTTTTAAACTATATCTAACTAACTAAACAACTAAGTAAATAAAATATTTAAAACTAACTAAAAATGAAACAAATAAATAAATAAATAAAATTAAAATAAATAATAAAAAATACCTCTAAATGATACTTTTCAAAATTCAATACTCCTTTTAGTCCACAAAAATTACCGGGCACAAAATAGGAAACACTGGGAAAAGAGTAGAGAGAGAGGGATTGGAATTAGAGAGAGGGGTTAAATGGGTGAGGAGAAGAGGGAGGGGTGGGTGACTCTTTATAGTTTTTTGAGGGAAAAGGAAACATTGCCGATGTTTCTTTTCACCTTAATCTAATTTTATATATATATATATATTGGATTTCCCTTTTACATTTTTTTCCACCTCTTGCATTCATTTCCCTCCAAAATTATCACCAAAAATTTTCTCTTCCCTATCCGACCCACCACTCATGCATCTCCCTCATCTCCCGACTTCTATGCCAGGGTTTATAATGATTTATGTCTCTATCTCTCCACTATTCTCTTCCTCCATGAATTTTACTCCTTACATTATTTAATTTTCATCCTCTTATTCTTCTTGAATCACTATCTTCATCACTTCCCCAGTGAATCATAGTGCTCTCCCTCATACATCGTCCTCCTCATGCAATTATTCATCCACTATTATGCTTCTCAAATCTCTACTTTTGTCTCTCCCTCTTCAAATCATGTTACTCACCATTAAAACTCAGGCTTCGTATCTATGCATATCTCCTATGATTAATTTTACACTATCATCCTCTTCACTTTATCAGCATTATCCTCTCCACCTTAGCATCTTACTCTGCATTTAGGATGAATTTTCATATTATCTATCACATATATTTTTCCATTTGTATGCCTCCACAGTCCCACCCTTTTTGACTATTTAGGTATTGCTGATCTTCACATCGCTGTAATTGGTATGTGTTATGCTTCTCCTACCTTCCAAATGAAACCACAACCTTAGGAATTTATAACATTATTTTTTCATATTCTTTATCTTTTTGAAAACTAAAACATATTTTTGTTGAATCTTTGCTGGGTTTCCATTGTCTATTCCAATGTAAAACGAATCTTCTACCCTAATTCAATTTATTCACAACTATTTGAGCATTAATTTTATTTCCAAGCCTTCATACATTGATATATTTGTTTACATTCAATATTATGTATCATTTTTTGTTTAATTATTCCTCATTGTTAAAATTTTACATTTCTTCTATATTTTGATTACTTCACTTCATGTTTCTGCATATTAATTACAAAAATTATTTAATCTATCAATTCAAATTAATCACTATTAGTTAATTATTGACTAGTCATATTTTATATGATCATTAAATTATTTCTATATAAAGTAATGTAACCAAATAATAAAAAGGAATTATTTTTAATTTTAACACCTACGACTACATTTCTATGGATCCTTTTAACATCATTGGCATCGTTTAATATTGTAACTAATTTTGTAATTCTGATTTTATAAAATTAAATTAATTATAGACTATTTATTATATAAATATTTTGAATTAATTACTTTGATATATCATACATCATTTTTAAAAACATGTATACAAAAAAAACCACTCATCAATTAGAATTTTTTATTAGTTGTATTGTTTCCTTTTTTGGTATTCATTAACATTCGACTATATTTACAGACTATATATTTTTAAAATATGTTCATAGTAGAATATAATTATCATTAAATTATTTTTATTTATTTATTTATTTTTAAATGTAGGAGAAGGCTATATAAAATTTTAATGCATACATTCAATTCAATGTCTACTGACTTACTAAATTTAGAGAGAAGCAACACTCTGGAATGTTGTTTACTTTATACACTTGAAATCATATGTTATTACAAGATTTTAAATGAGTATTTTGTATTTGGAGATTTAAATACCTTCCCTCTATGACACATGAAGTTTATTTTAGTTTGATTCATTGAAAAACTACTAATGTTAGTGTGAATTACTAAGTATCTACTTTCCATTATTCACTGTACTTCCAGACGCTGCATATTAATTGGAAAAAAATTATTTAATCCATTCCTTGAACTTAATTACTTATCATTTAATTATTGAATGGGCATATTTTTTATGTTCATTGACTTATTTCTGTGAAAAATAATGTAATAGGCTAATGTAAATGCATTATTTTCAAATTTAACCCCTATAACTGTATTTCAAAGGTTCAATTTGACATCATCATTTATTATTGTAATTTTTTTTTCTATTATCATTTTATAAAATTAAATTAACTATAACCTGTTTAATATATAAATATTTGGGATGACTTAATTTGATATATGTTAAATAATTTCTAAAATATATGCATAGTAAAAATCATTCATCAATTAGAAACAAAAAAATGATTATTAGTTTTATTGTTTCCTTTTGGTATTTATTAACATTCAACTACATTTCCATATTATATATTTTTTAAATACGTTCAAAATAGCATAAATTTATCATTTTATTATTTTTATTTATTTATTTTTCAATATAGGAGAATGATGCGTTAAATTTTAATGGATAGGTTCAATTTAGTGTATGATAATTTACTAAAGTTGGAGAGCAAAAACACTTTTGAATATTTTTACGCTATAAACATAAACTAATATATTATTACATGATTCTGAATGTTTCCTTTGTATTTAAAGCTTTAAATCCTTTCCCTATATGACACATGGAGTTTATTTTAGTCTGATCCATTTAAATCTATTAATGCTAGTGTGAAGTACTAAGACTATATTTAATATAATTTATTGTACTACCAATTAATACATATTAATTGAAAATAAATTATTTGATCCATTGATTGAATTTCATTAATTATAAGTTAATTATTGACTATGTAATGTCTTGTATTTTCTCAATGGTACATATTGTTTGTTTTTTAGTTTATATTCTTTTTTTAGTCATAGTAAACATTCCTTATGGCCTAAGGGGGGTTCTAGGAGTGTCTAGTGCTTGTTCAGAGTCCAAAGATCTGAGAATTGGGAAAACATAGTAGGATGCATGGTTAGCACATAGTTAGTACTAACTATGTGGGGTAACCATGTGAGGAACTCATAGGCCTTCTAGAGGACAAACTATTTTCCTACAACTGTGAAGACCTAGGTGTACAACTGTACAGGTCACAGGGGGTTTGGGATAGTTCCTTTTGTACAACTTATACATGGTTAGGGAAAACTGTGTGCCTAAACTATGTGGGGTCCCACCATAAATAGTGAGGTCCGCATGGTTTACGAACTTTTTTTCGAAACACATGGCTAAACCATGTGACCCTATCTAGAAGGAGGATTTTACCCTTTTCCCATATTGAAATTAAAACCTCACCCCTCTCTTTTCTCTCTTCATTTCCAGTAGATGGCTCCTCCTCCCATCTCCCATGGGTTCTCCCATTTCCTCATCTAATCTTCTTCATAACTCCCTTATCTAGACTTAAAATAAAATTACTTCAGAAGCATTGGATTTAAATCAGTAATCTATTGAATCCTATTTCTTCATTTCTACGATTATCTTTCCGTCTCTTGTGCTATTTTGGTGTAAGCTAATTCACCCTATTTTCAGGTTGTTGGTCCGCTCTTCATTTTTCTTCCAATATACTTCAAATATGAAGTTGATATTGGATAAGGATTCTTCTATGACCTTAAGTTAGTATTCTAGTTGTCTTTCCTTAAAGTCTTTTTGTTTTCATAGCTTATCTATTGTGCCGCACATCGGCTATTGCCACACATTTCCTTAAAATGTGTTCTTTATTTATAAATAATTATACTCATGTTGTTATACTCTCATGGACCCTTGATAAGTGTTTATAGGATGCATAACTCAATCATATCAACCCATTTGGGTGTTCCAAATGAAATTATATCTCTTATTTAATTACTTAAATGGTCGAACACTGCCTATGTGTTCATATTTCCATGGAAATAAAATTTCCATCTTTCATATAATTGTTCAATGGAACAAAAAACATTTTAAGTGTTCATATTGACCTTGAATTTAATTACCTTGATTAATTAATTTAATGGATTAATTATATTGAATAATAATGGGTGGAAAGGTCATTACATGTGATGCATGATTTCTTTTACGTGGTATATATGAAACGTGATGCCTTGGTTATATTGGGATTGATGATTATAATGAATTATATGTGATACCACAAGTTATTAATATTATTATTATTATTACATTGATATTTCTTATGGAATGATGGGTAAGGGATCTATTGAGCATGATGTTTCACTCTCCCTTATATTGGGTGTTGAGCATGACATCTCTCACTATTATAGTTGTATTAGGAAATGGGCATGGTGTTCCATGTTCCTCTATATTGGGTGTTGGGAATAATGACTCACCCCACCTATCTCAGATGATGGGAATGATATCTCACATTCATTATGAGATTTAGGTCATGTACCTTATGTTGTAACCTATAGCCCGTTAGACTAGTTATGGATGCCTGAGCTGCGTCCCAGGTCTAGCTAGCACCTAGTATCTATGTATATGCCTACTTATGTCCTCATTTACTTAGTGAATATACCTATATAAATTATATAACTATATATATAAACATTATTACTTTATATATATATGGATACTGATCAGATATCACCAGCCTATGCCGAAGTATATAGAGCCTTCACAGTCTCCCATAGGAACCTAAGTTGGCTGGTATATATTTATTGATCATAGATTTTTATTCATTATACTTGATCACTATTTAGTGATGTACACTACTTGGATTATTTATAGACACTTTTGGGGGTGGACTACTGAGTTTATCTCATACCCTAATTGGGTTGGCTTTGGTACCTAAGTAGATAATATTTATGTAGGTATGGATAAGGGAAAATTCTCTACTACAGATGTTTAATTTATTTCTCTAATTGCATGGATTATGGGAGAAGAGTATCGAGCATATGATCATGATTATAGTGGAGTAGTATTTTTTCCTTTTTGTATTTTTGTATCACATTATGTATATTCCTATCCCCTATTTTCCCTTTTTGTATATCAACATTCCATGACATCATTGTATATGACTTGGCTGATGGGATTTTTATTATCTTACAATTGCTTGGTTATTTATTCTTCCATAGTTTATTATTATATCTTTTTTAGTTGTTACATATGTTATATATGCCTCCATTATTTCATGTTTATTTATCATATTTGTTGTGACACTCTAATATGAGGGTATAGTCTCTCAACTATACAACTTTATACCATTTATTCTAGTCAAAAGCCTTTGAAATATGGGGAGGCATTCTTGGGGCCATGTGACCCACCGGCTCGGGGCACCAGTTTAGTGGATTCTGGGTCAGGACATTACAAAGTGGTATCAAAGAATTTTTTTCTTTTTTCTTACTATATATGTATTAGAAAGAAGACTAGGATGTAATGAAATTTGGAAATGATCTTATGCTTGGTCATTACTAACCCACATACAAGGGAAACCCAAATTACCTTGCATGGGTTGTTGTAGTTTTTGATTATTCCTATTATGGTTGATATGACTTCACCATTAAGTGATGCACGTGATTTATGATGTTACTATCATTGGTGTTATTACAATGATTTTTATTTTTTTATGCCTAATTAAATTTGGTTGCATCTTTCCATACATCATTATAGGCATAATAGGACTAATATTCCATGCATTTTTCTATGCCATGTATACTTTCGGCATTCATTTTCCTACTACATATAGTTAGTGCATGATTATCATATATTAAAATGTACTGAAATTTCTTACAAGGATAATATAATTAGACTAATTAAAGTTCCTACATTAATCTAAACAATATTTTTTTCCACATAGGTTATTGATGAAATCCTAACTGGCCAATTATACCATATTGTAGGTTCTGGACCTACTGTTTATGGACCATATGATATCTATATATATGAACATATGTAAATACTATGAAAAATAATTAATTTAAATTATTAAAGGTGAAATAGTTATTACTAAATGGGATGTCAATTATAAAGTAAGGGGTGTTTTCCTATATACCTTGCAATTGTAACTCCATATAATGGAACCCTATCATGTTACATGAGACCTAGACCAGAACCTAGACCAGAACCTAGCCTTAGTAGTGAGAGTTTGGGGTGTATCGTATGGTTCATATAACCTGATATAGTTGTCCTTATCACCTAGACTTGGCTATTGGAGTAGGCATAGAGGTGTGACCTTTTTAATAGGAAGGCTTATAGTTTCCCTAGTTATATATCTATGATTATTTTCAACTATTAAATTATTTTCGAAGGTATAAATTTGGAATTGAAGAATCATTCCACCATGACAGGATCGAGTTGTAAGCCAAGAGGGTGGTGATGACCATGCACTAGAGGTGGTGGGCCCTGATCCCCTAGTAATTTCTTCTATAGTGACACCTATAAAACTAACTTTTATTCCTGATATGGTCACTGAAGTTTAGTTTCGAGAGGGTTTTCTTCATATGTTATCGTCCATGAAAGGTGTTTCTCAACCTACCCTGACTATGGAAGAGTCGACCCAGAAGTTTAAGTATTAGTATCCTCCCACATTTACTGGGGATGGTGAACCACATGCTGCTGAGTCATGGCTGGAGGCCAAGCTTTCTATCATTGAGCATCTGAAGATTCCTCCAAAGTGGAGGGTCAAGCTCACTCCTTATATATTATGAGGGTCTTCCATGCGATGGTGGTATGTTATTTCCCAGGTAGACTGACATCGAGATATGATATGGATAGATTTTTAGAAAATATTTTATGACTAATTATTTCCATAGACATTAAGGGTTGAATGTGATAGAGATTTTATGAACCTACAATAGGGATTCATGTCTTTTATAGAGAATTCTGCTCATTTTTCTGAGTTAAAATGGTTCATGTTGACACTATAAAGTGATGATCTTATGTCTGTGAGGTGATTTGAGGATTGTAACATCCCGACCCGGGTGCCACACATCGGTTCCCCAAGACAGTCTTCTATGTGACCTAAAACACGCCTCCACATACATCAGAGGCTTCCTACTAGCAGTGAGGGTCTAATATCAATCATGTGGAGATAATAACTTCTTTTTATCAGAGTAACACACCAATGGAAATAATAAAAATAACCAAATGACATGACATAAATAAGATAATACTAGTATCACAAGATGACCAAAACTATAAATACAATATAAAAATTAATAGTATACATTCCATGCTAAAGTACATGCCAAGTGTCAAAATGAAACTCAAAAGTAAAGACAATGACAATGCCCAAGCGGATCCTAAAACACATCTTATTTCCTTATCCTGGATCCCTTACAAATCATCCATCTAACATAGGGGATTTTCCCTTACCATGTCTTGCAAACATGAACTCTATTCAGGTACCGGTCAGGAAACCCAAGTAGTTTGTGGGTACAACTCAGAAGGTCACCGCCAACAGCATCTAAAAAAATATCCTATAAAATAATATTATATACATTTTTATAAATAAATAATTACAATGCATAATTAAATAGTTAATATATTATCAATTAATCTTAATTTAACCACATAAACCCCCAGTGTACTCATAGACAATCATACCTCAATACCTTCTTTAGCCCATGAAGGAGCCCGAACTATCCTCAAGGGATGTCATATATCATAATTCCATTATTATTCATCTAAATAAACACATGAATTCCATTATTTCCGATCATTATCTTGATTAAAACATGAATTCCACCATTACCATTAATTCTTCTATAAAACATATGAATGTCCATGTTACCATTCATTGTCACAATTAACACATGAATGCCACTATTACCATTCATTTTTCTATAACACATATGAATTTCCATGTTACAATTCATTATCACAATTCAAATATATCACAATAATAGATTAATTTATTAATAATTTAATTAATCAAATTCAATAATTGGATATTCATATCATCCCATTAATTAATTCAATAATTAATTAATCTTCTAATTCTCATTACTAATTAAAAAATTATATAATCACATTAATCTCTTTAATTAATTCCCCAATTAATTAATCACATAAATCCTATTAATTAATTCACTAATTAATTAATCAATATTCACAAACTCAATATTCCATAATTAATTTTATAATTTATTATCCAGCTCACATTCTTAGTATCCCATAATTAATTTAATAGTTAATTACTCAATCCATGATTCAATATTCTGATAATTAACTCAAAAATTAACTATCCCCAAATCAACAATCTCAATATATCATAATTAACTCAACAATTAATTATCTCAAATCAACAATCTCAATATCTCATAATTAACTCCAAAATTAATTATCCAAAATCTATAATCCTAATATCCCCAATGTCACATTTGCCTCAATTAATTAATTCACTAAATTAATTAAATAAATAAAGAACTCAATTATTAATCAAATAATAGAAATTCTATAATTACATATACATAATTATAATCAATACTTTGGGATTTGAATTATAGACCACCTACCTCAATTCATTGATGAATGATTTCCCAACAGAAATCCCCAAATTGAATGGGATAACAACATAGCACAAGATCTATATCTTAAACCTAAATCCAAGATTGAAAAAATCAAGATACCTTAATTCTAGATCTATATCTAAAATTACTAGATATATATCCAATAATATATCTTGATCCTAACAAAAATAGAGAATAACAACCTTAAATGGATGGAAGAAGAATAAGGAAGAGACACTGATGTCAATAACTTCTTTAAATCCTTATAGGAATTATCACATTATTCCACCCATTCATACTTTACCTCTTTCTTGGTCAAGATGAAAAGATACACTTCTAATTAGGAAAAGTCTGGTATGAATATCTGATAATATCCAGCTAACTCCAAAAATATTTGGATATCGAACACGTTCTTAGGCTATTCCTAATAAACCACTTCCAAGAACTTCTCTATGTATACTAAAAAACCTTCCTATGAGACGATGTGACCCAAGAATAGTACCTGATTAATCCAAATATAACACTTATATATCCTAGAATATAGCTGATGTTCTCTTAGTGTACTCAGGGTGATTTCAAGGTGTTTCACATGATCGTCATGAGTCTTAGAGCACACTGAGATTTCATCCACAAACACCACCACAAAATGATCCAGTTGTGGATGGAATATTCTATTCTTTAAGGCCATAAACAATGAAAGTTAATTCATCAACCCAAATATCATTAGAACGTACTCATATAGACCATACCTACTTCTGAAATCAATCCTAGGTATATGAGAAGTTCGAACTCTCAACTGATGATACCCTGATCTCAATTCTATCTTGGAAAAGACACAATCTCCCCTTAACTAGTCTACAAGATCATCGTTATACACAAGTGGATACCTATTCTTCATTGTCATATGGTTAAACTTCCGGTAATCGATACATAAGTATAAACTCTCATCCACATTATAGGAAAAAAACTAGTTAACACTAAGGCAACATACTCATGCAGATAAACCCCTTGTCCTCCAACTCCTCTAGCTAATTCTTGAACACTTGAAGATCTATTGGTTCCATTCTATATGGTGGAATTGAAACTGGATCATCCCACAACATGAGATAAATTGTAAATTCTACATCTCTCTCAGGTGAAATCCCTAAGAAGTCTTCAGGAAACACATCATGAATCCTATCCACTATGGGTGGAAAGACATCATGGTTAGCACCCCCATTATCTAGAAATAAACTAGTGGCTTGGATTTTGAGCTCAATTGGCCCTGCTCGGCCTGCCTGGATATCCCACTCTCCATAGTGAATGTAACTATCACCCATAGGATACATAAAGGTCACTCTCCTCTAGTAAAAATATATGTGGGCTCGGTATGATACTAACTAATCCATACCAAAAATTAGTTCAAATCCAAACATGTCAATAATATAGATATCCCACATAAAAAAAATACTCCCTAACATCAAGATAACACCCCTTGCACAAACATATATCTCTTGAACCTACTCTCAATGGTGTATCTATCTTCATAACCCCACTCAAAAACTCCACTACTAGGCTCAAACCATTTATAAGTTTTATATAACTAAATGAATGAGAGGAACAAATATCAAATAAGGAACTAGATAATGTAGAAGCTAAAATAATAGTACCTCTCAATGTTGATAGTCCAGCCTCGCTATCCACAATAGTAGGCTGAATTTCATGCAATTTTACTACCCCTCTTCCCTATGATGCAACCAAAGTCCCCTATGATACACCACTCTATTGATACAGGTGATCTTTCCCAAAAGAATCATGTCCACTAACTCTACTTCCTCGGCTAGTAGAACTCCAGCTGCTATACTGATATGGTATATAAGATCCCCTTACCAGACTCTAATTCAGTCTAGCTCCTTTTTCACTACCTGTATTTCACAGATCTTATAGAACATCTATTGATGAAACATATTTTTTTAGCCTCAACATTCTACCAGTGGTTGGGGGAACTATCTCTATAAGTTTCCTAACCTACTACACTTGTGACGGAACACTTGGGTAAGATCCTGAGCAACCAATCCCTCTATCTTGGTACTATGCTTCCCACATCCCTGGATAATGTTATTGCAGTGATGATTCCTTATCTCAGAATTCATACCTCATGATCGTCTAGGAGCAACCTCTTGTCCTACACTGGAAGACTCCCTCATGTCCCCCCCTAGCTATGAGATCCTAATACACCACCTCAGTAAACTTCTTTAACCGAAATAGGTTATCTTGGGACTTAATATTAAGTTTAAGCTCGTCCTAAAAACACCTCATCATAGTTGTTTCATCCACTTCCAATGTTAAAGAAAAGTATTTCAAATCTATATATCATCTAACATAGTCCATCACAGACATGATCCCCTGGTTCAATTGCATGAACTCAGATTCTCTCTCCAGCCTCAATGTCTCTAGATAAAAGTTCTCAAAGAACTTGTCCAAGAATTCCTTCCATAACATATCATCATCATGTCTAGTCTGAGCCTAAATGTCCCACCAGTGCTTCACTGATCCACATAACATATAATCATTCAACTTGATCCTCCTATTAGTAGGATTCTCTAAATGGTCAATTATAGTGTTTATGGACTCAATCCAGAACTCATCTCCCTCAGTTCCACCCTCTCTAGTAAAATTCAGAGGGTATTGCAATTGGAACTCCCCCATGAGGTTTGATATACTCCTCACAACCCACCCTAGGTATCTTTCCATAAACTTCATGAAGTAATCAAAGTTCTCTTGTAACTACTATCCTTCTTCCACACCTTAAACTATCAGTGCCTTAGGTTCCACTACTGGTAAATCATTTCCATTTATATCCTCCTATCGTCCTCTCAACAAGAGTCATCACGGAGGAATATCTCTACAATTCCAAAAACACATCTCGATACACATAACACCACTTTAACATGTTTATATAAGAGGAAAAAACAACAAGTCACAATAAGTCTCTTCCCCAAACCCCACCACATGATCAAAATTGAGGTGCTATCAATACCCTTAACCATCTTACAACTAGGTCATGGTTAGTAAAGGGAAACTCATTATCATTATTCAAGTTTCTCATTTAGACACCCATTTATTCTCATCTTTAATCATTTTAAAATATTTCTCAATTTCATGTTAGGAACCATTTTCATTTTAATTTCACAAGAAAGGAAAAATATTTCAACTTTGACAACTTTACCATAACCAGTTTTCCCGTGCATTCCTAAAATGATGCATGTCATAATAATTCTGAGTTCCTAGAATGATGAATTAAAAATAAAATCTCATGCAATACAAATCCATGATTCAAATATCAAAAAATATTTTAAACAATTATTGAGTCAACAAGGTTTCCTTATGACTTTTCCATTCCTTTATGTTTGGGGGAGATTGTTGAGTCAATAAGGTTTCCTTATGAATTCCTCATTCCTTCATGTTTTGAAAATCACAAACACCCTATATTAAGGAAAATTTCATTTTCCCTAAGATTTTACTTGATAAGGAAAATTTTCCTTCCTCAAGGAAAATTTATCCTCACTATGTTTTCATTGGTCATGTATTAATCTAACACATTTTATTTCTAAGTATAAAATTTGGTTTCACATCTAAAACCTCAAAATCCTATAAATACTTAAATATAGAGCATTCTGTTTTTAGAATCCAAATTCTGGTTCTGAATTCTCTGAATTCAGACTCTGAACTATCTAAGTTCAAACTTCAAACTTTCTAAGATCAGACTTCGAACTCTCTGAATTCAGATTCCGAACTTTCCAAGTTCAGACTTTGAATTCCTTAGAATTTTGAATCCGAATTTCTCATAACTCAGACTCCGAAGTCTATAGAAATCTGATTCTGAATTCCTGCGAAACAAAATCCGAATATCCTTGTAATATAGACTCTGAATGTTAACTTTCTTAGACACCAAATTATATTTTTTCCTTACATTCCGAGAAATAGTTTTGGTTAAGCAACCATATTTTTACTTACCCTTGTTTGAGTTATAAAATGATGTCGTACATTATATTATTTACTAACCATTATTTAAGTTACATGTATATAGGTCCCTCTGAAATTCAAGGAAAAATATGACCGTTAGAGGAGGGAGCTGACAGTTGAAGATGTACCTATAAATAGGAGCTCATTTGAATGATCTCAACAATTTTAAACAACTGATGAATAGTTCTATGACTCTAGAGATTACATGATACTGAAGTGATTTCTAGAGAGAGGGTCTCTTTCAACTCTCAGTGCTTCATGTAGATGTAGTGAAAAACTTGTTCGGGTGTGAACAACTAGTTCAAACATGCTTTGCAGACTTTGATTGTGCTAATCGTGGGCTTCCGTGTTTGGAAGACATAGGTTCTGATTTCCTTCTAAATCGAGGGCTTGCGGGGATAGCAAGATAGATACTGATCTTCATATTGAGGGCTTACCTGGGTTTGGGTAAGATAGAATTTCTTGAAAGTATAAATCAAGGGATCTTTATCCAAGGTTGTTGGATACCCTACTCTTTGGGTTAAAATAATTCTATACTTTTTTATTATACCATTTCAAGTTTGTTTTCTGATGTATTTTGGTTGTTAAGGAAAGTGTAACTATCTTATACTTTCTTATGCTAGTACTCTGATTAAATAGGATTCTATACACTTTAATATAGAATCGTTGTTTTTTAATCTTTTGTTAAGTTTCATTTCTGGAACCACATTTCTGGAATCTAATTTTCGGAACCACATTTCCGGAATCTCATTTTCAGAACCACATTTCTGTAATCAAGAAAGTGTTTAGAACTTAGAGGTTTTTTGAATTTACCTTGTTTAACTTTGTTGAAAAATATCATCTTTAAAAGTTCTTAAATAATTTTTAAAGTATACAATTCACCCCCCCCCTTCTTGTATATTGAGTGTCTACATCATTATTTCGATACTATAATCAGTATCATTTCAATCCAACAATTGGTATCAGAGGAAGATTACCTCATACTCTGAACCAATCCTACAAATTGTATCATAGGAGGTCTCTAGAATACTTATATCCACATATAAGTTTTCTTGCTCAAGTTTTTCATTGTTCTATATTTCCCTTTCTTAGGAATTTTCATCCTTGTTTCCGAACTTTTATTACTAACTAATTTGTGTGGAAAGATTTTTCCTTAAAAATGGCAAGATCCATGCATATTAGTTCTTTAGAAAATTTAAATTCTACCAGACCTCCTATTTTTTATAGAAATGGTTATGAGTACTGGAGAGATAGGATGAAGACTTTTGTTATTAATACTGGAGTTGATAACTACCTGATGCTGACAGGAGACTATAATATTCCTGATAAGGAATTGAGAACTTTTACTAATCAGGAGAAAGTAGAATATCAAGATAATTTCAGAGTCAGAAATACATTGCTATATTCCATGACCAGAAACATCTATATTCAAATATCCTCATGTGAAGCTACAAATAGTATCTGGAAGAAATTTGGAATTACACATTTTGGAACTTCTAAATTTATAGAGACAAGAAGAGCTATGTTGATAGCTGAATATCATGGCTTTATCTTTCCTTATAAAGAACCCATAAGAAAAGTTCAGCAAAGGTTCATGACCATTGTAAATAGATTACAGTATATGGTAGAAAAAGTTCTTTATGATGAAATACTTGTTGACAAAATCATAGACATCATTCCTAATTAATGGGAGTCCAAGAGGACATCAATTGATGAGAACAGGAAAGTCACCCAGATTTACTTAGATGAGATTTTTGGAACTCTTCTTCAGAAAGAGACTAAAATGAAGAGAGATGAAAATAATATTAAGAAAAAGAATATAAATGGAAGTGTTGCATTCATAAAAACTTCTAACCATATGAAATCCAAAACTCCAGAAAGAGTTACTAGATCAAAGTTAAAGAAAGTTACTATTCAGTCAAAATCTAGTGATACAAAAAAATCTGAGAATGAGTTAGCTAATCTTGTTTAGAGAATGAACAAGATAGTAGCTTAGAAGAACTATCAAAATAAGTTTAAGAAGAGAGACTACAAATAAAAGAAAAATGGGGAAGTTACTTGCTACGAATGCAGAAGAACATGTCATATCAAACCTGATTGACCTCTTTTGAAAAAGAAGGATAAGAAGGAAAGGAATTCAGAGAAAAACAAGAAGAAGTTCTACCATTCTAAGCACAAGAAAAGTCTTAAAGCAAACGATACATGGAGTTCTAGTTATGGAGACTCTTTAGAAAGTGAATCTTATGAATACGAATCATCAGCATAGAAAAATATCAGATTCATTGCTACTAGTTCATTCCCAAATACTTGTCTTATGGCCAAGGTACGCTCTGTCGAGGCTTTAACAAATTTATCTCTTGATAAGAATAATTATCCTGAAGATATTACTTCTGATGAAGATACTTCATCTTTAGATAATGAAGAAATACCTTCGTATGAAGAAGTATCCAGATTTTCCAAGTTGTTAGAAGCAAAAAATTATAAAATTTCTAAGAAACTAGACAAGGAAAATACTAGAGAATAAGTTCTTACAAAAGAGATTTCATATCTCACTAGAGATCTTGAAGATAAGGATGAGCTCCTAGAAAAACTTTCTAAAGACCTTAAGAAAGTGAATTCTAAAAAGGAGATATCATTCTTCAATTTATCGGAACATAAGATCAAATTACTTATATTTTCACAAAATATTTACCATTCAATATATTTGAATACATTAAATAGAAGTTAGGAATGATAACTGTAAGGTAATATTTCATGTTAACTTTCTATTGAAACCAATCACCTTACAGTAAATAACTCCTTTTCATGGGGGGGTACACTTTCTTATTAGGTAATCTAAATTTTTTTCCTAGTCTAAAATTTTTTCATAGTCAAATTATTTTCCGTATTCAAAATTTTCGTAATAATCATTTTCATTCTTAAATTTTTTTTAATGAAGATTTTTGTACTTAAAATTTTCGTAATAAAGATTTTCGTACTTAAAATTTTTGTAATAAATATTTTCTTACTTAAAATTTTCATAATGAAGATTTTTTCACTTAAAATTTTTGTAATAAAGATTTTCATACTTAAAATTTTCGTAATGAAGAATTTTGTACTTAAAATTTTCATAATGGATATTTTCGTATTGAAAATTTTCATAATCAAAATTTTTGGAATCTAAAGTTCTTCAAGAAGAATTTTCCTCAATACAAATAATCTTAATAGCAATCCAAAAGGTATATTTCCTTTCTTAAATTTTCGTAATCATATTTTACTTGTTGATATTATCATCTGTTTTTAAATTTCTGTATTCACTTTTTCTTAAATCCGAAAGTTTTTATTAAAAACCTCAAAAGATCAGATTCTATCAAAATCTCCTTCCAGCTATCATCTCAACTGTCAGATCTGATCAGAAGGTTTTTCAACTTTTGGATTAATTATAGAAGCTGAAATATCGCCCCAAATGCCTATATAAAGGAACCCTCGATGGTTTTCCCACATCTAAACTAAAGCCTTGGCGTGATGAAGCTCTGCCCTCCTACATAAGCTCGTTCCGAACTTCTCAAATCTTTCTTACTTCCAAATGTCGGCCGAAGTCTCCTCTCAGAAAGATATTTCAACTGCCAAACCAATCTCTGAATGTAAGATATACAGAGAAAGGTTGGTGGATCCAAAGTTTTTTTTGAATTATAATTCTATTATCTCCAAGAATATAAAGCTGAATGGATGGGAAAGTGTTTTCCTTTCAAAACTGAAAGCTCAGGATTTGGTATAACTGGATTTGCTAATAGAATTCTATGAGTCAGTAACTTTCTTCAAGGAAGAATTTAGGAGAAAATTTTCTTTCAAGTGTTATGGAAAGACATATTCACTTTCTTACACCAAGGCTGCAAGCTTTGTTGGTATTCAATATGAAGGGGAATATGAGTTTTGTTCCCACAAGCTGCCCGATGTTTAATAAAGTTTTGATAAGGTAAATTCCATGGCTTGTCTTAATCTATCAGAAGTAAAGACTCCGAAGATTCTTCAGCTGACTACAAATTTTCAGATTCTTGAATTTTGGGTTTAAGGATTCATCATACCGAGAAAACGAGATAAGGACACTTTGAAGAAAAGTGATATGTACATTCTATATTTCTTGGTAAACCTAAGAAAAATAAACTTGGTAAAGCATATCTTGATCATTATTGAGAACATAAAGAATGGAAATCTAAAGGCTCGGGTTATTATGTATCCATCCATTCTTTCTAAGATGATTGTTCGGTGTCTAGAATCCTTCAAAATTCCTTACATATCTAAGTCGAGGAATTGAAAATTTATTCTTTTAAGTGATGATACTTTGAGAAGAATGAAAGTTGGATTTTCCATATAATCTCTAGAATTATATGACTTTCCTGAGGAATAATATGAAGCTATTTCAAAGAAACAGGAGGTGGATAAGACCTCCAAAAAGGGTGGAAGGAAGAGGAAATTGAAGGATGTGGAAGAGAAGGTAAAAACCCAATGGATAAGGAAACCCAATATACACCACTGAAGGCAAAGAAACAAAAAGCTTATCCTGATGAAGTTGTAGAAAAGTGGAGAGAAGATAAGAAAAATCAAAAAGAAGGGGAGCCTAAGTTTGTCCTGAACCCTGCTGAGGCAAAAGCTTTGAAAGAAAAGGCTTCTGAGAATCTAGATAAAGAAGAGAAAGAAAATAATAAAAAGAAGTAGTTGTATGAGGCTGAGATAGTTCAATCCCTTCTAAAATCTACTAAGAAAGAATCTGAGAACATTCTAGTACTATAATCCTTCTTGATAGAATCATTACCAGAAACTTCGGAAAAAAGTTTGTAATTCTAGAAAAACATCAAGAAGAAGTTATTGAAGAAGAATAAGTTCAAGAAAAAGTAGTGGAAGAAGAAGAAGAAGAAGTAAGCAGTGTTGATACCAAAGATCTGATAAAGCAAGTTGATGATTTTCATGAGAAGGAAATCCCATCTGAGAAATTATCAATCTGAACCTCTCAAGCTGAATCATCAAAGCTTGATACTCCTGGGAAGGATGAATATAAGGGTGAAGATGAAGTAAATAAGTTGTTTGAAGAAGAAATTATCAATAAATATTTCATTAATCTAGAGGATGTTGAGACAACATTAGAGAAAGAAGAGATAGATGAAGACAAAATCAAATATTTGTCTAATAGTGAACACAAATCACCTGATCAAGAAGAAGCCATACCGGAAACTGATTAGGGAAAACAGGTGGTAGTTGATACACCTACCAAGGTTGTGGTAAAGAAGAAAGTAGTTGGTGGTTATTCAAAGAGGAAAGTTGCTGAGTTAGAGAAATAAACCTCACCAAGAAAAATTTCTAATTCGTAATCATCCTCCCTTGGACATAATTTCGTAGTCCAATCCTTGAAGAATCTTGTTGGCACTATTCCAATATTTCTCAATATAGACTCCAGATGCAAAATGCTTCAACATTCCTTAAATCATAAATCATATTATTATCCATGTTGATGGATAAGTGCATCAAGCTTGAGGCCGATTTCAAAACCTTTTTCATAAACTATAAAGCCCACAAAAGATCTTGCAAGAATATGACCAGTTGGTCAAAGAAAACTATAGAATACATGAGAATTATTGATGAGTTCCAAGAAAGTGTCACAGATTAATTTGACACCGAAGTTGTGAAGAACAAGGATATCAAAAATATTCTTGAGTAGAAGCTAACTCTGGAACAAAATTCTCGGATTAAAGAAGTAAAAGATCTGAATGGGAAGTTATATTCAGTTGATCAGATTTGGAAAAGAGAAAGGGATCTCAGGATTGAGATATAAGTGAAGCTTGCAAAGCAGTTAGAATCCTTAAAGTCTTAGGCAGAGGTTCTTAAGGCTCAGGAAGAAAGAATAAAAGCATTAGAAAAGAAAATAGAAGATTAGGAATAGCTTCTCAAACGTATAGAGGAAGACCAAAAAGAACTCAAGAAGCTCAAAAATATAGTAAAGAAGTTGATGCTGAAGGAGAAGGAAGGATAATATTGTTCAATTCCGATCTTTTTTTGTATTCCTTCCTTGTATAAATTTTTCCAATCATAATGAAATTATGGTTTTCTCTTTATATTTTTGGTTGTTTAGTACTAATATTTTACGTACCATATTTTCTTTTCTATTCCCTTTAATCCTTTTTGAAAATCACAAAGGGGGATAAAGGAATGATAAAAAAGAATAATAAGTAAAAGAAGAAATTTCCCTAAGTGAGGGGGAGTTAATCTAAGGGGGATTTCTTATCCAAGAAGATTTTTGGATGAAATAAAATGCTAAGTTTCAATCATAAAATCAAGAATACGATTCTTAGTGTTTCTAAATCCTAAGGGGGAGTTATTTGTATTAATCATTTCCCATGTTTAAAGGGAGATAAGTTTTATTTACAATTCCATAACATTTCTAAGTCCTTATATTCTTTTTCATAAGGATGTTTGTGCTTTCCAAAAAAGGGGGATATTTTTGAGTCAATAAGGTTGCCTTATGAATTTTCCATTCCTTTATGTTTGGGGGAGATTTTTGATTCAATAAGGTTTCCATTTCTAAGTCCTTATATTCTTTTTCTTCATGTTTTGAAAATCACAAACACCTTATCTTAAAGAAAAATTTCATTTTCGCTAAGATTTTACTTGATAAGGAAAATTTTCCTTCCTCAAGGAAAATGTATCCTTACTATGTTTTCATTGTTCATGTCTCAATCTAACAAATTTTATTTCTAAGTATAAAATTTTGTTTCACATCTAAAACCTTGGAATCCTATAAATACTTAGATATAGATCATTCTGTTTTCAAGATCTGAATTCTGGTTCCGAATTCTCTAAATTCAGACTCCGAATTTTCTAATTTCAGACTCCAAACTTTCTAAGATTAGACTCCAAACTCTCTGAATTCAGATTCTGAACTTTCCAAGTTCAGACTCCTAATTCCTTAGAATTCTATATCTGAATTTCTCAGAACTCAGACTCTAAAGTCTATAGAAATCTGATTTTGAATTCCTAAGAAACAAAATCTGAATATCCTTGTAATATAGACTCAAAATGTTAACTTGCTTAGACACCGAATTCTATTTTTTCCTTAAATTCTGAAAAATAGTTTTGGTTAAGAAACCATATTTTTACTTACCCTTGTTTGAGTTATAAAATGATGTCGTGCATTCTATTATTTATTAACTATTGTTTAAGTGACACGTATACAGGTCCCTCCAAAATTCAAGGAAAAATATGATTGTTGGAGGAGGGAGCCGACCGTTGAAGATGTACCTATAAATATGAGCTCATTTGAATGAGTTCAACACTTTTAAACAACTGATTAATAGTTCTATGAATCTAGAGATTACATGTTTCTGAAGTGATTTCTATAGAGATAGGCTCTTTCAAATCTTAGTGCTTTGTGCGGATGTTGTGAACAACTTGTTTGGGTGTGAACAACTAGTTCAGACTTGCTTTGTGCAGACTCTGATCATGCTTACCGTGGGCTTCTGGGTATGGAAGACAGAGGTTCCTATCTCCTTCTAAATTGAGGGCTTTCGGGGATAACAAGATAGATGAAAATCTTCATATTTAGGGCTTACCTAGGTTTGGGTAAGATATATTTTCTTGAAAGTATAAATCAAGGGACCTTTATCCAAGGTTGTCGGATGCCCTACTCTTTGGGTTAAAAGATTTCTATACTTTTTTATTATACTATTTCATGTTTTTTTTCCACTGTATTTTGGTTGTTAAGTAAAGTATAACTATCTTATAATTTCTTATACTTGTACTCTGATTAAATAGGATTCTATATTCTTTAAGTTAGAATCTTTGTTTTGTAAACTTTTCTTAAGTTTCATTTCCATAACCACATTTCTAGAATCTCATTTCCAGAACCACATTTCCAGAATCTCATTTTTGGAACCACACTTCCGGAATCAATCAAGTTTATAGAACTTAGAGCTTTTGTGAATTTACCTTGTTTAACTTTGTTAAACAATATCATCTTTAAAAGTTCCTAAAGAATTTTTAAAGTATACAATTCACCCCCATCTTGTATATTAAGCATCTACATCATTATTTTGATACTATAATTAGTATCATTTCAATCCTACAACAATAATCACACCACACAAAAATTGTTTTACCCAAGGTGAAATAGAATCCAATAATAACAACACATATCAATAACAATAATCCCACCCTAGGTACTTGGATTTTACCCTCGTACATGGGTTAGCTAATCCCATACATGAGCTCTTAACTAAGACCCAACTCATCATATTCTTCTATCTACCTTTACTAAATATTAAGAAAAAAGAAAAATAAAAGATAACCCCTTTGATGCCACTTTGTAACATCCCTACCCATGTTCCGCACACCGGTGCCATGAGTCGGTCCACTATGTGACCTTAAGCACGCCTCCCCATAATCCAGAGACTGCTAAATAGCAGTGAGGGTCTAATAACGATCATGGGGATACTATACCCTCTTTTTATTAGAGTAATAAACCAATGTCAATAATAAAATAACCAAATTAAATTCCATAAATAGGATAATTCTTGTATCACAAGATAACCAAAACTGGAAATACAATATCAAAACTGAATAATAGACATGTCATGCAAAAGTATGTTCCAAGTGTTAAAATGAAACTAAAAATTAAAGACACTAAAAACTCCCAAGAGGATCTCTAATCACATCCCTAATCCATCCCAAACCATATATCTAACACAGGGCCTTTTCCCTTATCCTATCTTTCAAATATGAAGTCTATTTAGGTACCGTTCAGGAAGCATAAGTAGTGTGTGAGTACAACTCAGTAGGCCACCACCAACATTGTCTAAAACAATATCTGGTCAAATAATAGTGTTTATAGTTTTATAAATAATTAATTACAATGAATAAGTAATTAATTAATACATTATCAATTAATATTTATTAAACCACATAAACCCTTAGGTTCCCGTAGACACGTGTACCTCAATACCTTCTTTGGCCCATACTGGAGCCCAAACTATCCCCAAGGGATATCATTTCTAAGAATAACATTGTTACCATTCTTTATCTCAATCAACACATGAATTCCATTGTTACCATTCATTGTCTCAATTAACACATGAATTTCACTTTTTCCATTCATTTTTCTATAACATATATGAATGTCTATGTTACCATTCATTATTAAAATTAACACATGAATTCCATTATTACCATTCATTTTTCTATAACACATATCAATGTCCATGTTACCATTCATTATCACAATTAACAAATGAATTCCAATGTTATCATTCATTGTTCTATAACACATATGAATGTTCATGTTACTATTCATTATCACAATTAAAATATATCATAAAAACACATTAATTAATTCAAAATTTAATTAATCAAACTCAAAAATTGGATATTCACATCAACTCATAAATTAAATCAATAATTAATTAATCTTATCCTTCTCATTGATAATTCAACAATTATTTCATCACATCAATCCCCTTAAGTAATAACCTAATTAATTAATCACATCAATTACATTAATTATTTCACTAATTAATTAATAAATATTCACAAAGTCAATATTCCATAATTAATTCAATAATTAATTATTCAGTTCACATTCTTATCATCCCATAATTAGTTCAAAAATTAATTATTCAATTCACAATTCAATATTCTGATAATTAACTCACCAATTAGGTTTCCCCAAATTAATAATCTCAATATCTCATAATTAAATCAATAGTTAATTATCTAAAATAAACAATATAAATATATCATAATGAACTAAGAATTTAATTATCTTAAATAAAGAATCTTGATGTCTCATAATTAATTCAAAAATTAATTATCCAAAGTCAATAATCCCAATATCCCCAATTTTACATGTGCTTTAATTTATTATTTATAAAAATTAATTAATTCAATCAATAACTCAATTACTAAACATCTAATAGAAATTCTACAGTTACATACACATAATGGAAATCAATACTTTTGGATTTGAATTATAGACCATCTATTTCAATTCATTGATGATTGATAGCCCTACAGAAATCCCCAATTTGAATAGAATAATGATGTAGCATGAGATCCAGATCGAAAACCTAAATCCAAGATTGAAAAAATCAAGATCCGTTAATTCTAGATCTATATTCACAATTCTTATATCTAGATAAAACAATAGATCTATATCCGAACAAAAATAGGGAAGAACAACCTTCAATGGATGAAAAAAGAATGGGGGAGAAAGGAAACTACACGAAATGAGATCCTCTTACCCATAGGGGTGTAGATCTTCAATCCAAGATTTAAATCATAGATAAAGGAGTTGTAAATGGATTGTAATCTACCTAGAGGGATCCAAAATTTTGAAATAAAAAATAGGGTCAAATGGGGGTCGATTTGGGATTAAAATAGGTCCTTAGGAAATTTTAAAATAAATTTTTGAGTGAATTAAATTCCCACACATGGTTTGTTAGGTAGAGGAACATGGTTTCCCCTAACCATGTGCCTTAACCATGAACCTCTTTAAATGGGGTGAACCATTTCTCCTTTTAGGGTTCATGGTTTGACAAATTGTGCACCATCCATGAAAAAACCATTATGTCCAGGGTAACATGGTTTTCTAGGCCAAGGTGCATGGTTAGGGAAAATTGTGCACCAACCTTTCTCTACCCTCTTTCTTACATTTTTATCAAATTTTTACCCAAAAGAAACCCAAAGTAAAACCCAAAGAAAATATACTCAAAATAAGGAAAAAGAGTACTTGTAAATGAGCTCGAGGCATCTCCAGAAAAGGTTAGAGTTTTATAATGATGGGATGGTATATTTCACTTGATCACAATTCAATGTCTTTAGGATGATTAATATTTCTGAGATAGTCAACAAAACCCATATTACATAGTAGAATTTGGGTAAAGATGATGTTAGGAACTAGGGAAGTTTAGTACCAAGATTAGTCAGTGTTTCTTATAGTCATTGAAAGTGATGTTTTGAGGTCACTCATGGGCTTATCAGCAGCCAATATCCATGTGGTAATATCATTATTATATATCACCTATGCAGGAAACCAAGACATACAAAACCATAGTGTATGTAATATCCAATTGAATGTAGAGGCTGAAATAGGATGGGGAATATTCAGTGCTTCTACGGGACTTTTCAATCAGTACCTAGAAAGAGGGGATCTATACCTATCCCACGTTCTATAGTGGAGCCTATAGTATCTCACCAGAATGGCGGATGGAATACCACCAACTGCTCGGGCTGAGGTGGAGCTCGAGGAATAGGTAATCAGACTCAGGACTACCAATGCCAACATAGTGTGCCTACTCAGGGAAGTTAGGCTATAACTCAAGGATATGGTACGACCGAGTTATATGCAGTATAGTATATGCTAAAGGAGCATATCACCAGAAATTATACTATTTTAGGTACTATTTTAGTAGCCTCTACATTATTTTCTTCTTTAATGGACACAGGAACATCACAATATTTTATATTTGCGGCAATCATGGAGATCCTAGGCCTCAATATGGAATTCTTTTATGGTGTGATGATACTCAATACCCCATTAGTAATCCAATCAAAGAGAATTCTCTGATGTAAAGATTGTACCCTAGATATAGTTGTATATCTCTTCATTTGGAATTGCTTCATCCTTGACATGGTAGGGTTTTATTTAATTATCAGGACGGACTTGTTAGTTTTTTATCGATCCTATATTGACTGCTATTGTTGGAGGGTGACATTTAAATCGCCATACGGAGGTAGACTTATTCACAAGGGAGGATGGGATGCCCATGCATCTTGAGAAGGACCTAAGCATCATGGGTTAGGAAGAGTGACATCCCATATTTATAGTATCTTCATATATGATTAGGGTTTATGAACTACTACTTTCCATCCTATAGTGGATTGTTACAGGGATGTCTTCCCTGGTGATTTTTCTAGGCTACCTCTAGTGAGAGTAGTGGAATTCACCATTCAGTTAGTGCTAGGAGTAGCACTAGTGTCTATTCTATTGGGACCACTTTTTGTATAAGGTTGTATTTGTTTTAAATAGTTGTCAATGAAGATAAAAATGAAGGAGATCAAGAAGTACTCCAATGAAATGGAGGAATGGAAATTCAGATGATTTTTGTACTGATCATAAGTTCAAAGAACACGTGTCAAAGGTGACACATTGTTTACAATAGTGCAAGGGATTGGAATTCTGAGATGGCCATGCACTTCACATTGTATCAAAATATGATGATGCTAAAGTTGATCTATCAAAGGATATATATCGTGATAGGGGAGTTTGTGTTGAAAGAAGAAGAGTTGCTGAAGGATACAAATCACCAAAAATAAGTGTTTTTGAGGTGATCGTGCTTGTTGACAAAGAAAACAAATGAAATACAAATTTGTTGACAAAGGAGATTCCATGGTGGCATGTCAAGTTCAAGGGATGTGGTTAACAATCCATTTTTGATTCAAGAATGTCGACAAAGGAATGGATGATCTGGAGGCGGTACAAAAAGAGCAGATACAAGGTGGCGCTATTTTTCAGTGTTTGCCAAAATTTTGGGCTTGAAAATCAACAAATGGAGAAAAGTGGTTTTGGCAAAGAGACTTGAACACCATGTACTTTAAGAAAAGGTAACCTGCATGCCTAGTGTTTTTCAAGGCCAGAACATGGAAAATAGCAAAGGAAAGAGGGTCACGCAAGTATTGGGTTGGTCACGCAAGTGACCTACGCGCCATGAAGAGACTTGCGCGCTGGTGCCTAGGAGGATTGGAAACTTGCCGCCTACTATTTTTCAAGATTAGAACATCAAAATATGGCAAGGTAAAGAAGGTCACGCAAGTATTGGTGTGGTCTCGCAAGTGAGTAGTGTGATAGAGACTTGGGCGGATGGACTTGTGTGCCGAAACCTGTGCACCACCATGTAGGGTATCTGAATACCTATAAATAGAGGAGCACCCCTCTTCATTCGGTACAAAGTTCAAGACTTAGATATTGTTCGAGCTCTCTTCGTGCTGGTGGTTGAGATGCACAAGTGGTAGTTGGGTCGCGCAAGTAGAGGTTGTGCACCGGTTGTTGGCTATGCGCCCAAGGCTGTTTGGGAGAGAAAGGAAGTGAGTCACGCAGGTTTGAAGTTGAAGAAGGCGGTGTCGCGCAGGTGGTTTAGTGATACCTGCGTGCCAGTTTGGACTTGCGCGCCAAAGACCTGCGTGCTGTATTGGGACTTACGCGCCGGGCTTGGGGAAGATCGCCAGGTGCTGTTGGAGTATGCCCATATTTTTGGAGCTGCACAAAAGCTGGAAGATTGTTCGATACCTTCAGTGCAACAGATAATGTATTCATTTGTGAAGACGGAAGAGCTGTGAGTAATTCAGTTTTATGAAGAGAAGTGGTACCATACACACATGACTGGTGTTTAACACCCTTGTTGTGCTTTGTGAATAGAAGAAGAACGGTTCATGAAAATAAACTCAAATCTGCACAGAAAGAGGGTAATATGTCAATACACTTAGGTGTCAGTATTGGGAATCAAAGGAAGAGAAGAAGAAGATTTAGTACATTCAGTTATTTCACAAAAGAAGAAGATTGAATACAAAAGAGAATCAACTCAGTCCTCTGATGCAAGCATTGTCTCATGCTGAACAGGAGACAAAGACTTCAATGCAAATCTATTGAAGAGACCTTTACATCTATAAATTGAGTGTGACTTCACCAAGGGCAGTGAGCCAGGGGGAGTCAACGGGAGTGACCCGAGGGAAGTAGTGAGCTATCCCTGAACCTTTGTAAAGGCAGTGAGCCCGGGACAGAGTGACTGTGCCCAAACCTTTGTAATCCAATGTTAGTGAAGTATAGTGGAATTTGGTACGACCGGTGACTTGTCGGCGTATGCTCCTTGGACATAGCCCTTAGTGGTGAACCAAGTAAAAATTGTTGTGTCATCTCTTTGCATGTGAATGTTTCATTGCTGATCATATTCATCATACAGGTTTAAATAGTTCCTACCAACATGGGAACAAGATCCATAAGTTTAAAAAGAAGAAGTTGAAAACCTGATTCACCCCTCCCCTCTCAGGGTGTCCCGGGGTTCTACAAGTGGTATCAGAGCGAAAGGTTCACATGTGTAGGATACTATATAGTAATCCTATTCAGAAGAAGATTTGAGTTTCTTTCCTAAAGTCAACAATGAATAGCAGTCTTGATAATGACTCAGTCATTTCTGAGTAGAAGCCTACATCCAGCAAGACCATGACAAATAGGAAAAAGAAAGAGAATAAGTAGTTGAATAAGTCCCTGATATCCAAAGAATATGCAGTATTTAGTTCTCCTTACCCTTCCAATAATGAAGAAATATCAGGTTTGGAAAGTATCGAGCTTTTGGCTCGTGATTCTACCACAGGAATGGAAGACACTCATATTGCAAGTGATCAGGAGAAATTAATAAGTTTTCTGAGTGATATTCCTGAAGAAAGATTTGATCCTATTTTTAGAATATTTCAATGCATGTAGGCTGAGATCAATTGATTGGAAAGAGAAGCTGATAATTTGGAAAAGGGCTTGGAAGGAAAAATTCTTGAACGTTTAAAGCTCACCAAATAGATTAAAGTCTTTGAAGAAAAAGAGGAAGTCAATAAGACTCTAAAAGAAATGATCCATGCACTTGAAGCTGAGCTGAAGAAGAGAAATGGAGTCAAGAGTTTTTGTTTGGAAGAAACTTCCAAGATATTAAAGGAACTTTACTCTTTGTTAAAAAACAAAGTTAAGACGCGTGAAGATGAGGTTGAAAGGTTGAAGAAGACTTGTGAAGAGAAGATGATCATGATTTAAGATCAGAAGATCATCCTCAATATTGAAATTCAAAAATTGGAAGCCCAATTGACAAATCTTAAGAAGACCCATATTGAGACTTCATAAAAGAATGAAACAGGATATGCTATTACTCAATGTTAATTGGAGGATACTAAAGATGAAATACCTCCAACATGTGACAAGAAGATTATGACAACTCTTGATTATCCATATCAAGAAACAATATCTGTTTCCATTCAATGCACACTGGAGGATGCTAAAGCCAAAATACCTCCAACATGTGATAAGAAGATCATGACTTCACTCATTGATCTATCATAATCAACTGAGAAACTGAAGGTACCATCCAATCCATCTTTTACTCATGTTTCTAAATACTTTCCCACAATCAGTGCAGGCTGGAAGAAAAATTCTAAACAAGTATGGATGAGGAAAGGTGAGGAGAAGAAACCTACCACCATGGTTAGGGTGGATGGGAAGAAAAAGGAGGAAGTTGGTTCCTCAAATAGAGTACAAAAAATTAAGAAGAAGGCCTAAAAACATCATACAGAAGATACAAAGAAGAAAAGATTTTTGGGTCAATGTTGGTGCTGCAACAGATTTGGGAATTGTGTACTGGATTGTTGGTACAATCCCTTTAATGGAAAATCACAAAGAAAGCATGTATCAAAGGGAAGAAATCCAGAGAAGAAGAATCAACATCTGTAGGTCCAGAAGCATCTGTTTACAACAAACAGATTTGGAATGCTTGATAACATCTGTGATGTATGCAACGGCAGCGGTCACAAGGTAGGTACATGCCCATATCAACATGCTTTCACTGTTGATAAGAAAAGAAGACCTCCAATGTCGTCTAAGTATGAATCAAGTACCTTGGGAAGAAATAAAAAGAATAGTGTGAAAACACATTTTCCCAAGAATATCTCAATTAGGGAAGCTGAGAAGACCCAGGATTTTAGATCAATAAAATTGAAGGGTCATTCATCCACAAGAGAAACTAAGAGAGATGAAACTCCGATGAACCGATGTGGAAGATCCAAACCTGTTGCAACAGTTCCAAATGACATGTTGGTCATCTGGACAGAAGATTTGGAAAGAATGAGGAAACTTGTAAATGAACAAGCCAGAGCTAGTGGTAAAGAAAAAGAAAAACTTTCACGTGATGAAGACAGAGTGCATGAGAGATTGAAACCAAGAGAAACACACGTGTCAAAGAAGTTCTATGTGAGAGATGCATGAAATATGGTCACATTGCAAAAGGTTGTCTAACCATTATACCAGAGCAAGAAGCAGCCCTCAAAAGGAGTAAGTATATATCATTAAAGAGGGTTATTAAGCAGAATAATTATCCACACAAAGAAGAAGATAATGTGAAGAGAGCCATGCCACTTCAACACATATCCAAACATATGTTCAAATGTGCAGGCATGAAGACTGGAGTGAACAGAGGAACTTGGTTGATAAAAGAACCTCAACCATGCATCTCATATTGATGAATCAAGGAGAAACCACCTTATTCCCTTAATCATTTGTGTATTGTATTTGTGCTAATAATGTAGGGAATTGAAGGTGAAACATGCTCTCAGGGGGAGAACCCGAGAAGTAGTGAATGTTGTCAACTCTTAATAGCTAAGCTGAAGGATTTTCTATCCTTGGATGATTATTCAATTGATATTCAAATATTAAGATGATTAAGGATCACTCTTGATGAAGATGATGAGGAGTGTTTCCCTTGAGGAGGAGAAAAATGAAGAAGCTTCCAAAATCACTATTTCAATCAATATCAACTCCAGCTGGTATCAAATGCAGTTACTCTGTAAATTTCATGAAGAACATGTCATTGGAGAAGGTATGTAATTTCTCAATCTCTATCCCTTGGTTATTCAGAACAAAGATCATTCTACAAATGGGGACTAACCAAATTGATCAGTGACATAAGAAGAATGGAAGTGACCCAAGGCCACTTATCCTGCCAATTGCACTTGAATGTTTTTGATCTGTTTGCTGATGTGAGTGCAGGAGTTTCAAGTTGATTATTCCCTATCCCATTTGATCTCTTTATACTGAAATAAAAGTGGTAAACCCTTGAAGACAATATACATTTGTTCTCATCTCATGTGGTATCATGATCTGTGAATAATGGATAGCCTTGTTGTCTAAATCAAATCCTCTTATTTTCTACATCGATCATTTCTCAAGTAGACTTAGAGTGAAATGATAAATGAAAAATTGCTTAAGTATATATTGATACCCTCCCTACCATGAGCTTTGTATTTCTTATCAATAAGGGGGAGATAAAGTTAAATGAATGTTTGAAAAGAAAAGTTGATTGAAGAGAAGATTCTCATTTTGACATTGACGAATTCATTTCAGAAGATATGTAAGGTATTGACAACAAAATGCAGAGGGGGAGATTGTTGGGACCACTTTGTGTATAAGGTTGTATTTGTTGTCAATAGTTGTCAATGAAGATCAAAATGAAGGAGATCAAGAAGTACTCCAATGAAATAGAGGAATGAAAATTCAGATGATTTTTGTACTGATCATAAGTTCAAAGAACACGTGTCAAAGGTGAAACATTGTTTACAAAAATTCAAGGGATTGGAATTCTGATATGGCCATGAACTTCACATTGTATCAAAATATGATGATGCTAAAGCTGATCTACAAAGGATATATATCGTGATAGTGGAGTTTGTGTTGAAATAAGAAGAGTTGCTGAAGGATACAAATCACCAAAAAGAAGTGTTTTTGAGGTGATCGTGCTTGTTGACAAAGAAAACAAACGACATAAAAATTTGCTGAAAAAGGAGATTCCATGGTGGTGTGTCGAGTTTAAGGGTTGTGTTTAACGATCCATGTTTAATTCAAGAACATCGACAAAGGAATGGATGATCTGGAGGCAGTACAAAAAGATCAGATACAAGGTGGTGTCGTTTTTCGGTGTTTGCCAAATTTTTGGGCCTAAAAATCAACAAATGGAGAAAAGTGGTTTTGGCAAAGAGACTTGTGCTTCATGTACTTGAAGAAAAGGGAACCTACGCACCTAGTGTTTTTCAAGATCAGAACATGGAAAAATGTCAAAGGGTCGTGCAAGTATTGGGTTGGTCACGCAAGTGACCTATGCGCCGTGAAGAGACTTGCACGCCGGTGCCTAGGAGGATTGGAAACTTGCGCACCTACTATTTTTCAAGATCAGAACTTCAAAATATGGAAAAGGAAAGAATTTTGTGCAAGTATTGGTGTGTTCGTTCAAGTGAGTAGCGTGACAAAGACTTGGGTGGATGGACCTACATGCCGAAACCTGCACACCAAGGAAAGACTTGTGCACCGCCGCGCAGGGTATCTGAATTCCTATAAATCGAGGAGCACCCCTCCTCATTTGGTACGAAGTTCAAGAATTAGATATTTTTCGAGCTCTCGTCGTGTAGGTGTGGTTGAGCCACGCAAGTGGTAGTTGGGTTGTGCAATTAGAGGTTGCACGCCCAAGGCGGTTTGGGAGAGAAAGGAAGTGAGTCGCGCAGGTTTGAAGTTGAAGGAGGCGGTGTCGCGTAGGTGGTTTGGTGATACCTACACGCCAGTTTGGACTTGTGCGCCAAAGACCTGTGCGCTGTATTGGGACTTGCGCGCCGGGCTTGGGGAAGAGCGCCAGGTGCTGTTGGAGTACACCTGTCTTTTTGGAGCTGCACAAAAGATGGAAGATTGCTCAATACCTTCAGTACAATAGATAATGTATTCATTTGTGAAGACAGAAGAGCAGTGAAAAATTCGGTTTTATGAAGAGAAGTGGTACCGCACACACATGACTGGTGTTTAACACTCTCGTTGTGCTTTGCGAAGAGAAGAATAACGATTCATGAAACTAAACTAAGATCTGCACAGAAATAGGGGAATATATCAATACACTTAGGTGTCAGTATTGGGAATCAAAGGAAGAGAAGAAGAAGATTTAGTGCATTCAATTATTTCACTAAAGAAGAAGATTGAATACAAAAGAGAATCAACTCAGTACTCTGATGCAAGCATTGTCTCATGCTTAATAGGAGACGAAGACTTCAATGAAAATATATTGAAGAGACCTTCATGTCTATAAACTGAGTGTGACTTCACCAAGGGAAGTGAGCCAGGGGGAGTAAACGGGAGTGACCCGAGGGAAGCAGTGAGTTATCCCTGAACCTTTGTAAAGGAAGTGAGCCCGGTATAGAGTGACTGTGCCTGAACCTTTGTAATCCACAGCTAGTGAAGTATAGTGTAATTTGGTATGACCAGCGACTTGTCGGTGTATGCTCCTTGGACGTATCCCTTAGTGGTGAATCAAGTAAAAATTGTTGTGTCATCTCTTTGCATGTGAATGTTTCATTGCTAATCATATCCATCATACAGGTTTAACTAGTTCCTACCAATGTGGGAACAAGATCCAAAATTTTAAAAAGATGAAGTTGACACCCTGATTCACCCCTCCCCTCTCAGGGTGTCCCGGGGTCCTACATATTCTTTCTTACAGGACGGAACCTATAGATCTTCTAGAGCTCAAGAAATAGTTAGAGGATCTAGATTCTAAAGGATTTATCAGTCCTAGTACCTCATCCTGGGTTTCACCTATTCATTTCACCAAGAAAGTGGATGGGACCATTCATTTATACATGGATTTATAATGGTCGAACCAACTTATGGTTAAAAATAAATATCAACTACCTCAAATAGAAACACTCTCAAATCAGCTTTGTGGAGTGAGAGTGTTTTCAAATATTGATTTGAGGTTGGGATATCATTAGGTGTGTATCAATCCATTAGACATACCTCACACAATTTTCTAGAGTATTTATGTTCTATATGAGTACCTGGTAATATCGTTTAGTCTCATGAATGCATCTTCTGTCTTCATAGATCTGATGAATCGTGTTTTCCACCCATATCAGGATTCTTTCATGGTAGTCTTTGTGGATGACATCTTGGTGTATTCTTGTTCTTTACAAGACCATGAAAACTATCTTGGTACCATGATGAATACACTAAGAGAGAACCAGCTTTACACTAAGCTCAGTAAAAACCACTTTTGGATCAATAAAGTCCACTTCCTAGGTCACATCATCATGGAGTCAGAAGTTTCAGTTTACCTATAAAATGTGAGAGTTGTAGTTTCTTGAGAGCATTCCAAGAACATATTTGACATACAGAGTTTCTTAGGGATAGATGGTTATTAAAAATGCTTCATCCATGATTTCTTAGGCCTAGTAGAACCTATTACTGGTTTGAATAAAATGGTGTAAAATTTGTATGGTCAAAAGCCTATGAATAATCCTTTGAGGAGTTGAAGAGATGATTTACTTTAGTACCAATCCTGATTCTATTGGATATAGAAACAAGCTATAATTTTTACTATGATGAATCAGGTATCAGGCTAGGATCTATTATGATATAGGATGAGTGAGTCATAGCATACAGTTATTTTCATTTGATGCCTCACAAGAAGAATTACCCAATTCATGAACTTGAGCCAGCTATTGTAGTTCATGCTCTACACTATTGGATACATTAATTACTTGGAGACAATTTTGTGGTATTCAATGATCAGAAATGCCTCATGTAAATCTTTATACATTGTGATCTTAATATCAAGTAACATAGATGGGTTGAGTATCTATAGTCATTCGATTTTGATCTTTCTTATATTCTTGGGAAATGTAATACAGTATCTAATTCTCTGAACTGGAAGACTCATACACAGGTAGTTCAGGAGGCTAGTGGTGAGTGGAAACTCATGTCCTTGTTTTTATAGATGTACATTGAGGTTCAAGAAGAACATGGGTTGATTATCCTCTAAGCCTTAGAAGTGACCTTCATCCTTATGGAACAGGTGATTATGAGGCAAATTTTTTATCTCGAAGAATTATTCCTTAGGGAATGTATCTCAGATGATGATTCATCTTCTGATTTGACTATGGATGGGGATGATACTTTATTCTCTCATGGGTGTATTTGGGTCCTAGTAGGCATAATAGAGGAGATGATGTGGGAATTTCATTCCTTTGTTTTTGAATTACATATATGTGTCACCAAGATGTATAGATACTTACACTACCAGTACTGGTGGCTAGCTATAAAATGGGAGATAACTGGTTCTATCACTCGATGTTCCACCTGTCAGTAGGTGAAGGCAGAACATCAAAAAATGGAAATAACCTTATAGCTATTGTAAATTCTCAAGTGGAGATGGTATGATGTATCTATAGACTTAATTATAGAATTGACTATATCACATTTAGGTAATGATACAATTTGGGTAGTTTTTCATCATTTGAAAATATTCACACACTTTTTACCAGTTCAGGAGACCTTCTAGGTAGATGATCTAGGGAGGATATACATTAGGTAGGTCATATGTATTCATGGGTATCCTCATTATATCAAATTTGATAGGTTCAATTTTTCACATATTAGTTCTGGAAGGGGTTGGATAAGGCCTTGGGTATATAGGTTCTTTTGAGCATGGCATGTCACCCTCAGACTGACGGATAGATAGAGAGTATGATCTTGGTGTTAGAGGAAATTCTCTATGCATGTTTCCTTTACTTCAGGGGTTCTTGGGAGAAAATCATACCACTAGTTGAGTTCTCTTATAATAGTATCTTTCAGGATACCATTCATATGGATCCTTACATATCCTTATATGGTAGGCCTTACCAATAAACTCTATGGTGTTTAGAGGTAGGAGAGGCATCTTTTCTTGGACCATGTCTCATTCAAGAGACAATAGTTCAGGTCAAGATAATCAAGAAGTTATTATTTATGGCTCAGTCTAGATAGTAGTCATATTCCAATCGACACTGACAACCTATTGAGTTTGAGGTTGGGTATCAGGTTTACTTGTGAGTTTCACTATGGTTGGATGATTAATGTATTCAGAGCAAGGGTAAGATTTTTCCTTGATTTGTTAGACCCTTTAAGGTTATAAAGAGAATCAGGCCAGTGGATTACTAGATAGAACTTCCTTAGAGATACCTATTTATTCAAGATGTATTTCATTTATCCCATCTTCATCCCTATTATCTAGAATTGTCACACATGTTCCAACCTAATGAGGTTGAGTTAGAAATGTAAGCTTCCTTCAAGGAGTGTCTGTTGTGTATTATGGATTGGAGTGTGAAGACACTCCAAGATAGGTAAGTTCCTTTAGTATGAGTTCTATGGTATCATGGGAAAGTATAAGATGAGACCTAGGAGTGAGAATATGATATATGAGTTTAGTGAATGGATATTTTCTTAGGCGATGCCTCTTTACCCTCAGAAGGCCAACTCGGGGATGAGTTTCTTTAGAGGGGAGTTTGTAATGACCTAAATTTTCTCAAAGGTATAATTCATTTTTTATTTTGGTTTATATACTTTTTTAATGTTGGTAAACATTCCCTATGTCATAAGGGAGGTTCCAGGAACATTTGGGGATTTTTCAGAGCCCAGAGATCCAAGAATTGGGCAAACGGGGTGGGCCACATGGTTAGCATATAGTGTTGGATCTGAATCTACGGATTATACACAAGAGGGGGGTGAATTGTGTCTTTTTACAATCTCTTCAATTTAGACAAATTCTGTTCACTATGCTTTTGCACGATTAAATATGCAGCGGAAAAAGTAAAAGCATGAACACACGGATGTATAGTGGTTCGGGGAACAGAAGGCCCCTAGTCCACTCCACCAACGCTCAAATCCACGAGCTTGGCGATTTTCACTATCTGGTCCTCGTTTCCACAGACCCGTCCACAACTGAGTACAGGCAGTTGACACCTTTACAAGATTCAGGCAAACACAACCTTCCTGGTTCAAACACGAACCCACACAGCTTAGAACGAGAAGCTGATCACTCAAAAATAAAAGGGTTTCGATAAAGAAACACTTCTCCAGTTGTTCTTCACAATTGCAACAGAATGCAATTGACAGTAGATAGATCGTCTTCAGAAAATAAAGATCCGTAATCAAAACAGTTCTGAGTCGATCCAGTTGCAAAAGATATTACCAGAAACTTCACAACTTCAGCAGCAGTAGATTCACAACAGGTAGTCAATGTAGAACACGTGAATCTGCTATCAAGATCTTCCTTCAGTAATAAAGGTCTTACGCTTCTTCTCGATCACCAGAAAAGAACACTTTCACGCAGTCTCTGTTTTCTTGCTCGTCAAAAGATCAATCAGTACCACACACTTTCCTGTGCATATATATATCCGAAGTTTCCAAGATAGAACATATATATTCAAATATGAGAAAATCTTCCGCATAAATAGATCCATGAAAATCTCCTTTAGATTCGCGATATTAAATGAAATAACAGAGCCGTTGTAACTCCCCTGAAGAATCGGCATAAAAAGCTCCGTTTAAATCAATCATTAATCCGTTGTAAACTGTCTTTGATTCAGTCAAAGTCGTATTTAAGAATCAGCTCGAAATCCGCCTAATAATCCTCTTGATTGACTAATTCAAAAGGAAATATCGTCTGTCAAAAATATCCCGACGCCAAACGTAGGGTTGATGACGTGGCTCCAAACGTAGGGTTCACAAACGTAAGGTTCATAACGTAAGGTTCAGAACGTAAGGTTGAACATACATACTTTCTCTTCAGCATTCAAACGTAGGGTTGATCATCCATACTTTGTCTTGCTTCAACTCTCCAAAGAACGTACGGTTGATTATAAAAGTAAGGCTGATGATCCATACTTTTGAGAAACAAACTCAACACTGAAAACTAACGTACGGTTTCTCTTCCATACTTTTCAACAACGAAAACGTAAGGTTCCTTCCAAACGTAATGTTCTTCTTCCATACTTTTCAACAACGTAAGGTTCATTAACCATACGTTTCAAAATAACATAAAAAGTAAACTTTTCATCCATACGTTACGTTCATCAACGTAGGGTATGAACAGTGATTCCAGTACGCGCTAAAATTGATCTCGCGCTACAGTGATTCCAGAATACGCTAAAATTGATCTCGCGCTACAGTGATTCCAGAATACGCTAAAATTGATCTCGGAATAAATGAAGTATAAAATCTCGTTTATATAAAATAAATTCCTGCAAAATACTCAACGAAATAATTAGTAAATAATTAAGGGTATTTGTGAGCATCAAAATCATCATAAAGAGACAGAGTATTATTTAAAATAATCTCCCCCTTTAAAAAACATTATTTTGATTTGTTTAAAAACAATACATTGCTCAACAATCTCCCCCTTTTTGATGATCACAAAACCCATAAAATAATAAAACTAATTTAATTGCAATCTTGATTGAAAAAAAGTTTTATAAAATTTTAGAATTTTGAAAGTATTAAAACAATATTTAACTATAAAATTTCTCCCCCATAACTCTCCCATAAAAATAAATTTTCAAATAGATAAAAGATAAATGTCGTATATATCCAAATGCTCCTATATATCCAAATTTCTTCATAGGAAACGAATGAATTTAAATGTTGTGTTTATCCAAATTCTCCCCCTTTTTTTGATATCAAAAAGAATGAAAAATTACGGATTTGAACACATTCAATATTGCACTGAACTATAAGTAAATTCTATAATTAACTGTGTATGAATAAGTGAATTTTGTATACTGGCTAACTTAATCATAAATCAATAAATAACAAAACAAAAAAGATAAGAAAAGAATTTTCATTCACAAGCTACGACAGTGATATACAGAGGAATCAAGGTTTAGGGATAAGACAGGGAAAAAGGTGTCTATCTCCTTTGAATTGCGGTCTTGATCTCTGTAAACTGTTCTCTGAGCCTCTTCATCATCCCATCTCCTAACTTGATGATAAGATCCCTGTTCTCCTGAGTCATATGAATATCTTCAATCAAATTAACTCTGAAAAACTCATGCATTCTTTCTTCTTTTTCAACAAAAAGAGCCAGCTTTTCTGATAACTGATTCAAAAGAATCCTAATCGGTTGCTCTCCAGATGTCAACTGATCTACCAAAAATTTCTGATTATCCAGCAAAACTGACAAAGGGGCACTATTACACTGAAGATCGTGTAATCTGTCACTCATATTGCTCAGTGCTCCAGTAATTGCTTGAAATCTTCGAATCAAATCAGGTGAAGAACCTGATCCACTCACAGCACTATTTGCAACAGATTCAAATTTATTCTCCATGTAAATTTTCATCTCAGACAAATCATCTTTCGTTACCATTTCTGATTTCAACTGATCAACAGCATGCAACATATCAGTCTTAAACAAATCTACTTCCTGTCTTGAAACAGTAGATTCTTTCAGCTTCTGAAACTTTAACTGCTCCAAGTTCAGAGAACTTCTGAGACTAACATTCTCAGATTCTAACTGAGAAATACGCTTGTATAACTCAACAACTTCTTCTTTTCTCGAATCAGGGGCACCCTGTGCTTGATTCTCATGTCCAGAATCAGATTGACGAAGCAGGACAAGGGGTAAAGAATCTGCATCTGATTGTTCTTTGTCCTGAAAAGGTTGATCCACTGAACTATTCTTTGAAGCCTGAAACTCTTCCACTGAAAAATCTTCCTGAAGTACCTCTGTATTAACTTCAGAAGTGTGTTCATCACGAACAGTAGTCTCTCTGACTTCTACTGAATGATCAAGAACAATATTTTCATGAACTTCTTGAGGTCGGGCCACTTCTTCACCAGGCACTGCCTCCATAAGTTGTTCTTGTGGAATTGCTTCTTCAACAGCCACAGCAGCAGTTTGAGGTTCTAGCTGAATTTCCGGTTGAGCTACTGGTTCCTCTATCGGTGCAGTCCTCTCCACAACAGCTTCTCTCACAAAGGAATAAGAAATTACAGGTTCAGAAGATTTCAAGACAGGAGAGATAATTTCTTCATCAATTGACCTCTTCCTTCTAGATTGAAGTCCTTCCTGACTTCTCTCTTCCTCAACTTCCTCCATCTCAAAGCGAATTCTCCTTGCCACTGTACTAACCCTTGATTCTGCTTGTCCCTCCTTGGACTTAGCAGGTTGAGCCTGAGCACTCTCCGAGTCTTCCTCAGCTCCAACAGGTAAGAGTTTTCCTTTAATTGTGCTCCAGAAATATCCCACTTTCCTCAAAGTTCCAGCATTAAAAACATTACTGTGGTGACATTTCACCCCAGCACTTACCAATCTGATCATTCCTCTTTTAAATAAAAACAAAGAAATGAACCTTCCATATGGGAAAAAGGTCATTCTTGCTTCACTCTGACAACAGTATCTCAGATATCTTATCATAAATCGAGGAAAATTAAACTTAATATCACTCATCAAAAGATACATTATATACATGTCAGGGTACAGAATTTTCTCCATCTCAGCCATCCTTGGTGCTAAACCAGTCTGAACAAACTTTACTAAGATTTTCTGATCGGGCTCCAAATCTTTAATAAACATCTTCTTTATCACTTTGGTTCCAAACAGAAAAGACATAATGTCTTCAGACTTATGTACAGAATCTCCAATATTCCGTAAATCAAAATGAAAAACTCCTTCATGAGGGCAGTTAAGAATTTGACTTATCTCTACAGATGATATGGAAAAGTCCTTATCCTCTATTTGAGCCAACAAACTGTCCTCCGTATCTCCAAGGCTAAACTGAACAGTTCTAAAGAAATGTCTCATTTCTGCCTCATAAAGAAACTCAGAGTTTTCACTATTAAAAGCTTGCTCAAGGCTTTGAAACGATAGCGCTTGCTTCAACAGCAAATTAGTTTCAAACAGCCATTCTAAATCGATGACTTTACCTTGCAGTATCTTCCGACCAACTACTTTAGATTTCTTTGCAGCACTGCTCTCGGCTTCATCTGGACGCTTAGTCTTTGCCATTTCAACAATGATTTCTGAAGGTTCGTAAGTTTAGGGTTTGAAGATTCAGAAAAGGGTTTTGGAGCAGATGTGCGGTTTTAGGTTTTCGAAAGGGTTTCCGAAAAAGGTGAAAACAGGTTAGAAGGTGAAACGGTTCTGACAGCCTTGATTCCCGTGTAATCACTAATCATTACTTTTATTTAAAACAAAATAAAATTACTTATAGTGGGAAACAAAAAAATTAAACAGAATTCGAAAACAGAATAAGATTAAAAAGAAACTATTTAAAATTAAATAAACCTAACTCCCCCTTAATAAATTCAAACCTTGCCGTGGGAAGTGGTTTAGTAAAAATATCTGCTAATTGATTTTCTGTATTTACAAATTCTAAAAATATATCCTTTTTTAACACATGATCTCTTAAAAAGTGATGTCTTATATCAATGTGCTTAGTTCTAGAATGACTAATAGGATTTTTTGAAATATTAATTGCACTAGTATTATCACATAAAATAGGCGTATTATTGAAATTTAATCCAAAGTCCATAAGAGTGTTTTTCATCCACAACACCTGTGCACAGCAACTACCTGCAGACACATATTCTGCCTCGGCTGTTGACAGGGCAACTGAGTGTTGTTTCTTACTAGACCATGATACTAAAGACTTTCCTAAAAAGTGACATGTTCCTGAAGTACTCTTCCTATCTAATCTACAGCTTCCAAAGTCTGCATCTGAATATGAAATTAAATTAAAATCAGAGGTTTTTGGATAAAGCAGAGATTGATAAATAGTACCTTTTAAATATCTAAAAATTCGTTTAACAGCAGTTAAATGAGATTCTTTGGGATTTGATTGAAATCGAGCACAAAGACATACTGAATACATTATATCTGGTCTACTAGCAGTAAGATATAACAAACTACCAATCATACCTCTATATAACTTGTTGTCCACTGATTTTCCAGTTTCATCCAAATCAAGTTTTATATTAGTACACATAGGAGTTGTAAATGTCTTGCTGTTTTCAAGTCCAAATTTCTTAAGTAAATCAGTAATGTATTTGCATTGATTTAGAATATTTCCAAAATCTTTTTGAAATATTTGAAGACCCAAAAAGAAATTTAATTCTCCCATCATACTCATTTCAAATTCTTTTTGCATTAATTCTGAAAATTCATGACAAAGAATTTTATTGGTTGATCCAAAAATTACATCATCAACATAAATTTGAACCAACAAAACATTATTTTTCACAGTTTTCTTAAAGAGTGTTGGATCTGCTAGTCCAACAGTGAAATCATTTTTCAAAAGAAAAGAACTTAGTCTTTCATACCAAGCTCTAGGTGCTTGTTTAAGGCCATAAAGAGCTTTAGTAAGTTTGAAAACAGAATCTGGTTTTTGAGAATTTTCAAAACCAGGAGGTTTCTCAACATAAACTTCCTCCATTAAATAACCATTTAAAAAGGCAGATTTAACATCCATCTGAAATAATTTAAAATTCATATAAGATGCATAGGCTAAAAGGATTCTAATGGCTTCTAACCTGGCTACAGGTGCAAAGGTCTCATCATAATCTATTCCTTCTTCTTGATTATATCCTTTAGCTACTAATCTTGCTTTATTTCTAGTTATTATCCCTTGATCATCCTGTTTATTCCTAAAGACCCATTTAGTTCCTATTACTGGATAATCATGTGGTCTTTCAACTAATTCCCAAACCTTATTTCTCTTAAACTGGTTCAATTCATCTTGCATTGCTATTACCCAGCTCTCATCATCTAAGGCTTCTTCTATGGTCTTAGGTTCTTGTTGGGATAGGAAAGCAGAGAATTCAACTATGTTTCCAAAGTTTCTTCTAGTTTGAATACCAGTCTCTAAGTCACCTATCACAGATTCTAAAGGGTGATTCTTTGAGGTTCTAGACTGTCTAGGTATTACATTCAAAGGCTCTTCAGTATCATGTTCTTCTGAACTGGACTGAATTTCTTTTATATCATTTTCAAAATCATTCTTTAAATTCTCAGGTCTCATGTTTTCATTAGAATCAGGTTCATCTATTTGTTCTATCCTTTTTTCAAAAGGATCAGATTCATCAAATTTCACATGAACTGATTCTTCAACAATCCTTGACTTTTTATTATAGACTCTATAAGCTTTGGAGGTTGCAGAATATCCTAAGAAAATACCTTTATCAGATTTTGGATCAAATTTACCAAGATTATCTTTGGTATTCAAGATGTAAACCTTGCATCCAAAAACTTTAAAGTAATTTACTTTAGGTTTTCTGTTATTCCATAGTTCATAGGGTGTCTTTTTCAAAATAGGTCTTATTAAAATTCTATTCATTATATAACAAGCTGTATTAACAGCTTCTTCCCAGAAATATATAGGTAGGCTATATTCATTTAACATAGTTCTAGCCATTTCTTGAATAGTTCTATTTCTTCTTTCTACAATCCCATTCTGTTGAGGTGTTCTTGGAGCAGAGAAGGTGTGTTTAATACCCATGTTTGAGCAAAAGGAATTAAATTCCTGGTTCTCAAATTCTCCACCATGATCACTTCTCAATGAGATTATATTAAAACCTTTTTCATTTTGAATAGATTTACAAAAACCTTCAAATAAACTAAAAGCTTCACTTTTAAATTTCAAAAAGAAAATCCAAGTAAATCTAGAGTAATCATCAACTAATACATAAACATATAATTTACCAGCTAAACTTGCTACTCTTGAGGGTCCAAACAAATCCATATGGATAAGTTCTAGAGGTTTAGTTGTAGCAACTTTATTAACAGATTTGAATGATGATTTGTGTTGCTTGCCAAGCTGACATGCATCACAGAATCTGTCATTTTCAAATTTGAGACTAGGCAAATCAGAAACTAGATGTTTCTTAGATAATTTATGTAAAGCATATATATTGCAATGACCAAGTCTTCTATGCCAGATCCAGGATTCACTTATATTAGCAGTTAAGCAGTTTACTTGTTGTTTACACAAGGAATACAAATCCAAAGTATAAACATTATCAGTTCTGGGTGCTCTAAACTTAAACAGTTTATCTTTAGAAACAGTACAACTATTGTTAGTAAAATCAACAGTGTATCCATCATCACAGAGTTGAGAGATACTTATCAGATTGTGTTTTAACCCTTGTACATAAAGTAATTTGTTGATTGAGACTGTCTCTGGATCTCCAACTGTTCCAATACCAATAATCTTTCCTTTGGCATTGTCACCAAAGGTGACAAGTCCTCCTTCCTTTCGAGTAAGAGAAGAGAAATTAGCTGAAGTTCCACTCATGTGTCTTGAGCAGCCACTGTCCATATACCATATTTCTTTCTTTCTTTGGTGACCTGCTACCTGCAAAGACATTCAAACAAATTGCTTTGGTACCCATATTTTGTTGGGTCCAGGAGTGTTGGCAAGCAGTGATCTGGGTATCCAGATTTGCTTTGTTTTCTTAAAATTGATTGAATCATATAGATCGTTGGAAATATAAGCTTTCTTAATTCCACATATCTGAGGTTGTCTTAGAAAACAGTTTTTAGCTATATGACCTCTTGTTCCACAGTAGTTACAAATAACCTGTTTAGTGCTAGGAACAAAATAATTTTTGTATAACTTAGGTTTTTCTCCTTTACTTCCAATTCCAAATCTTTCCTTTTTAATTACAGTTTTTCCAAGTATCTCATTTAAGGTGTTTTCTCCTTTTGTAAAAACTAATGCAGCCGTTTTATAAGATTCTACTTCATCCTGTAGAGTTTTTATTTTTGATTCAAAACTAATTTTATTTGATTCAGCAGAATTGTATTTGTCAATTAATTCCTTATGTTGTTTTAACAAAGTATTTCTCTCATCTGAAATAGCTTTGTACAAGTTCTTTATAGATTTATATTTATTAAATAATGAGTCATACCTTTCTTCAAGCATATTGTAGTAAGCTGCAAGTTTTTTATTTGAGAGGCTTGTTTCAGAGTTTGATTCATTATTTGAGTCAGAGGAATAGTATGAATGTACCTCATCAGTTTCAGCCATGAAACACATATTTGCTTTTAAATTGGCTTCCTCCTTCTCTGAGCATGATTCAGAAGAATTACTTGAGTCTTCAGAAACACTCCAAGTAGCTTTCATAGCTTTCTTGTCTTTCTGCTCATAATCATCTCTTTTGAAGAATTTCTTCTTCCTATAGAACTTTCTGAATTTTCTGGCTAGCTGTGCCAGTTCTTCATCCGAATTTGAAGAATCAGAGCTTTCTGATTTAGCACTCACTTCTTTGTTCTTCATCTTTCTATCCTTTTGTTGAGAAGTCACTTTCAAAGCAGTATTTTCCCTTTTTATGTAGACTTTATGCTCATTTACCTCATATTGCATTTCAGCTTCGTACATCATCAGTGTACCAATCAGTTCTCTCATAGTTAGATCTTTAACAGAAGTTGATTGTCTGATTGCTGCAGAGATTCCATTCCATCGAGTAGGAAGTACTCTCAGTACCTTCAACGCTTGATCAGCCTGCTTGATTGGTTCTCCTAGAGCTGTTATATTATTGACAATTTCTGTCAATCTTCCATTCATCTGAGTGATGCTCTCTCCTTCAATCATTCTGAAAGTATCGAATTTTAACTTAGCAGTTGCATATCTCATCTGTCTTACATTATCTGTTCCTTCATAAGCAACAGCTATTGTTTGCCACATTTCATATGCAGTCGGTCATTGAGATACTCTGTTAAATTCGTCTGGTCCTAGACCACAGATGATTGCATTCATAGCTTTTGAATTTATGTCATACTCAGCCTCTGTAGCAGCACTCCATGTATCGGGATTTTCAGGAATTTCATAGGGAGTCAGAATCTTTGAATAGACTCTGTAACCAAGATTTTTCAGATAAATAATCATACGTGATTTCCAGCAGCCATAATTATCTCCATTAAAGTAAGGTGCTCTGACCATTGACATTCCCTCTCTCATATCAGCCATGATACACTCTGTATAATCTTTAAATACTTCTAGCTTGATAGGACTTTAGAAATAAGAAGCTCCTCCTCTGATACCAATTGTTGGATCTGAATCTACGGATTATACACAAGAGGGGGGTGAATTGTGTCTTTTTACAATCTCTTCAATTTAGACAAATTCTGTTCACTATGCTTTTGCACGATTAAATATGCAGCGGAAAAAGTAAAAGCATGAACACACGGATGTATAGTGGTTCGGGGAACAGAAGGCCCCTAGTCCACTCCACCAACGCTCAAATCCACGAGCTTGGCGATTTTCACTATCTGGTCCTCGTTTCCACAGACCCGTCCACAACTGAGTACAGGCAGTTGACACCTTTACAAGATTCAGGCAAACACAGCCTTCCTGGTTCAAACACGAACCCACACAGCTTAGAACGAGAAGCTGATCACTCAAAAATAAAAGGGTTTCGATAAAGAAACACTTATCCAGTTGTTCTTCACAATTGCAACAGAATGCAATTGACAGTAGATAGATCGTCTTCAGAAAATAAAGATCCGTAATCAAAACAGTTCTGAGTCGATCCAGTTGCAAAAGATATTACCAGAAACTTCACAACTTCAGCAGCAGTAGATTCACAACAGGTAGTCGATGTAGAACACGTGAATCTGCTATCAAGATCTTCCTTCAGTAATAAAGGTCTTACGCTTCTTCTCGATCACCAGAAAAGAACACTTTCACGCAGTCTCTGTTTTCTTGCTCGTCAAAAGATCAATCAGTACCACACACTTTCCTGTGCATATATATATCCGAAGTTTCCAAGATAGAACATATATATTCAAATATGAGAAAATCTTCCGCATAAATAGATCCATGAAAATCTCCTTTAGATTCGCGATATTAAATGAAATAACAGATCCGTTGTAACTCCCCTGAAGAATCGGCATAAAAAGCTCCGTTTAAATCAATCATTAATCCGTTGTAAACTGTCTTTGATTCAGTCAAAGTCGTATTTAAGAATCAGCTCGAAATCCGCCTAATAATCCGCTTGATTGACTAATTCAAAAGGAAATATCGTCTGTCAAAAATATCCCGACGCCAAACGTAGGGTTGATGACGTGGCTCCAAACGTAGGGTTCACAAACGTAAGGTTCAGAACGTAAGGTTCAGAACGTAAGGTTGAACATACATACTTTCTCTTCAGCATTCAAACGTAGGGTTGATCATCCATACTTTGTCTTGCTTCAACTCTCCAAAGAACGTACGGTTGATTATAAAAGTAAGTTTGATGATCCATAATTTTGAGAAACAAACTCAACACTGAAAACTAACGTACGGTTTCTCTTCCATACTTTTCAACAACGAAAACGTAAGGTTCCTTCCAAACGTAATGTTCTTCTTCCATACTTTTCAACAACGTAAGGTTCATTAACCATACGTTTCAAAATAACATAAAAAGTAAACTTTTCATCCATACGTTACGTTCATCAACGTAGGGTATGAACAGTGATTCCAGTACGCGCTAAAATTGATCTCGCGCTACAGTGATTCCAGAATACGCTAAAATTGATCTCGCGCTACAGTGATTCCAGAATACGCTAAAATTGATCTCGGAATAAATGAAGTATAAAATCTCGTTTATATAAAATAAATTCCTGCAAAATACTCAACGAAATAATTAGTAAATAATTAAGGGTATTTGTGAGCATCAAAATCATCATAAAGAGACAGAGTATTATTTAAAATAATCTCCCCCTTTAAAAAACATTATTTTGATTTGTTTAAAAACAATACATTGCTCAACATATAGTTAGTACAAACCATGCGGGGTAACTGCGCGGGGTTATCAGTGGCCTACAGGAGGAAGCATCATTTTTATGAAACCATACAAGACCCAACACATGACCATGTGGGATGCAGAGGGTTTGGGACAATTCCTTTCACATGGTTTGCACACGGTTAGATATAACTATGTGTCTAAAACAAGCAGGGTCCCTCCTTAGATAATGAGGTGCACACAGTTTGGCCATCCTTTTAGCCAAACCATGAAACCCTATCTAGAAGTGTGATTTTACCCTTTTTCCTTAATGAAATTAAAGCCTCACCCCTCACTTTTATCTCTCCATTTCTAGTGGATGGCTCAACCTCCCCTCTCCTAGGGGTTCTCCCTTTGCTTAATCTATCCTTCCTGATAACTCCCTCATCAAAAATCTAGATTAAACTCCATAAGAAGTATTAGATATACATCAATAATCTCTTTAATCCTCTAACTTTGTTTCTAAGTTTATCTTTTCATCTATTGCGCAATTTTGGTGTGATCTCATTCACCCTATTTTCTGGGAATTGGTCTATTTCTTGTTTTTCTTCCAACTACATAAAATATGAATTTGATATTAGATGAGGATTCATATAAAACTATAAGGTGTGTAGTATATTTTTTCCCTTAAATTATTTTTGTTGTCATAACATCGATGTTATGTTTCATGCCATCCATTGCCTTGTGTTGTCTTAAAATGTGGTCTTTCTTTCTAAATAATTATATGTGTGTTTTTATACTCTCATAGACCCTTTATAAGTGTTTATATGAATTCAACCTCAATTATATCTACCCCTTTGGGTGTTCTAAATTAAATTATCTCTCTTATTTAATTGTTTAAATGATTGAACACCACCCAAGTGTTTAGATTTCCATGGAAAATAGAATTTACATCTTTCATATAATTGCTCAATGGATCAGAACACCTTTTAAGTGTTAATTACAAACTTTAATTGAATTTATTTTCTTAATTAATTAAATTTATTAATTATATTAAATAATAATGGGTGGAAAGTACACACCAAGTGATGCATGCTTTATTTTACATGGATTATATGAATTGTGATGCCTTGGTTGTATTGGGATTAATGATTATAATGAATTAGAGGTTATCCATCATGTTATTATTATTATTATGATGATTATGCCATTAATATTGGTTGTGGAATAATGGTTGAGGGACCTCTTGAGCATGATGTTTCACCCTCCCTTACATCAGGTGTTGAGCATGACATCTCTCACTATTATACTTATATTAATTGATGGGAATGACATTCCACATTCCTTTATATTGGGTGTTGGGTATAATGACTCACCCCACCTATCTTGTATGATTAGAATGATGTATCATATTCATTATAAGATTCAAGGCATGTACCCTCTTATGGATCCTATAGATCATTAGACTAGTCAGGGATTCTTGAGTTACTCTCTGGGTCCAACTAGCACCTAGTATCCATGTATATGCCTACTTATGTCCTCATGTAATTAGTGCATATACTTCCATAAAATATATAACTATATATATATTATTACTTTATATATATGTGTGGTTATTTATCAAACATAATTAGCCTATGTTGAAGTAGGTAGAGCCCATTGAGTGTCCCATAGGAACCTGAGACAATTGGTATTTATTTCTTTAGCATGGATTATTATTGATTATACATGTTCACTATTTAGCTATGTACAGTTCTTGGATTATTACTAGAAAATATTAGTGGTGGATTACTAATTTTATCTCACATCCTACTCATTCCATCTTTGGTACCTGAGTAGATTATATGTATATAGGTATAGATAAGGGAAATAACCCTACTATATATGTTTGATTTATTTATCTTATAGAATGGAGTATGGGAGTAGAGGACTGAGCATATTCTCATGATTATAATGAATCATTATTTTGTCCTTTTGTATTTTTGAATAGTATAATGTATATGTTTTTCCCCTGTTTCCCATTTTTGTAAATAAAAATTCCATGACATCTTTGTATATGAATAATCTGATGGGATTTAAATTATATTTCAGTTTCTTGGTTATTTATGCTTTTTCACTTTATATTATATCATTTTCTAATGTTCTATCTGGTATATATGATTCTGTTGTTTCTTATTTATTAATAATATCCACTTTTCTACTCTGATATGAGGGTACACTCTCCCCACTATACCACCTTAGACCTTCACTGCTAGTCGGAAGCCTCTGGAGTATGAGGAGCCACGCTTGTGGCCAGTGACCCATTGGATCAGGGCATTGGTTGAGTGGATTTTGGGTCGGGATGTTACAAGATGATCATATTTTTTTATATTTATTGACTTATTTATATACAAAATAATGTAACAGACTAATGAAAAAGAATTATTCTCAAATTCAACCCCTATGAATGCATTTCTAAGGCTACGTTTTAAATCATTGAAATCATTTAATATTGTAACTAATTTTTTTTATTTTCATTTTATAAAATTAAATTAACTTTATCATGTTGAATATATAAATATTTTGAATGAATTCCTTTGATATATGTTTCATCATTTTTAAATTAATGTATATAAAAAACCACTCATCAATTTGAAAGAAAAAAATGTTTATTAGTTGTATTGTTTCCATTTTTGGTAATCATTAACATTCAACTATATTTCCACATCACATAGTTTTTAAGTATGTTCATAGTAGAATATAATTATCATTATATTATTTTTTATTTATTTATTTTTAAATTTAGAACTAGGGTATAAAGAATATTAATGGATAGATTCAATTAAGTGTCTACCGATTTACAAAATTTTGAGAGTATCAACACTTTGGTATGTTATTTACTGTATGCACTTGAACTCATCTGTTGTTACAAGATTATATATGCACTTAAACTCATCTGTTACATGATTTGGAATTCTTCCTCTATAGTAAGGATCATATTTTAGATCTATTGATGATATTTTCATAACAATTTTGACATTATTTTCATTAACTTTTTGTTCTTTTTTTACTACTGAAAGATCTAGATATGAAGATTTATTTGGTATTTTCCTAGAATGGTGTTTTGTTGAGGGTGAGGTAATACCTTTTATTGGATGTTTTATTTACTATACTAGATGTTTGTGTCCAATGGTTATTCTACTAGAGGGAGTCCTTTCCAAATTAATGAACCACCAAAGACTGACTTACCCATTATTACACCCACACAGCTTCCACACCTGATGGGTTTTTTTCACCAGATTTGGAATGGTGGATGTATAGTTCAAGGAATTTAAAGATTAAATAGGTGGGATGTGTAGGGAACAAAAAAAATTAAGAAATCCTATATACAAGTTCTATAGAACTGGATGTTAAAGAGGATTCCCAAAGACCATGGTGTAAGTTCTCATTCCCACATTATGTTTTATTATTACTACAACTTATTTGATCTTACGTAGGCATGGAAATTCATGTTGCTAAGTTTTTTTCTCATGTCATATATTGAAAAAAACATGAATATATTCAATATGAACTAGGGTTATATATTAATAATTATTATACACTTATTCCTTTGAATGATAAATCTTGATATAATGGAGTAAATATCATAAGTGCTACAAGTTTTTAAAGGTTATTGATAAGTCCTTCCAAATTGAGCCTTGAAAATTAGTATGAATTGGGCCCCAATGTAATTTTTTTGATTAGATAAAGTTTCTTGGATATAGTTTTATATATAGCTAGTTTAACATGGGATAATATTTCTACTGATCATGTATTTTTTCAAGACTGAGTTGTTTGAAATAGAGCGGCTAAAAAATTAGAGTCTACATAAAGATGGAAATTATGTAGGTTATGGTTATAGTATAACCAAAAAAATTAAATTATTGCAAGTCTTGTTTTAGGGAAAAAATGTTTCTAGAGCTTCTAGGTTACTCAAGGGAACTTCTTAGAATAGATGGATGAATCACAGTTTTCAATTTTCAATTTTATATGTTGATTGTGTCCTATATGGTCAATTATGAAGCATTGTGTGTTTGTTATCAAATTAACATATTTTTAATCTTTTTCAACATAAGGATTAAGGTAACTTCTAAAATATATTATTATTCATTTATTGGGTAGCTTAAATTTTATAACTATAACTTGGTGTTGTTTTGTACATTCACATTTATTTGATTTGGATAATATCAAAATATGATTATCATTATTTGATAGCATGATATCATGTTTTCCATTCAATGTTCAATAATTTTTTTATTCTTAATAACTTTGTTATATGTTTTTTTGGCATTAGAACATGAAAAAATTATTTTTATTGTTTGAAATCAATATAAGTCTATAATTAATCATTTTTTAGTTTTTTCTATTATTATATGAATTATTTTTGTTAAGTGGAATTGATCTGGATTATTTTATGTTGTGATTGTTTTTTTATAAAATAGTAAGTTTTATGTTTATTTCAATATTCACCTTTTAGAATCATTCTTACTCAAAGTATAGTCTTGTAGAAGTTTTTAGTAATATTTAACTGAGTACATGTGTATATTTCTAAAATTAATGATAGGAAAGGAATTTAGGAGGCAACCACTAGGGGATGGGAATAGGTGAAAATCCTTATTAAAAAATTCTAGTGTTGGGATGAAAGGTCTCGATCTGATATAAAAGTTGATAGGGTGGAGTCACTCTACAATTTGAAAAAATACACCAACATGGAAGAGGGGAGAAGTGGTATGTTTTGGAGCAGTGGATCTTTAAAACTTTGTTGTGGCACTGAAGTTGGGTTTATCAAATCAACCATGAATATTTCATCTACTTAGGTATACATCTATACTATTGATTGATTGTTATTTTTATTGAAACATTAGAAATAAAAAATATACATTGTTCGCGGTTATTTCTATATTTGATTCATTTAAAACATATTGTTCATTTATTCTTTTAAATAATCTATTGTTAACATTTTGAATACAGATTCACTAATTTTAGTTCTCGTTATTATTTTTTTTAATATTATAACTCCATTCTCTTTGTATAAAAACCTGTTACATGATTTTGATGGTGAGGATTTTAGGCAACTTGATGTTGTAATATATGGAGACTCTGCAGCTACAATAAACCATAAAAATTGAATCAACCATCTACAAATGAAAACTTTATAAAGAAGATAGAAAAAATGAATGACATTTTATAACACTATAGGAAGGTAATATAGAATTAATATATCTTATTTTATCATTGATTTCATATTTTAATTTTTATTTTTGGTAACCAAAGAGTATCATACCTTTCATTTTACACGGTTTTCGTTTCAATAATTTTTTTCAAAGTTTTTTAATTTTTCATATTGATTTTATATACATGGCACAAATTAAAATATGCAGTTTACAATAATTGTTTTCAATTTCTATTACATATTTCAACAATATATTATTAAATAGTAATATATTGAAATATGCATCATAAACTAAATTTTCAATAGGTAATTATTTAAAAATTGAAATATGAATCATACATTTCTATTACATATTTTAACATAAAACTTTTAAATATGTATCGTAAATTGAATTTACAATAGTAATATAGCTTTTTTATACTGAACTTTTTTTTGTGTTTGTATTGTCATGTGTTAGCATTTTCATTGGGTTTTCATTGCATGATTTCCCATTTTTAACTTTCCTTTATTTGAGTAATTCTCTTATATTTTACTTATCTAAATATATATGAATCCTAGAGCTGCCTCATAACATGTGGTCAACCTATTTTTAATAAAGTTTATATAAAAATTTAAAAGTTTTAATATTATAGTATGCTATATAAGGATTACAGTTAATACCTTGTGGGATAAAATATATATCTGATCAATTCTATCTTAAATTATTCCATCAAGGGATTACAGGGTAAAAAATAACTATTTTCATACACTGAAACATGAAATTTCCAAGAATATCATGTTTTGTCTACTAATGAAATTTTTTATTTTTTCAACAGGTTAATCTCTTCCACCAGTTTCATGATGAAGATTCACCTCAATGTGTTTCTGATTTGAATTATCATTCTTCAAAAATTGATGTTTAAAGGAAATTTTTTTAATGAATTTCTATTCATTTTTCAGTTACCTTCAAACTTAATTTTCAAAAACAAGTTCTATTTAACAGTGTTTTTACTCAATATTCAGGTGTTTTATCACTGTGTAAATGTCATTTTTTTACAATATCTAACAGTTTAATTCCTTGAAGAGTTAAAAATTATCATTCCTATGGTAATTTATTACTTATGTGCATTACACAAATTGAAATTTCATAGTGTTTCCTTCTTGGACCCTACAAATTATAATGCTGAAATAATTCCACTATTTTTTTGTGCTTGTGATGTTAATTTATATTTAGCCCTTTAATTTCTTTATTTCCAATAGAATTGTCCATTTGAATAATTTTTTCATTCATGTAATTGAATTCACCATCATGAATCCCCAATATGAATTTTTATTCAATAATGATTCTACAAAAAATTTTCTACTATATGATGTCCAAACAATTTCTCAACCTGTATTCCATTATTATAACTGAAAGGATCCATCATGGATGCCACCTTTTTGCAAAGGTTTTTTTTAAATTAAACTAGTATTATTTTAATAATTATTTAAAAAATGTATATAAAAAACTTAGATGTAAACCGCCTTGGTCTCGGGCAGGCATTTTCGGTGGGAAAAATTCCACATATAATAGAAATTTTAAAACTATTTCGCAAAATATGTTTTTTGGAAACTTATTCCCAAAGTAACGGTGAAACTGGGCACTTATCGGGTAGAAGGGTGGGCGTTGTTTAAAAGACTGACCTCTTTAAACCCTTTATAAAGAATGCATTATTCGAGATAACACCTTCTTTAGAACTTTTCTGAAGAAGGCGTTGTCTAGGACATTCCCTTCTTCATAAAGACTTTTATGTGGGTGTTGTTTCAAAAAACTCCCTCCCCTATATTTTGTTTATTTTTTTAATTTTTTTATTATGTTTAGTTTATATATATATAATATAAAACATGTTTAATAATTAATAATAATGATTTATATAACTAAAATAATATAATTAAAATAATATATATATATATTATTTTAAAATAAAAAAAGTGATTTTTTGTTTATTAAAATAATTAATATTTTCTTTTTATAGTCAAATAAATCAAAATCATATTATCATTAAATAATATTATTATTAAATAATAATTATGTCCATATAATCATTTCATCTTAATGATTATTTATAATTAATAACATTATTAATTATATTATTATTTAGTATTATTAAATACAAAAATAATTATATTATATATAATACTTAAAATTATAATTTATTTATTTGTTTATTATTAAAATATTAAATATATAACTATTATTGTTATTATAAATGATTAATAAATGTATAAATTTTTTTATAATAACATTATTCTGAATAATTATATTTTCAATATTAAAAATTTAATTATTAATTATTTTAAATTCTATTATTAACTAATTTATTAGTTACATTAAGAATTATATTATTTACATAATTATTACTAATTATTGTTGTAATTCTTAAAAATAATTTAAAATATAATTATTATTTATTATAAAATTAATTAATAATATTTAACAAAAATAACATAATTATAATTTATTATTTATTATTGTTTTAACACTCCTTTTATGTTCAATTAATTTTTATCTGTATAGTCAATGTTTTAAATTTCATATATATTTTATCTATACTATATTTTATGCGTATAAATTTTTTGAAGTGTAAATGTAATGTTTTTAATAAATAAGATTTTTATCATTTAAATTATTATTGATTTTTTATATTTATTACTTTTTTATTTTCAACTATTTCTTATATATTTAATCCATGTTTTAAGTTTCATTTAGATTTGTCTTATAGTTTATATTTTATAGGCTTCCAAATTCACCTACTTGAAGCATTATTATGTTTCATGTCGGTGACATTGAAAGCTTATAAAATATAAACAATAAGATCAATCTAAATGAAACTTAAAAATGTATTAAACATATAAGAAAATAGTTCAAAATAAAAAAAATCATAAAAAATATTGACATAAAATAATTTCAATGGCCTAAAATATTGTTGTTTCAAAACATAACATTTGTACTTAAAATTTATTTTTAGTGGAAACTTTTTTTGTAAATATATTTTTTATTTATTAATTTTTTTACACTCTTTTTATTTTAAATTAATTTTTATTTTCATAATAAATGTTTTAAATTTCATATATATTTTATTTATACTATATTTTATGTGCATAAATTTTTTAAAGTGTAAATGTTATGTTTTATATCAATAAAGTTTGTGTTGTGTAAATTATTTTTGGTTTGTTATATTTTATTAAAAAAAATTATTTTCAACTATTTCTTATATTTTTAATCATTTTTTTAAGTTTCATTTTTATTTTTCTTATAGTTTATATTTTATAGACTTCCAATGTCACCTACTTGAAGTATAATCATGTTTCAAGTAGGTGACTTTTAAAGCCTGTAAAATATAAACTATAAGTCCAATCTAAATGAAATTTAAAACATGAATTAAAAAAATAATAAATAGTTGAGAATAAAAATAATTTTTTAAAAAATGTTGATAAATAATTTATTTGTAAAAAATATTATCGTTTCAAAACAAAATATTTGTACTTATAATTTTTTTACAGTGAACATTTTTTGTGTAAATTAATTTTTTTTATTTTTTTGACATTCCTTTTATTTTAAATTAATTTTTATTTATTAATTCAATGTTTTAAATTCCATATAGATTTTAAAAAATTACTGTTTTTAAAAAAATGAACCACAGAGCGTAGGTTGTCCAAATGAGCTCTGATTGATATGAAATCACATGAAAATAATTGCAGATTGATTTTTTGAATTTTAGGAAGTGACGACATGTAAAACTGAGGTGTCGTTTATTTGAGACAACTGAAATTTCAGTTTTAGTAATTTAAAATGCTAAAATGTGTGTTTGAATATTAAAATCATAGAAAAAAATCTCCAATTGACATGAAATATTAAGAAAATTGTCTTAGAATTATTTTTGATGTGTGTGAGTAGACTGCACATTAATCTGACGTGTGATTTGGTCAAAATGACTAAGTAAGAAGTTTTTAGAAAATGAAGGGATTTAGAAATGTGTTCCACAAAGTTCAAGCAAACCAAATGATCTTAGATGGCAATGAAATTACAAGACAACAACCATAGATTGATTTTTGAATTTTAGGAATAGACCGTGCATCAAACTGATGTGTCATTTTCTCGAGACGATTGAAAAAACATGATCATGTAAATAATAATATTATTATTAATTATTATTATTTTTAAATAATTTATTAATTAATATTACTTTATAAAAATACTATTTTAATTATTACTACTTTATTAAGTATGAATTTATAAATTTTTACTCTTTTCTTATCATTAAATATGGAATTATTAATTATTAATAATGATATAATAATCATATTACTGTTAAATGTTATTAATTAATAATACAATGTTAATAATTATGAAATTAAAAATAGTATAATTAATAATAATAATATTTAGTATTATTTATTAGGAAAAAAATATTATTTATTTTTATTTGATTAATTAAATATATTTTTATTATTAATTAATGTATTATTATTAATACTTAACATTTTCTATTTATTTTTTTATGAAATTATTTTAATTTTAAGTTATTTTATATGTTTTAAGTGCATGTCTTAAATTTCATTTAGAATCAAATTATAATTTATATTTCATAAGATTTTAGAGTTACCCACTTCTTTTAAAATCTAAATGATATATTTCGAAATAGCATTATTTTGTATCATCTATATTATTTTATGTTTATTATATTGATGAAAAAAATATTTGTAATTATTTTTTATGTTTTTCGTCTATATTTTAAATTTCATTTTCATTTTATTTATAGTTAATTTTTTACAATCATAAAATTTTGACTACTTAAAACACAAAAAAACTCTTTACCTTTCAAGTACATAACTTTAGAATATTATAAAATATAAACTGTAAGTACAATTTAAATGAAAACTAAAACATGGATTAAAAATAAAATAAAAAGAGTTTAAAAAATCATAAATATAAAAAAAACCAAAAGTAATTTACATGAAATAAAAATTATTTATTAAAAACATAACATTTACCCTTCAAAAATATTTGATGCAAAAAAATGAATAAGTACTAATGTTATGTTTTCAAACAACAATATTTTGTGCCATTCAAATTATTTTTCTTCAACATTTTTTACAAAATTATATTTATTTTTAGTTTTTCTTTCTATGTTTAATCAATGATTAAAATTTCATTTATATTTTATTTATACTTCATTATTTATAGGATTTTAAAGTCACACATTTGAACATTATTATGTTTCAAGTAGGTGACTTTGGAAGCATATTAAATATAAACTATAATTATAATCAAAATAAAAAGTAAAAAATGGATTAAAAATATAAAAAATAATTGAAAATAAATATAATTTCATAAATATAACAAACCAAAAATAATTTACATGACACAAACTTTATTGATTAAAAAGATAACATTTACCCTTTAATAAATTTATGCACATAAAATGTAGTATAAATAAAATCTAAATTAAATTTAAAACAAGTAAAAAATAAAAAATAATTGAAACAATTCCCTATTACACACACATATATACACACTCACAAAATAAAACCAAAAAAAAGTAAAAAAAAAATAGAGGGAAGGCGTTATTTCAAACAAATCTCTCCTTAAAAATATTATGAAGAAGGTATGCACTTAAAACATATAAAATAACTAAATTAAAATAATTTCATAAAAATAATAAATGTAAAATATTAAGTATTAATAATAATATATGACTTAATAATAATAATAATATAATTAATTAATCAAATAAAAATAATTAATATTTTCTACTTATTAATAAAAGTAAATATAATTAATATTTTATTTTTATTAAGTCATAGTAATTAATATATTACTTTATAATAATAATATTTAATAATAATGTTATTATTTACATGATCATCATCATTATTATTAATAGTATTATTAGTCAAAAATATAATAAAAAAAATAATTTTGATGACATAATGAATTATTATTTAATAATAATTAATAATATTATTATTATTATTATAAACTAAACTAATAATAAAATAATTAATATTTATATGATTATTAATTGTTAATAATTATTTTTAAATGTCAAATTAAATGTATTTTTAATTAAATTATTTATATTCACTATTAGAAATTATTAATAATTATATTTTTATTATTAATTACATTATCCATCGTATTTTTTAAAAACAATTAAATACAATTTATTTTTTTAGTTTATATATATATATATATATATGGAAAAATTAAAATAAAAAATTTTAAAAAATACAAGGGTGGGCGCCTTTCAAAATTCTATATTCTTTAATAGTTTTCTTAAGAATGTGTTTGTTCAGAAAAAACCTTTGTAAGATTCATTTTAAAGGAGGTTCCTAATGAAAAGGAGGCTTCTTTAAAATTATTTTGAAGAAGATGCTTAATAGAAAACGGCTACTTCAAAAAAAAATAGTGAATGAGGCATGTTTTGAAGAGCTGCTCAAACTGAAGTGTATAATGAGAAATTGTTTTCCCATGTGTCTACTTCGGAAATTTTCTTTGTATTTCGTATTATATCATAAAAAAATTCTATTTGGGAGGGAGGAGTGGTGACTTGGAAATATGGTACATGGTGTAACTAATGTTGAGGAGAGTGTCGGCCTGGATGGAGGTGTGGAGCCCGGTAGATGGGATGTAGTGCAATTCGGTTCAATTAGAGAGTAGGGTGTCGCTAGGGTTTGGGAATCTTCTTCATGCAGGGAGAGGAGGTCACGGTGCTACGCACTCGTGCGAGCTCCTAGTGACGCAGCTCAGGCTATCTGGTATAGCATAGGGAGAAAAGAGGATCCAAGTGATATGATCATGTGTGAAGAAGGAAGATGATGAGGGCTCGACTTTCTACCTCACTATGCAATAGTTGATGGGAGTCATGGTTCTATGTAGGGATATGGGGCATTGTGAGTAGTGAATAAAGGCATTGATGGAGGAGGTCATCTAGTGAGGGTGCGTGGGCTAAAATTTGACACGAGGGTGTTTTTAATTTTTTTAAAATTAATTGGGGTTATATTTTTTTAAATTTGGGAAATGAATGTATGAAGATTAAGATCAAATGGTGTTTTCGGATAAACCCAACAGTGCCACATGAAGTGGCTCTTTGTGGGAATTAGAAAATGCCACATGGAGTGGAATTAAACTCTCTCCTCTATTTCCATGCCCCCTATTTCATATTATATATATATACACACACACTAGAAATAGTGCGATCCATGGATTTGAAAACCCAAACTCATTGCCCCAAAAAAATTATTAGAAATCATAAAGTAGTATACAAAGTTTTATGAGTAATACAAATGACCAACAACCACAAAAAAAGTAACAAAACTAGAAAAAATCAAAAAAATAGAATAATCAATAAATGTAATCAGCTTCACCTTTTTTATATCTATATCCCCTATTTTGAGATCAACCTCTATTAGCCTGGTGTTGGACTCCCTTCCATTGGTTGGGAGGCTACAACAGAGGGACCCGTTCTTCTATATCTGACGAATCATCCTTTCTTTGAGTTCTAGAGCCTTATTCCTTATGGATCTTCTCAAGATCATCAACATCAACCCACTCTTTATCTTCTTCATTATTATTTTTAGGTTCATCAGCTCCAAGAAAGTTAGGTTGGGATAATTCATCCTACTTTCCCCCACATTAGGAGTTCTTTTTAGCATCATCAATTTGGGAGCATCCCAAAATGATAGAAGGCACAATATAGGCTCTGGGTGACCTGCTACCTGCACCCACACCCACCCCCGCCAATTGCACAACATCCACAACATCATGTGGTGACAATGGAGGTTTTATTCCTCTCCTTTTCCTTTCTATACCATCAGCATAAAACCCCAAAATCTAGTTTATTAATAGCGTCAAGCATAGAAAAAAAATTACAATTCCCAGATTCCTTAGGGCACATAGATTTAGTATTCTCCATATGGGGAGGGTCACTATTGACACTGATAATCATCAAAATGTGCTACAGTCCCACTCATATTTCCCTCAACCTTTTGATTAATAGTCTCATTAGGTCTGGAGGCCTTCACATACTAAATTTGAGCATTCTACATAGACACCTCCATATATTCTTTCAATATTGGTTACTTCACAGACTTTGCAATCTACAAAGAGAAGGAACCAACACAAGTGGCCATTTTTTCAATTTTCATGTATTGTTCCTCTAAAAAATATGAAAAATACTCTTCTGTATCACAATAATTCCCATCCTATTCAGGATTCTCATGCCCTCATTTTTCTGGAGGCCCCTCTATGAATAGGGGATCAGGATGACCCACTCTATTAGGATCTTTTGACTTTTCTTCTCTATAGTTCCCTAACATGGATCTAGAGACCACTATAACAAAAGAAATCAGACATTGAACACACCTAATTAACTAGGACAACCCCTTGGACTTCAGTACCTCCCTCAGGGACATTAGTATCCATAATCATATCACAGTGATCAATTCTACGATTACTCACAGTTGGTCCACCTCCATTAGGAGCCCTGTAACACATGTTATCCATCATTTCACCCCTTCTATATTTCTTTAAAAAGGCCTCAAAATCCTTCCCTTTCTTCCAACCATAGTGAAAAGGTTTCCCATCATTCCTAGAAGTTCCACCCTGCCCAATAGGCAATTTAAATTTTCTATCTTCAACAAGATGGACATTATTTCTACAATTAGATCATCTCAAACATTTATGACATATTTCCTTAATATTACCAATGAAAACCCAGTTGAAAAAAATGTTTGGGACATTCTCATAATCAATAGAAATCTCAAATTTAAACTCATCGTCCACCAAGAAGGAATTTTCAATAAGAGGAGAATAGAGATCAAATTCAACAAGAAATCATAAATAATGTCTATAAATTGAAATTTTAGTCTCCTTTTTGAATTTTATGGGAGTTCCCACAGCCGAAGGGACATCCCAAATGATCTAAGGATGCCAAAAGAACCAATTTAACCCCCTAATCCTGGTCTGGGATTGAGTAATAGAGTTATTCACCCTCATTGGTTCAAAACACACGTCCCAATCTTGGAGAATCAAGACCCCCAGCTTATGTGAGATGAAACCAAAGCTTCATCATTTTATCTTCATCTCTTGCAAAGTAAAAATAATATGAATAAAACCCATACTGATAGAGACAATCCACCAAGCATCAAAATCTCAAACCTACAGTAATCAGGTTTGCAGATCATCTAGATTCAATGTGTTGTTGATAGTTTGGGGAGAAAATTGAGAAATAACAGAGTGTTTCCAGTACTTGATTCATTCCAAGAATAACTTAGGGTTTACTCCAACAAAATAAAGATCCCCATTCTTTGTAATCTTTTTCTATGAAAGTGTGCAATCAGACTGAGATTTAGATAAAAACCTATAATTAGAGGGTTTCTCTACAAAGGAGAACAAGATATTATTCAGATCAAATAGATATTTTTTCAAATCAACACATTTGGGATCATGGATCCCAATTCGAACAGGAGCTAACACCATATGTATTGAACCACCACTTGTGCCTTTAGTTGTGCCTTCATCCCTCTTTGAGGGGCATACAAATACCTCTTAAGGATCAAAATAGCAATCCAGACTTGAAGCGGTCTGGTCAATAACTTAGAATCCATGAGAAATAAATATATTTTTATATATATAAATATTAAATATATTTATAAATATATTTTAAATGTATATAAAAATCTATTTTAAAAATTATATAATTATAAATATATTTATATTTATTATATATATAAATAAATTCATTTTTATAAATATATATTTATAATTATAAATATATTTATAATTATATATATATATATAATTATGTATATATTTATAATAGTAAATATATATTTATATAAATAAATTTATATTTATAAATATATGTTTATAATTATATTTATAAATATATTCTTATCATTTATTATATGTTTAAAAATATTTTAAATTTATTTATAAATATAAAATTATACTTATATAAAAATAGATTTATAAATATATATTTATAGATATATAATAATAAATATAATAGTAAATAATTTCATATTTTAAAATATATATCTATATATCTATATATATTTATATATGTATGTATATTTCTACATGTATGTATATTTATAAATATAAATATATATGTATATAACTAAATTAAATTTAAAATTAGTAGTTGTTTATTAGCTCGAGTGGGTTGGGGTAAAATTTTTAAGACTTGAATCATTTCAGAACCCGATTATGGGGATTCATAATGGGATGCAGTTCAAGGTCTTTCAATGAAGGATGTGGCATGTGATAAAGATTCTAAGGGTAATTTTACTATTGATCTTGTAATGGCTACATAGAATAGGCCTCAGTCTAGAGACCCTAAATGTGAGGTATTTGAAGGTGTTGTTCATGGATCTCTTATGGAGGTTGATAACATGGGTAGAGGTGATCCTGATTTTCTTCATGATGAGTCCGAGGATTAGGAATCAAACATTGAGGTAGAAGGGGATGTTGCTACATTATAGGAGGTGCATTTTATTTTGAAATGAAATATGTTTGAGTCTCCTCTTACTTGATTTTTTGACGATCATGGAATCCACACTACTCTCCCTACAACATCAGAGGGGGTAAATCCCCAATATTAAGGAGATTGGGATTTCTGAAAAAGTGATACCAACAACCTTGGTATCCACTCAGGTTGTGTCTCATTCTGGATGCATGTCTGTTGGCCATAAGGCTTCTTCTAGGGAAGAGAGTGAGTCTGGAAGGGGTGTATCCAGAGTCATTGTTGTAGGTTATTCAAAATTTTATCATATTTCTTTGCATACAGTAGCTGGGTGGGGCATTAGGAGGGCTGGGGAGTCACCTATGCATTCCATAACAAAGAGTATAGATGTTGTAGTTTTTAAGGTTGATGGACTGCATCCTAGGAATGAGTTTTCCACTACTACCCCAAATGATGTCCCTCCATCAATAGAGGGTAAAAAAGGTAGGTGTACTGGTTCAGGATGATAGCAATGAGGGATTGAACCATTCCATTGGGGGGGTCTTTTTCTAGACTGAATCTTTAGGTTTTTACAACCAAGGGTGATGACCAGGATGGAAACTGGTAGTCTTCGAAGAAGTGGAGAATAGGGAGACATCTGAGAGGCTGGGGTGCCTGCCTATGTAAGGGTTGTAGATGGTTGAGAGATGATGTTATGGAAAATGTGGAATGTTTTTACCCATCCCAACTTTCCAACATTATGAAAACATCTTATAATGAATTTGGAAAGGCCTCATCCCAAGAATGTGAATCTATAATGGAAAAAACCTTCAAAACTCCTTCAGAGAATTTTGAGGGTGAAAGTTAGGGTATCACGAAAGATATAGAATCCTAGTTTGATTTATATATTGAAGTTACCTTCACTGAAATGGAACCATATGTTTTTTTATAAGGACTACCTCATAGTTCAAAAACTATTATAATTTTTTTTTTTTTTGATGATGGATCTCTCCAAAATTCGAATATAGATTTTCAGAATCTCTCTTGGAAATATAGAAGCTACATCATTCTAGATATATCCTTTGACTCATCATCAAATGATGATCTTGTGCCACCTCAATGTTCCATATCATGGTGGAGAGGTCGACATCCAAAGGATAGAGGTCGATATCCAAGGAATTAGGATTCCAGAGGGAGAGGTAGGATTTGAGAACCTGTTTTCTTTGTTGTGGGCATCTTTTTCAATGTCTAGATTTACTTTCCCCTATTTTGTACTTTATGTTTTTCTAATAAATCTTGAGGATGTTGATTGATTTTCCAACTCACACTAGAACCTTTTCGATTATATATAAATATTAAATGTATTTATAATGTATTTTAAATTTATATATAAATATATTTTAATAATTATATAATTATAAATATATTTATTATAAATATATTTATATTTATATAAGTAAATTAATATTTATAAATATATATTTATAATTATATATATAATTATTTTATATGAAATTGGGGTATGCCTCAGTGGTAGAGGTGCCCGTGATTCTTCATCAGACCCGGGTTCCAATTCGGGTGGGAGCAGATTTCCACCGATAAACGGTGATGCAGGTAGGTGGTGATGCAGGCAGGCAGTGACATAGGCATGATGCAGGCATGACATAGGCATGATGCATACATGACACTGCACTGGGCCTTTGGGATAGATTTTGGGGCTTGGGACCATGTAATGGGTTTCATGTCCACTAGGTCTTTGGATCATGTACTAAATAAAAAGGCATGATGGGTGGGTTATCCCTTCGGCAGGGGGGGCTATGGCCATCCTTTCTTACCTGTGTGTGTAGTGTATGTGTGTGTGTGTTTAATGTACTTGTACCACCAAGCACCTAATATATATATATATATATATATATATATATATTTAGAATTATATTTATTTATAACTATAAATTTATATTTAAAAATAATTAATTAAATTTCATTAAATATATTTATAAATATATATTTAAAAATATGAAATTATTTATAATTATATTTATAATTATATTTATAATTATATAATCATAAATCTATAACTATAAATATATATGTATATAGTTATAAATATTTGTTTATAAATAAATTTAAAATATTTTAAAACATATAATAAATTGTTAAATAATAAATTTTGTGTCATGTAACTTAGTTTTTGTTTACTATATTTTTTAATTTCTTTTTACTTTTCAATAATTATTTATATGTTTAGTTAGTGTGAATAATATCATTTTGATAGCGTTTATACATTAGAATTTATATTATTTCAAATTCACCTACCTGAAACATAATAATTTTACAAGTATGTGACTTTGATTATAAAGTATAAATACAATCTAAATGAAATTTGAAACATTGAGTAAACATATAAAAAATAATTGAAACTAAAAGTAATTTCATAAAAACAGTAAATGAAAAATAATTTTAATGGAACAAATAATTTTTTTTCAAAAGAATGACATTTATACATATAAATATTTTTGACATCCTTCCACTACTGAAAATATCATCTACACCAATAGAATAAATCAACGTCGATGCCCCTTAGTTCCACAATCTAACATATGAACCTCATTCCCACTTTGTGACCGATGTGTAATGTCCCATTTTTTCCCTATAACACTTTGAAATATTTCTATAAATATTTCTGAAGTCAGGTGCTGAGGTGACATGACATACTAAGACCCAGTGTTCCAGAAAATAATTTTTGAAATATATTAAGTATATTAATATCACGCATGTGCATTTTTTTAAAAAAATGAAATAACCCTAAAAAAGATACCAGAATAAGAAATACAAGGACACCTTTGAGTTTAGAATATGAGTTTTACCATAGGAATTACATAATCTTTGTCGGAACTGGGCATTTGATTAAAGTGCAGTCACGGGCGAATAAATAGAATAAATTAATTGAATTATTTATTTTTTTTCCTTGATTCAATGACCTAACCTATCCTATTTAAATATTCTATTATAACCAATTCAAAGGTTTAGACTCATAACCCTAAGAATTGAGAAGGGGATCCTGGAGGATCATTGGCGGACATCGAGATCACAGATCGATGGATTGAGGCTTGGTGATCAATGTGCCAAAGGTAAATACAGATCTTGCCAACGACAATGACACAGATTAGTTCTTTATCATCGATTGATCCAAATTGAGGTCGGATGTTTGTTTTCAGATGTATCCCATTTTATTATCCTATAAATAACGCTAATAAATTAACTAATAGATTGATTCGTAGATTGGTTATATTACGGGTATGGGTTTGTTTATCTAGGATTTGGGGGATAATTGTTATTCTATTTGATTATTTTTTATCATCATTATAACAACGATGGATTGTGGATATATAAAAACCAAGTCTTAACATAAATAGAAATTACATCATTTTTTTTGGAATACTTAATCATTACAAAAATAGAATCCCAAATACCACATTAGTTTTGTGCCTTTGGAAACATGGACCAAAAATCTTCTAACTTGATGAAAGATCTTTAATGTCTCTCATAAAGATCAACTCTTTAGTAATTCTACTTAATAACCTTTTTTATAACCTGTGGAAAGGAAAGATAATAAAGGCATTGGGCCAAATTCTTAGTAAGGGTAAATAAAGGAAATATATAAGCATAACATGAACATAAGGGTATAAGAACATGAGAATAACATTCAAAGATCATAACCTACATATCAAAGATCATAAACATGAATCAGGGCATAAGGATTATCATTTCATAAGATATGAATATTAAGGGTAACAAGAGCATAATCCATGAAAGCATAACATAGGAATAATACATGGAATTATGGTAAGTATAAACATGTGATATCATTCCCTATAAGTCAAGATGCATTTCTAGAACTTATCAATGCACTTCATGGGAATTGTGCCTACTATGAGGGACACACCACCATCCCATTCATAATATTTTCCTTATAAGGGATCAGGTTTCTCCATCTTCCCAAAGTGGATTGGGTTTCCCCATCTTCTCATAGTGGATCGGGTTTCCCCATATTCCATCTTCATGGTGACTACAACTACTGGGCGGGGCACACCACCATTCCCAGTCTCACTCCTTTCCTTGTAAGGGATAAGGTTTCTCAATATTACCAAAGTGGATCAAGTCTGTAGACTTGATTCCCATCATTATATCATGAGATATAAATCTTTACCCAATGAGTTATAGGGAGATATTGGTCACACCCATCTTATAATAAAATCATTTATACATGTTCCACAAAATAATAAAACTTTCATCATATAATGACCCATAAAAATATATTGGTATATAAACATCCAATCATAATCCCATGAAATAAAATTTGTTTCATAAACATGTAATCATATATTAACCTGTTGAAAAAAATAGGTTTCATAATAGTTTAATCAAAGCCTAACCTGTGAAAAGAAGTGGTATTCACAAAAATAAAACCAATGGAAGAGGAATGGGTTTCATAAACAACATTCCATCAAAATATAAACAATTCTAAGAAATAATATTAATGGAACCTTTATATTATTTCCCCCTAAAAATGAATGAGTAAAATCAATAGATGTCATCTTATATGGAAAATAATTTTGAAATATCTTTTAAAACCATTTATTGAAGAAAACATCCTTTCTTCTTTGAAAAATGATTTTTAAAAAATAAAACCTTTTAAAAACCATTTCTTTAAAAATATCCTTGAAAACATATAAAATAAACATGGAAAAATTTTGAAAACCTTTTTCTTAAAAATAGATTTGAAAAATTATAAAGAAGGATTTAAAAAATTTTGAAAATATTTTCTTGAAAACACTTTCAAAACTTATAAAGAATGATTGAAAACATTTTGATAACCTTTTCCTTGAACAAAATTTGAAAACTTATAAATAATTTTTGAAAATATTTTGAAAACCTTTTCCTTGAAAATAATTTTAAAACGTATAATGATTGTTTCAAAACCTTTTTCTTCAAAAACACTTGAAAATTTATAAATAAATATTGAAAACCTTTTGAAAACCATTTAATTGAAAATAGATTTTAAAACTTATAACGAAATATTTTAAATCATTTAAATACTTTCACTTTGTAAATAATCTTCAAATTTCATTTAAAAACATTCTTTGAAAACATTTTTTAATACATGAGTTTTTGAATAAAACTTATTTATGAACAAAAAGAGAATTGAGGTTATGTTTTCTTAAAAATATTTTCTTAATTATATTAAGTACCAAAGAGTTGTAAAATGGTACTAATAAATGAAGAAATAATTAATAACTATAGGATAAAAAAATCATGGGTGTTTTTGAGAGATGGATCATGAGATTTTGTTAATTGAATCATAATCATAAACAATACTGATAAACGATGAGATTGTAACAATAAGTTATTACCATTTTGGTAATTCTAATTAAAAATAGATAAAATAACAATACATGAAGCTAAAAATATCATTAAAAGAATGATATTCATGATATAACATGTTTAAAAGTATTATATACACCTCATAGAAAAATATAAGTGCATGACAAGGCATGTGTCTCAAAGAAGGAAAATTGAGACAAAATTACTTTACTGATTTGGTAACTTTTGAAACATGAGCACATAAAATTAATATAATCAAATAGATATGTAAATACACATTAAATTAATTATAATAATAATTTAATACATCCATGGGAATTATACACACCACACAAATGAAATGAGTGGTGAATAAGGCATGTATCTCATGGAAATAAAAAGTGATATGAAATCACCTTACATTGTGTCTTGAATCTTGTTTTACTCATTCAAAACTCGTGTATAATAAATAGAATTTTACTATAAATATATTATATAACAATATTATTATATCTAATACCACATAAGTTTTTATTATGACTTTATATTACCCTCTTTTTAACAATTTTATGTTAAGGTTGCACTTTGGTTAATATTCACTTTGTTTTCCGTATGTGTCTTAATTTGTTATATACTTTGTCCTTATAATTATATAATTACTTAAATAAATTAAACCATGATATAAATATAATTTATATTCATTGTATCTATATTATAATAATCTATATAATATAGAAGTATGAAATGGAATACATCGTTCATGGAGACGGTAGGTCGTACGTACACATGAACGTTATTTCTATTTTATTATCATATTGAAAGAAAGAAAGTTAATTAAATATATGTATATATGAATATAATATCATTAAATTATAATTATTATGTCATATATATCATATAATTTCACTAAAAACATACTTAATACATTCCATGTAGTGTTTGAACGAATCACATTATTTTGAAGGGGCGGTAGTCCACACTTCTTCAAATGAAATTATCGTATTTACAAAAAAATCGAAATTATAAAGATATGTGTTGTAAAAGAATTAAAGAAGATTAAATAAATAATATTTATCATATATATCATATATAAACATAGTTTCCATCATAATTTCCAACCATGAAAGGTGATGAAGGGAAAACAAACAATCATCGTTTTGTGAGGAGGTAGTTCTCCGTACACATAAATAGTATGTTCATTACCCATTTTATGGAAATGTGTGTAAGTGTAGGTAAAAATATTAGAATAAAAAACATATCAGTATATTTAGGATAATTGTTTTTGTAATCGTGGAATAAAAATAGTATAGGGGGTGGAGAATAAAAATAAGATAAATGAGCTTAAGGAAGGATATTACCTCTTATGTGGGTAACTCCTTTGGGTTTTTATGAAATGGATTCCTTGGATTACTTTATTCTTAAGAGGAGTAATCAAGGAGGAAGGTAGGTATGTTGGGAATTGTATTTGGAAGATATTTTCTGAACATAAGTGGTTTGAGAGGTGTGAGGAAGTGGGATGATATGAGGCCTTTTTAGAGTGGAGGAGAAGTGGCACTCTTGTAAATACCAAAAGGTATACAATAATGGGAGGTATACCTTACCTAATGTGCCTAAAAATGAAAAATTGATGTAGTATAGGTTAATAATGGTCTTAAAAAATATGTAACACAAAAAAATAAGCACATTTTTATAATTTTGTTCCTTAACTTCTATGTTTCCCAAATTTTATCATTTTGGTTTTTATTAAAGCATCTAGTATTCTAATATAAGTAATTTAAACATTAAGACTAAATAAAAGTGAGATTTATTAGAGAAAATATACCCACTGAATTATAATTATCATATCTAATTTAAAAAATAGAATTACAATATGTGTTGGAAATTAATTTTAAAATAATCTCATGTAATGCGCAGAAACCCTTCTTTAACCGGGACCGTGCTAACATTGTTTTTACTATATATGGGTCAATATATTAATTATAATGTATTAATTAATCCATTTATGGAAAATATATGATATTAATTAACAATTAAAAATAACTTTGCAGAATTTAGGATTTTTATTAATTTTAAATCATTTAATAAAATATCACTTATTATAAAATGACATTAATGTCAATTTTGACATTATTTATTGAGTTTTAAATTAATAAATATAAAAACAATAATGATATCAAAATTAAGTTAAAAGATTTTTAACATGATATTTTAATCTATACAAATAATTAATGATAATAATTAAACCAATTTACTTCACTTTTAATATTCATAGTATCATTTATTTTAGTTAATTATTAACTAAATAATCACGAAGTTTGTATTTATTAATCATTTTAAGTAACTAAATCATATCTAAAAATTATTTATAAGTCATTATGATAAAAATAACTCACTTAATTTTCAAAAGGATATTTATACCCTAAAATATGTTGTCTTTTCCATATCTCAAAGATTTATAAATGTTAAAGGTGAAGAAAGTTCCCTTTTTTGTCCTTTTCCTTACTTAACTTATGAAATGGGGAATTTTTTTTAATATTATCCCAATAAATCATAAAATTAGAACCATTAAGGGATATGGTAGAAATATGGGCATATAATGGCTTTTTTAAAAGTTTATAGATCATTTTTTCCCTTAAGTTTAAGGTCTAATCTTTAATTAAGCTTAATCTTACTTTAATTGTTGTGATTAATTTTAATCACTTTCACTAATATTTTTGGAAAAAAATTAATTTATCTTATTAAACTAAAAATATCACACTAATTAAAACTATGTATGTAAATTTTTCAAAATTTAAATAAAAAAATTTGAAAATTAAGTTTAACGCTAATCCCGTAGACATGGCAAGGAAGCAGGTTTTTAAAGTAAAAACATTCAAAAGTTTAATAAGTTTTTATAACTAATTTCTATATAAAAATTATTATAATGAACTAAATTGGTTTAATATATGTATAATTGATCTATTTATACTTTAAAAATGAAATCAAATATAAATTAACAATAATTATTATTTAAAAGAAAATGTTGTTTTTAACTAAAATACAGTATCTTTCACTATTCATCTAAAAATGAAGTTTCTCAAAAAAATCCCAAAAATTCACCATAAGATAATTTAAAATTTTTGAATTAAAAAATAAAGTTTATTTTATAAAATTACATCTCTAAAAGTGTATAAAATTAATTTTATTATTTTTCAAAAAAGGACACGAAAAGCAGTTCATTTGAGAAAATAATATTTTTAAACATATAAAGATTTTACCAAAAATTATATTTTTCACAATAAATATGTTTTATTTATATAAAAACATTATAAAAATATTTTAAAATTAGTTATTACTATTTATATTACTATATTTAACAACTAGGTTATAACTATCTTATTTAAATAATTCTAATAATAAAATGATGTTTCGTAGAAACTTGGTGTTGTGTGTAGCGTATTCTAAGATAGTGTTTTGTGTAGCGCAAGACAATTAATTGTAGTGTGAAAGGAATATTTGACTTAGTTCAATGAAATAAATCAATAAAAACTAATTTATTCAAAAAAATGTTCATAAAGACTCGGGGAGTTATAGGCCAATCCGAACATGGTCGAGGTTTGTTCCCAATTCTTATAATTTGGGTTTTCTCCCCCCCCCCCCACCTATTCTACACATGATCATAATTGGTATTTATTTTTCTCAACAGTTTGAAGAATACCCAAAAATTGATCATTGAGTATTTGATCTTTGGTGTAATGAATTGTTTCCGGATATCTGATTTCATGAACGATGATGGAATCATGGTGCGTAACGATGACAAGCGGTCATGCTTAGATTGGAGATCCACAGTTCAGTTTTGGTGTGTGACAGCAGAGAGGTATGATGGTGGTTGATTCCCAAGAAATGATAATGGATGAAATCCGACCAATGGTGGCGTACGGGCTCGCATGGATCAAGATTAATGTTCTTCAGTGAGATCGGAATTAGATCCAAGGAAATTGGGAGGCATGGGCAAAGCCATGTGAATAGATTAGGGAATCTAGAAAATCCCAAGATAAACAGTGTGTAACTCAAGAACACATGTCGTCTACTATCCATATATGCAGTGTTAGGCTTTCCACATAGAGATAAGTATCACACACCATGTGACCCTTAGCCAAACAACTGGAATGTACAGGGAGTACATGATCAAGAGACTAGATAGATTTGCACGTTATGTGGGTCATGCCACATACACACCCAAGAATACGGATCGACGTGTACAAGGAGTGCACACCCAGAAGATTGTGTGGTCCTTCACGCTGTGTATGGTGATCCACAAGCCATGTTCTTAGGAAATTACATGGGAATGGGTAGGCTACACAACGTATTTTGTACCAGAATTCTACATATCATGTACCCTTGGGACACACTGAGTATTGAGAAAAAATACATGTTGTGTGAGAATGATACATAGATAGTACCAGGCTTAGTGACACATTCTGTATACCCCCAAGAACGTGTCATGTACAAATTTGAGGAGATGTTGGATTCATCTTTCTTCTTAGCTCAACTTCGTTGAGAGCTTCCTTATATCTATAATGGTTGAGTGTGTTCCCTTGGTCTATTTCCTGAGTGTTAGTATGGAATCATATCCTACACATAGTATGATGATCCCTTCAATGGGACTTTTTAGATAGAGTTTTTGTAATCCTTCCATGAGGATCGAAGTGCGATCTTCAATCATCATCATACCCTAGGTGGAGTTCTTGGTATCTTCATGACCAACACTACATGGGCACTAATCCTCTACTTAGCGGGTTATTCCAGATTGAGTTGTTGGTATACCCCATAGCCTTGGGTATGATTCTCATCTGTGTATCATTATATTTAAACTTTTAGTGTATACCTCTTATGGTGGGACCCAATGTGAAGTGTATCTTGGAAAGATGTCATTAGTTCTTTTTGACTCATGGAGTGTGTTCTCCTAGATGAGTGATATGTGTAACCTTCAAGATTGATCCCTTGATAGGAATTGTGGTTGTGACTTTACCTTGAGACTATGTGTCTTTGTTGAGTATATCTGGGTATTCTTAGTGTATGTACTGTAGAAATATACCTGTGTAGAGCTGACTATTACTCTTGATGATTTTTTATTGATTATTCTGCGGTGTCCAACTGGGTATTTTTATAATCACCCCTACATGGGATCTTCTCACACATATCATGACTTATGTAGATGTTGAAACTTTTTCTAGAGTCCTTAGTGGACTAGGAGTAGGTGGAGATAGTTTGGGCTTGATAAACCAAGGTGTATACCAATGTTGCATTGGACATCAGTGCCCTCCTTCTGAATAGGTTGGACTTTACTTTCCAGTTTTGGTTGGGGTTGTATTTGGCCCCTTTTTTCTTTCTAGTACTTTGTGATATACTCTGGATCTAGGATTATAGATGTATTCATGTATTGTTATCAGTTAATTTTATATTTTATCATTGTCTAGTATTGGAGATTTGTGCATGTGTACAGGTATTTTAGGCTAATGGATCCCATGTGTGTGATATTCCTTCTTAGCACTAGTCTCCAGCCCCAAGCCTATTATTGGAAGTCTTGTGTTAGTTCCATATCAGGCCCCATTAGGTCAAGTCTTGATAGAATGGTATTAGATTTGTACCCAGTCTGAAGTGTTATGACAAAACTTGGGTTTAGGATCAAAGTTTTGAGTTTCTTTTGTCTAATTGTGATGTTTGGTTTGGGAAATAGGGAGAAAATGCTAAAGTGTTTTGAGATTGGATCTCAGACTAGGGTGTCCAATGTTGGTGAGGCAGATGATGTATCCACTCACCAAGACCTTAATATCTTACTTGTTGACTTGGTATATGTAAACACCAGTTGTAGGGAAAACATTAGTACATGCATCATATAGGAATGGGTGTGGTTTCCATGTCCTTATTGAGCCATCTCCCCATATATACTCATTAACCATGGTACATCTTGATAATATTCAATATTCCACCACTATGATAGTTATATATGGTTCTGAGAAGTTATCGTGATGAAAACTAGATAGGTGATGAGGTTTCAGTTCAGGGACCCACTCATGAGGTGTTTTTTTTCAGGTGGACACCTAGTAGTTCTACCCCCTATTGACCAGTACATGGTTCCTTTTTTGGATTATGAGGATGATTTTCCACATATTGAGCAGTCAATAGCTCTATTAGGACAGGATGATGGTACATCCAGGCTTTTCCTATTATGTGAGTTTCAGTGATGGGGATCACTGAGGTTCTATGACAATACAGACCCTCAGGCAGTAGAGATTTGACTTGAAGAAGTGGTCTGGGTTTTTGATGTGCGGAGATCTTGACTGATCATATGGATGTACTTGTGACCCATTTTCTCCATGGAGAAATAGTTGGATCCAATGGTACCGACTAATGACACACCTATATTGAGTGTTCATCACAATTTCTAGAGTTAGATATCACCCAGGTTACATGGTGGGCTAGACCCCCTTCATGGATGGTGGAGGACTAGCATGAGCCTATGGTGTGAATGTCCTGCATGGATGAGACCCATCTCTAATGGTGGTACGGGTGGCAATACTTCTCTAGGGAGACAAAAAGTGTTGGTAAAGAATTGTTTTGATGATGGTTGGTGTGACTTTGGACATGAAAGGAAGGGGAAAAATTCACCCACCGATACACGTTCTTGAGACACACCGTGTGGGTGAGTCGGTGCCGCCCAAAGTGGATAGTTTCAAGTTGTGGTGGATGAGTTTATATGACTTCTGTGTTTTAGTTTTTTTAATGCACCACGGTTTTGGAGTAGACCTTAGTTATGGTAAATAGTAGGGATATAAAAATAATGAGTTTCAAGTGGTAGTAACTCATAGAAGCTTTGAGTGTAGATTGAGGTATTACTTGTGTCTTCACTACCCCAGTTGTAGTTTTCACTTGAAGTTATGAGCCAATTTCCCATGAGTGTATCCCCTATTCAATACTTGGTGATATCAGTGGATCCATTTTTTCTTAACCATTACATTGGAGTCTCCTGTAGTGAGGATCATTAAGTGAATGCTTCTAATGATAGTGTAACCTGACTCTGGGAGGAGATAGAGAGCCTCATGTGTAATATCTTCATATTTGAGGTGGGACCCTATGATGTTTTCATCATTATAGACTACTTCCATACCATCGATGCTCATATGGTTTCTACCGGTGAGTGTAGTAGTGCTTCTAGTTTGTTGGGTTGGATTTTTCCTCCTTTTATAAAGAGTGATCCCAATAAGAGTAGGATGACCTCATGTGTAGAATTTTATGACCAAATTAATATTAGTTGGCTAGTGACACCTTTGGAGTAGTCTATCACCGAATTAATGTTATGAACGAATTAATATTAGTATAGACTACAATGCTGGAGGAGTATGAGGGAATCTTTATTGAGGATGTATCAGGATTACCTCACCATCAAGAGTTGGATTTCTGTATGGACTTGAACTAGGGATGAATAAATACTTGTGCTATCTTATCTGATGACCATGTGTAGTTGTGATGGTTGGAGGTGTGGTAGGAGGAGTCTATAGAGAAGGGGCTTCTTAAGACCTGGTGTGTTTTTTCAGGTATCCCTATGTTTTTCTCTTGAGAGGAAGATGGGTGCTTGAATTTGGATATGGATTGGTGTCACTTGGACCAGGTTACATGAGGGAAAGTATCCACTCCTAAGAATTGATGACATATTCACCCTATAGATGGAGGCAAAGTAGATCTCAGAGTTTGACATCGTGATGAGTTATCACCAGCTCCAGGTTTGAGGGGTGGATGTATCGAGCATGGATTCATAAATCTAATGGGGATATTTTAAGTCATTGGTGATAAACTTTGGAAATTTTAATTCCTCAATAGAGTTCATGAGACTTGTGTTCTGGATCATTATCCTTTATTAGATCAGTTGGGGCTAGTTTTATACAATGGTACCCTCGTATCCTCTATGTCCAATTTAGAGCACACGAGACACATGAGGATGATTCTATTCATCCTCTAGTATGTTATTCATATGGAATATATTAGGGAGTCAGTCATCAGAATACATATTATTAGGTATGGGAGTGATAGTGGACCCTATATAGTTTAAGGTGGGTTGATCTTGAGGGCCACCCAAGGTGTGTCCATAGGAGAAGATGTTCATAGTAAGGTTTTCCATCCTATTTTGTCAAGAAAGGTGATAGAGTAGTTAACTTATTTGTAGTTAAACCTTTTGGGGTGATTATGATGCAGTGTACCTCTAGACGATTATTATTACCCATTTTTTCTTTAGTGAGTCAGAGAGGAATCACTTGGGAATATCAACTGGGAGATCTTGCGTGATCGGGTATCCACTGGATACATTCCTGATGGAATTTCCTTAAGGAGGGAATCACGCCATCCTTTTCTATGGATGGATAGTGATTCCCATCATGATGTGTGAAAAAAGGTGATAAGGAGGTTGTTTTACCTTCAAGTATATCTAGTGGAGGTGAGGATGTACCAAGATCTCTTAGAATTTGTTGGGAATATAATGGAATTGCAATGAGTTTTCAAGTTAAATTTTTTTATCTCACCTATTTGAGGGTGATGACCAATAGAGATTTGTGTAGACTTGGGACACTTGTGATTACATGATGTAGTATGGCCTCATGGAATTCCATCAATGATCATTTCAAATTATGATACTTAATTCATGGTATGATTAAAGAGAGGATATAGGAAGCCTTTGGAGACTCAATTGTAGTTGGACATAGTGTTTTACCTTGGCTAGATGGCTAGGTAAAAAGTGGTTTGTTTAAGTTCTGATGAACATGCTTTGGGATTGTATGTCAGTTTTGAGACACAACTGGGAGGATCATCTACCATCATTGGGGTTTCCATATCATTATGATTACCACTCCACCACTAGAGTAGCACCTTTTCGAGGCCATGTATGATAGAACTTTCAGGACACTATTATACTTGTTGGAGCCAATGGGTAATAGTGCTTAGGTTCTAGTTTTGGTGTTATTAATGGTTGGAAATGGTACATCTCATCTAGGGGAGGATAATGACTGTCTGGTAAACATCATGAGTCCTTAGTGGACTGATGATGGAGGCTTTTGCAGTTAGTAAGTTGTGAATTTTTATCTAGGGAAGTAGGTTGTCTCTGGGAATATTAGGCCCTTTATTTTTATACTTTTTTTTGGGTTAGTGATGTGGTGTAACACTCAACCTTCATACCACAATAGTTTTGGGTTTCTTGGTATTCTTCACTTATATCATCTGAGGAGGTATGTGCATGACTTATTGTATGATATCGACCTGGGTGAGTTGGGCTGTGAGAGTGGAGTTTCCTTTGTCATGGAGCTAGTAATGTTGAGGATCGATAGGATAAATACCCTTCATGGATAAGTATTTTTCCTTTGTTGTATGTTTTTTGACAACATATGAAACTGTTGTGAGATCTAATAGGAGTTTGAGACCTAGTTGAGAGCTCAATATCCCCACCTTTTTCTTAGTTTGTGCTTTTCGGGGATAAAAAGTCTTGAAGGAGGGGAAAATGTAATGTCCTAGTTTTTTCCATGTAATACTTTAGAATATTTCTATGAATATTTTTAGATCCAGGTGCTAAGGCAGTGCTAGATTCTGAGTCCCAGTGTGCCCAGAGTTAATTTCAAAAATATATTAATTTTATTGATATCTCATACACATAGTTTATAAAGACCCATATTTTCCATGTAATTTTTTTAATTATATGGAATTATTACAAGTCTACAAAATTTTACGGCACGTGATTCTGAGGCTCGGTGTTCCAGGAATGAAATTCTGAACTTTTTTTAAGGTAAGTTCAGTAAATGCACGGGCGGAATTTTCTAACTTTTGAACTGTGCTCGAATTAAAAATCTGAGGTCACCATTGAATCTGCAGTGCCGGGATTCTATTAAGGGAGTATTCACTTCGACCACATTAGGTCGAGAGAAAAAGTAAGATTTTGGACTTTTAAAAAAATAATAAAATAACAATATTATTTTATTTCTCTCCTTTTTCCTTTCCTCCAACGGACAAGCGGTGCTGGTGGGACCAACGTCGTTTCAAGCCATTAAATGGATTGACTCCCCTTTATTCTTGTAACTATATCATTGGAATTAGAAAGGCTCCTTAATTAAATGAACCCCATTAATTCCATGTGTGTTACTCACCCTCCTCCTCTCCTATTTATATGGAGCTCGGGGAGGAGTGTTGGCATGGATTCACCAAGCGACAAAGCTCTGAAGTACTTTGATGGAAACCACTTGGAGGATGAGACTGGTTCCATAGAGCGGTGATGAGAAACACCGAATCACGAACTGACAACAACGACGAAGGAGTTCTGTTGATCGACGTCAGCGAACGTCTCTTCTAGGTATGGGGTTTATTTTGAAGTTGTCTTTGATGAATTAAATTTCTCTCTTGCTTTTTATCATTTAACGCGGAGGGCACGGGCCAAATGAATAAGGCCCGGACCCTCCACCACTTTGTTCTTGATTTGAACTTTGGGGAACAATTTCCAACTCGACGGAAACATGAAATAGCGGGTCATGCTATGACAGCGGTAGTGCAGGAGAGCCGTAGGCATAGATGGCACTACGAACAGACACATGAGCATGCCCGGTGACCTGTGGAAGAAATCACTGGTGCGCCATATCAGCGGTGGTTGGCAGTTTCTAGAGAAGACCTGTGGAAACCGACCGTGAATGGTGGAAGGCGGCATGCGACGGCGTGTTGTGGTGTTGAAGGCGGCCGACCCGAGCCGGCCATACGGGACAAGGGCAGCGCCTGCAGGTGCTGCTGGCGGAAGCGATTGCAGCCAGCAGGGCGTAGTAGGAGGAGCAGCGTGGCACTGCGCCGCCCTAATTTAGCAAAACTAGTCGGCCAAATGGCCAACTGTTTAATGCGGTGGGGTAGCGCCCCACTAGCTAGGCAAAACGGCCCCGCAACCGTAGGGCCAACAGAAGAAAACGGTCCGCCTTCTGGCATACCAATTGGACACAGGCCGACCGAGCTGATCGGACCTGCCCAATAGGTCAGTCTGGACCTGTAGCCCAGTGGTTTGGGCCAAACCCGACAGCAGGTCGGGCCGGACCTACAGCCCAGTGGGCCAGTGCGGGTGGGCCAAGCCTCACATGGCGAGTCGGGCCAACCACATCCTGAGCCTGCGAACCGAACCGATCCGACCCCGATGGACCGAACCCAATGAACTGGGCCGACCCTTAATGGGTCAGACCCGAGCGGGATCAGATAGACCTCGGGACCCGTTGTGTCGGGCCGGTCTGACCGAGTCGGACCGGGCCCAGACCCAACCGTCCCCCGAATAAATAAATGCCCGTAACTGACGAACTGAGTGTCCGTTCGACACACCGTTAGTGGCGTTGGGATCCCTTTTGGGAAGCATTCCCTTTGGCATATTCTGGCAGGCCCTACTAAGCCAGGCCAGACCGAGGGGCAATCACCCCCCCTGTTTCATGGAAAGGGGTATAACTAACCGAACAGGCGTCTAATTGACGCACCATCTATGGAATAAGGACCCTAGTGAGAAGGTAGTCCTTTTAAAATACTCCATGAGAGTTTTGGAGAAATTTGGAGTATGAAAGGGTTGGATCGACTCCAAGTACAACCGGTCCCTCTGCACTAAAATGCCATTAACTTATAGACCGGATATCCAGTTGATGCTCCATCTTTTGCGTTGGGACCCTTATGACGTGATAGATCATTAGGTTACTTTTTTGTAGGACTTTATGCCGGTTGAAATACAACCAATGGCTTAAGGAGTGGTTCTCCCAGAATCAAGCATGCTATGAGTGGGAATCCAGTGGCTGGTAGTGAGGCATAGGTTGGAGATAGATCATACGGAGGTTAGTACCGAGTGATCATGTGTGGGTCAGTACCAAGAAATCATGTGTGGATCAGCACCTAGAAACCCCGTGTGGATCAACACCTCGTGACCTAATGAGGACCATCCTTAGAGCTGCCTATCGTGGATCAACCACATACCGATCCTGTGTGGTTTAAATCCTATGTGGGTCAGCGCTCAACGATCCTGTGTGGGTCAACACATATCGATCATGTGTGAGTCAGATCCTATGTGGGTCATTGTAGGGGTTAGTACCAATTGACTTTGGGAGGGTCGTATCCTGTGTGGGTCATTGCGGGGGTTAGTACCTATCGATCCTATGTGGTTCAAACTCCGTATGTTCAACAGTAGTGCCTCTTGACAGAATAAGATGATCTATCTTTGTGACTAATCATTTGTACTTTTATACTTCACTAATACCTGGTTTGAGCTAAAACTTTGTTTGAGATGTGTCTATTTTTTGTGCTTTGTGATAGAGATCGTGCTTTGTGGTTTGCCTTTGTGGAATTCTCTGAGACCTTTAGGGGTCTCGGGGTCACTAATGAGTATTGTTATACTCACCCCTACATGGGCTTCGCCCACACCTTGTTGTGTCTTATGCAGACGACGAGCAGCTGTGCTGAGACTTGAGGGAGCCAGTACCAGGCGGTAGATAGAGAAGATTGGCTAACGTAGAGAGCAGTGGAGATGAGTTGTACTTACCATTCAGGTGGGATCCTTGGTGGATGATTCCAAGATCTGTTTTCTATTTTTAGTTGTATTTGTGCCTTTCAGTTGGGCTTGTATTCCAATCCCCTTTACTTTCAGTACACACTTTTACTATAGTATTTTTACTTTGTGGTTGTATCTTGTTGTATTCTAGTCAGTGTGTTTGTACATGTTTAAATGAAATGCCTTCCCATTTTAGGGATATGCCTTTCCAATTCTAGTCGGAAACCCTTGGCCTATGGAAGGCAGGCTTAGGGTAGTCACGGTGTGGGCCTGGGGGGATGGGTCATGACATAGTTTTTCTGAAAAAATGGAATAACTTCCAAACATAGTATTGGATTAGAAATAATATGGTATTGTTGAGTTCAAAACATGGGTTTTACCCTAGGTGTACCATGATATTTTTCAGTGCCAAGAATTTGGTTAAAGTGCAGTTGTGGGAGCATAAATAGAATAAATTAACTAAATTATTTGTTATATTTCATTAATTCAACGACCTAACCTATTTTCTTTAAATATTTTGTTATAAACCATTCTCATTGTTAGCCTCATAAACTTGAGAATTGATACGGATATCATGGATGATCGTTGGAAGACATTGAGATCACAAATCAACAGATCGAGTTTTGTACATCGGTGTTCCAAAGGAAAGCAATGATCTCACCAATGACAACGACATAGATTCCTTCTTCATCAACGATTGATCCAAATATATATAGGAAGTTTGATTGTAGATTTATTTCATTTTATTATCCTACAAGGAACGTGGATCAATAAAAAATGTATTGATTTTTGGATCAGTCTTATTATGGGTATGGGTTTGTTTATTTGAGATTTGGGGGATAATTGTTATTCTATTTGATTATTTTTTATCATCGTTTTAGGTACGAAAAATCATATAAAATCCAAACATGGTCGGGGTTTGTTCCCAATTCTATTGTTTTGGATTTTATCGCCCCCCCCCCCCCCCCACCCACCATTCTATGTGTGATCATCATTGGAATTTTTTTGGATGGTGGTTCAAAAAATACCTGGAAAGTGATTGTTGCACATTCAATATTTTTCATGATAGATCATTTCTGAAAATCCAGTTTTGGGATCAGTGAAAGAATCATGGTTTGTAATGATAGTAGGAAATCGTGGTTGGATTGGAGATACCTGGTTTGGTTATGGTGTGTGGTAGCCAAGAGGCGTAATGATGGATGATTACCAAGCAACAGGAATGGCCAGAATCCAGATGGCAGTGATGGGCAGGATCACACGGATCAAGATCCCAGTTCTTCGATGAGATTGGTGTTAGATCCAAGGAAATCAGGAGGTGTGGGTGATGCCACATGAAGAGATAGGGGAATGATATACATGATGTGTAACTCAATAACACATGTTGTGTGATTAACATATATGAAATGATAGAATTTTTTCACATAGATAAGTATCACATTCTATGTGACACTTGTCTAACCAGATCATCATTTACAGGGAGTACATGCCCAGGAGGCTGAGTAGAGTTGCACACCCTATGGGTCATTCCACACATCGTGTACATCCAGGAAGACAACTCAGCATGTATAGGGAGGACAAGACCTGAAGATTGTGTGGTCCTACATTCTATATATGTAGATCTACACACCATATACTTAGGAAAGTACATGGGAATGGGAAACCTACATTCTGAGTTCCAGCCTGGATTTTTACACATCTTTTACCCATGGTACATTTCATGTATTGAGAAAAAGTACATGCAATGTGAGTGTGAGACACGATCAGTGCTAGGATTAGTGATACACGTTGTGTGCCCCTAGGGACACACCATGTACTCTATTAATGATAGGCTAGATTCCTCATTCTTCTTAGCTCATCTTCATTGAGATCTTGTATGATATTCCTTGGACCAGTTTTGGTTGAGTGTGTTCCCTTGGTTCATTCCCTAAGGGTTAGTATGAATCAAGTCCTATACATAGGATGGTGATCCCTTCAGTGGTAATTCATGTATAGAGTTTTTGGAATCCTTCTTTGAGGCCCAAAGTGATATCCTCTATCATCATCTTTCCATGGGTGGAGTTCGTGGTGTCTTCATGACCAACACTATGCAGGCACTGATCCTATACTTAGAGTGTTATTCTATATTGGGTTGTTGGTATACCCCATGGACTTGGGTGTGATCCTAATCTATGTATCGGTCTATTTAGACATCTTGTGTATACATCTTATGGTGGGTCCAAATGAGTAGTACATCTTAGATAGACACCATCAGTGTTATCTGACTCATGGAGTGTGTTCTACTAGATGAGTGTTATGTGGAACCTTCGATCATGATCCCTAGACTGAAATTACTGTTGTGACTTTACCTTGAGACTTTGTACCTTTGTTGAGTATATATATCTATCTTGTTGTATGTGATGTAGAAATATACCTATATAGAGATAACATTTACTCTTTATGTTTTTTCTTGGTTATTTTTGTGTGTCATATTGGGTATTGTTATACTCAACCATGCATGAGATCTTACCACATGTGTTGTGTCTTATGAAGACGAAAAAACTTTTTGTAGAGTCTTTGGTGGACTTGGAGTAGATAGAGCTAGTTTGGTCTAGACAGACCAAAGTGTATATCACACTACAACATATATAGTCTTTTACAGTGGTTTTTTAGCAGCAGTTTACTAAACCTCCGCAATGTTTTTTATAAATAATTTAACGGCGGTTTATTAAAAACCACCACTAAACCTTTTTTTTCAATACCGACACTTCCCCCCCCCCCACCCCGAACCACGCATGACCCACCTTCTCCCCCCCCCCCCCCGACCCCTATGAGACTCCCCCCTGGTGACCCCTAAATCCCTATGCCTCCCCTCAATGCGCCTCTCCACCTCGCCACCTCTCCGCCCCTTAGCATGGATCGCCGCCCATCACCGCCGACCCCCTGAAGCCCTAGCTCACCTCCTCGCTATAGGTCTTGACATGTGGCACCACTCTACGCTTCTCGCCACCCCTCAGTATCATCCTTCTTCTTCTTATTCCATCCTCTAGTTATAATAGTATCACCTAGAGTCCATACTCACACACATGCACGTGATATTTTCATTAGTTGGAAGTATATGATTATAAACCCTTCACACCATCAAATTGAACTTTGAGAAAATATCCATGCACTATAGCAGTTCACCCCAAATATCTAGTTCATTGGATACCATTCTTTTAATTATGTTCTTGAATTATATTCTCTATTTTATGATAGTAATTATAAAACATTTTTTGTTAGATCAATTAATAAATAGTTTTTCTTTTTAAAGAGCATTCATTTTTTTAAAAGACCAAAGAATATTATTATTTTCACAACATTGTAAACCCAATATTTTATATAATTATTTTTAGACTTTGGTGAATTTAAAAATATATTTTTTGATATAATCAATATTCCATTTTAAATTCATCGCATTATATTGAACATTCTTTTTGATAATTCAATTTTTTTTATTGTGAGTTTTTACTTATCATTAAGGGATTGATTGTACTTATTTTTATGATATTTATATATTAAATTCAGTGTGGAAAAACTTTCATCATGTTTTCAACAAGTATATTTTAGATCTTTATAGTATAGGTGATTGGATAAATAATAAGAGGGAGAGGAGTAATTTTTAGTGGAATATGAATAAGAGTTATATTTTACATCATGACTAACCTCTATTTTAGTCATGAGAAACTAGGAACATTTTTCCATTGATTTTCTTTATAAGAGGGTTTCATTTATCACACACTAAGTTGAAACATTGAAGGTTTCCTTGATTTTTTTTATTCTTCCCCTTGTTCCTTTTGTTAGTCATATAGAATTACGACCTTATGTGTACCTTTTTTAATTGGAATAACATCACTTATTATTCTATATCATTATCCACCTTATTTTAACAATTTTATGATTTATTTATTTTAAAGAATATGTTCATATTCTTTGATTGATGATCCATTTCATCATCATTATAGGTTTCATTGTTAATTTCTTTAAAAGAAAACATTATTTTATTATTGGATTATTTGTATTTTTTTATTAGCATGTAACTTCATTGAGATCTCATAGGTCATGATAGATCCATATAGATCCTAAAATGACATGTTTTTTATTTCATTTTTCTCTTGGACTATTATATATTTAGGTTTCGTATTTCTTTTTAAACCCCAAAATATTTTGATCACTATATATTCTATAGTATGAGTATAATTAAGAGACATTCAACCATTTCATATGTCAGTAAAGTATATAAATGGTTAGTTTTAATGAATTATTTGAAATGGGATTTCAAAGAGGATTAAAGTGACCTAGAATTCTGATTATTTTAATAAGTCTCATTTGTAACTTTCATAATGAACTACTTATAATGTATTTAATACCCTCAATGATTCCCTATTCTCTTTATATGTTTTTTATGACATGGATGATATTTTTGGTGTTGTTTATTACAGGGGTGTTGGAAGTGAGGTTAGATTTATATTATGTTGTTACATTATTCATGTAACTTGTTTGATTACTCATCTCCTATTATTTCTAGCATGGGTACACTAGGCACTGAGAGAGAGGTCTATAGGGGGGTAGGGGGCTGTAGGGGTGTGGAGGAGGGGGTGTGGGCTGTCTAAGGAGGGGATGGACTGTCCAGGGGGTGGGCTGTCCAGGTGGGGGAGGGGTGTGGGCTTTCCAGGGGTGGGATGTCCAAGGGGGTGGGGGTGGGCTATCCGGGTGGGGGGGTGTGGGATGTATAGGGAGGAGGGGGGGTTTTCCAGGTGGGGTGTCCTGGAATTAGGTCTCAGCTAGTTAGACAAGGGAGATCATATGAAATGAAAGAAAATATAGGGAGTATCATAGCCCAATTTTTACAATTTAGGAGTGTGCAAAAAATATATAATGATTAATAAAATCACTACATAAATGTAATGGTAAATAGGAGAAGTGAATGTGTAGTAAAGTGTTATTAAGCTCTATCAAATATTTAATTTTGTTGATCAAATAAGTTTATCTACTCTTTAATGTAGACATTAAAAAAAGTAGAGCTGATGGAATGGACTATGAAGTTTTCTCTTAGATATAGAAAGTGTGGTGAAGCTCTATCAAATATCTAATAGTCATTGGATCATTTTGATTACCTTTTTTTTACTTTTTCATGGATGATTTATCCTTTAAATTTCACTTAGAACCAATCACTTGGTTCTATTGGTCAATGTGAGTCATGTCAAGTATTCAGTTTATTTCCTTATTTTTACATCATGAGACTCTTCTTATAGTCAGTCTATTTCTTTCTAGTGGTCGATCATAGACATTAAAAAATTCTAAGATTTTGATATATTTACTCTAAAAACATCATGTAGTAACTTGACTGTAATTTTTAGTCAATTAAACACTTTGAAATATTTCTTTTCTAGATAGAACAATTCATATGATTGGTATATTGTATTCTTGTATTCCATATATATGATCATGTTTTAAGTTGAACATAACATGTTCTTTTACATTTTCTCATGTGGGACATACTCTGAACATATAATAGATTCATATAACTTTCTATCATTTCCATAGTAAATTTTTATATATTTCCTGGAAAAAAAATTACTATCAGACCAGAAACATTCATATACAATAAAAGAAACATGAATTAAGATCATTAAAACAAGGAATCATTATAAGAATAAAGCAATGAAAACACACCCAAATCCCACACATAAAGTATCAAAGATGACCAAATTACATAAATATCATCTAAATCCCACTTTTTGGATAAAAAATATCCTTGTAAATTCAATTCCTAAATTTTAAATAAAAATTTAGACAACATTACATATTTTTTTTCTAACAAACATGCCCAATGTTGATTTTAAAATTTTACGCATGCTCCTCCTCAATCTTGTAATAGACTAAGATTTTACCAAAAAACACCATGATAAAATATTTCAAGTGTCAACGGAATATCTTTTTTATCAAATACATAATCATTTTAGGAGAATTATTTAGGTTAAAAATAATCATGAGATAAGTATAATGATTATATCAAATGCAATAATCCATATTGGGAATAACAGAATAATTCTTCAATAAATATTGATAAATTTATCAAAGATCGGTATTTTAGAACCACTTAACCCCCATTAATTGATAAAAAAATCATTGATTTGGGGAAATGGGTATTTATGAGTAATAGTGACCTAGTTTAGCTTTCCAAAATGAATACATAGCAGGAGAGGTTCATCATCCTTTTTTATGAAGAGAACTATGGAGTCCCACAAAGACACATTGGGGAGAATGAATCCCTTAGCCTCCATATAATTGATTATAATTAAGAGACATTCAACCATTTCATATGTTAGTAAAGTATATAAATGTTAGTTTTAATGAATTATTTGAAATGGGATTTCAAAGAGGATTAAAGTGACCTATAATTCTAATTATTTTAATAAGTCTCATTTGTAACTTTCATAATGAACTACTTATAATGGATGTAATGCCCTCAATGATTCCCCATTCTCTTTAGATGTTTTTTTATGACATGGATTATATTTTTTGTGTTTTTTATTTCAAGGGTGTTGGAGATGAGGTTAGATTTATATTATGTTGTTGCATTAATCATGTAACTTGTTTGATTACTCGTCTCCTATTATTTCAAGCATGGGTACACTAGGCACTAGAGAGAGGTCTATAGGGGGGCTGCAGGGGTGTGGGGGAGGGGGTGTGGGATATCCAAGGAGGGGTGTGGGTTGTCTAAGGGGGTTGGTTGTCCAGGGGGTGGGGATGGGGGTGGGTTGTCCAGGTGGGGGAGGGGGTGTGGGCTATCCAGGGGGGTGCGGGTGGGCTGTCTAGGTGGGGGAGGGGTGTGGGTTGTCCGGGGAGAGGGGTGGGCTATCCAGGTGGGGGTGGGGTGGCTGTCCAGGTGGGGGTGGGGTGGTTGTCCAGGTGGAGGTGGGGGTGGGTTGTCTAGGTGGGGTGGGGGGCTGTCTAGGTGGGGGCTGTCCAGGTGGGGTGGGGTGGGGGGGTGGGCTGTCTAGGGGCATAGGAGGCTGCAGTGGTGTGGGGGAGGGGGTGTGGGATATCCAGGGAGGGGGTGGGTTGTCTAGGGGGGTGGGGGTGGGTTGTCCAGGTGGGAGAGGTGGAGGAGTGGGTTGTCCAGGTGGGGGTGGGGGTTGTATAGGTGGGGGTGGGGGGCTGTCCAGGTGGGGGTGGGGTGGGATATCTAGGTGGGGGTGGGGGCTGTATAGGTGGGGAAGCTGTCCAGGTGGGGTGGGGTGGGGTGGGGGTCTATCCAGGTGGGGGTGGGCTGTCTAGGTGGGGGTGGGTTGTCCAAGGGTGTGGGGGGGCTGTAGTGGTGTGGGGGAGGGGTGTGGGTTGTCCAGGGAGGGGGGGTTATCCAGGGGGTGGGGATGGGTTGCCCAAGTGGGGGAGGGGTGTGGGCTATCCAGGGGGTTGGCTGTCTAGGGGGGTGGGGTGGGATGTCCAGGTGGGGGAGGGGTGGGGGATGTCCAGGGGGTGGGGGTGGACTGTCCAGGTGGGGGAGGGGTGTGGGTTGTCCAGGGAGGGAGGGTGGGCTGTCCAGGTGGGGGTGGGGGGCTGTCCAGGTGGGGGTGGGGGTTGTCCAGGTTGGGGTTGGGGGTGGGTTGTCCAAGTGGGGTGGGGGCTGCCTAGGTGGGGTGGGGTGGGGGTTGTCCAGGTGGAGGGGATGGGCTTTCCAGGGGCGTAGGGGGGCTACAGGGGTGTGGGGGAGGGGGTGGGCTGTCCAGGGAGGGGGTGGGCTGTCCAGGGGGTGGGGGTGGGTTGTCTAGGTGGGGGAGGAGATGTGGGATTTCCAGGGGGTGGGGTGTCCAAGGGGGGTGGGGTGGGCTATCCAAGTGGGGAGGGGTGTGGGATGTCCAGGGAGGAGGGGGGGCTGTCCAGGTGGGGTGTCCTGGAATTAGCTCTCAGCTAGACTCTCAAGGCATCAATAATCCACATACCTAGATCAAAATTTAGAGGTGTGTTGTGATTTATATGTATGATATTCATGGTTTACACCAACAGTCTTTTGGGTCATCTATAATAGGCTTGAAGTCATGCTACAATTGGATAGAGATTGGATCTTTGAGTCACTTAGGAAATGTCATTGAGGAAAGGGGAAATCACTTACATGGTTAATTCCAATTTAAAAATTAGGTCAAACACTTAGAATATCTTTATATTCTTTTATGGATATTTTTAATTTGCATGCTTTGGTTTTCTAGTGGATGGGTTCATTATTTACCATATGTATTTATATAGGAAAACATTATTTAACATATTTATATATTTTTTCAACTAGTATATATGAATCTCTTTCCCTATTTATTAATAGTTATGTGTTTTAATTTTTTTTAATATTGTGTAGGCACATTGTGATATACATGGATAAAAAATGGATCACATTACCAAGGAACACACCTCAGTATGTTAAGGGTTTAGGGGAGTTTTTAGATTTTTCAATTTCCAATAGATCCGTTGAAGGGAGAATAAGATGTTCATGTCCTAAATATAAATTTAGAAGATGGTTTAAGAGATTTGAAGTTTATGAACATTTAATATTGAATCAATTTCCTGGTCAATATTTGTGTTGGATTTGGTATGAAGAATCGAACATTACAGAAAGGTTGAACACTGATTCCAATCCACAGAATGATCTCCCAACTTTTTCGACAATGGAAAATGAAATGAAAAACCTTATAAATGATGTATTCGGCACTAAAAGACACCACCATCAACATAAAAACATATCAGAACAACCAGATGAGGGTTCTACAAATAGAAACGTGACAAGTGATGTTTTTGAGACTGTAGGACAACCAGATCAAGATTGTAACATATCAATGGATCCTCCTCTTAATTATGTGGAGACTAATGTAAGAGAAAACTTCACTGAGGAAAATAAATTTCATGATTTAGTTGATAGTGGAAATCAATATTTGTATAGTGGATGTTTGAAATATTCAAAAATTTCTTTTCTGCTGAATTTTTATCATATCAAATGTCTATGTGGAATTACAAATAAGGAAATGTCCATGATATTGGAATTGTTGCGTGATGCATTTCCTAAAGAAAACATCCCCAAGTTTTTTTATGATATGAAAAAAGTTGTTAACAGGATTGTTTTGAATTATAAAAAAATACATGTGTGTCCCAATGATTGTATGCTTTATTGGCGAGAGGATTCAAGTAGACAAAATTGAAAAAAATGTTCTTCTTCTAGATGGTAGTCAATGGGTGATGTTGGACGTCTGAATAAACATACTACCATGAAGAAGAAGAAAAGTAACACACCTGCAAAGGTTTTGAATTACTTTCCTTTAAATCCTCGATTGTAAAGATTATTCATGTCATTGAAAAATTCCAAACACATGAAGTGGCATTTTGTAGATAATAATAATGATGGGTTAATGGGACATCCACAAGATTCACAATCATGGAAGACATTTGATTAATTACATCTAGATTTCTTAGCTGATCCTAGTAATGTTTGATTAGGATTGTTTGTCAATGGATTTAACCCATTTGGGACTTTGAGTATCAGTTATAGAATTTGGAAAGTTGTTTTGATCCCTTACAATCTGCCTTTGTGGATGTGTATGAAACAAACATCTTTTATCATTTAGATGATTATTTCTAGAAAACAAATCCCTAGAAATGATATTGATGTATACTTCCAGCCTTTAATTGAATAATTATAGGAGTTATAGAGCAATGGTATTGAGACATTTGATTCTTCTTCTAAAACAATGTTCAAAATGCATGCTGCTTTAATGTGGACCATTAGTGACTTCCCTGGACTTGGGAATTTATCTGGTTGGAACACTTACACAAGTTTGGATTGTCCTGTTTGTAAATTTGATTTTGAGCCCAAATGGTTATTTCACAGTAGAAAATGGTGCTTCCTATGCCATCAAATATTTCTCGATGCATCTCATAGATTTCGGCTAAACATATCAAAATTTAACGATTTTATTGATCATAGATCACCTCCAAAGTTGTTAACTGGTTCTGAAATATTGACACAACTTGGAAATGTTGAAACAGAATTTGGAAAGGTTCTTCATTTGAATGATAGCGGGAAATGGGTTTGAAGTGCATCATCAAGTGAAATCAAAATGCAACAATGGAAGAAAAAAAGTATATTCTCCAAACTTCCGTATTGGAAATTTAATTTGTTGCGGCATAATCTTGATGTGATACATATTGAGAAGAATTTATGTGACAATTTGATCTTCACATTGCTTAATGAGCATGAAAATTCAAAGGATCATCTCAATGCTCGTAAATACTTACAAGTAATGAACATAAAACGTGATCTCTGGCCAGATGAGAATGAAAAGTATGTTCCAGCAATTTTTACAATAAAAAATATGGATAAAGATACATTCTTTCGAATTTTAAAGCATGTAAAAGTATCTGATGGTATTCAAGTAACATCTCAAGGTGTGTTGACTTAAATAATCGTAAGTTACATGGATTGAAAAGTCATGATTCACATATTTTGTTACAACAGTTACTACCATTGGAATTGCGTACATTATTACCTGAAAAAGTTATTGTTGTTGTACTCCAATTCTACACATTTTTTGGACAAATATGTGAGAAATTTCTACATCCATTTGATCTTGAAAACCTTCAGGAGAGGTTTGTATTGAAACTTTGTGCAATGGAGATGATCTTTCCTCCGTCGTTTTTTACTATCATGATGCATTTAACTGTGCATTTGGTTGAGGAAGCTAAATTAGGAGGCCTCGTTCATTATCGATGGATGTATCCAATTAAGAGGTACTTATTTATATGTTTTTTAGTTAAGTAAACTATTTTTGGCACTTAATTAAATTCATAATTATGTTTGTTTATTTTATTTCATAGATATCTTGGGCATTTGAAATCATACGTGAGAAATAAATCTCAACCAGAAGGCTCTATTACTGAAGGCTATTTGGCAGAGGAGTGTCTTTCCTTTTGTTATAGATACTTGGATGATATTGAGACAAGATTTAATCAAGTTGGACGTGTTGAAGACACATCAACTCAATCTAAAATACATGGGAAATCAAAAATATTTCCTACTATTGGTCGATCAGTTGGGAGGACCTCAAATGTTACACTGACAAAAATGAAAATATTACAGACACGTAGATATGTGCTGCTAAATAGTGAAATTGCAGATCCATTTATTAAAGTGTTGATGATACAAACAAAGAGACGAATGTGAGTTCAAACATGAAATGAGAAAGATATAACAAAAATTGTTAATAAAGAGTTTGTAGAATGGTTTGCACGACATGTAAGTTCATAAATATTGCAATAAATATGAATATTAGGTTGACACATATATTTTGTAATTCTAATAAATTATATGTCTTTTTTTAGATCATGAATACTGGTACTCGAGTAGAGTTGTCAGAAGATTTAAAGTTTCTTGCTCGTACGATGCTTACAACGTGAATGGATTTAGATTTTGTACAGTCAATCGAGAAGAGGGTTTGAAAACACATAATAGTGGTATATTTATATTTTCTAAAGTGGGATAATATGGAAAGATGACCGATATTATTGAATTAAACTACCACGGGAATTTTTTAGTTGTTTTATTCAAATTCAATTGGGTTGATATTATCAGTGGTGTTAAAAGAGATTCCTTGCAATTTACTTTTGTGAACTTCTCTCACTTGAAGGATGTTGGTGATCATGAACTGCATGATCCATATATCTTATCATCACAAGAAAAAATGGTATATTATGTGAATGATGTTGTGGATGAAGGGTGGAGTGTATTTTCTCACGTAAAACAAAGATATTTGTATGATATGGGTGATGAAGTGGAAGATTTGACCTCTGACATTAAATCTCATCAACAACAAGAATCAGAATTATTTGTCCATCATGATATTGAAAATATTAGTCTAGAAAGGATAAATGAAGTGGATGAAGTAATGGAGCAGGAAACAGACATGATTGAAAGAGAAAATGATTGATGTACAGTTATGCATTCATTTAGAAACCACTTATTTCATTTGTGCAATCATTCATTATCATTGTTATATATATTTTGTTTATTAGTATTGTGCATCTGTTATCATTTTTAATTTTTTTATGCATAAATATTCTGAAATATATGTTCTGAACTTAATTTTATTTGATTAAATGACAGGAATGCCAAGGAGGAAGCGATATATTATTTCATCACAGATGATGATCCATCTTTCTCCCTCCCTACGACATCTGAGACACCATCTGCTTTCCCCCCTGCACCATCTCCCCCCGCACCATCTCTCACACACTCTGTTAGTGTCCCTTCAGCAGCTCAGTCATTGCCTACTGCTTCATGAGCCTCAGTAGTGGGGGAGCAGCGCGCCACTTCTAGTTCTTCACGGGGATACTGGAGGGTGAATGTTATAAGTAAAAATTTTAATATGAATAAATTTATTTCAATTTTTTATACTAATTGTTTGTTCATTAAAGATGGAAACAATGAAAGTGTGGAGAAAAATATAAAAAGTTCAGATGTATGAAATCTGACCGGAGAGAAGATAGTTGTCCCATTTTATTCATATGGGGTCCCTACGGATGACACCACAGGATTACTTGGCTAGATTTTAGGCCAGCTGGCCGCGGAACCCAGTGGTATTGCATCAACTGGTGGTGAGTAGGTAAATCACAAAAAATCAAAATCATTTAGTTTGCAAACTTTTATTAGTTTTAAGTTTAAATATAAATATACAACAGTATTTAATTTTCAATATAATGTTCTTACAGGTGGTAGCAGGAAGTAGAGATGGAGGTGGAGAGGGTGACGAGTCGTGTTCATCATCAGACCGTGATTAGTTGTATTGTTGATATATTGGACAAATATACTAACAATCAGTTTGTATATGTATCATGTGTGGCACATAGTTGTCACCAAACATTTTCATGACCAAACATTTTCTTGATTTTTCGTGTTTCCTTTTATGTATTTTATTGATTTTTGATGTTTCCTTTTATGTCTTGATTTCTCGAGTGTGGTATGCACCATATATGTCTTGATTTCTCGAGTGTGGTATGCACCAAATATCTGTTGAACACTTGAGTGTCTTGATCCTATTAAGGTAGAGGGACTGTCCACTTTATTAATAGTAGAATTTACAAATATCTGTTGAACACTTGAATGTCTTACACTACCAGAATTTGTATCTCCCCAAAAGATGCATCTGGTGTCTAAAATCTATAATACAATCATAAAGCATGTCCTATATGGTTTGGATCATCCTTCATGTCTGCTCATCGATATGAGGATAAAAGGTTATACACAACTTCAACTAGCAACTCATAGACTTCTATTATAATTACCAAAACTATGAGGTAAAATAGGTCGGCCCTGGGTGAACATCCCACTTCAACTATCAACTCTGACACTACTAGAATTTATATGCACTCTAGGTGCCAAAGTACCCAACAAATCTCTCTCCCAAGAGGTTCTATCATGATCATTTCAATGCATGGAGCACAACTACAAACTAAAATAAAGGATTAGAGTATTTCATCTTGTGGGTTAAAAGCTGATGAAACCCAAAGTGGCTAATTTATCACTCTACATCATAACATATCCTAATCCGGAACCAGATGCATCACATTTTACTACATGTCCAGCGTTAGGCTCAAGAATGATTAGGATCAGAGCTGACAACAACCACTTCTTTAACACTGTCGAAACTTCCTCACACTAGTATGTACAATCAAACGTGAATCCATTCTTAATAAATGTGGTCATTGGCAATGCCAAGTGAGATATCTCCAAAATGATTCTCCTTTAATTCCCATACAATCCAATAAAACATCAACTTTGATTACATTCCTCGGTTATGACAAATACACAAATACATCAACATACTTGAGATCAACTGATATCCCTGGTTGTGAAACCACTATATCCAAAAGTGACACTTAATGTACTTAGAATAAATTTTATGTACCCAAATCATACTAAACCTATTATTCAAGAATCTATCATGTAATTCTTATGAAAGTGTTGGTCTTCTGGTATTATTTTGAATGTGGGATGTATGTGCATGTGAAATTGGAATGGTTTTTCTTTTCAGGGCACTGGTACTGGGGCAGCAGAATCAGCTCCTTTTTTTGTAAATCTGGCTTTAGCAGCGGTTAAAATCGCCGCTAATATTTAGGTATTTTTCTATCTGTGGCGGTTAAAACCGCCGCTACGGACAATAAATCAGCGACGATTTTAACCGCCACTGAACAGTTTTCATATTCCTTTATTATTTCACGACGGTTATCTTTGTTTTAGGGGAGGTTTTCACGGGGGAAATGATGTTTTTTTAGCAGCGGTTAAAACCAACGCTGAACAGTTTTCATATTCCTTTATTATTTTGCGGCGGTTATCTTGGTTTTAGGGGCGGTTTTCCAGTCGAAATGATATTTTTAGCGGTGGTTTTAACCGCCGCTAAAAACAAAATACATTTCCGATGGGAAAACAGCCGCTAAAACCAAGATAAGCGCCGCTAAATGTGCCCACTGCGACGGTTGCCATAAACCGCCACTAAACTGAGTAAAACACCGCATATTGAATGTCAACACATGATTTAACAGCGGTTTTTTGAAACCGCCGCAGAAGCATATGGCGACGGTTTAAACCGCCGTGAAATGGTCATTTTCCTGTTGTGTCAGTGTTGCATTTGATAACAGCCCCCTCCTTCTGAGTAGGTCTGACTTTACTTTCTAGTTTTGGTCGAGATTTTATTTGGTCCCTTTTTTATTTCCAGTACTTTGTATCATACTTTGGTTGTGGGATTATAGATGTATACATGAATTGTTATCAGTTGATTTTACATTTCATCATTATATGGTCTTATAGATGTGTGTGTGTGTGTATAAAGGTACTTTAGGCTAATGTCTCTCATGTGTGTGATATTCCTTCTTGGCTCTAGTCTCCAGCCCCTATCCTATTGGAGTCAGGCTTGGGGTAGTTCCATATTGGGCCTCGTCGGGTAGGGTCGGGACATGATGTCTATGTCACCTGCTTGAAACATTAATATAATAATGTCATTATTTATAAATATTTTGAAAAAATGTAAATGTAATTTTTTTAAACAATAAAGTTTGTGTCAAGTAAATTATTTTATGTTTATCATATTTATGAAAATATTTTTATTTTCAACTATTTTTTATATATTTAGTCTTTTTTTTAGGTCATAATGGGTAATTAAATATGGCCTATAGATCCATATATCATAAAAAACAGTGAAGAAAATAAACTGAAAGTTGTATAAAAAACACAGAAGATGTTGTAGAACTCCGATCAATTTTTAGTGATTTTAAATTGTATTTTCATACTTTCATAATAATTAATTAAATGTAGATAAATTTATTAGCTTTCCAACTCAATAAATGGAACGAAATTCCGATGTATGTTTCCAGATTTATCGATGAAAAACTAAAGAGAAATATTCTGGAAATTCTAGATTTCTATAACTGTTTCATAGACTTTGGGAAATATATAGAACACTTAAACAACAAATTCAGAATTTCTATTAATTTTATTTAATGTAAATAAATATATTTAATTTCCAACAAAACAATTTTCTTGAAGAGCTATGCTATATCGCAAGAGTTATAATATAATTACTAAAGAAAACTATACAATACTATAATCTGAAAATTAATTTTGAAACAAAAACATACACCATGTTTGGAAAAAATGTGAAAATTGTAGATATTGAATTATACTTGGTTGTGATTGAGTAAAAGTTATATAAAATTCTTATATTTCATATGAAATGTGATTTAAAATGATCCCATCGATATAACTCAAGATATAATAAAAATACATAGAGCTAGTTAAAAAATTATTTTCACATAAAATAATGAGAGGGTTTGGAAAATTCAAAAACATAAACTATTAATAAATAAATAAAAACTCACAATAGTTTTAAATTTCAATTACATTACAATTATATTTTATATATTATAAGCGTTGCATGTCGACTACTTGAAATATAACATTTCTGCTTACAATTTTTTTTGACATTCCTTTCACTAGTGGAAATGGGATCTATATCATCGAATAATTCTATTATAACTCTGGCGATATAGCTCAGATATTTGCAAAAAAAATAGAAAGTAAATATATTTTTTAAAATTTCATTAAATTAATTTGAGGTTTTAATTTGTTCTTTAGTGTTCTAATTTTTTCCAAAGTCTATGAAACAGATATGGAAATCTTGAATTTCTCTAATATTTTTCTTTTGTTTTTCATTGATAACTCTGGAGACATACATTAGAATCACATGTTATTTATTGTGTTGCAGAGCTAAAAAATTTATCTACATTTTCATTAAACTGCATGAAAGAATAAAAATACAATTTAGAATCATAGAAATTTTTCTAAAATTCTACAACATTTTCATTGTTTTAATGAAACTTTTAGTTTATGTTCTTCACTGTTTTTTATGATATCTTGATCTATATACCATCTGACATTATCCATTATGAACTAACAAAAACATAGACAAAATATATAAAAAATAGTTAAAAGTAAATAGAATTTCATAAATAAAATAAACAAACTAATTTACTGAACACAAACTTTATTGTTTAAAAACATTACATTTACGCTTTACAAAAAATTTATAAATAATGACATTATTAAATATTAATGTTTCAAGTAGGTGACATATATATCTAACTCAGAGTGGGCAAGAGGTTCATATGTCAGGTTGTGGTATTGAGGGCCATCGAAATTGATTTACTTTGTTGGTGTAGATTTTATTTTTAGTAGTGGAATGATGTCAAAAATATTGATAAGTATAATTATTATGTTTTGAAACAATGATGTTTTGTGTCATTAAAATTATTTTTCATTAACTTTTTTAACGAAATTTTTTTAGTTTCAATTATTTTTTAAATGTTTAGTCAATGTTTCAAATTTCATTTAGATTTTATTTATACTTTATAATTTTTATAGACTTCCAAAGTCACATACTTGTAACATTATTATGTTTCATGTAATTGACTTTGAAAGCGTATAAATTATAAAGTATAAATGCAATCTAAATAAAATGTGTAACACTAACTAAACATATAATAAATTTTTAAAAAGTAAAAAACAAATTCAAAAATACCAAGAAAGCTTAGGATCCGTTCAAATCCGGTCAGAAAATAAATATATAATAAAAAAGGGATAACCAAAGTCAAGGGTTACAAGGGATTATTACATAAACGAGAATGAATCACACCACACATGTCTGTATCCACCAATGGGTTTCAAAAGTCAGGGGTTGTGAAAGACGACATCATATCCATTTCCATGATTGCCTTCTTTGACAACACATCTACCACTTGATTTACCTACCTGTATGTATGAGAGACTACCAAGTTGAGAAGGTTAGCCTTGCTGAGACACTCAATCCAAAGAGGTAAAATTATCCAAGGCACATCCCTTGTTCTTGTTTTCAAGGCCTTCACAGCGATTTCAGAGTCAAATTCAATCCAAAATGATGTCCATTTATATTGTACAACATATCCAATTACATTCACAATAACTAGCACCTTAGCTTCATAGGCCATTCCAATTCCAGTAAAGTGGTAGAAGCATCCTTTGACAAATCCACGATGTTGGCGGAAGACACCTCCACAACCTGAGGGGTCATGCATTTAAGAACCTTCCCCATCAACATTAACTTTGATTCATGGAGTAATTTGAGGGATCCTGATAGACCATGTATGCCACCTGGAGTAGTTAGAGGGAATATTCTGAGAAATATTATATAGAATATGTCGTGGGCCCCAAGGAAATATTCTGAAGAATATTCTTAGTTGGTTAAAGAGGGAGATTATAAATAAGGGTGGAGGGTTAAGGTGAGGGCATCCTGGAGTTTTATCAGTTTAGTGGGCTGCTTAGTGCAGATCGGCCATTGGCTTGGGCAGGTTGAGGGCGAGTCCCCTTCTTGAGGTTCTCTTCCTCCTCCCTTCTCTGTTATTCCCCTGTTGCTACTGTAATTTCCTCATGTCTACTATATTTCTACTCCCTTTCTATATAAATACAAGTGGTTGGTGTTTTGGTTCTTATCAATTGGTCTGGCCTACCGTTGCTCCTTGCTGCTGGAGCCACTGTCGTTACTCCCTTGGACTTGCGATCCTCTATTGTTGGTCGCATGAGCAGTTCCGCAATGAGGTACTGGATCAATGTGATCCAGAGCAGCAACGGAGGACACCCGCGCTGCCTTTACTGCAGCAGGCAGAGCACATTAAACCTGAGCAAGGGCACATTACCCCCATTCCAGTTCTGCCGGATGGGTTGCCAAATGAGGGTACTGTTCAGTCCACAATGATCATGGGGGGCAACACTTTGCGCTGCGACAACTCTGTCTGACACCACTGATGACACTCCCACCAGCCAGTTTGTGAGAGACTTCCCGCATATTGAGGAGCCGGGCACTTCGAAGTTCGTAATGCTGTCGCCCGAGCCGCAGTCGTTACTCCCTTGGACTTGCGATCCTCTATTGTTGGTCGCACGAGCAGTTCCGCAACGAGGTACTGGATCAATGTGATCCGGAGCAGCAACGGAGGGCACCCGCGCTGTCTTTACTGCAGCAGGCAGAGCACATTACACTGCACATTACCCCCATTCCAGTTCTGCCGGATGGGTTGCCAAATGAGAGTACCGTTCAGTCCACAATGATAACACTTTGCGCTGCGGCAACTCTGCCTGACACCACTGATGACACTCCCACCAGCCAGTTTGTGAGAGACTTCCCGCATATTGAGGAGCCGGACACTTCGAAGTTCGTAATGTTGTCGCCCGAGCCGCAACCGTTACTCCCTTGGACTTGCGATCCTCTATTGTTGGTCGCACGAGCAGTTCCCCAACGAGGTACTGGATCAATGTGATCCAGAGCAGCAACGGAGGGCACCCGCGCTGCCTTTACTGCAGCAGGCAGAGCACATTACACCTGAGCAAGGGAACATTACCCCCATTCCAGTTCTGCCGGATGGGTTGCCAAATGAGGGTACCGTTCAGTCCACAATGATCATGGGCTCTTGTTATTTTACCACCAGTTGTGCAGGTCTCACCCACGGTGTCGGAATGGGGTCTTCAGGTTCCTGAAGGAGGTTCTTCCATTCTTTTCACCCCGCAGCTGGGTGGTACTAGTTGTACTTGCGACCCAACTCACGACATGACCTTCCCACTGGATGGAGGTCAGGCATTACGGCGAGCGACACTCTCACCTTCGTCTCTCCATCTCTAATCCATGATGGCGGCCGACGTGTTTGGGAGATTGTGTGGCGAACACCTGCGGCACAAACACTTTATACAGGACTACAGCAGAGGATATGGAAGATTGTCTGGCACCATTGTCTGCCTAGCACCCCTTGTCCTCCGTTCCCTGCAGCACGGATGATATGGCAGATCGCCTGGAATATCCACCACCTTGAGGACAAGGTGGTTTTTCGGGACGGTGGCAGTGATAGAAACCATGTATGCCACCTGGAGTATTTAGAGGGAATATTCTGAGGAATATTATATAGAATATGCCATGGGACCCAAGGGAATATTCTGGAAAATATTCTTAGTTGGTTAGAGAGGGAGATTATAAATAAGGGTGGAGGGTTAAGGTAAGGGCGTCGTGGAGTTTTATCAGTTTAGTGGGCTGCTTAGTGCAGATCGGCCATTGGCTTGGGCAGGTTGAGGGCGAGTCCCCTTCCTGAGGTTCTCTTCCTCCTCCTTTCTTTGTTATTCCCCTGTTGCGGCTGTAATTTCCTCCTATCTACTGTATTTCTGCTTCCTTTCTATATAAATACAAGTGGTCGGTGTTTTGGTTCTTATCAGATCCACTGGATGTATTTAACCATTTTGGGCTTCTTTGGCCTTCCTGCAACACCCAATAACCTGAGAATATTCAGATCATTGAAAGTGTTAGACATACCTCCAGTTTGTATCATTGAATCTGCATGGACCTCCTTGTGCAATGCCATGTGAACAGAGGGTTGTTTTCCATCAAAGAGTTTATGATTGCGTGCAGTCCATATAAATGAAATGACTAAAGTAACTGCTGCTAAGAAAAGATGCAGAATCTGCTCACTGATGTCTACAACACATAGGTTTTCCATGAAGTCATCGAGCTGCAGATGCCTTCCAATGTCCAGGCCAAATAGCGTGCTGACGTAATCCCATAAGGCATGGGCCAAGTCATAGGCCAGGAAGAGATGGTGTGCGTCCTCCTCAACATGTAAGCAGAGAATACAGATAGATACATAGTGATGTCCATCTTTTTTGATGCGATCCTGAGTGGGTAACCTATACTTCCAGATCCTCCACAATAGGAGAAACCTGGAAGACCGAATGAAGCAGTTATTAAACTTCATTAACCTTGTTGGTGGCCTGTTGCCACCACCACATTACAGCTTATAAAACTCCTTGATGTTAAAGTGCCCATGCTGATTAGGCTTCCATATGATGGTATCACAATCCATGAATTTATATCATTGGATGTCCAGGATGATCTGAGCAGGAAGTATGCCATCAAAGATGGAGATTTGTGATAGCAGATTCTCAATTGACATGTGGGCAGCCTCACGGGAGATGCTGATGATATCTTGCAGTGGGCTGTCAGGCTAGGTGGTAGTCCAGTAGTTAATTTGGGAACCCCTACTCAAAATCCATTTGGTGTCATGCATGATTTTGATAAAGGAGTGTTTGATAGATGCCCAGACAGAGGATGCAAGGTAATGTTTGTATCCATTTAAAAGCTTCCCTTTGAACCTGTTCAGTAAGAAATCAGAGGTGGTATGATAGAGACCATGTATGCCACCTAGAGAGAGGGTAGTTAGAGGGAATATACTGAGGAATATTATATAGAATATGCTGTGGGCCTCAAGGGAATATTCTGGGGAATATTCTTAGTTGGTTAGGAAGGGAGATTATAAATAAGGGTGGAGGATGAAGGTGAGGGCATCCTGGAGTTTATGGTTTAGTGGACTGCTTTGAGCAGATCGGCCTTGAGCTTGGGCGGGAGTCTCTCCCGATCTCCTTCTTCCTCATTTATGTTGTATTTCGGTTACTTATCTTCTATAATACAAGTTGCTGGTCTTCGGTTTCTATCAATTGGTTCGGTCTGCTGTTGCTCCATACTGCTGGAGCACCGCTCATTTCTTCCTCTGCCGGTCTCGCAGCCTCGCATCCACTGTCGGCTCACTCCCTGTCGGTTCCACTTCAACGTCTGCTGCTGGAGTTGCATTGGTCGCGCAACAAAGGAAACACCGCACGCCTTGCTGCTGGATTTCTTTTCGTTTGAACGACCCTCGCCCCGCTGGAAATTCACACGGAAGGGAAACGCTCGGCCGACTACTTCTTCAGCACCCGACGAACCAACTCAGACTCCCCGACTTGCTGCTTCGCTCCAAGAGGCACACTACCGGATTCTATCGGAAGAAGGAAGCGCACTGCAGCAGGATTCTTCTCGATCGGCTCCTCTTCATCCCATCTAGCTCGCGTGAAGAGGCTGGAGCAGGCGCACACAACTGGGCGGCTGTATTGCGCTCAAAGATTCTCCGTCTCGTTCTCATCAAAGGAGTGCGCAACGCCGGAGGCCAGCCCGACACAACGTGCGAATCATTTTTTTTCCGACGGCAGTGTGCATAGACGATCCGCGCACTACCCTCCGCCTTCCGTCAAGCTTGCAGGAGACGCGTTCGGGGAGGAGGTGCACTACCAGATACGCTTCATCGTTCCGAAGAGTGCGCTCAGCCGCATCTCGTCTGCCGGAGCACACTAGAGGAAGGCGCGCAGTACTTGGAGTCCGCTCGGCCGCCGCGCGTAGGCGGTTCTCCCACTCCGGTTTGAAGGGGTGACCCGCTCTCAGGAGATGCAGGAACTCTGGAATTCACTGGCTCGGATGACCCGCAATCAGGAAAAAAACTTACAGGAGGAGTTTTTGCTGGAATTTTCGACCACACATCCAGAGACGTTGATCTTAAGGGCTAAGGAATATTTCTCGCGCAATCAAACACCGGATCAGATGAAGGTACCAATGGCACGCCTCTGCATGTCCGATATGTCCGCACTTTGGTTTTTAGTGGCCAAAGGACCTGCAACTATGTTTACTTGGGTGCATCTTAAAGAAGCAATTCTTGAGGATTTTGGAAGCTTCATCACCGAACCCCCTGCAACTACATCCGAGTTCCTGCCGCCAGTAACGCAGGTGTCCACGTCGCACTCCGCGGGGCCCACTAAACATGAGACGCCCAACTGGAGTAAAGGGCTGGCCGCAAATCCTGACGACACTATCTCCAGCCAATTTGTGATAGACCTCCCGAATATTGAGGTGGACACTTCAAAGTTCATAATGCTGGAGCATGAGCCGCAGCAGATTGAGCCGGCTCATACAGGGGCTCTTGTTATTTTACCACCAGTTGTACAGGGCTCGCCGGCGGTGTCGGAATGGGGTCTCCAGGTTCGCGAAGGAGGTTCTTCCAATTTTTATACCCTAGAAGTTAGGTGGTCCCAACTGCACTTGCGGCCCAACTCTCGACAGGACCTTCCCAATGGATGGAGGTCAGGCATTACGCTGAGAGACTCTCACCTTCGTCTCTCCAACCTTGATTCATGAGGACAGACGACGTGTTTGGGAGATTGCATGGCTTACACCTGCGGCGCAGGCCCTTTATATAGGACCACAGCGGAGGATATGGAAGATTGCCTGGCACCACTGCCTACCTGGCACCCCTTGTCCGCCGCTCTCTGCAGCACATATGATATGGCAGATCGCCTGGCATGCCTGCGCGATCAACCACCTTGAGGACAAGGTGTTTTTTCGGGACAGTGGCAGTGATAGAGACCATGTATGCCACCTAGAGAGAGGGTAGTTAGAGAGAATATTCTGAGAAATATTATATAGAATATGTTGTGGGCTCCAAGGGAATATTCTGAGGAATATTCTTAGTTGGTTAGGGTGAGAGATTATAAATAAAAGTGGAGGGTGAAGGTGAGGGCATCCTGAAATTTATGGTATAGTAGGCTGCTTTGAGCAGATCGGTCTTTGGGCTTGCGCGGGAGTCTCTCCCAATCTCCTTCTTCTTCCTCATTTCTGCTGTATTTCGGTTACTTATCTTCTATAATACAAGTTGTTGGTCTTCGGTTTCTATCATGGAATCACAAGAAATTAGGCTCCAAGTGAATTTTCCGATTAGGCCAACATTAAATACCTTAAGAACTTTAATTCCAAGACCTCCCAAATCAGTGGGTTTAATGCACTCCTTCCATGCAATAGTGACCAACTTCTTTTCATGAACTGAACCAGTCCATATAAAGTTCATAATCATCCCTTGAACCAGTCCATGCACTCCTTGCACCTCCTTTATGGAATCACAACTTCTTGTGGCTTGGTACATGGTTTTTCCTTTCCATCGGGTTATTTGATTAACAATGCCTAATCGTATGTCTTCAAAGTAGTGTCTCTTCACCTTTCCCCAGAATAGAGGAACACCAAGATAAGTAAATGGTATGGAACCTCTCTTAACACCAAGATGCTTAATTATCCTATTTTTCTTACTAATAAGCAAGTCATCGCCAAAAAAATGAAGGATTTGACCCAACTTATTGTTTGTCCAGCAACTTCCTCATAATGTGCAAAGAGGGCCTTAATAGTAGCTATCATTTTTCTCGAATCCCGACCAAGAAAAAGAATATCATCCACATACAAAAGGTGAGAAGGAACATGATCATTTCTACCATCTCTAATTTGTTTGTAGAGGCAATGTTGAGCCAACTCATTAATGCATCTGCTCAAGTAAACCTCAACAATGGAAAAAAGAAGCCCTGAAATTGGATCCCCTTGTCTCACACCTCTAGTGCATGGAAAATAGCCTCTGGGTGCTCTATTATAATAAGAACGGACAGACTAGAAGAGTTGAGAATGATGCTGACAAGCTTAATGAAAGCATTTGAAAAGCCATGCCTTCGTAGAACATCATAGAGGAAGCTCCATTTCAAAGTATCTAAATCCTTGGATATGTCAATTTTGAGGGAGAAGTTGACATCATTCGTTTTCCTCCTCATTAATTAACACCTTATGAAGCTGTGAACAAATAATGTTGAATGTTTCTTCCAGGGAAAAATCCGAATTAATTCATAGAGATATAGTCTTTCACAAGATCTCTCATCCTATTCATAAGGATCTTACTAATGATTTTAGGAAACGTGTTCCTAAGGGAAACTGGCCTGAAATCTGTGACATCAAGTACACTCTCATTTTTGGGTATCAAAGCAATGAAGCTTGCATTTTCCCCATAAGGCATGTAGGAATGAGGGAAGGAATCTTTGATTTCAAGAGTAACATCATCCTGCAATATGTCCCAATAAAACATGAAGAATTTGTTAGTAAATCCATTAGGGTCAGGAGAGCTCTCCATGTTGAGGGAGAAGAGGACAGTCTCAACTTCCTCCTTAGATGGGGCCATTAACAGAGATTGATTATGATGTTCCTCATTACAAGGAGTGATATTGTCAACCATTTTATGTGTACTATCCAGCCCATTGTTAGAGTAGAGTCCCTTAAAGTGCTCCACAGTTTCCTGAGTGATTTCATTTTCAGAGGTGTTGGTGCTGCCATTTATTCTAATAACCTTATTCCCCACTCTTTCCCTCTTCTCTTTGTGTAATCTATGGAAGAACTTGGAATTCTGATCCCCATCTTTAACCCATTTGATATTCAGTTGGTTTTTTTCCATCCTTTCCTTGATAGTTAGAAGGTCATCAAGCCTATTGTGTCCTTGTATCTCATCACGGGATGGTACATTGAGATGTTGATTCATGATCTGACTGTGAGCAAGACGTTCTTCAACCACTTTAATGTCAGCCTCCATCCTAGAAAATGAGTTTCTACTCCCTTCTTTAATCATCCTCTTGGTGTGTTTAAGTTTCCCAACAAGCTTTTGAAAGGGGCTGACAATAGGTACGAGTTTCCAAGCTTCCAACAAAGTCTCCCTGCATCAAGGAACGAACAAGCCAACCATTATAAAACCAGAATGGAAGATATGTTGACCTTGTCATGTGTGTGGACACTTCCACAATGATAGGATTGTGATCATAACGATTCATCGGAAGTGTGAACCCTGAGATTCCAGTTGCAGTAGTCCTGTCATCCATTTGAATGAAGCATCTATCAAGCTTAATTGCTTGTCTTCCATGCACAGTATATCTACTCCATGTAAAATCAACACCTTCAATAGGATCCTCAACAGGATTGCAGTGGTCAATACAAGAAGATAACTCCAAAGAGGCAGTGTGGTTGAAGCTATATCCAGTTTTTTCTTAAGGTTTCAAAACTGTATTGAAGTCTCCAAGAATTGCCCATTTTTTATCTATATTTTCATAAATGGATTGAACCTCCTTCCACAATTCCCTTCTTCTGATATAGGATGTGGAAGGATCTATAAATGAGATTGATAAATCATATCCTGAAGTGTTACAAGAGATTGGAATACTCTGAGATTTCTTACTGTATGAGCTAATGAAAATTGATTCATGCCTTAACAACCATAAATTATCAATTCTGGAGGCATGAGAGTTTTTAGAAATAAACCCATATCCAAGGGATTCTCACTTGAACCCTTTCCATTTGGTAAACAAAATCTTAGGTTTAGCAATGCCAATGAGCAAAGGCTTGTAGGACATGACAAAGTGTCGAAGGGATTTGGCTATTAGGGAGTTCCCTAACCCTTGACAGTTCCAGTAAAGTATCTTCATTGTTTAAGGGTCTTGCCCCTTGTTTGGGGTCCTGCCTGTTGTGCCATGTTCACCTAGCCCTTACCTTTTTTTTTCTTTGCCTCTTTTTCTTATTCCCGTTTGACTTTCTATCCATTACAGGCTCACTTTTGTCCCCATAGCTTGTACATTCCCCCTCATTATCTAAGGGATCAGCATTCTGCTCATTTATATGTGTGTCTTCGGTGTCATCAGACCAAAAAACACCATTCAAAGGTGTGAATTTATTCAGACTGTGTAGGTGTATTAGACCTTTCCATGGTTGTACTTTTCTTGGGAATTCTATAAGAAGGAACCTGTGAGAAACCCCCCTCTAGTTCATTATGTTCAGGTTGCTCAAAGAATTTTATATAATCCTCCCCGGACCTTTCTGAATGATCCAGCAAAACCCCTACATGATATGGGGTAACTGATTGAGTTCCAGCCAATGCTGAGCTCTGATTCTCAGGCATGATCTTGTGTCTATGAGATCTGGCATGTGGGCTACATACATCATCACTCACCGCCTGCTCAACATGTGGCAGAAGCTGAACAGATGAAGGGACTACAGCAGATTAGAGTGGGCAATTTTGTCAAGCCCAATCACTATTGGTATCCCCAGGAACAACATCCACAGCTGTTGTCACAGGCGAGGGGGCTTCATCAAGGTACTTCTTATCCTTTGAGTGATGTGACACAGAATCCACCTCCTTGAAAGGCACAACATCAGTGCATTGCACATAAGGTTGTCCAGTTCCCTCCATAGCAAGATCACTCCCAGATTTACTATGGTCATCATTATGAATAAAACCTGCATGCATTCCAATATCCTGAGAAGGCATCGCATGTTCTCCAATTGTAATAGCCTCAGTTGATTGAATCTTGGAGCTGCTTGCTCCAGGAACATGATTTCCAGGAGCTGATTGTTCAAATTCTAGATTGTCTTCCCTTTGTGTCAACACCTGAGGGGCCAGCCAAACTGGGCTGGGATTCAGGGGGTGGAGCCTTCCCTTTCCTCTTTCTACAGGCACTCGTATCATGCCCCTTAATTTTTCAAAAACTGCACTCAACATCCCTTTTACATTCAGTTAGCAGATGACCAAAAAATTTGCAGTTAATGAAGAATTTTGGTTTTCTTCCGTACTGAATGCCATGTTTGATGGTATCATCACATGTTGTGAGCAAAACCTCCTCTACTAAGGTATTGGACATGTCAACTTCCACTAAGATTCTAGCGTAGTGTCCAAATCGTGGATTATCAGTTTGGTTGTCCATTCTAATAGGGTTTCCAACAGAGGATTCTGTGTCCCATAAGATCCTCGGGTGCCAGGAGAGCCAATTAAGCTAAACTATACGGATCCAAACCTGTGAAAAGGTGTTCCGGACAATATCAGGATCGAAGTTCCTATCTCATTCCTGGATTTTGAGAAACCCAGGCTTCAAAGTAATTGATCACATGCTCCAGGCATGCCTCTTGCAATCATCAAAAGGGAACATGACATGATAGTAGCCACGTCCCACGGCAGTCATCCTCCAGTTGTTAAATTCCCATACATCCATAATTCGTCGGGTGAGGTCATGGAATTTCCATGTTCTTTATCCTTTCGAATTCAAGACCTGCGCAATGATAGAATACCCGCATTGGTTGACTCTCTCTTCAACGACGTCCTGGTTGGAAGATACGTGTGCAATCCGCCCTTTCATAATGATTCTTCCAGGCGGAGGTATGTCAAAATTAGCAAAATATTGGGAGGCGGAAGATTTAACCACCTCCGCGAAGTTCTTCTGCGGGACAACGGTGGAATTAGATCCATCCTTCTTCGAGATGCATTTGTTCGCGAACTGAAAGAGCTCACTATGCCATACATATTCATCTTGCTTCCGATCGCATGAAGCTTCCACGGGGTTCTCCTCCTCCGCATTCTCTTGATTGCCCAATCTAGGGTTTGCCCTCCACCGTTTTCCACATAAACAAAAACTAATTTATATGGTAGAAACTTTATGAAAATATATTTAAAAATATGAAATTATTTATAGTTATATTTATAATTATATAATTATAAATATCTAATTATAAATCTATATTTATATAGTTATAGATATATATTTATTTATAACTAAATTTAAAATATTTTTAAACTTATAATAAATTATAAATATATAATTATAAATATTTTATTTATAAATATAATTATAAATATATATTTATTTATATAAATATATATATTTACAATGATAAATAAATATAATTTTAAATATATGCATAATTATATATATATATATATATATATATATATATATATATGAGTTTATTTATAAAAAATTATATATATACCAAAACGACTCAGTCATGGATTTAAAAACCAAACCCTTGACCCTAAATTTATTAACAACAAAAAGGTAAGCATACAATGAAATAAAAGGGTCAAGCAAGACAAAAGATGCCCGCATCAAAGAAAATACAAACCCAGTGAGTCAGTTCCTAGTTCCCAAATTCCTAGGATAGTTTTCTCTGCCCTTTGGATGCCAACCTCATCGCCAGGTCTTGGCCCTTTATGGGGGCTCATATTCTTCATCTGACGATGATTCAGAGGAGACCTCCTGAATGTTGTAAATCCTAAATTTCCAAGATAGATCCCAAAAATCCATCATTGAATTGAATCAAAATCCATCTTCAATGTTAATTGAAAACAACTTTTGAACTGTTAAATAGTTAGTGAAGTCAAATACACCCGGTTCCATTATAAAAAAAGTGGCTTCAAGTTGTGAGAAGTACCAATCTACCACTTCTCGATTAAGGCCTTCAATGGTTCTTTCATCTTCCTGGTCGTCTGGAGGTATGATACTAGAGTTCTTGAACCGCACAATATCACACTCTTCATTAGAGGTCTTTCCAAAATACAGATGCACATTTTCCATCAAATTAGTAATGTGTGAAGGAAAAGACCACCCCACATTCTCAGCGCCATTAGAACACATGTATACTGTGTTGTGTAAAGACTCATCACCTAGAGGATCAGTTCATATTGGGATCATAGTAGATGGAACCTACATAGACTGAGATTGTGACTCATAAACTATGGACTTCCGAAGGATGACCAATTAGAAGCCATCTTCATCGACTAATATGTTTTCCCTTTATTCAGAGACTCTTATTGAGTTCCCTACCTATAACCCTCTCCAGAAATGTCCCCTTCATCCTTGCCTACCAACTGATTGTTTAATTGAGTTGGAGCACTTGTCCTTACCGACTAAGAGCCAGTCTTCATCAATTTAAGAGAGAAATTTTCCTCCTACTTATTTTTTCATTTTCCTTTGGCCATGGGTATAGGTCATTCCTTCTAAGTTTCATAGTCAACTTACCCCCGCACGTTAATCTCAAACTCAGTTTGAGCATCAAATAAACCATTTTCAGACATTAACTCATCATTCATGCATCAGGCAATTCTATCAACTATGGATGTAGGTGCCAGTTAATCATCTTCTACACAGTCTTCCCACAACAGCTTTTGACATGAAGGCTAATTCACACTATCTTCACATGAATATTGTAAATCTTGCACCCATAGCCTTGCAAGCCATATTTTTATCCCTAGAAGACTTCTGGATAGGAGCATAGGAGGGAGTGTCCATTGATGCAGAAACCCCTACCCCAGCACCCTCCACATAGGAACACAAATGCTCCCTATGATTATTCTTTTTTGAGAGTGTTCCATTCCCAGTAGAATAAGGAGGACACCCAGTCCTATCCGAATTTGCTTCATGTGAGTCAGTAGGTATTGAGATTTTTTGCTTCTTGAGACATTGATTCACAACATGGCCTCTTATTGAGAATAAGAAGCATATCACTGTCCTCCTACAATTCATCCAGTCATGAACAATCATTCTATAGTCCGAACAAAAACATAGAATTTTTTCATTTTCGATTCGCAGTTCAACCTCCTCATCCTCAGTAGAGAGTATTACTCTATCAACCAGAGTTGTGAAAAAATCAATTTCAATCACGATTCTGGCATAATGGCTGAACCTAGCTAAATATATCTCTCTATCCATTTTAATGGGGATTCCAATCAAAGTTGCAATGTCATACAAAATACACGGGTGCCAATGTTTCCACTTTAACCCATGTACATTGACCCGCGATTGAAAAAAAAGATGCATACCTATAATAGGTTGAAATCACGATCACATTCCTGAATATGAAGAAAACCTGGATTGAGTGACAGTGAACAAAATCCCCACACTCTCGTTTTTTATTCCTCAGTGGGAAAAATAATATGGTAGAATCCATGACCAAGGGAGATGCTGTGCCATCCTAAAAAACCCCAAATATCTGAGAGGCGTAGATCTAGGTCACCAATTTTCCAAGATTTGGAACCTCTTGGTGATAGAATCCGAGCAACAATTGAATGTTTACCTTTCTCCAATCGCTCCATGACCGCATCAGGATCAACTTTAACATGTGCAACATTTCCTCTATGACGAGAACCTCCAGTGTTGGAATCTTTGAAGGAGGAGAAAGAACGACATAATCCAACATTTTGGCTTGAAGCGTTCAAACCGCGAGCGGGATTCTTGATCCCTATTACACCTGAAATTCATTTATATCAATCAAATCTCCCATGAATGAGGAAGTCCATAGCTGAAGGTGGGGCAGCCGAAGGCGGGGTAGTCGAAGAGTCCATCGTAGATCCCTAATCACCATTTTGGGTTAGGGTGAGAAGCTCTCGACCCTACCCCATCTTCTCCTATATATATATATAAATATATATAATAAATATATTAATAAATATATTTATCAATATATTTATAATTATATTATTATAATTATATAAATATAAAAATATTTATAATTATATAATTAATAAAATTTATTTATATATACATTTAAACTATATTTATAAATATATTTATTATTTATATATGAAATTAAATATTTATTTATATATTTATAAATAGTTTTAAAGAATTTTAATTATATATTTATTTTTAGAACCAGTGGGTTTGAAAGCCCGTGACAACAACCGACCCATAGATCCAAATCTTACTCGAAGGCCCTGACCCATAGGTTTTTTTGTTGTACATCACCACAGACCCCTGCCTTCTATGCACACCCTACGTCGCCAGACAACACGGTTTTCCATCGGTCCACTCATCTTGATGCCACAATAAATCTTCTTGATCCCTATTACATTTGTGACTCATTTATAGCAATCAAACCTCCCATGAATGAGGAAGTCCACAACCAAAGGAGGGGCAACCGAAGAGTCCATCAAAGATCCCTAATCGCCATTTTGGGTTAGAGCAGGAAGCTCCTGAACCCCCCTTCTTTTCCTAAATTAATATGTAAATAATAAATATATTTATAATTATATCTCTATAAATAAATATTTATAATTATATAAATATAAATATATTCATAATTATATAATTAATAAAATATATTTATATATACAATTAAACTATATTTATAAATAGGTTTAAATAATTGAACATATGTATTTATTCATAGACCCAATGGGTAGGAAACCCTATGACAACAATTGAATAGTAGATTCAAATATGATTGAAGGCCCCGACACTTAGGTTTTTTTGTCGTATGTCACCATGCAACTTCGTCTATCGTGCACACCTTACGCCACACGACAACAAGGTCTGCCACCAGTCCACTCGTCTTGCCACGACGAATTGTCTGGTGTCACCTTTAATTAATGCTTCTTTATGTGGCCCACTAATGTCGCTGCTTGGCGTTGGCCCTCTTGATCACGCGGTCCCACCGATGACCACCACCAACGATGACGCTCTCTCCTCTACTGGCCTGCAAGTATTCTATACACAACATAGCCAGTCACCGCCCATCGACAATGCTCATTATCATAGTCCTCTCATCTAGTAAATCACCATGTGCCCCCCATCTCTCATTCACACCCTATGTCTCCCGACAACACGGTCCGCCACTGGTCTACTCATCATGCCGCCACGAATTGTTTAGTTCCACCTTCCATTAATAGTTCTTCCTATATCCCATCGACGCCGTTTCTTGGTGTCAACCCTCCTGATCATGCGATCCCATTGATGACCTCCATCAATGATGATGTTCTCTCCTCTTCCGGCCAGCACCTATGTCATACACAACACATCCAGACGCCGCCCATTGAGAGAGATTATCATCACAATCTGCTCGTCCATTATATCACCATGCACCCCCATTTTCTATGCACACCCTACACCATCCAATAACACAGTCTTCCACTAGTTTACTCATTTTGTCGCTTCAGATCGTCTAGTGCCAATTTCCATCAATGCTTCTTCCAGCAGCCCACCGACGACATTGCCTGGTGTCGACCCTATTGGACCTTGTGCTTTTCCAGCTTCCATGGTAGCTGGTTAGTGCACCAACTATAGCCACCATGGGGGACTTCAATGGAAGGTGGTTGCCCATTGTGGAAGTCTAATGGTTGGTGGAGGGATTAGTGGGGGAGTTGTGTCAAACTTGACACCCCCAACATGGCTATAAAAGGAGGGCTTGGGGAGCCTTCCAGCATCATCAAATTTGAGCCAAGAGAGATCCATTGTATCCAAAGAGAGCCGAGTGAGCTCCATGTGAGAGAGAGAGAGGTGTAGAGAGGGTGTTTTGTAAATGCTTTTTTCTTAGTGAAATAAAGGCTTATTTCTCCCTCCATTCTTCTCTATTCATGGCCAGCGAACCACAACAAGTGGTATCAAAGGAGGTTATGGTGAAACTGTGATGGGCAGTGGAAATTTTTCGGTGACTGAAAAATTCAAGTTGCTCGAAATCGTGTTTTGAAGGTATATTCTGAAATCTTGTGTCGAGATGATTCCAACGGCACAAATGACATCGAAAATAGAGCTAAAACAAGCTTCTTAGGCTTGGTCAAAGTTTGGTCAAAATTCAGGTGCTACAGTACCCCCTTTCCATAGAAGGAGGTACTGTTATGGTACCATCGACTTTTCCAAAATGTTTCCAACAACTACTCTGGCATGCCATGTCATCGCCACATCATCAACACGTCATCGCCACATCATCGGATGATCTCGACCTTTGATACTATTTTGATCATATCTTGATCAATCGGTATCTGATTTCAATAATCCAGGAGTCAATTCCACCATTTTCGACTATTCCAGATGTAACTGTAAGCTCCATTTTTCAGATTCTACACCAATTTTAACTGAATTGAAATTCAATGGAGGGATCATCCACAGGAGGGATGATCATGTTGACTTCTTCAAACTAATCCATTTGAAAGTATCAAATGGAAGATCTCCTCAATGCTAAGGATATTTTTGACCTTATTGTGAATGAGGGAGTCAACCCCGATGCCACCAAGGAAGCAGAGCGAAAAAAGCTGAACAAGAAGATGATCGGTCATATCCGCCAATGGATCAATCACAACATTTACCACCATGTTTCTCAAGAGACTAGTGTGTATGAACTTTAGAAAAAGTTATAAAATATGTACCATTCAAAGACCTCTTGAAACATGATCCACTTGTTGAAGAAGATGATGAATCTTCAACTCCAAAGTGGAAGCTCTATAGACGAACACACCAGCAAGTTCCAAAGCCTGGTGGACTAGTTGGTGGATCCCGGTAAGACTCTAAATGATGGAGATCAGGTGGAACACTTACTCTGCACACTTCCCAATAGCTGGGATATGCTTGTCGTCTCATTCAGAAACTCAGAGCCTAGAGGCAAACAAACCATGGCGATGGTAAAAGATGCACTATTCAACGAGGAGGCCTGAAGGAAGGATGCAGGTTACAACCAGATGAAAGCTCTCGTTCTAGAGAAGAGAGAGAGACAAAAAGGAGGAGTTCATGGGGTAGGAAGAAGAGGCCAAAGAAATAACATAGGAAGATCAACAGATGGAGGGAGGCCAATATACAAATGCTACCATTATGGCATGGAGGGACATATGAAGAGAAACTGCCGAAAGTTGCTACAAGAAAATGGTAAAATTATCAATCAAAGAAGAGTAAATGAAGATGAATATTTGAGAGTCATCGTAGAAATTGTTCTTTTATCCAAATACAAAGAAGAGACATGCTTTCATATATCAGGGCAAGACACAGAATGGGTGGTTGATACTACAACATCATACCACGTCACTCCGCATTGTGAGTATTTCTTGACTTATCAAACTGGTGAATTTGGTGTAGTCAAGATGGGGAATACCAGTTTGGTGGATATTGTTGGAATGTTTGATATATAAGTCAAGACAAACGTTGGATACACAATCACCCAAAATGATTTTTGGCATGTTACAATCCTTCGAATCAACCTGTTATCAAGTATATCCTTTGATCGACAAGGCTATGACAACATATCCAGCAATGGGGCATGAAATATGAAAAAAGGATCCATCTTCATAAATCAAGGACACATATGTGGCACATTGTACAAAACTCATGTGAAGATATGTGCATAAATCCTCAACATGACAAAAGGATAAACATCATCCAATATGTGGAATAGGAGACTCAGCCACATGAGTAAAAAAGGGTTATCTACCCTAACAAAGAATAAATACATCATTATTGACAAGGATGCATCACTTGATCCTTGTAAATACTACTTATATGGGAAGAAACATAGAGTATCATTCAATATTGCTTCATCACAGAGATCAGGGTTACTGGATCTGGTGCACTCTGATGTATGCGGACCCATGGAGGTGGATTCACTAGGAGTTAACAAATATTTTCTATCCTTTTTTGATGATGCTTCTCAAAGGGTGTGGGTATTATTCTTGTGGATGAAGGGCCAAGTACTGGACTACTTCAATATGTTCCACACCATGGTGGAGTGTGAAACTAGAAGGAAGCTAAAGTGTCTTTATTCAAACAACGTAAGAGAGTACACATCAAGGGAATTTGATGCCTATTACAGGAGTTAGGGAATCTGACATGAGAGGATGGTCCCTCACACCCAACAACACAACAGAGTTGTAGAAAGGATGAACATAACCATAACTGAGAAGGTCAGAAGCATGATGAGTTTGGCTAAGCTCCCTAAGCCATTTTGGAGAGAAGCTGTTCAGGTTGCATGATACCTCATCAATAAATCACCATCAGTCCCACTGAATTTTGATATTCCATAGAAGAGATGGTCTGATAAACATCCCTCTTAATCTCATTTACGATTATTTGGATGTTTGGAATTTTCACATGTATTCAAAGATCTCATGAAGAAGCTAGATGGGAGATCTACTCTATGCATCTTCATTGACTATGGAGATGAGGATTTTGGATACAAGCTTTGGGACCTGAAGGAGAAGAAGGTGATCAGAAGAAGATATGTTGTGTTCCATGAGAACCAGACGATTAAGGACATTCAAAATCCTAGAATTCCTTGAAGGGAAAGTGTTGAGGACTCAATTCATGATCCAACACCTCTACCAGCACCACCTATCAATGAAGAGTAGGAGGTTCAAGAAGATGCATCAGTAGAAGACCAGGAGGTAGTGGATGAGGATATTGAGAAAGGGGAGACTCAATCCTCTCCACAAGAATTTGAAAAACCATCATAGGAGGTAGGTGTTGTTGTGCCTTCAGAACCCAACATTTCACAGGTTCAAAGATATTCATGAGGAAGGATTCCATCAACAAAATATTCGGATTTAGATTACCTGTTGTTGACTGATGAGGGGGAGCCTAAAGGATATTAAGAAGAATATCAACAGTCGCTATCATTGGATACACAAAGCGATGGATTGAAAAATGTTGTGACTTGTGAATATCCACACGAAGGAGAACCTGGTGGATATGCTAACAAAGGTGGTTGCTCGAGAGAAGTCGGACCATTACAGATGCTCCAGCAGATTGCAGCTGGAGGGAGAGATTTATTGGACTTTATGATTTTCCAGCTGCCATGGTATGTAACATCTCGGGTAAATAAAGAATATGAAATTCTCATATTTATCAATATTTGTGAATAAAATTTTAATATTACTTTAAAGGGAATGATATTCTCGATGGCGTAACCCAATACGCAACAACGAGTTTCTTTGAAATCTTATGTTGCACACTAATAATATAATAATATTATTTTAAATAATAGTTAACGCCTAGTCGTTGTAATGGCGGGAATGAACAGAACTGACTAAAATATGATTACATATGTTTGTTAAATATTTTTAAATTTATCCAATAAATTTTAGAGGCTTAAAATGAAAATGAATCCAATTTTAAGAATAAATACTCTTATATTTTTAAAAGATTGTTTTACCGCCTTTTGATGGCGAACCTTTTTTAAATCTAACTTTTGACAATTTTATAAGCTCTATTTGTCAAAATAAACTTATTATTTAGAATTGGGACATTGAAATTTACTTTGGATAAATTTTTGGTATTTTTCTGACAATGTTCATTTTTTAATGAATAGTGAAAAATACTGCATTTTACTTCAAAACTGCTTTTTCATCTAATTTAATTATATGGTTAGATTATATTTTTAATTGTTTTAAAGTTTAATTAGAATATATTTTTACCATTTAATCCAATGGTGGTTATTAGAATTAATTTCACTTTGAAAATGGACATAAACAAGTGTCAATCTTTTGATAGATATTGTTTCTTAAAAACACGCTATTTGTTTTGACAGCGAGAATTAACTATATAATTTATTAATGAAACTTCTATGTTTTGAATTTGGTAAAATGGACATCATTTTTTGAATTTGGAATATCAAATATAGCTTAGGGTGAATTTTTGGTATTTTTCTGATAATGTTCGTTTTTTAATGAATAGTGAAAAAATACAGCATTTTAATTCAAAACTGCCTTTTCATCCAATTCATTTATATAGTTATATTGTCATTTTAATTGATTTTAAAGTATAATTTAATTATGTTTTTATCACTTAATACAATGTTGTTCATTGGAAGTAATTTAACTTTTCAATTGGATGTCAAAACAAGTCAATCTTTTGATAAATTTTACTTCTTAAAAACCGGTCTTTTGTTTTGACAACGAGATTTACTTTTAAATTAATTACTACAATTTCTGTATTTTGAATTTAGTAAAATGGGTTCCAATTTTGGAATCATAAGTTCCAAATTATGTAATTAAGAATCTTTTGTTTTTGGAAATTATGAATAGTAACGACGGTAATTATCTTTAATCATCGTGTTTAATTAGTAATCAGGTAGTTAAGAGTAATAAAATAATATCATAATAATATAAAATGACCCCAAAATGTTTCCTAATGCTATTTTTTGTGTCATTTCTGACCATGGGATGCCTTGTTCCAACTTAGGGACCCCATGGAATCACTTTTGGGTGATATTGACATTTTATTATTTTATTTTTAAAGAAAGGAAAATATAACAAAAGTATGTAACACCTAAGTAAAACAATTTTAATTTTGTCAAAATAAATTATCTCTTAGAATATAAATATTCATTGGAAAGATAAAAATATTTCCTACATCATGGTATTTTTTTTATAATTTTTATACATTAAATAAATAAATTTATTTATGACACCATGATGATGCAGTGATTACCTCATTAATGAACGATTTAAATAAAATGAAAAGATAAGGTAAAATCTAAGACTTACACTTGTCTAAAACCTATTATATGGGTTTATTTAGAACCATTATCACCTTATCCTAGAAATATATCATTGTTGGACCTTTAAAATATGAAACTTATTTTATAATAAAGTAACTTTCCAAGACTTTCCAAAAGTGACCCTCCTCCCTCTTATAAAAGGCCCCCACCTCTACCCCCTTACCCACACCTCTCAAGCCATTGGATCATCCAAAATATGATCATATTGTCTCTCCAAATCCCTCTATTACTCCTAGACGCCTCACTTTGGGCAGAAGTCTTTACAAGGAAGCCTTTGGGCTCAAATTAGAAAGAGTTATCCGATTTGAAGGTAATGTCTTCTCTTATGTTCTTTTGTTTTATTTTGCATCTCCAACCCCCTAAACTCTTTTTATTACTTTATTTTGTAATAAAAACAGTATACTAAATATACTAGGATGTTTTTATGAGAAGTATTTGAGCTAAACTTACACACACCTCCATCTAATGGGTGAAGAACATACCGTTTCTGTGGACAGAAAACTACGACCTCACGAAATGATGATTGTTCAATTATCTCCTACCACCTCTAATGGTGGCCATTATGATGTCACTGTATTTTATATATGATATATATGTTATTTATGTTTTCTATATTCTTCTGTATTTTATATTTAAAACATACCTTTACACTTTGCATGTTGTGCAAATGCGATAATTTCATATGAGGAAGTGTGGACTACCGCCCCCTCAAGTGATGTGACCCATTCATGCAATACATGGAATGTATAAAGAATGAAATTAATGAACTTATGTGACCTATATAACATATATATTATATTGGAATTATAATATATATATCTCTCATTTATTTTTAATTCCATTAATATGACAAAGAAATGAAAGTAGCGTTCATGCGTATGTACGACCTACCATCTCCATGAACGGTGCATTTTATTTATTTTTATCTCCAAATGTTATGGAATAGTATAAAATTAATATTTACTGGATATATATGATATTTAAATCATTAATACTATTCTATATATGGTGTACTTATAACTACATGGACAATTCTTTTCAAACAAGTTCATTTTTGACTCATGTACCGAACATCGACAATAACGTCTGATATAAACTCACATAATTAACTAATTATTATAACATTATAATATGTGATATGAATTGAATAATAAACTTTAAATGAGGTCCTTAATAAATTATAAATTGACCAAAGTTTATTATTCAGGAATATAAAGAAACGAACAAGACAAGTCGGACTTGAGGTAAGAGATCCTACCTCTCTCTTTCTTTTCAAGTACTCTCTTTTATGTCATTTCCTTTAAGATACTTTTTATTATGTTGGGGGATGTTATTTTATATTCCTATTACTTTAAATTTTATTTTCATATGATGAGAGACCCTATTTGATCTCTTCAATCCATTTTTTTGAATTTTTAAGTGGCGTCGTTAGGCTGCCGAGTTTTTGTAATGGATTTTTCATCTCACTTTTATTCCAGTGAGATTCATGCTACATTTGACACTATTTACTTTTTGTGTGGTGTGTTTAATGCTCATGATTGTATTCTTTGTGTAATATAATTTAATTTATGGGTATTTACATCTTCTTTGTATGATCCTTCTTTCATGGGGTGTACGTTTCGAAAGTTACCCAAATCGGCAAGGGAACCTTTCACCCTCCTCTTTTTAAAAGACTTATTTTTTATAGGACTTTTAATTTACATATTATTATGTTGGGATATGTTCTTATATATCCTTATTTATTTAAATGTTATGAAAAAGTGATGATATACCCTTTTTACCTCTCATCAACTCATTTTCTTAATTTTAAAGTGACGTCGTTAGGCTGTCGAATTTCTGTAAGGGAACTTCTTAACCCAATTTAAATTCTTTGTGTTAAACCTCTATTTCATGATTATGTCATACTATGAATATGTGTGGATGAGATATGATTGTTTTACACTTAATATCCTCTTATATTGGCTGTATTTATATTTTTCACACATAATTATGTAATTGAATTATCCTTAATCTAAGGATACCGACTTTGTAAGGGACTTCGTCTCAATCTCCTTTCATTGAGGCATATTTTTTTTATACACAACTTTCTTTTATACGATGTATAAACCACTTTGACTTTTACTTTTATTCAAAAGTAATCTTTTTATATGAAGCGTTTTACTAAACGTCAAAAGGAATGTTTTGTCTTACGTATGCGGCGACAACGACTTCTCCGCCGCCATGACTGTTATTTGAGTTTCGGCTTCATCTAAAAGCCATAACTTTTTTTAAATGAAAAATAAATTCCATGTTTTACTTTTCTTTTATTTTGGTATTGAAAATGGTTTTGATAATTTTTTGATTATATCAATGTGTTGTATTGATATCTCGTGATTGAAATGTGGAAATGTTATGTTTCTTTTATGCATGTTTTATGTGATACAATTATGTTATGGTTCTTGGGAATTGTTTATGAATATGGTTGGTTACGTGATAAACTAAGGGTGGGTGATCCTGTGATATCTCTCCAATGCATTGGGTAACACGAAGAAGTTAAATGCTAAGGTTTCTTAGAAGAGATTTAGGGAATATACTGTGATGGGTATTCCAAACGTAACCATGAGGGTTACTCCATATGTAAGAATGTTATGAATGCCTCAAGTTACCTTCATGTCTTATGATTTATATGAGTTATACATAAATATTATGTTTTCATAAGGTATGTTATGATTGAAAGTTATGGTTTCATTGATTTGTATTTATTGGCTGGTTAATGTTTCCTTTCATTATGTTATAACCCTTACTGATCTTTTTATGATCATCCCTAGTTTTTGAAATGTTTTTCACAGGTTATAAGGAAGGGTAAGAGAAAGGAGGTATTCAAGAAGATTTATATCAAGAAAAGAACTCTTGTTTTATTTAAGTATTTTTTTTATTGTTGTGAAAAATCAGTTATAGTAGTAGTGTCTACTTTGTAATCCTTTGAGATGAAATAGTTATGTCCTAATTCTATAAAACTCTAAACCTTAAAAGATCCTCATTGTGAATTATTCATTTAATTCAAGATTAAGTAATGTTTTAAGGCTGGGTCCTTATAGTTGGTATCAAAGGTTGGTTTAGATAACTTTAGAGGTTAGAGTGTTGTCTAAGCATAAGTGAAAGTTGTGTATAACCACAATGGTTAGTATATTAGATGGAGTCATTATTATTTTTGAAATATGGAATGAGTTTTAGGTAACTTGGATAAGTATATATTAGTGTTTATCTTCCTCATTAGTACATGATGATTTTTTTAATATACTCACACTGACATTTTTGGTTTTAGTAAATGGATGGATCTAGAAGGAACCAAAGTGACAATGGGTTTGAAGGAAACTGTGGTGGTTCTCTGATTAAGAGACTCGATGAAATGGGGGATTCAATGAGGAATCTCGTGGTTATTCTAAACCAACTATCAAGGAGTCGTGATTAACCACTTGAACCTTGGTGAGTTCTCTAATGCATCATGTACGAGAGAACCAACTCAATGTGGAAGTTCAGGTAATAATTATAATGGTAACCATTAGGGTTTATATGATCCTTACTTTTGAGGTAATTATGGGTTACTATATGATGGAAAATGAAAGGCATGAGATAAAATTGAGGTTAAATTATGTTATGGTTATTTTTGAAGATTTTATCTCTTTTGGGGAATGTTTTAAGAATTATATAGTTTTGTAAAATGGGACAACACGTAGACTGCGTGACAACCCATCACGTCGGACCAAGCTGCGGGAATCGAACCCACAACCAAAGTGCGACTGGTATTTATCACCTACCACTGGACTACGTGAAGTACCTGGTTAGTATGACAAATTCTTTTTAGTTATATGATTTTATGAATCAATAATAAGTTTATTTTGGGTTATCTATGGAAACGATTGACCTATCATGGAGAATAGGTGATTAGGCTAATTACTTTTCAGTATGAGACTTTAATAGTAACTGATGTTATTTAGAGATAAATGTTAAGATTTACCAAGGAAGACTATGCGATTAAATCCTTCAGAGATTTGGGTTTCAATATTAGGTTGGTTTATTTTTGATGAATTTTAAGGGAAATTTGGCATTTAATGGTCTTTGTTGAACTTTGGATAATGTTTGACAAATTTTGGAGATTAAGAGTAGTTTTTATTTTTGTAAAATATTATATTTTTTGGGGATTATCTGATCTTATACAAACAATTTTGGTTTTGGTTAAGGTCTAAAGACATGGGAAATATATAGTTCTCTTTTGTGGATTAGGTGATTCTCTAGAAGTTGATTATAGCACTCTTAATGTGAACAAGTCATCCTAAATACTCGTCTTTTGGAGAAAATATGAGTCTGTGTCAGAAATCTAGTAAGAGATGAAAGTCTACACAACAAGTAAGTATATTTCCTTATGATTTAGTTAAGCTCATAAATAAATTCCTCAATGAAAAGTAACTTAAAACAAAAATGTTGTCTGTTAACTTTTCCAACTAGGGAATCAAATACCGTTTAACCCATTACCAGTTTGTGATTTTCTGGTGGTTAACTTTCTCCTAAATATGTTTTCTATCACTCTCCATCAGAACTTGATGGTTTGTTTTCTCCTCCATATCCATGTTTTCATGGAATCCTAGTATCTTTTGTCTCGGGTGACCTTTTTACTTTTCTTTCTTTCTTTTAAATTGATAGTTTAATTTACTCCTTTTCCAATGTGGGGCTTTCAATGAAGTTTTCGAGCCCAATTTTAAAATTGCAAGGATGCAATTTCCAAAAAGGGGGGAAGGATGTAACATCCCGGGTAAATAAAGAATATGAAATTCTCATATTTATCAATATTTGTGAATAAAATGTTAATATTACTTTAAAGGGAATTATATTCTCTATGGCGTACCCAATACACAACAACGAGTTTCTTTGAAATCTTATGTTTCACACTAATAATATAATAATATTATTTTAAATAATAGTTAACGCCTAGCCATTGTAATGGCAGGAATGAACATAACTAACTAAAAAATGATTACATATGTTTGTTAAATATTTTTACATTTATCCAATAAATTTTAGAGGCTTAAAATACAAATGAATCCAATTTTAATAATAAATACTCTAATATTTTTAAAAGATTGTTTTACCGCCTTTTGATGGTGAACCTTTTTTAAATCTAACTTTTGACAATTTTATAAGCTCTATTTGTCAAAATAAACTTATTCTTTAGAATTGGGATATTGAAATTTACTTTGGATAAATTTTTGGTATTTTTCTGACAATGTTCATTTTTTAATGAATAGTGAAAAATACTACATTTTACTTTAAAACTGCTTTTTCATCTAATTTAATTATATGGTTAGATTATATTTTTAATTGTTTTAAAGTTTAATTAGAATATATTTTTACTATTTAATCCAATTATGGTCATTATAATTAATTTCACTTTGAAAATAAACCTAAAAAAGTATCAATCTTTTGATAGATATTGTTTCTTAAAAACACACTATTTGTTTTGACAGCGGGAATTAACTTTATAATTTATTAATTAAACTTATATGTTTTGAATTTGGTAAAATGGAAATCATTTTTTGAATTTGTAATATCAAATATAGCTTAGGGTGAATTTTTGGTATTTTTCTGATAATGTTCATTTTTTTAATGAATAGTGAAAAATACAGCATTTTAATTCAAAACTGCCTTTTCATCCAATTAATTTATATAGTTAGATTGTCATTTTAATTTTTTTAAAGTATAATTTAATTATGTTTTTATCAGTTAATACAATTTTTTTCATTAAAAACCAGTCTTTTGTTTTGACAACAGGATTTACTTTTAAATTAATTACTACAATTTTTGTGTTTTGAATTTGGTAAAATGGGTTACATATTTATAATCATAAGTTCTAAATTATGTAATTAAGAATCTTTTGTTTTTGGACATTATGAATAGTAACGATGGTAATTATCTTTAATCATCATGTTTAATTAGTAATCGAGTAATTAAGGGTAATAAAATAATATCATAATAATATAAAATGACCCCAAAATGTGTCATAATTCTATTGTTTGTGTCATGGCCGACCATGGTATGCCTTGTTCCAAATTAGGGACCCCATGGAATCACTTTTGGGTGATAGTGACATTTTATTATTTTATTTTTAAAGAAAGGAAAATATAACAAAAGTATATAACACCTAAGTAAAACAATTTTAATTTTGCCTACATAAATGATATATTAGACTATAAATAGTAATTTTAAATATAAAGATATTTCCTACATCATGGTATTTTTTTATAATTTTTAGACATTAAATAAATAAATTTATTTATTACACCATGATGATGCAGTGATTACCTCATTAATGAACGATTTAAATAAAATGAAATGACAAGGTAAAATATAAGACTTACACTTGTATAAAACCTATTTTATGGGTATATTTAGAACCATTATCACCTTATCCTCTAAATATATCATTGTGAGACCTTTAAAATCCGAAAATCATTTTATAATAAAGTAACATTCCAAGACTTTCCAAAAGTGACCCTCCTCCCTCTTATAAAAGGCCCCCACCTCTACCCCCTTACCCACACCTCTCAAGACCTTGTATAGTCCAAACTCTACTAATATTTTCTCTAAAAATACCTCTATTACTTCTAGAAGCCTCACTTTGGGCAGAAGTCTTTCCAAGGAAGCCTTTGGGCTCAAATCAAAAAGAGTTATCCGATTTGAAGGTAATGTCTTCTCTTATGTTCTTTTGTTTTATTTTGCTTCTCCAACCCCCTAAAATCTTTTTATTCCTTTATTTTGTAACAAAACCCCTATCTTAAATATACTATGATGTTTTTATGAGAATTATTTGAGCTACACTTACACACACCTCCATCTAATGGTTGAAGAACATACTATTTCTGTGGACGGTGAACTACGACCTCACGAAACGATGATTGTTCAATTATCTCCTACCAACTCTCATGGTGGCCATTATGATTTCACTGTATTTTATATATGAAATATATTTTATTTATTTTTTCTATATGCTTATGTATTTTATATTTAAAACATACCTTTATGCTTTTCATGTTGTACAAATGCGATAATTTCATATGAGGAAGTGTGGACTACCGCCCCCTCAAGTGATGTGACTCGTTCATGCAATACATGGAATGTATAAAGAATGAAATTAATGAACTTATATGACCTATATAACATATATATTATACTGGAATTATAATATATATATCTCTCATTTATTTTTAATTCCATTAATATGACAAAGAAATGAAAGTAGCGTTCATGCGTACGTACGACCTACCATCTCCATGAACGGTGCATTTCATTTATTTTTACCTCAAAATGTTATGGAATAGTATAAAATGAATATTCACTGGATATATATGATATTTAAATCATTAATACTATTCTGGAGATGGTGTACTTATAACTACATGGACAATTCTTTTCAAACAAGTTCATTTTTGACTCATGTACCGAACATCGACAAAAATGTCTGATATGAACTCACATAATTAACTAATTATTATAACATTATAATATGAGATATGATTTTAATAATAAAATTTAAAGGAGTTACTTAATAAATTATAAATTTTCCAAATTTTATTATTCAGGAATATAAAGAAATGAACAAGACAAGTCGGACTTGAGGTAAGGGATCCTACCCCTCTCTTTCTTTTTAAGTACTCTCTTTTATGTCATTTCTTTTAATCTCCTTTTTCTTATGTTGGGGGATGTTATTTTATATTCATATTACTTTAAATTTTATTTTAATATGATTAGAGACCCTATTTGATCTCGTCAATCCATTTTTTTTAAGTTTTAAGTGGCGCTGTTAGGCTGCCGAGTTTTCGTAATGGATTTTTCATCTCACTTTTATTCCCATGAGATTCATGCTACATTTGCCACTATTTCCTTTTTGTATGGTGTGTTTACTGCCCATTATTGTATTATTTTTGTAATATACTTTAATTTATGGGTATTTACATCTTCATTGTGTGATCCTTCTTTCTCGGGGTGTACGTTTCGAAAGTTACCCAAATCGGTAAGGGAACCTTTCACCCTCCTCTTTTTAAAAGACTTATTTTTGTTAGGTATTTTAATTTACATATTTTATGTTGGTATATGTTATTATATATCCTTATTGCTGTAAATGTTATGACCAAGTGATGATATACCCTTTTTACCTCTCATCAACTCATTTTCTTAATTTTAAAGTGACGTCGTTAGGCTGCCGAATTTCTGTAAGGGAACTTCTTAACCTAATTTCAATTCTTTGTGTTAAACCTCTATTTCATGATTATGTTGTACTATGAATATGTGTGGATGATATATGATTGTTTTACACTTAATATACTCTTATATTGGGTGTATTTATTATTGTTACACATAATTATGTAATTGAATTATCCTTAATCTAAGGATACCGACTTTGTAAGGGACTTCATCTCAATATCCTTTCATTGAGGAATATTTTGTTTTGTACACAACTTTATTTTATACGGTGTATAAAACACTTTTACTTTTACTTTTATTCAAAAGCAATCTTTTTATAAGAAGCATTTTACTAAACTACAAAAGGAATGTTTTGTCTTACGTATGCGGCGACAACGACTTCTCCACCGCTATGACCATTATTTGAGTTTCGGCTTCCTCTACAAGCCATAACTTTTTTTTAAATAAAAATAAATACCATGTTTTAATTTTCTTTTATTTTGGTATTGAAAATGGTGTTGATAATGTTTTGATTATATCAATGTGTTGTATTGATATCTCATGATTGAAATGTGAAAAGTTATGTTTCTTTTATGCATGTTTTATGTGATAAGATTATGTTATGGTTCTTGGGAATTGTTTATGAAGACGGGTGGTTACATGATAAAATAAGGGCGGGTGATCCCATGATAGATCTCCAATGCATTGGGTAACGTGAAGGAGTTAAACGCTAAGTTTTCTCTGAAGATATTTAGGGAATATACTGTGATGGGTATTCCAAACGTAACCATGAGGGTTACTCCCTACGTAAGAATGTTATGAATGCCTCAAGTTACCTTTATGTCATATAATTTCTATGAGTTATACATAAATATTATGATTTCAGAAGGTATATTATGATTGAAAGTTATGGTTTTATTGATTTTTATTTATTGGTAGGTTAATGTTTCCTTTCATTATGTTATAACCCTTACTGAGCTTTTTATGCTCATCCCAAGTTTTTGAAATGTTTTTTCACAGGTTATAAGGAAGGGTAAGAGAAAGGAGGTATTCAAGAAGATTTATATGAAGAAAATAACTCTTGTTTTATTTAATTATTTTTTTTATTGTTGTGAAAAATAAGTTATATTAGTCGTGTCTACTTTGTAATCCTTTGAGATGTAATAGTTATGTCCTAATTCTCTAAAACTCTAAACCTGAAAAGATCCTCAATGTGAATTATTAATTTAATTCAAGATTAAGTAATGTTTTAAGGCTGGGTCCTTATATGGTAGTTGGTTAGTGCACCAACCATAGACACCATGGAGGACTTAAATGGTTGATGGATGCCCATTGTGGAAGTCCAATGGTTAGTGGAGGGATTGGTGGAGGAGTTGTGTCAAACTTGACACCCCCACTATGGCTATAAAAGGTGGGTCTGGGGAGCCTTCCTGCATCATCAAATCTAAGTCAAGAGAGCTCCATTATATCCAAAGAGAGCCAAGATATCCCCATGTGTGTGAGAGAGAGGTGTAGAGAGGGATTTTTGTAAATGATTTGTTTTTTGGTGAAATAAAAGCTGATTTATCCCTCCATTATTCTCTAATCATGGTCAGCAAACCACAACAAACCCTCCCGATCACGTGATCCCACCAGATGACTGCCATCAATGATGACACTCTCTCCTCCATCGATCGCTTCCCATCAACAAAGCTCATCGTCATAGTCCACTTGTCCAGTATATCACTGTGCACCCTTGTCTTCCATGCACACCCTGCATCGCCTGACAACACGGTCCACCCCTTGTCCACTCATCTTACCACCATAGATCTTGTAGTGTCGCCTGTCATCAATGCTTCTTCATGTGGCCTGCCGATATCACTGCCTGACATCGAACATCCCAATCACATGGTCTCATCGATGACCGCCATCAATAATGAAACTCTCTCCTCCACCGGTCTGCCCATATGTCATACACAACATATCAAAACACATCCCTTCGATAGAGATCATCGTCACAATCCGCTCCACCAGTATGTCACCACACACCCCCATCAGCCATGCACACCCTGTGTCGCCCGACAATATGGTTGGTCACCGGTCCACTCGTCGTGTCACCACGTATCATTTGGTGCCACCTTACATCAATGATTATTCATGCGGCCCACCAACGCCACTGCTCAGCGTTAACCCTCCCGATCACATGGTCCCACTGACTACTACCATCAACGATGATGCTTTCTCCTCTACCATCCAACATGTATATTGTACACAATATAGCCAGTCGTTGCCCATCTATAGAGTTCATCATCACAGTTCGCTCGTCTAGTACACCACCACACACCCCCATCTATCGTGCACACCCTGTGCTACCCACCGCCACCAGTCCAACTCATTTCCCCCCACGAATCATCTGATTCCACCTTCCATCAAATCTTCTTCCTGTGGGAGGGAGTTGAATATCACTCCATGGGACATTTTCTAATACTTATAAAATTGCCACTTCTTATGGTGATTTTGAGTTTATCTGAAAATCAGTATTTGATATGGTGATTCATACACCAGTTTATCAAATTAAAAAAAATAACCTCATTTAATTTAAAATAAACAAAACACCCGCATGGAAAAAAAATTCAGCATACGGCCTAGTGTACGATGTAGGTAAGGAGGTAGGCTAGCAGGATGAAGATGGTGAATCAGCTATCTCCCTCTACTAGGGTTTTAATAGGTTGGTGAGATCCACTCACCCATATCACTACCACAGAATGAGGTAAGGGAAATGCTATGTTTTATCAGCCCTAAGAAGAAATCACTGATAAATGGGGAGATTTTATCAACACTAGCAAAAAGCAGTGATATATTTTTTTAATAAAATATATTATTAATTTATATAAAATTATTATATTTATATTCAAAAATAATGTTTATTTGTATACATTAAATAAAAAATGGTTTTTTATAATTAATATATATATTTTAAATAATTCAAACATATATATAATGTTTTAAAAAAAGCGTTTCTAAGATTATAATTTAATATATATATATATATATTTAAATAATTATAAGTTTATAATAAATTTCATTAAATAATGAATATATTTATTATATTTATTATATTTATTAGATTTATTAGATTGATTATATTGATTATATTGATTATATTTGTTATATTTATTATATATTTATTATGTTTATTATATTTATAATTAATATATTAATTAGATTAATTATATTTATTATATTTTTTATATTCATTATATTTGTTATATTTATTTTATTTATAATTAATATATATATATATATATAAATAATGTTTAAATATATATATTTATATTATAATTATTAAATATATATGTGTTTCTAATAAATTTAGTCAATAAATATATTAATCGATTATGAGTGCATATATATTATGTATCATCATGAATGTTCATTTATACATTAAACCCCTCTTATTATTAATGATGTCCATTGATGACTCGTTTTTTATTATGTATATTTTATTATGTTATATATGATTAATAAATGTTACCCATATATACTATTATGTTCTAAAAAATACTTACAAAATTACATTAAATATATTTATTATATTTATAATTATTAAATATTAATTATATATAAATAATTTTAAATATATTTATTTTTAATTATAATTATAACTATATATATTTAAATAATTATAAAATTGCAATAAATACATATATTATAATTTTATAAATAAATAAATATAATTATAATTATATACAAATATTTATAAATATATTTATTTATAGTTATAATTATTACTACAAATAATTATATATGTGTAAATAATTATAAAATTATAATAAATATTTTTATTATACTACTTATAAAGTTATAAATATATAATTAAATAAATATATTTATAAATAAATACAAATATTTATAAATATAATTCTAAATAAATGTATATATATTTAAATAATTAAAAATTATAAAAATTATAATAATTATATATATTTAAAAAATTATAAATATATTTGTTATAATTTTATAATTATTTATATATATATTTATACTTACAATTATAAATAAATATTTATTTATTATAATTTTAAATTACAAATATATATATATTTATTTATTAGTTATAACTATAAATAAATATATATTTATTTAAATAATTATAAAATTATAATAAATATATTAATAAAATAATAAATATTATAAATATAAATTTTTTATAATTTTATAATTATTTAAATAAATAAATACATATTCATTTATAATTGTAATTAAAAATAAATATATATTCATATAAATAATTATAAAATTATAAGAAATATAGTTATACATATCTATAATCTTATATATATATATATATAATTAAAACATTTATTATATATATTTCTAAGATTATAAATTTAATAAGTATATTTCTTATAAATTTATAATTATTTAAATTATAACTTTATAAAAAAAAATATAATTACAGTTATAAATATATATAATAATAAAAATAGATTAGTAACATTGTATCTTTATCAGTGCTAAAAAAGCGCTTATAAAAGGTTTATTTATCAATGCTACATTTTTAGCACTGATAAAGACATTTTTTATCAGTGGGTTTTTAGCACTGATAAAGACATGTTTTATCAAAACTTTCTATTTCCGCATTGATAAAACATATCTTTATCATCACTTTTTAGCCAGCGCTGATAAAAGGTTCACCGAGTTTTATAAAAAAACTATAACTTTCTCCTCCTTCCTCGCACCCCTCAAGCTCTTATGAAAGCCAATCGCTACCATCGTGCCTCCTCCTCCTCCTCCTCCTATTCCACCGCCTCTCCTCTACTGTAAACCACACCTCTACCATGCACCTCTCCTATGCCGTGAACCAGATCATCGTGCGCCTCTCCTCCGCCTCACGCCACAACTCCGCCGTGCGTGAACCCGACCATCATGCTCCTCTTGTCCTCCATGCACCACATCTCCGTCATGTTCCCCACCTCCACCATGAACCTCTCCTCCGCTGCGTTCCTCTCCTCTATCGGTGCCTCTCCTTCATTATGCGCCTCTCCTTCACTGAAGGATTCCTCCATCACAAATGCACCTCCGCCACGCACTGAACCACACCTCCGCAGTGAGTTTTCTCCTCTTTTTCATCTGTTTCATCTTGTTTTCATGTAATTATAGTTTGATATTGATGGTATGTTGTGAATTTTATGGTACAAACACCCCACTAAAAATTGTTCCATCGGTGGTCCTTGTTTGCGCACTAAATGAATTGCATGTTGGTTGATGTTCCTCTTCATATTTTTTCCTTTGATTTTGTGTGACTCAATTATGGATTTGAAGTGTGATGCCACTAGAGAATAGTGTAATTGATTTTTAATGTTGAGGATTTTTGTCGTTAGGGGTTTATTAGTATTTCACTTGACATATTTATGTGTTCTCTATTAACATAGACAAGTTTTAGCTTTGATTTTGCTTGAGTGAGGTAGGTGTTTTTTTGGAACTCCCTTGTAATACATGTTATAAATTTATTGGATGTTTTTAAATGATTTCTTATGAAATTATAATCCTATGTTATGACTTTTTTGGGTTTTAATTGGCTTAAAAATGGTTAAAAGACTTTTCATAGACTTATGTTACATGCCAAGGGTTTTGTAAAAGGCCCGAGTGAATTTTTTAAAGAAATTTAAATATTTTGAAAGTTTGGTCATAATTTTTTTTAATTTAAAGTGAATATGTGGTATTTTAAATTCATGTTTTGAAAAAATATTGGAATTTAACTTCAACCTATTTAAATGGTTTTGAGACCCTTAAATGTCATGGTATATTAAGATGTTTTCAAAAGGATATTGAAGCTTAAGAAAAGGGTTCTTAGCAAATATTACCTTAAAAAATAAAATGGTTTATTATTTTAAAATTTTATTTATATAAAATGGATGGGTTTCCAAATGGGCTTTCTAGTTTATTTTGATAAATGGTTTTTGGATGAAATTTGAAATGTTGTTCTCAAATGGGGTGAAAATGAATTGGATTCTAGAGCACATTTGTAAAATCCTAGTTGGTAATTTAAAGGAATTTATTTTATAAATATGGGAGACCCTCAATTGAGATCCATGCATTTATTGTTCCTGTTGTGGCTTGTGACCCCATGGGGGATTCTTTATATTCTTATGCTTATTACGAATCTTATAAAAGGATGTGAAAGGTGTTATTTCTTGTGATGGTGTGGGAGTTAGGGTGAGGTTAAATTTCAAATTATTGAAATTATATTTATGTGATGATCAATTATTTCATTGGTTTCTCACTTCCACTATTGAAATTTCATGGATGTCCTAGAAGACTGGTAGGTATATAGATAATTAAAATCCCTAGTGTGGAGTGCGCTGCCTAGTGTAAGGACCCAACTAGATTGAGTGAGTTTCTAAGATGTTTCAGTGTCCCTAGAATATACTGTAAGGGACTAGGGTTTCTTTTGACCCCCTGATCATGATAAATCCTAGTTAGTTCTATAGAACTACTTGGATATGAAAAGTTAAATAGTATCAACCTAGGTTCCTCATCTCTAATTTAGGATCCAAATACATGAGTCTTATGAAGTTTCACATAATGGTTACATCATTCTTAGGACACTTTATAGGATTTATTTTCTTATATAGATTGTATTCCCCTTGTTTTTTTGATTATATGGCAACATCGTTTGGTTGTTTTTTGGATAATGTTTCTTTGTTTACTTAGTGCCTATGTATGATCATTGTTTCACTTCGAGTGTGTATTTTATTACTTTCAAATAGCTTGATTTAAATAGGTAAAAAGTATTATTTAAAAAGGGAAAAGGTTATTTGTTAAATTATTTTTAAGAAAATGGATTTTCATTGTGGTTATTTATGAAAAAGAGTTTTTTAGAAAATGTTCTAAAAGAGGAATAAACTGTGATTTGACATGTCTTATATGGTTTTAAAGGACCTATTTCAATTTTTTTTATTTTTTATCTCAAATTTTTAGTCATCCTTGTTTTTATATTATAAAAAGGGTGGTTGTTTGAAAATATGTAATTTTATTATTTTTACACTTGTTTTATAATTCATGTGAAAATATATTTTATACCTTATGTTCAAACTAGCACTTTATGAACTATATTATTAAGGTATTCAAAGATAATTCTTTATGTTATCATACAAAGAATTTTTAGCTCACACCCTACATATGAACTAGTGGATGAGAGTGTATGAAACTCTTATATCTACTTTTTCAATTCCCTATTTTTGATTTTTTATTGATTCTCATATTGGTCCATGGTTGGAAGATGGGATATGGTGAGTTATCGTGGGTCACTAGTGTTGATGTTGGAGTTATTTGGGTTTTTATTCCCTTTTAACCTTCCTTTTAGGATGTTTTAGTAATAATGAGTTATGATTTTTTTAGAAATCAGGTGATTGGTCTGGAGTGGGTTCTTAATCACTGCCTTTTTTAACGATGATTAAGTTTCCATAAGTTAGTTATACTCCATAAATTGATGGTCTGGATAAGGAATGTTAGTATATAAGACTCTATGTGAGATGGCGGAGGATTATAAGATGAGATTTGAATTATATGAGATTGGGATGAACTACTAACTTCAAATTTCCATCTATGATAATACCAATGAAATATGCATGGCATTATACAAGACCTAACCTAAGTTGTGTAGCTCAATATGAGTATTTAGATGTTCATGAGTGATCCTTCTAAGATCTTAATGGGATATTTATGAAAACACCAATCTTAACTATAAATGAACTGGGTAATGAGTATGGATTATATTGTGATGTATCAGGAGTCAATATTTGAACAGTTTTAGTCCATGATGGTTATGTGGTTTCTTATGGGTTCAGATATCTAAGAAAAGATAATAGAAAATTCCTAAATCCTTTCTTAGATTTTTAAATAGTGGTGCTTTCCATGAGGTGTTATTGGAATACACTAAAAAAAAGTTTTTGAAAAATTTGTTCAACACACCTATTTTGGTTTTAAATAACTTTAAAATGATTTAAACACATTTCATATAATTAGGTTGCATGCAAAGTGTTTCTCAACTCACCTGATTAGATTTCATAAAGGGATGTGAATGTTTTGAAAACATATGTAATGCTGGTTTCATTTTAACAAGGGGTGTGTGAAGTTTTAAATAAAATTTTGTAAAATATAGAGGGTTGTCGCTCATTTTAAATGATTAAAATTATTATATCATGAAGTTTCCTTGAATGATTTATAAAAAAGGAATTGGGTTTTTGAGAAAGTGTGTTTGAAACTGATTGGTTTATTTTAAAAAGGGTGTGTTATTTTAAAGAGGAATTTGTGTAAATGGTTTGTTTTTTTAATGGGATTTCAACTGTGGTTTTATAAATAGTTTTCAAAGGAGACTTAAAAGATATAACTATTTTTAGATTTGGTTAAATTTTATATCAACATTTTTTCAATTTATTTTATTAAATATTAATATCACCTAATAAAATAGGATAGATATGAATAAAGACTGTATGGATGCCAATAGTTTGATAAGAGAGTATGAAGATGGAGTGAAAGAGTTCATCAAGTTTGAAAATGATTATGCATTTGACCCTTCTCAAATATTTTTTCCATGTTTAGACTGTTGTTATTCAAGACAAGTTAGTCCATAGGATTTGGAAGAACACTTTATCTATCAAGGAATAGATTAATGTTATAAATTTTGGAATAAACATGGGGAAAAAGATAATATAGCTAGTGTATGGGATAACAATGCATTTTATGGATCATCTGATATGATTAAAAGTGTGGAAAATGAAGAAGACCATATCAAGGACATGATTATAGATGTGAATAATGATGAAGATCGTATTGAGGAAATGAAAAGTAAAGTTGAAAATGAACTTTGTGATTGCCCAAAATTGTTTGAGAAGTTAAAGAGTTGTGCAAAGATGCCTTTGTATGGTGGTTTCACTAAATATAAAACATTTTCAGCTGTATTGAATCTATATAATTTGAAATAAGGTAATGAATATATTGATGCTAGTTTTACAGAATTACTCTATCTCTTGTATGTCATGCTCCCAAAAGATAATGAGCTTCTAAGCCGAACATATGACACCAAACAAATGCTATGTTCAATGGGTATGATATCTGAATGAATACATGATTACCTGAATGACTGTATACTATTTCGCAAGGAGAAAAAATAACTTAGATAATTCCCAAAGTGTGATGCTTCTCGATACAAGAAAGTTGAATCCGGTCCTACAAAAGTTATATGGTACTTTCCAATCATTCCAAGGTTTAAGAGACTATATGAAAGTGAGGAGACCACAGAGAAATTTACGTGACATGCAGACAGAAGAAATAAATATGGGGAACTATGTCACCCAATAGACTCCCCTCAATGGAAGAGAATCTATCACGAGAATCTTGATTTTGGAAATGAGTTAAGAAACCTTCATCTTGCGTTATATACAGATAGAGTGAATCCTTTAGGTTTTCAAAGCAGCACTCATAGTACACGACCAATTATGTTGGGAAATTATAACTTTACAACATGGTTATGCATGAAACAAAAAACACATCATGCTATCTATGTTTATATCAGGACCAAAACAACTGAGTAATGATATTGATGTTTATTTGGCTCCATTGATCAAGGATTTTAAATTATTGTGGGATTTAGGTGTTACATTGTATGATACTTATAGAAATGTAGATTTCATGTTGAGATACATGTTGTACAGAATGATAAATGACTTTTCTACTTATGGGAATTTGTAAGGATATATCATTAATGGAAGTCATGGGTGTCCCGTCTGTGAACAAGGTACACAATCAATTAGGTTGAAACATTTGTCAAAAACCGTGTTTCTAAGACATCATATATTTCTACCCCAACAACATAAGTACTAATCTTGGAAGACATAATTTGATGGAAGTTCAGAATAATGTACATCACTGTCTCCACTAAATGGTGATCAACTATTTGAGAAATTAAAAGATGTGGACTATACTTTTGGTAAACCATTTTCAAAAAACCTTATGAAAACCAGTTGGAAGAACATATCAGTTTTTTTAATTACCATACTAGAATTGTCTGTACATCAGACACTTTCTTGATGTTATGTATGTTGAAAAAATGTATGTGACAGTGTCATCGGCACATTTCTAAATGTACCTGGTAAAATATAGGATGAAATTAAGGCTAGGTTGTACATGGTTTACATGGGAATATGAGAAGATTTGGCACCAGTGAAGGGCAAAAAAAAAACTTTTCTTCCTGTAGCTACTTACACTCTTTCCTAGTAGGAGAGATATTAGTTTTTCAACTTCTTCAATAATGTAAAGGTTCCAAAGGGGTATTCATCAAATATCAAGAATGTCGTGTCAATGAACGATTTAAAGTTAAAGGTTATGAAATCACATGACTGCCATGTTTTGATGCAAGATCTAATTCCTATAGCTTTATATTGCATTTTCCCAAGAATGTCCATTATACATTAACAAAGGTTTGTTTATTCTTCAAAGATATATGCAGTAAAGTTATAGACCTGAAAAAATTGCTGAGTATGGAAAGTTAAATTGGTGTCATATTATGTAAATTGGAAATGCTCTTCTCACCTACATTCTTTGAAGTGATAGTTCATTTGATGGTTCACTTAGTGATAAATATTTGACTATGTGGTCCTGTACACTATAGATGGATGTACCCCATTTAATGGTATATGAATATTTTGAAAGGGTATGTCAAAAATCGAAGTCGGCTAGAGGGTTGTGTTGTAGAGAGATATATTATTGAGAAAGCTATTGAATTCTGTATCGAATACCTATCTGGTGTGGAAAGAATTGGTCTACCTAAATCTCATCACCCTGGGTGGATTTTAGGTGAAGAAATTTCTAGAAGATAGGTTGTCATAATCAATATTACAGATCTAGAGTAGGACAACCTTTACATTTTTCATAATAGTTTAGAGGTTGAACCATATGTCAAAACCCACAAAGAAATTATTAGGCATTTGAATCCATCAAAGGATGAAAAATGGATATCAAATACACATAAACGACAGTTTATAGGATGGTTTTAGGTCCATATATTTAAGGAGTCAGATGAAAATCCAGACTCAATTTCAGAACCACTTCAATGGATAAATGGAGAACCAAGTGTGTATATATTATCTTATAATTATTATGTAATTAAAAGTTATACATTATATAGTTATGAACATGATGAACACAGTACCATGCAGAATAGTGGAGTTACACTTGTGGCTAAAGCGATGCATGTTTCCGATTCTAAGGAAAGAAATCCAATTTATGCGAATATGTCATACTTTGGCATCATCAAAAAAATATTGGAGTTGGATTATACGAACTTTCAAGTGCCAATTTTTCAATGAAAGTGGGTTGATAACATGAGTGATGTTAAAATATATTATTTGGGATTCATGAAAGTTAATTTTATTAAGGAAGGTTGCCAAGAAGAACCATTTATAATGGCATTATAGGTAGTACAAGTATTTTATATTCCAGATCCTGTAAACCAAAACTGTTCAATTGTTCTATTATACATCGAAACCATTGAAGGGTCAGATAAAAATTCAACAGAGGATGTCCATTTAATTGGTAAATCACAATAATTTCACAGTAGTCCCAATGTAGATGGTGTTTTGTATGTCAGAGGAGACCACAACTAAGAGATTTAGATAGTCGATAGAGGGGTCAAATCCCTTCAGCCTTTAAAAAAAGAGAGTTCAATAATCAGGTTATATTATTTTGTAATATAAATCATGTTATCTTATGTTATTATCTATTCACTAATGCTTTTATGTAATCTAAATTAAATGTTGAACCACTTATGTAGATAATAACTTCTTCACATGATGATGCTCCCAATCCCAAGGCACAACATGTCTCTAAACTTACTGTTGCACGCAGTGTAGAGGACCAATAGGTTTCTCAACCTGTTGTTACTGCTTCTCCTAGTGCAGAGGTATAACCACCATCTATACATTACAATTATAATTCTTCTAAGGAACATATTTATGATGTTGAAATTGAGTAAATGGTAGCCACCAAAACACTGTAAGTGTAGAAAAAATAGGAGCACCGTAGTTGGATAGTGTTAGAAAAAATACTTAAGGAAAAAGTGAAAGGCATAAAATATGAGGTCATGTGGAATAAGCGGGGCCAACATGTTAACCCCAACAAGTACATGTTCAATAGTTACATTAGAATCATCACTCCGTAATATGTGCCGATTGATGTACAATTAGACACCATGTTCTCACTAGGCTTAAGATACTGATGTGAGGAGATATTATGGTAACATTATGATATCATTTATTTAATTTACTAAAAAATAAAATAATGAAACATTGAATTACTCTTAATTATCCATTTTAGAGTGAATTTATAGTGGGTGAAAAGCATAAGAACTATGTATTAAGGATTTCTAGAAGGATTCATAGAGGCTTTATCAAAATTTAAGGAAATGTTATCTTAAATATGATGAAGGGAAAATAAACCCGCACCCAAATCCTTTTTATGCACACTTAATAACCCAAGGAGTGTGGGATTCATTTACTAGCCATAGTGAGGAATAGCCTTTTCAAGTACATTGTGTTTGGTAATACATTGTTTGATGATACCTATATTCATCACTTTTATTAATAGTTTTTTATTTATAAAATAGAATCTGAGTGATAAAAATAAGGAATGAGAAGAAAAACCAGCATACCCCTACTGTAAAGAAAGAATGGGGCACACTTCACTTGAAAAAAATTGGTACGTATTTTAAATCTACTATAATAATTTTATGTGACATAAAAAACACCATAACTATGTTCCTCTGTTTATATGAAGATTGATGAATCCAAATCCAATGTCACTTCCAACCCATTCCATGTTCTATGGAAGGAGGCATGTATAAATGATTATGGGATACTAATAGATGAAAACACACAAAAAGTGTGGGAAACATGTGTAAGTATGACATAATAAATATATTTTTAATTTAAATCAATATTACATAACAATGATTAATTATTTTACTATATTTTCTATCTTACATAGTCACATGAATTAAAAAAACCCAAACCAGATGCAGAAATACTTTCTGTGTCCTTGAAGCATCCAAAAAATTATGACCGCGTCAGAGGTGTGGGTTTTGGGGTGACACCCCGAACATTTTTTGAGAAAAAACAAGAGGAGGATTAGAGTGAAGAAATAAAAATGATGAGAGAAAGAATAAATATCCTTAAAAAACATATGAAATTGTAGAGATAGTTCATGGAGAATATGATGGTGGGGTGGGGGGGGGGGGGTAAAGATAAGAAACAACTCAAGAACAACCAGTATGTGAAGATCCCACCCCACCCCCACTAGTTTTAAGGTGAGCCATTCCCCTTAAAAACCTATCTTAGTTGAGGTAATCAATGTTCTAATAATTGTTTTTTTGAATTTTGAATTAGATAGACTCTGATACCTTTCCTTTACTGATATTGTATAGGGTGAAAATGACTGTGATTTATATCTATCAACACCCACCCATCTCCTTGTATCAAGGGCTACAATTTTCAATATCTAGAACGGCATGCTACATAATATACCACTTCCAACAAGTCATGTAAAAGTGTTGATTAACATAGCCCATGATCCAAGAACTGAGATACCTATTCCAATTGATGATGAATATATTCATAAGGTCAAACAATCTCTTGGATCATTCATCACATGACTATCACAACTTGTAAAAAAACATGTTGACAAGGATGTAATCATTTACAATTTTTTTCAAGATAAACCTTTATCATTTAATGAAAAAAAGTATGAACCGATGAATTTTATTATAGATAGACATAGGGAAGGGGGGTGAAAAGAAATAACAACTCAAAAATCATCTCAAGGATCAAACAACTGATCAAAACAATCTACCAAAAGCACCTTAAACCTTCCCATTCTATATCCGCATTTATTATCATTACAAGATCATGTGAATATGAAGTTGAAAGATGGTGGGGTTCACACAATTATTTTTAATGAAAATATGTATAGTGGGTAAGATCCAAATTTCATTAGTTTTGATAATTTAAGTGAAATTATGGAGTATGATTGGCTAGGTGTCTCGGTTGTAAATGTATACATGAGGTATGTTTTCATGATATGATTTTACAAAAACTAATATACTATGATAATTATGACTAAATACATTTCATATTTTTTGCAGGCGTATATATGAAAAAAAATTGAAGGGATTTTACCATGAATTTTTTTTTGGACTCGTTATCCCTCACATCACCACTACAGAAGAAAAAGAAATAAAATACAAGAAAGAGGGTGAAATAGTGGTAGGCCTGATCAAATTGTTTAACAGAAAAATTTACGGATGACAGACTCTTATTAATACCAATGATATAGCGGTAAAACTATACAATTTAATCATATCAAATATATTTTAATTTATTTCATTACTTATTCTTTTTTTGTTCTTAGGAATCATTGTATGCTTATTACGGTCAATTTGGATACTCCAAAGATTTATTTCCAAGATTCAATGCATGGATATCCAACAAACTGACCACACATAATGGCATTTGTCAATTTGTAATACACAACATCTAACATTTTAGAACTAAACATCTTGTTATATAATTTATATTATCTTTTAATGAGTATTTTTTTATGATAGGGTGGTGTGTGAATATTTTCTACATCATGGAATGAGGCTAGGAGAAAGGACAAGGAACATCACAAGTACTAAAACTAGATAAAAATCAGGTTATATATAATGAAATTTCACTATCCAAATGCATATAAAAAATTAATTATTTTTCTCAATGTTTCTGTAGTGTATGAAACAAACTAATGATAAATATTATAGTTATTATGTTTGTAAATTTATGAAATAGATCACATTCCATGAAAAAATCAGCATCCCTGAAGAGGTATTTTCGAAGATAATTACTATTTCATTTAAAATATTTATTAATCCTTTTTGTATTTATATTTTTTCAGTACTACCATGATTTTCGAAAAGACTACTATTAACAAAATGTGAAATATTTTTTTAGAAATGAATGGGAAGCATACCTGATGGAATAATGTATATAAATAGCATAAAGATGTGACCGGTATGACTCAAAGGAACTATTTTTATTTAAAATTTTTAGTATTTTTAGTAAAAAGAACAAGTGCCATACTGAAATCTGAGAAAAAAAATTAGTATTATTTTGATACTTTAGGAAAATGATCGATAAGTTATTTGTTATGTGTAGGAATCAACCTCACCTAAATTTGACACATGGTGTCACCATTATGACTTTAAGTATGTATTTTTATAATAAATTAACAATAAATTTAGAAAAAAGAAAAAGTGACATATTGAAAACTGAGAAAATGCATTTGGATTATTTAGATAATTTAGGAAAATGATCCATCAGTCATTTGTGATGCGTAGGAATCAAACACACCTCAATCCGACAAATGGTGTGAATGATATGACTAAAAGTGTCCATTATGAGTTTAAAATTGACATTTTGGCTCAAAAAATTTCACTCACTAAAAACCAAGAAAACTCGCTCCGATTATATTCATAATTTTGGAAAATGATTCATAAGTTCTTTATGATGTGTATGAGTTAGTCTCATGTCAAACTGACACACGATGCGACCAGTATGACTCAAAATGCATGTTTCCAGTTTGGAATGATATTTAAGTAAAACAACACAACTGGTATACTAAAAACTAAGAAAACACATTCATATTGATTTGATACTTTAGTAAAATGATCTATAAGTCATTTTTGATGTGTAGGAATCAACCTCACATAAATTAAATGCACAGTGTGACCGATATGACTCAAAGTGTCTCTTTTTATTTAAAATTGAAATTAATTTTATTAAAAAAACACAGCTGGCATACTGAAAACTGAGAAAACGCATTCTGATTGTTTTAATAATTTAGAAAAATAATCCATGAGTCATTTGTGACATGTATGAATGAACCTAACCTCAATAAAATTCACGATATGACCAATATAAATCTAAATGTGTCTTTTTATTTAAAACTGACATTAATTTAAGTAAAAAGAACACGTGACATACTGAAAACCAAGAAAATGAATTCATATTGTTTTGATAATTTAGGAAAATGATATATGATTCATTTGTGACATGTAGGAATCAACCTCACTTCAATATGATGCACAGTGTGACTGGTATGACTAAAAGTGTCTGTTATTAGTTTAAAATTTACATTTTAGCTCAAAACATGTCATTCACTAAAAATAAATAAAATGTTTTCCGATTGTCTTTATAATTTAGGAAAGTGATTCTTAAGTCCTTTTTGACATGTATGAAGTAGTATCACATCAAATTTATGCAAGATGTGACCGGTATGACTTAAAAATCATGTTTTCAGTTTGAAATGACATTTTAGTAAAAAAACACAACTGACATACTGAAAACCAATAAAATGAATTTGTATTGTTTTTTATACCTTATAAAAACAATCCATGAGTCATTTGTGATGTGTAGGAATCAACCAAACCTCAATCCAATGAACTATGTGATTGGTATAAATACAAATGTGTTTTAATTTGAAATTGACATTAATTTATGTAAAAAGAACAAGTGACATACTGAAATCTGAGAAAAAACATTTAAATTGTTTTGATACTTTAAGAAAATGATACATGAGTCCTTTTTGATGTGTGGGAATAAACCGCACCTCAATCGGATGCACAACATGACCAGTATAAATAAAATTGTTCGTTATTAGTTTAAAATTGATATTTTAGCTGAAAATGTTTCACTCACTGAAAACTAAGAAAACTCTATCTAATTGTATTCATAATTTAGGAGAGTGATTCATAAGTTCTTTGTGACGTGTATGAAGCAGTATCACCTCAAACCTTTGAATGATGCGACTGGTATGACTCAAAATGGGTGTTTCCATTTTGAAATGATATTTTAGTAAAAAAACAACTGTCATACTAAAAAATGAGAAAACCCATTAGGATTGTTTTGTTACTTTAGAACAATGATCCATGATTCATTTGTGGCGTGTAGGAATCAACCACACCTCAATCCGATGAATGATGTGACCGATATAAATTCAAGCATATTATTTAAATTTGATATTAATTTTAGTAAAAAAATAAGTGGCATACTCAAAACCAATAAAACCCATTTGAATTGTTTTGATATTTTAGGAAAATGATCCATAACTAATTTGTGACGTGTAGGAATCAACCCCACATCAATAAAAAACATGGTGTGACTTATATTACTCCAAATGTGTCTTTTTTATTAAAAATTGACATTTTATTAATGTATTCTTTCATATTAATGTTTAATTTATTTCTTTATATTATTACTAATATAATATTTGTTTTTTTATATAGGTGGAACCTTTTTCTTGATTTGAGATGATTTTTTCAGCAACTAATACCATGGGTGGACATTTTTTAGAGGGGATCACAAATTTCAAAGGATAAACCATTAATGTATTTAACTATTTTTTGGATAATTGTAAATTTAATTATATAAAAAATTGTTTGAAATGTATATATCCTTGTTTACCAATCCCATGTGTGCGCTGTTGTGTGCGCTGCTTTATTCTTGTGTGTGTTATACATGTGCTAGTTTGTGTTGATGGTGTGTGTGTGTTGTGTAGGTGCTACTGGTGGGTGTACTGTTATATAAACAACACATCATAGGTAGCTAAGACTTTATCAATTCTATTTTAAGCACTGATAAAGTCACCATTTATCAGTGTTAATTAAAGTGCTGATAAAGTGGTCTTTTATCAGTGCTAAAAATAGCACTGATATAAAATTGTCTTTTATCCGTGCAAAAATAGCGTGGATAAAGGGGGGCCTTTATCAACACTTTTTTTAATGTGGATAAAGGACACCCTTTTTCAGCACTTTTTTAAAACTGTTCAAGGGGACCCCCCTTTATCTTCTCTAAGATTAATAGTGCTTTTCTAGCACTATTAAAAGTGTTTTCTAGAACCGATAAAAGCACTATTTGCAGTAGTGTATGATAATTGATACAAAAATGGGATTGAAACATTAAATATTTCAAAAACACAATTCCTTATTTGACTTAAATTAAATGATATTAGTAAATGTTAAAAATTATAATTATATAAAAAAATATAAACACATATACCTTGTTAGCTGGAGCAGGTTCGAGTCCTTCCACACTCGAATTTAGCTGGGGGCGTGTGACATGCAAGTAATGGGTTGGGCTCAGGACAGGTGTGGTTTTGTTCCCACCTATACCTCATTACCCAATAAGACGTTTTCCAACAATATTTTACCCAAGTGGTAAATGCTTCTTCTTGGAATCTAGGAGGTCCTGGGATCACGCCCTGTTGGGTGCATGTATTATTCAGTACTATACAGGCGGTGACACAAAAGATAACGCAGAAATCCGATGACACAGACATGATATAGGCCTAGTGAAATAGGAAGGATGATGAAGGTATGATGTTGGATTGGGATTTCAGGCCATGTGTTGGGATTCATGACCATTGGGCCTACGAGCCATGTACTAAATAAATAAGACTTGATGAGTGAGTTATCCCCTTGGAGGGGGACTATGGCCTGCCTCTCCGGCCTATGTGTGTGGTTTGTTTGTGTGTTTGAATGTAATTTTACCCCCAAGAACATAATATATATAAATAATAAAGTTAAGGACACAGAAATAATTATACATAAAATTATATAATAAAAAAATAATTAAAGTTAATCTAAATTAGAAATAATAATAATAATAACAATAATTAATAACTATAATAATAGTAATACTAATATTAATAATAATATAAAATGATAATTTTTTTTTATTGTAATAAATATTTATATATATAATTAATACATTATACTAATAAATATTAATATAATAAACTAATAATAATACTAATAGTAATGAAACTACTGTTAATAATGATATTTTGTTATAAAATATGATAATATATAATTTTAAAATGTATTAAATAATTACATATATATTTATTATAGACTAATAATAATAAAAAATTACTTATATTAATATATAATTAACTAAAATCAAAGAAAATAATTGAAACACTATGAAACTATGAAAATAAGGATAAAACGCTAAAAATAGTTAAACTAATTAATTGAAATTAAGTTGAAAATTAATTAAAAAAATTAGCGAAATCTATGTGCATCAAATCCATGTGCATAAATTAAATTTGGTATGAATTTTTGCAGCATGCTAAATTTAAAATTTAAAAAAACCTACTAAATACTATATAAGAGGTGATATGGGTATGGAGAATGTGCATAGACACCAAGAATATCCTCCTGAAAAAAATTCTTAGGAAAATTATTTTTTCATGTGATTTCATACTAAATAAACTAGGATTATATAAATAAAAATATTTATAAAATTTTATTTTTAATTATATTTATCAATTTATATTTATAATTTTTTAAATAAATTGTGATTATATAAATATATTCATAAATTATGATTATTATTTCAAGGATATTAAAAAAATAAATTATATTTTTAATTATATAAATAAATAGGGGATTCATGTCATTTCTTTTTTAAAAACCAAAATATTGTAATAAGTATTAATGAAAATTATTATGTTTGAGATTTTTTAAAAAAATCACCCCAAAATAATGAGATGGTCTCCTGATTTTGGTTTTTTTAATTAAACCTTTTCACCTCAAAATCATGTGGTCTTCTCATGATTTTTTAGTTCGTTCAAAAATTGTGATATGATCTAATGATTTTGGAACCTATTTGATTAAAATAAAAAACCCTAAACACATTAAAATATGTGTTTTGAAAAACACATTAAAAAACTAAAAAAAATTAGGAATGATGCACACACTTAACAAACAACACTACAACGACATACCACACCACCGAAAAACTAACATTCCCTACCCCTCATGATATTCTAACAAGTGGTGCTTGCTCTCATTGGTTTTTCGATGTGGGACAACACCCATGTTAATAAATATACATATATAAATTAATATATTTAAATATATATATATATATATATTTATATTAATATATATGTATGTTGATATATTTGTGTTTAAATACACACACACACATATAATTATTATAACAATAATTATAATAATAATAATTATATATATTTATATATATATTAATTAAAATAATTATACAAAAAAAATTATATATATTTATCTATATAATTAGTCACATTTTAAAACACAGGTAATATACATCACTAAAATAACTACATTTTTTAAAAAATAGAGCCAAAATAATTAAATTTTCTTAAAAATGTGGCTAAATTTAAAATTACACATGTTTGAAAACATCTCTTGAAAAACATTGCTAAATTAGCCATGTTTTTAATGTTTCTAACAAAACACCTCTAAATTAGACATGTTTTCTGAAAACCGTGTATAAATTATCCATGTTTTTATAAAAACATGTCTAAATTAGCTACATTTTCTTAAAATCATAGAACATTTTAAAATTAGAATTTTTTTAATGTGGATAAAAAACAACACTAAATTAGCTACATTTTTTTTGAAAAACATTTTTAACGAAACATCACTAAATTCTAGTTTTTTATAGTAGAGGAACATGGGATCAAATATTTATTGTTTTTTGGTTTTGAACATGGTAAGGAATATTTTGAAGAGTTTTATGGTTATTTATTTATGGAATGATTTAAGTTGAACTATGGGTGTTATTGTTTAGGATTTAGAGAGTAATATAGTATTTAATCATATGAATGTTTATTCATATTGGTTATTACTATAGATTATGCTAACAATTTCGGTTTTAGACATCTGGAATAACTTTTCATCATTTCATGGATCTTATATTTGATTAAAATTTGAATTTAGTTCTTTAGACATTAAAAATTCATCTTGAATATTCATTTATTGGAGAAATAAATGAGATATAATCATAAATTGATTGAAGTATAAAAAAAGGTTGAAATTCCACTTATATAGTGAAAAATGATCAAGTACATATATTTTCATAAAATATGTAACTTGGTGGAAAAATAATTACTAAAATTAATCGAGTATTATGTGGAAAGTAACACTTAACTATCAAGATATGCTTTTAGAAACCCATATGCTAGTATGAGTCTTATAGAGAAACATTTTTTTATAAAATAATAAGTTTCCTGATCTGGACCTAAAAATTAATGTTTATGTTAAAACCTATATTTTATTTTATTAATATGATAAATTTATTTTTGATATAACAAATTAAAATTATAAGGATTCAGTTTTTTTAAGAGGGTGATAATGTAGCACCATGATATTATAATATTTATTTCTTCTTTAAATGAATATTATGTTTGATATATTTTGATACAAGAAACATCAAACTAAAAATGAACCATGATACTTTTATTGAGATAAAATATTACAATGAAAATAATCACTAATACATTATGAGGTTTCAATATGAAAAAACATGACGAAAAGTACAAGTGGAGTAAATGCACACATATATAAAAATAAAATAAAACATAAAATCTATATCCTCATGGTTTTACTTGAAGAATTTTACCCCAAATTCAACTATGAAATAGGAAGAAGAATTAGGAATATTATAGACATGATGATAGAGTCGTAAATGGATAAAATGAATAAAATTTAGTGAATCAAGTATGGTTATACATTGGAATGCAATATAACTATTATATATATGGTCATTGGACACATAGTAGTTATATATTTAATCATTAGATATATAATCATTAGGTATATTAAAAAAAATTGGTATATAATTTTATGATAAGAAATTAAAACCAATATAATTCAGAAAAATCATATAATTATTAATTTATTTGAAATATATTGAGATTACTTAATGTTTTAAATGGTCAATTTTCTATAAAAGAGGTTTTATTGTATTTTTTTTAAAGATAAATTAAAAAAATGGATTTTGATAAAAAATATATTTAAATTTCAGTTTCATCATATCAAAATTATCTTATGGTGAATTTTTGGGATTTTTCATAAGTAATTTATTTTTTAGTGAAAAGTGAAAAATACTGGTTTTGGAAAAATTGTTATTTTTTTCTTTAAATAAAGTAATTTAAAAGTATAATTATATTTAGGATTTGTTTTTAATGTAACAAAACTTAAATTTTATTAAAAATAATATAAATTATTCCATAGAAATCAACATGACATTTTATTTTTGTATAAGATCACATTTATACTTAAAAACGATATTTTTTAAAAACTATTTTTTGTTGAATTTTGTGGACTAATATTAAAAGTAATTATTTAAATTCTATAATTTGAATATTGAAAAATGGATTCCATATTTTTAATTAGTAGGTTTTATTTTATTAATTATGTTAATTTAATTTTTGGTCATTATGAATAGTAACCATGGTAAAAATACGTCACCACGCTAAAGGTTAAAACAGGTTAATTAAGGTAATTAATAAGTGATAAGGCCACAAAAATACTATCTTAATTATTGATATATTATATTTTTTTTACCTTTATCACCTTATAATAAAAATTATATATCTTTTGATCCACTTGATCATGAGTAAGACATTTATAATATTTAATAGTTTAGAAAAATTACAAGTGCACCACTCCCCTCACTTATAAAAGAGCACCTCATATCCTATCTTCCCCACACATTTTTATCACTCTATATTAGCCAATATCTATCCAAATATCTTCAAAAAATACCTCTCTACATCCGATATGTCTTATTCTCATCAAAATACCAATATAATAAGTCTTAATGTGTAATTTAAGGGAGGTTTTCCAAAAAAGAGGTATAATTCTTAACCGAGTGTTTTATTCTTATTTCTTCTACTACCTCATTAAAGTATTATTTAACCATTATAAAATAATAAAATAAATAACTTACATGTATTTATTATTATTGTTATTATTATTATTATTTTATAACCTTTTTTCATCCATTTTTTCATCCTATGGGAAATGAAAACATCGCTTGTGAATATATATAGACTACCACCACCATAAAGAGATGTGTTTAATTTTTTATCACCACCTAAAAAGGATATATATTATAGATTTAATTAATATATATAACATTCATGGCATAATTATTATTCTGTAAAGATAGTATATTACTTATTTTCTTACCCTTCATTTCATTGGAAAATGATAATGTCGCTCATGCGTACGTGTCGACTACCACCTCCACGAGCAATGTGATTCATTTTTCATGTACACCTTTCATGAATGATTATAAAATTTTATTTTTTATATAATTATTTTAATTATTTGATGATTAATAATCTATAGATGATGGAATAATAACCCCTTTGATCATGGTTATCCAACTGAAGTTGTTTTGTGATTATAAACCGAGCATCCTCAAAACATCTAATACGAACTTAACTTATTTAATAAATATATAAGGCATAGTGATAAATTAAATTAAAAGTATAATAATAAGTAAATACACTTGAAATTATTCTTAAAAACGTAGAAAATTATTATAATTTTATTATATAGGAGATAAATTACATACATGGTGATTCAGACTCGAGGTAACAGTTTATTTTACAATATCATTTTTATTTATGATTATTTGTGTCTAAATATCCATAACAGAAAATTATGAGATCATAATCATTTAAACTGCATATATTTTATTCTCCACTATTTATCTATTTATTTTACATTTTTCCTTTCATTTTCCTCTTTTCTTGATTAATATGATTGACGAAAATGATTTCTAAAAAAAGTCAAACTTATTTCCTCTTTGGTCGATGAAAATTTTCTTCCATGTCCATGTTGCATAAAATGTTTTCAAGAATGTTCTTTTTTTATGATCAAATGATTATTTTAATTCATTATAACCATATCTAGGTTTCTTTTTAAAATTATAAAAGTATTCATCTTATCATTTTTTTGAATGATGCACTTTTGGTGTTTTACAAAAATTGTATCATAATTTTACTCTTATAATAGGTACATGTTTAAAATTGTAATGATTTTACTTTTTTAGTTGTCTGGGTAGGGATAAGAATGAAATGGGAGAGTACATATAATGGAGAATTTATAGATTTTTTGGAATTTTTGGCATGAAACCTACAGTTTCTGCAGCCTGCTAGATAATTACATGACGAGTGATAAGGTTACATGACATGTAATTTATAAATGAAATTAAATCAGTTCTTAATCAAAAGGCATCAAATTTATCAACAATTATGGGATTTGACAATTACACGACGTGTAATTGGGCTACATGTCGTGTAATATCTCGATAATTATTTTTAAACAGGAAGAAAAACTGTTTTTTTTCTTTTTTTTCTTCCTCCAAACTTCCTTACTCTTGACCTAGAGTCATCCCCAGGAAATTTTAGGAACCTCAAACCCCTTTGGGTATTTTCATTCGGTGATTGATCCTCATTCCAGTCATTATGTGACATACTGGATAAGCTTTACCTATATTTCGTGACCTCTTATCCCTTGGAGTTTAATACATCACCTAGGGATTGATGGATATGAACTCCGTGTTATCAAATGTTGTTTTTGGGGAGAGTTCATGGATCTTCCTCATGGTCATTATTTATTAATTTTGGTTCATGAGGTGTGTTTCTTGAGGTATGCGTATTTCCTCATTTCTATCGACCAAATTTTTCTAAATTGAATCTATCTTGAAATGTGGATTGGATTCTAGGGTTTACATTGACGTTGTTGGGTTTTGTTGTTGGTGGATTCTGTTGTGGGCATGTGCAACCCAAGTTTTTATGTAGGTGTTTTGTTTCTAGCCTATATTTGATAAACCGTATTATTTCATTTTTATAAATTGATTTTTAAATAAATTTTTATGAAATTGTAATGATTGTTTTCATGTGTTTAAATAGGATTTCTAAGAAAATTAGTGTTTCCTTAGTTTTTGATAAATGGAAATAAAAGTGTTATTTATCAAATATTTGAATTATTTGTGAAAACAAGCACATGGGTTACCTTGAGTACTAGGTGGAAGGCTTATCTTGAGGCCATTGTCCATTATGGGGGTTCACTGATCATAGATTTTTGGGTATGAGTAGTCTTCTGCCAAAACTGTTGTATTAATTGGTTTTATGATTCCAGTGATTCAATTTTTGTTTTGTACTACTTGGATTTGTACTATTTTAGCAATGATATGCACGTTTATTCTTGTGAAATATGATGTGGAAAATATTCTTTGAAATTGATATACCTTATTTTTTATTAGAACTGTGGAAAAGGAAAATGTTTTTCAAGTTTTCTATAAAACTTCTTTACAGCTTATCATGTAATGTTTTATTTGAAATGCGAATATAAGAATTGTTATATAGAGAATTGTTATAGAACATCTGGGTAAGATCCTATTGATCTTGTTATCTCACACCCTTCCCACACCTTTGGCGGTGCGTAGACCTTTTTATGTCTTTCTATGTAGGGAAAGGCAAGGCAATATAGTGAGGCGGTGGGGTTTCATGTTTGCTGAGTTGGGTAGATGGTGGTGAGATGGTGGGAGGTTGACCACCCTATCACATGGGGTAGTTTATTGTTTTTTATACATTGTAGTTGGACTTGTCTCTTTGAGTTTGTATATACTTTATTGGTTGTCTTATTTCCTCTCTCTTCTTACAGTTATTGAACCTATATATATTATTCTTTTTATGTTTCTTTCTTCATTGAGTATGTAAATATATTGTTATGTTCTTCATCAGGTTGGTAGAAATCATTCTCTTGGTGTGTTGTTTAATGTTTGGGTGCTTTTCACCAGCCCATGGGGATTGGGAACACCCTTCGGGTATGTAATGGATTGGGATGGGTTCCAGGTTTGAAGGTAACCCGGTTTGGTTCATTACAAAGTGGTATCAAGGTATGTCTATCCTCAAGAGTCCTTATCTTGGGACATCTATTAGATTGGAGATAATATTTCTAGGACTTGAGAGGTATGTTTCAATAAGTTCCCAGATGGATCTTATCATTACAAAAATAAAGTTTCCATGGGATGTTTAGATATGTGTCTCTAGTGTTGGGTTTTGTTTTCAATATCAATTTATTCTTATGGGTTTTCTGGTTTAAACTAATATTCACTCTGTTGTCTGATCATTCCTTCTATTTTAGTGTGCATCAATATACCTCTGAGACTTCTTCCACAGGTTCCCCAGGAGGGTGAATTTGATGCTCCTCAAGGGAATCAACCTATAGATCATAATCTCATCAAGGATATAGTACGAGAAGTTCGTGTTGATCATAACATAACACGAGTTTAGAACACAGTTGTTCAAGTACATCTAATATCTAGATGAGGTAGAGAGATCGATCATGGGAATTATTGCAAAAGAAGACACCTTACTTTAAAGTAATGAATGAACCTAAAGAGGTAGAGTTCTGGTAGGATATGATCGATCAAATATTCTAATTTCTAAAGACACCTGAGAATATCAAGGTGAATTATGCAACATTTAGGATTAAGGGTTCCAATAAGAGATGATGGGATTCCATAGTCTAGGTAGATAGAAACGTGGAATTATATTGGAAGGGTTTAAAAATCCTATTATCCCAGCAATTGTTTCTATATTAATTGATGCTAGAAAAATCACTAGATTTACTCTCTTTGTAGTAGGGAGAGTGTTTGGTGTTGGTGTGCACCAAACAGTTTTATGATTTTGTTTATTTTTCTCTGGACATGGTAAAGAATGACAGTTAAAGGCTCAAAAGTACTTGTAGAGTTTGTGACTGTATATCATATCACATGTATTTATGTTAAATATTTATACCTATGTAGATATGGTATATAGATCTATGATGGAAGAGATGAATATGGAAGGCAAGTTGGCTTTTCTACATCTTCTCTTCCATCCAGTGGTAGCTTCAGTGGTGTGCGTGAGAAGAAGAGAAAGTGGAAGGATCATCACAGGAGTAGTGGAAGTGGGTCTCAGCAGCGATCTTCCTCTACACCATCATCTATATCTAGTAGTGTACCTATGTATTTCTATCAATTTGGCAATGTCAGACACACCCGATGTTTTCATCCTATGCCTACGAAGACGTGAAATAGCTATAGACATATTGGTCATTTACAATGATTCTATCAGGCTATGTCTATGCCTCATTATGGTCATAGTTCATTAGCTCCAAGGGCTACTGCGGGGCATCCAGATGCTTCAAATACAATAGGGCTCCAACCATAGTCCTCAAGAGTGAGACACTTTCACACAATAGATGAGTGTCCAATAGAAGTTGATACAGGTCCAGTGACAGCGATATGTACTATCTTTATTGAATCCTATGTAGTGATAGACTTATTTGATATTGGTGCCTCCCACTTGTGTATATCTTCATGTTTTATCGATATGCTTAAAATTACAATAGAAATTATGTCCATTTTTATGGATTTAGTGAAAACTCTTGGAAATAGGAAAGAGTAGGTGTTTTAGTGTCCTTGATCATTAACAATGGCTGATATGGAGTTGGTCTGGGATTTTATATTTATTTATTTTTATATTTTTAGCATCATCATCGGTATGGATTGGATAGTTGCTCATCGATATGAGGTTGATTTTTATCATCAGCATGTTTTGTTTCTTGATGCTGACGGAAGGTCTCATGTGTTTCAGGGGGAGTGAGACTCAAGGTATGGTCGTGCAGGGCCTTCCATCCTAGAGATTAGGAGTTTGTTGTATACTATTATGATTGATCCCAATGATGTTTCTTCTATTATTGATATTCCAGTTATTGTTTGGGACTTTTTTAAAATTTTCCTAAATGACTTATCCTATCTTCCTCTAGAGATAGAGGTATATTTTATGGTTGACTTGATTCTAGGGATGCAGCTAATATTGATACCTTTTTATTGTATGGAACCAACAAAGATAAAAGATCTTAATATTTAGTTGGATGACCTATTGGAAAAGGGTTTTGTTCACCCTAGTGTTTTGACTTTGGAATCCCATGTTCTCTTTTCCAAGAAGGTAGATGGTTCATTTTGATTTTGTGTGGACTATAGGAAGTTTTACCGAGTAACAGTTAAGAACAAGTATCCTTATCCTCATGTGGATGGTTTTTTTGATTAGTTAAAGGGGGAAAAGTGATTTTGAAAGATTGATCTTTAGTCAAGTTATCATTGACTCAGAGTTTGGGAGTTTGATATACCAAAGATAGCTTTCAAGAGTAGGTATAACCATTATGAATATCTTGTGATGCATTTTTTTCTAATTAATGACCCTACATTTTTTATAGATTTGATTAATAGGATATTCCATAAATATATTGATTTTTTGGGGTAGTGTTCATGGATTATATTATGGTTTATTTTAAATTTGATCATGAGTATGTGAACCATCTGATTATGGTTTTGAAAATTCTGATAATTCACCGTTTGTATGGAAATATTTCAAAATGTAGCTTCTGGACTCAATAAGTTAAGTTATTAGGGTATGTGATTTCTAAAAATGGCTTATCAGTTGATCCTGAAAAGGTGAAGGATGTCCTATCACGGAAAAAACGATAGAATTTATTTGAAACTCAGAGTTTCCTTAGTCTCTCTGGATATTACCGATGGTTTATTAAATATTTCTCTAAACTAGCATCACATTTTACTTCCCATACCAAGAAATAAGAGAAATCCACATGGGATGTGATGTTTCAGTCATTTTTCAATGAACATAAATTACTTCTAACATCCTATGACAATTCAATAGGCCTAGTATGATATGGTACATTGTTGAGTTTGTCTCTTGTTGCTATACATGCCAACATGTGAAAGTTGAGCATAAAAAACTTTTGGGTTTTCTTCAACCACTTCCAGTGCCTACTTGGAAGTGGTATGAGATATATATGGACTTTGTAGTTGGGTTGTCACATATCTAGAAAAATAATAATGTGATATGGGTTTTTCTTGATATATTGATGAAATTTTCTCACTTTATACCCATTCGGGATACAAACAAAGTTGAAGAGTTGGAAAATTTCTATGTGAAAGATATTATTCGGTTTCATAGAATTACATCGGCTATAGTTTCTGATAAAGATCACCGCTTCACTTCTTACTTTGGGAAAGGCCTTCAGAAGGCATTGGGATCTCAGTTTCAGTTGAGTGCAATATACCATCCTCAGTCGGATGGACATACAAAAATATCCATATAGATTATTGAATATATGCTTCATCCTTGTGTTCTCAACTTTGGTGGGTCTTGGGATGATCACTTGGGGATGATTGAGTTTTCTTATAACATCAATTACCGTTATGCGATCAGAATGGATTCTTTTGTGGCCTTGGATGGATAACCTTATAAATATCTGTTGTGTTGGTCAAATATTGGTGAACATTACTTGATTAGAAAAATAGTTTTTCAAGATATGACAACAAAGATTCAGTTGATTCATCATAGAATGTTGAAGACACTGATAAGGTATAAGTCTTATGTTGATCATCACCATAGAACATTGGAATTCTCAGTTGGTGACTAGTTTCTCTTGAAAGTTTCACCTTGGTTGGGTCATCAAAGGCTTGAGAGGAAAGGGAAACTTTCTCCTCATTTTTTGGTACCTTTGGAGGTTGTTGAGATAGTGGGGAAAGTGCCTTACCGGTTATAACTTCCACCATAGCTGACATCGATACATAACATGTTTCATGTATCTCATCTCCAAAAGTGTCTATCCGATCTATATCATGTTCTGAGATTACATGATCTTGATGTTGAGCCTGACTTATTTGTGACTAAGTGGCCAGTCAGGATAGTCGATTCTAAAACCAAGGTACTTCGTGGGAGGAAGATTCCTTTGGTTCGAGTGTTATGGAATCATAGTTTTGATTCTTATGAGATTTGGGAGCTTGAGTCACTAATGAGAGAGCAGTGACCTCATATTTTTAGCATGGAGGATTCTTCATAGACTTTTTTGGGGTAGAAATTTTTTATGGTGGGGAGGTTGTAACATCCTATTACTCTTCTGATAGGTACATTTTTAAACTTTTCATGGTTTTCCTTTTTTGTTGACTAGGTAGGATCAAGAATGAAATGGGAGGATACCAATAATGGTGAAGTCAAGGATTTGTTGGAATTTATGGAATGAAACCTACCATTTTTGAAGTCAGATGGAGAATTACATGCTTTGTAATAGGGTTACACGACATGTAATTCATAAATGAAATTAAATCAATTTTTAATTAAAAGGTGATGGATTTCTCAACAATTATGGGAGTTTACAATTACACGATGTGTAATTGGGTTGCACATCATGCAAAGTCTTGATAATTGTTTTTAAACAAGAAACACGACTGATTTTACTTTTTTTTATTCCACCAATATACCTTGCTCTCAACCTAGAGTCATCCCCAGGTTATTTTGGGAACCTTCAACCCCTCCAGGTCTTTTAGTTCGGTGATTGATCCTCATTCTGGTCGTTGCGTGACATACCGGGTAAGCTTTATCTTTGTTTCTTACTATCTTCTCCTTTGGTGTTTGATATATCTCATAGGGATAGATGGATATAAACTCCATGTTGTCAAATCTTATTTCTAGGGTGAGTTCTTGGATATTCCATGCGGTCATTATTCTTTGGTTTTGGTGTAGTGGGTGTGCATTCGAGAGGTATATGGATTTCCTCCTTTCTACCGACCCCATTTTTCTAAATTGAATCTATATTGAGATGTGGATTGGATTATAGGGTTTCTATTGGAATTTTCGGTTTTCATTGTTGGTGGATCCCATTGTGGGTGTGTGTGATCTGAGTTTTGAGGTAGGTGGTTCCATCTCTATCAACATTTGATAAATCATATTGTTCTATTTTTATAAATTGATTTATAAATAAATTGGTATAAAATTGACATTATTGTTTTGTGTGTTGAAAAGGATTTTAAATAAAATTGTTTTTCCTTGGTTTTTTATAAATGTAAAGAAAAGGAGTATTTTTCAAAGCATTGAATGATTTTTGAAAATGACCACATGGGTTACCTTGGGTACAAGGTGGAAGGTTTAGATTGATACCATCATTTATTGCCAGGGGTTCACTTTTAGGGTGTTCTTATTATCCTAGAGCGTAGATTATTGGATATAGGTATGTATATGATGTTGGGGTTTTACACTTTGGGGTGTATCCCTAGTCTTGGAGTGTAGATAATTGGATTCAGGCACCACAGTGCATTGATCATAGATTTTTGTGTACGTGTAATCTACTACCTGACCTGCTGTATTCTTTGGTGTTGTAATACCTATACTGCTATAGTTTTTTTTTAATACTAGTATTTTTATTGTTTTAGACTTGATATTCATGTTTATTCTTGTGAAAGATTATATAGAAAACGTTCTTTGAAATTGATATACTTGATTTTGTTTTAGAAATGTGGAAAAGAGAAATGTTTACCATGTTTTCTATAAAACTTCTTTAATGCTTATCAGACCATATTTTTATTTGAAACGAGCATATGGAAATTTTTATATAGATACTTTTTATGGAACAACAGGGTGGGATCCTGTTGAATCTATTAGCTCACACCTGCGCACCCCTTTGACGGTGCATAAACCATTGTGTGTCTTTCAATGTAGTGAAAGGTAAGCTGGCGTAGTTAGGTAGAGGGGTTTCGTGTCAGTTGAGTTGGGTAGATGGTGGTGAGATAGTGAGAGTTTTCCCACACTATCACATGGAGTAGTTTCTTTTTTTCCCTTTTTTCATTTTTATTTGGACTTTTTTCTTTTATTTTTTATCCACTTTAGTGATTGTTTTGTTTCCACTGTTTGCTTATAGTTATGGCACCTATATATACCAATATTCTTCTGTTTCTTTCTTCTTTAAGTATGTATATATATTTCCATGATCCTATTTTAGTTTGGGTGAAATCATTACCTTTGTGAGTTTTTCGATGCCTGGGTGCTTGTCACCAGCCTATGTGGATGAGGAATGCCCTTCGGGTATGCAATAGATCAGGATGGGTGCCAAGTTTGGGGGTTACTCGGGTTGGTTCATTACAAAAGTGTTAAAAAAGATTATTTGCTTTAAATTTTACCACATGAATGGATTTTCCCTCCCTCATAACTGTTCTTACCTTTGAAGTTTCCATTACATGTTTCCATGCTTATTTTTAAAGAAATATATTTTCTCATTATTATAGAAATTTTTATTGAATATCTTATTAGAAGAAAAGGATATTTTTCTCACCTTTATAAAAGAAGTTTTGAATGTTATTTTAAAAGTATTTTTATCTATTTAAACATCCTTTGATGAATATTATGATTTACTAGGGATATAATCCAATGAAACCATCCACCATATTACTTTGGATAGATTATGATCATGATGATCTATTTTAGAGTGGGAAAAAATATTGGCATTATATATACTAGTTTTCAAATACAAATATTTATATTTATTATGTATTGTATTGAATATCTACCCCTCTCATATAGTGAATTAATTATACTTTAAAAGTGATGTGAAATACCCATTATAGATCCTTGATGCATCAGAAGGTATAATGAGAAAACTATCTTGGGTATTTGGTGTATTAATGCCCAATTATTTATGGTGTCTTAGTATAAGGCTTTGATGGCATGATTTTGATTTCTTGGCATGAGTAATTTATGGTATGATTACTATGTCTTAGGAAAATGCTTTGATAGCATGATTATAATATTTGGCATTATGAATTCCATCATTATGAAACCAGTTATTACTATCCATGAAATTATTTTTATTTTTATCCTTGGATACATTTCTTCTTCTATTTTTTGATGGATTTTATGGAAATCTATTGATTTCATAGGATAAGAAAATAAACATTGATTTAAAAGTTTTTATTATCTTTTATGTGTAAAAGGTTTGTTTTAAAGGAAAATATTTCATGTTTTTCAAGAAAACCTCATGAATTAAAATTTTTTACTTTATCTTTTCTAATGAAATGTTTTATGAAAAACTCTAGGAAAAAAGTTTATTTCAAGAGTAAGTGATTATTTTAAAATCAAACTATTTTACAAGAAATGAAAAAAAATCTTATGGGTTTTCATGAATTTCAAATGGATTAATGAATCTCCTTTCATTCTAATTCCATTAACGAGCTTTTTTTCTTCTCATTCCATGTTTTCAAATGTTTTTTCATAGGGATTAAGGATGATTAGGAACTATATCAAGGTCTATCATTCAACTATGGGGATCCATCTTAAAATAAGTGAACATGTTTTGACTGAAATAGGTGTTTAAATTTAATAATCTTATTTTTGTATAAAAAGTGGGAATTTAGTGCAATTTTCCACTTTTTTCTATGGTTTTGATATATTAGAGTTTTTCACAGTTCTTTAAAACTCTAAACCAAAAGGATCCTTGAAATGTAAGAAATTAAAACCCTTAATATAAATCATGTAATTATGGATTGTTTAAGTTACATGGAATTAAAAATGTATTATATAAATATATCAATAAATATATAATATATATGTATATAATAACATACCTAAGATGAAATTATTTAACCATATTATAGACATTTATTATATTAATGTATTTACAATAAATATGCATAGACTAGTTAAAATTAATTTTTTCTCTACACACACACACATATTTAAATTAATTATAAAATTATATATAAATATACATATACAAATATATTTAAATATATATAATGTTTATATAAAAATATATATGTTGATATATATGTGCATGTCTGTGTAAATATGTATGTGTGTGTGTGTGTTTAAATATATGTATAATTTTTGTAAATAAATATAAATAAATATATTAATATAAATATATATTAAAAATTTATACACACACACACACACACATATATATATATATATATAAATTTACCAATATATCATTATATAACAAGAAAATTCATAGATATTAGTGGTATGGGTGATACATTACAAAGTGAAGGGTAGGGATTTGATTCTTACCCTTCGTGAATTAATTTATGAGTTCTTGAGTGATTCGAGATCATGATGTGGTGTAACTGGAAAATAAGGGGTGTGTTCTAGTCGATTCAATGGATTTATTAAGTTTGATTTGGGTCATGTGGTGAAACTGGCATATACAAGACATGTGGTGGCCTTTTATTGGTTGGATTACAATATTTCACTATCAAAAATTATTTTAAAATATTTTTAAAGGTTTTATCAGTGCTAAAATTTAGCATTGATAAAGGATAGTTTTATCAGTTTTAACAAAAGTTCTTATAAATACCTATCTTTATCAATGATGGATTATCGCTAATACAAAAACCTTTTATCAACACTTTTTAGCACTCAAAAAATCATTTACCCTTTATAAACACATGAATTGTTATCACTTTAAAATTATTGACAAAGGAAATTTTGAGTGATTTTAAAACCATAATCAATAGTAGTGATGTTTTGTTGGATGTACATGTTATAGGTTGTATAAGGTCTTATATTTATTCCATTTTCATTATTAAAAGTGGGATGAGACCCGTGGAAAAATAAAAAAATATTATTTTTAAAAATAATATAAAAAATATTTTCCTATAAAAATATCTATTTCTTAGTATGGTAGAGTATTGTTTTGGAGTTTTTTAAATAATGGGAAAGGATTAGGGGAAAAAAATTATTTACCTGTATGGATCTTGAATTGCATGAATGATGTTCATGAAACCCACAAACATAGCTCACATAAATAACATTCAGGCATGTTATTTAATATTTATATAGCTTACATGCATTTCATTTATGAAAATTGGTTTTATTTTTTAAACTTTTTATATTTATTTTTATTTTTATATATATATACACATACACACGAATTTTTTTTAAATTTATTTTTATATAAAAAATAATATTTGTGTTCATTTAATTTATGATATGCATTTTTGTGTGAATACCTATAATTACTATATTTTTTATTAATATATATAAAATAATAAATTTTCAAATAAATTTATATTGAAACCGTACAAAAATTGGAATGAAAAAATATTCATGATTGCACCAAAAATGCATATCATAAATTAAATTTACAAATAAATTTATCCTTGAATTATGTTTTTGATGTCATGTTTTATGTTATTGTCACATTCCCATGTTTCCTTTTTTTCTTTCATGTTATATTATGCCTCATTGTTCAAGATTATGATTCTAAACAATTTCATGATACCTTTATATTGCACTTGGATAACATATACTACTTTACCTTAATGTATTATTTGTTTATTACCCTATTAGGAATAATATATCACCCCTTTCTTATGTACATCCACAGGTAATTCTGTGTAGTTTTAGAAGATCCAAGGAATATAAGGGCATGTTTTGAGTTTTAAAATAATGATGTTGTACCTATATTTCAAGTTAATATTCTATATAACTAATTTCCCAAATAAAATAGGCTTCATTATCTTATAGGATTTTATAATTTTTATATTTAAGTAATTAATCATGAATTAAGGTGTATTAAATATATGGTTTGTTATATGATAGGTGGAATTGATAGTTTCCATTCATAGGGAAACCACATTCGATGGTTATAAATAATTTATGCATGGATTAACAGGTTAATAATGATTAATGATGTTATATTTTTGAGTTTTTTTGGTTGATAAATCATTTTTAAATGGTGATTGAAATGTGAAGATTTTTTATTTATGATACATATGGTTTTTAATGAAATTGAATGAGTCTTGAAGTTCTTATTAAAGGATAGATATATCCAAAGTTTATTATATAACATTTTTAATTGAATATAGTTTTGGTAAGAATATAACTAATTTGGAAAAAGTAAAAATTCATAAGGGTAATGATGGAATTTATAAGGATAATATAAATGTTGGGAAGGGTAATATTTTACTTCGAAAGAGTTATCCCGAGAGAAAGGAAAAGTCTAGAAGAGTAATTGTAAAAATTATAATAGTAATACACTACTTCATAAGATTACCCTATAAATTTGGAAGTATATATTTTTAGAAAATTAAAATTTTAAAAAATTAACCATGAACATTAAAATAGTATATTTTAGGAAAAGGAAAAGTTTGTAAGGGTATCTGAAACTTCAGAAGAGTACTTGCTATAATTCAGAAAATTTATGTTGGACTTTAGAAGAGTAATTTGTATGTTTGTAAGAGTTATATATAACTTTGGAAGATTCATTTACTATTATGGAAAATTAATCTCTGAACTTTTTAAGTTTAAAATAATTATTCATAAGGATGTTATTGGTAATTCATAAGGTTTATTTCCTTTGTAAAATATAGAAGTCAGAAGGTATTTGAAGGAAAGTCTCATCAGGTTCATTCAATTTAAATTAGATGAAGTATGTTTTCTTATTAAATATTTCAAAAAACATGATATAATATATTATCATGATTAAAGCTACTGGTTTTTGTGTTAATAGAAGAAGATACATTTTCTAAGAACCATGAATAAAATAATCCACACCATAAAGAAGACTGTGGAAGGGATCATGCTGATATATATGTAGGATTGTGCTATAATATTATTGACGAATTAAAGTACATGATTTGTACTATCTTTATACTTTCAAAACTATTATAGTAACACATGTGGATTACATTTTTCATTATAAATTATAAAATATAATTTACAACTCGATCAAAAATAAAAAATAAAAAATAAAAATAGTTAAATTTGTGGAAAAATGAAGACTACAGGATTTATCGAGATTGGGGAGATTGTAGGGAATTAAATAAGAAGAGATTATTGGTATTTACATATCTGAAATAAAGAAAATATCTCATGAATAAATATCTAATAAATTAATAGAATGGGTTAGAAAAATAATTGTGGATACTTGAATGAGAAGATATTTCAAGATTGATATTGAAGGATGATTTTTTTATATTCAAAATTTGGAAATATATATCATGTGATACTTGGTGTTTCCATAAGAAGATAAGAGTATGAAGATTAAGGAATAGATCCACAAAGGGATTCAAGTAATAATATATGGTTCTATTGGGTGAAGAAGGCTCAAGATAAGGAAGAGTACCAATGAAAGAACTGGTAGTGGAAGAATAGAAATATGATAATTTCAATGAATAATTATCATTATCTAGAGGATTAACTGTCATTTGTTATTATAATAATACATATATTCAACCTTCATCTTGAGGTTTTGATATAATATAGCGTGGATATGAAATAGTGAAATAGACATGGATTTCAACAACATATCTACCTAAAGTTGAGGATGCATAAATCTATGATTTCATTATTGATCATGGTGAGACCCAAATTTCTATAAACTATTAAGGTACTTCCTAGAGTAGTGAACTAAGGATAAGAGAGGGTAGTGAACCTTGAGCGAGGAGTTACCAAACCCAAAACATTATAAATAAGTGTTCCTTGGTGTGGAGTGACCAAAGGAAAAAATATATCAACTAAACTTGTGAAGTAGTGGATTTTTTCACATTGACACATTGTCAATGTGTTCTACATAGATGTATCACAATGCTGGTAAACCAAGTAAAAATACATATTTCATTGCATGATTTACTTTCTTACAAATCTTTTCATTATATGGTCTGGATGTAAGGTCAAATAATGTTGTGATAGGTTGAACAAAGATACTTCTAACATAGAAACAAGATATTAAGGAGAAATATATGAAAGTAAAAAAAGTATAAGGGTTTAAATTGACCTCCACCATGATTCACCACCCACCATATTAGGGTTTATCTAGTTATAAAAAGTGGCATCAGAGCTAGAAGGTTCTATCTTTGTGTTCAAACTTAATTCCAAGTATTGAATATTTTGTACTCATGGAATTGATAATGAAGTCATTAGTCTTTAATAACACTAATTTTAGTGGTTGGAAAAAGGTTATGTTTATGGTTATAAAATCTTGTGGTGAAGAGATTGTTGAATATGACTAATGCTATGTTGACTCGAAGAATTATAGTGAATGAGTATGTGATACTTCAGTATAAATAATTATCAAAAAGTTATATCTGGTGTGTATATTAGAAAGACATCCATTGTGCTAGTTATTATGATATTTAGACATTGTTGAAGAGGATACATGGAAATATGGTTAATTTAAATATGGGTATAGTTCCTATGTTGAGAAGAAATTATGAATCTAGTTAGGATGAGGATATTCTACTTAAGACAGATGAAAACTACCTTATGTCTAAAGGAAAGAGGAATAAAAATAAAAAGAAAAATCTATAGGAAACTAGAACACCCAGAGAGGGGAGGGGTGAATCAGGGTGTCAAAATTTTTGTTTTAAAGTGACGGATCTTGTTCCTACATTGGTAGAAACTTGTAGAACCTATTTGATGGAATCGTGAAGTTATTAAACATTCATATGTAGAGATATAATACAATAGTTTTACTTGGTTCAACACTAAGGGTTGGTCCAAGGAGCATAAACCTATAGTGTGTTGTTCATAAAAAAATACACCAAGATTCACTAGTTATTGTGGAGTATAGAAGATTAGATATAATCTCTCTGTGTTAGACACACTTCCTTTAAAATAATTTTAGGGATAGCACACTACCTCCCTCAGAAAAATTCCTTCGACTCCCCCTAGATCACTAACTTGGGTGAAGTCTTACTCAGTTTAATGGATTGAAGGACACTTCAGTAGATAGGGCATTAAAGTATTCTTCCCTAATTAGCATGAGACTCTTTTTGCACCGTAGTCCTGAGTTAATGCACTTGAAATCATCATTCAATTAAACCAGATGTTCAAAAATACTATTCATGAAGCTCCTATCCTTGGGAAAACCACTTCAAGTTTCAAATAAATTATAGTGTTCACAAACCCACACAACTTCATGAAGTTCCCAACCTTTACAAAACTCATATCCTTCACAAATATGTCTTCCTTAACAAATCTCATATCCTTTTTAGGACACTAAGTCATCATAAAACTCCAAGTATTCATGAAACTCCTTTTTTAAAAAATCATTCGAATCAATCAAGACTAAAATAGTATTTTCATAATTTTCAATCTCAAAATTAATTCCTAATTCATGAATCTAACATCCTTCATAAATTAAAAATGATTCATCATTATCTCAAATTCTATTCATGTCAAATGAAGTGTGTGAGGATACCTATTTATAGAACCAACCCTTCACAAATCTCGAAGCTCCTAGAAACCTTTACAAGAATTTCCAAATTCATGTTCATGATTCTACTTGTATTCTTAAATATCTAGTGAAATTTAACCTGTTTGAGAAGCTTCTTGTAGTTTCCAATATTTACCATCATCTCATTACACATATTCGAACCTTCTCCTAGTCACAAAGAACACCATATTTCTATCACACATTTGCAATTCTCCACACCTCTTCGATGAAAAACCTTCATGAAAATCACATTATTGAAACTCATAACCTTACCATTTTTTATAACAGTCAATCATGGAAATCCACCTTTCATGAAGCTTGATCCTTCCACCAAATTTTGAGCTAAAAAAATTTATAATACAATGTGAAATGATTCTACCTTAAACACTAAATCCATATGAACCATAATATAAATTTCCTTAAAAACTACTTGATTAACCATAGTGTGTATTGATAAAAAACAGAAAACACACTCTGTTTCTAGCTAAGAAAAACCTCATCTCCAATAACATCCTGCATTGGGTTTTTTTGGAAATCTATAGATGAATTTAATAAAGCACCAGCCTCTAATAAAAACCAAATATTCATAAAATAACTCACCCATCACTCTGTCTATGTGAGATAATCTCAATATAAAAAACAAGAGCGGAAAATAAAGATTCTATGCCTCTAGAAACCACCTACCAATCCTTAAATCCAATAATTCATTGAATTTCAATTATCTCCCCCTTTGGAAATAAACCCTAATAACTTGAACTTGTACTTTTATAGCTCAAAACAAACTTCAATGGATTATATCTCCCCCTTAGACATACATGACATTGACAACTGATTAAAATATTTAACATAATTGGGGATAGGGGACCAATCATAACCTCCTCATGCAACGGGAGGTGACCAAGCACCGAGGTTCAACTGATGTTTCTCAAAAATTGGTGCTTCCAAGGGCTTAGTTAAGATACCAGCCACTTGGTTATTAGTTCCAACATTCTCTATTTTAATAACACCTTATTAAACTTTTTCTTTGATAAAGTGATATCTGATCTCAATGTGCTTCCTATGAGAGTGTTGAACCAGATTATTTGTGAGATTGATAACACTCTTGTTATCATAGTGAATCACCATCGGATATTTCAACTCATCACCAATATCATTTAGTTGTTTCTTCATACAAAATAGTTGAGTTCATGCCCTTTTAATAGAGATATACTCTTCTTCTACCATACTAATATAAGTGATTTCTTGTTTCTTGCTCAACCAATTCACACATTTTTTCTAATAAATGATGCTCCAACACTCATGGAATTTTTATACACCACATATCTAGCCCAATTAGAATAAGAAAATGTTGATAATTAATTATCTATTATTACTACAAAGTATAATAAAAAAATTGAGAGTACCTTGAATATACCTCATGATTATTTTTATGAATGCAAAATGCTCATCCTTTAGATTACTTTGGAAGCAGGATACTAATAATGTTGCAAAGATGATATCTAGTTGGGTTGTAGTCAAGTATAATAATCTTCCAATGATCATCCTGTACAAGGTGGGATGAACAAAATCTCCATCCTTATGCTTTCCAAGTTTTTTCCCAATCGCAATCAGAGTCGACATTGGTTTGGAGTCATGCATATTGAAATTCTTCAGTAGATCTCTTGCATATTTTTCCTAATAAATGAATGTTTAATATTTATTTTGAACCACTTGTATCCCAAAAAAGTATGCGAGTTAACTGATAATAGAAATATAAAATTCATATTTCAATTGATTAGAAAATTCTTCCACTGATCCCTTCTTACTTCCGACAAAAATAATATCATCCACATACACAAGAACCATAAATTGATCTTTATGAGAATTTTTCAGATAGAAATTATGGTCAAAACCTCATATATTAAATTATTTCCTTTTAAGATAAGAATACAAACAAGAATACCGTGATCTTGGTTATTACTTCAGACCATAGAGAGACTTCTTTAATATAAAAACCATTGTTTCATCATTTCCAATAAAAAATATCACTGGTTGTTCAATATTGACTTCTTATTCAATAATTCCATTTAGAAATACATTGGATAAACTTTGTACCATATTTGAATTCCATGTAAAGTAATAGCCTGATTGACTCCATTCTAGCTACTAGACCAATTGTTTCTTCAACATCAATGCCTTTAATATGTGAATAACCTTTACACACGAATCATTCCTTGTTTCTAATCACATTTACATGGTTATATAATTTGTTTTTAAATATTCTCTTTATTCCAATCACGTTGTGATTTTATAGTATATTAAAAAGATTCCATGTTTGGTTATTATCAACCTAATATAGTTTTTCATTCATTACCTTAACCCATGATTCATCCTTTCCTGATTCTTTAAACTAGGTTGGTTGCACAATTTATAAGAAGAAATAATGTGATTCATTATGCATTATCCTTGTCTGTGTAGGTGTGGTCCAATACCTAATGATGTTTGATTGATCAATTTATGCTCTTCTATTTATCCTACGAGGTTATGGAGAACGTTATTTAGAAATAGTTTTCTTGTCTGATTATTCTTCTAAATCTTCATTATTTTGTATTCCCTAAATGTTTTGTAAGCCTTCCACTATTTATGCATTTGAATCTATCCCTTGTCCACTTTCTTATTCATCTTCAATAATATTAACATATGATATCCTTGTGGTATTTATGGTTTTATATTTAATGAAATTGATATAATTTATTTCCAAAATATTTCTCAGATGATTATTGTGACATTTTTCAAATTTAATCTTCATTGAATATCCAAGGAATATTCCCTCATATGCAGTATCACCATAATTTCCTTGATTTCCATATTTGTTTTAAATGAAAAATTTACTTCCAAAAACATTAAAATACTTTAGATATGGATTTATTCCATAAAATATCTCATATGATGTCCTGATATCTCCTTTTAAAAATCCCTATTTGATTTTGATTGTACATCGCTACTTGAACATCCTCTTTCCTATAATGATGAGAAACACGAACCTCAATCAGCATAGTTATAGACATATTATTCACCTATCGATTTCTATATTCAATGACCCCAATTTGTTGTGGGGTTATCTCTGCAGACACTTCATGTTTTATCCTATGTTTTTCAAGGACATTTTAAAATTAAATGGATATGTATTCTCCTATATTGTTAGATCATAGAATCTTGATTATGTTACTAGTTTCATTCTTAGCTCTTTGACAATAAATCTTCATGAAATCATGCACTTTATATTTACTTTGCATAAAAATAAAAAAATAAATTATACTATAATTACCAATAAAGTGAATAAAGCACCTCTCTCCATATGTTCCACCCAAATTCATTGGACGACATACATTTGTGTGGATGAGATCAAGCAGATTTGATTCCATTTTGTTCTTCAGCCGATATATACTTCCAACCATATTTCCTTACATGAATTCATCACATTTCTTTCATCGATAACACTTTAGATTGGGAATGTAAAAAATGATCTTATTCTTTGATATGTATTATATTCTCTATTTATTAATGTGACCCAACCTTCGGTTCCACAAGTTGTTTTATTCTTCAATTTTTAAGAAACAAGTGTTCTCTTTAATATTAACCTGGTATAACTTGTCATCTGTTCTACGTCCTTTTATGTGTGAATTAACTATATTTCATTTGACAGTGAACCCATTATGATTAAATTTCACTAATAGTCTTGATTCATATAGTTTTTTACACTCATAATATTGTGATTCAAACTATCTATGAAGAGAACTTCATTTTTCCTTAGCTTTTCATTTTCTAGTTTAATATTTCTACTATAATTTAACTTTAATGCACTATAATGGTCAAATATCACTATTCTATTAACTCTTTTCTTAAAATTATTCAAAAAATCTTTATTTCCTATCAAGTGAGATGAGAATACTCTATCAAGAATTTTGATGCTACTATTCTTTGTAGCTTTGAGATCTATTTCTACAAGATTGGATATCTCGATCTTTTTCTTTTCCTTCCATGAGATACTTGATTGAGTGGTGGATAAAGATGTCCATTACACTTGATTTTCAATATTCATCATTTCATCATACTCACATTATTATTCTAGAGGAAAATATTTGTTTTTGAGAGTAAATATTCTAGTTTGATGGGTATTGACTTATCTCTGAGTTCTTTAAGCATTTCTTGCACCTTTCTTCTTCCAATAATGAATAGATTTATGGATGTAGTTAGAATAGTTAAAAAAATATCCATTGAATTTATTTCTTCTATATTATGAAGGATATGGTCTCATTATCCTTTTTTGACTTCCAGACACTTCCCAATTTTGATATCTTCTTGCCTCTTCACAGTTATACATGGTATGTCCCATAAAGCCACAAAATTGACATTTCATAAAGGTAAATATATTCTCACTTCCATTACTCTACATGTACCCTTATTTTTTAATTGTATTTGACCATCACTCATCTATGGGAGCTTAAGGATTAGTTTCATTTCTCATTTATGCTTGTTTTGAAGATTTCTTTGATAGGACATCAAGTTCCTAAGTGATTTTTCCAACTTTCTACTTCCCTTTATTTTGCTTCATCCTATTTCTAGACTTGATGTTTATAAATCATTTACAATTACACTTTTACCATAAATTTTTATCTTTGATCATTTATGGACTTCTCTTCTAATTCAGAACCATATTTATCTCTTTATAAAAACTCTCCATATGAGAATCTTCCAAACTATAATTTATTCTTTTTTCCCTTTATTTTTATTCAATTTCCAGTTCAATCCTTAGAGTGACAACTTCTTATTTAAGTCTCTCAACTCTCTTATCCTTTTCATACAGTCTCTATATAAGGTCATTGATGAATTTTTCATACTCTTCAATCCCCAGTTTAAACTCCACAATCTCTTATGATCTTTCAAGAGTTATTAAGTGTTTTTCTTTCACTCCTTCCAATCAATCAATTTCTACTTCAAGTAGATCAACATAATCTGATGATTCTTTATGAACATATCCAATATTTTTATTTTACTTTAATTGAATGTAAAGATCATGAACATCACCCTAAAGTTACACCTTTAAATCAACAACACCAATCAACTGATTATATTCATATTTTTTAGGTTCTCCATTTTCAACTATACCTATCATGGATACTTCAAGTTCAGATTTAAAATTAGCTCTACATCCTCTAAAAATTCATTATAATCATCTTTTTCTTTGTAGATATATATCTTTCCCTATAATTTATTTTAGTAATTGAAGTATCCCTTGTTATAGAACCTCTTCTTTGGATTATACAAGATTTCTGCTTCACTTTCTACATCATCAAATTTCCTTGGTCATCAAGAAAAAATGTTCCATAGTTTACCAAACTGAATTCAAGATAAGATAAGTTTTCCTTAAAATATCCATTTTACTCTCTTGAATTTTCTAGAAACAAGAGAAGGAAATTAATCATACACATTATCTCTATCATCACTACCTTTGGAAATGTCAATATTTTCCATGTCTTTGAATTCCATTTCTATGATTTTCTAAATTTTTGGTTTCTTATAGTTTAACTCTCATTTCATAAGCCACTAGACTACTTATCATATCATCAAGAGAAAGTTTGGACATATCCCTTTCTATAAGGGATAACACTTTTGGATTGTAAATAGGTGAAAAAATTCACAATATTTTCTTAAATATGTAAATATCTTTAATTTCTTCTCTAACTAATAAATTTTTTCAAAAAAAAAATAGTAATTAATTTTATAAATCTATCTGAATTTTCATCGAGATTCATTTTCACATCATCAAACTTATTATGAAAAAAATAGAGTTTAGTCACCTTCACATTTTTATTGCATTCGTATATATTTTATAGTTTCACCCATATAGACTTGGTTGATTTTAATCTCATCACATTAAAATACATTTGATTAGATAGAGATATTATAAGGTCATTTTGTGATTTGGCATATACATCAAGAATTTTTGTGTCTTATTCAGTCATAAAAATACCTATTGAATCACTAACCTAAATGACTTTATATGTGGAAAATAGAACTTCCATCCTAAGGGATAACAATTGAGATATCATCCTAATCTTTCAAATATGGAATTTTCTTTCATAAAAGAGGGGTAATCCCCTTACATTCACTAAATTATACATAAAACCAACAGAGGAAAAATTTAACACCAAGAACCTATATGCTCTGATACCACTTTTAGGACCATAGACCACCATGATAGGGGAGGGGTGAATTAGGGTGGTAATTTTTTTTCTTTTAAATCAAAGTATCATGTTCCAATATTGGTAGAAACTTTTAAAACTTATTTTATTGAATTTTTTAGTTAGTAAACATTTATATGAAGAGAGAAAGCACATAAGTTTTACCTGGATCACTACTAAGGGATAGTCCAAGGAGAATAAGCTGAAAATGTGTCATCTGTACCAACATATACTAAAATTAACTAGTTATTGTAGAGTATATAAGATGATACATAGCTACTTTGTTCCAAGAACACTAACTTTACAATAATTTTATGGATATCACACTACCTCCCTCAGAACTCTTCCTTCAAATCCCCATAGATCACTAACTAGGGTGAAGTATTACTCACTTTAATGAATTGAAGGTTTATTTTGTAGATTAAAAATTAAAGTATTTTCCCCAATTATCATGAGACTCTTCTTACATCTTAGTCTTGAGTTGATGCACTTGAAATCACTATTAACTTAAAACTATTATTCAACACTACTATCCATGAAGCTCCCAACCTTCACTAAATCCATTTATGTTTCAAATAAATTCTATCATTCATTAACCCACACACATTCTTGAATCTCCCAACCATCATGAAGCTCATTTCCTTTGAAAATATAACTAAAATTTCAAATCTCACAGCCTTCGCAGATACTAAGTTAGCATGAAATTCCCAGTCTTCGTGAAACTCTATTTTCTAAAAAGCCTCATCATCATTCAAGACTAAACCATTATTATCGCAATACTGAAGCTCATAAATAATTCCTAATTCAAAAATCTCCAAGACTTCACAAATTCAGAATGATTCAGCCTTTTATCAAATTCTATTCCTATAAAATGAAGTGTGTGAGGCTATCTATTTATAGACCCAACCCTTTATAGAGATCCAAGATCCTAGTGTCCTTTTCATGAACCTCAAAATTATTTCTTGTGAAGATCACTGTGTTTGTGAAGACCCAGTGATATTTTACCCATTTTTGAAGCTTCTCATAGTTGTTAATATTTATCATCATCCCATCACCCATTCATTAAACTTATCATAGTCATGAAGGACACCATTTTACATTTTGTGTTTACAATACTCCACACCTTCATGAAGAACAAACTTCATGAAAACTATCGTTTGTTAAACTCATGCCTTTACCATTTTCGAGAATATTCAATCTGGGGAAACCACCTTTCACAAAGCTTTCCCCCTCCTCCTATTTTTTAGCTCCAAAAAATTGGAAAACACTGGGAAATGATGCTACCTTCAACATTGAATCCATATTCACTATAGGATCACTTTCCTTGAAAACTCCCTAATAAACCCTATTGTGGATTGAAAATAAAAAAAATAACGCACTCAATTTACAACTATGAAAAACCCTGGTTCCAATAAAATCATGAGAAGACAAGTACTTCAGTGGAGGAAAAAACTATAATTCTATTATAATATTTGATTATAACAATGTTTTGTAATATCTCTACAAATCATAAAATTCAAAGTCACCCCAAAGGCTTATAAAAGTTAATATTACAATGTTTACATAGAAATCACCTAAAATTTCAAGTTTGGAGGATGATCATAAAGAAACCAATAATAGATCTAGTTTATACATGATAAGGTAGATTAATGGAAATTAATGCATGGAATAATTTATAAATTTGTTGATGATCTATACATGGAGAACATATGACAACCCAAAAATGTGGTCATCTCATAATTACATGACTTAAAGGAAATATTTCATTATAATACATTCCAAATGTCTTTTAGGTTTAGAGTTTTATAGAATTTGGACCAAGCATAAATTAACCAAATCCATGATTTTTTAAGTAATAATTTTTTTTCCACTATATAAACAACTACTTAATTTATAACAAGTCTTTAACATCTCCAAAAAATTCTCTATATGTGACACTCTTCTAGAAAAAACTATACGTATTAATTTTTATAATAACTAGGGGTAATGGTAACATAAGAAAGGGGTGAGATCATATTCTCAATAAGGGTAAATATAAGTGAGAATAATCAAAGACCATATGCGTGCATAAAATTAGTATTTGAGTATAATAAAGATACATAAGAATTTTATACCCAATAAAGAATATATCAAAAATCATGGAATAAGACATAGTATAATATAATAATATATCATGGAATTTCTACATATCAAAGAGGTAAAACCATGGAATGTAATATATCAAAAAAAATATTAGAAAGGCGGCACAATAATAATAATAGAAAATATTGTGACAAAACTCATTATTCCCATGCCTTTGTGGATACAAAATCATTATGTACACACATTAAAATGTGAGAAAACTCATTATGCCCATGAATTTTTGAACAAATTCATTAGGTCTACGTCTTACTATCTTATGAGATATAAAACTTAACTAATTCATTTGAGGGAAATATAGGACCCCACCCAAAATTCATCCATACACGTGTGTTCCAATTGAACTAATAATTCATCATATTATAAAGAACTCATGGAAGGAAAAATGGTTTTATGTCATGACCCCCTACCTTTACCAGTACCCCTCATGGGTTTATGGTGAAGAGGAGTGGTCCCTCTGAGTCTCATCTCTAGTAGGCCCTAGTTTTGAGACTATAAATAAGGGTATAAAATGATCATATCAAAGGCATTACACTCTTAATTCTAAAGAAAGAATATATAAAAAACCACCAAGACAATTTCATAAAAGTAAAAAAGGAACCATAAATCTATCATCATTATTACCATAGCCCATATTACATGTACATGACACAAAATAAACATAAAATAAATATATTAACATTAATAAAACTCCAAAAATTCTCTAACACTCACTAAGTTACTTGAACAACAGCTTAAATACCCATAAAAAAAAAATCCTAAAACACTATAAAAATATGGTGGGGTGAGTAATTGGGAGTTCTTAATAAGATAATACATCTAAATAGATCAACATCTATGTTTAATAGATATGAAGGAATAAACATCGTCAATAATCAACCAAGAAAATAAATCACACATGGAAATATATAGGATAAAACAGATAGAAGTAGTAAAATATAACAATAATATCAAACATCAATGAACCCTTCCTTTTCCACAATATCCTTAACTAGCCCCTCCCACCCACACATATTATGGGCATCACATATAAGTTGATTTTAAGTGTAATTGTAAAAAATGGTCATTATTACTTTCATACATATAGGTTTCTAATACCTTGGTCCCACATATCTCCATCACCTATTAGAAGAATTGATCAACCTCAAAGTAATAGAAAACCAGTAGGATGAACCCTATATGAAACTAATCATGAAGTAGAATGGAACCAAAATAATTCAAAACCACAACCAACCACTTTTACATCCGACAACATGTCCAATTGAATCTAATTTCCAATAAAGGCACCAAATTTATAGCACATCTTGCAGCACCAACCATATATCACACCTTAGGGAACCGGTCATATTTCAATATTTAACTATCAAACCCATATGTTGGTAGGGTAATATAAACATAAAAGACATATAACACATTCCCTCCTACTTCCATGTATAGTACCACTCAGAAACCATCATAAATACATCAGCCTCATCATAGTAGTGTATTGTGAACATATAGAGAATCAACCTTGTGTCATTCCCCTACCATGCATGACCCCCACCAAACATCATCATCCCAATCCACATCCACCACCACATATAATATATGCCACTTCTACAATCGATCACTAAATCAAGGATCAAAACCTATAATGTATTCTAGAGTAATAGTAACTAAATAGTACAACCGGGTTTCAAAAAGGGTAAGAAACACAAGAAATAATTTTTTGGATCATTTAAAATCATCAATGAGTGGTTTCCATTTATAATCGTTGTTATATTGATTATGTTATTTATCATTACATATAATAACATCCTTTTCATAATTACACTAAACATCGTACAAAAGTCACAACACAATTAATTTTTTTCATTCCACCCACCATGGTTTAAAAATTTCTACATTTAAATAACCATTATTTTAAATTTTCACAAATGAATTATTTATCCATTTCTATATTCCAATTCATAAAAATAATTTTATCCCACATAATTTTAGTTCTTTCCATAATTATTTAATTATGACAAACATTTCATTATTCCACTTATTAATATTCAATCAGTCAACTTACTCCATGATAAAGGATACTTTTCATCAGTAACCACATCATTACATCATCATTTTTTCCATCGTTTACCGCATTAACAATTTTAGACAACCCACTACCCTTACTATTTCTTCTCAAATTTCAACTCTAGTCCCATTAACTTCTTAACACAATAACCAAATTCATCAATAAAAAATGGGGAAATAAAATCACAACACATCAATATAAATAGAAAACAATAATAAAAACACCTTAATTTTTTAGATTCCAACCATTCAACTTTCATTACAATATATAAGTGATTATACTTTTTTTAAGGTGAGAAAATTATTGGTAAACAAGAAACCAAGAAAATCACAGTATCAATATATCAAATAACATGTAAGGATAGCATGACTATATTCATAGAAGGAATCAAAATAGATTTATTCGAGAATATTATCCTATAAAATGAATTCCATAAATACCATACCATAATAAGTGCTTCACAAATGCCAAAAATATGATAGACAAAGGATAAAGGGTATGTACACTAAATATAATTCAAGTAAGAGAAACTGTAAACATGATTAATCATAAATATAACCCAAAAAAACTGAAAGAAACCATTAAAAATCCCCTTCTATAAGTGATAGTGTAAATAGGGAAAAGAAGAATAAGAAAAATGAACTCAGATCTCAAAAAAGTGACCTTGCCAAGATAAGTTCCAAAACCATGAAGGATGGGCTACAATAAATTGTAAAATCTCTATAAAGACACCCAAATTTTGATATAAAAGGTAAAATAATGATGTAAATAGAGGGTTATTGGATAATTATATAAAATTTTTAGTAGACACAATTCATGTTGTGAATAGATACTTTATGTTGTTAATTTACTCAGTCAAACATCCAATGAAAAATAATGAACTTTGATAACATAACACTCAAAATCATTTACACCATTAATATATCCTCCACATCATGAATATTCACAACCCAAAATTTATCGAACCTTATTAGGTCACATTCATGGCTCGTGACATCATTCACTTTCTGAAACCCTACTGTATCTATAATTTCAACTCCGACTCAATATATTCCTCCTAAGAAATCCTTTGAACACCTATTATACCAAAAAAAAAAAGACCCATATGGTCTATACCATTATATTATATACCTCTCAAATTATTCTAATACACTATAATCAAAACCAACCTCAAAAAGAAAATGAGTTCCACCAAAACAAACACTCTGGTGATACCTCTCAAACAACATGCCACCACCCAGTAAAGCCAAAGTGAAACCACCCTATTCAATTAGGAAAAACTATCCCTAACTACATCATAAACTTTAACCAGGTTTCAAGATATCCACACCTTAGTAATAATTCCTTATATTATTTAAAAACATTCATTCCATTTGAGAAGTGATGTTCCATAATTTTTATAAAAACATAGATACATAAATTTTTAAATAGTTTAACAAAATTTTAAGAAATAAAAATAAACGATAAGGTTTTAGTGAAAGGATTATAAATAAATAAATAAATTACCCCTCCACTAACTCTCTATGGAAGATTATGAAATATAATGAATCTTTGGATAGTCTTACTGATGATGCACCATATAATTACATTGGGAACATATCAGCTCTCATGTATCAGGAAACCATGATCTACTCAAAAACAATTCTCGAAACCTTACTCTAACTCTATAATCCATCCTAAATCTCTTCCTTATTGAAATTGGAGCCTCCAAACTCGATAATTCATCTCAACATCCTTGAATTCATAAGAAGGGTATTTTCTAGAACTCTTAACCACAAACTATACCTTATCCACAACATTTTATTCACCTCCCTCCTCTTCCAAGGACTCTGACAAAAAATAAATGATAGATAGATGAATATATTAAATTAAGGTGAAATTAAAATTTTTTCCCACTCCCAAAAATTAGAAATAAAGTGCAGGAGCTAAAAAATAAAGTCCAATAAACAAGGCCCAAATCTATGCACACTCTTAGCACCTTATAAAACCTCTTGTAGGTATCTCTTACACTCACACATTTATGTCTGATAAAATAAATTTTTCTTGAACAACTGAATGAATTCCTCTAAAAAACCTCTTATAAGTTACCAAAATTCATTAAGAACCATCTGTGTGATTATTTCAGAAACATAACAACATCCAAAACAACCAATAACCGATCATGCATATTTAACAACCTAAAATAAACTTCAAAATCCTCTATCCAATCCATGATATCATATATAGAGGATACAATAAATAAATAAATCACTTCCTTCTTATGGAATATAAATAAGTCTTTATCCCATGATCCCCCCTTCTACACCTCATGAATTGTATTAAAAGGGAATTTCAATGGACTAAATTCATATTAATAACAACAAGGTTATCTTAAACCAAAAAAATCACATCAATAATCACATAATAGAATAGTATTAACTTGAAGGCCACATGTGTAAAATTTAGGGAATCCATTCTGCTATACTAGGATATTATCTACTTTGGGAGGCCTTGACTCACCTACATGCTTTTAAAACATGTCCCAAATAACGAGTCCTATTGGAGGAGTTATTCCACATTTTCATATGATTTTAGTGAAAACATACATTACCAATATAAGAAAAACAAATCAACCCCTAAAAATCCATGGAATCATCTTCTTTTTATATAAACATCCATCCACCTTTTCCATAATAACATATCAGAACATACCATGACCACTAAGAAAACCTATCATATCCCCACTTTCCTACATGTACCACACTATTTCCAAACCATCATTGTTGCGATCACACAAATCAAGGGGACCCATCAACTGTAGTAAGATATTGTCCAATTTTGGTGGCTATAAGCCACCCAAATGATTTTAAAACTTATCATAAATAGAAATCATCTTGATGAGGGAAAGGGTTTCCTTATAGTTATATTATATAATCTATAACACACAACACCAACATAATATCAATCACAAAAAAACTAATAAATAATATATTAGTTAAACACTTTCCTAAATTCTTATATAATAATTCAGGTGTGGAAAGAATGATTATTTTCATCAGTTCAAAGTTTTTCCAAACTACCATTTATATTACCGGATTTAAGTGATTGAACTTTTTTGGAAGGTTACAACACATAATTACAGCATGGATTCATTACCATAACAATAAGATACATCATTTCCATGGTCACATAGTTTCCATGTTAATAAACAAAAATATTCATGGATTAGTAATCATCATGGTATATCTTATTCATAAACATCGTTTAAAATATCATTTTATAATTCATAAAACATTTTTTTACCAATTCATATCAACACTTAAATGAAAAAATTAATAAATACTACAACCAAAAACAACACTAAACATTTCCATGTTATTTTTCGGTTAATCATCCTGCCTTGCATTTAAATAATTATAACATTCAACCAAGTTAAAGGAAAAACTAAAAATATTGTGGTATTATAAATTAGGATTTGCATAATTAATCTGAAATTTTGATCACTAAAGATTCATGATTCAAACTAAACAAAAATTGGGCATTATACGTTCTCTTAAAACATGATATATATACCCAAATTAAACCTTAATTAATCATTTTATCATGTAGGAATCATGATTCTTGATTTAAAAATAAAACATGATTTCGAATCACAAAATAAAATGAATTTTTTATATCATTATGTGTCATCATTGACATGATTGAACTAAATAGTCTTTAAACATTTCATCACTTAGGAAAACATGCTTAAACACCACAATAAAGGTAACATGATTCTCTATTGATTTTAAATAAAAAATGATCAATAAATAACATGATTTAATATTATAAACACGATATAATAAATATGCTACATGATCAAGATTTATATACTTTCAATTTCATATCAAGCCACATAAAATTTTTCAACTTTATTCATACTCCCCAAAATAAACTACTCATGGATTAACATATGAGGAATAATTATTTCAGTACTATAATTTTTTTATTCTTGAAAACAATAGTTTAAATCATTTAAATAGTTTCAAGTCCTATTAGGTTACCACATGTCATGCATATAATTTTCCAAGTAATTAAAACAAAGAATCAAAATTTAACCTTAAAATAAGGTCCTAACACACATAATATACACATCATGAGAGTAAATGTAACAAAACATGTCATGAAATTAAAATTTTTATTTTAATTATATATAGACACACAAAAAATCTTGCATAATAATGCTCTTGACCAATCTTGGAAAATAAGATAGATTTATTGATTTTGAAAATATTCAAATTGTTAATGGTTATCACTAACCATGTTCATCATTTTCTAAAATTCAGAAATGAATCACACAAAATTTATATCCTTGTAATAAATTTTCAGCATACATATATAATGTATAAATTTATTAATACTATAAAACTAAAGTAATTCCAAAGGGAAGGGGAAATTTATTCTTGTAAAAGTTTTCAAATTAAAGTGAATTGTCAGTAATCGTGATGGTGATTTTTGAGGAATTATAGAATTAAAATAAACAAAATCAAATTTATAATAAATCCAAATAGCAGGATTATAATACATCACAAATAAAAAACAACACATAGCATGTCTACATTCATGATAACCATAATTCTCTTAAGCATGGTTTGAAAACAATTCATTTTAGCATGATACTATAAAATATAATTAAGGTAATAATTTTAAAAGTGGTTTAAAAAATTTATCAACTATTTATATAAAAATACATTGATCATGCTTCAATGATAGTTTAGATCATCCAAAAAAGTAGGTTATAATGATATGAAAATTGTGATTTAAGAAAAAACTCAATTTATGATGGAGCATGTTATAAAATCCAGGGGAATAACACAATCATGACTCAGAAAGGTTTTATAAAAAAAGTTCATTTTGATTAATTATAATTTCACTCATTTCCTTTAGGTTATATAAAAAATTTAGAAAATAATAATGGTTCATTAAAAACTACAACACATGAATACTCAGTAAAACACATATAAAATTCAAAATGTACGTACTAATGTAACTAATGACCATTATGCATGTACCCCCTATAATTCTATCATGGAATGGTTACAGTTCCACCTAAACATGATTGGTTGGTTTTCAATTTCATTTAATTATATCACAGGGGGACCCAAATAGATGTGTTATATCTAGTATCCTTAGTCCACCTCACATGTTAGGCATGTGTTTCAGAAGTTCCCTACCAATTCCATGCAGTCCTCACCTATGAATAACTCAAATATCTACCTTATATATCAATTATCACATTTTATAACACTTTATCATGACCCCCCTGTTGTACCTCTCGTACCCCTCGTGGTTTAATTTTCATGATCACAATCACTCTCTTATTTATCTAATCTTGTTTTAAGTGTTTTTGGATGATAGGAATGATTTCAGGTTGCCAAGGAATTGGGCCAAGAAATCCAGAAGGCAAAAGTGGACTGATTTCAGTCCACCGGCCAACCGGTGGATGACCACCGGCCGGCCGGTGGAATCTTGACAGAAGGCATCCCCTCTGTCCAGACCACCGGCCAACCGGTGTCCCATCACCGGCCAGCCGGTGGAACCCAGACAGAAGGGACACCTACTGTCTCACCACCGGCCAACCGGTGGCCTCCTCACCGGCCAACCGGTGGTGCCTGGGCAGAAGGCCTCTCCTTTTTCCAAGCACCGGCCAACCGGTGGCACTGTACCGGTCAGCCGGTGGAGCCAGTCAAACTAGCCGTTGGGCTTTGACCAGCCTGCTCCCAACGGCTCCGAAGACTTTTCCAACGGATCTGAAGACCCCGAACGGCCATATGAGGGTTCCCCCTCTATAAATAAAGGACTAGGAAGCCCCGGAACGTTAGTGGAATAATAACAAAGCCAACGGAAGCCAACAGACACATTTTTCATGATTTGGCAAACCTCCGGCGGATTCCTTCAAGGAACCTCAATTGCTCCAACCCACTTACACATCCAAGGAGCACCATCAAAGAAGCTTGGGAGCACTCTTCATCAACTTCATCAATCCTTTGGCGCCCAAGTCTTCTCCTCTTACAGTTTTTCATTATTTATCTTTTTGAGCATCAATTTGGGTTTGTGCCTACAAACCCCTCTTTCTCTCATCTTCCTTTTTGTTTGGGTTTTCACACCACCTTCAAGGTGTGAAGAGGTTAGTCAAGCCTTCCCTTTAAAAGGCTTGAGTCATAGGTGAGCTAGCCTTCACCTGTAAGAAGGCTAGTGGGTTCTTGCTCAACCATTAAAAGCAAGCTGTAATAGGTTCTAGACTACCTTAAAGTCTAGTGGGTTTCTTGCTAAAACCATTAAAAAGCAAGCGGTAGTAAATCTCTCAACGGTTGAGTTGGGAGCGGAGACGTAGGCTTTGGTTTAAGCCGAACTCCGTTATCAAGTTTTGTGTCTTGCCTCTTTTATTTCCGCTGCACTTTTTACTTTGATTTTAAATTGTTATTATTTTTTGAAAAGGCAATTCACCCCCCCTCTTGCCATCACTCTCCGACCCAATAATTGGTATCAGAGGAGTGTTTGTGTAACACCTTAACCGGTTTCAAATTCAAGATCCTTTGTGATGGATTCAACTTCTTTCGCCCCCTAAGGCTATTCATTGGGTCGTGCTCCTTTTTTTGATGGAACCGACTATACCTATTGGAAAACCCGCATGTCTACTTTTCTTAGAAGTATAGGTTATCCTATTTATAGAATTGTCATGCATGGTTACTCTCTCTCTTCTCCCGATGAATCCAAATGGACTCAAGCCGATATTAAAAATTTCGAGCTTGATGGCAAATCCATGAACGCTCTTCATTGCGGCCTTGATCGTAATGAATTCAATCGAGTTTCCACATGCACTTCATCTCATGAAATCTGGAAACTTTTGGAGGTTACCCATGAGGGGACCAACAAAGTTAAGGATACTCGATTGGATATGTACCGTCAAGATTTTCAGTCTTTTACCATGCATCCATCTGAAAATATTACTGATATGTTTACTCGCTTTACTGATGTTTGTAATGGGAGAAAGTCTCTTGGAGATGATGTTTCTGCAGAGATGATGGTCAAGAAGATCCTTTGGATCTTACCAAGCACATGGGCACCGAAAGTCACGACAATCCAAGAAGCAAAAGACATCAAGAACATGCCGGTCGAAGAGCTTATCGGATCCCTCATGACCTACGAGATCACCATGAGGAGGCAAGCTGAAAAGGAAGGCAAACCGATCAAAGTTCCAAAGAACATCGCCTTCAAAGTTTAAAAAGAAGAAAGCTCCTCCTCCTCATCGTCTTCCTCTTCAAGCGGAGATTCAGAAATCGAGAACCTTGCCCGCAAGATGCACAAATTCATGAAGAAGCACAAGAAGAAGAAATCCCGCAAGGCTCAACCCAACGAAAAATCCGAGCCCGAGGTAACATGTTACGAGTGTGGCAAGAAAGGCCATTACAAGCCCGATTGTCCACTCAACAAGAAAAAGGCCAAGCAAAAGGAAAAGAAGAAGGCATTCAAGGCCACATGGAGTGATAGCTCCACATCATCCTCCTCCTCCTCCTCCTCAAGTGACAACGGTAAAAAATGCCTAATGGGATTTCATGAGGTATCCTCTTCCGACTCCTCATCCTCTAGTTCTTCAAATTCTTTTAATCATTTATCTTATGAGGATCTCCAACATGCTAGAGATCAATTGGAGGAAGGCTTTCACGAACTTTCTTCCAAATTTATTGCTTTAAAAAAGAAATTCAAAATTCTTTCTTTCGAAAAGGATCAACTTCTCAAAGAAAAGGAGGAGTTGTCCCTCAAGATCCAAAACCTTCCCGATGTTGATTCTATGGAATCAACAATCAAGGATTTAAGGAAATCCCTTGCTAAGTTCACCGAAGGTGAACATAACCTCTCGAAGCTCCTTGGTTCCCAATGCATATCTAGAACCACCCAAGGGCTTGGCTATTCCAAGCAAGCTTCCTCTTCCCATGCTCCAACTATTTTTGTAAAGGGGAGCTCCCAATATAAATTTTGCAACTATTGTAAAAAACCCGGGCACTTAATTTATGAGTGCGATTGCAAAAATGCCCAGTATGGAAGGCCCAAAACCATTTCCTTTAATGATGAATTTCATAGGAGAAGACCCACCACTAGACAAGTTTGGATTGAAAAATCCCTTTTAGCGAGTCTCACTGGACCAAAATTTGTCTCGGTTCTAAAATCCTCTCCCTGGTGATTTGTTGTTTTTATTTAGGGGGAGTTAGGATCGTTTAAGACTTTTTGATTTATATTCAAAACTTTCAATTCAAAACCTTCAATTCAAAACTTTCAATTCAAAACTTTCAATTCAAATATCAAAAATTTCAATTGGTTTAAAAAACTCTATCTTATTTTTCAACCTTTCCCTCAATCAAGTTTTATGCCCCGTGCTATTTTGATAATCACAAAGGGGGAGAAATTCTTGGTTGATTGGGGGAAAAATCTTTCTCTCATGCTTTGCTTTATCCTTTAAAGCATTCCTTTCATTTCAGTCTTTTATATTGCTTGTTTTGGTGATTGTGATCATCAAAATAGGGGGAGATTGTTGTACCTATCGTACCCCTCATGGTTTAATTTTCATGATCACAATCACTCTCTTATTTATCTAATCTTGTTTTAAGTGTTTTTGGATGATAGACATGATTTCAGGTTGCCAAGGAATTGGGCCAAGAAAGCCAGAAGGCAAAAGTGGACTGATTTCAGTCCACTGGCCAACCGGTGGATGACCACCGGCCGGCCGGTGGAATCTTGACAGAAGGCATCCCCTCTGTCCAGACCACCGGCCAACCGGTGTCCCATCACCGGCCAGCCGGTGGAACCCAGACAGAAGGGACACCTACTGTCTCACCACCGGCAAACCGGTGGCCTCCTCACCGGCCAACCGGTGGTGCCTAGGTAGAAGGCCTCTCCTTTTTCCAAGCACCAGCCAACCGGTGGCACTGTACCGGTCAGCCGGTGGAGCCAGTCAAACTAGCCGTTGGGCTTTGACCAGCCTGCTCCCAACGGCTCCGAAGACTTTTCCAACGGCTTCGAAGACCCCGAACGGCCATATGAGGGTTCCCCCTCTATAAATAAAGGACTAGGAAGCCCCGGAACGTTAGTGGAATAATAACAAAGCCAACGGAAGCCAACGGACACATTTTTCATCATTTGGAAAACCTCCGGCGGATTCCTTCAAGGAACCTCAATTGCTCGAACCCACTTCCACATCCAAGGAGCACCATCAAAGAAGCTTGGGAGCTCTCTTCATCAACTTCATCAATCCTTTGGCTCCCAAGGCTTCTCCTCTTACGGTTTTTCATTATTTATCTTTTTGAGCATCAATTTGGGTTTGTGCCTACAAACCCCTCTTTCTCTCATCTTCCTTTTTGTTTGGGTTTTCACACCACCTTCATGGTGTGAAGAGGTTAGTCAAGCCTTCCCTTTAAAAGGCTTGAGTCATAGGTGAGCTAGCCTTCACCTGTAAGAAGGCTAGTGGGTTCTTTCTCAACCATTAAAAGCAAGCTGTAATAGGTTCTAGACTACCTTAAAGTCTAGTGGGTTTCTTTCTAAAACCATTAAAAAGCAAGCGGTAGTAAATCTCTCAACGGTTGAGTTGGGAGCGGAGACATAGGCTTTGGTTTAAGCCGAACTCCGTTATCAAGTTTTGTGTCTTGCCTCTTTTATTTCCGCTGCACTTTTTACTTTGATTTTAAATTGTTATTATTTTTTGAAAAGGCAATTCACCCCCCCTCTTGCCATCACTCTCCGACCCAACACCCCCGCTAGTACCACTCCTAGGTAAGTAGAGAATATATGTTATCCATGAGTCCCACCTCAATTAGTCCTCAAATTAGAGATTAAAACCAAGGGGTTTAAATGCTCATATGGGAGGAATTACCCTCTTAATTCATATGAAATAAAATAAAAACAACCACTAAAACAACTCCATATAAGTAAAAAAAAGTACTATAAATATGTAATCATCATTAAAATAACACAAATGTCTTTTACATTCCATAAAATAAACTTAAAAACATGTATAAAAACCAAAAAACTCAAAACTCCCTCCAACACTCACTAAGATACCTGAACAACACCTCTAATCTCTACTAAAATATATTACATACACAATAAAACTGAGTTGGGGTGGGTAATTGGGAGAAATCGGTAAGACCATCCCTTTGAACAGATCTAAATCCTTTTATAATAAATATGCAGGAATAATCATGAACAATAATCAACCAAGAAAACAATCACACATGGAAATAAGCAGGGAAAAACAAGAAGGAATAATACTATGTAATAATAATATCCAAAATCACAAAAAAACTTAATTTTCATCAATATCCTCAACCAAGCCCCCCACCCCACATCATTAGAATAACATATGATTTTCTATCAATAAAAGTAATAAAATAAGGATCACCAAACCCTTCATTCCTGTAGCATACTCATACTCTAGGAATAAATATCTCTCTCACCACTCTTACCCATCAAAATAGTTTTTAAACCTCTAAGAGGTAGCTAACCAACAAGATGAAACCTCTATAAAACTGATTATAAATAAATAATGGAACCATATAATATAATAAACACAAACAACCACTTGTATATCCAACCAAATGTTTAGCCAAATATAATGTCCAATGATGACACCGAACATGTATCATATCTCATGAAACCACCTCATCACGCTAACCATATTTCTAAATTCCACTATATAAGATATATGCCGATAGTGTTATATAAACAGGAATGATATACACCTCATTACCTCATCTGTACATGTACATTTTCCTTTAGAAACTATCATAACCACATCATCCTAATCACAGTTGGTTATCATGAACATGTAAACCGTCAACATCATGACCTCCACCTACCATGCATGACCACCACCATACATAATCATCCAAATCCACATCCACTATTGGGTAAACTACATGCCACTTCCATAATTGATCACTAAATTTAGGATCACAACTATTAAGTCATTCTAGTGTACTGATGATTAAAACACCACAACCAAGTTTCAAAATGGGGAAGCCATACAATTAATAATTATGTAGATCATTTCAAGTCATCAATTAGTGGTTTCCATTTACCATTCTTGTTATATATGTTACGTAATATATTACAACATATCACAACTTCCTTTTCATCATGACACATTGATTCATACAACATCTACAACATAATTTCATTTTTTAATTCCACCCACAAAGGTTCAAAAATTTATCCATTTAGAAAATCATTATTTTAAATTCACACCAATAAATTATTTATTCATTTAAAAATTCCAATTAATAAATACTATTTCAACCCAATTTGTTTTAGTTATTCTCATAAGTAGTTCATAACCATCCCACTTTAATTATTACACATATTAACATTCAATTAATCAATTTACATATTGTTAAAATAGATTCCACAACATTAAACATATCATTATAGCTTCGATTTTTTCCCTTATTTACCTTGTTAATAATTTTAGATAACCCACTCCCATTGATCTATTATTCTCACATTTTAACCTCATCCCCATTAACTTCTTAACATAATAACCATGTTCATAAATAAAAAAAACGTGTTTAATAAAATCACAACACATCAACATAAATAGTCATATATAATAAAAAACCTTAATTTTTTAGATTCCAACCATTCCAATTTCATTATTGGATATAAGTGATTAGCCTTTATGATGGTGAAAAAATTATCAGTATACAAAATTCCATGGTAATAACATAATTCATATATCAAATAACATTGAAGAAGAGAATGATTGTAAGAATGGATGGAATCACAATAAATTTATTCAAGAATATTATCCCAAAAGATAAATGATAATGTTACATCCTAGATCGTATAACCCATTAATCTGGGATCCAAAACAGAATGCGACAAGACCCTAAGGGAATTTCCAATACCCATGGTATGGATATTAGCACTCATCCATCAAACAATGGAAAGAGGGAATTATTTATCTCAACATAAAACAAAATATATGGAATATATACTAAAATAGTGGAAATAAAAACCTAGAAGAAATATGCTATAAACCAGAGATCTGATAGTAGTGATACAACCTAAAAAAAGATAGAAAAAACCCCACAGTACATGTGCAACAACCAATGAAAAAAAACCCAAAACTGCTACTCTGTGCGAAATGTTGAAACATCTCACTATCTCACCATTAGTTACCCATACTCGGATGACATGAACCCCACTGTCTCACTATGATGCCTTTCATTTTCCTACATTAAAAGGCAATACAAGGTATACACATCCATGAGGGAATGTATAAGGTGTGAGATAAATAGGATAAATAACATCTCACCTAGGTGTTCCATATCATGTATTTTTATAATAATCCAAATATACACAATTTAAAAAAAACATGGAATGAGAAGAAGTTAAAAAAATTTATATCAAAAACATTATAAAAAGTTCCCCCTTTTCCACAGTTCCAAAAACCAAGCCATGTTAAATTGTTTCAATCTTATTCCAAATGACCATTTCCATTTTATCAGATCATGAATATAAAATCCAAAATAGTACAAGATAAAGCATAATGGTAAACATGTTTAAGATCACAATAGGTCAGGCAAGCTAGACTAGTCGTACCATCAATAGGACTAGTGAACACTCGAGTCCCTAGAAAATAAGGCCTAAGGAAAATAGGAAAGCCCATGAGAAAACCCTCTAAAATTTCAAGATAAAGTCCCTAAAACACATAGATTTGAGAATAGAGGAATACCCCATAAATAAAACCACCTGACAATACCAATGGACAAGGCCCAATACTACACCTTCATCCTATGTACCCAAGGCTTACAATATGATGCATTTATCAAATAATTTCAAAATGGATTATCAAATTTCATAATATGGTTCCAATAACCCTTTCTATCAAAAAGATGCTTTGAAAACCACTTGTCACAATATATTTCAAAATTCTTTGAAAATGAACTTTCTTTTACCGAAATAATGTAAAAAACTATGTTTTCTCAAAAACTCATTTATAAAAACAAATAAACCATCAAAAAAAATAATTAAAATTAATTTATAAAAAAAAATATATAACCAATAGAAATTACAGTTTAAATAGCATATGCTATATATGAAACAACCTTCCTCAAACTTGGGTCGCACACCACCCATAATGGGATCCACACACCAATAGTGGAAAGGAAACACAAGAGTAATGAATGAAGTAAATAACATCAATGATCACTTATTAGAATCTAATACCATTAGAAAAAGGGTTAGTGGAGAGGTTGTATTAACACAAACCTCTGAAATCTCACATGCTGCACCACAAACAACACCAGAATCAGCCCCTAGAAAATATATGTGGTAATGAAACTATAAGTTATTTAGAGGTAGATCACATCACAATTATTGGAATATAAATTTTTTTCCCAACATTAATACCAAAATAATATTTCAAGAGGAAACCGAAGAGGTAACAGAACACTCACTAAAAGAGAAGCAACCAACCAAACCGTAGATCAATGTTCCAAAGAGAGGAACCTAAAAGAAATGAAAAAACCCAAACTTCCTAGAAGAGACCTAGGATTTGAATAAGGAGGAAACACATTTAATTACATAATATTTTGGTTTATAATACATAAAAACCCCATTGGGAAGGAACAATTCATGTTGTGAGTCCCATATTCATAGTGTGAACCCCCCAGGTTACATGTATGTGAAAAAAGGTTTATCCTAGGAAAAAAATATAAACAAACCTCTTTATGGTGTGAAATTAATTCATTACCTATTTTTTCATACTTTTAACTAAACTCACGACTTCTATGAAATAGTAGATCCATTCCATTAATTAGTCCTTCACAGTGTGAATTTAATCAACATCTAATTCCCAACCCAACTTCCTTTAGAAAAAAACCCAAAGAACCCAAAGTACAACCACTTAAAACATTAAAATAGAATATAAATTATCTAGGATGTTACAATTATCCCCACAAGTAAACTTTTAATCCTTAAAAAGTCATGAGGTAGAAGGTTTCTCTAGAAAAAGGTGAGGTTACTGCTCTCTCACCAATGATTCACACTCCCAATCTGCATGAGAATATAATATGTGAAACTATAATACTTTGAACAATTGAATAGAATTTCCACATGAGATTAAATAATCCCCGTTACTTTATGTACAATATAAACATCTATCTCCAACTTAACATCCTCCCAACTTAGAACATGGGATAGATCAGGATGATATTTCTTGAGATGAGATATGTGGAAAACATCATGCATACCTATCAACTAAGTTGGTAATACCAAATGATAGGAAAACCGACTAATATGATCAGTGACCTTGAATGTTCCAACATATCTTGTTCCCACAAGAAATTCCTCATCAACATCTATCCCACAAATCAGCAGCCTTCACGGGCGACTATACAAGGCCTCAAAGGGTTCCATTCTTATTGATGACTGGTAATTGTTATTCTATGTGAACTCTGATAGTCCCAAATATTTGTCCATATATCCACTAAAATATTATATTTAGTTATGGAAAATATCCTCTAGGATCTGAATATACCGCTTTATCTAACCATCCATCTATGGATGGTAAGTTGTGCACAATTTTACATGTGTCCCTATCACCTCTTGGAGACTCTTTTTTAACATGGAAGTTAACATATGATCACTATCTAATACATTATTAGAGTGAACCCAATGAGACCTCATGATATCATACACATATATATTACCCATATATTCAGCTCTAGTAGTTTCCCTGATTGGAATAAAATTATATAATTTTTTCAATCGATCAATCACCACCCATATAACATTCTTACCATGGGGAGTCTGTGGTAACCTAAAAAAATTTCCATAAAAAACTCATCCCATTAAAAAACTATAATTGTAAGAGTATGGATAATATCATAGGGCCATGGTTAATCTATCTTTATATACTGGATGGAGTAACATCGGGACATAAAATCAGTGATTTCGTGCTTCATACTCATCCACCATAAATTCCATATCATGTCATAACACATATTTATGATGCTAGGATGAAATAACCATGAATAATTATGAAAGTAATGAAACACTAAATTCCTCCCAGATGATGGGAAAAAAATTGATCCACTAAGTTGAGAATACAACCAGAAGGGAGAGGCCAACTAAAAATTGTCTCCCCACCATAAATATTTTCACTAATTCTTATAAAATTTTTATTCGATTGATAACCTTACCAAATAGACTCAATTAAAGATGATGAAAGATGAAAACTAGTTAGAAACATACTTAAAACATCCTACTATGAGTTCATATGAAACTGAGCAAAGAGATCTATAAAGTTCTACTCCTCTTTTATTCTAAAACAGAATGTGTTGGAAATTTTCTACTGAGAGAATCAACAATGAAATTCCCCATCCATAGGTAATAAGTTATGTTGAAGTAAACAATATAGAGGTATTTTACCCATATTATCTACCTAAGATTCAAATCCTTTTGAGAAAATATATATCTCAAACTCTTATGATCATAAAAGACCATGAACCTCTCCCCAAAAAGATATTTTTTCCAATATTTAAGTGTCTGCATAACTATAAAAATATCCAAATCATGAGTGGGGTAATTTTTCTCATGAATCCAAAGATAATGAGATCTATATCCCACAACGTGATCATCTTACATAAGAAGATGACCTAGGCCAACACCAAATTCATCATAGTATACTACATGACCCTTACTGGGCTCAAGAAGGATCAATATATGAGCTGATATCAGAAGTATCTTCAAATCATGAAAGGAAGTATGAAATTTAGATTCCATGTGAACATCACCCCCTTATTGGTAAGAGATGAAAAGGGTGATTATATCTTTGAGTAATCCTTGATGAACAACCGATAATATCAAGTCATACCTAACAAGCTCAATATATCAAATAAGTTTCATGGTTCCTCCCAAGATAAGATAGACTTCACCTTTTCTAGACTGACTAATAGGACATGTTCAGAAATCACATGCCTCCAGAACTTCACTTCTTGGATCTATAACATGAATTTATATAGATTCCCATAAAGTCAGTGACTCCTCAGGATCTATAAAAGAATATTCAGATGATTCTCATGCTCATTCTTGGATCTCAAATAAACCAAGATATCATCCAAAAACACTATGATAAAGGTGTTGACATACATATGAAATATCTGGTTCATAAAATTCATGAAAATTTTATAGAATTATTTAGACTAAAAGTAATCAAAATATATTAATAATGGAATTATATTCTCCTAAAATTGATCTTTGGAATATCAGACTCTTGAAATATGAGCCGATGATAACTTGACCAAAGATCAATATTTTAAAACCAATTCACCCAATTTAACTAATCAAAAAAACCATCCAAAAGGGGAAAAGGGTACTTATTATTAATCACCAACCCATTAAACTTTCTATAGTCCATGAAAAAATAAAGGGAACCATCAACCTTATTGAAAAAGATAATGGGGTTTTCCCAAGGTGAAACACTATAGAGAACAAAACCTTTCTACATCATATCATCCAAGTGGTTCTTGAGCCCTTTCAACTCAACTGGTACCATGAAATAAGATGGTATCAAGATTAGATATGTACCTAACAACAGATCGATCGAAAAATTCAACTCAATTTCTAGAGGAAGACCAAATAATCCATCTATGAAAAAGTACAGGAAGTCCCTAGACACCAAGATAAGATATAAAATAGAAGAAACATCATTGGGATCAATAGAAATGGTAGACAATAGACTCTTAAGATCTGGGTGGGATGGTCCTGCATGATCAAACTTCAGATACCATTATCCCAAAAACACTCAAGACATCCCATTGGCTAGAAATAATGAAACACACAAATGATAAAAAAATATCATGATGATAAGGAACTATCCAATCCATCCTGATGATGATGTTGAATAGATAAAGATTGAGAACTAAAAAATAGCAGATTAAATCTGCACTAGTTATCGATAGATAACACGTAGGACAATAAAACCCCTACACTTTCCTCTTTTGAAGAGTTTTCAATATCTCTATAACAAAGGAAATTATCTCTATTGGATGTTTTAGTACATCAATAAAATGGGAATATATAAATGAGTGGGAATAAACTATATCAAATAGAGTAGTTTATATAAAATATGCAATAAAAATGGCACCACTCACTATCGTTGGGCCAAAATCGACCTACTCTAGAGACTCATCCATTGTGTGAAGGTGATTCTGTCCCAAGTCATGTGTCTAGATCCTTATATACTTCAGAGTTTTTGAATTTCATTATAGTGGAATTTGGTTCTAGATGTCACTGTCCATAATTGATCATATACATTTCCTAGAATAACCTTTGTAGATGGCCTTTGTATCCATAAGCATTGCATATCATCATGAATGTGGGAGAAGTATGTTAGGTTTTCCTTACCTTTATACACTGATAGAAATTTAGGGGTTCATGGATAGATATTGCTGAGGGTGTGGAGTAGTCTTAACAATAACCACCACCACCACCACCCTTATGATTATCATTCCAATTTATCTTCCCCTTAGTGAGCAATTGAAAAATCCACTAGGTGGGAGAGAAGGTATAGAAAATCCAATATTTCATTCCATAACCATCTATACCTTCATCTCCATATCTATCATTTTAGCATTGGTGGTTAGCTTCAGCATATATACCTTTGATCAAATACATGGTTGTGAACCCTATAGATATTTCTAATATTTTAGTTGATCATTCATCACAACCTATTGAGAAAAACAAATGAGCTCAAAAAAATGGTTGGTGTAATCCGACACTGAATGCTCTCCCTATTGAAAGGATATGAACTCTAGATACTCCCACATCATCAGAGACTCAGGGTAAAACTTATGAAATAAGTGGGTCTTTAAAACCTTCCAATACAAGCCCACATGTTTATTTTATGATACCATAGAATAACATCACTAATTGATGGGACCATTGAGTCTGAATGGTGCACACTTCACCTTAATAGCCTCAAGTGTATCTAGGAAGTTCAAGATCCAGTTGATATTTTCCAACCAGTCCTCATCCTATTAGGGTTCATTATTATGATTAATGAATAGGGGTTTCACATATAAGAACTCTTTATATTGATCTATTTCTCCTCCATCTCCAAGTTTTACCTCAACAGATTGATTCTAAACTTATAGGACATTCTTCTCTAGAATATGAACTTCCTATACGAGAGCCTCTATAATATTTTGATCAAAATGAGGATTCCATTGAGGAGAATCTCTCATTTAACCCTCCCTTGGAACACATAGAAGGAATCTTAGAGGCATGTCATGGCACAAAATAAATAGAATAAAATGATAAAATTATAAGATAATCTCCATTTAAACCAAAAAATGGTAAGCAAAAACTGAGACTAAAGTTAAAACCCAACATAGGAAACATTCATCCCAAATTCCCATGGTAACTTAAGGCTCATCATGATAAGAGTTTTCCATGAACTCACTGCAACATACCTCTCAATTATAGAAAATATTATATCATTTCTACCAAACATCCCAAAACTACGAGACTTGATAAAAAATTTAACCTTTGATACCATTTTGTCACATCCTAGCCTGAATAACCCATCAAACTGGGTTCCAAACCAGAATGCACAAAATATAAAGGGTGTTATAGATCTACATAGGCTAGTGACTACTACCCATGAATTTAACAACAACAAGAGGGTAAAATTTCACACAACTTGAAATAGGATAAATGGAATACACACACCCACACACACAATATAAATAGAAACTAGGAAAAAACATTCTATAAACCAAAGATTCAATAGTAGCGATAAAACCAAAAAGTAGACAGAAAAAACCAAAAGTACATGTCTAATAAAAAATGGACAACTAAAAATAATAAATTTCTACTCAATGTGATATATTGGAAATGTCCCACTATCACACCACCTATTACCCATACCTGGATGACATAAACATCATCACCTCACTGAGGTGCCTTTGCTTCCCCTATATAAAAAGACACTATAATGTCTACACGTCCCCAAGGGAATATATAGGGTGTGAGATAACCAATCTCAATGGGATACCACTAAGGTGTTTTATATCAAGTTTCTATACAATAACCCAAATATACTCAATTTCAAGAAAAATTATCATGCTCATTAGTCAAATAATTTTATATCAAAATCATGGTAAACTGTTACCCTTTTTCTATAGTTATAAAAATAAGTAAAATGGTTTCAATAATATTTAAAATAACCGGTTTCATTTTATCATAGCAAGTATATCAAATCCAAAATAATACATGACAAAGAATAGTGATAACATGCCTTGGATCAAAATAGTTCAGGATATTTAGACCACACATACCATCAATATGACTAGTGCACACTTAAATTCCTAAGAAATAGGTTTTAGAGAATAGAGAAAAAACATATGTGTGAAACCACTAAAATTTCAAGAATAAGTCCCTATGAAACATGGCCTAGGGAATAGAGAAATACCCCAAAAAGTGAACACCTTGACAATACCAATGGAAGAGGCCAAATACTACACCTTCCACCTAAGTACCCAAGGATTACCTTGTGATGTGTTTATAAAATCATTTCAAAAGGGATTATAAAATTTCACATCATGGTTCCAATAACCCTTTCCATCAAAAACATGATTTGAAACCCACTTGTCACAATATATTTCATAGTTCTTTGGAAAACACATTTCTTTTTGACAAAACAATAGGAACAACCATCATTTCTCAAAAAACCATTTACAAACACAAATAAGATATCATAAGAATCATTATAATTAATTTGTAAAAAAATTATAAAACCAAGAGAAATAAGGGTTTAAATTATATAGGCTGGATATGGATCCACCTACCTCAAACTTGAATCACACACCACCTACAACAGTATCCACACACCAAGAGAGGAAAAGAAATTATATAGAAATAAATAGAGACCGTAACATTGATTTTATCATATTATAACCAACTTAAATAATAAAATGGATTAGTGGAGAAGATATATTAACACATACCTCGAGAAGATCACACACCACATAGAAACCAACACCAAAACCATCCCTTAGATGACAAATATAGAAATGAAACTATAATGGTTTGATAGAGAGATCAAATCCCAATCATTAAATTTCAAATAATAGAGCCCAATTCCACTTTAAAACCAACAGATCAAGAATAAACTAAAGAGATAATGGAAAACTCACCAAAATAACTATATTGGAGACCAAGGAGCCACATGGAGGAACCTAGAAGAACCGAAACCAACCAAAAATGCTGGGAAGATACCTAGGGTTTGAGGGAGGAAGAAAAATATCAAAATATAGAATATTTAGGAATGGGTTGATAAAAAACTCACTTGGTAGGAATAATTCATGTTGTGAGTCCTAGATTCACAACATGAATCCCCTAGGTTTCATGTATGTTTAAAAAGGAATGACCTTAGATAAAATTCCCAAGTGAACCATTAATAGAGTGAACATGATTAATGACCTGAGTTATATGATTTTAAAATCCACTTCCTTTCATGGGTTATGATTTCATGAAGTGATTATGAAACCTATATCTTTTCATAGGTTATGATGTGATGGAATTTTAATGATACCCATTTCATTTCACGGGTTATGATTTGATGTTTATAAAACATATCTCTTTTTATGGGTCATAATATGATGACATTTTTATTTTGTGGAACATGTATGAATGATGTTATTATGAGATGTGTGAGACCTCTATCTACCTCCAATACATTGGGTAAAAATTTATGACTCATGAGTATAAATGTTATGAATGGAACTAATTACATGTTAATATTGTTATGCATAGACCTGGTTGTATTACCATAAGTTTATGCGTGAACCTAATTACATGTTAACAATGTTATGAGTGAACCATATTATATGTTCATAATGTTATTCATGAACCTAATCACATGTTCACAATATTATTAATTGACATGGTTTCATGTCCATAAGTTTATGTGTAAACCTGATTATATGTTCACAATGTTATGCGTGAACCTGATTACATGTTTACAACATTATGTGTGGGCCTAGTTTCATGTACATGACTCTATGCGAGGGCCTGATTTCATTTCTTTAACATAATGTGTGAACCTATTTCTACTTATACATGTTCACTATGTTATACGTTGATGTATATTCCAAAATTTCATGTCTTATTTGTATGTTATGATTTGATGGCTTATGTTATTGATTATCTTATGATTCATGTCTTATGAAATGCTAATATTTATTCCATGATTCATCTTTATAATATTTGATATGTAGGGTATGATATTCTAATGATACGATCATGTTATCATACCCTTATTTTCTTGTTATTATTATATATTTCTTTTATTTACCCTTACTGATCATTCAACCTCAACCTTTTATTATGTTTTCTTTCTATAGGTTATGAAGAAATGTTTTTAATTATAATTACTAAGGGGGATATCTTTGTGGGAAAAATTGAAGACATTTCACTGTGTTAAAATATTTTTGTTTCATGTTTCTAAAGGCACTAAACTATTATAGTATTTGGGAGTCCTTTTTTTTAATGTAATAAGTATTTTGTAAATGTGATGTATTGTATATCTACATTAATACTAGGTTTCTATAGTTGTTATCAAAGCAAAGGTTTAGTTAACATTTGGAAACTAGGATGAGAAAAATTTAGTGATATCCCTAGGAATATTTCTAGGGTTATTTATAGGGATGTATATAGGGATAAGCATAAGTATGATTTAATGTTTAGGAAAATGACCTGGAATTTTGGTAAAGGAGAGAGTAAGTGGTTTCCTAGAAATACATCCCTATCTAGATACTATAAGTGGATGTGGATCTAGAATAGATGTACCTAGGAGTGACAAATCCAATAAGGCGCATCAAGCCTGACTCAGTGTAAATTGGTACATGACATGAGCCTTGATGCACACCTAGTTTGGAACTCCTGGTGGATTTTCTTTGGGAATTCAAAAACTCTTGATGAACCATCATGAAAGATTTAAATAAAAGTTGGCTATGAATAACATAGGATAAACCTAAAGTGTCATAGTTTAAGGAATGTGTCATAATTTAGACATCCTATAAGTGACTTTTCATGATTATGTGGTTACTCTCTATGATAATTGTTTATTACTCTATGATTTTTGGTTTTAGTCATTGGCTAGAACCTAAAGGAACCATATTAATGGTGATTGTGATGAATAATGAAATTATTGTTCTCCTGAGAATCTGAATTCTATGAGATCTTGAATGAAAAATCTCATTTCTTTTCTCACACAGTTTTCTAAATCCATGAATTGTGATGAGCTTATAAACAATAAAAGGAGGGAACAATGTTCTATTGAGTACTTCATGAGGAAACATCCACCTTCTTTCAGTAGTTCTTATGATCCACTTGTTGCTGAATACTATATTAGCACCACTAAAAAGATATTATCTATTATCTTGTGTCTAGATCTTGAGAAATTCATTTTGATTGTTTATCAGTTAGAAGGTGAATTAGACTAGTGGTGGACTCTAATCAATAATATGAGGAACCAAGATGAAATTGAATCCATCAATTGGGATGAGTTGAAGAACATATTCTTTAATAATTACTTTCATCATGTTCTTTGTATGAAGATGAAAAAGGAGTTCCTTGAGTTAAAGAAAAAGGATGATGAACCTTTTGGTACCTATGAGGATAATTTCACAAGACTTGTGAGTTATGATTCTGGTATTATCATCCAACTTTAAAGTAAAGTTGATAGGTTATTCAGTGACTTAAAGCCAGCTCTTAAAAGGGAATTGGTAATAAGAGAATTTTCTAGCTACTAAGATATTGTGAATTGTGTAATGAAAGTTGAAATATAGATTATATTTATATACCCATCTCATGATTTTAACAATAAAAGGAAGTTTGAGTTAAAATAAAATTATAAAAACCATGGAGAGAAGAAAAATATTGAAACTCTTATGTGCCAAAACTGAGGGAAAATCACTTCGGAGAGTTCTTGAAAGAAACAAGAAGGTGTTTCAAGTGTGGTAAGCCTAGACACTAAGAAAAATAATGTATAAGTGATGTGAAGAAAAAATTAAATTAAATGAATGGAGAGAAAGCTTAGTAGAATGAACCACCAACATTTCATTGTTTCAAGTGCATGGAGTTTGGTCATTATGTGAATCAATTCCCCAATCCAAGGGATAATATGGATGATTAGACACAATAACCTCTAAAGAAAAAAGGAAAATGGAAAGATTGTGCAATCACTATGGATTGAGTGAATGTTGATAATTATGGAAAACTTATCCTTTTACCCCATAGCTAGGAATTTCTTGTTTGATTTTATATGAATAAGCCCAATGATAATCTTATTTTTCATCTTTTAGTGAAGTTTCATGTGATTATATCCCTCTATATGGATGTTGGACTAATAAAATCCCATTTAATGTTATATCAGTGTAAGGATTCACCCAAGTATCCAATAAAAATGTTTTTGGTATAAGATAAGATAATATTTAAGGAATAAATGGTTAATCATATTTTTTAAGGGTTATAAGGTTAACCATTTATGAAAAGTTTAAGTGAAACTTTGAATAGTGTTTTTGAGATTAAAGTATTATCTCACCACATGAGGATTTATGCATATTGGATAACCTATTCTAATCACTTTGTGTTGATGGTAACTAAATATATATGGGAGAACTTATCATGGATCTCTTAACCTATTATTAATTCAAAAATGAAAAATTATCCTTCATTTCTTAGGGTAATAGATGAAGTGGAAATCTATCAAGGCACAACCAAAGGGTGAGATTGTGCGTAAGAAAAGGAATAAAATAAAGTATGCATATCTTCATGTGAAAGATCTTAAACTTTAGGAAAAAGGTAATAGAAACCAAAAAATTTATCCTAGTACCTTTATTTTTGATGAATCAAATGGCCCCTTATATCATCACGAATTTATGGCTTTACGATTGTTAAATTTCTCCTAAAATTTTTCTCTTGAACTTGTTCTCCTAAACTTGTTTGCTATCCCTATCCATCGGAACTTTATTGTTATATTTCTTTTCAATGTCCAGGTTTTCACTTTCCACCTAAGTTCTCCTATGAGGGAAGATAGTTTTGAGTTACTTTGGGTAATCATTACGGTCCCATCTTTCTTTTTTTAAGGGAGTTTTAGTGTTTATTTTTACGATGTGGGTTTTTATGAAAGGAACTTTCACATATTAAACCTCTGATAATCTAGTTGAATTTTGAGGGAGAAATTAATTTTAAGGGGGTAGAATGTAACAACCTGAGATTTTTTGATTTTTTTTCGAATTAATTTTACCTTTTTGATATTTTTCATTTCATGTAACACTAAAAATAGTTTTTTTATATTAAATAACTATGTTTGGGTTGTGTTATACAAAACACCAATTTATCATTCACTATACGCAAAATAATTTTTAATGTAATCTATATAAAACACCAAGGTTAGCATACATTACACGCAAGATTAACTTTCCTCGATGGCTTGCTTAACACCCAAGACTGAGTTTTACCGACCAATAATATATTATTAAAATATTATTATTTAATATAATAAGATATAACCTAGATGTTAAATTAGTGGGTATGAATAATGTTAAATAACTTATGAAAATATATATTTTACACACATATAACATGAATTCATAGGTTACAAATTAATTAGAAGTGAAAATATACGAACCAATTGAATATAAAGGATATATTTTTATTTTTATGCTCACAAATATATTTTATCCTAATAAATTAAATTAATTAAAATTATTGAGTTATATTAATTTAATATATATTTTATATATTCAATATTTTTTTTATATTCTTACAATATATTTTATAGACATAAGATAAGAACAAACACAATTTTATGCATAAAAACCTATATTTTTACTAAGGTAGTTTTAGAGACTTTTTTATGACAAACCCATTTTAAATCCAAATTTTGAAAATTTTAAAATTTAATATGTAAAAATAAAATTTATATTTGAAATATAAACATAAGAATTATGTTAGGATAATTTTTTATATTTTTCTATAAGGTTTCATTTTTTAATGAATAGTTAAAAATAAGGAATTTTAATTCAAAACAGCTTTTCAACTAATTTATTTATAATGATAAATTTTGTTTTAAATTGGTTTTAAAGTTTATTTAGATGAATATTTTATCAATTAGTCCATTTTTTTCATTTTAATCAATTTCACTTTGAAATTGGCTATAAAAACTTAGCCAACTTTTGGACAATTTTTACTTTAAAAACTTATAGTGTCGTCCCTTCTATGGGATTGATTTTAAATTAATTTCTTCCACTTCTATTATTGGAATTTTAAAAAATAGATTACATATTTTTAATTATATTAATTTATAATTTATAATATGGTAATCTTAATTTTTGACCAGAAATTTTAGTGAATGCAGTTATAATTAATTACAATGGTTGAAGTAAAATTAAACTTTACAAGGGAATAAACCTCAAACTTAAGGGACCAAATAAACTAGAAACTAGTAAAAAACAAATCTTTTGTCCATATTTAGGCTTTAAACCTTACAGTTTTTTCATTTTTTGGTTTTATGACTTTTTTAGGTATAAACATGGGTACACCTAACTTGTTTTCAAAAATGCCAAGTGTGTCCTTTCCCTTCCCTATAAAAGGCCACCACCTCTCCCACTTCCTCACACCTATCAAACCAATTAGTTTCAGACAATATCTACCTAATAAACTTCCCAAAAACCTCCATTACTCCTTTAAGACTCCCTTTGGTCATAAATACTTCCAAGAATCCCTTTGGTGCAAACCAAAAGGAGTTACCTGATTAAGAGGTAACACCCTACCTAAAGCTCCTTTCTTTTATTTCCATTATTAAATCCATAAACTCTTATTATTACATTATTTTATAAAAAAAAATCATACCTAATATACTAGGATGTTTTTTATGCTAATTTTTTTCCTACACTTACACACACTTCCATTTAATGGGCAATGAACATACTGTTTACGTGTACGGTGAACTACCACCTCACAAAACGATGATTGTTCATTTTTCATTTACCGCATATCATAGCGGACATTATGATGAAACCTCTATTTATATATTATATATATTTTATTTATAATGTATTTATTATTTTGTAATTTTTATTTGTAGCATACCCTTTTTCTTTCCATATTTTTCAAATACAATAATTTCATTTGAGGAAGTATGGACTACCACCCTCTCAAAGCAATGTGATTAGTTCACACACAAAATGGAATATATTAAGGATATGTTTACTAAAACTATAGTATATATATGACATAATAATTATAATTTAATGATATTATATAAATATATAAATATACATATTTTCATTTACTTTATTTCTTTCAATACATCAATAAAACGGAAGCAGTGTTCATGTGTATGTACGACCTACCGTCTCCATGAATTGTGTATTCCTTTTTATACTTATTTATTCAATAGATTATTATAATATAAATATAAAAAATATTAATTATATTTATATCATGGTTTAAATTATATAATTCATGATATAAGTATAAGAACCAAAGATATAACAAATTAAGACACAAATGAAAAACAAAGCGAATATTACCCGAAGCGTAACCTTAACATGAAATTATTAACAAGAGAGTAATATAAAGTCATAATAAAACCATATATGGTATTATATATAATAATATGGTTCTATAAAATATTTATAATAAAATTACATTTATTATACATGAGTTTTGAATGAGTATGACGAGAGTCAAGATGTAAGGTTAAGGATTTCATCTCACTTTTTATTTTCATGAGATACATGCCTTATTCACCACTCAATTATTTTGTATGATTTATATACTGATCATGATTGTATTATATGAATTTTATACTCAAAATTTTGGGTATTTACATATCTGTTTTACGATCCTTATTCCATGGGTTTTATGTTTCAAAAGTTACCAAATCGATAAAATAATTTTTGTCTCAATTTTCCTTCTTTGAGATACATGCCATGTTATGCCCTTATATTTTTATATGAGGTGTATATAATGAATTTGACATGTTATATCATGAATATAATTGTTTTCATGTCATTTAAGTTACATTTAATTTTATTATTTCCATTATATTATGATTCCAAGTTACCAAAGTGGTCACGGTTTATTACTACAATCTCATCATTTGTCGAGATTGTCTAAGAGTATGCATCCATTGATGAAATATTATGATTAATATCTTAATAAAACTCATGAAGTTTATTACCATATAGATATACATGTTATATAAAAATAATTTTACCATTTTGACACCCTTTTTTTCTTATTATAATTAAGAAAACGTTTTTATGAAAATCAGACTTTATTTCTTCTTTCAATCGAGAATCTGTGTTTTTTCAAAAGAATGATTTCTAAAAATATTTTCAAGTATTATTCATAAGTTTTAAATGTATTATAAATAAAAATGGTTTTAAAAAGGTTTTCAAGAAATATTTATTAGTATTCAAAATATTTTCAAGGAGAATGGTTCCCAAAAAGTTTTCAATATTTCTTTATAAGTTTTCAAAGTATTTTCAAAGAAATGGTTTTCAAAAAAATTTCAATATTTATTTATATGTTTTCAAATATTTTTTTTTTCAAAAACGTTTTCATGCTTTATTTATAAATTTTCAAATTGTTTTCAAAGAAAACAGTTTTTAAAATGTTTTTAAGATTCCATTATAAGTTTTCAAGTAAAAAGGTTTTAAAATTATTTCAAGCCTTATTTAAAAATTTTTAATTCATTTTCAATGAAAATTGGTTTCTAAAGGATTTATGTTTTAAAAATCATTTTCAAAGAAGAAATTAAATTTTCCTCAAGAATTTTTTTCAAAATATATTTCAATGTTATTTTACATCTAACATGATATATTTTTATGTTACTCATTATTTTCTAGGAAATTATCAAAAGGTTCCATTAATATTCTTTCTTTGAATGGTTTATGATTTGATGTAATGACAATTATGAATCTCATTTCTCTTCCATGAGTTATATGATTTTGAAACCCTTTTCTTTTTACAGGTCATGCTTTCATGAAGTGATTATGAAACTTATCTCTTTTCATAGATTATGATGTGATGAAATGTTAATGATACCCATTTCATTTCATAAGTTATGACTTGATGTTTATAAAACCTATATCTTTTTATGGGTCATGATATGATGAAAATTTTATTTTTTGGAACATGTATGAATGATGTTATTATGATATTGGTGGGACCTATATCTCCCTCCAATGAATTTGGTAAAAATGGATAACTCATGAGTATAAATTTTATGAATGAACCTGATTACATGTTCACAATATTATTCATGGAACTGGTTTCATGTACATAAGTTTATGCATGAACCCTATTATATTTTCACAATGTTATGAGTGAACTTTATTATGTGTTCATAATGTTATGAATGAACCTAATTACATGTGCTCAATGTTATGCATGAACCTGGTTTCATGTCCATAAGTTTATGCATGATCCTGATTACATGTTCACAATGTTATGAGTGAACTTGATTTCATGTTCATAGTATTATGCATAGACCTGGTTGCATGTACATATGTCTATGTACTACAGAAAAATCCTCCTTTTATGGCGGTTATTTTGGGTATAGAGGCGTTTAAACCGCCACTATATGCTTCTGCGGCGGTTTCCGAAAACAGCCGCTAAATTGTGTGTCAGGACACTATTGTCGGTGGTTATAAAAATTTCACGATGGTTTTTAGAAAACGTCTTAGATAGTATATTTCTCAGAGGTTATGATTATTTTAGAGGCGGTTTTCCCAACTAGGGGATTATTTTTTTTAGCGGTGGATTTAACCACCGCTAAAAAAAATGTAAGCCCTTGGCCAGAAAAACTGCCACTAAAAGCTTCATAACCGCCGCAAACTCTACGCAGAAGATGGGCCATTATAGCGGCGATTAAAACCTCCATGAAAATTAACACCATAGTGGTGGTTATAACCACCGTGATTATAAAAATGATGACATTTAGCGGCGGTTATAACCGCTTCTAGTTGAAAAATTCTGACATATAGCGGCGGTTTAAACCGCCGCTAAAACCACTTTTACAGAAAAAAAACAGCAGCTTCTACAGCTTCTGTACCAGTGCCCTAAATTTTTTTACAAGAATACCAATGAATCATATCTGGTCCTAACATCATTGGAAACTAATATTTATGTAACTCCACTAACACACATTGGTGCGAGGTGTTATAACCACCCACCATACAACTTATCATCCATAAAAAGTATTTCTATTCATCACTTGTGAACTACATTGATCAATGAAATATGATACATGAAATCGTTCTATATCTCCCATCGAAAATAATCTCTCATATAATTCACTTGAAATAGTGAAACAACCGAGCCACCCAGATGCCTCATGCTTTGGTCCAACACATATTCTAGTCATTTCCCATATAAAACTTATAGATCCTTATTCAAGTCATGGTACTCAATCATGTATTAAATGTTTTATCCAATACCAAACTTTTCCAATGAACCCTGGAAGATATGCTGACCTGAGAACCACAAAAAAATTTATAACCATCATCTCTACAATGATTACTTATCCCTAGTTAAATTCAAGGATTCTAAAACATCCAATGTCATACACCCAAATTCAACAAGAATAATCTAAATCAGACCACTACATGTGAGAAATAACAAACTTTCAACCCTATGAATCCAATTTATATTATTAAAATTTCACCACAACCAAAACAAACATACATTATCTATTTCATAGGTCTTCTAACTTAATATGAATACTGACACCCAAAAACCTGGTCCAATATCCATCCATGTATCAAATTCCCATACATTAGTAGTTCAATAACAAGAACATTTATTTAATATATATCTAATACAAGAATTTTTTCCTCTCCCATAGAGCAGATATGTCCATACATATAGGATTCTTGTATCAATGTACCAATAGAGAACCACAACCATTTTTAGTCTATATTCTTCAAATTTAAAATATTAGATAATCTATATATTTCACTCAATGAAGGTTTGGAATAGAAAATATAATAATGGTGGATTTACAATATATAATTTCAACACCATTGATCCTTTATACTGTTATCCATAAATCAAAAAGTCATCTCAATACTGATATTCATGAGGCCTTTCTTGATGCATTGAAAAATACCCACCCCGTGAGCCTCACTTTCGAGACATTAATAATTATGTAATAAACATAACCAGTATTCAAAAAAAAAACAAAAAAAATTATTGTCACAAGCTTAGTATTAGAGGAAACAACCCAAAATCTAGTGATCACTATCACTACCATGTGATTTCGATATTCAATTCCACTAAGAATTCTATCAAACTTTATTAGTAGTTTCAAAAAATATATTGGTTTCTAATATCAAATAATTTTTTCATTACCACTGAAGACATCACTAATCAATACAATCCACTCATATACAGGTGGAGTCATAATTTCAAGGGGTACTATAGCAGTACTGTAGTAGGGATTATAGTAGGTACTGTAGTGGGAACTATGCAACACTTTAGCAGTACTGTAGTAGGTACTGTTTGACACTGCAACCGCCGAAAATATGCCCCTGTTTGGGCCTTCGGGCCACCGATTTGGTCCCCGAGTCCTTTAAGGCCTTCGGGCCACCCATGCCTTTAGGTCAGTAATGCCTTTGGGCCACCTTAAGGACTTCAGGCCACCTTAAGTGCAGATCAAACTAGACAACCTACAAGGAACAAGCTCTACAAGGAGGATGAGCAATGAGCTTTCACCACAGCAGAAGTTAAATGGATTGCAAGAATGAGAGGGTATGAAACCTGCCATCAGGACAATCCTGCACATGCACGGGAATGCCTAGATGAACAGCCATGCGAGGGTGGAGAGCTGATTTCACGATGAAGATGATGGGGAGGAGCAGTTCCAAGTAGTGAGTCTGGGTTGTATGTAATGTTTGAAGCCTACGGGCAATGAATTCCTCTAAGGCCTATGGGCCATGTAATATTTATTCCTATGAGCCTTATAAGGGTTCCACCTTACCCCTTGAAAGGTGGATTATCAAAATCAATAAAAAATGAAGGCCTTAGGGCCATTGGAGATAGAGAGTTCCCATATCATACAATAAAAATATCTAATAACCTTGAGTTAGATAAAGAATTATACTATTCCAAGTTCAACACTCATATACAAGACAAGGTGACATGAACCTTCACACCTTCATCTAGTACCCAATCATATCCTAATAGTGATCATCTATAATGTTCATCAACACTCCACAAAATATCTCTATGAAAAAAGGAAGGCTAATGTGTCATGGACCCATCACAACGTGCATGTACCTCATAGAATATTATACCACATATAGTTCTCAAGGGACTAAATATGAATCAATTTTAGAAATAAAAAAAACTATGGATGAATTAAAATACATCAATATTCATTAACAAGGTCACCATAACATAACACTAGGAGTCACAATACCTACATACAATTCTCAAGGGACTAAATTGACCCTACCCTCTCCCCTGGACTAAATACCAAAACCACTCAGAGTGTTTCTCATCCCATGAACACTGAATTACCATGAAATTCCCCAACCCTTTCATGGTTACCTGCATAACAACACATTTTTGTTATGTATAATAACATAATTAAGATATATGAGAAAACACTATATAATATGCATACCATGACATTCCTCAATCCTTTCATTCCTATTTTCCCCTATTCTTCACTATGGTAAAGTTATTGGAAAGAGAATGGTTGGTTATATTAATGATTTGGTAGGGGATTTATGTAGGCTATTGTGTCCTAAATATGCACACCACACTCAGGAAATCAAGACATAAAAGGAAACATCAGAAATCAATAAAATACATAAAAGAAAACATGACAAATCAAGAAAATGTTAGGTCATGAAAATGTTAGGTGGAAACTATGTGCCACACATGATACATATACAAACCGATGATGAACACATATCATCACCCTCTCCACCTCGAACATAAAAACAATACAAATAATCATTGTCCTATGATGAACACATATTGTCACCCTCTCCACCTCCATCTCCACTTCCAGCTACCACCTGTAAGAACATTATATTGAATATTAAATAGTGTTACATATTTATATTTAAACTTAAAACCAATAAAATATTTAAAACTAAATGATTTTGATTTTTTTTATTTACCTGCTCACCACCAGTCGATACAGTACCACTGGGGGCATATCTACTAATCTGCTAACGTATATTAGTCAACTCTTTCTGCAAAGCAGATATCTGATCCCCCTCCTCTTGAACTGTGTTTTGTAGAGAAACAATATATTTCTTAGAATCTCCGGGTATGGGCTGACTACAACTTGGAGTAGATGTAGCTACAATCCCTGGTGGCCTGTCAAAAACCTCAGATGGTATGGGTCCCAAACCCAGACCACACACTGTACCAGGATGCTCCTTCCTAAGGACTTTAGCAACTGGGTCATCCTGGGAGACTGAGTAGGACTGCTCAGGATTGACATCCAATAGTTATTTAATTTTTACCTATAAATCAAATATCAATATATATTTACATATTAAAAACTGATAATAAATTATTATAATGAAAAAATGAGTTCATACCCCAACTTATTTGGCAGGATCATTAACAAAACTTCCATAAGATTTTTTGTGAACATCCAACCACACTTCAGTTCGGGATGCTTCATGCCCTAAACTCTGTGACTGCAGTAAATAAAGATAAATCAACAATTTAATATATTAAATAGATAATATTGTATTATAAATATTTAAACTAATGAAAAGATTACCAGAGACGATCAGCTTCTAGAAAATCTTTTTGACCCCGCAGTGTGAGGGATGACTTGCTTTGCCCGGCTTGATGAATTATTTCTTGAGAGATCCTAAAATAAATAAAATGCAATTTAATAGTAATGTATTAAATTTAATCTCCTATTCATATACATGTATAAATGTAAAACGAGTTTAATATAATAATATATATTTAAATACCATCTGCTTCACATCACGATGTCTGTCAACAAAAACTTTCCACTGTTCTTTGGGTACCCCCTTGGGTAGCTTCTCATACATTTGTTGGATGCTCAAAAAAGTATCGTTGAAATATCCCCACAATATAAATTTAATGTATTTACATTTCCTTCCAAGATTTCTCAACATCCACTTTCGTGCTATCACATTAGCAACTGTAAAGTGGAAAAACATCTGTATACAAAAATTCATTTTGAACATATTAATAACATGACATTCAATTACACCATAATGTATTAAAATTACATTTATTTTGGAATCAAAAACTTCATTTTTCCAACTTGGAGGAATATGTCTCTAATCATAATAAGAAATAGGAAGGGAAATGGGCTCCGCTGCCAGCTGGCCTAGAATTTGGCCAAGTAATCCCGTGACATCATCTGTAGGGAACCTATATGAATCGAATGAGAAAACTATCTTCTCTCCATTAATATTCCACACATCTGAACATTTTATATTGTTCTCTATAGTTGCATTTTCTTCATCTTTAATGAAAAAATAGTTTGTATAAATTAAGTGCAATAAATTTATTTATATTAAAATTTGTACTTATAATAGTGACCCTCCAGTATGTATATGATGAACTAGAAGTGGTGCACTGCTGCTCAACTGATGAGGCTGCTGAAGGGAGAGTCGACGACTCAGCTTCTAAAGGGACGCTCAAATAGGGTGTGAGATATGGTATAGGGGGAGATGGTGTAGGGGGTCTGGCAGCTGGTGGCTCACATGCTGTAGGGATGGAGACAGATTGACCTTCATATGTCACAGTAGTGGATGAAACAGTGTATCACTTCCTCCTTGACATTCCTGTCATTTAATAAAATAAAATTAAGTTCAAAACATATATTTCAAAAAAATTATGCAGAAAAAAAAATTAAAAATGATAATAGATTCCCAGTACAAACAAATAAAATATACATAACAATGATAATGAATGACTGCATAAATGAAATAAGTGGTTGCTGAATGAATAAATAACTGTACATTCAATCATTTTCCCCTTAAATCATATCTGTTTCCTACTACATTACTTCATCCACTTCATTCTTACTTGATAAAATAATATTTTCAATATCATTATGGACAAATAATTCTACTTCTTGTTGTTGATGAGATTCAATTTCAGAGGTAAAATCTTCCACTTAATCACCCATATCATACAAATCTATTTGTATTACGTGAGAAACTAAACTCCACCCTTCATCCACAATATAATTCACATAATATACCATTTTTTCTTGAGATGATAAGATATATGGATCATGTAGTTCATGATCACCAACATCCATCAAGCAAGAGAAGTTCACAGAAGTAAATTGCAAGGAATCTCTTTTAACACCTCTGATAATATCGACCTAATTAAATTTGAATAAAACAACTGAAAAATGCCCGTGGTAGTTTAATTTAGTAATATCAGTCATCTTTCTATAGTATTCTACTTTAGAAAATGTAAATATACCACTATTCTATGTTTCAAACCCTCTTCACGACCGACTGTACAAAATCTAAAGCCATTCACGTTGTAAGCGTCAAACTTTCTAACTTGTTTTAGAGGACCTCGAGCAAGAAAATTAAAATCTTCTGAAACCTCTGCTCGAGTATTAGTATTCATGATCTAAAAAAATTATTATACTTTATTATATTTACAAAATATATGTGTTAAACTAATATTCATATTTATTTCAATATTTATGAACTTACACGTCGTGCAAACCATTTTACAAGCTCTTTATTAATAGCTTTTGTTATATCTTTCTCATTTCATGTTTGACCTCTCATTCGTATCTTTTTTTGTATCCTAAACTCTTCAATAAATGGATCTACAATTTCACTATTCATCAGTACATATTTATGTGCCTGTAATAATTCCAATTCTGTTAGTGTCACATTTGAGGTCCTCCCAACTAATCGGCCAATAGCAGGAAATATTTTGGATTTATGATGTATTTGAGATTGATTCAATGTGTTGTCAACACATCTAACTCAATTAAATCTTGTCTCAATATCATCCTAGTATCTAGAACAAAAGTTAAGACACTCCTTAGCTAAATAGCCTTTAGCAATAGAGCCTTATGGTTGATCATTATTTCTCACATATGATTTTAAATGCCCAAGATATCTATGAAATAAAATAAACATAATAATTAATTTAATTAAGTGAATTTTTTTACTTAACTGAAAAATATATAAATAAAGTACCTATAAATTGGATACATCCATTGATAATGAACGGGGCATCCTAATTTAGCTTCCTCAACCAAATGCACAGTTAAATGCATCATTACAGTAAAAAAAGACAGAGGAAAGATCATCTTTATTGCACAAAGGGTCAATAAAAACCTCTATTGGAGGTTGTCAAGCTGAAATGGATGTAGAGATTTCTTACATAGTTTTCTGAAAAATGTGTAGAATTGGAGTACAACAACAATAATTTTTTTAGGTAATAATGTACGCAATGCCAATGGTAGTAACTATTGTAACAAAATATGTGAATCATGACTTTTCAATCTATGTAACTTAGGATTGTTCAAGTCAACACACCTCGATATGTTACTTGAATACCCATAAGATACCTTAACATTCTTTAAAATTCGAAGGAATGTATCTTTATCCCTATTTTTCATTGAAAAAATTGCCAGAGGATACTTTTTATTCTCATCTAGTCAGAGATCACATTTTATGTTAATTTCTTGTAAGTATTTGCGACCATTGAGATGATCCTTTGACTTTCCATGCTCATTAAGCAATGTGAAAATAAAATTATCATAAACATTCTTCTCAATATGCATCACATCAAGATTATACCGCAATAAATTAAATTCCCAATACGTAAGTTTGAAGAATATACTTTTTTTCTTCCATTATTGCGTTCCGATTTCGCTTGATGATGCACTTAGAACCCGTTTCCTGCTATCATTCAAATGATGAACCTTACCAAATTCTGTTTCAGCATTTAAAAGTTGTTTCAATATTTCATATCCAGTTAACAACTTTGGAGGTGGTCTACGATCAATGAAACCGTTAAATTTTGAACTGTTTAGCCGAAATCTATGAGATGCATCGAGAAATATTTGATGGCACAAGAATCACCATTTTTTACTGTGAGGTAGCCATTTGGGCTCAAAATCAAAGTTAAAAATAGGACAATCCAAATCCGTGTAAGTGTTCCAACCAAAAAAATTCCCAAGCCCAGGGAAGTCACTAATTGTCCACATTAAAGCAACATGCATTTTGAACATTGTCTTAGAAGAAGCATCAAATGTATCAACACTGTTGCTCCCCAACTCCTATAATTCATTAATTAAAGGCTGAAAGTATACATTAATATCATTTCCAGGCATTTTTTTTCCAGGAATAATCATCGAAATGATAAAAGAAATTTATTTCATACACATCCACAGAGGCAGATTGTAAGGGATCAAAACAACTGGCCAAATACTATAACTAGTACTCAAAGTTCCAAATGAGTTGAATCCATCAATAGCCAATCCCAATCGAACATTCCTAGGATCAGCTGAGAAATATGGATGTAATGAATCAAATTTCTTCCACGATTGTGAATCTCTTGGATGTCACATTAACCCATCATTGTTATTATCTACAGAATGCCACTTCATGTGTTCAGAAATTTTCGATGACATGAATAATCATTGAAATCGAGGCTTTAAATGAAAGTAATGAAAAAACTTTGAAGGTGTGTTCCTTTTCTTCTTCTTTATGAAAGTATGTTGATTAAGACTTCCAACATCACCCATTGACTACCATCGAGAAGAAGAACATTTTTTATAATCCTGTCTATCTGAACCCTCTCGCCAATAAATCATAATCATTGGGAGACACATGTACTTTTGTATAATTCAAACCAAGCCTGTTAACAAATTTTTTCATATCATAAAAAGACTTGGGTATGTTTGCTTTAGGAAATTCTTCACGCAACAATTCCATTATCATGGACTTTTCCTTATTTGTAATTCCACATAGACATTTGATATGGCACAACTTCAGCTTAAAATAAAGTTTTGAATATTTCAAATATCCCCTATACAACTCTTGATTTCCATCATCAACTAAATCATGGAACACATTTTACTTAGTGAAGTTTTCTCTTACATTAGTCTCGATAGATTCAAGAGGACAATCCACTGATATGTTACAATATTGATATGGTTGTCCTATAGTCTCAAAAACATCACTTGTCTCGTTGCTATTTGTAGCACCCTCATCTGGTTGTTCTGATATGTTTTGATGTTGATGGTGGTCTCTTTCAGTTCCGAATGCATCATTTATAAGGTTTTGCATTTCATTTTCCATTGTCGATGAAGTTAGGAAGTCATTCTGTGGATTGACATCAGTACTCAACCTTTCTGTAACATTTGATTCTTTGTGCCAAATCCAACGCAAATATTGATAATGGAATTGATTCAATATTAAATGTTCATAAACTTCATCTCTCTTAAACCATCTTCTAAATTTACATTTAGGACATGTAAATCTTATTCTCCCTTCAACATATCGATTGGAAATTGAAAAATCTAAAAACTAATTAAAACCCTTAATATACTGAGGTGTGTTCCTCAGTAAAGTGATCCAGCTTTTATCCATGTATATCACAATGTGCCTACACAATATTAAAAAAAATTAAAACACATAACTATTACTAAATAGGGAAACATATTCATATATACTAGTTGAAAAAATATATAAATATGTTACATAAGGTTTTCCTATATCAATACATATGGTAAATCACCCACTAGTGGTGTCAAATAAAGTAGTACCACCACAAAGGATTAGAATTAAATTGGGAGATTAGGGTGAGTGAACAAAGTACAACCACATTAATCAACTTAAGAAAGTTATAGGTTCCCCTCTCCCATGAAATTAAATAATTCTAACCATTGATTGAAGTGGCCCAATATTTAGGGGGAGATATGATCCATGGGTTGGATGTGCTACTAAAGTACATGTTATTTAGCTAAAGGAAGATCTGATTAAATCCAAAAAAATGCATGAAATAAGTGATGTAATAATTATTTCAAGTCTCATTTGACATAAAATATGATCAAAAAGTGTCATGGCTGATCATGACTCAGCAAGTGGTGTTAAGAAACCACTTTTTTTCTTCAAAACTTGATCTATAAGTTTCATGCTGAAGTAAAGTCACTTGTGGAATCTAGTATTACATAAAAAAGGGATTATTCTAGAATAAAAAGAGGTTTCCAAGCCTTAACTAAGAGAATCAATGATTTCATATTGAATATGGTTTATAAAAAGGGATATCAAGTACTGAATTTAGTAGAATTATACCACTAATAAGAAGAAAAATTTAGAGGAGGAAGTAGTTATTCCCTTACTATCATTAGTGTGGTTTCAGTGTGATTGGTAAGTTGTTATTGACATGAAGAATCTAATTTTGAAGCTATGTTGATATTGTGAAAATTGATTAATGTGGATGATAAAGACACCACTTACGGTTCCATTCCCTAAGTATCTAACCCCTATATAAGGTATAAATGACTATCAAGGGCCATATTACCAACTCATAAGGTTTGGAGAACCTATCATTATCCATATAGTCCATATTGATTGCTCATCGAGCAAAGGAACCTAACTTGGTTCCATAATGGGTCATTAATATGTTCTCATAGATTATCATTCCAAAGATGACCATTACCCCACCATACCATAGCCTCTCCCCTAGAAATTTCTTTAGGAGAGAATCAATTACCTAAAACAGTACCTTTATAGATAACTTGACCCATAAATACATGATTGACACCCTATTGGGGTTTTAATTTCCCTATAGTTAAGCCTCTCACATATATAACATAAGCATCAATGGTTGTATAATCAATGCATCATACTAAAGGGAATTATATGAACCCAACATGAATCTCTATCCTCATGTATCATAAGGTAAATAACTCATGGATCCTATTCATTTCACATAACCACCTACATGAAATTTCAATCCACACAACAAATGCATAACCATATCCTATGGTAATATTAGTCATAAACTACCTTGACCATAAAGTTATCCCCTCAAGAAATCTCATTCCATCCTCATAAAATACATCTCTAGGAACCAACACCATCTCAATCCCCTAACTCATAAAATTACAACATATATTATAAAGTAATAATAATTAATTAAGAGAATTAATCCATATTAATCCAATTAGTCATACTTTAGGGACAATTATGTATCCTCCCTGTAACTTCAAGAAATGGGGTATGGATCACTCTTGGAACACCTATGATCTCATTCCCAAACAGAAAACAAATATATGAAGTCAATCCATTAAATTAATTCATCCAAATTTGATGATAAAGCAAAATAAATTACGGCAATGACTCAATAATAATGAAACTACATAAAACCTTATGCATTTTTCCTTCACAAGATTCCTCTAACCATTACACACAAAAACATACCTAAATACGAGAAAACCACCGGCGACAGGGGAGGGGATCCAACCTAGGGTAGGAATTCAACAGGGTCAGGGGAGAAGCCGACGTCGCGGGTGTTGGGGGGAGAAGGGGGGTCAGTAGCGATCAACGACGAGGTCACCAGTGGCACGAGAGGTGGAGCTAGGGTTGGGGCTCGTCAGGGGGAGAGGCATCATAGGGTAGGGGGAGAAGAGCTGACTTAGGTGGGGAGGGGTGGGGAGTATCGTCGTTGTAAAAACATAAATTGGCTTCACGGGGGTTTTTAATAAACTGCCGCTAAACCTTTTTAAAAAAAGGTTTAGCGGTGGTTTTGTAAAATGCTGCTAAAAGATCGCCACTAAAGGCGATTTATATTGTAGTGATGAGAGGGCTTGATATCATGTCCTTAAATTTATGTGTGTACCTATTTCTACTTATTCATGTTCATGATGTTATATGTTTATGTTTATGCGAAAATTGTATATCTTATTCATATGTTATGATTTAATGGTCTATGTTCTCGATTATTTGATGATTCATGTCTTATGAAGTTCTAATATTTATGCCATGATTCACCTTTATGATCTTTGATATAGAGGGTATGATATTATAATGATACAATCATGTTCTCATACACTTATGTTCATGTTATGCTTATATATTTCTTTTATTTACCATTACTGAGAATTTGATCTCACCCCTATCTTATGTTTCCTTTCCCGAGGTTATGAAGAATGGGTTTTAAGTAGAATTACTAATGGGAAGATATTTTTTGGAAAAAATGAATATCATTAACCGAGTTAGAAGATTTTTGTTTTAAGTTTCCAAAGGCACTAAACTAATATGGTCTTTGGGCCTCTTTTTTTGTAATGTATTAAGTGTTATGCAAAAGTGATTTAATGTCTATGTACATTTAGACTGGGTTGTTATAAAGGGTATATGATTTATTCAACAATTTCCCCAATCAATCGATTTATGTAATCTAGTTGAACACCATTAAATCAAATAAATACAAAAAATAGAGTATTCAAAAAATAAAGGCATTTTAAGAGAAGCTAAACCTATTTAGAGTGGATGGTTGGGAAAGAAAAAGGCAGTGATGGATCATTAATATTGTAGAAAATAACATTTCATAGGTTATACATTGAATTTTTTTTTGTTGTAACATTTTTAGAATATACTCAATCCAAAATTAAATATATAGAAATATGTTTATGTAGGTGAAAAACACTTTTATGAGAAATATAAAAATCACTTTAGAAACATAGAATATCCTTGGCCTCTTAAAAATTATCTTTATAAAAAAATATATTTTACAAAACAGAAAGGATTATAATTTCTTTTATAAATCATGAAATTTTATAGAGGAAGTTTCATAGAAAAAGGAAAAATAACATAATGGCATGTTTACATGGAAAATATTTAAAAAATATTATTTTCACACATTGATGAAAAAACCTATAGTAAAAATGATAAAAAAATTAAAAATATTTAATGAATTTTAAATTAGTATAAAATAAATCTTAATCAATTATTGGGGAACTTATAAGTACATTCACAAAATATTTCAATGAATACAAACATATTAAAGGGAGGCTCCCAACCAAAAAATACAAGATGTGGTCAGTTTCACTTATAAGAAACACTTTGGGTAATATATGAGTCAAGATGAAATGAAATTTTTAGGGGAAATGTAAAACCTAATTAATAACCAAAGAAAACAATGGGGGGTTTTATAAAGGATTAAAATTTCCCATATGGATTATCTTTTATAAATTATCTTTATTTAAATATATGATTGGTAACTAAACCCTTAGAGTTTGAAACCATTTTAATCAAAACCCATTTAAAGATATATATTTGAATTGAACTTAAAATACCATGAATAAAAGATAATTCATGATATAACATATAAAATTATTAGTGTATATAGAATATAAAAAACATGTTTTGTAAAATCAAACATGTCTCATGGATTTTAAAATGAGACAAAGATACCCTTGTGACCTTGGTCTCCTTTAAATCAAAGGCCATTTAAATAAAGAAAATGATATGGATATTTAAACTCTGTAAATTACATAAATATGGTAAAACAAATTTATTAGATAGTAATCACATGTTATCAAATATATGATGGTTCATAATATGAAATATGTATCAATAAATTAAATTTGATACAACAAACCCCTTACCTTAATTCCTAACTACCACTAAAGTTATTGAATGACATTTATAAAAAAATATCCTATTAAACTATTTTATAACCTTATTAAAATATAAATTTTTTATAAACTTCATTTATTATTATTATATAAATGTATATTAGTCAGTAATTATCTATTTTCAATATCAGGTATGTGTAATATTCATCGTTTGGAACTTGTTTGCTAACAACGATATTGTTATTCATTCTTCTCACAAATTTCATCATTAATAAATTATAAAATTTATTGAAATAGATTATTTATAATTATTTATAATTTTATAATTTAATTTTATTAGAGTTTCAATTAATATCCTTAATGATGAAATCAGAGATGAGCATGTTTTGGTTATTTTTAATGAACAATAATTGGTATCATAATGAATGGGTTTTATATTAAAGATACCATTAAAGTACCAAAATAAAATAATTATATATTAATTTTTATCATATATTATTATTAATTAAATTCTCATAGTAATCCATGATAATATTTTATATCATTGTTCAAGTAGGTGGTTAGACTAACCCAAACATGAACGTACCATAGTCGATGGGTGAGTATGGCTATAAAAGTTGTTTATTTGGGAATAATATACTTATTATAGAAGTTTTGATGATATTATTTAGATATTTGTAATTTCATGATTCACATTTGAAGATATTTTAATAAATAATAAATGAAATAAATGAAAAATGAGATACATTACTTCATGGAGACGGTATTCTGCACGTATGTGTGGTTAACATTTTCATTTCTCAAATAATGGGATAGAATGAAGGTATATGATAAATTATTATTTTATAATTTTAATTGTGAAATAATCAAAAAATTAATTCCTAAAATCTATATTTGTTACAAACAATGATAGGGGTGATGAAAAACGATCCACATCACTTTTTCTAGGTGGTAGTGCACATGTACACACGATCGATGTTTTTTTCTTAGTGAATGGAAAAGATTGAATAATGGTTGAGAAATTAATATAACAGAATTTAATTATATTAATAATATTAATGTAAATTATATTAGTTTGGGTATAATTTTTTTGGAATATGAATATTAAGAATAAAAGACTAAGGAGTATGAAATACTCACGTTGAGAACATGGGGTTTCTCTTAGAAATATCTTTGGAAATGGAGGCCTTAGGATAACTAATTAAGAGAAGAGGATTATAAAATTTATATAGGATTATAGTATGAGAAAAATTATATATTTTATGGATGAAATTATAAATTATAGGTGTATCATGAAGTCATGTAAGTGATCCCCTTCCATAAGTGAAGAGAAGGTTAATTTTGGAAGTAACCATTACATTTCAAAAATGGTATGCCAATATTCAAAATTCAAAGGATAAAAAGGTGTAAAATAAAGATGATTTTCTTTAATATCCATTTCTAATCCAAACACTTATTGACACGTTTTTTAAATGTTTTAGGTTTTTACACTTAGTAAAACTTTTTTTTACCATTTTTTACTTTTATCACGATAACTAATGTTTTTAAAATCGATAATTAATTTTCATGAACAAAATAAAAAAATTATCTTATTTAATAATTTTAAAATAGATATTTTAAATATTAAAATCATCTTATAAAATAAAATCTATAAGGTTTAGAAAATTTATATTCATAATTAACGCACATGATGTGTAAAAATAGTTTTTAGTAAAATTATGTTTTTAATATTAAAATTTATGTATAAGTTAAAATTATAAATTTTATTAATTTCCATGAAATTTATTGGTTTATTATAATTTTTTTGTCTTTAAAAAAATCTAAAAATTAATTTTATCATAAAAAAGTTTTATTAAAAGGCAAGACCAAAAATTATTTTTAAATTGAAATAAATTATTACCTAAGTTTTAAAAATTAAACACAGGTTTTATAAGTTTATAAAAATATAAAAAAATAAATATTTTTAACCTTTAAATAAATATTTTATTTTTTTAAATTTGTAATAAATTTACAGGTCTTTTTATATAATGATAAATTCCTAAAATTTATAATTTTTGAAAAAAACTATATTTTTCACTATTATCTTAAAAATCAATTATTTTAGAAAAATCACAAAAATTTATACTAAGTTAATATTGAAATGATTATTCCAAAAAATATTTTATTTTTTTAAAACAAAAATTTCCAAATTTAGGAATTTAACTTTTACATAAAAACCAAAAAATATAGTGATTTTTTATAGGAAAATAACATTTAAAAAAATTAATCATTCTTACTTTTATTTCATATAAATTAATAATTATATTGGTGTCAATATATTATTAATATAAAAATATATATTATTTATAATATATTTATTTTATATAAATAAAGTGCACAAAAAGTTATTTTTAGAAAAAAAATGCATTTTTAAGAATAAAATAATCTTACTAATTTTATCATTGCATTAGTAAATATTATTTCATATTCTACAAAATACATGTGATAAATAACTTACCACATTAATATTTTTTTGATTATATCATCCTAATTTCTAGTTACATATCCCCTTAATATATCCATATAATATCTAAGCATAAGGTAAACTCTAATGGAAGTTGTAGGTGGTGATCTTACTAGCAAGGATCTTGTGAAAATTTCCACATGCTTGAATTTCTCTTGCATAAGATTTCACCCATACCTTAATTTTCAGATTTTTGGATTTTGATTGTGTAGCACCCACTATGTCATTGTGTTTTCTTATTTTATATTATTTTTTGATTTTTAGGTTAATTTTAAGTTTCAATGGAATTTTTTCTTGAAACTTTGAAATTTTAGAGGTTTTCCCTCTATGCATGGACAATGTGTACAGTTTGAAGGAAAATCATGCATTCACCCTTGCATGTAATTAATTTTTAACTCAAATAGTTGGGGTTTCATGGGATTTTCCCAGTTAATCCCAAATCATGTGAGTTATAAGAGTAACCTTGCAGGTTCACTGTGAGTATGGATTAAGGTGTACGACTTATGCACAAATAGGTAAAACATGTGACAAGCATGCAAATCACATATGTTTCTTGGTAGTTCCAATTATAATAGTTTGATCATGAGTTTTCCAACCATGTGGTACTTAGGGGAAAATTTTTAGGGTGGGGTTTTCCAAGGAAGTGCCTTGCAGACGGTTAGCTGACGAGTTGGAAGATCATGCAGCCTAATGATGTATTTAATTAGTTTTTTTTAAATTTTTATGTTTTATTTTTATATTTTTAATTCCCTTTCTTTTTTAATCCTATTAAATAAAAACTCTCCCTCACCTCACCCCTTTCTCATGAGACACCCCCTAGGCCACTCTCCACTCTCACATAATGCCTCTCCCTTGTAGACTCCTCCCGTTATAGGGATTACACCCATATTTCTTGAGGATTCTCAATCGAATACTCAAGGTAAGGTTTTTCTCATATTTTTATCCTTTTTTTGATATTTTTTATTTTCCTAGTGGCCCCTCCAACTTGGTCAAACCCTAATCAAATGGGGTTAATCCTAATTTTGTGATTCTTCCATTTTTAGGGTGTGAGATGTGTCTCCTAGGTCTCCTTTATGCGTGTTTGGACATCCACCACTGAAGGTGATGTATTTCGGCCCATTTTGGCCCACCCACTCTTGTTTTGAGGTAGGGGTTTCATTATCATCTCTTTTTTATTAAATTCCATTAATTTATTATTATTTTAAAATGATTTTTATTTTTAATTATTCCTATATGTGTAACCCATTAGGGGAAAATTTGATATAAAATTATATTTTAAACCTTTTCATGGGATGTGAGCCCATGCCATGTGCTTATGAAAATGATTTGTTTTATTTTAAATAATTATTTTGGGTTTTAAAGTGGTGGTGAGAATAGGATTGATGTTTTAATTAATTTTATTGAATTGATGTGGATTTTAAACCATATATTGGGTGTTTTAAATGTATTTAATTGTTAAACATGGGATGTGTAATTTTAAAGGGGTGAGTTAACCAATGTTGGATTTATTTTGAAACTTATTATGGATTTGAATTTTTTAATAGGTGATTTAAAAATGGGAAGAGTGTGTTACCATTTGAGTTTCAAATTTTTTGATGAAATTTATTAGAATTAAAATATTGTTTAAAATCAATGGACTGTTCATTATTTTATAGAAATGATTTTTTATAATTGATTTGATTCCCTCTTGATACTCTTCATGATTCTTTTGGACCATAGGGGAATGTGACCCCTTATGGGGATGTTTGTTTTATTTCATTGCATGTGTTGTTTATATTTTCCAGTTTTGGGACTACCTTTGTGAGGGTAAGAGGTGATGTGTGAATTGTTTAAATATTTTCACCTTGAGTGAAGGAATATTTAATTGTTCTCACCTCCATTTTTATTATTCATGTGAATCCATGTAGCTAAGTGAGAGTCTAGAATTATGCTTCACTAGGTAGCCACACACTATTAGAGTCCCCTCTAGTTAGTGATAGAGCTAGATGGGGTGTTCCATTCTGATGACACTGGGAGAAGGATAGTCGGGTGGTGGTATTAGGATGAAACAGAAACTTGTTGGATGGTCTATTCTCCTACATCTAGGAAAGTATAATATTAGGACCTAGGGTATAGCTCATAACACTAGGATCCTTCGTAGGATCATTTAGGGGATTTAACGATTTATTCAATTGTATCCCCTTATTCTTGAATTTTTCCTTGGCACATATGTACTTTTCATTTGTTTCTTATTATTATATGAATTAATATGGTGATATTTTATTGTGTTCTTTATTCCTTATTTTTTTGGTTTTTATATTAAATTCTTTAAAAAGGTATTGTGGAATATTTTTTAAAGAAGGAAAATGTAATATTTAATATAATGTTTTTTTCAAACTATTTTTAGAAATGATTTTGAAAATTATTTTATTTCTAGAAAAGTGGAAAATGTTTAGTTTTGAAACTCCAATTGTGTGTGAGTTTTGAAACATTTTTTAGACGTTGTGCCTGGTTTTATATATGGTTAATTTACAAACTTATTTTAGAAAACCATGTGGTAAATTTTAAACTAATTTGAGTATTAAAATTAGTATTTCTAAAAAAGGTGCTATGTGTGGATTTTAAAGTATGACATAAAAAATGTTGTTTTGTTCAAGGAGTTTATGCCAGGGAAAAATAATTTCCAAGATAATGTTACCATTTATAAAAAAATCTTAAAAAAGAGTTTTTTAGTACACATGTTATGTGCTTTTGTTTATTTTAAATCTTTATATAATTTTTTTTACATTTATATTTTATTTCAAACAAGAATTATTATGATGTAATGTCACGAGCCATCCCATGGGGCACGTGCTGTGATTAACCCAAGCCTACCTTTCATAGGGCAGGGGCTTGAGACTAGAACCGGAAAGGCATATCCATTAACATGAAGGAATTGTATTTAAACCTGTACAAACACACAAACTGAGAACACAACAAGAAGCAACCACAAAGTAAACTACTGTAGTAAAAAGTATACAAAAATTAAATGGGATGGAATATAAGCCCAAATGAAAAGTACAAGTACAAATTAAAAGAGAAAAATAGCTCCTAGATCATCCACCGATGATCTAACCTGAAGAGTAGGTACAGCTCACGATCAGTAGTCACTACAGCACATCATGTAAAAGGTCCACCTATGAACACGGTCCTGTCCTAGCTCCCTCAGCCTCGATTAATGTTTTCCATCATTTTCACAAGACACAAAAAGGTGTGGCCATAGCCCATGTAGGGGTGAGTATAATGATACTCAGTAGGGACCTCAAGGCCCCTAAAGGTCTCCTAGTGTTCCACAAAGGAAAAACCACAAAGCAAGACCTTAATCACAAAGCACAGATCTGTCAAAAACTCTACTTAGGTATATGACCATAAATATACTTCTGTTATCAAGATATACTCATCTCACACATGAGGGAATATTACCAAAAAGGTAACACCATTAAGATAACACCAGGAAGTTAAAAGTACCACATAGGTAACACCGGGAAGATAATACCATGAAGAAAATACCACGAAGGTAAAAGTACCATACAATTAACACCAAAAAGATAATACCATGAAGGTAAAAATAGAACATAGGCAACACCAGGGAGATAACACTAAGAAGGTAAAAGTACCACACAGGTAACACCATAAATATAACACCACAAAGGTAAAAAACTCATCTCGCACTAGGAATATAAGTAAGGCACATAAGTACTAATGATTAGTTGAGAATCTAGATCATCTTATTATGTTGAGAGGCACTACTTATGATTATATGGAGTTTGACCCACACATGATCGATAGGTACTAACCTCCGCAATGAACCACACAGGATCTGACCTACTCGGAGTCGATAGGTACTAACTCCCACAATGACCCACACTGATCTGACCCACACATGATCGATATGCACTGACCCACATAGGATTGCTAAGCACTAACCCACATAGAATCTAACGCACATAGGATCGGTATGCACAGACCCACACAGGATCGCTGAGCGTTGACCCACACAGGATCGGTGCTGACCCACACAGGATTGCTCTGTACTAACCTCCATATTATTTGTCTCCAATCTCCGCCTCACTACCAGCCACTGGATTCCTGCTCGTAGTATGCTTGATTATGGAAGAACCACTCCTCAAGACACCATTTGTACCTCTAATTCCAAAAATTTCCATGAATATGTATCCCAAAGTACCTTCATTTCATAAGGATTCCAACACGACAGACGACACTTCAATTGGACGCTCGGTCTGTGACTTATAAGAATTTTATTTCCAAGGGCCTGATTGGATTAGGGTTTGATCCAACCTAGACACACTCTAACTTTTTCCAAAACTCAATTGGAGCATACCAGAAGGACCACCTCTTCCTAAGGGTTTTGGTGCTACAGACAGTTCATCAAATGGACGTCCAATCTGTTAGTTACATGCCTTTCTGTGAAACGTGGGTGATCACACCTTGGTCCAGCCCAGCTCATTCGATCCCATTGGAATATGACAAAGGGAATACATCCCAAAAGGGATCCCAATTCCACTAATGGTGTGTCTAATAGACACCTGGTTCGTCAGTTACTGGCGTTTCTTTATTCGGGGACCGGTTGGGTCTGGGCACAGTTCGACTCGGTCAGGTCAGCCCGACGCAACAGGTCCCGGGGTCTACCTAAACCCACTCAGATCTGGCCCACTAAGGGTTAGCCTAGTTTACTGGTTCCGACTCATCAGGGTCGGCCCGATTCGGTTTGCGGGCCCGGGCTGTGGTTGGTCCGGACTGTCCTGTGGGGCTCGGCCCACCCACGTTGGCCCACTGGGACGTGAGTTTGGCCCGACCCACTGGGCCGTGGGTCCATCCCAGCCCACTAGGAAGGTACGATCCACTAGGCAGGTCCTGCTCACGTCTAGCCCGGTCCACCAGAAGGTGGACCAGTTTTCTCAACTGGCCCCGCAGGTGCGTGGCCATTTCGAACAGCCGGTGGGGCGCTGCCCCACCATGCAATGATCGACCATTTTGTCCAACTGAGGGTCTTCCAACCTGATGAGGCATTGGTCCGTTCTGCTCTCCACCTGCCATGGATTCGAGCCACAACCTCCTCCAATGGCGGGTGACGGTGCACCGCTCTGCCTCTGTCTTCCACAGCCAGCTCGAGCCGGCCGCCTTCCTCACCCACTGCGGCTTTGGCCGCAACACTTACCCACTGACACCGCGTGACGACATGCTACACCACCTCTATGGCCGACCAGTGCTGGTTTCTCTGCTAACCTCCGCATCATAGTGTCATGACCTCATCCTACAGCACACGACGGTGCACCTCCTCCATCGTGGCTGGCTGGTGCCGCCGCACCGGCAGTTTTTCACAGAGAAATCAATGGTAAACAAGGTTGTAGAGGGTTCGTGATTTGTTCATTTCACCCCCGCCCTCCGCGTCAGCTTGAAAACATGATCAAGTAATAGGATTCAACAATAAGTTTAAATTATAACAAAAATAAATCCCCAACTCAAGATCATTGGAGAACGTCTACGACTGAGGAAGAGTCAGCGTTCGTCGTCCCCGCAACAAGCCTCCAAAAATGCCACTCAAACTTTGTCCTTTAGTTTGTGATTCGGTGTCACTCGTCACCACCTGATAGAATCGGCTTCATCCTCCAAGTGATTGGTGTCACAGTAGTTTTTTAGAACATTGTCGCTTGGTGAAGCTATGCCAATATCTCTTCCCAAGCTCCATATAAATAGGAGAGGAGGATGGTGAGTAACTCCCATGGAATTAATGGGGGTTCATTTAACAAGAACCTTCCTAATTAAAATGACACTGTTATAAAGGATTTGAGGAGTCAAGCAATTTAATGGCTTGACACGTCGTTGGTCCCGCCACTGCCGCTTGTCCGTTGGAGGAAAAGAAAGAAATAAATAAAATAACAAAGTTATTTTATTATTCTTTTAAAAGTCCAAAATCTAACTTTTTCTCTAGAATTACTACGATTGAAATGAAGCCTCCCTTAAGGGAATCCCGACATTGTGGATTCAATGGTGCACTCATATTTTTAATCTAAGCAATGAGTCAAAAAGATATAAAATTCCGCCTGCATGTTTAATGAACGCACCTTAAAAAAGTTCAAAAAATTATTAACAGTCACCCTCGACTCATGCCAGTCGAGGTTAGGCTCTGACTAAAGGAAACAAGTCCCAAAGAACTCTACGGTACTCTCATATTTTTAATCCAAGTTACCATTTAGAAGTTATGGATTTTAACAATAAAATAATTGTTAATTATTTTATTTACGGTAAAAAACTAACTTCCATAGTTGGCCCGCTCCGACCAATGTTAGTATCTGCCTAAAGAAATAATACCCTCATGAGCTCAGTGATGGTCTCATATTTTTAATACAAGTTACTATTCATGAGTTATAAGCATTTGAAAAATAAAATAACTTTATTTAATTATTTTATTTACAGTTATGCCATTTTTAGGTTTTCTCAACGAAGGCCTGCGCTGACTAAACTTAAGTCGCGCCTCGGGTAAACCTGCTATCCTAAAAACAACAGTGCCCTCAGATTTTTGATATGGGAACCCGTTTAAGATTTATTTCATTTTTTCAGGAAAAAAACTCATGCACGCTATTTTAAACTTAACATTTTTATAGATCATTCTGGGCACTCCTGGCCTCAGAATCACACGCCGTCAAATTATGCGGTCTCAAAATAATTACATATAATTTAAAAAAATATACCTAAATTCCAAGACATTTAAATTCTCCCCACCTTAGGGACTTAAATCACTGAAAGACAAAACAAAGGAAAATCAAATAAATGAAGGTACAGAGAATGAATTTGTGCCTCCCGCTCCCATGTGCTCTCTTGGAGGTTCCTGGGATTCCACCAAACTCACACCATAGGAATCGACCATCCATGATGGACTTAGTCCTATAAATCCTCTATCTCCACTAAAACTTTGTAAAATTAGCTCCATTATCAAAGTTCAACTCGCCCAAGTTGAAAACGTGTGATGGATCATGCACACATCTCCTCAGCTGCGACACATGGAAAACAATATGCACCCAGTGCATCTATGGGGGAAGAGATAGATGGTATGCCACCTTTCCCACTCTGTTGAGAATATAGAAAGGTCCGATGGACCTCATAGGTAGCTTACCGCCCCAACCAAACCTCCACAATCCTTGTCGGGGTGAGACCCATAGGAGACATGGTCTCCCTCCTCGGACTCCAAGGGTTCTATCTTCTATCGGCATAAGACTTCTACCTGCTCTGTGTAGTATTCATTTGATGAAAATTAAGGCATCATGATACAAACTCTTCCACTGATTCCTTCATCACTGGCCACCATTAGTGATGTCGAAGGTCTTGTTACATATTTTCCACTCTAGGATGTACCGTTAAAGGGGATGTATGGAACTCCCTCAACACCTCCTCCCGAATTATCATTGGTACCATAGTGCATCCTCTGAATAGAACAACGTGCTCCCCACCTTTAGAAAATCATTTAGGAGACTGTCTTGAGGATATCTGAGCACGTCAGGCCTCGTTATCAATATCCCAAGATGTGCCTTCTGAACTCACTAAAGAATTGGGGGAGTGACAGTCATAGATTGAAGGTAAGATGATCCATATTTATCCATGAAGGATATCCATAGCGCGACTACCTTCTTTGACGCCTCACTCAGTAGCTAAAAACCAGACCTCCTGCTGAGTGCGTCTGTTACCATGTTCCCCTTCCCAGGAGTATAGACTATATCAAATTCATAGTCCTGGAGGAACTCTAGCCATCATTTCTATCTCATGTTCATGTCCTTCTGTGGAAGGATATACCTGAGACTCTTGTGATCAGAGTAAATTGTAAACCATTCACCCATCAAGTAGTGTCGCCACATCTTCAGTGGAAAGACCACTGTTGCTAATTCCAGGTCATGGGTAGAGTAGTTATACTCATGTTGTCTCAAATTTCATGATACATAGGAGATCAATACCCTATTATGAATCAGAAAAAACCTATTATAGTCTCTAATGCATTACAGTAGAGTACATACCCACGCCCTCTTCTAGTGTCCTCAAGATGGAGGCAGTCGTCAGTCTCTGTCTTAGCTCCTGAAAGCTCTGCTGAAACTTCTCCATCCACAGGAAATACTCCCCCTTATTTTTAAAATATGACTAGGGTGCCTCTACCCTGGATAATTCTGGTACAAAAATCTCTGGTAGTACCCATCCCAAGAATAAGTCCCTCTCCCTTCGGAGTGGTAATCCTGGAAACATCTTTTGAAAAGATGTCCCCACACTCTGCCACTACTGTTGGGAACTGAAAACTCAAAACTTCTGCTTCTGTGAGGGTAAGGCTAGCCAAATAAAGAGTGATCATTTGCACCCTCCTATGCATGAGTTTATATTATTCTACCTGGGTTTCCTTTTTCACTGACCAAGGAAAACCCCACTCCAATGATATAGATATACTATATCCTTTTTGCCTAAAACAATCAATTTGAGTATGAACCTTGGATGTCTAGTACATCCCCCAACTAACTTTGTAAGTCCTCGATGCAGCCACCAAGAGATTCCAACCTAAACTCTCACCTCAAGGTTCATATCACACCATTAACATAAGTGTGATTATAGAGTCACCTCCCAATGGCATCTTTAGATGTAAGGGTCAAGTGATCAGTTTAACTAAAAACTCTAGGTCTTGAACAAGATTCGTGGTAAGAAGGAATGATTGGTACATATGTCTATTAATATGGAAGACATTAGTAGACACATACCATACTTAAAATCATTCCTAGAGCCCTTGGTCACACTCCTTGACCGCTTGCAGTTACTCCCTCCCCTTGTCCCCTTGCTCCCTGAGTCTGGTGGGAACCACATTGGGGTGGCGGTTGTAACATGTCTAAACATATACCACCTCATGCTGCTCTCCTAGATCCACTTCCACATCTGATACCCTGTATATTCATCTTTATCTACAACTTTCTCTTTCTGAAACATTTTACACGCCCAAGTCTCTGAGACTGACATCAGTTTCTTTCTTTCCCACTGCTAACATTCACTGGCTGTATTTGGTCATCCAAAGAAAATTAAACCAAAAAGGTTCTCTCTAGTGACCTAACATAAGTAGGAATTCATAGAGGAATAGTGATAGCTCAGATGTCCCTAAACACACCTCGATCGGAGGTCCGATCCCTGATGCACTGACCATACTATATTCATCGAGTACCTGGGATGGTCAGTATGCCTTGATGAATACTCAGCTACTGACATGTCATCCTACCAAAGATGTAGAAGCTTTATGGAGCACTCACACTTTAGATTTTTATGGAAAGATAACCCCTTATCTAAGAAAGATTATCAATCTTGTCTACAGAAAAGTCACTATTTCACAAGATCAGGGTAATTTAAACCCTTTTATCATCCTACTGAGCCATATAGAAGGCTCTCTACTAGAACCACCATCTGATTGAATGGTGCCCTGGCTAGATGGAAACTCAACCACCTCCTTAAGACAGTTCTTAGACACCTGTGAGTTGGGCTCACCTTGGATACTGAGGGGCATCTGATGCTAAAACACGTGTAAGGAACTAATCCTACATGTGTCCTCTATTGGTACCACTTGTTGTAACTACCGACCAACGAGCAATGATATAGTTGGAACACTACCCGAAGGTACCATCTTGGGAAAAGATCCATGTAATAAAACTTATTCATCCTATGAACCATCCTCATGGTCACACATTGGGAAAGACTAGTAGTTATGATCACCATATACTCTATTGGTGTCTCAACTAGGTGGAAAACCCTTGCCACAACCTCCATATAGTCCTCAGCTGCCTTGGAATATATATCACCTCGAAACCTCAAAGGACTCTTCCGCTGGAACTCATGCAAAATGCTCAATCGGCATGCACCCTCTGCCAGTACGGCTGGTGGTACTACTGGTACACCACCCGAAGGTGCCAACACAGTAAGAGGGCCCTGCACCAAAGCCTCATTGCTCGGTGGGCCATCATCATGTACTCTATTGTGAATCTTATATAGATGTCTACATGGCAGAATCATGATAAGGAATAGGTGTTCCATGATCATTAAGTTATACCTGGTGAGATGACTCCAAAGAAATCAAGGAAAAATATTTCTAAAACACACACAATCGGTGTTTTCGTGCACCGAGTCAGAAATCAGAATTCAGGGTCCTGGTGTATGGATACTTTGTCCGCCACACCAACAATAGATTTCCTAAACTGAAAACCACACTCATAACACTCAACACTATTGCCACTTTGAAAATATCAGAGTCCCAATTCTTTGGTAGAACCGACTCCTCTGATACCACTTTGTCACAAACCGTCCCTAGGGGCCCATGCCTTGACTACCCCAAGCCCACATTCCATAGGCCAGAGGCTGGAGACTAGCACTGGAATGAGTATCCCTTAAAGGGAAGGAATTTCCTCTAAACCTGTACAAACACACAAACCAAGAAGAAAACAAGAAGAAACCATGAAGTAAACTGCTGTAGTAAAAAGTGTATAGAAAGTAAATGGGCCGAAATACAAGCCCAATTGAAAAGTACAAGTACAACTGAAAAGATAAAAACAACTCTTGGATCATCCAACAGGGATCCTACCTAAAGGGTAGGTACAACTCATGATCAGTAGTCATTGCATCACGTCACGTCAATGGACTAGATTTAGGCACAATCTAGTCCTAGATCCCTCATCCTCGATCAATGTTGTCCGTCGTTTAGAAAAGACACAACAAGGTGAGGGTATAGCCTATGTAGGGGTGAGTATAAAGATACTCAATAGGGACCCCAAGACCCCTAAAGGTCTCCCAGAGTTCCACAAAGGAAAAACCACAAAGAAAAACCTCAACCACAAAGCATAAAGCAGTCAACAGCTCTACTTAGGTATATTCCCATACATATACCTAAGTTATCAAGATATACTCATCTCACACATGAGGGAAGATTACCACAAAGGTAACACCATGAAGGTAAAAGTACCACATAAGTAACACCATGAAGATAACACTATGAAGGTAAAATTTCCACATAGGAAACACCACAAAGATAATACCACGAAGGTAAAAGTACCACACAGGTAACACCACAAAGATAATACCACAAAGGTAAAAGTACCATATAGGTAACACAACAAAGATAATAACACAAAGGTAAAAGTATCACATAGGTAACACCACAAAGATAACACCATGAAGGTAAAATTACCACACATGTAACACCAAAAAGATAAAAAAACGAAGGTAAAAGTATCGTCTCACACTAGGTATATAAGTAAGGCATAGAAGTACGAATGATTAGTCGAGAAGCTAGATCATATTATTCTGTCAAGAGGAACTACTGCTGATTATATAGAGTCTGACCCATACAAGATAGATAGGTACTAACCCACACAATGACCCACACATGATCCGACCCGCCCGGAGTTGATAGGTACTAACCTCCGCAATGACCCACATAGGATCTGTCCCACAAAAGATTGGTATGCTCTAACCCACAAAGGATCACTGAGTGCTAACCAACATAGGATTTGAACCACATAGGATCGGTATGGGCTGACCCACATAGGATCACTGAGCACTAACCCACACAGAATCTGAACCACACAGGATTGGTACTGACCCACATAAGATCGCTCGGTACTAACCTCCATATGATCTGTCTTCAACCTTCACCTCAATCCCAGCCACTGGATTCCTGCTCATAGTACGCTTGATTATGGGAGAACCACTCCTCAATCCATAGGTCGTACCTCAACCACCACAAATCTCCATGAATAAGTATCCCAAAGGACCATCTTATCGTAAGGGTTCTAATGCAACAAATTGCGTGTCAATTGGACGCCTGGTCTGTGACTTATAAGCCTTTAGTTCTGAGGGCCCAATTGGATTCGGGTTCGATCCAATCTGGCCACACTCTAAATTTCTCCCAAACTCAAGTGGAGTATACCAAAAGGAGTGCCTTGTCCTAAGGGTTCTGGCACCATAGAAGATTCATCAAACGGATGTACGGTCTATTAGTTACACCACTTTCTATGAAACGGGGGTGATCGCACCTTGGTCCGGCCTGGCTCAATCGGGCCCGCCGAAATATTCTAAAGGAACCACTTCTCAAAGGGGATTCCAACTCCACTGAAGTCATGTCGAACGGACACTCGATTCATCAGTTATAAGTGTTTCTTTATTTGAGGACCGGTTAGGTCTAGGCCTGGTACAAATCGGTCAGGCCGGCCTGACGCAATTGGTCCTAGGGTCTACCTGACCCCGCTAGGGTCTGTCCCACTAAGGGTCAGCCCAGTTTACTGGGTCCAGCCCATCGGGGTTGACCCGGTTCAGTTTGAAAGCCCAGACCGTGGTTGACCCAGCCCGTCGGGTGGGGCTTGACCCACCCGTGTTGGCCCATTGGGCCACAGGTTCGGCCTGACCCACTGGGCCGTTGGTCCGGCTCGGCCAGCTAGGCGGGTTCTATCTGCTTGGTGGGTCCGGACCACATCTGGACTAGTCTTCTAGAAGGTGGATCGGTCTTCCTAGATGGCCCTGTGGGTGCAGGGCTGTTTCGACCAGCTGGTGGGGCGCTGCCCCACCACGTAATGGTCGGCCGTTTTGGCCGACCTGGGGTCTGCCATCCTGACGCAGTATAGGGCCATGCCTCTCTCCAAAACCTATGGCTTCGAGCTACGACCTTCTCCAATGGCGCGCAGCAGCATGTCACTCCGCCTCCGCCTTCTGCATCCAGCTTGAGCCGGCCGACTACTTCACCCGTCTCAGCTTTGGTTGCGGCCCTTTCCCACTAGCGGCACATGACAACGTTCCACACCACCTCCATGGCCAGATGGTGACGGCCGCTCTACTAATTTCCACAACATAGTGTCGCGACCTCCTCCTACAGTGTGCGATGGCACGCCACCTCTATCATGGACGACCGGTGCTGCCACACTGGTAGTTTTTCACAGAGAAAGAAAGGGTAAACAAGGCAGCGGAGAGTCTGGGCTATGTCGGTTTGTCCCACGCCCTCCGCGTTAGCTTGAAAACATGAGGGAGGAATTGGATTCAACAGTCACTTGAAATTATAACAAAAATAAATCCTTACTTCAAGATCGTTGGAGAACGTCCGCGATTGAAGAAGATTCAGCATTCATTATCCCCGAAAAAAGCCTCCAATGACGCCGCTCAAACGTCATCCTTCAGTTTGTGATTCGGTGTCACTCGTCACCACTCGATGGAACTGGCTCTATCCTCCAAGTGATTGGAATCATGAAACTTTATCATAACTTCGTCGCTTGGTGAAGCCGTTCCAATACCTCTCCCCAAGATCCATATAAATAGGAGAGGGGGAGGGTGAGTAAAACATGTGGAATTAACAGGGGTTCATTTAATAGGAACATTCCTAATTTCAATGGTGCTGTTACAAAGAAATTGAGGAGTCAATCCATTTAATGTCTTGACACGTTGTTGGTCCCACCACTGGCGCTTGTCTGTTAGAGGAAAAGAAAGAAAGAAATAAAATAACAAAGTTATTTTATTATTATTTTAAAAAGTCCAAAATATAACTTTTTCTCCAGACTTACTACGATCAAAGTGAAGCCTCCATTAAGAGAATCCTGATGCTATGGATTCAACAACACCCTCATATTTTCGATCTGAGCAATGAGTCAAAAGATAGAAAATGTCTCCTGTGCATTTACTAAACGTACCTTAAAAAAAGTTCAAAAAATTATTAACAATCACCCTCGACCCGCGCCAGTTGAGGTTAGACTCTGCCTAAGGGAAACACGTCCCAACAAACTCAACAGTACTCTCAGATTTTCAATCTAAGTTACTGTTTATAATTTATGGATTTTAACAATAAAATAATTGTTACTTATTTAAAGCCAAAATCTAACTTCCATAGTTAGCCTACACCAGCCAATGTTAGTATCTACCTAAAGAAAGAATACCCCCATGATCTTAGTGGTGGTATCTAATTTTTAATCCAAGTCACCGTTTTTGAGTTATAATCATTAAAAAAAATAAAATAACTTTATTTAATTATTTTATTTACGGTTATTCCATTTTCGGGTTTTCTCACCAGAGGCCTACAATGAATAAAATTAAGTCTCGCCTAGGGTAAACTCGCTATCCTAAACACAACAGTGCCCTCATATTTTTGATCTAGGCATCCATTTAAGATTTATTCCACTTTTTTTTGGAAAACCACTCAAGGCGCTATTTTAAACTTAACATTTTTTTGACGGATCGTTTCAGGTGCTCCGGGCCTCGAAATCATGTGTTGTCAGATTTTACGGTCTTGAAATAATTCCATATAATTAAAAAAATATTATATGGAAATTCAGAGACATTAAATGTAAAATTAAATTGACTACCTAGATTTGGTGGGTTGTGGTGGGCTTATGAGTTATTATATGATCATGCCTATATCATCCTTTCAGTTGCAAGTTCCTGGTTCATCTTCATACAGTTTTTTAAGTATTTATTTATTGAGCTTAGTTTTATTTTATCAAATTCAACCAGCTTTACCTATTACCTATTTTGGTAGGACCCGCCTTTATTTTACCAGAAATCCCAATAAGTTGTCCTTTAATTTTTTTTCCAATTTAGATTTTATTTTTTTTACTATTAAAGGTGTAGTGATATTCTAGTTTCTAAGGATATACATTTTGGTGGGAATATTTTCCTTATAAGAGATGGAGATTGGGTGGTAAGGGATTTTTTGGTGCTCACTACTATTTATTACTTTTATAATTTGTTATTAGGTTATTTTTTCTATTTTTATTATAGTGTGGAAATCTGATGTATGTATGGGCCATGTATGATATTTTTATATATTATTATTGTGAATTTTGCTATAATTATTGGGAAAAACTATTCCCAAGTGTGTTCCAGTGATTCCCAAGCACTAGTTTCCATCCTAGGGGGATCAGGAACACCCTTTAGGCCATTCATAAGACAATTTGGGAATCCTTAGGATGGAAATCTCATATTGGTAAATTGAAAATGGTCTAATATGTTTGGTTTGTTCTTTTCCATAGTATTTTATTCCTTTTGAATACCCTTTTGTTATTTCGGTTTTAGGGTAAGATCGAGTCAGAATTTTTCATTAGAACTTGAGAGGTAGGTATATGGAGTTCCAGATAGCTCTTTCCTACCCTAAGTGTTGAGTTTCCATGGGAATTAGAATATAAATCTTGAGTTTTATATTTTAATTTATTTTCTATTGATGATCAGTTGATCCCTATTTAGTATATTTGAGTTAACTTGGGATTTTATGTGATGTTTTGGGTTAGTATCAAAGAAGGAAGTCAAGATGTGATGGTGTTTTATGGGGCCTAACAAAATATGCAATAATCAAGCACTTTATTTAGGACATGTTTTAGGAACCAATTCGTGATTGGCATATAGACATCAACAATGTGTCCATGTGGGTCACATTCCTACATCCCGGTTGTTTTGATATTTAGAACACATGAACCTTGGATTTCTTGTGTGTTCATGCAATGGGATAGGAGTTATGATTGATATTGTTATACGTTGGCATATTTGGATTTATTTGGAGTCTTGTGTTATGCCTTTGTTATACAACTTTTCTATGTGATGTGAAATTCATTTTTCATGGGTAAAAAATTATTTCATGAGAAAAATGTTTTTGATTTTAAAATAAGTCCTTAGGGATTATTTTTAAAATAACATTGGTTTCCTAACCTTTTTTAAAAATAGTTCATTTCATTTATAAATTTTGGAAAAAAAATTATGCGTGAGTAATTTTTTCAAACTAAATGTGAACTATTCATTATAAAATAGGGTTCCTATTTTAAGGGAAAGAGGTGTTTTCCAAATTACTTTTTCCCTTGGTTTGTGTATTTAAAAAGGGTAAGCGATTTAAAAATTGTTTCAAATGGATATATGTGTTTTATTTTGAAAAAAATAATGGTATTTTGGTTTTGAAACAAGTTGTGTTTGTTTTGAAATTGTTTTTGGAAATGTTTTAAAATTAACCAAATCAATCAAGGGATTGGGGTTTGAATTTTTAAAATGGTTTCTATTTGGTTTTAAATAAAAAAGGAAATGGTAATTTTAAAAATGGATTTCTTATTTTAGTAAATCCTATGTTTTTTCCATTGTGTGTTTTTGGATAGTTTGGTGTGATTTTGGGGATAATAACACACATGGGTCTATGCATCAGATTTTTTAATGTGGGAATACTCCCCCTAGAAAGGTATAACATAAAAGTAGAGTGTTTTTTTTCATATTTCATCCTCATTTTTTAAGATAGCCTAGGATCTGAATGGAGTGGCACATGTGTTTTCCTTTTCATAGAGTTTTGATTTGGGTTATTCTGAGTAAGTTTTTTCCTTGTGGTTATTTAGATATTTTGGGAATGTTTTTTAATTCTTCTTTGGGATGTTAGAGGTTTTATGGATGAGTGACCATCATTTAGTGTATCCTTCGAGTGTTGGGTTGTGTCTATTTTGGAGGAAAACCCATTTTGGGATTTGTGTTTTTGGATTTTACAATAGTTATAGCTTGAGAAATAATATGCCCAATGTTTTCTTAGGTTCTTATTTGGTTTCCCATTGTAGGTGGTGTTTCATTTGGGATTCATTCATGACTCATCTCTTGATGTTTTTGGATGACCTAATATCATTTCTTATTTCAGGTGATATTTGTTTCCTTGGACATCGAAATAACCCAGGGTGCATGTATGAATACTTGGGGTGTAGTGTTATTTCTAGTTGGAATATGGATGCCACCAAGTTGTATTTTATATAATAATTTACATGATATTGTACTTTTAGGAGTTGTATATCAAAAAACCTCATATACCGATTGTAAACCTTAGGTTAGAAACTTTTCTTTTCTTATTTAGGAATGTTTTAATATTGTGATATCATTATTAGTATACCATATTTTGGTGATCCAAATTTTCTACCCTTTAGGATGCTGTTTGGAGTTGTTCCCTCGCTGTGGTTTTGAACAGTTTTTCTATGGATGCCTTAGATTCTGGTGATTTTGCTATATTCCTTTAGGATATTTTAGTCTCATGACTTCCTTTGGTGTTTTTGGAACTGTTTTTTTAGTTGGAATTGTCTTATGGATTTTAGTATCTCCCTTTAGATATTTCCAGAATGTGGTTTCTTAGTGATGTTATCTTGTTTTGAGGAAATTCTTATCAATTATTCCACCATTTTAGTGAATTCCTAACTAGTGTGGAGACTGGTGTTCAATATATTTTTCTATTGATCCATTTCTTATTCTATTGAAGATCATTTTCTCTTTTATATTACTCTTTATCTTGGAAAGTTTCCTTAGAATTCATTCTCTTTTTACCTCTATATAGACCCCATACTTTCTGTGGAAATTATGGTGGTGATTTTTTAACACACACTATATCACCATGTTTTTATTTTATACTATTTTATGAAATTAAATATTTTTTTTAAATTTTCATGGAGTTTTATCCTAATAATTGTAAATTTTATAAGTTTTTCCTCTATTAACATTTAAGGTTATAGGTTTGAAGGAAAACCATCTGGTTATCCTTGAATATAGTTTATTTTGAACTTGAACGATTGGGGTTGCATGAGCTATGTACTGTCAAGACCAAACCGTATGATTTTAGGAGTAAATGTGTAGTTTTTTATATACGTATAGCCTAAGAAACATGACCTTTTCATGTTTAGGTAAATTGTGAGTCAATTCATAGATAACCTTTATGTCTTGGAAGTACTAATTAGCATGGTCGGGACATTTTTTGTCCAACCATACAGAGCCTAGGGGAAACCGTGTGGGGTGGGGTTTTCTGAGGTAGTGTCTTATGCATGGTTGGAAAATGGTTATGAAAACCATACAGCCTAACCATTAGGGTTACCTAGATTTTAAAAAATTTAGTTTTTATTTTAATATTTTTAATTCCCTTTATTTTTAAACCCCTAAACTAACCACCCTTACCCACCTCACCCCTCTCTCACACACTAACCCCCCCCCCCATCTAACCTCCTATATCACATGATGAATCCCCCTTGAGACCTCATCCTATTGAGATGATTCCACCTATATTTCTTGAGGACTATCATCAAAGTCATCAAGGTAATGTATCCTTTACTTCTTGACTCTATTTTTCACAATTTTTATTCTCCATTTCATCCCTCCTAGCTTGGGAAAACCCTAGACAAAGGGGGTTAATCTAGTTTTTGTGATTCTTATATTTTTAGTGTGTGATTTGAGTCTCCTAGGTTGCATTTAGGCATGTTTAGACATACACCACCAAAATCAAAGCATTTTAAACTATTTCTTCTTGCCCACAATTGTTTTTTGGTAGGTGTTTATTTTCCATCACATTATATTACATGCCTTTAGTTACTTGATTTTTAAAAATAATTTTTATTTTAAATTATGTACATATGTGTAACTCATGAGAGGATAATTTGGTATTAAAGTGGTTTTTTTTAAAATTTTCATGGGATGTGAGACCATTCCAAGTGCTTGTAAAAATGTTTAGTTGGATTTTAAAGAATGTTCTTGGTTTTTAAAGTAGTAAAGATCACTATGTGATTTTTTTAAAGAGTGTTATTGAATTAATGTTGTTTTCAAACAAAGTTTTGTTTGTTTTGAAAGTATTTAAATGTTTAAATGTGGGTTGTGTGATTTTAAATGGGTGAGTTAACCCATGTATAATTTATTTTGAAACTTCTTTTGGATTTGATTTTTTTCAAAGGTTAATTAAAAAGGGGAAGAGAAAGTTACCATTTGAGTTTCAATAATATTTTGATGAAACATATTTGAATTAAAAGATTTTTTTAAAGTTATAGACTATTTTTCATTTTATGGTAATGAGTTAGGATAAATTATGTGATTCCCTCTTGACCCATTCATGATTCTTATGGAACATAGTGGCATATTTCTCCTTATGGAGATGTTTGTTTTATTACATTGTATAAATTGTCTATGTTTTTGGTTATGGGGATGACTTTATAGGTATAGGAGGTGATGTGTGAATTTTTTTAAAATGTTTTATCCATGATTTAAGGAATTGTCAATTTTCCTCACCTCAATTATTATGGGTCATGGTTACTAGGGTGACTAACTGGGAGTACAAATTTGTATTGCAGTAGGTAGTCGAATAATACTAGTTTCCCATCTTGTTAATGATAGTGGTATATGGGAAGTTACATTCTAATAAGGTTGGGTATAGTCTAGTCAGGTGGTGGTATTAGGATACAACATACACTACTAGTTTGTTCCATTGAGAGAAGTATACAACAGTCTTATGTTTGGACCTAGGGTAGAGACCGTGCCACTATGATCTTTATTAGTATTGTTTAGGGTATTTACATCATTATAAGATTGTATCCCATGATTCTTGGATTATTTCATTGCATATATTCACTTTTTATTTAATTTTACTTACTACATGACTTGAAATAGTGTTTCCTGATAATGTTCTTTTCACAATCTTTAGAAGTTTCACCCTTTACACCAATTACTTTAGTGAAGTATTATATCATCTTTATTAACAATCTTTGTGTTGTAAGAAACATTTATTGTGTTTATAAATAATATTTTTCTTTCTCATCCAAAATATCATTGAAAAAAATTTACCATCTTCTCAGATTTAGTTATCTTTAAATTTTTCTATTTAATTTCTTCAATAAGTGTAATCATGTTAATATCCTCATCTCTAACTAATTTTTATTCATAAATTTTTAGTTTCATTTCAATGTCACCAATATTTATTTTTTGAGGTCTAATAAGATTTATGATTATTTCCTATTTATTGATCTAATCCCCATTATCAAAATTTATATCTTTAATATCTTTCCTCAACTTCCTTCTTTTTTTTTTGAGTTGAGTATTTTTATAAAATTATTTTTCCAATTTTTCTTTAAGAATCCACTCAAGTTTAGTTATTTATTCACTATCATAATCACTAAATTATGAAATACTTCCATTTATAAATCTATCAAGGAAGATGAATTGATGATGAAATTTATCAATAGACGAGGAATCTAATTTTTTTTCTACTCTAATAAATTATCTTCTTATTATCATAAGGAATTTTTTACATATGTTTCTTTGAATTTTGTGTTCTATATTTATCATTATATTATTTGGACTCATAATCCTCAATTTCATTACTAGGATTTTTTTTGAAAATTTCATTTATTTTCACAATTACAACAATTGGGATAATTTTTATGTTTTCACTTCCAATTTCCCTATTTTAATCTTTTAGAAAGGAGAAAAGAATTGTGTGTAAATATTATTCTTATTAATCTTCTTTTGAATTAATAAATCCTCCTACAACTTCATTATCTCTATTCTTTCACTTTAATAAGTATTTGGAGATAATTTATTCCTCAATTGTTTTCATGAAAATAAAAGTTTTTCCCATTTTATATGACACAAGAATATTTTAAATTTCATCCACAGTTAAATCCTCATGATATTATAAAGAAAACAATTTGGAATGAAATATATCTAGAAAGTTTCTTATCAATTACTTAACAATAGTGGAGTCTTCTAGATTCTCACCAAAACCTCTGATGTTTCTCACAACCTCATTTACTCTTGTAATGTAATAATCAATGATTTATTCATCATCCATTTTTATATCTTTAAATATACTCTAGATTTATTACTTATTTTATTTAACTTTCTTATTTTTTTCATAGACACTTCTTAAATTATACTGAATTTTCTTATTAGTTGTAAACCCCATAATCTTTGTATAAACGTTTTCTGTAAGAGCTATCAACATGGAATTCAGAGATTTTCCATAATATTCTATGATTATTTTATCAGCAAATACCATGGAAACTTTATTAATTAGAATAAATACCACTGTTTATGAATCTCTAACTGTAAGGTTAAGAGTTGTAAGATAGGGTAACATCCTATTCTTCTAACTATGATAGTTTTTCCATCAAAAATAGAAACACCCTTATTGTTTACTAAATTGAAATTCTATATTTATAGAGATGGATCATTCAGAGGGAACATTTCCTTTAATATCAATTATTATTACCTAATATATTGAGATCACTGAGATGGGGGGGGGGGGTGAGTGAATCAGTGATCAATTTTTATTTTATAAGAAAGTTTCTTAAATTATTTTTAAGAAAAATTTATTAAACTCTGAAAACTTTCTTTATTTTTGATACACTCAAATATAAATATCAACCTAACTTTCATATGCAACAAATATAATGAGAATGTAGAACATGATATTTAAAAGTATTGATACAAATACCTACTCTTTCTAAGTTGGTTAGTTCCCCCAACATGGATTCCTTTACTAAATTCTTTCTAGAATACAAAGGAACAAATAGAAAATATTTCTACAACCAAGTAGTCAAATTTATCACTATATTTGTTTATAACCCCCAATTATCCTTTTTGTATACTTATTCCTAGCTAGTTATACACCCTAAAAAACAATACTTTTAGATAACTAGTTATAACCCCCAAATACAAGCTTCTTTATTCTTGTTTTTTGACTCCCATATGAAATTTCTTCATTTCCTCCGTAAGTAATATGGATCAACATCACTTGGGTAAAATATTTAATAAGTTCAAATATTCTTTTGAGATTTTTTTGGTCTTGAAAATTCCTCCAAATCCTCGGAAAATATGAATATGATCAAACATAACTTTCTATAATTTCTATCAAGAAAAATTACTTAGAAAATTTTGGTATGTTCAACCTCTATCCACAAACCTCTATCTAATGGTCTTCATCCAATGTATCAAGTTTGAATTGGTCCTATTCCTACTTCAAATAAGTATAAAATCAACTAGAAAATCCCAAATTCTCTGAATGATATATCTTTATCCTATGGAACTTTGTATGATAGATTTTACTCTAATGGATCTCAATATTATGGGTCTTTCTTCGATAGATCTTACTCTGATGGATCTCTCTTTGATGGGTCTCTCTCTATTGGATCCCACTCTCATGGATCTCACTCCATTTATATCATATTCAACCTAAAAAAAACTTGTTTAGTATCTCAACCTATCAAAATAATTTCAAAGCCACATCATTATACACATATGAACAGTTATAATGTATGAATGTACTATGCTCTCTATTTATAAGCATCCAATATTGGTAAAGGAGGGAAAAAATTATTCTTCCCACTCAATGAAATTAATAAATCTGAATTTCATAGATATTTTAATCATCATTTTGATATTTTCAACTCATCTTAATATTTTTGGAGACTTATCAAATTTTCTTGAATCTTCTCAAAAATTTATCCTTCTTCAAATTTAAAAACTACTCACTAGTCTGATCATTTGAGTCTGATATTTCTTTGTTTGGTGACTTTGATTGTTCTTTCTACCTCAACATAGAATTTATTATAGAGAATGAATCTGATAGAATTAATCATGAAAATATTTTTTGATGTATCATTATATCACAACTTTACAACTTTGAAATCTGCATCCTTTTCTCTTGACCCAATTGAAAATTACTCAATAATCAGTTCACATTCCGTAAATAAAAATTTGTCTGATGAATTTTTTGAATCTAATAACTTATCAGTATGAAATGATCATCCAATGGATTAGAGTCAAAAATTTATTACTACTAATTTTTTATTTAACAAAATTTGTTCTTCACTTCCCATAGTCCAATGTTTGGGTCCATCTGATAGACATTGTACAATAAGTATAGTCCAATAATCTGCATTTGATGAAACTCTGATTCTGATTCTTTATCAGTGTGACTAAAAATAAAAAATTTTATTTCTATAATTCGTTATATTTAGTTAATTTTGATGGATTAGTTCATAAAATTTATCAGTTTGATCAGTGAGTTTTAAAATTAATAAAACTTTAGGAAATTACCATTTTTATATTTCTAACTATTTATGCATCTGGTGCTCCTTGGTCTGATGAGATGCATCCAGAATAATTCAATGTTGGGAACTATGAAAACCTTAATTTATCTTCACTTATACAAATTCAATCTTGTATCATGACATTAATGATTTAATAACATTAAATGATCATAAAAACATCATCAAATTTACTTTGATCGGAACCTATGTTGGATCTTATACATCCAAAATTAGTGTCTGAAAGGTTTTTTCAATTTTTTTTTCTATTTATCCCCATTTAAAATTTCTAACTTTCTATATATTTATTTATTAAAAACAAATACAACGAACAAAACTCAGGCCTCACACTTTAGAGTAGTTACCTCATTGTGGATTTGAACTATTTTTTATGGACACCTCAGACTATATTGTTTTTTTATGGTCCTTCATGATGTTTATGGTCCATTCCTTAATTTGATGTTTTTTGGAACCGGTTCTCTGTGGTTGGCTTTGAGGTATAGAGTTTGGTGATTCCCTTTAGATATTTTGAGAATATGGTGGACTAGTGATGTTATTTTATTTTAAGGAAAATGTTGTCAATTGTTCTACCATTTTAGTTCATTCCCAAATGGTGGTGATATTGTTGTTTAGTCTCCTTTTCCTTAAAGTTTTTTCTTGTTTAGTTGGAGATAATTTTTCTAGAGGATTTCTCATTATCATGGAGAGTTGTTTTAGAATCCGTTCTCTTTTAACCTCTATTTGGAATTTAAAATTTTAGGTGGTAGAAAGTTTTATGGTGGGGAGTTTTTAACATGCATCATGTCACTGCGTTTTTTAAATATTATATTATTTTATGAGTTTGAGAATCATTTTATGTTTTTATGGATTTTTGGCCAAAAAATTGGAAACTTTTGAGGTTTTTACTCTATTCAAGGTTAAGGTACATGGTTTTAAGGAATAATATGTGGTAAACCTTACCTATAATTCATTTTTAACTCATATAGTTGGGGTTAATGGGTTGTGTATGGTTAATCCCGAAATATGCGAGTTCTAAGAGTAACTATGTGGGTTATCTATGAGTCTTTACTATGGCGCAAAACTTATGAATGGTTAGGTAAAACACATGAAAATCATACAGATCACATTTATATCATGGTGGTGAAAATGGGGATGGTGGAGCACATTTATTTCAACCATGAAATGCCCAGGGGAAATCGTGTGGGGTGGGGTTTTCTAGGTAGTTCCTTTCGCATGTTTGGTGCACTGTTTGGTAAACAATGCTGCCTAACCATGAGGTTTACCCGATTTTTTTAAATTTTGGGTTTTATTTTTATATTTTTAATTTACTTTACTTTCTGAACCCCTAAACTAAACACCCTCACTCACCTCTCCCCTCTATCATGTGACACACCCCCTCGTCCATCCCCCCCTCTTACATGATGCCCCTAAAAATCATATTTTTGTGGTGATTCCACCCTAATTTCTTGAGGATTATCAATTGAATCATCAATTTAAGGTATCTACTCCTCCTTTCCTCCCTATTCTAGTGATTTTTCTTCTCCCCATCACCCCTTATAGCTCATTTAAATCCTCAAAAAATGGGGTTAATCTTTTTTTTCTGATAGCTTCATTTTTGGGGTGTGAAATTGGACTCATGGGATTCCTTCATGTGTGTTTGAGAATATTCCACTGTATTTGATGAATTTTAGGATATTTTGATTTTATCGCTACCATTTTGAGGTAGGTTTTTCTTTTTACTTTATTTCTATTATGTGCCAATAATTTCATGATGTTTAAAAATGATTTATCTTTTGAATTATGTCAGTATGTGCCACCCATGATGGCCTAATTTGATATAAAAGTGTTTTTTAAACCTTGGTATGGTATGTGATCTCATTATAAGTGCTTTTGAAAATTCATGGTTTTATTTTCAAGAATTATTTTGATTTTTAAGGTTTTGGAAATCATAGAATTGTAGTTTTAAATAGTTTCATGAATTAAAGTGGATTTTAAACCATGATATGGGTGTTTTTAAATGTATTTAAGTATCTAAACATGGGTTGTGTGATTTCAAAGGGGTGAGTTAACCCATATGGAATTTATTTTGAATTATGCTATGTATTTCAATGTTTTCAATTGTTATTTTAAAATGGGAAGAATGATAACCCGTTTTACTTTCTTTATTAAATGGTTTGAAAATAAAAGCTTATTTTAATGTGATGGACCATTTGAAATTTTATTGAAATGAATTTTCATAAATTATGTGATTCTTTCTTAACCCCCTTCAATATTATTTTAGACCTTAGTGGCATTTGACACCTTATTGTAATGTTTGTTTTAATTAATTTCATTTTCTATTTTTGTTTTCTAGTTACAGGGATACCTTTGTGAGGGTAAGAGGTTATGTGGGTGTTTTTTTATAATGTTTTGTCCTTTATTGAATGAATTATTGATTGACCTCACATCCGTTTTGATTTTTCACAGGAACCTGGGTAGCTATGTGAGATCCTAGACTTATGATGCACTAGGTATCCACACACTACTAGTGCCCCCTCTAGTTGGTTATAGTTCTAAATGGGGAGTTCCATTATGATGAGTCTGGGTGTAGGTTGGTTGGGTGGTGGTATTGGGGAACAATGTACAATGGAAGGTTGGTCTATTGAGTAAAGTATAATATGGTCTCACATTTGGACTTATAGTATATCCCATGACATTATAATCCATATTAGAATCATTTAACAGATTTAAATTGTTCATTGATGGTATCACTTTCATCTTGGATTATTTTTTTGGAACATATTTACTTTCAATTTGTTTTTTATTGTATAAATTGACATAGTAGTGCCTGATTGTGTGTTTCTGTCCATCTTCATGTGGTTTTATTTTAAAATTATTTGAAAATATTTTGAAATATTTTTAAATAAATAAATTGGAAGCTTAAATTTAAAGTTTTTTCAAACTATTTTTATAAGTGAGTTTGGAATGTATTCTATTACATTAAAAATTAGAAAATGGGTTGTCTTGAAAATCCAAGTGTTTGTGAGTTTTGAAACAATTTTTTAATTCATTATGCCAAGTTTTATACATAGTTGGTTTTCAAAACTATTTTAGAAAACAATGTGGAAAATTAGAAACCTCTTTAAGTTTTGAAATAGGTACTTATGAAATAGGTTTTTATGTGTGAATTTTAATGTGTGACAATAAATATGTTGTTTTGGACAAGTAGTTTAGGTAATGAAAAAATAATTTCCAAGTGATTGTTTTCATTTGAAAATAATATTAGAAAATAGTTTTTATCACACATGTAATGTGTTGTGGTTTATTATAAATACTTTTAGAAAATGTTTAATTTTCTAATGTATTTTAAACTAGCATCATTAGGATGTAATATAAAAGAGACATCCAAGATTCAGTGGGTTATAGTGGCCTACTAAGTGTTTATGTGATCACATCTATATTATTATCCAAGTTTTAGGTTCTTGGTTCTTCTTTAGGACACTCATTAATCATTGATTTATTGTTATTAGTTTTATTTTATCATATTTGGTCAGCTGTGTCTATTACATATTTTGGTAGCACCTGCCTTTATTTTCCTAGAATATCCAATTATTATTTAATACTTTCTATGGTTGGAGGTTTAGTGATATTCTGGTGGCTTATTATAGGAATTTTTGTGGGTATATTTTTCTTATATAAGAAATATATTGAGGTGGTTAGTGAGGTTTTTGGTGATCATTTTTTTATTTCATAGTTTTTTTTATTTGGTTTTTCTTTAATTTTTTATTTCAGAATGGATGTTCAATGTAAGAATGGGTCATGCTATATTTTTTTATATTATTTTTTTCTATTTTACTGTAATTATTGGGTAAACTCATTCTCAAGTGTGTTCATGTGATTCCCATGAACTATTTTTCAGCCTGTGGGGATCGAGAACACCCTTTAGGCATGAGAAAGGTTGATTTTGAAATCCCTCAGATGGAATGCCTGAGCCAGTTTATTACAGCTTTGTCTTGGGAAAACCTGAGTGAAGCTACCTCCATCCCAAGCTCAAAAAAATGATCATCATAAGGGATACTTCCACTACTCGATGTCATTTATTTCCATTTTTTGATTTTATAATATGGTTACTTCCTTTTACTAATTTAACATCTATGTTATAAGAGACTATTTTAAAAAATTTATTTTGTTGTATCACAATTTCATTTTAGTTTGGGGTTCCATGTGGATTAAGTTATCAGTAAGATGTTTATTTAATGGAAAATTATATTGTAAAATCTTGGGGTATTACATTCTCCCCCCTTAAATAAATTAGTTCCTCACAATTCTAATAATTATCTACAAATTAAAATATATAAGGGTGTCAAAAAGATAAGTGTGACTCAAGATATAATTTCTATAGATATATCAACCTTCCAAACTTTGGAAATATATCTCTTTCCCTCAAAATAATATTATCTACAATATTGAGTTTTTATCCAACCATTTGAGTCAAGAGTTTATCGATATTTAGTATCAAGATCCATATTTTGTAATTTTATTCTAAAGGGTGTTCATAATTATCCTTTCATTGATAAACCAACATAGGTTAATATAAAATGTAATTTAATTATTCCAATAAATAATTATTCCCCTATGTAGAGAGAAATAATCTATTTCAAAAAATCACATTAAATTTATCCCAATAAAGGATAATAATACTTGCATGAATCTTAAACCCACAATCCTTTAAGAAGATTAATATAATTTGGATACAATAATGATACCACTAGGAGTTTTTATTTTTAATTCAATATCTAATGGTTGGTGAAAAACATACATGATATAATAAATTTATAAATATAGAGTGAAGAAAACTTGAAACCACATAATTATCACTATCAACTTCAATGGTAGTATTTGTATTGGATTTCCATTTTTCCCATGGTCTAGTGGGTTTTTGCTACCAATTTTCATCTTAATCTCTTGGATTAGTGCATTGGTTTCCCTAGTTCCCAAATTCCTCACATATAAAACATTAAATTACTAGTGTATCCTTTGAAATAAAATTAATTTTCCCACTATATAATCTAAAATAATCCCTTTTCCTTGGAAACTTGTTATTATATTCCCATTTTTACCATAGATAAAATATATTTTTGTTACTTTGAGACAATCACCTGGGCGCCTTTTCCCATATTTTAGACATTAAGAAAATTGAATATTCTTTGTTTTATTATATTCATCTATAAAAATTCCATGATTCTCTATCCTTATTTTATTTTTTGTGTTTGGTAAATCAACTAATTTTATGTTGTTAATCATAATTATTTAAAGCGGATTAGGTGTTACCAAAAAAATTATCACTCCAATTCTTATTCCATTAGGTTTCTTGTTTGTACAATATCTACATTGTCCATGGAAATAATTTCTAAATTGGATCCTTAGGGTTTCATCCATTACTAAAACCAAAATAAGTTAATATGAGTGATGAAAATTTAACACTATAAAATAATTATTGTAATATTATTACTTATAAAATTCAACCTCCAAATTTCTTACTCATTGAAATTATTACATTAAATTTTAGCTCAACCAAAATCACTCTTGGTTTAATATAGGTTTATTTTGGTTGGTTTCTTTCATATTCTTTAATCTAATTAATTGTTATAATAAATCCATTAGAATTTATTTAATGATAATGTGTTTAACCAGATCATATCACCCAAGAGTGTCTAGAAAAGTGTGAAATATTAACCCCCCTCACTATGCACCATAGTAAAGATTGAGTTAATACTCAACCAAAAATTTTCAATGTGATTACCCATATGTACATTTATTACACATCTTCATTAGATTTATAGTATAAAAAAGGATTTAAATGTTAGGATAGCCGCACAATATCTACTTTATAAAAACTTTGAGATGTTATCATATTCTTATAATTTTCCCATAGAATTTTCCCTAAGGTTTTCACTAATTTTATTTTATCTTATCATCAAAACATAAAATATTCAATATTCTCATCAACCAAACTAAAGGGTTATCTATAACTTTTAAATTATTATAAACCATAACTTAACAACCCTTAAATTATCCTTAACTAACATCCTAACCTCTAAATTTATCTAAATCATGATTTGATACCAACTATGGTAGCCCATTGAGGTGATTGTCTTGTAATTACATAACATAATGAAAATATTTCATTATAATAGATTACTAAAATATTTTAGGTTTATAAATTTATAGAATTAATAAAAAAAAAATTACCAATAAAACCCATGTATTTTTTAACTATTGGACATTTTCTAATATATAAACAAGTGATTAATGCATAAAAATTCTTCAAAACCTCCCACAAATTAACCTCACATGATACTCTTCTAGACACATCATACATATTGTTTTTCTTTATAAACTATGGTAATGTAAACATAATAAATTTTTGAGCTTGAATACTCAGTAAGGGTAAATATAAGTGCTCAGAATAAAAGATCATATGTGGCCATAAGATAAGTATATATGTATAATCTATATATAAAAAAAGTTATACCTAACAAATAATATATTATAAATCATGTAATAAGTCATGGAATAACTTAAATATACATCATGTAATTTATACATATAAAATAGGCACATACATGAAATATAACATATTCAGAAAATAAAATCAACTTATAAAGGTGGAACAGTCATAATCATAGTTAAACTTGTGAGAAAACTCATTATTCTCATGACTTTGTTAACAAAATTCTTATTTTCATGCAATAGAATTTGAGAAAAACTGATTATTCCCACACATTTATGAACAAACTCATTATTTCTATACCTTAATATTTCATGAGATATCAAACTTATGAATTGGAGGGTGATATAATACCCCACCCAAAATTCATCCATACATATGTTTACCACTTTAATCAATCATTAATTATATAATAAATATACCATGTAAAGAAAATGGGTTTTGTATCCTTTTCAAATAGAATCATATAATAAAAATGCTCATAATTCCATTAATAAACATGATAAATCAAGGAAATATAAATGGGTATCCAACATACTATATAATTTTCTAGATAGAAACCATTCAATAAAGTAGATTGAATTTACACTGTATAGTTAAAGGTTAGATAGTTAGTCAATAGTTTACCCAATAAATTGATATATGTAATCTAGATCAACCCCTTTAATAAAAAAAATGGAAAACACAAAACTATAAAAGTAATAGTATTAGATGAAAATTTATTCCTATTCATAGTGGATGGTTATGTAAGAAAACACAGTGATGGATCAATCCTCTAATATTAAATAAAATTTCATAAGTCATATAGAGAAAAAAATAGTGGATTGTAACATTTTAATAATATATTTGATCAATCATAAAATATTATAAAATATGTTTATGTTGGTGAAAAAAAATTAGGAGCATTTGTAAAGACACTATAGAAATAAGGAATTTACTTAACCTTTTACAAAAATTAGAAAAAAAATATTTTATAAAAAATTTAGAATTATGATTTCTTTTAGAAAAAAATAATATTTAGAGAGTATATTTCCTAGAAATAGACAAAATTGTGATAATATGTGTTCACATGGAAAACATTAGAAAGATATTATTTTCACACTGATGAAGAAATACCATATGAAAAACATTAAAAATTTCTATAAAACATTTTTATGAAATTCAATGTAGTATAAAATTTACCTTAATAAATTATTTAGGCATAGATAAGTATATTCACAAAAGTATCCAATTAATATGAACATGGAAAATGTGGGTTCCCAACCGAATATAAGAGACTGGGTCAATTTTACTTAAAATGAACACTTCAGGTAAAATATGAGTTTAATGGAAAATAATTTTTTTGGGGAAATATAAGACCCCATTAATAACCAATGAAATTAATAAGGGGTTTTAAAGCATAAAAATGCACTATATATATTGTCTTTTAAAAAAAATCTTTATTTGACGATAATATTGGAAAATAAAGCTTTATGGTTTGATTAACATTTTAATTAAAACCCCTTTAAAAATATAGATTTAAATTAAACTTAAAAGACTATGAATAAAATATAATTCATGATATAAAATCTCAAATGTTTAGTGTATACACCATATAAAAAACATTGTACATAAAATCACACATGTCTCGTGAATTTGAAAATGAGACAAAGAAAGCCTTACAACCTTATTATCATTTGAATCAAATGATATTTAAAGAAATAACATGATATAGATTTTAAAATAACATTAATTATATTAATATAGTAAAATAAATCCATTATACATTAATCACACTACTTCAAAGATATCATAATTCATAATACAAAATATGTAACCAAAAAATAAATTTTAGACAAGAACCCCTTTCCTTAATTCTTGGCTTCAACCGAAGCGCTTGAATACCCTATATAAAAAAACTTCTTAATAACCTATTTAAGAACCTTATTCATATTTGTGAACTTTTATATAAATCATTTATAATTATTCTCTACATTTATATTAGTTAGTTATTATTAGTTTTCAAAATTGAGTGTTTGTAATCTTGATCATTTTAGGGTAGTTTCATAATAATGGTGTTGTTATTAATTATTTTCCAAATTCCATTATTTACATATCCTAAAAGATAGTGTAATTTATTTATTATAATTATTTATAATTTTATAATTTTATTTTATGAGATTTCTGGCTATGATTTTCAATGATAATATCAATGATGAGCACGTTTTGATGACTTTTAACAAATGAGTGTTCGTATCTCTATTAATGATTTTATTATTAATGTTGCCATTAAAAACAAAAATAAAATAATTATTTATGTATATATATATAAAATATATTATCATTAATTAGTTTCTCATAGCCATCCGTGATATTATTTTATAAAATTGTTCAAGTAAGTGGTTAGATCAAACTAAACAAGAACATATCATAATCGATAGGTGAGTATGGTTATGAAAGTGGTTTATTTTAGAATAAAATAATTATTATAGAATAATAATGATATTTTTTATATTTTTTAATGTTTTAAATAATAACATAGGATATTTTAAAAAATAATAAATAAACTAGTTGAAAAATGGTATATGTTACTTCTCGTAGGTGGTAGTCTGCATGTACACATGATTAATTTTTTCATTTCTCAACGAATGAGATGGAATTAAGGTGAATGATAAATTATAATTTTATAATTATAATTTTTAAATTTTAAACATATTAATTCCTAAAATCTATCCTTATTACCAACCATGAGAAGTGGTTATAAAAAACAAACCACATCCCTTATTGGAGGCAGTAGTCTGCATGTATTCATGATATATGTTGTTTTGTTTTTCTTAGTGGATGTAAATGATTGAATAATGGTTTATACATTAAAGTAATATCATTAAATTTTATATTAATAATAATAATTTAATTATATTATGGGGATATAAATTTTTTGGAAGAGGAATATTAAGAAAAAAAGACTAAGGAGTAAGAAATACTCATGTTGAGAACTTGAGATTTTTCTTGGAAATATCATTAGAAATAGAGGTCATAGGTTAACTAACTAAGACCACAGGATTATAAAATTGATATATTATTATATTTCTAGAAAAATATCATATTTTTAGGATAAAATCATAAGTTAAAATTATATCCTGAAGTGGTAGTATCGATCCCCTTTCAAAAGTGAAGAGAAGGGTTATTTTGGAAGTACCCATTTCATTATAATAATAATATTTCACTATTCAAGGTTCAATGGATCAAAAAGTGTAAAATAATGGGTTTTAGGAGGTTTTGTTTAGCCACATCTCATTTTCACACTTTGAGTCATATTTTTTAAATGTTTTATATCTTTTACACATAGTATAACTCTTTTTATCCTTTTTACTTTTACCACAATAACTAATTTTTTAAACCACAGTAATTAATTTTAATAATAAATATTATAAATATAATTATTTATTAATTTTAATATGATTATTTAAAATATCAAAATCATTTTATCAAATAAAATCTACAAGGTTTAGAAATTTCAATTTCATAATTAACACACATGATGTGTAAATTTTTTAGAATAAGTTTGTTTTTAAGATAAAAATTTATGTGTAGGCCAAAAATTAAAAATATAAATAATTTGAATTAAATTAATTAGATGATTATAAAATAAATAATTTTTTTTGCTTTCAAATAAATCCAAAAGTATATTTTACCATAAAAATGTTTAATTAATATAAGATATTGAAAACTATTTTTAAACTGGAATAAAATATTACTGAAGTTATAAAACTTAAAAATAGGTTTTCTAAGTTTATAATAATATTAAAATACATAGTTTTACCCACTAAATAAATATTTTTTAAATTAATAATTTTAATAAATTTCAAAGTCTTGCATACAAAGTTATAAAGTATAAAATTTACAATTTTGGTAAAAATGTATTTTTAAATATTCACATAAAAATACACTATTCCTGGAAAATGAAAAAAATCATAATAAGATAAAATTGACATGATTAATTAAAAATGAAGTTAATATAATAAAAATTAAATTATAAAATTTATGATTTTATCATTTAAATAAAAAACATAAAAATATAGTGAAAAATTATTTCATTGGAAAATAACCTTGTTAAAATATTAATCATTCTTACATTTATGTTTTATAAATTAAAAATTAGATTGGTTCTAATATATTATTAATATACACAATTTATATTATGTATTACACATTTACTTTATTAAAGTAAAGTTCATCAAAAAATGAAATTTTAGAAGAATTGTTTTTAATGATTAAATTATCTTTTTAATTTTCTTAATGCATTGGTAAATAAACATTTATTTTCTATAAACTAAATGTGATAAATAACCGATCACATTAACATTTACATCATTATATGTAAAAACCCGGAAATTCCATGTATTTTTTTTAAGTATATGTGAATTTTACGAGTCCGCAAAAATTGTTGGCGTGTGATTCCGAGGCCCAGTGTGCCTGGAATAAATTTCTAAACTTTTTTTTCAGGAACATTTAGTAAATGTGCGAGTGAGTTTTTGTAACATTTGAACTGGTGCTCAGAATTGAAACCTTAGGGCACCGTTGAAATCCCAACACCTGTATTGGCTTAAGGAGACCTTCACCTCGATCACAGTGGGTCGAGAGTGAAAGATAATTTTTGTGCTTTTTCGTGAAAGAATAAAATAAAATAAAAAATGTCTAACATTTTTATTTCTGAAACCCCTCAACATGGGTTATGATGGTGGAGACCAACTGAGCCTAAAACTCCCGCGTGAATGTTATAAAGGTGGGGACCATGAGATTTAAAACCTCTCAATTAGAAATTAATGGTGGGGACCACCCGAACCCTCTTAATGGGGGAGAAACCACTCAACTCCCCATTAATTCTTTTCATCCATTAATTTGATCCAATTAAATTGCTAAAATTAAATATGCCAACACCCCATTTAATTATTAGATCCAAACAAAAATTAATGAAATGTGTCAGCATTTTTTAATTATGCCAACATTATTAATCTACTGAATTTAAATTAATAAGTTGGATATTTATCATTTTGGTGGAATTGGGGAAACTGTTGGTAATGGGAGAAGCTTTGGAGAATCGTGGAGAAACTCATCCTCAAATAAAGAATTCTATTATAAACGAGGAACGTCTTCAACTACGACAAACCGACAAACGAGCCCAGGATCGGAGGTGTGTGGCAGGCGCGACAAATGCCAACATCTTCGAATTATTTCTCGTGACAACATCAATGAACCTTTGAGGTAGGATGGTTGTTTGAATTTCTTCCCCTTCCCGTTCTTGATAATTTATTATAAAATTAGGAAGAGATTATAGCTTCTTTCTACCTCTATAACATGGAGAGTGATTTCCAAACAAACACAGCATAACCTCTCCGCAAAATCATGTGTTTAATTGTTGTGTTCTTCGCGATGGAGGAGGATAGAGACCAACCTCGGTGAGGCACGAGAATGGCGGCCGACACCACCGCCAACCGTGATGAAGACGATTGCATAACGACACCTCCCTACAGCCACCGTGCCACCCGTGGCCTCTACTGTCCTGTGGCCTCCGCCACCCCGCAGCCTCACACCATCCACGACCTCACGCCGTCTGCGGCCTTGCGCCATCCCCGGCCTTGCCCCACCCGCGGCCACCCGCGGCCTCTGGCACCCCGTGGCCTCGTGCCGCCCATGACATTCGCCGCCCCGCGGCCTCTCAGCCTCGCGGACCTCCGCGAACCTACTGCCTCTCTGCCTCGCAACCCTCTACGGCCCCCATAGGCTCGCCGTCCCGTGGCCTCAGGGCCTCTGCAGCCTCGCCGCCCAGCAGCCCTCCGCGACCCCCGCTGCCTTTCCCCTTGCGGCCCTCCGCAACCCCCGAGACCTCCGCCGCCTCACAGCCTTGTATCCTCGCATCCCTCCGTGGCTCTGCATCCTCGTCTCCTCGTGGACCTCTGCAACCCCTGCAGCCTCGCCGCCTCGCGGCCCTCCACGGCCCCAGCAGCTTCGTCGCCCTGCGGCCCTCCACGGCCCACGCGACCTCTCCATCCAGCGGTCACAAGGACCCCGTGGCCTTGCCACCCTCGTGGCCTCCGCGTTGCCCTCGCAGCCTCCACGCCGCTCCCACGCAACTACCGCGGCCTTGCGTCACTCTGCGGCCCCCACGACGCCTAGCACGGGTCGGGCCGGACCAAACAGGACAGACCCAGTGGGCCTTGTCGGACCAGACCTGAACCATCTATGAGCTTTTCTCTCTATCGGCCATAACTTTGGCACCAGGCATCTGTTTTAAAAACCATGAATGATGCTGTAAACCTTGGAGCGATATAGTCCCTTTGGTATACCCTACTTTATATTTGGGTAATGTTGGGATACGATTGGGTTGTATCGAACATGAATCAAACTGGGCCCTCCAGACTAAAAGGCTACTAACTTACAGACCGAGAGTCCGATTGACGCACCGTCTCTTGCGTTGAGACCCCTATGATGTGGTGGTCCTTTGGTTTACTACTTCATAGGAATTCGTGGTAGTTGGAGTATCAACCAGTGGCTTGAGGAGCGGACCCTTCTGGAGATGAGCAAGCTTAGTGTGGGAACCCAATAGCTAGCTGTGACGTGAATAATGAATAGCGATCCTGTGTGGGTCAGCACCGAGCGATCCTATGTGGGTCAGCACCGAGTGATCCTATGTGGGTCAACACCGAGCGATCCTATATGGGTCAGCACCGAGCGATCCCGTGTGGGTCAGCACCGAGCGATCCTATGTGGGTCAACATCGAGCGATCTTGTGTGGGTCAGCACTAAGAGATCCTGTGTGGGCGAGCACCTAGAAATCCTATGTGGGTCTGACGATGTACTGGCGATGTACTAGGATACTTCATGGGTCTTCCTCTTAACAGATTAAGGTGATTCATTAGTTACATATAATCATCTGCACTACTGTACCTAAGATATACCTGGTGTGAGCTGAGTCAGTACCTTTTTGGTATTCTTCGGTGTGGCGTACCTGTGTGGTACTTACCTTCATGGTGTTCCTCTCTTTTTGGAACAGTTGAGCTTTGGGATTTTGAGTTGGACTCTGTGTTTCCTCATGATTGAGATGGGTATACTTGATAACTTAGGTATATGTATGGGAATATACCTAAGTAGGGTTGTCACTAGTTTACATGCTTTGTGGTGTATCCTTGGTGGATTTTGTGAGACCGTGAGGGTCTCGGGGTCCCTACTGAGTATTGTTATACTCACCCCCTACATGGGCTATGCCCACACCTCATTGTGTTTGGTGCAGATGACGGACATCACTAACTGAGGACGAGAGTACCAGGACTGGAGGTAGCTCGGAGGTGGACCTTAGATGAGGCGTACTGTAGAGACGACTGTTCGAGAGTTGTAACTACCCTTCAGGTAGGACCCTTGGTGGGTGATCACAGGAGTTGTTCCAGTTTATTTGTACTTTCAGTTTCTTATACTTTCCATTTGGGCTTTTATTCTATCCCCTTTTTCTTTCTGTACTCACTCTGTTTACTATTCAGTTTACTTGAGTTCGTATCTTGATGTGTTCTTAGTTGCGTGTGTTTACAGGTTATAAAGGTAATGCCTTCCTAGTTTTAGGGAATACGCCTTCGGTTCTAGTCGCCATCCCCTAGCCTATGGAAGGCGGGCTTGGGGTAGACACCGCACGGTCCTCGGGGGATGGGTCGTGACAAATTGGTATTAGAAGAGTCAGTTTTACCATAGAACATAGGACTCTGATCTTTATTTTTAACGACAATAATATTAAGTGTAGTGACTATGGTTATCTGTTTCGGGAATCCAGTATTGGTGCGGTGGCCGACATATCCATACACCAAGACCCTGAATTCTGATTTCTAACCCAGTGCAAGAAAACACTGATTACATGTGCGTTTTCAAGAGTTTTATTTGTGATATCTTTTAGTCAGCTCACTAGGTATAACTTATTGACCGTGACACACCTGTTTCTTTTCAGGATGCCTCCACGTGGACAACTAGCTAGGGTTCCATATATAGTATGCACTGAAAGCCCACCGAGTGATGAGGCCTCAGTGCAGGGCCCTCATCCAGCAGAGGCACCGGCGGTACCATTACCCTTTGGGCCACCAATGCCACCATCCCCAGTAGTAGATGGTGCACGCCGCTTGAGTGCGTTGCACGAGTTCCAGCACCACAGGCCACCTAGGTTCATGGGAGATACGAACCCATAGGCGATTGCGGATTGGTTGGAGGCCATGGTGAGAGTTTTTCGACTGGTAGGGACACCAGATGATCTCATGGAGATCCTTTCCGCCAGCCTTTTACAGGCAGTAGCAGACAGATGGTGGAGATTGATGCTTCAAGTTCAAGATGAGGTGATGCTTCTCTGGGTAGACTTCGAGAGCCTGTTTTGGGCTGTGTTTTTTCAAGTGACTCTTAGCGAAGTGCGCATACATGATCTTCTTCATCTGCAGCAGGTCAGCATGACTATAGCTCAGTACTCAGCAAGGTTCACTAACCTCTCATGCTACTCCACTGATATGGTGCGGGACCCATTCTTCAGGGCCCAAACATTTGAGCAGGGACTCAGGCGAGAGATCAGTGCTTCGATGATTTCTCTTAGCATCCCAACGCATGCAGGGGTATTAGAGAGAGCCCTCTTAGTGGAGAGTTTCCTTAATTTGTAGTCACCAGTAGCGAGAACCACCACCATTCGTCACATAGAGGAGTCTTCTATAAATGGAAGTAGATAGATGTCATAGAGGTCCAAGAGGACTAGACCTACAGGTGGATGACCACAGGATTCAGGGTCGGTTGTGCGGGACACCCGAGGCAGAGCCTGTCATGCAAGGAGTGGGCAGTGTTACGCATGAGTCGGGTAGGGTCACATGGCTTGTGACTGTCTGAACTGTCATACGGATGATTAGCAAACGATCGAGGGACCAACCAGGCAGAGACATAGGTTCTTCCAAGGAAGTCCACAGGGAGCAGGCGAACGTGGTAGAGGAGTTGGTCGTGCAGCTGACCGTGGGCAACGATTCAAGATGTTACCACCACCACCACAAGGTGGTCCACCCCAACCATAAGAAGTAGGAGGACAGGGGTGAGCTTAGCTTTAGGAAGCTGAGGCCTATGATCATGGTGCTTCAGAGATGATACGAGGTATGATCTGTGTCTACTCCACCTTAGTTGTAGTACTTATAGACACAGGTTCCAGTCATTCTTTTATTTCCACTACCCTCGTTTGGAGCTCAGACATTCTAACGGAGCCATTGGATCAATTATTATGGCTAGAGACTCCTACGAGAGCAGATTCGATGATTATGCACTAGTGCTGGTAGCGTGAGATTACTCTAGGAGGCGAGAGCTTTGGCTGGGATCTCCTAGTAGCGGAATCAAGGCCCTACGACGTCATCTTGGGTGTGGACTGGTTATCTATAGTACATGCTCAGATTGAATGTATTAGGCGCAAAGTGCAGTGTGTATTCATGGATGGGACCAGGTTTACCTTCACCAACAAGAAGGGAGCCTTTACAGCACATGATGGACTTACCCGGAGGAGAGTACAACCGATCACTCATCAGTTGGCTATCCTTACCCTTGAAGTAGTTGATGCGGAGAGTCTGAGTTATCTTTTAGTGGTGGAGCATTACGCGGATGTCTTCCTTGATGATGTTATGGGTCTACCTCCTCCCATAGAGGTGGAATTTTACATTGAATTGTACCCCAGGACGACATCGATATCTACACCAGCGTATCGGACGTCTCCCATGGAGCTTCGTGAGTTACAAGTACATCTAGAGGACTTACAAGGGAAAGGGTTCATTCGGCCTAGTGTTTCTCCTTGGGCAGCCCCAATTTTGTTCGCCAAAAATGCGGATGGGAGCTTGAGGCTTTGTGTTGAATATCGGCTCCTGAACCAGGTGACCGTGAAGAACAAGTACCCACATCTGAGGATTGATGACCTCTTTGATCAGCTGAAGGGAGCTCAGTGGTTCTCAAAGATAGACCTCAGATCAGGCTATCAGCAGCTTAGAGTACGATACGAGGATGTGCAAAAGATGACTTTTAGATGTTGGTATGACCATTATGAGTTCTTGTTTATGCCATTCGTCTTGAACAACACTCCAATAGTGTTCATGGGACTCATGAACATGATCTTTCAGCCATACCTTGATCGCTTTGTAGTAGTCTTCATCGATGACATTCTGATCTACTCGACTTCTGAGGAGAAGCATGCCTATCATTTACTGATAGTACTGGACACACTCCAAGAGCACCAACTTTATGGTAAGCTCTCGAAGTTCCAGTTCTGGATATGAGAGGTTCACTTTCTGGGACATGTCATATCAGAGGCTGGATTTGCAGTATATCCAGTGAAGATTGAGGCGGTACTTGCTTGGGAGCCACCGAGGAGTGTGACAGAGGTACGAAGTTTCCTGGGTTTGGCTGGATACTACCAGAGTTTTTTTCCAGATTTCTTCAGAGTTGCAACACCTCTATCAACTTTGAAGAAGAAGGTGAATCCCTTCATTTGGTCAGAGAGATGCTAGCAGAGTTTTCAAAAGCTGAGGCAGAGGATGACTAGTGCACCCATCTTGAGGCTACTAGAGGAGGGCGTAGTGTACGTAGTCTACTGCGATGCATCAGGGATCGAACTCGGATTTTTCCTGATGCAAGAGAAAGCAGTGATCGCATATGGTTCTCGACAGCTGAGACAACATGAGTAGAACTATGCTACCCATGACCTGGAGTTAGCAGCAGTGGTCTTTTCCTTGAAGATGTGGCGATATTATTTTATGGGCGAGCGTTTTATAGTGTACTATGATCACAAGAGTCTCAGGTATATCTTTTCTCAGAAGGACCTGAACCTGAGACAACGACGTTGGCTTGAGTTCATCCAAGACTATGACTTTGATATAGTCTATAATCCTAGGAAGGGGAAATTTGTAGCAGATGAACTCAGATGGAGATATGGTTTACAACTACTAGGCGAGCCGATGAAGTAGCTGGCTGCTTTGCAGATATCCTTTGTGGATTAGGATGGAGCAATTTTTCTTCAGTCTCTTACAGTCACTCCACCACTTCTTCAGCGAGTCAGGGAGGTGCAACATAGGGATGATGACTGTGAGGTTCGATGTGCTCAGATATACATAGGGCTGGCACCTGGTGGATTTTATAAAGGTGGTGAGCACGTCATCCTCTTTAGAGGACGTACCATGGTACCCGTGTCACTTTGGGAGGAAGTGATAAGGGAGTTCCACTCAACCCCTCTAGCGGTACATCCAAGAGTGGAGAAGATGTACCCGGATCTCTGACGATAGCACTGGTGGTCGAGAATGAAGAAATTAGTTATAGAGTTTGTCTCTCGGTGCTTCACTTTTCAGAAAGTGAAGGTGGAGCATCAAGTACCAACATGCTTGGTTCAACCTTTAGAGGTCCCAGAGTGGAAGTGGGATGGGATATCTATGGACTTCATGACAGGACTTACATGTACATCCCGGGGTCATGAATCTATCTGGGTGATCATTAACCAACTCACTAAGTCGTCCCACTTCCTACCGATCAGAGAGCAGGGTTCAGTAGAGAGATTGGGACACCTCTATGTGCTGGAGATTGTGCGGAAATATGGGGTACCATTGAAGATTTTCTCCAATCGTGATACACATTTCATTTCCCAGATATGGAATAGGTTGCAGAAGGCTTTCAGGATGCAACTTCATTTGAGCACCGCCTTCCATCCTCAGACGGATGGCCAGACTGAGAGGACCATTCAGACCCTCGAGGACATTCTACGTGCTTGCGTCCTCGACTTCAATCATAGCTGGGAGGATCACTTTCCTTTGGTGGAGTTTTCATACAACAACAGCTATCACACCACCATTGGGATGACACCTTTTGAGGCGTTGTACAGGAGACCATGCAGATCACCTCAGATCACCTTTGTGCTAGAATGACCCAAGGAAGTCAGCACTAGTGGGACCAAAGATGGTACCGGTTACCACATAGAAATTTCAGATCATCCAGGAGTGGATGGAGACTGCACATAGCAGGCAGAGGTCTTATGCCAACAGGAGATGGAGACCTCCAGATTTCGAGGATGGTGACCATGTATTTCTATGGGTCTCACCCCGAAGAGGTTTTCAGAGATTTGGATGAGGTGGAAAGTTATCTCCGAAGTTCATTGGACCCTTACAAGTCCTCAGGAGATTTGTCGAGGTAGCTTATCACTTATCTCTTCCACCTCAGTTGAACTGGGTGCACGACGTCTTCCACGTATCCCAGCTGAGGAGATACGTGCACGAACCTTCTCACATCATCAGCCATGGAGAGCTGGACGTCGACGATGGGGTGACTTTTACGGAGGTTCCAGTAAAGATTGAGTATCGGTAGGACCAGGTCCTTTGTGGGTGGTCGATACCTCTGGTGCACATTCGCTGGCATCATAGGAACCTTTAGGAGAGCACATGGGAGTGGGAGGCTCATATTCATGCTCAGTACCCCCACTTGATCCATTAGTTTGAGTTGTGTCTTATGGGGATGCAAAGCCTTGAGGTGGGGAGAATATAAAGACCTAGAAATTCCATGTAATTGTTTTTAAGTATATGAGAATTTTAGGAGTCTGCAAAAATTTACAGCATGTGATTTTGAATCCCGGTGTGCCCAGAATGAATTTCTGAACTTTTTTTCAGGTACGTTCAATAAACATGCGAGCGGGTTTTTGTAACTTTTGAACCGGTGATAGGAATTGAAATATGTGGGCACCGTTGAAATCACAATGCTGGTATTCACTTAAGGAGACCTTCACCTTGATCGTAGTGGGTCAAGAGTGAAAGATAATTTTTTTCTTTTTGTGAAAGAATAAAATAAAATAAAAAATAGCTAAGATTTTTATTTCTAAAACACCTCAACATGGGTTATGGTGGTGGGGAACACCTGAGCTTAAAACTCCCACATGAATGTTATAAAGGTGGGGACCACTAGATTTAAAACCTCCCAATTTGAAATTAATGTCAGGGACCACCCAAACCCTCTTAATGGGGAATAAACCACTCAACTCCCCATTAATTCTTTTCCCCCATTAATTTGAGCCAATTAAATTGATACAATTAAATATGCCAACAACCCATTTAATTGTTAGAGCCAAACAAAAATTAATTAAATGTGTTAGCATTTTTTAATTTTGCCAACATTATTAATCTACTGAATTTAAATTAATAAGTTAGCTATTCCTCATTTTGGTGGAATTGGGGAAACTATTGAAAAAGGGAGAAGCTTTGGAGAATCGTGGAGAAACTCATCCTCTAGCGAAGAACACTCTCGCCAACGAGGAATGTCTTCAACTACGATGAACTGAGGAACGAGCCCGGGATCCGAGGTATGTGGTGGGCATGACGAACATCGACATCTTCGATTTTTTTCTCGCTCCAACATCAACGAACCTTCGAGGTAGGGTGGTTGTTTGAATTTCTTCCCTTACCCATTCTTGATAATTCATCATAAAATCAGGAAGAGATTATAGTCACTTGCCACCGCTCAAACATAGAGAGTGTGGTACAAACAAACATGACCTGACCTCTCTGCAAAATCTTGTGTTTAATTATTGTGTTCTTCATGATGGAGGAGGATAGAAACCAACCTCGGTGGGGCATGAGAAAAGCGGTTGGCACCACCGCCTACCGCGACGACGGAAATGGCACTGCCTCGCAGCTACGGCACTGCCTGCGACCTCCGGCGCCCCACAGCCTCACGCGGCGTGCAGCCTCCGCCACCACGTGGCCTCGCGCCACCTGTGGTCTCTGCTGCCCTACAACTTCACTGCCTTGTGGCCCTCCGTCGCCCCATCGCCTCGCCGCCTTGCATCCCTTCGTGGCCCTGTGGCCTCGCCGCCTCACGGCCCTCCATGGTCTTGCTGCCTCTCCGCCTCGTGGCCCTCCACGGCCCCCGCGGCCTCACCGTCCCACGGCCTCACAGCCCACGCGGCCTCACAGACCCCACGGCCCCTGCGGCCTTTGCGGCCTCATTTCCCAATAGCCCTACTTGGCCCCCGTGGCCTCACTGTATTGCGGCCCTCTATGGCCCCCACGGCCTCCGCCACCCCATGGCCTTGCCGCCTCACAGCCCTCTGTGGCCCTGCGGCCTCACAGCCTCGCAAATATCCTCAACCCTTGCGGCCTCGCTGCCTCAGGGGCCTCCAAAAACCCTATGGATTCACCTCCCCACGACCCTCCACAACCCCCATGGACTCACCATCCTGTGGCCTCATGGTCCCCGCAACCTCACCGCCCTCATGGCCTCCGCACCGCCCTCACATCCTCACGCCGCTCCGTGGCCCCCGGGCTACCCAGCGTGGGCCAGGCTGGACCTATTATCGGCCAGGTTGACCCAAACTGAGTCGGGTCGGCCCAGGTCGGGTTGGATGGGACCCAGACCAGCTAAGAGCTTTTCTCTCTATCAGCCATAACTTTGGCACCAGGCGTCCATTTGACAAACCATCAACAACGCTGTAAACCTTGGAAAAAGATAGTCCCTTTGGTATAACCTACTTTATATTTGGATAAAGTTGGGATACTGTCACACCCTAGCCTACCCTTTATTTTATTTTATAATTTTCTTTGACTTTTAAAATTTTGTTGGGGTTTTGGTTGAGTCCCGGACTAAAAACTTTTGAGTCATGTTAATAATTGCATGTTTTCAGCTGACGTCATGTGGTGCCGCTTAGACATCGGCACGATTCCCCTACCTTTGGAAAATTAAGATGGGTAAAGTGGATTGAGTATTCTTATTATTTTTATTTTGGTCATTATAATTATTAATGTTTTTTTTGAATTATTATTAATAAGGCTGTATTGGTATTATTATTATTATTATTATAGATTGATATTTTATTATTTCAATTATTTTTTCGTTTTGTTTATTAATTTTATTTATTATTATAGTTTTTTGTTCCTCTATTTTTTTTTATTACTTTTTTCTTTCTCTTTTTTTTCCTCCAAACCCTAGAACATACCACTTTTTTTTCATTTCTCTCACGCTGCAGCCGCCACACTCCCTGTTATACCTTTTCCCATCGTCTCCCTCGGTTCGGCCATCTACCTCGGTTGGCCTCCCTTCTCCTTCCCCTTTCCCCTGCAGGACCTCGTCCAGCCACCTCTTCCTGCGGGTTTTTTAGGCGGATGGGGTTTTTTTTTATTAAAATGGGTCTAGGTTTACATTAATTAGGAAAAAGGGTTTATTGAGCGCCACTTGAAGTGGCGCTCAACAACTCGGGTGGCTAGCGCCACTTCAAGTGGCGCTTTGCCACCCTTTTAATTTTTTTTTTCTGGTTTTGTTTTCTTTCTTTTTTTTAAATTATTTTTCACCTCATCTCTTTTTAATAAATAATTTCAAAATAAATAAATAAAATTTTGTTTTCTTTTTTTTTGTTTTAGTTTTTTTCCACCTCATCTCTTTTTAATAAATAATTTCAAAATAAATAAATAAAATTTTAAAAATAATCTTATAAATATGTATTTAAAAATGCTAAATTAATTATTATTATATTTATAATTATATAATTATGAAATTATATTTATGTATATATATAATTATATGTGTGTGTATAAATATAATTATGTATATATATAATTAAAAATAAATATTTATAAATATAAATCTATTTATATATATTTTTTAAATAAAAAATATATTTGTAATTATATAATTATAAACTAATCTTTAAATATAAATATTTATAATTATATGAATATGAATATATTTAAAATATATAATTATGAAAATATTGTTACATATATATTTAAAATTTATTTATAAATATATTTAATATTCATATATAAATATATATATATGTGTGTGTGTATGTGTGTGTGTAGAATTATATTTATAATTATATTTAGAATTATATTGTAATTATAGTTATACTTGTATATGTATAATTATATATTTATACATGTATATATTTACATAGTTATAAGTAACTATTTATAAAAAAAATTGAAATATTGTTAAACATATAGTCTTTCAATACCACCTACTTGAAACTTAAAAATGTTTCAAGTATGTGACTTTGAAAGCCTATAAAATATAATCTAAATGACCAATATGAATGAAACTTAAAACATGTATTAAAAATATACTAAATAGATAAAAATAAAAAAATTACGTAAAAAAGGTCGATAGAAAATATTTTATAGGCTTTTAAAACCACCTAGTTGTAACTTAAAAATGTTTCAACTATGTGACTTTGAACGTCTATAAAACATAATTCATATGAACAATATGAATGAAACTTAAAACTGGGATTAAACATATACTGAATAGATGAAAATAAAAAAATTACGTAAAAAATGTTGATAGAAAATATTTTATAGGCTTTCAAAACTACCTAGTTGTAACTTAAAAATGTTTCAACTATGTGACTTTGAACGTCTATAAAACATAATCCATATGACCAATATGAATGAAACTTGAAATATGGATTAAACATATACTAAATAGATGAAAATAAAAAAAATACGTAAAAAATGTCGATAGAAAATATTTTATAGGCTTTCAAAACCACCTAGTTGTAACTTAAAAATGTTTCAACTATGTGACTTTAAACGTCTATAAAACATAATCCATATGACCAATATGAATGAAACTTGAAACTTGGATTAAACATATACTGAATAGATGAAAATAAAAAAATTACATAAAAAATGTCGATAGAAAATATTTTATAGGCTTTCAAAACCACCTAGTTGTAACTTAAAAATGTTTCAACTATGTGACTTTAAACGTCTATAAAACATAATCCATATGACCAATATGAATGAAACTTGAAACTTGGATTAAACATATACTGAATAGATGAAAATAAAAAAATTACGTAAAAAATGTCGATAGAAAATATTTTATAGGCTTTCAAAACCACCTAGTTGTAACTTAAAAATGTTTCAACTATGTGACTTTAAACGTCTATAAAATATTATTATTTTATATACAATAATTAATTAGTTATTAATATAATTATTAATTATTATTTGTCATTATAATTATTAATTATTAATGGTTAACTCGCAGTGACAAATTTTGTTTATATTGTACCTGTACTTTATAATTTAATAGTTAATTGAAATAAGTTTGTATTTAATAGATTTTTGATTTTCTTGTTATTTGACTTAAACAACAGTTACTTATCATAGTGAATAAGTTTTTTAATATATACAACATTACATCCAAAAACATCAACGACGATGCCCCCCTGTACCACAACGCGGTGTCTGAATGTCACGTCCTCTCCGCGTCCGACGTCCATGTCGCTCCGGTGTCCTCTCTGCAGGTTCCTCCTCTTCCGGTGCTTCTGGTGCCTCCTCATGATGCTGTGTAGAGGACTGACCAAAATCATGTGAGGACGCCCCAAAATCATGTGAGGATTCCCCAAAACCATATGGGGTGACATATGGCTCTGAAGCTCCTATAAATGGTAGAAATGGGGTACTGAAGAAGGCCTCGTCGGGAGGAGAGGGGGCCGCCATAAGCTGTGTGACTGCACCCAGATCGAAGTCCATAGTAGTCTGCGGAGACGCCATATGCGGTATATAAATGTCTCCCTGCTGTGAAAAATCATCAGTCGGCTGGGCGAGATCGTCTGTCTGTGGTGCGACGACATCTGCAGGAGCCGCTCTCGGATGTCGATGTGGTCGCCTCTACCCCCCCCCCCCCGGATGTGCTCGTCTCTGTCGTCCAGCTGGCGGCGGAGGTGGCGGTGCATCCTCCTCAGCAGGCATAGCAGGGACATCGTCATCCTCAGGTGCTTCTGCCTGAAGATATGGATCAGGATATATCTGTGGCTCCTCATCAAAAAAAACTGTCACGTATCAACCGGAGATGATCCAATAGAGCCACCACATCCCGATGAACTACCTCCCGCAGAATATATGCATGCTCCTGAGGCTGCGTGGAATGTGCAAGCTGACCAATGGCGTCTGCCTGCAAATGAAATGAAAATCAAATTAATATCAAAAATGAGTTAAACAAAATTAATAAATCTTAGTAAACATACCAATCGCTGAATGCCAATCCCCTGACGTGTAAGGTACATGATGGTATGTCGTCGATACCAGTGTGCATAATCCCCCTGATCAGATAAATGAGAGTGTGATGTGATATATCCCTATGGAAAGATACTGAATCGGGCACGCCTGTCCCAAAGCTGGATATAAGATGCATGATGTCGCCGCCAGTCTGTCGTCTGTCTACCTATAAGCACAATCGAATGTAACTCGGTAGACTGTCATGGTGCCAAGGGGATATGCTGTATAAAACCGAACTGGCGCATGACCCGGTCTGGCTGGTGCCACTCAATGATGTGGAAGTGAATGAGTGGTACTACTGCAGCACGATCTCCAGCCAAAGATGTGCAGTATAGTGGAAGTGATGCGTAGACATAACCTGTATAAGGAGTCCATGAAACCTGAAATGTAAACTCAAAAAATAAGTCATATAGTAGCATGATAATTTTACTGAGATTATATTGAAATAACTTAAAATACTGATAACAAAAAAAAATTTCCTACAAAAAAGTATTGTTTAACTTACATCAGCCGGCACTATAGCATCGAATATCTGTCTGAAGCTGTGCACACTATGTCTCGGAGTATGTGCAAACTTCTGAGACTGACTACACCTGGTGAAAAAAGAGTAACCTATGGTAAGTTTATAAAAAACAATAACAAAAGTACTAAATAACCGAAAGTAATGACTTAGACATACCATCGTCCCCGAGGACAGTCCTGAAGTAGCTCCGGTGCAAGCGGTGCGACAACTCGAGGAGCGATGCGTGGAAAACGCTCCCAGGCCCACATCTGTACTAACACCATGCAACCTGCAATCTGATGTGAATCGGCCTGACAACTGGTGCAGAGAGATCTGTACAGATGTGCTAATACAGCGGATCCCCAACTGTATGTAGCAGTCTGATCCAGATCCTCAAGTAATGGGAGGTACATCATGTGTACCAAAGCGGTGGAGTAGTCGACGCACAACATGCCTCCGAGCAGCCGCAAAATGTATACACGTGTGTGCTGAAGAAGCGTCTCCTCGTCTGCATCATCTGGAATGACGTCGAAATGCTGATCGAGCCACCTCATTCACAAGCGCGAACCCTGGAGGACACCCCGTGCGCCGATGACGTCAATGCCTAGCAGCCTCTGTATGACTGTAACCCAATCACCGGTACTGTCCCCCGTAACTGCATCTCCATGGATAGGTAACCCCAGCATGTAGGCGACGTCCTCTAATGTAATAGTCATCTCCCCCTCTGGGAGATGAAATGTGTGTGTCTCTGGCCGCCATCTCTCAACCAATGCAGCTATCAAATGATGGTTGATGGTCTTGAAGTCACACATAGCGACTCCATAAAAGCCTGCACGTCTAAGGTATGGACAAATAGCTACCGGCGGTGCCTCATGATGGAAACTGTGCGCTCTCTGAACATGTAGATGTCTAACAGGTCTTCGCGCCAACACATCGCGCGACACGTGCGTCTCCTGGCAAGATAAAAGTGGCTGCTCCATCTGAATGTGCAAACAATAAAACATTAATTTCATGTAAGTTATGACTTTTATCATGTAAGATATGTAATTTATCATATAATTTTGAAAGAAGCATAAACACATTGGGTTAGTTGTTGTCTCCCGTGTTGGGGTGTTGGGGTGAAGACGTTCAGAGTTTCCTCATTTTTGTTTTGTAGTCACTGTAAGTTCATCTTTCATTATAAAAAACTGATGACATTTTCATTTAATAGTTCAAATGGTTTTGGTTTCTTATACAGGTACATTCCTTTTTTTGAGTTGGTGTTGTTTGTTTAAAGCTACTCATGTAATGTTGATCGTTCGACAAAAAATGTCACGTGAAATCGTGGTACATTTTCCAAAAATTACCCTATTTACAAGTACAAAAAATATGATTAAAAATGGTGAAATGATAAAAATAATTACATGTACAAAGTTTTACAGTAACTGATAGAGTACGTGATTCATTTAATGAAACTGAATTGGGGGGTTAATATGGATGTAGGAAGCTGTGGTGGTGTGACATTTCATTTTTTTGAAAAACTACTTCTATAGGAGTTACCGAAGTTGGTTGAATGGGTGGAAGGGGTGGGCCTGGGGGTTGATGTTTCCTTGTCATCCCCATTATCCTTCAAAATGGATTGGAATCTTGCTATTGGGTACTTACACTATTTGTATCATTCTTACGTTAAGGGGTATTTCAGTGAACATGAGATTAGTAGTTTTTCTTGCAAAATGATGATTTTATATGTTCATGGTAATGTGCATATTCAAAGGAATGAGGTTTTACTTCCCCATAAAGTAAACAAATTGGTTGAAGTGTTTGACATTAATCCATGGAAGACATAAGGCTATGTGAAACTTATGGTGGATTATCTCCAGCCTGAAAATTTTGAAGAAACATGCACATCTAGTGGGGAACTGACACATTTCATCTAAAGGTTTGTCATAACATTGCACATTTCTAGAATCTCTCTTCCTGATGGTATAATACCTCCCTTCAAATGGTTTTGTTTTCTTATACAGGTACATTCCTTTTTTTGAGTTGGTGTTGTTTGTTTAAAGCTACTCATGTAATGTTGATCGTTCGACAAAAAATGTCACGTGAAATCGTGGTACATTTTCCAAAAATTACCCTATTTACAAGTAAGACAAATATGATTAAAAATGGTGAAATGATAAAAATAATTACATGTACAAAGTTTTACAGTAACTGATAGAGTACATGATTCATTTTAACCATTAGATGATTGCCCTATGTGTCTAGGGCAACGTGTCTTCGTATGACCTTCCTGGCGGCATATGCTGCACTGCCGTCCAGCTGGATGTTCACTAGGCCAATCCATCTCATTCCGAATACGAGTCGACTTTGGCCTCCCTTTAGGTTGAAGTCTATTGCTGTTCAGTAGAAGCGTGGGTGCGCCATCAGGCAGCTGAAAATTCTGATATTCCCCGATTGGCATCCACGGCGTATTGTAGCAGGAGTTGATGCTCTCGAGTCGATAAGCTGGATCAACGAACTGCTCCCAAGATACGTGTACGTAAGCACATGCAGCAATCACATGGCCGCAGGGATATCTCAGTGCCTGAAAGTTTCCACAATCACAGTAACGCTTCTCCAATAAAACAACTCGCACACGACCATTGCTACATGCCATAGCATCACCGGGCTCAGCAACCTCAAATCGTTGCTCTGGACGATTAAATGCAGTTACACGGTAAGTTGCGGCCTCCTGAAGAACTGTATCTAGCTCGCGTTGGAAATGGTGTCCATAGCGCATCCCTCTGTTCAAGCCCTCTTCAGCTTGCTTTCCTCGTTCCAGAAAGTACTTTACACTACGATAGAAGGTCTCTTGTACCAACCCTGAAATTTAGATTTACGACATTATACAAATATTATATTATAATAGTAACTCTTCTGAGTAACATATATTGAAATATTCGTATTTACCTGTGATAGGTAGTTTTCTAACACCCTTGAAAACTCCATTTATACATTCTACGATGTTGGTCGTCATATGACCATATCTCCTCCCATCATCATATGCCAACGACCATTTCTACTTTGGAATTTGCATCATGTAATCATACACTTCTGGATTCACTCTGTGAATATCTTGAAGACGCTCCTCCATCCTTTGTTGTTGAGGATCATATGCTATCATACAAACAGTCATCTGAACAGTTATGAAAATAACTACGAAAAAAATATTTTAAACAGAAAAGGATGTTCATACCAATTTTTAAGATTGCCTTTTTCATCGACTCATTCTTGAACTTCTTTCGCAAATTGCTGGCAATGTGTCGAATACAGTATCGATGATGGGCATATGGTGGTCTCCACGAAAGACCCTCAGACTGTATCGCCTCCTTGATTGCACGGTGGCGATCAGAAATAAGAAAAATCCCTTCTGCATCCGTAAGAAACTCTCAGAGACATGCCAGAAACCAGCTCCATGATGAGAAGTTCTCTTTCTCCACAATTGCAAATGCTATAGGCAGAGGGGCTCGATTTCCATCTTGTGTGGCAGAAATAAATAAAGTTCCGGTATACTTTCCATACAGAAATGTGCCATCAATTTGTATGAACTGCTTGCAATGTCTAAAAGCCGCCACACATGGTAAAAATGTCCAAAATAATCTATCAAACACAACCATTGAGCGGTCAAGTTGGTTCTGTTGGTTAACATATTCAACTGTATGTAACCGATAGACTATTTGATTATTGTGGTGTAGAAGCTCCAACAGTTGTGGTAGAACTCGATAAGAGTCATCCCAATCACCATACACTTTCACAATAGCCTTTTGTCGTGCTGCCCATGCCTTCCAGTAAGAGATTCGATACCCAAAAAGCTGTTTGATTCGCTCAATGACCAGAACCACGGGGACATCTTGACATGCTCTAATCATTTCAACAATAATAGTTGAAACAAACTCAACATCTAATGAAGAGTGTTCCTATTCCAATCTTGGGTTCACACATGTGTGTGGAGTAAATCTAGTGATGCGCCAGCTGTGAAAAGTGTTATCAATAATAGCTCGCAGACGCATTTGACAGTTCGATTCAAATTTGTCACAACGGATCAAATAATAAGATCTCTTTGACTCTTCTACAACATATGAGTAATGTCTTTCAATGTGATATTGTTTTATCACATTTTTCATTACTTATTTGCTCTCAAACTCTCTGCCAATATACAGAACATCGTTATCTGCCACTCGATTTATGTCACCAATGATTCCTGGAAATTCTGAACTGGGAGTGATAACTGAATAATCAAATTCTGGCAAGCGATTCATGCCTTCAGTCGACCAGGAAGCCAATAGTGGAGGATGGTTCAATGGTCGGTTGAACCTCGCATGAGTTGGTACAGACTGATCTTCCGCATGCTCTTCTTCTTCTTCAACTTCCTCTTCATCTTGTTCAAAATTTTCATCATCCTCAAATTCATCAACCAATGCATCTAAAGTATGTGGAGGACTATCCATTGAAACTGTGGCTGATGGAAATGATGGAATAACTACTGATGTTGATGGAACGTCTTGATGTGAAGGAGCATATGACATAGTTTCATGAATTTGAGATGGGTCAACTTCCAATGTCGATGGAACCTCCATTGTAGCTATAGTGACATACAACTCCATCATTTGATTCTCAGGTATATACTTAACCAATGAAAGTATATATTCCCAATCATCATCATCATTTACCGGATAGGGCACATGCCAAAACCTATCTATAAATTGAAGATGTCTGAATGTAATGGACTCTATTACTTGATTCCTCGCGAGTTTTAACCTCCGATGAATTTTCCTTTTCACAGCTTCCAAAGTAGTACATCCTCCAAGCATCACAACAGCTTCTGGATGTATACTATAACTACATCCTTGTTCTGTCTCAATTATTTGACCGTTGCAATAAATATAAGCGGTGACCATCTTTTTTATCTAAAAGAAACCACTATTATTAATTAAATCTGATTAAAGAATCAATTTATGTATGCATGCTTCTAGTAATTTAAGTTGGAATCCTAATCCCTCCACCAAATCAATATGTTCAAACCATATTGATGTGTAACTATTTACACAACCCACAAGTTTGTGTTACTTACCCAAAAATAGAAGTCAAATATATTTATACATATCCACATGCATTATATGCATGAGGTACACGAACACGTCATGTAAAAGCATAGAGTTATATGAAATTGAAAGTCTCCACATGAGTAAGCCCGGAGCGACAGATAGCCAACCCCATTCACTTTCCTAGACAAGGCAAGCCTCTAGGAAAGTAGGTGGTCCGACCCAAATCCCCTCTACCCGGGGATACTTTACTCAAGAGAGAAATCATTTCATGATAACTCTAACACTTAATATGCAAAAAATATATTGAACTACTAAATTCAAGTTCATAACTTCAATTACAAACCGAGGTCAAGGTAGATTGAAAACTAAATTCATTATCATTCCTAGAATGTAATGCAAAGGTATATTCCATAGGCAATTTACTACTACTTGGCTAATTAATATAACTACTTCGCTAATTAATATAACTACTTCACTGAATAATATAACTACTTCGCTAATAACCTAATTATGATAAACTAATTACCTAATTATGGTTAACTAATTACTTAATTATGGTTAACTAATAACCTAATTATGGTTAACTAATTACCTAATTATGGTTAACTAATTACCTAATTATGATTAACTAATTACCTAATTATGGTTAACTAATTACCTAATTATGGTTAACTAATTACATAATTATGGTTAACTAATTACCTAATTATGGTTAACTAATTACCTAATTATGGTTAACTAATTACCTAATTATGGTTAACTAATTACCTAATTATGGTTAAGTAATTAACTAATTATGATTAAGTAATTACCTAATTATGATTACTTAATTAACTAATTATGCTTAATTAATTAACTAATTATGATTAATTAATTAACTAATTATGCTTAATTAATTAACTAATTATGATTAATTAATTAGCTAATTATGATTACTTAATTAACTAATTATGATTGATTAATTAACTAATTAGGATTAATTAATTAGCAAGTGATGATTGATTAATTAACAAGTGATGATTGATTAATAACCTAATTACAATTATTTAATTACCTAATTATGATTAATTAATTACCTAATTATGATTAATTAATTAACTAATTATGTTTCATTAATTACCTAATTATGATTAATTAATTATCTAATTATGATTAATTAATAACCTATTATGTTTCATTAATTACCTAATTATGATTTATTAATTACCTAATTAGGATTAATTAATAACCAAATTATGATTAATTAATAACCTAATTAGGATTAATTAATAACCTAATTATGATTAATTAATAACCTAATTAGGATTAATTAATAACCTAATTATGATTAATTAATAACCTAATTATGATTAATTAATAAACTAATTATGATTAATTAATTAACTAATTATGATTAATTAATAACCTAATTAGGATTAATTAATAACCTAATTATGATTAATTAATTAACTACTAATGATTAATTAATTAACTAATTATGATTAATTAATTAACTAATTATGATTACTTAATTACCTAATTATGATTACTTAATTAACTAATTATGCTTAATTAATTAACTAATTATGATTAATTAATTAGCTAATTATGATTACTTAATTAACTAATTATGATTAATTAATTAACTAATTAGGATTAACTAATTAGCTAATTATGATTACTTAATTAACTAATTATGATTAATTAATTAACTAATTAGGATTAATTAATTAGCAAGTGATGATTGATTAATTAGCAAGTGATGATTGATTAATTAGCAAGTAATGATTGATTAATAACCTAATTGCGATTATTTAATTACCTAATTATGATTAATTAATTACCTAATTATGATTAATTAATTAACTAATTATGGTTCATTAATTACCTAATTAGGATTAATTAATTACCTAATTTTGATTAATTAATAACCTAATTATGATTAATTAATAACCTAATTAGGATTAATTAATTACCTAATTATGATTAATTAATAACCTAATTATGATTAATTAATAACCTAATTAGGATTAATTAATAACCTAATTATGATTAATTAATTACCTAATTATGATTAATTAATTAACTAATTATGATTAATTAATTAACTAATTCTGATTAATTAATAACCTAATTAGGATTAATTAATAACCTAATTATGATTAATTAATTAACTACTAATGATTAATTAATTAACTAATTATGATTAATTAATAACCTAATTATGATTAATTAATAACCTAATTATGATTAATTAATTTACTAATTATGATTAATTACTTAACTAATTATGATTAATTAATTTACTAATTATGATTAATTACTTAACTAATTATGATTAATTAATTAACTAATTACGATGATTAATTAATTAACTAGTTACGATTAATTACTTAACTAATTATGATTAATTAATTAACTAATTATGATTAATTAATTAACTAGTTATGATTAATTAATTAATTAATTATGATATTAACTAATTATGATTATTTAATTAACTAATTATGATTACTTATTACCTACTTACCATTAATTAATAACCCAATTATAATGAATTAATTAACTAATTATGATTCATTAATTAAATAATTATGATTAATTAATTTGCTAATTATGATTAATTAATTAGCTAATAATCATTAATTAATAATCTAATTACATTTAACTATTTACCTAATTATGATTAATTAATAACTTAATTATCATTGATTAATCAACTAATTATGATTAATTATTTAACTAACTAATCATTTCATTATCTAATTACATTTAAAAAAACCATACTATTTATAAAATACAAATATTATATACTAATTCTATAAATTAAACAACTAAATTATTAAATAAAACTATTAAATAAATTTAAAGAAAGATTTACCTCAAATTTGTGACGACGTAGGTACACAGGCAGAGCAACCGAAGAGGCAAGGCTTCACAGCAACCGAAGAACGCAAGAAAAAAGTTTGAGAGAGAGAGAGGAAGGGATAGGGAGGGAGGAATGGGGGTGGGTGAGGTAGGAAGTGAGGAATGGGGTGGGGGGCGAGGGTCCTATTTATAGGATGGGGGGGTGTTTCGGCGCCACTTCAAGTGGCGCCGAATTGATTGGGAAGAAGGGTGCAGCGCCACTTCAAGTGGTGCTTCACGGTTTGTATTTATTTTTTCAGCGCCACTTCAAGTGGCGCTGAACTCTTCTTCCGCCAAATTGGTGGAGCGCCACTTGAAGTGGCGCTCCAATTCCAAAACCCTTGAGCGCCACATGGTTTGATGCTCAAGAGACCCACTTACCTAATTATTTAAACGTTTGACCCATTAAAAATAAAAAAAAACCCTGTAGGCAAAATTTGCCTCTTCCTGCCTTGTAGTGCTAGCCCGCCTCGCCCCCGCAGGACCTCATCCTTCCAGCCAGCAACAACCTAGAGCTACTTCTGTCCAGCTTTACCACACGACGTCTCTGCCGACTCCCTCATCCGTGGGCCGCCCCTGGTTTGTTTCCCTGTCTCTACCTCCCTTGCAGACCGCCGACCTCCCACATCCAGCCGCGCCTCCCGCACGGTGCCTCCCCCTCCAGCCCTGACTCCCGTCCGACATCGGCTCTCTTCCCAGCCTCCTGCCTTCTCCTCCAGCACCCACCAGCATGCCCTACACCCAGCAGCCCGTCAAACCCTTGATGCGGCGGGTCCTCCCCTCCTCTCCTCTATAGCAGCGCACCACCCTCCCTTTCCTCTCCTCCCTTCATGCTGGTCGTTTTTTTCCCTTTGGCACGTGACCCCAGCTCTCTGCAACACCTCTCCTCTTCCCCATGTTCTCTTTTTCCCTCTTATATTAGTGCAGTTCACCCCCTGGATCCTCTTTCTCAAACCCCCCTTGGTCCGATGTTTATCTCCTCAATGCAGAAATTCCCTCACAGGCAACCCTCGACCTCTTTCCATCATTGGTGTGCCCCTGTCCGACCGCCCCCTACTATCCAACATGAATCCCCCTAGTGCAGCCCCTATTGGCTAGCGCAAAGTCCTACGGGTGCTACCTACTAAGCCAATGAGTATCCCTTCAACCGGACGCCCTCCTACCGGTGTAGCTCCGACCAGCTGGCGCGGCTCCAACCACTGCACGCCCTCCTTTCCAGTTGCAACGGGCATCTCTGGCCCGACACACCACCTAATCATCAGTGAATTACCCCGAGACCCTTCCGCTTGGCTGTACAGTCCTCGCACAACCCCTTTTTCATCATCCGGTGATTGCACCATGCATCTCGGCCATCCCCTTCATTGATCCGGCCAACTAGAAGCGGTGCAACGCCTTGACGACTTCCCCCTTTGCTATAACGGCCGTATACTCCTTCTGCCAAACCTCTTTTCGGGTTCCTCACACGTGCCAGACCTCTTTCTAGTTGCACGCCCTCTGGTCGCACGTCTTTTGACATGCCACACGTCGTCTGGCCGACCTTTCCAGTGCAACATGCACGCTTCCGGCCAACGCGCCTCTAGTTCGGCCAGCGCGCACCCTCCCAGTCGCGTCGCACTCTACACTGTCATCCTCGACGGTCGTTTCCTCTTTCACACAATCCCTTTGATTGATCGCACTCCCACACTAGCTTTGTCTCCTTCACGCTGTTTTGCCTCGACTGAGGTTCAGGCGAGGTATGTGCTATATTTTGTTTTGATTATTTTAAATTAGTATTTATGTTTGTTTTTAGTTATTTTTGCGGTGTTAAATTTTCGGTTTATTTCTGGTCAGTGTTTCTATATTTTATATTATTTTACTTTTTTTGCAGCTCTTGGGTGAGATATTTCCGCGATATTGTGGTCGTTAGAAAGTTGCACGTGCTTGTGCGCAAGTGTGAGACATGTCGCGTCGTTGTAACCGAGCTTCAAATTGAGGTAGGTCCCCCACTGCACTCACCTTTAAATTTAGAATTTATTAATTTCATGATGTTTTATTAATTTTAATGAATAAGAAATAATATTAGATAATAAAACTTTAAATGATTATTTAGTGTGAAAAGTGCCGTTTATTTTATAACAAACACTTGAAACATTTTCTTAATGAGCGGACACCCTGTATTGAAAGAATGCCCGTTTGGACTTTAAACAAAATTCATGGAATTTCAATTGTAATTATAGTTTTAAATATAATTTATTTCTTCTGAACAAGTGTTTTGTTTTCTTGAGAAATGAGGTTTTGTTTTAAAATTTGTGAAGGCCCGTTTGGAACTTTAATAGAATAAATTATTTTGGAAAACCCATTCAGGGGTGATCTTTTGTGTGCGTTGATTGTGTGAGCTGTATGTGATGTTTGTGCATCGTGACTGATTGATTTACATTTTGGACGCACCCCTCTTTTGTTATATGTGTTGACATGGGAACCTGGCATAGTGAGTGAATCTTACGAGAACGATTGCTGCACTAGTTTAGACCACGCACTGGCTAGTGGCCCCCATAGCAGGGGAATACTGAGTTATTGCTAATATGGGGATTTGTCCCCTCGGTTAGGCCATGCAGGGCTATGCCGAGTAGTAGTATGGGAATTATGACGTCATCGAGTTAGGGCATGCCTTCAGGATGAGTCAGATGTATAGTATGTTCTGGATCGTTCACGATCTCCTAGGTTTGACCAATGTTTTCTTTTAGTGTTTATTTTTATGTGGCGGACGATTGAGAGGTCTAGTCTGGTTCCTAGACCCGTGTGCCACTTTTTCCATTTCCCTTAGTGTGCATTGTGTGTTGTGTGTGGTTTTCTATTTGACCAACAATTAAAATTTGGATTTCTAAATTGTTCTCAAAAGTGTTTTAAAAAGCAATGCATCTGTTTCTTCCAAACACTAAACTTGTTCTTAAATTAAAAAGGGCAATGGACTATTACTTGTTTTAGAAATGAAAGTTTGTGTGGAAACCAATATTTTATATAATTTAGTTCAAACTTGGAATTGATAAATTCTTTATTTAATGTTATGTGCATTGGGAATAGAATTTTCGGGGCCTACCTACTGAGTTTTAATACTCACGCCTATAGTGTTTTCCTATTTTTAGTTTCTGTTGCAGTTTGACTTGAGCTCTCTCGTTGTGGGCGATATTTTGTTGTGGACTAGTGAGCGACTCTCAAAGTCACGAGGAATTTTGATCGTGGTCAAGTTAGTTGTTTTTGTTGGTCGTTCTTTCTTTTCTTGTTTTTTTATTTACTTTGTGTTGTTCTATTTTCTTTCCATTTCTCTATTTATTTTCTTTGGGAGAAATCGTTCCCTCTTGCTCTCTTTGATGCACTGGCGCTTTCGCTAGCCTGGGAGGATCGGGAACACCTCTCGGGCCATGTCGCGGGCCGGCTTGGGTGACCATTTTAGGGTCGACCCGGGTTGGTTCATGACAAAATGGTATCAGAGGAGGTCGGATCCTGAGAGGACCTTTTTTTTAGAGCGCCCATTGTTATTTGGGGTTTTCATGGTAGGAGTAAAATTGTCGGGACACGGTGCGTACGGGTGAGAAGGAAGTCATGAACCCTTTCTCGTTCCGAACCTCGGGTCACTATGAGATGTCTGGGTTGTTGGTGTCTTTTTGGTTCCTTTGACTTGTTCTTTTATTGGAAAATGAAATGGGAGTTGGGAAAGTGACCTCTGTGAGCTCGCATGGTCTGGAAAGCCATGTGGAGCCGGGGACTTTTCCCTAGAATTCTTTGAGTGATGATGGTGTGACTGGCGTATGGGCGCCAACCATATGTTCTAGTCGCCCATCATCACTAGTTTCCCCCTAGTGAATCGTTTGACTTTTCCTTCTTTCTGAAAATCATTGTGAAAATTTGAATTTGAAATGGAAATGACCATGTTTTGATTATGTCTTTTGTTTCTTTGTTACTTAGTGTTCACCCCCATGACAGTTTGATGGATGCCCAAGGTGAAGCTTCAGGTGGTGCACCCCTAGCAAATCCTACAGTTGATCAGCCTATAGACTATGTTCTGGAGTTCCGGAAGTTGAACCCTCATCTATTTTATGGACAAGTAGAGCCTCTTGAGGCAGAGGAGTGGTTGCAGAATATTGAGAGAAAGTTCAGTTTTGTTGGGTTTCCTAAGTCGTTAAAGGTGAAGTTGGCTACCTTTATGCTTAAAGGCACAACTTGGAAATGGTGGAAGTCCGTGTCTCGGAATAAGCCCTAGGAAAATCTAACATGGGAGTTTTTCAAGTCATCATTCATCCAACAACAATTCTCTGAGTTGAAGAAGATGAGGAAGAGGCTGGAGTTGTGTTGTCTTCAGCAGGGCATTGAATCAGTACTGGAATTCTATCAACATTTCATAGACCTAGTTCCGTACGATCAGTGGTTTGTTGTGAATGATCCCGGGAAGGCTCGACAATTTGAGTCTGGAATCCAACCTGAGCTGCGATCGAAAGTTGAAGAGCTCAACCTAACCACCTTCTCGGATGTTGTGGGGCAAGCCTTTTTGACTGAAGCTGGGTTAACAGGAGGACTTGAGGTGGTGAACCCTCCAGCTTTGGGAAGCAGTGCAGAGGATGGTGATAAGAAGAGTGATAAGCGACCTGATGCTGGTGGTGCTGGTAGAGGAATCAAGAGGCCTTCAACCATCTTCCTCACAGTGCAATGCCTTGATCTGTCACCAGTGTGGTAAGCGGGGGCACAAGAGGCTGATGTTACCGAATGATCTGAAACCCTGCTGCAACTGTGGATGTCTGGGTCACTTGTAGAGATTATACCGCGGTGTTTCAAAGAAGCGCGCCAAAGCGAATACTGGCTTGTCGAAGTTCACCTCGACCCATCAGCAGGAGTAGGGTGATGTTTGGGGATCAGTTTGAGGTCTTCTCTTTGTAATGTTTCTTGGGCATAGTAATTGTCTCTTGTAGAATTTTGTAGTGTTCCTTTTCTTTCAGTTGTAGGAATGGTTGTGGTTGAACCTCTTGAATCTTTTATTTTATTGGAGGTGTGTTTGGTGAAATTCTGGTTGGTGGGTTGTGTTCGGGAATTTATGAAGCCTGACTGTGAGACAGAAGATGCTTCAATCATCGGTGCTCCAGTTATAGGCCTAGGAGTGAAGCTGGATTGTAGTCCGGAGAACCCCAGTGGTGATGCAGGGCCTTGGTTTAATATCAGTCCATAGTGTGTCATGGTATGTGTGTTTCTGAGGGTGCGACGTTGTTGATGGGGAGATGACAATAGTTTTGATGCCCTACCAGTCGGGCCCTTCCCTTCTTCCCCCACTCTTGGTGGGGGTTTCTGGTCTGTGTGGAATGTTATTAAGTTCGTTTAATATCATTAGTTCTTATGGTGGGGAGAACCACAATGGGTCTCGTAGAGTTACACCGAAATTAATTTAGAGTTAGCCCGATCCTTATGGTGGGGAGTCCGTTTCGGCCTCCCCATGTCAGTATATCTGAGTTTCTTTTCGTGTATCGTTTGGTGGTAGGTGGTCTTGTGCGGAACCACCTAATCGTGAGTTCCCCTTCTCGAGTAAACGTTGAGATTGGAGTACACCCAACGGTTTTGGGGACTAAGATTATAGGGATGAGTCTCGGAGGTGATTTAAGTTCATTCGTTCCTTCGTTGAAACAGATGGTTTGGGTTCAGCTTGGTGACGATTAAGGTGATCTTGCTTTATGGATGAGTTGTGTGTCATGGGTTTTCAGTTTTTGTTTGGATCGACCAACTGGAGGTGCTTAAACTTTTGGGGGTGAGTGACACTTAAGGAGTTTCATCTTTGGGTCTTGATCTTGTTTTGGCTTTCCGAGGGAAGAAAGCTTTATGGTGGGGAGAATTGTCACACCCGGACCTACCCTTTATTTTATTTTATAATTTTCTTCGACTTAAATTTTTTTGTTTTCGTTCGGGTTGAGTCCTGGACTAAAAACATTTGAGTCATGTTAAAAATTGCGTGTTTTTCAGCTCACGTCACGCGGTTCCGCTTAGAAATCGTCACGATTCCCATACCTTTGTAAAATTAAGATGGGTAAAGTGGATTGAGTATTCTTATTATTTTTATTTTTGTCATTATAATTATTAATGTTTTTTTGAATTATTATTAATAATGATGTATTGGTATTATTATTATTATTATTATTATAGATTGATATTTTATTATTTCAATTATTTTTTTTGTTTTAGTTTATTAATTTTATTTATTATTATAGTTTTTTGTTCCTCTAATGTTTTTTCTTTTACTTTTTTCTTTCTCTTTTTATTTCCTCCAAACCCTAGTGCATGCCACTTTTTTTCATTCCTCTCGCGCTGCAGCCGCCACACTCCCTAATCTACCTCTTCCCATCATCTCCCTCGGTTCGGCTGTCTACCTCGGTTGGCCTCCCTTCTCCTTCCCCTTGCCCCTGCAGGACCTCGTCCAGCCACCTCCTCTTGCCTTGTAGTGCCAGCCCGCCTTGCCCCCGCAGGACCTCATCCTTCCAGCCGGCAACAAACTAGAGCTACTTCTGTCCAGATTTCCCATGCGACGTCTCTGATAACTCCCTCCTCCGTGGGCCGCCCCTGCTTCACTGCCCTGCCTCTGCCTCCCTTGCATACCGTTGACCTCCCACATCCAGCCGCGCCTCCACCACGGCGCCTCCCCCTCCAGCCCTGACTCCCATCCGACACCGGCTCTCTTCCCAGCCTCCTTCCTTCTGCTCCAGCACCCACCAACACGCCCTCCACCTAGCAGCCCATCAAACCATTGATGCGGTGGGTCCTCCCCTCCCCTCCTCTATAGAAGCGCACCACCCTCCCTTTCCTCTCCTCCCGTCATGCTGCTCATTTTTTTCCCTTTGTCACACGACCCCAGCTCTCTGCAGCACCTCTCCTCTTCCCCCTGTTCTCTTTTTCCCTCTTATAATAGTGCAGTGCACCCCCTGGATCCTCCTGCTCAAACCCCCCTTGTTCCGGTGTTTGTCTCCTCAATTCATAAATTCCCTCGCAGGCAACCCGCGACCTCTTTCCATCGTTGGTGTGCCACTGTCTGACCGCCCCCTGCTATCCAACATGAATCCTCCTTGTGGAGCCCCTATTGGCTAGAATGAAGTCCTACGGGCGCTCCCTACTAAGCTAATGAGTATCCCTTCAACTGGACGCCATCCTACCAGTGTAGCTCCGACCAGCTGGCGCAGATCCAGCCACTGCACGCCCTCCTTTCTAGTTGCAATGGGCATCTCCGGCCCGACGCACCACCTAATCATCAGTGAATTACCCCAAGACCCTTCCTCTTAGCTTCACAGTCCTCGCACAACCCCTTTTTCATCATCCGATGATTGCACCATGCATCTCGGCCATCCCCTTCCTTGATCCGGCCAACTAGAAGTGGTGCAACGCCGTGACGACTTCCCCCTTTGCTATAACAGCCGTAGACTCCTTCTGCCAAACCTCTTTTCGGGTTCCTCGCACGTGCCATACCTCTTTCTAGCTGCACGCCCTCTGGTCGCATGTCTTTTGACATGCCACACGTCGTCTGGCCGGCCTCGCCAGTGCAACATGCACGCTTCCGTCCAACGCGCCTCTAGTTCGGCCATCGCGCACCCTCCCAGTCGCGTCGCGCTCTACACTGGCATCCTCACCGGTCGTTTCCTCTTTCGCACAATCCCTTTGATTGATCGCACCCCCACACTGGCTTTGTCTCCTTCACGCTGTTTTGCCTCAACTGAGGTTCGGGAGAGGTATGTTCTGGATCGTTCACGATCTCCTAGGTTTGACCCATGTTTTCTTTTAGTGTTTATTTGTATGTGGTGGACGATTGAGAGGTATAGTTCAGTTGCTGGCCCCGTGTGCCACTTTTTACATTTACCTTAGTGTGCGTTGTGTGTTGTGTGTGGTTTTCCATTTGACCAACAACTAAAATTTGGATTTCTAAATTGTTCTCAAAAGTGTTTCAAAAAGCAATGCATATGTTTCTTCCAAACACTAAACTTGTTCTTAAATTAAAAAGGGAAATGGACTGTTACTTATTTTAGAAATGAAAGTGTGTGTTGAAACCAATATATTTTATAATTTAGTTCAAACCTGTAATTGATAAATTCTTTATTTAATGGTATGTGCATTGGGAATAGAATTTTCCGGGCCTACCTACTAAGTTTTAATACTCATGCCTATAGTGTTTTCCTGTTTTTAGTTTCTGTTGCAGGTTGACTTGAGCTATCTCGTTGTGGGCGATATTTAGTTGTGGACTGGTGAGCGACTCTCGAAGTTGCGAGGAATTTTGGTCGTGGTCAGGTTAGTTGTTGTTGTTGGTCGTTCTTTATTTTCATGTTGTTTATTTACTTTGTGTTTTTCTATTTTCTTTCCACTTCTATATTTATTTTCTTTGGTCAAAATCGTTCCATCTTGCTCTCTTTGATGCCCTGGCGCTTGTCGCCATCCCGGGAGGATCGGGAATGCCTCTCGGGCCATGTCGTGGGCCGGCTCAGGTGACCGGTTTAGGGTCGACCTGGGTTGGTTCGTGACAGATACAGTTGGGTTGGATCGAGCATGAATCCAACCAGGACCTCAGGACTAAAAGGCTAATAACTTATAGATATGGAGTCTTATTGATGCACCGTCTGTTTCATTGGGAACCCTATGACGTGGCGGTCCTTTGGGTTACTAGTTCATGGGAATTCATGGCAGTTGGAGTATCGAACAGTGGCTTGATGAGCGGAACCTCCCAGAGATGAGAAAGCTTAGTGAGGGAACCCAGTAGCTGGCTGTGACGTGAATAATGAATAGAGATCCTGTGTGGGTCAGCACTGAGCGATCCTGTGTGGGTCAGCACCGAGTGATCCTATGTGGGTCAGCACCTAGTGATCCTGTCTGGGTCAGCACCGAGCGATCCTGTGTGGGTCATCACTGAGCGATCCTGTGTGGGTCAGCACCGAGTGATCCTTTGTGGATCAGCACTGAGAGATCCTGTGTGGGTGAGGACCTAGAGATCCTATGTGGGTCTGACGATGTACTGGCGATGTACTAGGATCCTTCATGGGTCTGCCTCTTAACAAAGTAAGATGATTCATTAGTTACATCTAATCATCTCTACTATTGTACCTAAGAAATACCTGGTGTGAGCTGAGTCAATACCTTTGTGGTATTCTTCTATGTGGCGTACCTATGTGGTACTTACCTTCGTGGTGTTCCTCCCTTTTTGGAATAGTTGAGCTTTGGGATTTTGAGTTGGATTCTATGTTTCCTCATGATTGAGATGGGTATACTTGATAACTTATGTATATGTATGGGCATATACCTAAGTAGGGTTTTCACTGGTTTACATGCTTTGTGGTTTATCCATGGTGGATTTTGTGAGACCTTGAGGGTCTCAGGGTCCCTACTGAGTATCGTTATACTCACCCCTACACGGGCTATGACCGCACCTCATTGTGTTTAGTGCAGACAATAGACATCGCTAACTGAGGACGAGAGTACCAGGACTAGAGGTAGCTCAACGATGAACCTTAAATGAGGTATAAAATAGAGATGACCATTCTAGAGTTGTACCTACCCTTCAGGCAAGAACCTTGGTGAGTGATAACAAGAGATGTTCGAGTTTATTTGTACTTTCAGTTTCTTGTAATTTCCAGTTGGGCTTGTATTCTGGCCCCTTTTTCTTTCTGTACTCACTCTGTTTACTATTTAGTTTACTTGAGTTCGTATCTTTCTATGTGCTTGGTTTCATGTGTTTACAGGTTCTAAAGTCAATGACTTCCCAGTTTTAGGGAATACGCCTTTGGTTCTAGTCGCCAACCCATAACCTATGGAAGGTGGGCTTGGGGTAGTCATGACACGGGCCCTGGGGGACGGTTTATGACATTATATCATTATAATTTCTAGTTAAATTAGTCTTGGGATTAGTCTAGTGAAAAATCTACTGAAGTTATCTCCATCCCAATATTGGATAGATGATCCCCATAATTGATACTTTTGATACTTTGTCATTTATTTCATTTTTGTTCATAGATTTCATTATATGGTTACTTCCTTTTATACCTACTAATTTAATGACTATACTATAATGGTTTATTTTAATAATTTTATTTTAATTTATCATGGTTCTATTTTAGTTCTCAATTTTGTGTGAAACATGATATTATAAAATTGTTTATTTAATGTAAAATTATATTGTAAAATATTAGTTATTTACTAAACAAGAGGCTAAAGAGAATTAAATTTTCCTTGAATTTGAATATAAATAAGATGGGTATAAATATAAAGGATCAAAGTGATCTAATTGAAGATCTGTCATAAAAAATGGATGTTTTCCTCATTTACCCAGCCGCGGGAGACAGGGTCGGAGTGAAGGTTTCCAAAGGGATAGAGCATGGCCAAATTGCAAATGAGGAGTCACCTACAAAGAGTAATAAAGGTTTCAAAAAGAGGAAGGGGAAGAAGGATTACTCCTCTTTACCTCCTCCTCTAGAGACCCAATCTGTGAAGAAGATGAATGAAAAAAAAGAAGGAAAATGAGCCTTTTTATTCTCAAAGTCTAGTGGAATAGGGTGACCAAGACATGACTCTCCTTTTAATCTCTGAAGAAGAAGTGATGGAGAAGACCTTGATGCTCAATGCATCGGAGGAGGAGGCAACTAGGATGATGGGGAGGTCGTTGGAGGTGTCTCTTAATGAGGAACAATATACATGGATTGACAGACATGACTCCATTCTGGTTGGGGGTTTCAACAGAAGGATAATCAGCATTTAAGAGTACATTCAAACATGGGATCAACTTGCTTCTACGTTAGAGAAAAAGATTTTTTAGGTGGATGATTTACATGTTCCATCCCTATCCTGGAAACTTTTCAGGGAGAGAGATTCAGGTAATATTAAGTTCCTATTTAATGATCCTAGTTAAGGGTGGATCTAGCCAGGTATTTTGAGAGGGTTGGTTGAGGTGCAGCCCTTGGGTTCTGGTTATTTGTCTTTGTTTGGATCTTTGGTGTCTTTTCCAGCTTTCTACTTGGACCTATGCTGGAGGGGGACCAGAGCATGAAGTCTTCATCGATGTAGGCCTTTTGGAGTGGGATGCTGAGAGGGTATGGCTATTCCATCGGTACCGTGCCTGTGCGCTTCTCCATGGGACTGATTGCTGAATGGCCATGCATAAGTGAAGGCATGTTTGCAGGATTATTTGTTGGGGTGGGGTAGGTCTGGTGGTTTGCCTTGGTTTTTCTTTTATCCTATTTTGTTCTGAGTTTTGTTCAGACTGTTTTTGTGGTTTCTCATTTTCTTCCTCAAAAGTTCTTTGATAATAAAAAAATTAATTTTTAGTCAAGAGAGGATAAAATATTGTAATGAATCTAGATCGATGAAAAAAGTGTTGGATACACAAATAAAAGTGAAATATGATAATATGAATGTTCTTCAAACAAAATTGATAACTTCAAATTAAAAGGAGAGGAAAGATATCCCCTCCATGGAATCCTCAACAAGTGAAAGTAAATAAAATTAAAATTTTGAATTTGTAAATAAGAAGACTCTGGTAAAATATAGAATAGAAGACTAATGAATAAAGGTAGAAACAAAATATTGCTTCTATATAAGATTAGGACACAATGTGAGTGTGTGTCTTAAAGATTGAGGGATTAATGGTATAATAATATCCATTGTAATCACATCTCAACCAAAAATATGCCACATGTGGTATGATTTCTATAGGATGTGTTTTACATGCTCTAACCCTGGTCATATGGAATGAAATTAAAACATGAAAAGATAATATGATGTTATAAGGTATCTCTCCACTCTTATGACTTATAAGGAGTGTAATTATGCTGAAATAAAATCTGTTAGGATGAAAAATATATTTACTATCTTGGAGGAAAATTATGGGACTCAAATATTGTTCATAAAGAACTTATGATGATTCACTCAAAAAATAACCCTTTGAAATAAAGGAATAATAGATGGAAGATGAATTAAATGGAGGCATTTGTTCCAATCGTGAGAAAGTAAGATGTGTACCTAAGGAAAATTTCATCTTGTAAAAATAAGTCATAGGTGGAAATTATATAATTTCAATGATATATTCACGAGTAATGCTTATAATTTTCATCAATACCCTGATAAATCATAAGAATAAAATAGTTGAGGTTGTTACCTTATGGAGAAAGAATCTAGATAAAGCATGCAAGCAAGAAGAATCATTGGAGGAAATCAGTATAAGTGGGTTCAATCCCAAAACTGAGATGAAACCCAATACATGAATGTTGTATAAATATAGAGGCAACGTTTTTTGATTAAAAGTGGTGTCGAATTTTGGGGGTGATAGGACTTGTGGTGTGATTGTGATGAATGAACACATATGATTAATAATAAATAAATTTAAATTTTATAAATATTTCATCAAGACTTGATAGAAAAAAGAATTTTTGATAAGACTATGATCAATTTCAATAAGTGATGTCATGATACCACTTTTTACTCCCAAGCTGTAACACCATGACCTAAATCATTGGGCCTGAGATGGAGTCCTACATGACCTTATATGTGCCTCCTTAGTGGTCAGGGACTGAGAGGCTACATGGGGAGACTATTCCCTTGGTAACATACAACCGTCATAGAATACATAGAAGTAAAAAAAAATAACCATAATAAGGTTATTAATATTCTAATGAGTGTATCAACCCATGATATATAATTATAAAATGATAATAATAATCTAAAAAATACAATAAGGTATCTCTGCATGCTAAGAATCAATGTACTAACGTATAGAAAGATAAATAAGCAACATGTGGAAAAAAATCTAAGACTCGAAGTCCATGAAGGCATCACCCCACACCATCTTGTTTCTTCCACTCAACTACCCACTATAGGGACCTTACCCTTAACTAGATCTCTATTCATAAATTCTGCATGCACACTGAGATTCCCATGTAGGGTGTGAGTATAAAACCCAATAGATAACCACAAATGGTTCCTTAACATAAGTACACAAAATGAATAATTGTATTCCATGAAAACAATCAATGTGCAAATAAAAAAACAAACAACCACACATGTGCACACATATGTCGGGTCCTTGAAGACGGTCTCTACTGGATTCAGCTCAATGATGGAGGGAAAGTCATACATTGGCCCAACATACTCAGTCAATTGATCATATTTCCATATCCCCCTTAAAGGGATAACAATTCCACCTTTATGGGAAATACTCATGTAGACTCAATTCATGAATCTAGAGAAATCCAAATACCACATGATGATCTCATCTCATAGATATGAGAAAATACAAATACCATTCATTGATCCAATATCATAATTCTGGGAAAATCCATCACATCATTCACACCCCCCCCCTTTAAGGGAGTGACTAACCTGTATGGATCCACATATTCACTCAGTTTCAAGGAAATAGAAACTACACATGTAACATATAAGATATAATAAGGTAGTTCATAATCATGTCATGTCAAGAAAGAATCACATATCCAACACACATCCACATGAAAATCAAATCAAGCATAGGAATCATAGGCTACACACACACCACATGTGAGTCATATCCAGTATATGTCTCACAAGCTAAACACTCCCACCAATCAATCAAGGTAACACCATTTACATATTCCTTATATAGTTAGGACTCCATACCTAAAGGAAAATCACACAACACAACATAGTAGGACCAGATATAAGAGATGTGGATGATCATCCTATAACCCGTTCATAAAAAGAGAGATCACCCTGGTCACCTTCTTCAAAACCATCAAATTAACATACACAAGATAGGAGAGGAAATTATTCCAAAACTGTACCCTAAATTCATATAGATTTTTTCTAAGAAAGGATAGAAATAAAAAAGGGTTAATCCATGGAATAAATCAAGTAAAAAAATTGAGTTAATAACTCCCCAAAATAAATTAATGTGGTTTCCCTTTTAAAATGAATTAAAACCATGAATATCAATGGATAATTCAGTCGTTTTAATTTATAAAATTGAAAATATCAAGGCATAGTGATTCCAACCATGGTCATTGTGGCCACAAACATACCAAGACCTAGCATCCCGAAATAAAAAACCACACAGAATATTGGAACAAACATGGGTTTTTTGTGTTCACCACACCTTCCACTACTACATGTTGAGGACGATCTGATCATAGTCCACAAGAGGACTCATAGTGTTACACTCCCATGACCACACTCATCCATGGTCATGTTGTTCCTTCCTATTTCAAACAAGAGGGTTTTAGGCATAAAATGGTGTACACCATTGTGTTGTCTTTCCCAAGGTGTAACCTAAGACACCCAAAATCCCTATTTGATCTAACAGAAACCTTGAAATCTTTCCAATACCAAATTATAACATTACAAGGATCAAGTACATACCTTCAAGAATTAAGGATTTTACAATTCCCCCCTAATGAATTCTCATTCTCAAAGAGTTTCTCAAGAGACCTTTTTGAACAAATCGGGTCATTGTGGTTGAATATATCATTACTTCTCTCAAATATCTTCTTAGATACTCTTATACTTCTAGAGAACTCAAAAAATAGAAATTTTATTTTCTCATAACACCTTATCACTTTAGTCGATAACCCAAATTTGGCATTCAACATATGAAGCATTTAGTTCTAACTCAGCATCCTCATATTCAAACACCTCTATAGGATCAGGAATGTTCTTTAGAATATGAGACACATGGAACAAATTATTCATACCTTGATATTGTGGAATAAAGTTCAATTGATAGTATACTATCTCAACATGTTCGAGGATCTCAAATGATCCAACAAAACATGGATCCAATTTCCCCTACCTTCATAATCATCAATGTCTTTACCGAGTGGACACCCAAAAGAAGACTTAGTCACCCATAGAAAATGACAAGGTTCATATAACCTAGTCTAAATATGGTTTTTATCTACTTTGAGAAGTAATAATTCACTTCTGAATAAACTAAACCCATTTTGAGGTCCCATACACAATACTTGGACCATCCATTGAGGACTAACATGCATCATGTCAACATAGTGGTGACCAACATAGATAACCATAAAGAGCCTCAAACAGAGTAATATTGATAAAATACTAGAAACTATTATTGTATCATAATTCATTCAAGGATAAAATATCATCCCATAATCCAAAAAATCCAAAATTCATGCATGAATAATATCCTCTAAGTTTTGGATTATTCTCTCTGACTGACCATCAGTTTGTGGATAATAATCCATACTCAATTTCAATTTATTTCCCATCGTATTCTATAATACATACCAAAATAATGAAGTAAAATGGGTATTTATTTCAAAAACTATGATCGATGTCACTTCATACAATCGTAAAATCTCTCAAACATAGATTTTTCCAAGATCATTCACTGAATGAGTCTCCCGAATCAGTAAGAAATGAGCTAATTTGGTAAATTGACCAAATATAACCCATATAGAATCTCATACTCTTAGGGTCCTGGTAAAACTAAGATGAAGTCTATCATCACTTCATCCCACTTCCACATAGGAACCAAGAGTGGATGAAGTAACCCTTGTAGTCATTTATTCTTAGCTTTGATCCTCAGATAGGTTGAAAAGAGAGAGATAAAACCCACAAGAATCCTCTTCAAGTTTTGCCACCAGCATCATATTTTAATATCATGATACATCATAGATGACCCTCAGTGCACTTCCCACTATGAATCATGATAGTCCCTCATCGGTTCCTCTCTCATGGTAGAATGGAACACTACTCTTCCAAATACATAGATCACATCACATCCATTTAAGGCTCATATCAGAATGGATCATACCCACCTTCCATCCTTCAAGCAAGTCCATTAGCTTTGACTCAGATTCCAATGTATGTTATCCAAGGCCTTGTGTCTTTTTATTAAGAGAATCTAAGACAACATTCCCTTTATTAGGAGATTACATCATCCCAAAGTCAAATTTGTATACGTATTATACCAAATGCCTCTGAGGAATATTCAAGTTCTATTGGGAGAAGATGTACCAAAAAATCTTATGATATATATATATATATATGAAAAATGTCTCACTGAAGATGTAATGTCTCCAACACTTTGAAACATGAACCAAAGTAGCCAACTCTAGGTCACGATTAGGGTTGTTCCACTCAAGGGGTCACTATTGGTGAAACATGTAAGCAACTACCTGATCACTCTTCATCAATATAGTTCCCAATAAAACCTTAGAAGCATCACAATACACTGTGTACCAAAATCTAGGTTTAGTAAAAATTAAAATTGGAGTTGATGTCAATCTTATCTTTAGTTCTAGGAATGATTCTTCACTTTGATCTGTCCATTGAAACTTTACCCACTTCTTGTTAAGCACGGTCACATGTGATACTAAATTAGAAAAGTCTTAAATAAACCACTTGTAATACCCTACCAGTCCAAGGAAACTCTAAATATTGAACATGTTCTTAAGATGTGTCCAAGATATAACATTCTCTACCTTCTCTAGATCAATACAAATTATCATCTCCAAAATAAAACAGTTGAGTAAAACATCTCCTGGATAAAAAATTGACATTTTGAGATCTTGGTGTAAATATAATGTGCTTTAATCATACTCAATACAATTTCAAGGAGTTTATCATGTGATTCCTAGGTATTTGAATATATCAATATCTCTTTAATGAATACAAAGATGAAAGAGTCCAAGTACGAGTGAAAAATATTTTTCATGTGGGACATGAAAACCACTGAGGAATTCATTATCATAAAATGTATGAAAATATACTAATACAAAAAATATTTTCCCTTAAATTTTTCCTTTAGTATGTCCTCCTCACCAACCCAAATCTAATAGTAGTGAGACTATATATTAATCTTTTAGAACCATTAGGTTACTCTTATATCATCAAATAAGTCATCAATATTTGGAAATGGGTTCCTATTTTTCATGGTAATTTGATTTAACTTCTTTTAGTCTACACACAATCAGATAATATCATCTTATTTCATAGAAAAAAACATTAGATCCCACCAAGGGGAAGTTCTCAATATGATAACTCACTTTTCTTCAAAATCATCAAGTTCACCTTAATCACTTTCAACTCATTAGGTTCCATGTGGTAAGGTGGAATGGATATAGGTTGTTCTCTAGGAATGATTTCAATTTCAAACTAAATCCCCATATTAGGAGATAACCCAAAGAAATATTATGGAAGGACATTTTGATACAGTTCTACCAAAGGAGGAATAGAAGTGGAAGTGGAATATAATATATATCAAGGATTGTTCTAGACACATTCACTCTAATTTATATAATCTTATTAGTTTCCAATCCCACTCATATTAATTCAACATCCCATTCATCAGTTAACAAAAAATTCCCACCCTTAAGAATTGTAAAGGATTACTATCTCTGATAAAAATTGATGTTTTTATGGTAACTTATCAGCTAGTCCATGCTAAATATAACATTGAAGTCACACATATTTTTAATTTTTAAATCTCACACAATCTTGTAGTTATAAATAACTATAGGGAATTTTTGGAAAATATAGAGATAATATAATTTCTTTCCCCAAGGTGTATCGATAGATATAAAATCAAAATAAAATTTAACTAGAAATTTGGACCCAGAAGTAACTTAATTAGATATAAACGAATGGGAATCATTTGTGTCAAATAAGAAAAAAGATAGTTTATAGGTAATTGGTATTTTACCTATAACTATCAAAGGTCCCTCTCCATAGTTTTCTATAATCTGTTCAGCCATATAAAATCTATTTTTGATAACTCCATGGACTTTCCCCTGAGTTTCATGAGTCACTAGGTTCATAGAAATTTATAGAGTATGAGACTACTACTGAAACTCTCTTCCCAATATTTCTATGAACTCATTGAGATCATATGGGAATACTACACACAAAACTACTTAAGGTGTCCCACCTTCCAACACTGGTTAAAATTTTTGGGTGGGTTAGTATAGTATTTGAGATAATTCAACTTCCTTATACAATTATAGAACCTGGATGAACCATATCCCATAGAGGGATCTAGATAACTCTTTCTCTACTATAACTATTGTTCTCTACCATAACACATGTACACTAATTTAATCTTCATATTACCCAAATAGGTAACTAAGGCATCACTAAAAAATCCACTGATCGGTACATTGCAAGATTAAAGAATGCCTATAGCTTTATCTTCCTCCAATACCTTATCAATAATTAGGGATTTATTAAGTACATTAATATAAATAATTAAATCAAAATTCATGTCTAGATGCTTCACCTTGGGTTAAATACCAATTTCAAACTCCTTGACCTTCTACTCCTTGATCCCATCCAACAGAGGAGAAAAATTAAGTAGCTCATTGAAGCATGATGAATAAGAAGATACTAAAACTCTCCCCTGATGAAGTTCCATAAACATATGAGTGTGATCCAACTTCCATATATCAGCGAATAATTCCTTAAATTGGAGGTTTTTTTGAATATTACCACATCATCCCATCATGTCTTCTTTCTTGATTCATAACGCCCCACCACTACCTAGATAATCCCTAAAGTAGAAATGTAGCAAGTTTCAAATATTGATCCTATAGAGTGTCTACCATGTCAAATATCATATCAATGATATCTATCTAATATTAAGCATCCAAAGGGCCTCTAGTTTCCTATAAGACTGGGGGATTTTGGATATAAAAGTAACAATCATATCCAAATATTAGCTTTTGAACTCCTCTACCCTAATCAGGATCTAACCAGAAGAGTCGAGGATAGATCAATTATAAGGCCTAACCCATAAGAGCAACTATGAGATTATTCCTAGACGTAACTTTGAGAGTATGAGTTAGATGAATCCTAAGAAATAACATACCACCAAAGTATAAATCATAAATTGTAATAGGATTCTAATTAATTGAACCTTATCTAATACAAACAACAAGCATGTGACATATGAACATAAGTTCCTAGTAATGAGGTATGAATAGACCCCAAATCCCAATAATCAGAATATCAACATCATTTTATTCACCCAAGGTGATCAAATCAATGGTAATAATGAACAAAAAGAAAATCAATACCACTTTACTAGAGATTTGGAGTTCCACTATATTATGTTATCTAGGTACTGATATAATTCCCATATCGAGATTCCAAAATTACTATCTCATGTCTACCATATCCCAAATCAAGTTAAAAGAAGGAAAAAAGTGAGAAAACACATGAGGGAATATGTGAGGGATCTGATAACATTTTTAACACCCCGACCCAAATCATAAGTTCCAAGATGGAGTGTTACATGACCTTATGTGTGACTACCTATATGAAAGAAGTTTTGGAACAACAGAAAGGGTATTAAAGGCATTGTGGGAGACTATTCTATTGATAATAGAAAATCATCAGAGAATACATGAAAGCAATAACAATAATAATAACAATAATAAGGGAATAAATAATCTAATGAGACTATCAAACCATGTTATAACAATATGAAATAAAAATCATAATATCCAAATAATAATAGAGGATACATTGATATATCAGATTAATGTACTAAATTATAGAAATAAAATTGAGTAACATGTTGGAAAAAAATCAAAGACTCATGGTTCTTCTAAGAACTGCCTTACACCATCCTACTTCTCCTACTTAATTTCCCATCATAGGTCACTTTCACTTGACTAGATTTTTTTTCATAAAGTCTCAACGCATACTGATGTTCCCATGTATGGTGTGAGTATTTTACCCATTAGATAATTACCAATGATTCCTTAACATAAGTTCACAACATACATAATTTTATTCAACGATAAAAGTCAATTCACCAATAAACAATAAGAAATCATACATGTGTACACATATATCGAGTACTTAAAGACTGAACCTATATACTTCTGATCAATTATAGGGGTAAATTCATACATTGGACTAATGTACTTTTCTAACTAATTATTTATCCACACCCCCTCGAATGGATATTCATACCTGCCTTTAAGAGAAATACTCATGTTGACCCAATTCGCGAAACTAGGGAATGCGATGTATGACTTGTGGAACCGATATCATGGCTCTGGGAAGAGCCACATACCATACGAAAACCCAATATCTAGGCTCTATGGAAACCCATCATATCATCTACACTCCCACTCTAAGAGAGAGACTAGACCATACGACTCGGTATGTTCACTCAATTTCATGGACAGATAAACTACACATGTAACACACAAGATACAATAAGGTAGTTTATAATCATGTCATGTTAAGTAATAATGACATATCCAATACACGTCCACATGATAATATAATCAATCATAGTTCTCATGGGATATACACATAGAAACCGCACATGTGAATCATAGAAAAGATGGGTCTCACGAGCTACACACACACAGTACATAATCAAAAAACACTATCTTCATATGTTATATATTTTAAGAACTACTTATCTTATGGTCAATAATATAGAACAACAAAGAATAATCATATTTGAGATATGTGTATGATCTTATTATCACCCATTAAAATAAAGAGAGATCCCCCAAGACACCTTCCCTGTAATCATCAAATTCAAGCACCTAAAATAGGGGAGGAAATTGTTCTAAAATCTCACCTTGAATTAATATAAATAATTCACTAAGAAAGGAGAGAAGGAAAATGGGTAATCTAGGGAACAAATTGAGTCAAAACCCAAGTTAATAACTCCCCTAAATAAATTCACATAGATTTCCATGTTAAATGCATGAAACCAATGAAGATCAATGACTAATTTTTTCATTTCAATTTTTGAAATAGATATCACTATGGAATGGTGATTCCCACCATTGTTGTGGTAACCATGAACACACTGATCCCTAACATCATAACATGGTGACCCACATTGAATTTTGTAAAAACCATGGTTGTTTTGTGTTCACAACACCTCCCATTATGGAATGGTGAGGCTGATCTAGTCATGTTACATAGGAGGACTCATAACACTACATAATTAAGATTACACTCATCCATGGGAGTGTTGGACTTTCCCACTTAAAATAGGTTGTTTACAAGCATAAAACAACCTACACTATGGTGTTTTCTTGCTCATGGTGCACAATAAAATTCTAAAAACACTTGTTTAAGCTATTAAAAACCTCTAAATATTCTTTCATTCAAATTAAACCATCAAAAGGATCAAGAACACAACTTCAAGAAATGAGGATGTTATACAAACTGAATCTGTAACTGTGCTAAGAAGGAACAATCCAAGATTGGATGGCATCAAATCCTTATCTGATATAACTGGTGGTATAAAAAAAATATTATGATAAGCTAGTGGCTACATTACATATATATAATGAAATATTTCTTCTAATAATAATAAAACAACATGATAGGAAGAATTAGAAACATGCATGTTTTACATGTTTAATTTTTAATATACGAACAAGTGGTATCATCTGATTGATTTTATAGGATACCAAAAGATACTAAAAATAAGGAATCACAACCAATAAGTGGTGTACCCAAAATAAATACTATCTCACATATAGAGATATAATGATGAAGGAATTTATGGTATTTGGTGACATGCACTTAAAGGATGTTAAGTTTTATTTGGAAAAGGTGAATCCCTATAAAAAAATGTGTACCACATGTAACAAGTGGTATCACTAGTTTGTTATTAAAAATTGGTATTAATTGAGCTAAAAAAAATTATATCTCACACATTAATTATTTTATTTATTATCTACTAATATTTTTGTGTGTTAGTGACTGATTTCACAAGATGAGATGAAGCTAATGAAAATTTAGTTGTCTGTTCTTATGGGAGTAAGTGAGCGACAAGGTAAAATTTGGGATTATTGAATTAAAATATTGTTTCCTACACCAATACCTAACTTAGTAGGATTATAATATTTTTTTAATGAATAAAATAAAAATTAGAAAACTCACTCACTAAAATTATTTAGAGGAAAGTTCAACTGAGTGTAGAAAAAATGTTTTGGAGTTCGAAGATTGAAAAATCAAGATATTTTTTGTTCAAAAAGTATTTCACTGGATGAACAAAAAAAATATATATGTGTTTTTATTTAAAAAAATTTATCCAAAAAGTGGTATCACCTATGAAATAGGACTTTAAGGATCTATCAGTATGAGGTTAATGAAGAACCTCATAGTAATAAGTGGTGAATAAAGAAAAAATTTCAATATTTAAAGTTATTTTTGAAGTAAAATTAGGCTATTTGCATATATTTTGAAAGTGAATATAATTTTTTAGGATGTTTAGATAGAACTAAATAAAATATTAAGGATAATAGTACCATGATATGAGGTAAAAACACTCTCCTCATCTAGATTTTAGATGTTTAAAAAGATTCATCAAGCTCCTATAATTTTGTTTTGGAGATCATAAAATATTAGGATAAATGTTTATGTGGATAAAGGGGGAGAAAATTTAAGTTGTTACCTATATAGAGTTAATATATGTAGGGGTAATGAAAATACTAATATGAAAGTGACGAAGATATCCATATATTTTTGGAATTAAACTCTCAAATGGTTTATAGAACCAAGAAATTTTTGGATGCCAACTTATTGTGTCAAGTGAATTGGAAGAGGATTTCATGAAAGGGGGGTAAAATTTATGAATCAAACCTCATGGAATTTAGAAATATATGGGGAGAGAAAATAAAGTAAAAAATATAGATAAAAATTAATCTTTTTATTTTATTGAAAAAGGTTCAAAAATAGTAGAATCCACCTTAAATCTAAATCTGGTTTTAAAGGTTTTGGAGTTGTGAGAAGAAGTATAACTTAAGGAAATATTGTTAACAAAATATTAAGGGGTGTAATTTATATCCAAGAGGTTTTTTTTAGTTTTTTTTTTATTTGAAGACAATAGTAATTGGAGGTATTAAATTGTTGTTGACAATATATGTTTAAGTTATTGGATGAATTAAAGTGAGAAGATATGGTGGTGGGTGGAGTTGATGGTTTCCATATAAATGGAAACCACATTTGATGGTTATGAAGAATGTGTTTGTGGTTTAACAGTTTAATACTGATTAAGGATTTTTTATTTTGTATTTTTTTTTGTTTTATCAAAGAATTAATAAATGTTTATGGTAATTTAAATCTGTTTATTCTTGATACATATAGTTTTTAAATACTTGAAGGAGTCTAGAAGTTATAATTAAAGGTTATAGAAGTCCTAAGTTTATTTTAGAGTATTTTTTATTGAATCTTATTTTGTGTACAATCCAAATAATTTAGAAAAAAACTTCAAAAGAGTAATTATGGACTTTTTTTAGGGTAATCTTGATGTTTGAAAGTGTAATTTGTTACTTTGTAAGAGTTATACTATGAAAAAGGAAAAGGTTGGAAGTGTTATCTAAAACTTCATAAGACTAATATTCTACTTCAAAAGACTGTGTTTGGACTTCAAAAGATAATATTTATTACAATGTCAAAGTTTTTAAAAGTAGTCTCTAACATTGTAAGAGTAGATTTATTTTCAAAATAAATGTTCTTAAAGCTAATATGTGAGTATTTATGAACATCATAAATGTGATCCAGGACCTTGGAAGAGTAATTTAGAAGTTCATAAGAGTTATTTTTAACTTTGAAAGATTAATTTTCTACTTATAAAATTTAATCTCTAGTATTTGTATGGTTAAAATAATATTTCATAAGGATGTTCTATAAACTTCATAATGTTAATTTCATTTTTTAAATATGTTAGTTAGATGGTATCTTAAGGGAAGATTCATAAGGTTTATTCCCTTTAAATTAAACGATTATTATTATGTTCATAAATGTTTTAGACATCATGATAGATGATATTATCATGATTCAATATACAAGTTTTGGTGTTAATTAGTTAAGATAAATTTTCGAATCACCTTAAAGAAAAGAATTAACATAAAAATGTTGACTGTGGAAAGGTTCATTTTGATATTGAAGGAGGATTATACTGTGAAATTATTGGTGAATTAAAGTGAAGTATTTTTGTTTTCTTCATGCATGATAACCAGTGGTAGGAAGATATGTGGATTATAGTTTTAATTATAAATCATAAAATATTATTGATAACTTGGTAAAAAAATCATAAGGAAATCGGTAGATTTTTTGGAAGAATTTAGACCATATGATATACAGAGATTATAGAGATTGTGGTGAATTAAACAGGGAGAGTTTATCAATGTTTCCATATCCAAAACACAGATAACATTTCATGTATAAATATCTAATAAATAAATATAATAATTTGGACTGATAATTATGGAAACTTTAATGAGAAGATATCACAAGACCAAGATTAAAACAATAAATTCCATAATATAAATATGGAAAGTTATCCCACATGATACACGGTGTTTCTATAAGATGATAAGAGGAAGAAGAGGAAGGAATTGAGTGAAGAAGGCTCAAGATAAGGGGGATTATAGGTGTTAAAATTGGTAGTGAAAGATGATAAACATGATAATTTCATTGAGGAATTATCCCTATCAGTAGGAAGCATTACTACTTTTTTAAGTAGTTGGTTGAGTCACTACTTAAAATATAGGATACCACAATTAGAAACTCAATACAAATCCTAGGGATTTATATTAGTGATAGAATATGAATCTTTCTATATTGTATCTTAATATAGCTCTATTTCAGGTCTAGAATACAAAGCATCAAATAAATTTGGAGATATTGATGCATATCATTAAATTTGATACAATTATCATAGAAAATGATTGGTCTATTGATCATAAAATACAATTGATAGTGCATACCATAGGCCTATCTATCATAGATTTTGATTTCCTTGGATTGTTAAATATGTCCTACATCATATCCTATGGTTATGGTGGTATCATTAAATATGATAGATAAATAAAATTTTAATTTTATTTAAATTCAATTATCAATTGAATTATATTATTTATAAATTATTAAATAATAAAAAATGTATTTTGGGGTACTTGTAAATTTATAAAGTGTTTATAAATTAATTAATTAGAAATTTATTTTAATTAATTAAATAAATGTTTATAAAAAATTTATCAATAAATATTCTATAACATTATGCATTATTATTAAAATTACTTTTATCAAATTATATGGTATGTCGTAGGAATTAAAAATAAACTATATATTATGAAATAATAAGGTAAATTTATAAAGTTTTTATAAATTATAAAATAAATATAATTATAAAGTGTTTATATTATAAGATTATGGTTTTTTCATAATACTAAATTTTAATTATTTGAATTAAGGGACTAATTTTAGATATTATTTAGACCACATGAAAGGAAATTATGATTAATTTTTTCATGGTTTAAACAATGTTAGGTATGTGATATTTATATTATATAAATTGTTTACATGCTAGAAATTGGATTATAAAGTGTTTATGATTCAAAAAATACAATATATTTAATGGAAATGTCATATATTGAATAGTATAAATGATTTCATGTTATGAAATGAATATAAATTTTTTATATTAAATATTATATAATGTCAATAATGTATATCTAAATTATTAAGTGGTTATAATTATATTTATTTATAAATTTTTTATAAGTGTTTATCTCATGTTTAAATAAATGAATTGTTCATTTATTTAAAATTTATTCCCTTGATAATTATTAATTAATATAAATTATTTATATTATTCATATGTGTATGATATAGTTTAAATTGTTAAACATATACTATATAATACCATTCAAGCATTTAATAAGTTATATGCTAGGAATGATAATAGATTTAGTTTTCATCTACCTTGAACTTGGTTTGTAATTAAAGTTGTTATCTAAAATTTAGTTGTTAAATATAGTTTATACATATTAGTTATTTGGGTTATGATTAATTAGAATCTAACTTGAGTAATTTATCCATGGGTGAATTGAATTTGGGTTGAACTTCCCCCTGGACTAGAGGCTTATGCCTTATTCTTGAGAGGTTTGGGTTATCTATATATGGCTATAGTATTAATAATGAGGGGATTTTCAATTTAATATAATAATAAACCATTATATAAAGAGTTCATGGTCCTAATTAATGATAGGAATTTGGATATTTTTGAATATGTTCAGATTCTATTTTTGAGCGAGTTTCACAAACTACGGCCTATGTTAAGAGTCACAAATCAATATGTTTTGAAAATATTGATTCAGTGGAAGGAATATTATTCCAAAATAAATCATTATAAGAGTTCATACATAAAGTTAATAACAATAGATAAAATTTTGAGATTAAAACTACCTTAAAATACTAAGTGTTATATTTCTTCTAAAGCGGCACTTGTCAAGACCTTGATCATCCAAATGGATAGTTTCATCTCATGTATGGGTTTCTCTAGATTATCTTGTGTCAATAAATAATGTAATGGGTAGTTTAATTCCATGGTTGGGCACCTGTTCTTGGTGTTTTTTTGGATTACACTTAGCTAGGAACCCCTAAAAGTTAGGCTACCATAAGAATAGAGTTGGGTTTAACCACTTGATGGACTGGAAAAATATTTGTATACTCAAATATCTAAGAGTTGTATATTATATTATTGGGATAATGACATACCTCAATAAATAAGTAGTGATATTAGTTCTATAGAGGAATCATTTCATAGTGACATATTGATCTTCGACCACTAATGGGTATGATGGGTGTCAAAATTATTCATCATTTTAATAAGATCCCATTCAATAAAATTCCTTATTAAAGTTAGTAAAACATGATACTATTCTGATAAAATATTATTCATTAAATAAAAATAATCATTATTATCATAAAATTTGTATTTGAAATCAATATTATAAAACGATAAGATTAATGTAAGAAAATACTATGACTAATAACTTATGAAAAGTTATTAATTAAAAGGAGAAATTATATGTGTTAGAGAAACACATTCCCGAATAACAAAACTATTAAAGTTTTTCAACACATGGAATGTAGATTCTAATAAATCATAGAATGATTCACTTAATGCTTCAATGGAATTATATACAAAATGACTGAAGGAATTTAGGGTTCCACTCATATACTCAAGATTATTTGGTATGTAAATGACTTGGTGAGACAAAAGGTTTTCTTAAGATTTATTATGGTTAAGTAATTCATATTGTTTTCATATATGTAAATGTTCCAACAATATGAAGGAATTAAATAAATTTTTATAATATTATTCTCAAGAGTTTAGAATAGATTAACTAGGCATATAATGGTTAAAAGTTTAAACTGGTATAAGAAAATTTATATAGAGAGTCTAATAATGTTTCTTCAAGTAGTTAGTCAAGGTCATTGAAACCTAAAGGTAACATCAGGAATGAGGGATAAATAATACCATATGATGGGATTATTTAATATACCTATAGGGGTTTATGAAACTCTATGGAATTTCCATGATAGGTATCAGTGTTAAAGAAATCAATTCTTTTGTTCTGAAGGGTATATAATACCAAATGTACACATTGAAAGTGTACCAAGTATATTTGAATTAAAAATAAATGGAAGAGTTTACAGATATTTTAAATTTCATTCAAGTGAGGAAGCAAATAATTTTTATATAAAAGATTTTAATTTAAAGGAATTGATCAAGATTTTATGGATATAAATAAAGTATGTGTATATTTATGTCATTTATATTAAATGATAAGAGTTTTTTTACTAATAATGAGTTCTTATGAATGATATTTGGTAACAAAATACACATGGTTTATGATTCATTGGATTCTATAAAATATTTTCAAAAGGAAAGAAGGATTAAAAAGTTTTAACTCGGATAAATTTTTTATCTAGGAGTTTATTAAAATATGATGGAAGGTGTTCCTAGAAACTATAAATGGTATATTTTAAATAATAAAGTCTCATTTTTAGAGAAAAATTATCCTAACACATAAAATAAAATATATGATATGGAAAAAATATTCTATTTTATAAACATTCCTACTAAAATAAAATGAGTGTTATTTCCTAACATAAAGGAATATTTGTTTCTTAGCAAGATATTCTGGGGAGAATATATCATCTAAGAGGCTAATGAGAGTATGTTTGAACATAAAGAAATTAATAGTTAATAAATAAAAGATTATACTAGTCTATAATTATAGTTATTTACATTTAATATTCTAAATATTTCATGATATGTGGCAATAAATAAAATGTAAAGGTTACATTTAGTTTCCATGAGAAAGTGAGTATCACTATTTCCCAAATGATTATGCTAATAAAAATAAAAAAAAGAATTTTACTTAATATCCTAAAATATTTTTAGGGTATGAAGATAAGGAGAAATTTAAAGTGTTACATTTAGTTACTCTAATATAGTGAACATTACTTTATTCTAAAGGAGTTTAAGATGTGCTGGTAAGTAATAATTTAAATAGTTACATTAATTACCATAAGATCTCAGGGAAGAAGTTTGATGTAAAAGGTTCCAAGGATTATGATGTTTAACTTATAAAGAGTTATAAATAGATAGAATAAGTTATTAAAAATATAATATTGGATATTTTGGAGTTAAGGAGTTTTAATATGTTTAGGGAGTTTATCATTAGGAATAATATTCCTAAATCTCACCATTATTCAAGCCTACTTTCTTTATAGAGGTTACTCACTAAATATTTTAGAGTGTGGGTTTTATCAGATGGCCACATATAGTTGTGGTAATAATTATATATAGTTTTATTGAGTTAAAAAATTCCTATAAAGTGTAGTAAACATAAGACTAATCTGATAGTTTATCATATATAATATAATAGATGTGATCATATATCCGAGTTTGATTAAGTTTTTATAAGAGTTTTAAGAATATAAAATGTATCATATAAAAGTTAATTTCTAATTTATCATTATTTCATATTGTATGCATATATATATATTTATATATATTTTTGTGAAAAGTAATGATAATTAGCCTCTCAAACTATGACTTTGAGTTAGATCTAACTAATGTTCATCATGGAATATTATAGTTATGATGAAATTTTATGTTTGTGTGAGTATGAATATTTTATAAAGATATAGAATATTATCATGAGGTATAAAAAGTGTCTTTTTTACACTGGATGATCCATGAAGTATACCACATTGAGTGTCATACACTATGTTTTTGGTATAATAGGAATGCATGGATCATATTTTGATTCCCCTTTACCTAGGGTTGGAGAGATTCCTAGAATGATAACCTTCATACATTGATATATTTCTCACAAAATCCTTAAGGCTTAGAAAATAATAGGGTTTTTGGGTATGTTATTGATCATGTCATCGGTTGGAGCTCAAACAATATGATATTTGTCCTCCCATGTGATGAGTATGACATTTGGACCCTCATTTGAGATATATTGGGGAGTTTGTGGCTGGACCTAGATAGTACATTTGATGTTCTTATCTATTTAGATGAGGGGAATGTGATGTGACCATTCATAATGGTGAATGTCCTGTGATGTATCCATCAACCTAGTCAATTAACACTCAGAGAATCAAGAACATGTGAGATGGATATATGGGATTTACATAATCCATATCCATTGTCCACTCAATCTCTTGGAAAAAGGGAATGTATAAGGATTCATTCCAGTATGTGATGCTACTAGTGGACACATGTATATAGATACATGTTTTGAATGAAGATAATACCATATCCCTTTATAGATCGATAAGTATTGATGATTTTATAGAGGTTTATATTTTCTTACATTTATAGATCTATAGATTCATGTTTGTTGTTGAAGTTACTTTGGATCATAAGAATAAATGATAATGGGGGTTGAGTTAATGGAAATATTTTAGAATTTCTCCCTTCTTTGAAATTAACACCTAAAACTTGTTATAGTTTTCTATCATTTTCAACTTTATGAAACTCAACCACACTTTGTATGCTATTTTGAGAAAATAAATATGAGAACATAAGATTTAAAAGTTTTTCCCTCAGAGTGGGAGACTATATCCTTGCCATAGAGGATTCTTTCAGTCCATGGAAATCCAATATAATATGAAGGGAGTATAATTTGATCCAACTCCCACTATACTCATTCTATATCATGATAATAAATTATAATGAATCCCATCAGTTAAAAATTCTCTTATGTAAATAATCTAACATAAGAAAACAATTTTTCTTATCATATTACTAAAGTTCATTTGGAAATAATACATCAAAATTATCCATCTGGTGTCTCCATCCCATGTACCTTCTACCTTCATCTAATATACTATGTCCAGTATACATTATAAGACTATGTATCTGATCTATTCTCTATTAGATAAACAAAATAATTATTCCTTTCAAACTATTTACAATCAATATATAATACTACCTCTTTCTGGTATCTCTAAACGATGCCTCTGATAAAAGTCTTGGATTGGTACTTCTTCCTGGTACCACTTCTCACTACACCTTTGTCTATTGTACTTCTAATTCAACCAAGTATTCCCTTTATTGGAAAATTAGTCTAATAATAATTTTTCAACACTTCCCCTTTTTACACATATGAATATTGTTAGTACGAGTTGTATGTATACCCATTTATATAGGTACTCACCCATGAGAAAAGGTTGGAACTCAAATGTGATTTCCTGATCAACCAAAACATAGATATAAAATATCCCAATCAACTAAACTTTAGTAGACACCTCTATAATATTTATGGAAATTTTTGAATCTTATTAAAAACTTGGTGCCAAATCTATATATTCAAACATCCTTAAAATTATCATTAATATACTTCTTCAGAATTACTTATCCAAATAAAGATAAAAAACATTAAACTAACAACTTATCATAACCACTTTTATGAGATTTAGAAAATTAGGTAAATATTCTTAAAGATCTATCGAATAAAGGATTGTCTTGTTACTTTATTAATAACCTATTATTCTATATTTTATTAATATATATCCCTTCTATATGATCTTCACAGGTCGATTAAATCGATATGATGGATTCATTACTTCTTAGACTAGTTATCTTTATATAATTCTTGTAACCAATTCACTCACATTTGTTCATCAAACTTTTTATTTCTGATGATTCAACATCTCTTCATCTGATCCATCTTGAAACAGCTCAATACTTCATACCCAAATTAAAAAACATGACCCAATTTTATTAAAACTCATGGAATATTCCATCCAATGACATTATTTTGATCTATCTAATGTTCATATGTTTGATGAATCTTTCTATAGTGTCTAACTCAATCAACCAGTTCAACTGATAGAAATCTGATTGATGGATTCAATATGATATCATACATACTATAGAACCCTTCTTGTATTTATGATATTTAAATAATTAAAACTTGTAAAAAAACTTAGAACCATGAAAACTTTCTACATATATCTTATAAGACTCTATCCATGTGTCTTTTTACATGTTAGTCTAATGAAACTAAGAGTCTATCTATATAATTACCTTCATTGAGATATATACAAACTCTTATTCAGATGGAGTAACAATGTCTCTATAAAAAAAACTTAGTCTGATGTATCTTCTTATGATGGAATCAATTTTATGTTCTTCATTTAGTATCAAACTCATTCACTTCACAAAATTTAATTTCATACAACTTGTATATTAATTGGTATCTTCTTGAGAAGTTCATAAAAACTGTCAGTCTGGAAACTTTAGTTGAATATGTCCAAAAAAAATAATTCATTGATATTCATCCTATCCATATGATTACTATTATAACTTCATTAAATCAAGTATTGTACATTAACATATCACACTTTTTAAAAATTCATACAAACTCAACAATAATGACTTGTTTCCTTCCTCTATCTGGTAGCATCAGCCCTGGTCTATCTGGTAATATTTTATAACCTCAGTATTTATACAAACCCATCTTGGATCTTGATTTTCTTCATGATTTTAGGAACTTGAATATTTGAACAACATCAAATTAATAGTGTAAAAGTTTCCTAACATGGTTAAGGAAAATATTTTATCCTCCTTTGGTGCATTACCAAAAAAATATTAACAAGTCCAAAAAATATTTCATACCAAAGATAAAAAAATACAAAATAAGATATGTTAACAAAAAATACAAAAAATGTTACAAAACATCCCAAAGGATCCTAAATATCCCCTTTTAGATTTTTTTGGCAACATTTTCAACAACTTGTAACATTGTTTCAAAAACTCCTTTATCAACTTTTATAAAACCACATCCTTTATCATAGAGAATTTTTTGAGGCCATAATGAAAGATAAAGAAATGTTTTTTAAGTAATGTGATCCCTATATGACAATAAATTTTGTGGACATGATAATATAATCTCCCCCTAAATATTTTTCTCTCCCCCTTTTTATTATAAAAACATCCTTATATTCTTAAAAGAATGAGTTGTACACATTCTTATAAAGTTGTACTCCCCCCTTGACAACATAATCCAAAAATAGTTAGGTTTGCTTTCCTTAAAAACTTTATAAATACATTAATGGAGGATAGAAATATATTTTCATTATAAATTATTCAAATATTTCTATTGGAATAGATTTAGTGAAAAAATCATCAATTTTATACTTTATTGAAATATACTTAGTCATAACATTTCCACCGACAACATTTTCATTGATGAAATGATACTTAATATCTATTTGATTTAACCTAGAATGTGGTATATGGTTTCTAGAAAGATCTATGGAACTTTGATTATCATAAATAAAATTCAATGGTTTACATAAATTCACTCTCAAATCATCTAGATGAAATTTCATTGATAGAATTTGTGTGCAAACATGGGTGGACGAAGCATAATATTATTTCATTTCTCTCAAAGTAACAGAATAGTGTTCCTTACTATTCCAACTGATAAAACATCCCAAAATAAAAGTTCCTCCTGATGTTGATTTTATATCATTATAATCTCCATCCCAATCAGTTTCATTGAACCCAAGAAATTTCATCTCATCATATAGTTTTATGTTCCTTTAACATACATGAAAATTATTTAATCTTCTTACATGTGTGATAATTTGGATCACTCTGATATATTGTACATTATGTAATGTAATATAAAATTTCTAGTCTTGAAATAATATTATAGATAATTCTTCCTATCAAATTTTGTAAATTTTTATAATTCACACTTTTACTAGCTTCATATTACTCAGCTTCATGCCAACATTGATAGGAGTATAAAACTACTTGGAAATTTTCATGACAATATTTAAAAAACTCCTTGGAATAATTTTATTAATATAGAAAGATGTATATCCCCTTATATTGAAATTATAATCCAAAAAAAGCTAACTCTAAAAGAATATACATTTCAAATTTATTCATTTTTTCTAGAATGTTCTTCAGAAGTTTTATCCCTATCACCTGCAAAAATTATATCGTCAAAATAAACAATGAAAATAAGGGTACTTATGCTCATTTATTAAACATATAGTTTTCTATCAAATTTTCATTTAGAAAAGTTAAACTACTTTAAGTAACTTTTATGTTTATAGTGCCATGCACGAGGATCCTATTTCAACCCATAAAAATCATTCTTCACTTTACACACCATGGATCCATCTTTATCAAGTAAGAACCTAGTATGTTTCTCAATATAAACTTCATTAATTTATCCATTTAAGAAATTTATCTTAACATATATCTGATTGAAATTTTAATAATGATGTGTAGAAACTTCTAAGGGAATTATTATATTTTCAAGACTCATAATAGGGGAAAGGTTTTCTTCAAATCCAGTATATTCCACCTATGAGTAACCTTTACGAACAAGTCAAGATATTTTTTTTATAAATGTAAACATGTTCATTAAGCTTGTTTATGAACACATAATTTATCCATAAAATATTATTTCCTATTGGTCTTGGAAGAAGTTCCCATGATTCAATTTTCTTAATTTGATCTAACTCAACATTCATGGTATTTTTTTAATATTAATGTTTAATTAGCTCTAAAATTGATTGGGGTTACTCCTATAAGATAAGTGATGTCTGATTTTTATAATATCAGCTTTAGTTTGAACTAGTGATTTTGGATTTCTAATGATGTTATCACATTATACCTATATTTATAAATTATGAAACTAAATATATTTTCTTTTTGTCTCACTATCTTCATCACTAGTCTAATCTGAATCATATTGTAAATGTGTGTTATGGTTTTCATCTTCCCTTTTATAATATATGTTGGATTTTATCAATCAATATTCCATAACATATTCCTTATCATCTCTAAAATATTTTAAAGAATTCTAATTTTCAATAACTTTTTCATCATTAGAATCAACCAACTTATGTAGATGTTTAATCCAATACTTATTACATTATCTGAATATCACCAGAAAATTCCCCCATCCTCTTTTTCATCAAACATTCCAAGATTTATATTTTTTATATTTAAAAATAAATTAATCCCAAAAACATTGATGTATTTCACTGTTGTCCTTTTATTATAGCACATCTCATCGAAACTCGTTTTTATTCCATTCATAATGAAAATATATTTTTCACATGAACAACTATAATTATATATTCTCTCTATAAAAATTTAAAAAGTTTTTATTTATCAATCACACTTCTAAAAATTTTCACTAAAATTTTATTTTTCCTTTCTTCTTCTCTATTTTTTTTTGTGATTGTAAGGATTACTATATTGGTGTTTGATTACATTATTCTTTAGGTAAGACTTGAAATGTTTTCTTGTGTGATCCTTTTTATTATCAATTCATATATTTACAATTTAAACACCCATTTCTTTCTCAACATCCCTTATAAAACATATAAACGTCTCTATAGACTTTGATTTATGTTACATAGACATTATGTTGGCCATATGAGTGAAATCATCAATGAATGTAATAAAATAAAAATCACCTTTTATATATTGATGTCTAATTAGACCAAAAATATCAGAGTGAATGAGCTCAAGAGGTCTTGTGTTTACTAACCGTCCTTCTTTTTAGGAGAGTAGTACAAACATCATCATATTTACATTTTAGTTGAGGTATGTTTATTACAGTTCCTTCCTTAGAAAGTATTCTCATACCTTTCTAGCTAATATGATCAAGTATTTTATTCCAAAAATTATTTTCATCCTCGACACTTATGTAACATTAGTTACAAATATCTCCAATCTAGAATAAGTTTTCATTAGTTTTTTCTCCCTTAGTAACAACTTTCCCATTTTTTAAAATTCCAATGATATAAAAACATTTTTTTGTATATAACCTCTTTAATATCATCAAAATGTCGGCTAACACCTAGAAAGTTTTTCTTAATCCCATAAATAGATATAAATTCCTTCCATTTATAGTTTTTGAGCTTCAATATCAATAATTATTATTACTCTAATTTTTAAAGAACTTTTGTTTCTAAAAGAAACTATTACACCTTCACATTATTTTTCATCTTTTAAGATATTTATATCACTGATTATATGTGAGGAATAACCACTATTAAAAATCCATGGTTTGTTCATTTTTCTAGCTTTTAAATCAATCTCAACAACAAAATATCTATCATTAATTTTATTCTTTATTGCTTATTTTTCTTTATATCATAAGAAACTTGTCCTAGAAGTGTTGTCAGGAATTTTTCAACATATTGACCTGATTGGTCAAATGTTCCACAAAATTCCTCCATAAAATAAAATTGTTTTTTCTTTGGAAACATTCTAGAATCTGATTAATTTTCTTTTCTTTCTTTATTAAACTTAAGAAAGTTTCTTATTTTATTCCACTGATGCCACCACTGGTTCATGTCTATTACTAGGGATATAAATGTTGTGTCAACAATTATATTCCTTATAACTATATATATAATATCATCAATAGTATCCATTGAACCTTTATCTTATATAGAAAAATGATATTTACCTGTAATAATATTATTTAGGTTCAATATAATATCTAGAATCTATCTTCCCCTAGCACATGGAATCATTTTCTTTAGTATTGTTTCCAAAATTGGCCAATCTAATGTGTTTCCCACGTCTCTTATCAATCCATGTTTTCATAACATTATTTCTAACATCTATATGGTTAGTATAATCAAATGAGATTTTATATCTAGTCAGTGTAGATTTCACCTAATTCTTGAAGTGAGTTCTCTTAGCATCTTGATATTTTTCAGCCTTTTCCTATGAATACTTGTTGAAATTTTCACTCATATTCATTAAGGTATATTAAACCTCAAGAAATCTTGATTGGATTTTACAAACATCTTCTTACTTATAGAAAATTTTCTTACTATGTTCTTCCATCATCTTATATTGTTTTATAAATTTTAGTTTGAGGTTCTTAATCTCATCAATGTACATATATTCCTTTTAAGGAGATATTCATTTTCTATATTATTTTTCTCACCTTATTTCTTCAACATTATAATTTGTTTTACAAGTTTTGTGTTTTATCAAGAAATAAAACAAGTTATGATATTAGTTGATATTATCTGTAGGTTTCTTTACATTATTCTTCTTTAATGTTTGAGGAATATTTATTTACCTCAATATTTACAATGAAATTTCTGAACATATCCATATTTTCATCTTATAAAGGACTATTATCATTAGAATCATATTCAAATTTCTTAATCAACATACTTATTTTGTTCTTTATGGTGAATTTTTTATTACTTACAGTCTATTTATTATCTTACTTGAAAGTTTTTTTCCACTTATTCCATCAAGTTTTATCTTCATCATATTCTAATTTTTTTATTAGAACAATTGATAAAAAAATTATCAATTATTATACACTCAAAACATTTAAGTGGGAGTTTTCCTTTCTACTTTATTCTTTCTTTCCAGTAATTTTTAGAGATAAGATACATGATTCTATCATTTGGTTTATAATGAACTTTCATGTCTTTTGATTCAATGAATTCCATAGACTCATGTTCTAGTTCAATAAAATTTATCATCTTCATTTCTTGAAAACCCATTTATTAATTAATATTATTTTTGAATTTTGGATCTTTCCTAATCTAATAATCATAAATAAAATTATAAAATTCATCAAGAGATAAATAATATTTATCTTATAAGGTATAAATTTTAAGGTCAATATAGAAAGTTTCTCATGTGATTTATAATAATGATAAAATATTATAATAATTTTATTATAACAACCCTAAACCCAAACTCTTAGATTCAATTCTAAAATACTAAACTTTACATTTCTATATTTGATACTGACTAAGGTGAACCAATTTTTACTATCCAAAACTTAAAATATCAAAAGGAAAATATTTGATCACTTACATACCTAAGGACCTTTTAGGACTATAGTTTTAGAGAATTATGAAAAAATATTACATAGACAATACCCATTACTTAAGTATATTATTTTTCCTACTATACCCATATTTTCATATTCCATATTAGGTCATCATCATCATCATCCAAATGAAACACTAATATAAATAAATCATTCAAAAATCATTCTTGATAACCTGGAAAAAAGGAAACACAAGAAGGGTGATCTCAAATTCTCAGTATGGGTAAATATAAGCATTATTAATTTAATGTCATAAATGAGAATACGAATTATATATGTGTGTTATGACATAATTAGAGTGTATGATAACATCACATAAGAAATTATACCCATCAATACCTAAATCATAAATCATGAAATATGGTGTAAGGATTTAAGAAAGTAAATAGTCATTAGAATCAATAATCATGAACCATGTGACATAAATCTTGATAAAAGGAAACATTTATAACCCAAATAAAGCATAAAGAATTATTTTTGATATCTTAAAATATGAACTTCACAACCTATTTTAAACATGTGTCAGAAATAAATGGATCCCAATTAAGTCCATTGGAGCAACACTACAATAACTCCCTAAAATTTTCCTCTCTATACAAGGAAAATTACATGATGTATTAGAGTGATATATGGGTGCACCCCTCATATAAGTTATATTGGGATCACTTGAAATTATCTTTGTGCACCCATCATATAATTTATATTGGGCTCACCCAATGCTATATGGATACACCCATCATATATAATGTCTGAGAACCACAACATGAATAAAGTGCATAAAGATTACATTTAATCATAAAATCATAGAAACAACCTTTATTCATTTTATAACATGAATAAAATATATAAAAGAAATGGGTTCCATGATAATATCTTTGAAACACAATTAACCTATGGAAAATAAATGGGTTTTATAATAATCTCCTTCAAATATAACTAACTCGTGGAAAAGAAATGGGTTCCATAACAATCTATTTGAAACATGATTAACCCATGGAAAAGAAATGGTTTCCATAAAAATATCACTGAAACATAATTTACCAATGTAAAATAAAATTTTTCTATAAAAATATCTTCGAAACATGATTAAACCATGGAAAAGAAATAGGCTTCATATCAATCTCTTTGAAACATGATTAACCCATGGAAAAGAAATGGGATCCATGTTAATCTCAAAATCCATTAAGAGAAATAATTATAATGGTATCAATACCACATATCCTTATTGAATTATAATTAACATTAAGGGATATTTTCATTGTTGAATGGAAATACCATTAAAAGATCATTAAAAACATTTTTGAGGAAAATATCCTTTTAATTTTGAAAATTACTTTTAAAAACTAAAAATTCAAAAAATAGTGTAAAAATACTTTTCTTAGAAAACATCCATGAAATCATATAAATAAAACCTCAAAAAAAATAGACATTATGGTAGGAGAATTCATTCATGTCATAAGTGTTAAAAATAAGAATACTTTTCAAAAAATTTTGAAAAAGGGATTCAAAAGTTACCCATTTAGAAAATGTTATGAAGTTTTATTTTAAAATCTTTTAAAAGAAGGTTAAAGATCATATAAAATGGATTTTAGAAATAATTTATTTTTAGAAAATAAAATTTTTGAAAACACTTTATAAAACATGGATATGGAATATAAAGATACCCAATCTAAAAGAAAAATACAAGATTTGTATCACTTACCAATGAAATTATTAATGTATCTTTATTAAATCAAAGAGAAAATGGAAATCAAACATGTTAACCAAATTAATAACTAGTTGAGAATAAATATATATATTTCATGAAAATAAGAGAATATGATTTCCTCTAATGAAACCTTAAGCATAATCAATACTAAATGAAAGGAGATTGTAACATAAGTCCTTTTCCACTTTTGTAACTCTTCAATTGTAATACCCATGAAACATTAAAATCAAATGATACGTTAAATATCATGAAAATAATGATATTAATTATATTTCATGTAAAATCGTAAGTATATAAACCTTATAAAATTATTTAGGCACATAACATAAATATATGTCTCAATGAAAGATAATTTGAGATGAATAACCCTTACAAATATCATATCATATCATTCAGAATTAATCAATGGAATGATTATGTGTAATAAATGTAAATCCAGACAAAAAAATTTAAATATATAATTAAAAAAATTGCGATCAATTCATGCATAATCATAGAAAAATTTTAATGGAAAAGAGTTATAACCCAACGAAAGTAAATTGATCTAAGAAACCCTTTACCACTTGGTAACATTCAAGTAAAATCCACTTAGATGAATTAATTTAATTATAAACATAAAATACCATGAATTATAATTTTTTCATGATATAAAATGAAATAATTGAATTTTATATGCCATATAAAATAAATTAGGTGCATATAATTACAATATCCCTCATTGAAGGTAAATTGAGATGATGTCCCTTACAACTTTGTTAATATCTGGATCAAAACCCCATGAAAGAGAGAACCACATATGGATTTATAAATCCAAATATTTTTTATGAAAATAAATATAAAATACATTCATGTGTAGTATATATAACACATAATAAAAATTATTGGTGGATATGACATATGTCTCATAAAAATTTAAGTGAGATGAGAAACCCTTACCACAAGTCCAAACATTCCATGTGTGTCCTTTAAATCCTAAATAATAAACATATATAAGATAATTTATTTATTAATAAGATTTTATAGGTTTAATTCCTAAGAATTAAATAATTTATTTTAGTTATTATAATTAAATAATTAAATACTTAATTAGTTAAGACAATGTTGGGAATTTTGAGGATGTTCGGTTCATTATTTTAAAATGGATTTAGTGTGTTTACCATGGTCCAAGAGGAAATAGTTTCAAAATATACAGAATAATAATAATAACATATTTACCATATTTATAAATCAATTATACTTTTAAAATTTATAATGTAAGGAACTTATAAAAAATGAACTATATTATATTCATGGAGACCGTAGGTCGTACATGCGTATGAGTAACGTTTCCATTTTTCAACGATCATTATGAAAATAAGGTAAGTAATATTTTATCTTTAAATATTGATAATAATAATATAAATAACATATTATTTAATTAAATATTGTAATATATATCATTAATGTGTTGTGGTGATGAAAGATGTATCACACTGCTTTGTGGAGGTGGTAGTCCACACATGCACACGAATGATGTTATCATTTTTCTATATAAGAAATAAAATAAAATTTTATATTTTAAAAATTATAAATATGATATTATTATCATTATTATTTTATTAATATCACATATATTCATTAAATTTATCCTTATTACCTTCCTTGTAAATCGTTAGTGAAAAAAAATCACATCGCTTCGTGAGAGGGTAGTTCACCATACACATGTGTGATGTGATCATATCCCCCCATAAAATGGAAAGTAAGAAGGTATATGTGATATAATAACTAAATAAGTATCAATTATTTTAAAAATATTCTATATATACTTTCAATCCAACATTATATCAATCTTTGAGATGCGATAATGGAAAAAATAACATTGGTTCACATGGAGGTAGTCCGCTGTACACATGAATGATGATTTTGTATCCCATTTGATAAAAGAGTAGATTTATTTAGGTAATTAAATTAATAAAATGAAATATCATTATATATTAGATATTTTGTTTTATCATATGTTCATATTTGAGGAATATTTGAAGGAGTTGTAAGAAGAAATAAAATAAAAACGTATAGTAAGGAATTTTACCTCTTCTCAGACCACCTATTTAGGATTATACCAAATATATTACTAGAATGGATCAATGAAAAAAAGGATTATCAGATGAGTGTATGTAAGTTTGGATGTTTTTTGGGTAGTTTTATTGTGAAAAAATGGTTTTATGGTGTGATGGAGATAAGAGAGTGGGTGGCTATTTATAAGTGAGGTGAGTAGCACACTTGTAATTTTTGAAAAGAAAAGGGTGCACCCATGTTTATCACATGAAAATAGGCTCTAAAATGGTCCATTATAAATAATTATAAATTATAAGGTCTAATTATTTCCATGAAATAATTTTAATACAATTTTAAGTCCATTTTTATCCTTATCTTTTTAGTTTAGCCTCCGGTAAAGCCATCTTCACCTTAACAATAGTAATTAATTACTACTTTAAATATTCAATATGGCCAAAAAATAAATTTTATATTTAGATAATATAAATTATTATAATTAAAATTATAGTATATATTTTACCGAATTAAACTTAAATAAAAGGAAAATTTTAATTTAAAATAAATACCGTAGATAAGCTGAAAAATCTGGTTTATAAGAAGTATATTTTTCAAGAAAAAATGATTTTATATAAACTCTAAAACTAGTAATAATTATTTTATAAATTTAAATTAATACTTATTGATATATAATATAAAAATTTAATTTAAATAATTCCCCATTATTAGTTTTTGTAATTAATTAAAAATGAGAAACATTATGCACTATAAAACAGCTTTCAGAAGAAGAAAAACAAATTTTTAAACCCAAAAATAAACTTACACTAGATTCTAATATAAATATGATTAAAATGTAATCAAGTGGATTAAATATAAATAAATAACAATTTAATTACTTTAATTCATATTCAAAACATAATTATACTTTTAAATTACTTAATTTTTTGAAAAGAAATGACATTTTAAAAAAAATGGTATTTTTATCTATTCACTGATAAATAAATATTTTCCAAAAAAATCCCAAAATTTTACACTAAGTTAATTTTGATATGATTATTTAAAAAATTAATTTAATTTTATCAGTTAAATTTTATAAAATTTCTAAAAAAAATTATATTATTTTCTCACATAAAGAAATAAAAATCATTTTTGAAGATAATATATTTTTTGAAGAATGAAACAACTTCACGATAAATATCATTGATTATTTACTAAGAATTTATCAATAATTTATATCGAGTAAGAAATTTATATATATATATATATATCATAAATTAGTTAATTATATTCATATTTTTTGATTTAACAACTAAGTTATAATAGTTATATATTTACATGTTGTTTAAGATTGGTGTTACGTGTCAAATATGGTATCAAACACAGTTTTATTTTCTAAAATACCAGGGTGATACATCCTATACCCCTTTAATTAATTTTTTCTTCAAAATTATAACTTCATATCAGTAATAATGGTTGAAATTTTCAAATACCTTTATTGTAAACCCACATCATACAAAGGGTTAACAAAAAATCTTCACGATAAAAGAGAAAGAGAAGTATAATGGTCATTTGGAATAACACATACTAGATTTCAATATATGAGAATACGGGTGGAAAGTAAAGATATAGAAATGGAAGAAAATATTAATTCCCAAATAAGGATATAGAGTGATAGATATCATTGATCACAAGAAGGTGAATGATCAAGAGAAAGTTAATGACCACAAAAGTATAAACCAAAGAGGTGTGAAAAAAATTCCATAATATCACCATAAATGATGGTCATATGAGATTAGTTTGTTTCAGTATTATTTTACTTTGGTTTAGGAATTCTTTTTATATATATACTAATATAATTAGGAAATATACTTTTCTTATGAGTATAATTTCATCCTTTTTTAATTTTCAACACAATCTCATATTATTTCCAAACGATGAGTACTCAAGAAGAATTTTTCATACCTGAAGAACTTAAATTAGATTTTAAGGACCAAATAACCATAGAAAGGATAAAAATATATTCCACCTATATTTATATATTAAAAAAAACCAAAATTTTCAGCACATTATAAGAAAATTCCCAAAATGAATAAACCATCATATTATTAATCTTGAAAATTCAATAGTAATATCCAAATATCAAACTAAATGATTTGATAAATAATTAACCCTATATCCCAAATAAACTCAAAATTAGTGTCTATAAATTTGAACTTATGATAAACCATAACCTTATAGACCAATTATGGTATTCCTAACTCTTAAGATAACCTCACATGAAAACATCCTAGTCTCCAAAATTATCTAAACCTTTCCACTGATACTAACTATAACAAACCTGAACTCACACTCCCAAATCTAGTGAAAAAATCCTAAAATTTACATATATGGATTTTATACTGATAAATGTGACCCAATTTTCTCAATCCAAAACTTACAAAACCAAAAGGTAAATTTTATACACTTACACACCCATTGATGTTTTAGGTTTATAGTTTTAGTGAATTAAGATAAAATCTTATATAAAAAATACCCATGACTTTAAGAGAGTATTTACCACCATACCTAGCTTTTCATATTTCATATTAGGTCATCATAATCATCCAAATGAAAACCTTATAGACATTAATCAATAATCATCATTCTTAATAACCTAGGGAAAAGGAAACATATAAAGGGTGATATCAAATCTTAGTAAATTTAAACATAAGAATTAAAAATTGAATGTCACAAATGAGAATAATAAGTCCATAAGGGTATAATGACATAAGTAGAGTGCATGAGAAAATAATAAAATAACTCATACCCATCAATAAAAAAATAATTAATCATAAAATATTGAAAAACTCTTTTACAAATGAAAGAGTCATAAGAATCAATAATCATGAACCATGTGATATCAAGCTTGATCAAAGGAAACATTAATAACACATTTCAAGAATATAAAGAAATTGGTATATGAGATCATCATCTTAATAATTGATTTTAAAACCATGTCATAAATAAATATATCCTAGTTAAATCCATATGAGGAACCCTTTAGTAACTCACTCATTATTACTTCTAAATAAAAGTAACATTATCATATGAATTAGAGTGATATCTAGGTGAATATTTAATATAATATATATCTATCTCACCCTATGCTATCTGGGAACACCCATCATTAGTATATATTAGGATCAATTGGTTATATATGGGTGCACACATTGTAAATCATTTCCAAGATCCATGACATGAATAAAGTACATATAGCTTACATTTCATCATAAACTCATAGAATCAAAACTTTATTCTTTTCATAACTTGACTAACCCATGGAAAAGAAACAGGTTCCATGAAAATCTATTTGAACATAATTAACTAATGGAAAGGGAACTGATTCTATAAAAATCTCTTTGAAACATGATAACCCATAGAAAATAAATAGGTTCCATAATAATATCTATGAAGCATGATTGTCCCATAAAAAAAAGGGTTCCATGAAAAAATCTATGAAACATAATTAACCCATGGAAAAGAAATGGATTACAAAGAAATATCTTTGATACATGATTAACATGTGTAAAATAAACTGGTTCCATAATGATCTCTTTGAAACATGATTAACCTTTGGAATAGTCATAGGATCCATGTCAATCTCACAATCTATCTAGAGAAAGAATAAGTGTCACACCCAATTTTTCATGTTTGGGTTTTAATCCAGTTCGCTGGGGATCCTGTACTTTTATCAGGTTTTGGGTGTGAAGGGTGTTGAGTTTTAAAGTTCTTCTTTATCTACTCTTTATCCCTTTTTTGGACCTTGGTCCGTGTTGGTAGAATGTTTCATGGTGGAGATTTTGTGACACCCACGATGTCACTATATTGTGTTTAAATCATTCAAGGATCTTTTGGGGGATTCCATAGTGTTTGGGGTGTCATTTGAGGGTTTTGGGACAATTTTTGGGGTTTCATATATTGAAAATTGTTTTTCCCAATCGTGAAACTTAAACCTACAAAGTTTCATATTTTCCAACAGCATTCGCATAGTTTGTGCACATTTTACAAAATTATGCAGCAAAACCGTGCATCCCATTACGGTCTTAATAAATTTCATTACAAAAATAATATTAAAGTGATTACACCTCCCATTTTAGGCCCTATCTATTTTTTATTGACCATAGGTATCCCCCCTTTATTATACCTCGTTTTGGGCCAATTTTTGGATGTTTTTTCACCAAATGTTAGTGATTGTTCACAATTTCTTCAACAAATCCTTCCCTTTCCTCTTTCCCTCACTTCCCTCTTATTTCTTCATCAATTTCTTATTGAGTTTCTCTTATCTCATGGTCATTATGACCTAGGTTTTTTTTACTCTTTTTAATGTTGGGGGTTTTGTTATTTTAGGGTTCACCTTGGCATATCTAGGGTTATGGAACCCTTGTGGAACGTTTTCAGTGGTGTGTTATCGTTGCGCTATGGATCTGAGGTAGAATTTCCCATGCACTTGCCTTTTGAATTTAAGATTCATTTATTTAATGATTTTAAGCACATTATATATATACACTAAATGTTGGTTAGTGTTCTTTGGATAAATCATTTGGTATGTAAACTAGTGTTTTATGCCTTGTTTCATGATAAATGGAATTGTTGTGTTAAATAACGACACCAAGTGTTCGATGAAATGCCCAATTGGAATTTGTGAGTATATTGTGGTATGTAAAGTGTGGTTTTTCTTTGTTAAAAAATATGTATATTGTGGAATAATGATTTTTGGTTTCTTTAATGTGAATTTAAAGGTTTTTAAGTTAAAAGAACTACGTATTTGTATTTTGAAATTATTTTGACAAGTTATGATTAATTGTTTCCTGGTTGGCATTTTCATAGGAAATGGTTTTGCTTTTAAAGTGAGATGGAAATGTTTTGAAGGAGTTTTATAAAAAAAATTACTTGGTAATGGTGTGATTTATACCTCTTTTGAAATGTGGGTTTCATTTTTGTAAAAGGTTAGTTTTTTGAGAAATTTTTAATGGACCGTTTAGCAACTTTCTGAAAATGATAAAAAGCGTTTGTTATAAAAACCTTCATTGGATGTTTGTCATGACTTATCGACATGGAATGGTTGGGATGTATTCATTTTTGAATCCCCGGGTTCCATTATAAGGGTTCCTCGGTTGGAACCCTTTGTGATATATTTATTTTAAGGCATGAGATCAATCCTTGGGGAGACTCGGGGTGAGGACTATTGTGGATAAATATATATATATTTTTCTGCGTGTGTTTTGTGAATGGATTCTCGACTGGCATTATTTGGATCAACCCATTATATACTTGAGACGTAGGAACCTGAAATATTGAGATAATATCTTAAGAATGATTGTTGTACAGATAGTGGATGGACTGACCAGTGGCCCATTATAGGTAGGTATATTTGGGTTTATTACTATGAGATTCACCCTCGGCCTCTCCTAAGTTAGGGTGGCCAAGCATATTGATCATTTTGATTTCATCATGTGTGACATGTCAATGGGGATGCGGTATCATGTATTGGTGTCTTATGAATTATTATTGATCTTTTGGGTTCACCTATGTCTATTGGATTTCAGTTGCTTGTAGTGATGATTGGGATACTTGTATTATTATTTCCATTTACATTGTTGTGTGATTACTATAGATACTTTTTTGTGGTGTTTTTATTATAAAGTGATGTGTTGGTTTTAATAAGTCTTATGAAAATTGTTTTCAAATAAAAGTGTTTTATCCTTTTTGTGAAACTTTAAAACATAATCATCACTTTTCCCCTTATAAATTCTAATGTTTCACTAATGAAAAGAGCTTGGTTTTGTAAATGGATAAGGGAAATGGGTCATACTTTGTTTTTATGTAACTATGAATAAAATCATCATTTTATATATTGTAGTTCAAACTTGAAAATGGAAGTTTCTTTTAATTTAATGGAAGTGAATTGAGAATAGAATATTGGGCTAGACTACCTAGTTTTAATACTCATGCCTATAGTTTTGTTCCCTTTTTATCCCTTGTGCAGGTTTCAGCTTGAGTTTAATCGCCATGAGTGATGTGCGATTGTTGTATTAGAGAGTGACCAGTGGGGTTACATGGAGTTATTTTAGTCATCAAATTTGGTCATTTTAGTTGTGTTGTTCAGTTTTACTTTTAGTTCCTTATGTAAATGATGTTCGATTCAGTTTTATTTATATATATAGAGGGATATTTGGTTTCTTTCCACTATTGTTTATTGTTTATTTATTAGGATAAATTGTTCCCTTATATACTCCGATGATTCTAGGAACTAGTTTCCAGCCTATGGAAATCAAGAATTCCCTTCAGGCGATGTCTTGGACCAGTTATGGTGATTGGTTTAGGGTCAACTTAGGCAGGTTCGTGACAAAATGGTATCAGAGTAGGTTGGATCTTAGTGGAACTTGCTTTCTAGAGTTCCCTTTGTTACTTGGGGATTCCAAGGTAGGTGGAGTAGGACTGTAGAGAATTTAGGGGTAGGTGCGGGAAGATCATCATGAACTCTTGCTCGTTCTGATCCTCAGGTGTCTATAGGAAGTCTAGTTTTATTAGTTTCTTTTGTCCTTAGGGATTTTTTAGTGATTGGGATACGATAAGGGGAGTTGGAATAATGGTCTCTGTGAGCTCGTAGGGCCTAGAAAGCCATGTGGATCTGGGTCATGGTCCTAAGAAGGCTCTCCATATTGGTGGTGTGTTTGACATATGGCCTCCAACCATATGGTCAAGTCACACACTGACACTAGTTTCCTTTTTTGGGTCTCTTTGTCCTTCCTTGAATTCTGAAAATTATTTTGAAATCCTTGTGTGAGAATTGTGGAAATGGGATTTAAAGGAATGGTTGGATTTTGAGAAGTGTAAAATGGGTTTTAAAATTTTAATTTAAGATTTTTTTTGGTAAGTTTGGTTTTTGTGAATCAAATATTGGGGATAAAGTAGAAATGATTTAATATGATTAAATTTCCTTAATCTTACATGTGATTTGTTGAATAAAATGTTTTGAAAGAAAAAATTATTTTAATGTGATTTTGAAACTTTATTTTATAAAGGGTGTTTTGGGTTATTAAAAAGTGTTTAAATATGATGAATTGGTTTTGGAAATTGGTTTTTCGTGGTTTTTGTTTTTCTAAAAAGGGTTTTGGCCTTTGTGGTTGTCAGGTTATGGAAAGAAATTTTGGTGAAATTTTGAAAATGGGAAAGGGTCATTTAGAATATCATATTTGTTTTGGGAGTTGTTTAAAATTAAAATGTTTTTTGATATAAATCGATGGGGTTTCTTTTTCAAGCATGGTAAAATGTTTTTTTTGTGTGGGAATCTGAAAATTAATATTTTTTGACTTGGTGGTTAGTGTGCCTTTGAAAGGTACATGATTTTTAAAATGGATTGAATGATTTGGCTTTGAAAATGAGGATGTTTGTTTCATCCATTGGTGTGTTCATGGGTGCTCACATGAATTGTGGTGTATGAGAATGTGGATGGATTCCTGGTATCACATGATTGGATGGGTGCCCAGGGTGACATGAAAATTCACATGTGAGTGAGACTCGATGGAACACCATTGGTGAATGAAAAAAATCCACCAAGTTTGTTTTTTGTTTTTCAAAAGTGTTATAAGATGAAAATTGTAGTGTTTTTGTAAATCGGTGGTTATGTAGTTTGATTTTTCATGTCTTATAAGTGTGGTTTGTTTGGTATGATTCCTCTTGATTTGGAAGTGATACTCTTGTTGTGTCTTGATATGGAATCTTGTTGGTGTCTTAATTTTGGAGAAATTTCTTATAGGTTTCTAAATATTTGTTGGATGTTATGATGTGGCCACATATGGTTCTCTATTATAAATCCTTCCATTTGATTAACCTAAGAATTCATTTCAAATATTAAATCCTCCTATTCAGATGATTCCTCAACTTGTTTGTTGGAATAGAGATTTATTTGGGATCAATTTAAAGTGCCTACCAATTATGGTAGTTGTGCTCGGTGATGTTGATGTGTTTTTCTATGTTCTTTATTCATTATTTTCTCCATTTAGAGTGATATATAATGATGATGTTTATCCTTTAGTCCTTATTTGGGTTAAAGTTGGTTTTTTGACGAAGTGATTTTCATGGTGTGTCTTAATCCGTTGATTCTTCCTAGGAGTGCTATGTGGATTCATGTGGAACTAGATGAAGGAGTTCCTGTTTGGGATTAGCATCTCTTGACTATGAGGAAGTAGGTGATTCATCCATCAGATCTTCAACCATAGGTCTTAGTGTGAAGCTGGCATGAATTCAGGAATCTCGGTGGTGTGGGAAGCTTGTTTAATTTTGAAACTCCACCATTGCGGTAGGGTAGTTCTAGTGTTATTTTCATGCTTTTTAATTACCAGGAATTTTCTCTTATTAGAAAGAGAGTGGTGGACTTCCCCTCATGCAATGTCTATGAATGTGATTTCTAAAATTCAAGTTTCCAATCTGTGTCCTTGTGTGGACCACCCATGTGAATTGGGTGCAGTCTTGGTTTTGTTCTTTCATAGGTGAAGAGTGATGGAAAGTTTTTTTTGTTGCTTCAATGGTCCAATAATTGATCCCCTTCCCTCCCCACCTTGTGTGGTGGGGGTTTTGGGTCAGTGTTGAAAGTGTTTGCCCAGTTCTTGTCCCCTCTATTTGGGAGTGGGTGGTTTATGTTTATGATGTGTTCCTCTTAGATTGGGTTGGTAGGTTATTGTGGGGGAGTTTTTGTGGGCCCTTATGGGAGAGTCCCGATTCTAGTTCAGGTATAATTTTATTTTGGTCAATATTTGTTGGACCTTAATGTTGGGGAGACCCACTATGTGTCTCATTGAGTTTTCTTTTAAGAATTTTTCAGATGTTAGTTTCTTTCTAATGGTGGGGTTTCCATTCCAGCCTCCCTTGAAATCATTTTATTTTGTGAATGTTCTTCAGTTTTGGTGATTGTTGGGATCTTTGTGAGAAGTCCTAAAAATTTGGTTCTTGTCATGGTTTTAGATATAATGGTTTGATCCTTCCATTGATTCTTTGGAAGTGGTTGTGGGGTGTTGTTTTGTTTTAGGAAAGAGGCTTAAGTTCTATGTTGGTGGGTGAAATGTCCTTGGATTAAGAGGTTGGGTCATGTTGATATGGAATCCTTAGGAATTGATTAATTATCTAGAAATGTTACAGCTTTATGGGGGAGGAAATCTTTAATGGTGGAGAGAATTATCACACCCAGTTTTTCAAGTTTGGGTTTTGATCCGGTTCGGTAAGGATCCCAGACTTTTCTCAAGATTTGAGTGTGAAGGGTGTTGAGTTTTGATGTGTTTCCTAATATAATATTTTTCCTGTGTTTTTTCCTTGATTCATGTTGGGAGAAAGTTACATGGTGGAGAGTTATTGACACCCACAGAGTCACTATATTGTGTTTAAATCATTCTAGGATCTTTGGGTGGGATTCCATGGTGTTCGGGGTGTCATTTGAGGGTTTTGACCAATTTTTGGGGTTTTACAGTTTGAGCATGGTTTTCCCAAACTGTGTAACTTAAACCTACAAAGTTTCGGATTTTTCCATTATCATTCGCATGGTTTTCACAAGGTTTACAAAACCATGGAGCAAAATCATGCTTCCCATTATGGTCTTAATAACTTTCATTCTAAAAATTGAATTTAAGTGATTCAACATCCCATTTGAATCCCTATATATTATATATATACTATAGGGATCCATCCCTTCGTTATAACTCGTTTTGGGCCACTTTTTGGATGTTTTCTCACCAAAGGTTATTGATTCTTCATGATTTATTCAACAAATCCTTCCCTTTCCTCTTCCCCTCTCTTCCCTATTCCCTCTTCTTCCATTTCTTCTTGAGTTTCTCTTATCCCATTGTAATGTTTAACTAGGGTTTAGTTTTCAACTAGTTTATTTTTTGGTTTTTTTCTTTTAGGGTTCACCTTGGTAGATCTAGGGTTGTGGAACCCTCATGGGGCATTTTGGGTGGTGCGTTGTCATTACACTATGAATCTGAGGTTGGATTTCCCATGCACTTGCTTTTTTAATTTAAGATTATTTTATTTCATCCTTTACTCACATTATATATATGCTAAATGTTTTTTTTCTATTCTTTGGATAAACCATTTGGTGTGAAAAGTGGTGTTTTATGCATTGTTTCAGGATAAATGGAATTGTTGTGTTAAATAATTCACACCAGGCGTTCAATGAAATTCCTAGTTGGATTTTGTGAGTAGATTATGGTATGTAAAGTGTCTTTTGTCTTTATTAAAAAATTTGTATCATTTAGAATGATTATTTGGAGTTTCTTTAAAGTTCCTTCAAATAGTTTTAAGTTAAAAGAATTGTGTATTTAGATTTTGAAATTAGTTTGAAAAGTGATGATGAATTGTGGCCCAATTGGCATTTTAATAAGAAATGGTTTTGGTTTTAAATTGAGATGGAAATGTTTTGAATAAGTTTTATAAATGTTTTTACATGGTAATGGTGTGATTGATACCTATTTTAAAATATGGGTTCCATTTTTCTTAAAGGTTAGTTTTGTGAGAAATGTTTTACGGACTCGGTTGGCCACTTTGTGAAAATGATGAGAAGTGTTTGTTATAAAAACATTTTTTGGATGTTTCTCATGCCTTTTTAATGTTGAATAGTTGTAATATCCTTATTATTTAATCCTTGGGTTCCATTATAAGGGTTCCTCTAGTGTAACCCTTTGTGATCTATTTATTTTAAGGCACGAGATAAATCCTTGGGGAGACACAAGGTGAGGCCTGTTGTGGATAATTATATATATATATATATATATATATATATGTTGTGATTTAATGATTGGATGGATTCATTTGGATCACCACAATTATATTTTCGAGACATAAGAACTTGACATATTGATAGAATATTCTAATAATGATTGTTGCACTGGTAGTGGATGAACTGGCCAGTGGCCCATAATAGGTGGATATATTTGGGTTTATTTCTATGAGATTTCCCTCAGCCTATCCTAAGTTAGGGTGGCTGAGCGTATTGAGCGTTTTGATTTCATCTTGTGTGAAATGTCAATGGGGATGATGTCACATGTATTAGAATCTTCTATATTATTCTTGATCTCCTAGGTTCACCTATGTATATTAACTTTCTGTTGCTTGTAGTGATGATTGGGATACTTGTATTATTATTTCCATTGCCCTTATTGTGTGATTACTATAGTGAATTTGTGTGTGGTTTCTTTGGAAATTGATGTGTTGGTTTTAATAAGGTTTATAAAAATTGTTGTCAAATAAAAGTGTTTTATCCTCTTTGTGGAACATTAAAATATAAACATCACTTTCCCCTTATCAATGATAGTGTCTCACTAATGAAATGAAACTGGTTTTGTAAATGAATAAGGGTAATGGGTCATACATTATTTTTTATATTTCTAGGAAGAAATGCATACTTTTATATATTATAGTTCAAACTTTAAAATGGTTGTTTCATTTATTTTAAAGTAAGTGCATTGGGAAAAGATTATCGGGTTAACCTATGAAGTTTTAATACTCATGCCTATAGTTCTTTTCTATTTTTAGTCATTATGCAGGTTTCAGTGCTAGTTAAATTTCCTTGATCGACATGTGATTATTTTGTTGTAGAGTAACTAGCGGGGTCACCTGGAGTTATTTTGGTCATCAGGATCAGTTAGTTCAGTTGTACTTTTAGTTCATTGTATAAATGATGTTCGGTTCAGTTTTATTTATATATATTGTGGGATGTTTGGTTTCCTTCCAATTTTGGTTATTTGTTATTTATTGGGAGAAATCATCCCCTTGTATACTTTGACAATGCTCGACACTAGTTTCCAGCCCATGGGGATCGAGAACGCCCTTTGGGTCATACCTAAGATCAAATCAGAATAGTTTGTGATAATAAGGATGGTCTAAATACCACATATCCTCATTATAGTGTAATTAACATCATGGGTTGTTGATGATGATGAATGAAAATACTATTAAAATATCATCAGAAACATTTTAAAGAAAAATAACCTTTTCATTTTGAAAATATCTTTTAAAAACTAAAAATTCAAAAAATATTGTGAAAATAATCTTCTTTAAAAAAAATTGGAATCAAATAAAGTAAGTTTCAATGAAAATAATGGTCATGATGGTGGGAAAATCCATTCATTTAATAAGTGTTAAAAATAAGCATTATTTTCAAAACATTTTGAAAAATGGAGTAAAAAATGACCCATTTGGAAAATAATAAAAAATTACCTTTTAAAAACTTTTAAAAGATGGTAAAATATAATATAAAATGTATTTATTAAATAATTTATTTTTATAAAATAAAATTTTATAAATCATTTTAGAAAACATTAATATGAAATAGAAAGATACCTGATCTAAATGAAAAATACAAGATCAGTATCACTTAAAAACGACTTTATTGATGTATATTTAATTAACCAGAGAGTAAATGGAAATAAAAAATGTTAACCACATTTATAAAAATTGAAGATGAAATATATTTTGTTTAAGAAAATAAGATCATATTATTTCCTCTAATGGAACCTTAAACATGAGAAATCCTAAATGAAAGGAGATTATAACAAAAATCATTTTCCACTTTGGTGACTCTTCAATAATAAGCCCCATGAAAGAATAACATCAAATGAAAATTTAAATATCATGAACATAAATTGATTCATGATATTACATGTCAAATGGGAAGTATATAAACTTCATAAAAGGAGTTATATTCATAACATCAACATATGTCCCAAAGAAAGATAATATGAGATGAATAACCCTTACAAAGATCATATAAATGAATTTAGAATTAATCAATGGAGTGATTATGTGTAATAAATTTAAATATAGAAAAAAATTGTTAATATATAATAAAACAATTTGGTGAAAAATTCACACATAATAATAACATAACAAATTCAATTAAAAAGAGTTAGAACCCAATGAAAGGAAATTAAGTTAAGAAACCATTTACCACTTTGTAACATTCAATTAAAATCCACTTAGAGTAAATTATTAAATTTGAATCTTTACATACTAGGAAGAATAAATTATTCATTATATAATAGGAAAAGGGGAATGTGTATACACAATATAACATAAATTAGGTGACTAGAATTACATTATGCCCCATTGATGGGAAATTGAGACGAAGTCCCAAATGGTCTTGGTAAACTCTAGATCAAAACCCCTTGTAAGAGAGTACCACATATAGATTTTTAAATACCAATAATTTTCCAGAAAAAAATTAAAATAAATTCATGTCCAATATATACATCACACAACAAAAATAAGTGGTGAATATAGAATATGTATCATGAAAATAAAAGTGAGATGAGAAACAGTTACCTCAGGTCTGGACTTTCCATGTGTGTCCTTTAATGCATGTATAATAATATTATATCAATTATTTGATTTATTAAGAACCTTTAAAAGTTTAATAACTTATACTTAAATAAATTATTTTATTAATTTTAATGAAATATTTAAATACAAAATAAGTTAAGTCCACATTGGGTGTTTTGAGGAAGTTCGGTTCATTATTTCAAAATAGATTTGGTGTGTTGACCATGGTCAAGCAGTTCATAGTTTCAACATATTAAAAATAATAATGATAAAATATGTATTATATTTATACATCAATTATAATTTTAAAACTAATCATGGAATGTGATTATGAAAATGAACAATGTTACTATCATGGAGACGGTAGGTCGTATGTACGCATGAGTAACATTTCCAATTCTCAATAATCATTATGGAAAGAAGTAAAATAATATTTTATCTTTAAAAAATATAATATTATAATAAATACCATTTTATTTCATTAAATATTATTATTATATATCATCAATGTATTTTGGTGATGAAAAAACTATCAAATTTCTTCGTGGAGGTGGTAGTCCACCCGTGTGCGCGAACAACGTTATCATTTTTTAGCGTAACAAATAAAATTATATATTAAATTTTAATAATTGAAAATATGTCATGAGTGTCATTATTATTTAATTTATATCACATATATTCATTAACTTTATCAATATTATCTTCCATGTAAAGTGTTAGTGAAAAATGAATCACATCGTTAGACGAGGTGGTAGTCTGTCATACACTTGAGGAAACGTTATCGTATCCCCAACAGAAAATAAATTAAGAAGGTATATGTGATATAAAAAATATATAAGTATAAATATGTTATAAAAATAATATATATACTTTTAATCAATATTTATATCAAGTCGTGAGAGGTTATGATGAAAAATGAATGACATCAGTTCGCATGGAGGTAGTCAGTCATACACACGAATGATGATTTCATATCTCATTTGATGGAATAGGGAATGGATTGGTTATTAAATTAATATGATAACATATTTTTATATATTATATAATTTTTTATCATATGTTCATATTTTAATAATATTTGAATGAGGTTGAAGAAGAAATAAAATAAAAAACCATAGTTATGAATTTTACCACATTAGGATTATACGTAAAGTATTCTAAAAATGGATTTATAACCAAAAAAGGATTCTAGTATGAGGTGATGTAATTTGGTATTTTATTTAGTTAGGTATTTTTTTAACCAAAAAGGTTTGAATGTGTGAATAATAGAGTAGATGGGGTGGCCTTTTATAAGTTAGGTGAGTGACACACTTGTAATTTTTGAAGAGAAAAAAGAATACCCACATTTTTCACATGCCACAAGGATCCAAAATGGACTATTATCAATAATTAGAGATAATAATGTCAAAATATTTCCATAAAAAAGATTTTATACTAGTTTTTATGTCATTTTGATCCATAATGTTTTAGTTTAACCCCCCTTGGGAAAATCATTTTCACCTTAACTACGGTAACTAGTTTTTATTGCTTTCACAATTAATTATGGTAAAAAATTAAGTTGAACTTAATAGATAATATAAATTTTTATAATTAAAAATATGGGTTTAATTTTACCAAATTAAATTCATATAAATTAGATATTATATTTTAAAATTAATTCCATAGGTGTGAGGAAAAAGTGATTTTCAAGAGGTGTATTTTTTAAGTAAAAGATGGTTTTATATTAACTCTATGGATAGTAATAATCAATGTATGAATTTAAATTAATATTTATTCATATAAATCTAAAAATTTCATTTAAATCATTCCTATTTATGTTTTTTATTTAATTAAAAAGAATAAAAATTATTCACTTTAAAACAGGCTTCATAAAAAAGTTCTTTTTAAACAAAAAAATAAACTTCAACTAAAATCCAACATAAATATGTTTAAAATGTAATTAAGTGGATTAAATATAAATATATAATAATTTAATTACTATAAATAATATTAAAAACATAATGGTACTTTTAAATTACTTAAATTATTGAAAAGAAATGATATTTTTACAAAAATCAGTATTTTTAACTATTCACAGAAAAATAAATATTTCCAAACAAATCCCAAAAATTCACCCTTTTTAAATTTTGATATTAAATTTTAAAAAATAAATTTAATTTTATAAAATAAATTTTTAAATTTTTTTAAAAATTAATTAAAATATTTTCTCATAGAAAGGAATAAAAATGATTTTTAAAGAAAATATATTTTTGAAGAATTAAATTACTTTATAAAAAAATTAATTATTTACTAATAATTTATCAATAATTTATATTTAGTTGGAAATTTATATATATGTGTGTGTATTTAATAATGTATTTAATACTATTCATACTATCCAATTTAATAGCTAGGTTATAATAGTTATATTTTTTGGGTCATTTAAGCTCGATGTTGTGTGTCGAATACGCTATCGAACATAGTTTTCTTTTCTAAATTATCAAGTACTTACATCCTCCACCACTTTAATAAATTGTTTCCTTTCAATTTTAACTTTATCTATAATCAATTTTTGGACATTTGAAAATATATTTTTGGTCAACCCACATCGTAAAAATGGATAAAAAAACATCCTCTTGATAAAAGGGAAAGGTAAATATGAAGGTCATCTAGAATAACACATACTAGATTTAAAAATATGATAAAATAGGTGGGAAGTGAATATTTTTACATGGAAGAAAATCTTAATGCCCAAAAAATGATATAGAGTTATAGAGATTATTGATCACAAGAATTTCAATGATCAAGTGATAGATAAAAACCATAAAACCATAAACCAAAGAGGTGTGGAAAAGGTCAATGATATCATAAAAAATGATGGTAATATCATAAAACATTGTTTCAAGATCCTTTTACTAGATTTGATGAATCCCTTTCTTATATATACTAAGATTAGAAGGAAATATACTTACTTTATGTGTATAATTTCATCATTTTTTTCAATTTTCACCACAATATCATCTTTTTTTCAAACAATGAGTATTCTAAATGAATTTTTCATACCCTAAGCACTAAAATTAGATTTTAAAGGACCTTATAACCATATAAAGTATAATAGTATATTCCACATATATTTAGACATTAATAAAAACCAAAATAATTAGAATATGGTATGATAATTCCAAAAATTAATAAAACTTCATATCATTAATCTCCAAAATTCAACAGTAATACCCAAATCTAAAACTAAATAATTCCATAAATAAAAAAACATTTATCCCGAATAACCTAAAAAGGGGTGTATAATAATTTGAACTTATAATAAAAATTAATTTTATAGATTGTGATAGAATTCATAACTCTAAAGATAACCTCACATGAAAACATCCAAATGTCCAAAGTTGTCTTAACCTTTCCTCTCATACCAACTATAACATACCAAAAATCACACTCCTAGATATAGTTCTAAAACCCAAAACTTTACATTTCTATCTTTGATATCGATAGAGGTTACCCAATTTTCACTATCCAAAAACTTACAACATCAAAAGGAAAATGTTGGATCACTTAAATACCCAAGGACCTTTTAGGTTTATAGTTTTAGATAATTAGGAAAAACTCTTATATAAATAATACCCATGAAATTAAGAGAGTATTTTTTCCACTATACCCATCTTCTCATATTTCATATTAGGTCTTATCAGTATCCAAATGAAACCCTTCTAGACATAAATCATTCAACCTCATTCTTGATAACCTGGGGAAAAGGAAGCATAAGAGTGTGATCTCAAAAGCTCAATAAGGGAAAACATAATCATTAACAATTGAATGTCATCAATGAGAATAATAAGTGAATAAGGGTATCACGACCTAATCAAAGTTCGTGAGTCAATCATAAAAGAACTCATACTAATCAATACATGAATCATCAATCATGAAATATGGCATAAGTCTTTAATAAAAGGAAATATTCATACAAAACAATAATCATGAACCATGTGATATCAAGCTTGATCAAAGAAAACTTTTATAAATCATTGATTTCATAAGGAATTTTTTTTGTATCTTAGTAAAACATCTTCATAATTAATTTTAAACATGTGTCAGAAATAACTAGAGCCCAGTTAAATCCCTAGGATAAACCCTCTAGTAACTACCTCTTTCTTACCTCTAAATACAAGGAACAATATCCAATGCATTGGAGAAATATTTGAATGAACCCATTGTATAAGATATATTAGTCTCACCCAAAATTATCTGGGATTAACCATAGTATAAGCTATATCAGGCTTACCCAAGGCTATCTGGGTACACCCATAGTGTATAATATCCAAGAATAATAAGATTTTTATAACTTACAAAGGACTTAATTGATGTATCTTTTATCAATTAAGTAGAAAATGGAATCAACCATGTTAAACACGTTAATAACCAATGTATAATAAATATATGTGTTTTAAGAAAATAAGAGCATATTATTTCCTCTAATGTAACCTTGAACATAAACAATCCCGAAATAAAGAATATTGTTACATAAAGTGTTTTCCACTTTGGTAACACTACAATCATAATACCCATGAAATAATAAGTTCAAATGATACTTTAAATATCACAAAAATATAGAAATTAAAGATATTACATGTCAAATGGGAAGTATGTACACCTAATAAAATGAGTTAGGTACATAACATCAACATATTTCCTAAAGAAAGAGAATTTTAGATGAATAACCCTTACAAAGATCATATCATTGAATTTATAAATTATTAATGGAGTGATTGTGTGTAATAAATTTAAATATAAAAAATTATAAATATATAATAATACAATTTTTTTTATCAATTATCACATAATAATATCATAAAAAAGTGAATGTCAAAGAGTTAAAACCCAACAAAAGGAAATTGAGTTAATAAACCCTTTTCCACTTTGTAATATTCAAGTCAAATCCCTTTAGATGAAATATTTCAATTTGAAACTTTAAATACCATGAGTTATAAATGATTAATTATATAACATGACAAAGGAAAGTGCATACACCATATAAAATAAATTTGTTGCATATCATTACTATATACCTCAATGAAGGGAAATTGAGATAAAGTCCCTTACAGCTTTGGTAATCCCTAGATCAAAATCCCATGAAAGAGAGAACCACATATTTATTTTTGAATAAAAATAATTTTCATCAAAAGAAACATAAAATTCATTCATGGGTATTATATACACCATAAAACAAAAATAATTGGTTAATATGACATATGTATCATAGAAATAAAAGTGAGATGGGAAAACCTTACCTCAAGTCCAAAAATTCTATGTGTGACCTTTAACTCCTGTATAATAAGATTATATAATTTTTTTTATTAAGAACCATTTCCATGTTTAATGCCTTAAAATTAAATAATTTATTTAAATTATTTTAATTACATATTTAAATACTTAATTAGTTATGTCCACATCGAGTGTTTTGAGGACGTTCAATTCATTATTTCAAAACAGATTTGGTGTGTTGATCATGGTCAAAGAGGACATAGTTTCAACATATCCATAATAATAATAATAATTAAATATTTATAATATATATACAGAAATTATAATTTTAAATATAATCATGGAATATGGTTATGAAAAATGAACTATTCTACAATTATAAAGACGGTAGTCTATACGTATGTAAGAGTGTAATTTCCATTTTTAATTATTATTATGGAAAAAAGGTAAGTAATATTTTATATTTTAAGAATTGTAATAATATAATTAATAAAATTTTATTTTATTAAATAATCTTATATATATCACTAATTTTTTTGGTAATTAAAAAAATATCACATCACTTTGTGAAGGTGGAAGTCCACACATGCACACGAACGACATTATCATTTTTCGATGTAAGAAAAAAAGGAAATATTATAATTTTAGAATGATAAATATTTCATGAGTATAAATATTATTTCATGTATGTCACATATATTAATTAAATCTATCCTTATTTCCTTCCATTTAAATCATTAGTGAAAAATTAATCACGTCACTTCGTTAGGTGATAGTTTGTCGTTCAAAGGAGCGACATTATCATATCCCCCACAGAATGGAAAGTAAGAAGGTAAATAACATATCATAACTCCAAAAGTTTAAATATGTTAGAAATAATATATATATATATATACTTTTAATCCATCATTATATCAATCTGTGAGAGGCAATGATGGAAAATGAATGACATCAGTTTGTGAGGTGGCCGTCCGTCATACACACGAATAATGATTTTGTATCCCATTTGAAGGAAGAGAATATATATTTAAGTTAATAAATTAATTTAATAACATATAATTATATATTATAATTTTTATATCATATTTTCATAGTTGAAGAATATTTTAAGGAGGTGGAAGAAGAAATAAAACAAAAATGCATAGTTAGAAAAGTTACCTTTTCTCAGGCCAGATTTTTATTATTATACATAAAGTATTCATAGAATATAATTTTAATAAAAAAATTATTATAGGATGAGAATTTGGAATTTGGTAAGTGATTTGGGTTGGTATTTTCTTAACTAAAATGGTTTTACGATGTGAAGAAGAGAATAGAGGGGTGACCTTTTATGAGTAATGTGAGTGTCACACTTGTAATTTATGAAAAGAAAAATATGTACCCACATTTTTACATGACAAAAGGCTATAAAATGGAACATTATAAATAATTATACATTATAAGGTCAAAATATTTCCATAAAATATATTTTTTACAAGTCTTTAGGTCATTTTGACCCTTATAGTTTTAGTTTAACCCCATAATAAAACTTTTTTCACCTTAACCGTGGTAATTAATTTTTACTATTTTCAATATTCATTATGGTAAAAATTAAGTTGATATTATTAGATAATATAAATTATTATGATTCAAATATTTTATCTATTTTACCAAATTCTATTCACATAGGTGTAAAATTTTAATTTAAGTTTAATCCCGTAGATGTGAGGAAAAAGAAGGTTTTCAATAGGTGTATTTTTCAAACAGAAGATAGTTTTATATTTACTATATGACCAATAATAATCATTAAATTTATTTCAATTAATATTTATTGATATATAATATAAAAATATTGTTTAAATAATTCCTCATTAGGGGTTTTTAATTAATTAAAAATGAGAAACATTATGCACTTTAAAATAATTTTCAAAAAAAACATGTTTTTAAACCTAAAAATAAACTTTCATAAAAATAAAATATTAAGATGAGTAAAATGAAATTAATTGGATTAAATATAAATAAATAATAATTTAATTACTTTAAATTTATTCAAAATATAATATCACTTATAAATTACTTAAATTATTGAAAATAAATGACACCTTTACAAAAATCAGTATTTTAAACTATTCACTGAAAAATCAATATTTAAAAAAAATGAAATTTCACTCAATTTTAATTTTAATATTATGATTTAAAAAAGTTAAATTAATTTTAGCTAATAAATTTTCTAAATGTAATAAAAATTAATTATATTATTTTCTCATATAAATCAATAATTGTTTTTGAAGAAAACATATTTTTGAAGAATTAGATTACTTTACAAAAAAATTGGTCGATTATTTACTAATAATTTATCCATAATTTATAGTGATTAGAAAATTTATATATATATAGTTTAAATTAGTTAATACTATTCATACCTTCCAATTTAACTACTAGGTCATAATGGTTATATATTTTGTGGGGCATTTAAGCTCGGTGTTGTGTGTCGAATACACTATCAAACATAGTTTTATTTTCTAAAATCTTGGGGTGTTACATATATGAATCTTTTGATGTTTCTAAAAACTTCATTAAATCTGGTGATTTTCTCATCAATAGTTTTATCATCTATCATTATGCCATATTCCAACAATCTTCACTATATTTATAGCATTACTTCCTTCATTTTTATATTTCCCTAGAAGGTAATTTTGAATTTTTCCTAAGATTCCTTAGATGTTTTGAGACCCATTAGTTATATATAATCATATTCTAACGAATAAATTTGTATATGATTTATATCATTCTCTCCTACCTCATTATTTCTTTTGTATGAAAATTTCAAAGGATCGTCTTTATCAATGGGTGGAAACCCAACTATAGATGCATCAATTACCTCGAATCCAAGAGACATAAGATAGAGTATCATTCTATTTTTATAACCATGAATTTTTTTTTCCATAAAAGGTAGGAAAGCCTCTGTTGTTAACTAAGTGGAAATTATCCATTATTAGGATCAAATAGATGAAACCTACCATGATACCACTTGAATTTCCTTGGGATCATAAGAACCACTCAGAAGGGGGTAAATCAGTGGTGTTTTTTACCATTTCTTCTCTATTTGAAATTAACCCCTACAACATGATATAGTTTTATATCCCTTTAAGCTTCATAAAACTCAACCACACTTTTTATTCTATTTTAGGAAAATAAAGTATAGAACATAATATTTATAAGGCTCACCCCCAGTGCAGGTGAGTACATCCTTACTATGGTGACTCTCATCAGTCTATGGAAATCCACTATAATATCAAGTGAATTGAATTTGGACCAACTCTTATTAGAATATTTTTATATGCTATTATAAAATTATACTTAATAAAAATAATTATAATTTTTTTTAGGTAATTCAGAAAAAAATAGTTTAAAAAACTTTTATTATCAAATCACTAAAGTTCATATGGAAATTCCACATCCAATGTCTTTGTATGGTATCTTCATTTGATGCACCTTTTACCTTCGTCCTGTATAATCAGTCTAGTGTGCCTTAAGAGATTGCATATATGATATGTGCTCTATTCTATGAAAAAAATAATTTTACCTCATATATTATTCAAAATATTTTTTTGATACTACCTATATTAGGTATCTCTGACTGATGCCTCTAACTGGTGCCTTTTATTCACACCTCTATCTAGTACAACTTCACTGTACACCTATTTCGGGTGTACTTCTACTTATACCAGGTTTTCCCTTAGTTGGAAACTCAACATGCTCATAATTATTTATCACTTCACCTTTTTTCATTTTTAAACTGTTTTATTACTATTTGTATGTACACCCCTTTATATAATAACTCACCCACAAGAAAAGGCGGGAAATAAAATGTGTTTTCCTACTCATCCAAAACTCAAATATCAAATATCCCACTCAAATAAACTTTTTTAGATGCCTCTAAAATATTATACAACATTCACGAATCTTTTTACAAACTTGGTGTCAGCTCCATATCTTAAAACTTCCTTAAACTCATCATTAATGTACTTCATCAAACATCCTTAACCATATAAGGATAATAAACATTTAATGAAAAAATTATCATTATAATTGTTATGAGTTTTATAAAGTTACAAAAATGATTCTCAAAAACACTTTCCAGTAAAGTAGTTTCTAATGTCTTTATTGATAACTTCTTTTTTCATCTCTGCTCTTTCTGAATCCCTTCTATCCGATCTTTACTGACTGATTGACCTAGTCTGATGGATTCATTTTTTCTTCAATTGATACTCTTAATATGCTACCACTAACCAATGAACTCACATTTTTCATCAAAATTTATCTATCTTGTGAGTTAGAATCTCTCTATCTAATCAATCTTACCTTATCTCAATACTTTATACATATCTTGGAACACATGTCTCATTTCGATAAAACTTCAAGGAACCATCTGTTTGATAAAATCATTTTGATTTGTTTGATATTATAATGGATAATGAATATTTCTAAAAATTATAACCAATCTACTTTTTTGGTCAATTTAACACCAACTAATGGATTCAATATTATGGAATACATAATGTATCTCCCTTCATAACTTCAGGATATTGAACTAAGTACAACTTGTAATAAAACTTTTCACTTTTCACTTTGCGTGATTCTTTATGATAAAACTCTAGTCATTGATCTTCATACATAATATTTTGTTGAAAATTAGATTCTATCTATTTGATGATATTCATTAAGTTCTATATGAATGATTCTTTACATGGAGTAGTAAATCCTCTATTAAAAAAACTCGGTCTAGTGGATCTTCATCTAACAGACTCGATCTAATGGCCTTCCTTCAATATCTCACTCCTTGAATTCACAACATCTAACTTTATATATCTTATAACATAATATTTATCTACTTGGAAATTTTAAAAAACTATTATTTCTAGAATATTTAGTTGCATATGTCTATAAAACTTGAGTCATTGTTTTTAAAGTTTATCTATCTGATTACTTTTGTAACTTCATCATATCAAGGTTCAAACATCAACTTCTCATGATTAATAAAAATTCATAAAAACTTAAAAACATATAATTATCTCCTTCTTTTATCTAGTAGTATCATCTATGGTATGTCTGGTAATATTTTTTGGCCTCAGTAATTGTAAAAAATCTACTTTTATCACAAGTTTATTCATGATTTTTGGAACATAAATATTATAAAAACATCATCTTACTAAAGGAATGATTTATAAAGTAGTTAAGGAAACATTCTTATCCTCCTCTAACGCATCATAAAAAAATTTCTTAATAACTCCAGCACCTCTTTCTTTCCTAAGATACAAAAACATTTAGAACAAGATGTGTTGATAGAAAATTCAAAACATGTTACAAAAATAAAAAAGGATATTCAATTGTCAATGTTATAAAGGCATGTGGGGCCAAACTTTGTGGTTTAATAAATGGAGTTCGAGTATAAATCATATAACTTCTCTAAAATTGTTTTAGATATTTCAAAAAGAGTTTTTATATTAGTATCCACAAATTATTTCATATGGTATGATATAGGATGAATCTAATTATAGTTTTCAAAAAGTGTTTTGGAAGATATATAAAATAGTTTTGGATATTTTTAAAAAAGTTATCATGTATGATATGATATAAGGTTAAATGGAACATAAGTCTTTTATACTTTAGTGAAAGTGGGTGATTAAAGCATATATGCCTTATTACCTTTTCATGTGATGCTTTTAATCCATATCATAAGATATGATAGGATGATATCAAAAGGTAATAGAATAATATTTTATACCACTACCTTTAGAAATTGTAAGGTAAGATTTGGCATGTTATTGTTATACCTCTCTCTCACTCACTTGGTGTTTTGATGATAAAAAACACTCACCTATGTTTCTAAGGGTTTCTTTTAAGTGAGTTCTAGTGTTTTGATTGAACCCATAATTTAAACTAGTTAAAGTTGAATGATAATTTTGATGGAATTTATTTTTTTAATGATATTATTTAACTCATAATTCTAGTGATCAAATCATATAAGGAATCATGAAGGATCATTTGAAACCTTTGAAGGAAGCCAGAAGTCCATGTTTGTGTTCTCCAACTGAAAGGTAGCATCAGATGTCCAGTGGTATGGATAGAGTCCCATTTACTAGAAGGTTTCCACTGACCAGCCCATGTCAGATTTCTAGTAGTAGTGAGTTCCAAGTGGTCCACCTGCTACTTGGTGGAGGCTACTAAGAATCTGGTGGTGTTGGGACTACAAGTCCAAGTGAGATTTTAATATTAGTCAAATTGACATTTTTCTTCCCATTGGCATGATTCATGATCCTGAATAATTCCATAATGTTCCCAAATATTTATTAAGGCTATAAATATAGGATTAAGGAGGCTTGGATTTATCAATGAGCTTGAGAAAGAACTATCTGATCGAATCAATGACAAATCTCTAGATAAATCCAAACCCCTCTCTCAAAGTGTCATTATTAATATAAAAAAAACTAAAAGGCTCTCAAAATTATTTCTATATTTATCTATAAAACTGTATTCATCCTTAAATAGAGATATAAGACTAGAATTCTAATGGATTTTTAACCAGAAAATATCATCATATCATCTCACATTATACCTTTGGTTCCTTTCTATCTCCATCAAAAAGTAAGGGAAGTTAGTTATTGGGTTTCCATTTAAACCAAGCAATGTTAGTTTCTTACTATATTTTTTTAGAAAAAAGGAAAGGTCTGATAATACATGTCTCTTAAATTAAGGTGTGGAGATGTAGGAAAACCTTATGTGATATTACTGAACTCATTATCAAATTATGTTTGCTTTGCCTCTTTATTTTATGAATTTCATCATACTACCTTGATGCTCATAAATTATATAAATTCAATATGTTTTATATTTTTTGTGGTTAATCACTTAATCAAATTTGGTATTATCTTCAATATGGATTGAATTTATTGCTTTATATTTTCTTCATATTGAAATCATTTTATTTTTAATTGTTAATTTTTATTTATTTTTAAATATTAAAAGGAGATTCACACCTCCCTCTTTCCATTTTCCACTTCAACCAAAAAATGGTATCAAAGTAAATTTATTTCATTTTTCAAAAATAATTTTCTTTATTTCCAAAAATAGTTCTTGCTTTCAAATATTAGTCAATTTCAAAGATCAATATTTTCATAATGGAATTTATTTTCATGCTCCTATTTTTGATGCACCAATTATCTATATTGGAAAAATCATATAACAGTCTCTCCTACTAGTATTAGTTAATATATTTTTAAAATGGTTATCAATGAATATATTCCAACTAAATAACCTTAAGATAAGTGGACTCTTGATGATGATAAAGACAATGAACTTAATGTAAAAGCTATGAATTCCTTACATTGTGGTCTTGATCTAAATGTATTTAATCATGTTTATTCTTGTAAAATGTCTTATGAAATATGGAAATTTCCATAAGTCACACACAAAGACACAAAAAAAGTTAAGGAATCTAGATTAGATATGTATCAATAAGATTTTTAAATCCTTTATATCAATCTTAATGAATCCATTATTAGTATTTCCACATGGTTAAATGTCATTAAAAATGGTAGAAAGTCTCTTGGTGATGATTTTTATATATAATATCTAGTAAATAAGATAATTTGGGCCCTTATATACAATTGGTTACCTAAAGTCACAACTATTCAATAAATGAATGATTTAAATGAAATTAAAGTAGGAGAACTTATTGGATATTTAATAATATATAAAAATTCTATGAAACACCAAGAAGTAAAAGAATAAATGGAATCCAAGGAAACCCATAAGAACCTAGATTTTAAAGAAAATAAAAATGATGATTCTTCTGAAAGTGGCACTGATGACGATGGTGAACTTGAACAGCTTTTCAAAAATGAGAACAAAATTTTATAGAATAATAAATCATATTAACATTATAAAAATCATGATCAAATTGAAGAACCGATGGTGAAATTCTACAAATGTAACAATAATGATCATACTAGACTAAAATACCCCAAATGAAAATAGAAGTTTAAAAAAATAATAAAGGTAAGAAAGAGCTTAAATTGTCGACTTAGAGTGCTAGAGATGTCTCCATGGAATCAAACACCTCATGCGACTCAAGTATTAAATTACTCAAAGCACATCTCAAGGAAGGTAATGAGGTTATTTCTCTAATGTCTCAATCTCCCTATCATTCTTCTTCTTATTCTTCTGGATCCTCTAGTCACCTTAACTATGAAGACCTAAAATACACTCCTGATTAGATCAAAAATGTTTTTCATATACTTTATTATTTATATAAATAACTCAATAATAAAAATAAACAAGTTATTAATGATAAAAATAAACTTTATAATGAAAATTAATTTTTTTTAAAATAAAAATATAAGTTGGTTTTGAAATTAAAAAACAAACTAGATGTTGAAGTTTTCAAATCAGAAATTAAGGATCATAAAATCCCTCTTTCTAAATTATCTGAAGGTGAAAAAAATATTATCATGATCATTTTTTCTCATGTGTTAAAATAAATAATCATGGTTTTTTTTCAAATAATTATTTCTCCTAAAAAATAATACTTTTGTAAAAGGTATTTCCCAAAATAATTTTTTCAAATATTGTAAAAAAATTGGGATTTTATTTATGACCCTGATTGTAAAAACACTAGGCATAGAAGATCCAAATCAATCCATATTTCATCTCATTTAAAATCTCATACCAAAAAAGTTTAGGTTCCTAAATTATTGTTAGAAAATATTAATGGACCCAAGGTTTTTTTAACTTCTAAATATCCTTTTTATAATATGGTAAGACCCTTAAGGGTAACAAAAGGAACTTTATTTTGATATTTTTAGGACTATTCCACTTATATTCATTGATCTATCATATGGTGGATGCTCAATAAAAATGGTGTATCAACTCATGAAATTTTTTATCTATCATTTACCTCTTGATTACTTTGTTAAATGATTTAATTGATGGAGGGATTATATTTTACCTTTTTGATGAAGTTATGGGATGATCTACATGGGAAAAGGTGTTTTGATCTCTTGAAATTTTAATTCACTCTTGAATATATTTTTTAGAACCCTCCTCAATTTTTCTCTCATATAAACTTTCTCAAAAATAAAGATGTTGTTTTTTAAATTTTTTTTATTATTTTGTTTTTAAATTTATTTCTTTATATTAATTTTTTTTCTAAAATTAATCAATTTTAACTTATTTATATACTTTTCAATTTATTTTTTTATTTTTTCCATTTTTTTCAAATTTTTTAATTTTTTTAAATTCTTATCACTTTTTCTTGAATTTTTGAATATTTATATAAAAATTTTATTTGAATATCCTTGTATTTGATAAAAGGGTAGTTAGAATTGAAATTTCATTCTTGATTTAAATTTCTTTTTAATCTTCAAATTTTATTTTTGATAATCACAATGGGGAAGATAATTTTGGGTCAAAGGGGGAAGAAAATTTTTTATTTCAAAGGGGGATATGTTTCTTAGTTTTGGGAGGAAGTTGGTTTAAGTCTAGATCATATTTAATATATTTTATTTCAAGTCATTATCATGATCAATATCTTCTAGTTTATATCTTGAATATTTTGGATATCTTAATTTTTGACATCTTGAATTTCATTGAATACTTTTTTCACTTTTGATCTACCTTAATTTATCTTTTATATGATCAGTGATTGTGATAATAAAAAAGGGAGAGTTGTTTAGCTTACCTATCCCACTCTATTGGTGTTTTAATGATCACAAGAACACACCTATATTTCTAATGGATTTATTTATGTGAGTTTCTTTGTTTTTATTGTATACCATGTGATGTAAACTAGATAAAGTGGAATTCCATGTTGAAGAACATGAATTTCTTTAAATATAGTCTTGAAGTATTAATGATTTTAATCAAATAATGAATGGAATATTTAAGGTTAATTTGAATCATTAAAAGTAATAAATAATTCCAAGTAAAGGTTTTACAACCTACAGGAAACACTGGCTATTTGGTGGTATGTACAGATTCCCCTCATCTAGTAAGAGTCCACTAGATAGCCAGTGGAGGAGCACTAGCACGCTAGTGGTAGATTTACAGAAGTAGTGAGTTCTAGGTGGTACATCAGATACTCAATGGTAATTATTGGGTATATGATTGGATTAAGATTTCTAGTCCAATGGATCTTTTAATGTTATTCAAATATCCTTTACTTCACCAATTAAAGTTCTTAATGGTCCTGAAGAATTAAAAAATGTTCCTGAATCTTTTTGAGCCCATAAATTGAGGATCAATGAGGCTTGGATTAATCAATGAGATTGACCAAAAAATCTATGATCGAACTGATTATGAATATCTTTCAATCTACAATACCCTCTCTTTAAGATCCATTCTTCATTTCCAAATCTAAAAGGGGTACACCTTTGTCTCTCTCTCTCTCTCTCTCTTAAATTTTATCCATCCTTAAAGAGAGTTAGAATATTGGAATTGTAATGGATTTTCACCAATAGAAACTTCTCTTCTCATTCCAACTTCTACCTTTCGTTTCCTACTATATATATTAAAAATCAGGGTTAGTTGGTACTTATTTTCCATTAAATCCAAGGAAAGTTGATTCTTGGGTTTCTATTAAAACCAATGGAAGTTAGTACTTAGTTTTTTGTTAAAAAAAGTGAAGTTAGTTTCTTTATATATCCATGAAAAATCAAGGAATGTTCTAATAATACATATCTATCAAATCAAGGGGTGGAGATGTAGGGGAACCTCATGTGTTATTTTTGAAATTCTTATAAAATAGGGTTTATGATCTCTTTTTTTTATAAATTGCATCATACTATCTTGATATGCATAAAGTAAAAAAATTTATATGGCTATTATTTGATGTTCTTACTCTCTTAACCCATTTTGATATTATCTTCTATAGGGATCAAATTTACCACTTTTTATTTTCATCATATTGAAATCGTTTTATTTTGAATCTTTTATTTTCATTTATCACTTTAATTTTTAAAATGAAATTCACCCCTATCTTTCCATTTTCTAATCCTACCTATAGACATAATGTGCTTAGATTAAAACATTCCCATATAATAAGGCTTATCATTTGATAAAATTACACTATCATTTAATTATTTTGGTAGTCGAATGTTATGTTTTAACATTCAAGTTATCATCAATATCATCTATCATTTAATAAGAATTTCTTATAAAAATTAATGAAAGTTTCATTCATTCATGCATGGGTTTCATAATTTGGATGATTCATTTACTCAAGAATTATAACACATGAGTAAATGAGAGCTCACTCAAGGAGTATCCTTAATGGATTTATAAAATCTACAGTTCTATGATGGTGGGTGTAGTCTTGATCATTTATTCTTTGTCGATACTCTCTCCACCCAAATCTCTATTTGTATTCCAGCTTTACCTAGTGAGGCACCTGCACACCATGGTGAAAATATGGATCCCTCCCGAGCATTGATAGATTTAGTAGCCCATGTATAACTTCAAAGGATGTATGTATTATGGTTGTCTCTTAATGATCTTCATCAATCTCATGTGAAGATAGAGTAGTGGAAGAAAAGATGTAAGGTACACATTTGATAGGTTCTTCATTTCTAGTTCCATGTGATTCCTTTTATTCTTGAATGGTGGATCTTGGTTTGTATTTTTTTAGTTTATTCCTCTATGAATAATAAGTGTTGTTAGATTCCTTTGAAACCTAGTAATAATTATATATTAAATTCTTCATACCCAATATAATTATTTCCTTATTTATTTTTTCATCATGAAACTACTTACTCACATTACTCATTTTATTCTTAATGTAATATCAATAATAAGAATTTGGTTTTTACCATAAATGTCTCTGGGAGTTAATAACCTCAATAATCACTCAATTAAAATCAAGTTTTAAAAATATTCCTTGGTTTTGAGTAACATGTGTTCATATACATGCTTAGAACCATCTTTAATAATAAAAATTTACCTTTATGAAGAGTTATTAATACCAACAGTTTAAGAGAATTATTCTTATCATATATAGTGGTAATTAGAAGTATTCTTATATATTTTCTATAGGGTAAAATTTCATTAACCTAAATGAACTATTTATAATATGTAAATGAAAAAATGCATGGTAAAAATTCATAGAACATATTATAGAACTTACCTTTCATCAACCAAACAAATTTATTTTTAGAGTTATTATTTAGTGTATAGATGTTAGAAAACATAATTGTTTTTGGGAAAATTACCATCAAATATTGAAAAAACATATATGATTCATTACAATAACAATATAATTTTACAATTTCATTTTTATTTGTTATACAATATTTTATATAAGGTATTTTCTATTTGAATGATTAGAATACTCTCTTTAATGAATGATACAAGAATATAATGACATGTTTGAATCATATCAATAATAACTATGGATAGAAATTATGTATCAAAAGGAAAATGATCGTGTGTTAGTCTTGGGCAGACAAAAGTTTGGGGGACATATAACTTTTATATATTCTAACATAGAAATTTTTTATCACTTATTGAATGTGATGTTTATATTCTTTATCATACTTTTAACACTAAATTGTACGAGTTTAATTTTTTGACTCTTCAAAAATGTAATTAAAATGTAAATTTATGTGATTCTATTTAATTATAATTTTTATAATTATTTTTTTCAAACTATCTTTAAAAATATAATGTGTTTTTGGTGGTTGAATATCTTTTACATGCAATTTTTGTAAATTCAATACTTTATGTGATGATATCCTGATCAAAATTCAACACTCATGATATTCCATCCACCATTGAATTAAAAAATTAAGAATTATTAACATTATATGCATGTTAAGTACCTAACTATTTTTTGGTAATAATTTTCATACCTTCTTTAATTTACTATTATCTTATCTCATCATCAAATATTTCCTTATAAATTAAATTATCACTTATTATGTTTTCACTACCAAATGATTTGTCTCCTATGGTTCTCTCAGCATTTTTCTAGCATTGTTCATATTTTTCAAAATTTATTATTGTGGAACTTACTGTGGGTGAATTTACACTCTTATTTATCGCAATCATATTACAAGACACTGTATCATATTTTTTTTGAAGGACCAATAATAATAGATATCTCATAACAATGCTTTTTAGTAGTAAGTTAGTATTCTCAATAATAGATATCTTCAAATATAATTCTATTAAACTATGTTCAGATTGTTTCATGAATAATGATGATGTTTCCACCCAATCCTCATAATCAAGGAAAGGATACACTATATTCCATATTCTCTTTGTATATTGAAGATCCCTATATGTAATTAATTTTATTACTTTCTTATATCTCAATTTTTAGTGCATGTGAATACTTTAACACACTTCACGTAATTTTGTACAATCTCTCAGATTAAAAACTCTTGTCATTTGTAGACATAAACTAACACCATAATCATTGTTAACTACTTATCCATTTCAATATTTTTAGAAAAACATAATTAACTATAAAATTAACATATTAAGTATTTTTTTATAATTATTCAATGTAATTAAAAATAAAAAATGAAACTTATACATAATAATGTTACTTTTATATAAGGGATGTTAATTATTACAATATTATTGATCACATATATAACTAATTAACTATGAAAAGGGAAAAAAATACTTGAATTTGATATTTTATATATTAATTGGATTTTTAAGTAATGATAAAACAAGCCAAACCTGGGGGAAATCTCCTTGATCCTTTATTGAAAAAAGTTGAAACATCCACCATTCTTTCTTGAGATATATATTTTTTTGTATTAACTTTAGTTTTAGATTTAAATCTTCTATACTCTTTTGAAATATCCATTTTTTTAATCTTACTCACTTAGAAGTGAGGGGTACCATGGGTATGGTGATACATAAAATTAACCATGGACACATAAATAATTACTTCATAAATGGAGAGTGATACAATGATAATTAATAGTTAAATTAATAATAATTATTAAAAATTATAAAACCATCCAATCATTATAAATAAAATAAATAAATCCAAATAAATCTTGGTCGGTCACCTCAAGATTAGTCACCATCAGATAATTTACCAATTTTATCAAAGACTTGTTAATTATTCTAATATTTGTGATCTTATAAATAAATAATTAAAAAATGATATAAAAAATAAATGATATGTGATCATGAGTTATTATCCACTAATTGGTTTATTAAATAGTGAAAAACAAATTAGGACCTAAGGGGAATAATTCTTAATCCTTGCTTAGCTTGGGTTACAATATCCACCATTCTAATTTTATTCATCTTATTTTTAGTAAATTATTCCCTATAATCGAATCATCTCACCACTTATAAATAATATATTTTTTATAATTTTTCTCACATACAAGTGAGGGTTATTAGGGGTATGGTGATACATACAATTAATTATAGACACACTCATCCTTACATTATAAGATATAGATGATATAAAGATCATCAACAAATAAATTCAAAATAGCTTCTAAAAGTTATGAAACCATTTGATAAATACAATGAAATTTAATAAATATAAATATAAACTAGTCTCTCAATCTCATTTTTTTATATCACCCCAAGATTTTAAAAGTGGAAAGTCATTTTCAATAATATATATGACACACAACACCAAGATTAAATGAGAATGTAACACCCCAAGATTTTATATTATGTCTTTTAAATGAATTTAATCTCTTTGATAGCTTCCATTTCATGCAACCCTGGTATTTTAAAAGAACACTATGCTTGATAGCATATAAAATACACAACACTGAGCTTCAATGAACCACAAAATATTATTTAAATACGAACATTATAAACTAGCAGTTAAATTAGAGGGTATGGGTAGTATTAAACACATTATATATATATATATATAAACTAATCATTACAAATGTATTGATTAATTCTTAGGAAATAAGTACTTCATTTTTAGTAAATTTATTTTATGTTTAAAAATACATTTTCTTCAAAAATAATTTTTATTGAGAAAATATTATAATTAAATTTTTTAATGTATATAAATTAGATTTTATAAAAATAATATCATTTTTTGAAATCATATTATCAAATTAAATTACGGTGATTTTTTTTATTTTCCGGGAAGATTAATTTTCTAGTGAATAGTAAAAAATACTAATTTTTATTGAAAACTGTATTTTGTTTCGACCATTTAAAAATTTTCATTTTATTTTAAAATTGTTTAATAGTAAAATTATTTATACTATATTTTGAATAATCAAATTAAGTTCAATGGAATAAATTTAATTTTTTAATTTTGTATAAAAATATTTTTATACATAAAATGGAATTTTTCTGAAAAAAACTATTTTTCATTGAGTTTTACCAGTTTAATTTTAAATTAAATTATACCACTTATGTGTCTCGAATTTTGAAAAATTAATTCCATATTTAGATTAATTATTTCAAAATTTATAAAATTTTTCTCATTTATTTTGGTCTCTAGAAATAGTAACCTTAGTAATTTTTGTTGCCATGGTAAAGGGTAAATCGAGTAATTAATGATAAAAATAGAATTATAAGGACTAGAAAATGTCCCTAAAACATGACTTAATCTTATTTTATGAGTAAAGTTCTGAAATAATCATCAAATATTCAGTTATATGTCATTTTATTTTTATTTGGATGAGATTATGATATTTGTAGTATTTTATTTTAAGAAACGTCAGACATGTCACACTCTTATTACTAATAAATATAATATTTTTAATATGGGGTTGTCCAGAGGATATTCTAGACAATAAATAGTATTTTGAAATATAAGATATTTATTTTCATCATAGTAATTTATTTTTAATTTTTAGTGATTAAATAATTATCTTAAATGCTTACACAATACAAACGTGGTATTTATTCAATTAATATAAAAATAAAATAAATTATATTTAAAATATTAAAATTAATATAATTTTATATAAATAATTTGATCCAATAAATTTATAAAATAGCATGACATGTTAGATATATAATAATTTATTTTAATTCTAAGTGTTTTCTTGATTTTATTAAAGTCACAGTGATGAATAGTTATAAAAATTGACAATATTGATATTTTATAATAAATAAAATTTTATTAAATGAGATAAAATTCCTAAAAACATATATTCATCTGAATGAATTGGATATGGTTAATTAAATATACCATTTTCTATTTTCGGGTCTTTATAATTTTATACTAACATTATTGACCCTTAGAGTGTAGAAAATTTTAACAGTATGGTAAATGTCAAAAAGGTTAATGGGGGGGGTTGAAACTATAGGATAAGGGTGAAAAAATATACATAACTTGTCTAAATTTTATTGGTTGAAAATATTTCGACTTAAATACACCCTATATTATAATTATATAAATTTTAATCCATTTTTACATCATAAATAATTTATTTTAATTTAATATTTTAAGAAATTCCAAGAATTCCCCCACCCTCAATTATAAAAGGGAACCCCTTCCTTAATTTATTTAAACCAATATGATCCATCTACCTCACCCAACACCTGACCATAACTATAAATAAAATCCTTACACAATTTTTTTTTTGGTTCTTTACCTTCCAAAATAGAAACCCTAGTTCCCTTAAGAAGATATCTAAAGGGAGTTCACCAAAGAAGAGGTAATCATATTTATCGACTCTTTCAAGTTTATTTCTTCTTCTACTTACTCTTTATGTGTTATACACATAATTAAATATTGACTCCAATATTATAAATATAATAATATTTTATAATGATTAATGTACAACAATATTACATCTATTTTCCTTCCTATGAAAATATAAAACATCACTCGTGCGTACGTGTAAGAACCCGGGTTTTGCTACGAAAGACTTTGGAATATTCTTGATGATATTCCAGAGCAGCGCCTTCAGACGGCAAGCAATTCCGAGCCCCGGAGTGGCCGGAATTAAATTTTCAGTGCATTCACACTGGAAATGCTAAATAAATGAGATAACTCCTAAATGGAGTTCTGGATCAAAGATCCGAGTGTACGGATGGGTCCGGAATGGGGTGTTTACCCTAGGAACGACATAAAACTTGTCGGCGCGGGATGTTTGGACCCCTCGCCCGCTTCTGGAACGTTAAACGGATTAATTAATTAATTAATTAATTCGTTTAATGTTGAAACGCAGGTATCTCTTAAACGGTGGCTCATATCGGAAAACTGAGGGCATCGTTGTGTTCGGAATGTGTCGTTTACCCTAGGAGGGGTATAAGTTTCACGGGCGCGGGTCGTTTGTGAAAAATGGACCCAGGGGCGTTTTCGTAATTTAGCGGCTTCAGACGTTAAATTTTATAACTTTTGAAAGGGGTCTCGAAATAAAATTCCGAGACCGCCGTTGTGCTTAGGAGGTAGTGTTTAGCCTAGGGGAGGCTTAATCCTGACCCCGCCAGGAGTTTGGGTTCGGGCCGTCGGGCGGGTGGTTAAGTGTTTTCTATTTAAACACTTAACCCACCCCTCTCCTCTCCCCTTTCTTCCCTGGCGCCAGCAGCTCCCAATGACGAAGGAAGCTCTTCCTCACCTCCTCCCCTCCAGCAAGGCAACGGTGCGGCGGCAGATCCCTCTTGGCGAAGCACCGGGCAAAGCCCAACAAGGTAGGATGTTGCGTTTTGTATTTTCTTCCTGCACTTAATTTCAAACGCGAATTTGTAAGTTGAATTGCTGCCCAATCTTCGATCTAAGCCCATGAATGTGTAGTAGGGGTTTTTCTCTTCCCATCTCATTTTTTCGGAATTAAATTCCGGCCTCGGAGGAGCTCGCAATCAACCGCCGAACATTGCGGGTTCTTGTTTTTCTTCCGGCCGGGTTGGGGGATTCCGGACGGCGGCTGGGCGGACGGAGGCCGAGTGGAGGTCGGCAGGGGGCTTCGGCGGCGCGGCGGTGAGCGCCTCAGGCGGCAGATGGCCAGGGGAGCGGGTTCGTGCGGCGGTCGTCGGCCGCAGGCGCCGCGGGCGCGGAGCGCGAAGGGGAGGGGGCGACCGGCTTCGGCCGGTCGTCGCGGCACGCAGACCCGGGGTCTTCGTGACCCCGGCCAACAGACAAGGGACCCGCGCCTCGCGGGTCCCGTGGGGAGACATCCGGACCGGCTCAGCCAGTCCGGGCGACGCGGGCCGGCCCGCGCGGCGAACCGCGAGCCGGCACAGGCAGTTAGTGGGCCGGTCGAACCGGCCCGACCCACCCTTTGGTCTGGAAATTTCCTAAAACGCCTCTAAAAGGCAGCTCGGGTGTCGGATTCACATGCCGTCAGCGGCGACGCGCTCCTTGAGTTAAGCCGAGTATTTTGAGATGGTTTGGGGAATTTTTAATTCCCGAAACGAGTGGTCGCGGAGGCGCGACGTGTCCTTAAGTGGGTAAGCGTAATCCCTGAGATTCTTGTTTTGGACGGCGCGGACGCGTCCGGCATCCGATTCAAGCACCGTCAGTGGCGTTGGAACCCTGGCGTCGAGGCGGAGGTTTCCAGGGTGGTTCTGGGCATTGAGGCTGGAGTTGAGGTGCGGGCCCCACGGCCCGTCTTTTGAGCTGCGTGCAGCTAGTAGCGACTTTTTCACCGGGCGTCCGTTCGGGGCGTGCGAGTAGTTGTTTCTCGGTGTTTTTCCGAGGGTATTGCAGTGGTGCAATCCGCCCGCCCTAATTCAGCACGATGGTGCGGGGCCCACGAGGGCCGTTTCGGGAGTTGACGGTGATTTCCAGTTTTATCACCGAGCGACCGTTTTGGACGAATGAGTAGTCCATCTTGTGTGTTTTTTTCGAAGGGATCGCAACGGTGCGATCCGTTCATGGAGTTTCGGGACCGAGATGCGGGTCCCACGTGGCACTGCTCGTGTGCGGTGCGCCGCAACGCATCTTTTTCTCCGGATACCCGTTCTCCTCAAGCGAGTAGTGCTTTCGACGTTTCTTTCCGAGAGCATCGTGATGGCGCAGTCCGCCCGACCTTTTTCAGAGATGTGGTGTGGGTCCCACCCGATCGGGCTACGGTGAATAGTACCTTTTTCACCGGGTGGCCGTTTTGGGTGATTGAGTAGTCAATCCCGCGTGTTTTCCCGAGGGGATCGCAATGGTGTGATGCACCCGACTCTTTTCGGGGCCGAGGCTCGGGATCACGAGACGCCGTTCGGGCGTGAGGCAGTGTTGGTGACTTTTCCGTCGGGTATCCGTTGGAGGCGATTAAGTAGTCGATCTCGCGTGTTTTTCCGCGAGGATTACCATGGTGTGATCCGTTTGGTTGTGCGGAGCCTCTTGCACGATCTTGTTGAATGTGGAGCATGGAGGGTGCTCCAGTAGCGGTCCGCCCTACTTTGTCTGTAGCGGACCCTTGGCGTGTGATCGCGCCCTCTTAGGAGAGTGATATGAATGTTTCACGAGTTGTGTTTGGTCGTGCCTGGGCCTTTGAGGTGGAGTTGTTACGTCACGCCTTCGCGTTGACGTTGGGCGCCGGGTGCATGATAGCCTATGGGCTGGAACGAGGTATACTCTGGGAGTATACGGGAGCGCTTGGAGGTAAGTGTGGTTTGTACCTGATGATGTATTATGGTTTACCCTCCAGCGGGGCTGGGAAGTGGGTCACCTGATGATGTATTAGGGTTTACCCTCCAGTAGGGCTGGGAAGTGGGTCACCTGATATCTGGTTATGAATTACCCTCCAGCAAGGCTGGTCAGTGGGACACCTATTAGCATTCCAGATTCAGTCCTCTCGTCTAGGCTAGTCTGTGGCTTACCTCCGTGATTACCGGAGCGGGACCCTTGGTTGTACGGGTCGGTGATGGAACGGCTTGACTGTGAGGAGACCTATCGACTGTAGGGTAGTGACGAGGCATGGTTTGATTTCCCTAGAACTCTCAAGTATGAGGGGTGCTTTCCCCACCGAGACGCGTTCTTGTGACGCGATCTAAAACCGTGCGGGCGAGTCAGTGCCGCCCAAAGAGGATAGTATCGAAGTGCGGTGATTGAGCCCCTTGGATTTCGGTTCGGAGCAGACATGCAGGATGCTGGGCATCGATGGAGTTTCTTCTGGGACTGTTGGCGACACCTTTCTTGGGCTGAGCTACGGGATAGAGATCCCCTTACGAGTTTGTTCGGGCTTCTTGGCAGAGCATAAGGATATGTATATACCTTGTTTCTGGTACCCACTTCTTGGGTTTGGTTACTCTCCTTCTAGGAGAGGCGAAGATGCGCGGGGTATTCCACGTGCTTTCCGTGTCTAGCTTCTCGTGGTTGGACGAGTCTACTCTCCTACTATAGGCAGCGAAGACTCGACGGGAAGTTCATCTTCTCACCGTTTCCAGCTCCTTGTTCCTAGACGAGTCTACTTCCTTTCTTTTGTTGGGTTGAGCTGGACTCTTACTGCACTTTCAGTTGTACCCCTCTACTTTTCTGTTCGCTCTACTGCTCACCCTTCGGTACCTCCTTTGTTGCTCCCTCGAGCCTTCGGGGTATCCTACTGAGTATTTTTATACTCACCCCTGCTTGAGATTTGCCCGCACTTGGTGTGCCCTTGCAGACGACGGACAGGTGGAGCGTGACTTCGGTGGAGCGTAGGAGCTTGGGAGAATGGACCGCGTGCGGTGGTCGTGGCCGGGTTCCAGCTGGGAGACCCGTCAGCAGTTTCTTTTGTTTACCTGTTGCCGGGTTGTGGCACTTTTTTGGTTGGGCGCGTGTTTTTCCCCTTTTCTTTTCAGTTTGTCCTTTGTACTTGTAGAGGTCGATGAACTTTGTGGTATTTATATAGCAGTTTCCCCTTTCCTTTTCTTTGCTTGTCTTTACTTTTACTCTGCACTTTTTCATTGAGTTTGCTGCGTGTGTGTGTACAGGTGCTTAGGCAAAGGCCTCCCCGAGTTGTTGTGCCTTCGGCGCTGGTCTCCAGCCCATGGCCTATGGAGGCGGGCTTGGGGTAGTTGCGGCTCGAGCCCGGGTAGGGTCGGTCGTGACAAAGTGGTATCAAATGTGGTTCGTTCCTTGGGACATTGTGCGGACGTCCCTAAAAGAGGAATTGGTTGGGATGTAGGGAAACAGTGTTAACGTGTCTCGAGAGCGGCTCTCAGTCCAGGGAGTCCAATGATGGTGCGGCGGCCGACGTATCCATTCACCAGGACCTTGATAACCCGCTTGTCGACTCGGCATGCTGAGACACTTGTTGCAGGGAAAATTTGTTTGTGCATCACATAGGATCGAGTCTTTGACTGTCCTTCTTGAGTCAGCTCCCCATCGTTGTTGTGGTATATACATATATGCTCATCTGACCGTGGCATTCCTTGATAATATTCAGGATGTCTTCGCGAAGACAGCCAGCCCAGATACTAGCTTTGGGTGCGTGACGACGACCCTGTGAGCTATGAGGCCACAGTCCAGGACCCATCATGTGAGCCCCTTTCTCCGAGTGGGCCGGTAGCAGCACCCCCACCTGTTGAGCAGCAGACAATTTCAGAAGAGCAGACTGAGGTTGAGCGCAGGTTGAGCACGCTCCGTGAGTTCCAGCGGCAGAGACCGCTGAGGTTCAGTGGTGAGCCAGACCCTCAGGCAGCAGAGGTTTGGCCCGAGGTAGAGGTTCGACTTTTCAGGCTTGTGCAGACGCCGACAGATCAGAGAGCGGCTTTGGCAGCCACCCCTTTTTGTGGATCAGCTTGGCGTTGGTGGAGTTTGGTGACTCAGTTCCTGACGAGTCGTCGTTTTTGTTGGACGACTTTCAGTTGTTGTTCCGTGAGGAGTTTTTCCCCTCCTTCTTGCACTCCGTTTGGATTTAGGAGCTCCTACAGTTTCAGCAGGGAGGGATGATGGTGGCCGAGTATGCGGATAGTTTTGCAGACCGTGCACACTTTTACCCAGACTTGGTCCATGATGACAACTTCCGAGCGCGGAAGTTTGAGCAGGGTCTCCGCTGAGAGATTCGTGTTGTCATAGTACCATTGGGCATTTCTACATATGCCAGGGTGTTAGAGTAGGAGTTGGTGACAGAGGGATTCCTGTCATGTTTTGCGGTTGGTAGTGGCAGTGGGCGCGACGGAGCTGGGACGTCTGCCATAGCTAGCAGGCGCCGAAGGACAGGACCTCGATACAGGTGGCCTTCCCACTGCCGGTTTTGGAGACGTGGTCGCATACCACTGTGGCGAAAAGTCGCAGTGCCTCAGTCGAGGATTCCCTTCCGTGAGTGGATCTCGGGCCGTGGTTGTACACCAAAGTAGCGCCGGAGGACACCAGGGCAGCCCAGATAGCGCTGGTGCTATGCTTGTGATGGGCGAGGTCACTTGGCACGAGACTGCCTGACCCGAGTTGCAGGGAGCATCGGGCAGGCAGCAGGCGCACCACCACGGCAGAGGCAGCGCCGTGATCAGAGTAGTACCCAGAGAGGTGGTGCTAGCAGAGGATCGGGAGGAGCTGGTAGTGGGGGATGACTTTACGAGATCTCCCCATCACCACTAGGCGGTCTACGTCAGGCTCTAGGAGCTGACGGTTGGGACCGCGGGTAGCCGCGAGCTTTGAATGTCTACGATCCTGCAGAGCATGGGATGGTGAGAGGTACCCCTTGTGACTCTTCTACCTTTTGCAGTAGAATTTTTGGGCTCTATGTGGGAAAGGATTTTCTCCCTGCTCCTTGTTTGAGGTGTTACCAGGGTGACGCAGGGCGTCGGGTGTAACCCTGTGGTGGTAAGGAGAAAGGCGTGAGACCTTTTCCTTTAGTCGATGGTGTTGACTCTTTCGCCTTTTGAGCGTGTAAGTGAGCATCTACTGTGCAGCCTCTAGCATGACCATATATCCTTGGGTGTTTCACCATATGGGTATTCTGAAGGAGGGAATCATCGAGCCTTGTTCCAGGTGCGGGCGGTGATTCCAGTCACGGCGTGCGACGTAGAGGTTTGACCGGGGAGGTGAGCTACCCCCGAGGGCCTTCAGTCCGTTTGAGCCCGTGCAAAGGGATGGCGAGGTACCCCACCGCCTTGCCCTAACCCCAAAGTCTGGAGTGGGTGCACGATGTCGGAAAGGGCCGACCTCGCGTGAACAGATCAATCTTTTGGTCTGTGTGCGGAGGCACAGATCTGTGCATGGGTTCTTCTGGGTATGAGAAAGCCAGGTGTGGGATTAGTACTCTGTGTTGCTCCCTATTTTTGCTTTTTGAGGAAGAAAAGCTTGAAGGAGAGAATGATGTAATAACCGGGGTTTTGATACTAAAGACTTTGGAATATTCTTGATGATATTCCAGAGCAGCGCCTTCAGAAGGCGAGCGATTCCGAGCCCCGGAGTGGCCGGAATTAAATTTTCAGTGCGTTCACACTGGAAATGATAAATAAATGAGATAACTCCTAAACGGAGTCCCGGATCAGGGATCCGAGTGTACGGATGGGTCCGGAATGGGGTGTTTACCCTATGAACGACATAAAACTTGTTGGCGCGGGATGTTTGGACCCCTCGCCCGCTTCTTGAATGTTAAACGGATTAATTAATTAATTAATTAATTCGTTTAATGTTGAAATGCAGGTATCTCTTAAACGGTGGATCATATTGGAAAACCGAGGGCACTGTTGTGTTTGGAATGTGTCGTTTACCCTAGGAGGGGTATAAGTTTCACGGGCGCGGGTCGTTTGTGAAAAATGGCCCCAGGGGCGTTTTCGTAATTTAGTGGCTTCAGACGTTAAATTTTATAACTTTTGAACGGGGTCTCGGATTAAAATTCCGAGACCGCCGTTGTGCTCGGGAGGTAGTGTTTAGCCTAGGGGAGGCTTAATCCCGACCCCGCCAGGAGTTTGGGTTCGGGCCGTCGGGCGGGTGGTTAAGTGTTTTCTATTTAAACACTTAACCCACCCCTCTCCTCTCCCCTTTCTTCCCTGGCGCCAGAAGCTCCCAATGACGGAGGAAGCTCCTCCTAACCTCCTCCCCTCCAACAAGGCAACGGCGCGGCGGCAGATCCCTCGTGGCGAAGCACTGGGAAAAGCCCAACAAGGTAGGATGTTGCGTTTTGTATTTTCTTCCTGCACTTAATTTCAAACGCGAATTTGTAAGTTGAATTGCTGCCCAATCTTTGATCTAAGCCCATGAATGCGTAGTAGGGGTTTTTCTCTTCCCATCGCATTTTTTCAGAATTAAATTCTGACCTCGGAGGAGCTCGCAATCAACCGCCGAACATTGCGGGTTCTTGTTTTTCTTCCGGCCGGGTTGGGGGATTCCGGACAGCGGCTGGGCGGACGGAGGCCGGGTGGAGGTCGGCAGAGGGATTCGGCGGCGCGGCGGTGAGCACCTCAGGCGGCAGGCGGCCGGGGGAGCGGGTTCGTGTGGCAGTCGTCGGCCGCAGGCGCCGCGGGCGCGGAGCGCGAAGGGGAGGGGGCGACCGGCTTCGGCCGGTCGTCGCGGCACACAGACCCGGGGTCTTCGTGACCCCGGCCAGCAGACAAGGGACTCGTGCCTCGCGGGTCCCGTGGGGAGACATCCGGACCAGCTCAGCCGGTCCGAGTGATGCGGGCCGGACTGCGCGGTGAACCGCGGGCCGGCATAGGCAGTGAGTGGGCCGGCCGAACCGGCCCGGCCCACCCTTTGGTCCGAAAATTTCCTAAAACGCCTCTAAAAGGCAGCTCGGGTGTCGGATTCGTGTGCCGTCAGCGGTGACGCGCTCCTTGAGTTAAGCCGAGTATTTTGAGATAGTTTTGGGAATTTTTAATTCCAGAAACGAGGGGTCGCGGAGGCGCGACGTGTCCTTAAGTGGGTAAGCGTAATCCACGAGATTCTTGTTTTGGACGGCGCGGACGCGTCCGTCGTCCGATTCAAGCGCCGTCAGTGGCGTTGGAACCCTGGCGTCGAGGCGGAGGTTTCCAGGGTGGTTTCGGGCATTGAGGCTGGAGTTGAGGCGCGGGCCCCACGGCCCGTCTTTTGAGCTGCGTGCAGCTAGTAGCGACTTTTTCACCGGGCGTCCGTTCGGGGCGTGCGAGCAATCGTTTCTGGGTGTTTTTCCGAGGGGATTGCAGTGGTGCAATCCGCCCGCCCTAATTCGGCACGATGGTGCGGGGCCCATGAGGGCCATTTCGGGAGTTGACGATGATTTACAGTTTTATCACCGAGCGACCGTTTTGGACGAATGAGTAGTCCATCTTGTGTGTTTTTTTCGAGAGGATCGCAACGGTGCGATCCGTTCGTGGAGTTTCGGGACCGGGATGTGGGTCTCACGTGGCACCGCTCATGTGCGGTGCGCCGCAACGCATCTTTTTCTCCGGATACCCTTTCTCCTCAAGCGAGTAGTGCTTTCGACGTGTTTTTCCGAGAGCATCGCGATGGCACAGTCCGCCCGACCTTTTTCGGAGATGTGGTGTGCGTCCCACCTGACCGGGCTACGGTGAATAGTACCTTTTTCACCAGGTGGCCATTTTGGGTGATTGAGTAGTCAATCCCGCGTGTTTTCCTAAGGGGATCGCAATGGTGTGATGCGCCTGACTGTTTTCGGGGCCGAGGCTCGGGATCACGGGACGCCGTTCGGGCGTGAGGCGGTGTTGGTGACTTTTCCGTCGGGTATCCGTTGGAGGTGAGTAAGTAGTCGATCTCGCGTGTTTTTCCGCGAGGATTACCACGGTGTGATCTGTTTGGTTGTGCGGAGCCTCTTGCGTGATCTTGTTGAATGTGGAGCATGGAGGGTGCTCTAGTAGAGGTCTGCCCTACTTTGTCTATAGCAGACCCCTGGCGTGTGGTCGCGCCCTCTTGGGAGAGTGATATGAATGTTTCACGAGTTGTGGTTGGACGTGCCTGGGCCTTTGAGGTGGAGTTGTTACGTCACGCCTTCGCGTTGACGTTGGGCGCCGGGTGCACGATAGCCTATGGGCTGGAACGAGGTATACTCTGGGAGTATACAGGAGCGCTTGGAGGTAAGTGTGGTTTGTACCTGATGATGTATTATGGTTTACCCTCCAGCGGGGCTGGGCAGTGGGTCACCTGACGATGTATTAGGGTTTACCCTCCAGCAGGGCTGGGCAGTGGGTCACCCGATATCTGGTTATGAATTACCCTCCAGCAGGGCTGGGCAGTGGGACACCTGTTAGCATTCCAGACTCAGTCCTCTCGACTAGGCTAGTCTGTGGCTTACCTCCGTGATTACCAGAGCGGGACCCTTGGTTGTATGGGTCGGTGATGGAACGGCTTGACTGTGAGGAGACCTCTCGACTGCAGGGCAGTGACGAGGCGTGGGTTTATTTCCCTAGAACTCTCAAGTACGAGGGGCGCTTTCCCCACCGAGACGCGTTCTTGTGACGCGATCTAAAACCGTGCGGGCGAGTCAGTGCCACCCAAAGCGGATAGTATCGAAGTGCGGTGATTGAGCCCCTTGGCTTGCGGTTCGGAGCAGACATGCGGGATGCTGGGCATCGATGGATTTTCTTCTGGGACTGTTGGCGACACCTTTCTTGGGCTGAGCTACGGGATAGAGATCCCCTTACGAGTTTGTTCGGGCTTCTTGGCAGAGCATAAGGATATGTATATACCTTGTTTCTGGTACCCACTTCTTGGGTTTGGTTACTCTCCTTCCAGGCGAGGCGAAGACGCGCGGGGTATGCCACGTGCTTTCCGTGTCTAGCTTCTCGTGGTTGGACGAGTCTACTCTCCTGCTATAGGAAGCGAAGACTCGACATGATGTTCATCTTCTCACCATTTCTAGCTCCTTGTGCCCGGACGAGTCTACTTCCTTTCTTTTGTTGGGTTGATCTGGACTCTTACTTCACTTTCAGTTGTACCCCTCTACTTTTCTGTTCGCTCTACTGCTCACCCTTCGGTACCTCCTTTGTTGCTCCCTCGAGCCTTCGGGGTATCCTACTGAGTATTTTTATACTCACCCCTGCTTGGGATTTGCCCGCACTTTGTGTGCCCTTGCAGACGACGGACAGGTGGAGCGTGACTTCAGTGGAGCGTAGGAGCTTGGGAGCATGGACCGCGTGCGGTGGTCATGGCCGGGTTCCAGGTGGGAGACCCGTCAGTAGTTTCTTTTGTTTACCTATTGCCGGGTTGTGGCACTTTTTGGTTGGTCGTGTGTTTTTCCCCTTTTCTTTTCAGTTTGTCCTTTGTACTTGTAGAGGTCGATGCACTTTGTGGTATTTATATAGCAGTTTCCCCTTTCCTTTTCTTTGCTTGTCTTTACTTTTACTCTGCACTTTTGCATTGAGTTTGCTGCATGTGTGTGTACAGGTGCTTAGGCAAAGGCCTCCCCGAGTTATTGTGCCTTCGGCGCTGGTCGCCAGCCCCTGGCCTATGGAGGCGGGCTTGGGGTAGTTGCGGCTTGAGCCCGGGTAGGGTCGGGTCGTGATAGTATGTATGGCTAACCGTCTCCACGTAGCGGTGTAATTCATTTTTCATCACCACTTTACATGGGTAGTTAAATGAAAAAAATGAGTATATAATATATTTATAAATTTATATTATTTTTAAAAGATTAATTATTATTCATATTTCTTTCTTTCCATGCATTGAGAATTGAAAACATCATCCATGCGTATGTACAACATGTCGTCTCCATGAACGGTGTAACTCATTTTCTATCTATATATTTTATGGAAAAATATAAATATGTTTTTAATAAATATATATGATATTTATATATTTATAAATATTCATATTTTTATTTAAACTTTATCATGTTCAAGAACTGAAACTACCGAATCAAAACATACATAAAAAACAAAGCAGTTACCACCCAAAACAATGATTTTAACAATGAATTGATAATAAACTTGTGGTAAAATATTAAAAGTAAATAATATATGGTATTATATATATAATTATGTTTATATAATATATTTATAATCAATCTATATTTATTATATATGAGGTTAAAATTCATTATAAAGAAGTCAAACCTAAGGTAAGGGTTTCTCATCTCACTTTTACTTTTGTGAAATATATGTCATATTCATCACATATTTATTTTTTGTGGTGTATATAATTACCCTTTGATATATTATATCATGAATATATTTTTCTTCATGGTATTTAAATTTTCAATTTAAATTATTTATTTAATGGGGCTTATGATTTGTAATTTACTAAAGTGGTATATGTTTATTTCAAAATCTCATCATTATTTGGGATTATTTATTTTGAAGTCTCAGTGAAAGATATTTCTTTTCCATTTAAACGATTTAAAAAAGATTTTTTAAAAATGTATTTAATATTCTCCAATTATTTTTTAAATTCATTTTTACCCTTTTTTACTTTTAAAAAACTTAAAAATGAATCTTTCTATCATTTTACAAGGAAGGAACTTTTTGATATTTCTTAAAAAAGTGTGAAATAAATGTTTTTTAATATATAAATAATTAACAAAATTTACCACTATGATGATTAATTAATTATATTAAGATTTATTCATAATTTTATACGGTTATTTTCAAAGAAAGTGACTTATTTATTATGTATGTAGTTTTTTTATTTTAAAAATTATTTTCAAAGTAAAAGGGTAATTTACTCAAGAAATATTCTCTTTAAAGTATTTTCATCTATGTAAACATCCTTTGTTGAGTATTATTTTTATAATATTATCTAATGAAAATGTTTATCATATTTATTTGTATGGTATATGATTATATTGACTGGGGAAAGTATTGATATTTCGTATGACTAATTACGGACAATTATTTATTTTTTTAATGCATGTTGATTAAATTTTATTATTTATTAATAGGAGTAATTATTTGGACTTATTAGGTGATGGGAGTTGACAATTATATCCCATGATACATCGATTGGTCTCATGAGATAAACTAGCTTGGGTTTTGGATGAGGCCTTACCCATTTTTGTAGATGTTGTGGTATAAGGCCTTGGTGATATTTTCATATGTATTGGTCGGGTCCTTGATAGTAAGTTTCAGATGTCTCAGACTATGAATTCCATAATTATGAAATTAGTTATTTATGACCATGTGATTATTCGATTAGTTTGAATATCCATGGATATGTTTTAAGCTCATGTAATTATTTATATGGAATTATTTGATCATCATTTATTCCTTTAATATCATTCTTCACGTTCAAGTTATTAATTTAATGTCATGTGTTTTTATTTATTTAACTTTACATATGGAATAATATTTATTTATTACTAAAATATTCCACTATGCACACACCTTTATTGGGTATTTGATCTCACCTATGTCTTTTTTTCATTTTTACCAGGATACTAGGATGTGTTTTGTGATTGATATGTAGAGATATGTTAAATAGAATAATAGTGTACTCAAGGAAATTTATATATTTTATTTTATGATTTCAATTTTCATGTGAAAATCAAGTATGTATATAGTTTAACTTGTATACTAAACTATTTATTCATTTGGGGTGTGATTATTTATTTCTATTTCCAATGTAATAATGTAACCACTAACTCTGGGCTACTAGAATTAGGGTCTTAACAGTTGGTATTAGATGAAGTTTAGTATAAATATTAGGAAAAATATTTAAGAAAACATAGATTATGTACCATAACCCTATGATATATATTGAGGATAATTTTAGAAAAACATCCTAATGTTTTGGTAAGATAGAGATTGTGTGGATTTTCCTATGATTATATCTCTGTCTAGATAATACAAGTGGACATGGTTGTGGCACAGATGTACCTAGGGGTAATAACTATAAAAATTGAACATTTTTCTTGACTCAAGAATTAATTTATAAACAAAAAATATCCTTACTACGTATATGATGTGACACTCCTTGAGGATATTATTTTGTTAATTCAAATTTTCTTACAAACCATAATAAAGGTTTTTAATAGATGAGGACCTTGAATAACCTAAGTTAAACCTAAGGTTACATATATTGAAAATAACTTGTAATGGTTTAGACATCCTATAAATTATTCTTCATTTCTATGTGATTTATCATTATGATTAGTGTTTCTCACGCTGTGATTTTTTGTCATAGTTAATGGATGGAACCAAAAGGAACCGGGTTAATGTTGAATGTGGTAGAAAATATGTTGACAAGAAACCAAATGGTATGATGCATAGGGTGAAGTATATAGTGATGATTTATAATCAGTTATCACTATATATGATTAACAACTTTCACCTTAACCTACTCTCAGAATCACTAGAGAAGTGAAGGATGAAATCCACTAAGTGATTGAATAGCGGAGATTATGGAGGAAAGAAGGCTTGATCTCCTTCATGTCATGAAAATGGAAAGAGAGGCACATGAGAGTGTATCAAAGGAACAAGAAAATTATTTATATATTGAAAATAAATACAAAAGTAATATAATTTTTGAGGACAAATGAAAAGTTCAGTTATGTAATGGATAAGAATAATGCTCTCCTAAATTTATTATCAATGGTTAAATTTTTAAAAGTGGAAAGTATGGTCATTATTAAAATATATGTTCTAGGGGGAAAGATTTTGTAGATAATAAAAAAGGTTTTATGTTTAATAGTTATATTATGGATTTTGAAGAGACTAAAAATGACATATCAAGGAAAGTAGGTGTTAAATAATAACATGGAGAATATTATTTAATAGTTCAAGAAAGATGTGGAATGATTAATGTGCTTGTATTTGGATTCAAAATTATGTTATTGGATTATTTTGTTAATGAAATTAAGGTTATAAGAATTATTAAATCTATAATTATTATAGTATAATATTATTTCTTTATGGATTTGAGAGCATATATTGAATGGTACCAATGATCAGGAAAAGTGATTCAATAGCAAGTTGATCATTTTTTAAAACACTTAATTATGGGAAGATAGTTATTAGTATATGCTCAATTTTGAGGTAATAATTATAAAGATATTTTTATCGGATAGTATCGGTGTCCATGAAATTTTTTAGTGATTTTATGGTCCATGTTATCATTTTTGGACTTTACTATATTTTTGGATTTAAGGAATACATTCGACTACCTGAGATTTAATTTTTGGAAGAATGCATGTTCTCATTAAGGTTTTAAGGTGGTAAAGGTATTCACATATTTGTTATGTGGCATTAATATCTATATTATGTTGTTTCATGAATCTAATTTTAAGTTTATTTTTGAGATTTAGCGACCTTCTAAAATTTTCATCTTTGAATTTAGAAAGACATATTTTGGATTAGTCTTAAGGTTAACTATTTATAGAATGGATTAAGTTGAAATTTGGGTGTTTTTGGATAACTTTTGTTAACTATTTTGGTCTAGGAAAATATCTAAATATAGTAGGAATGATGTTTAATTATTTTATTGGTCTAATAATCTGTTAAATTTTAATTTTAGTCATTCAGGAATGAAAATTACTATTGGATATTCATTTCTTGGAGTAAGAGGTAAAGTAAGAATTGATCAAAGTATATCCAAAGGATGAAATTGTGCCAATGAAATAGAAATATATCAAGTAAATATATTTACTTATTTACTTAGTCTAAATTTTAAATGAATTCCTTAACTCTAGGAAATAGATCTTGAAACAAAAATGTAATCATATTACCTTCATATCTGATTAATCAGTGGTCTTGTAACTCATCACAGATTTATGGTTTTTTAATTTTTTTACTTTCAATTGATCATTAAATTTATTGTGATTATTGAACTCTATCAACATCCATCATTATTTGGGTATTAATATTTTATTCCAAGTCTATATATTCACTTCCCACATATGTTCTCCAACTTGGAAAACAAGTTATGTGATTATTCCAGATGTCCTACATACTTTCTTTTCTCTCTTATCAAGTGGATGTTTTATTAACCCTCTCAAGATATGAGATTAAAATAAGGGTATTTTAAAATGTCAAACCATTGATTATTGTGTTAAATATTAAATTATGAGGATGCAATTTATTTTAGGGGGTAGAATGTAACACCATGATATTTTAAAAGAGGAAAATCATATTCAGCAGTGTATATGACACACAAAACCATGATTAAAAGATAATATAACACCACAATATTTTAGGGTACATTTTTTTAATAAATTTAATATATTTTATATATTTCAGTTCATGAAACCCAGATATTTTAAAAGAACACTATGTTTGATAGTGTATACAACACACAACACTGAGCTTCAAAAAACCGAGAAATATTATATAAATATGACGGTTATAACCTAGACGTTAAATTGGTGGGTGTGAATATTATTAACTAAATTATAATATATATATATATATGTGTGAAATACTTAGTAAAAATGTATTTATTCATTCATATGAAATAAGTACTCAATTTTCAGTAAAGTTATTTTTGACTTCAGAAGTACGTTTTCCTCAAAAATATTTTTAATGAGAAAATATTATAATTAAATTTTTTAATGTATATAATTTTTATTTTATAAAAATAATATCTGTTTTCAAATAATTATATAAAAATTATCTTAGAGTAAATTTTGTGTGTTTTTTGGAAAAGATTTATTTTCCAGTGAATGGTGAAAATGCCAATTTTTATTTAAAATTGTATTTTCGTTTCAACCATTTTCAAAGTAACATTTTATTTTAAAATAATTTCAATGTAAAATTAGTTATATTATGATATTAATAATAAAATTAATTTTATTGGAATAAATTCCATGGTTTAATTTTGTATAAAAATATTTTTATACTTAAAAAAGATATTTTTCTGAAAAAATTATTTTTCATTGTGTTTTACCAATTTAATTTTAAATTAAATTCATACACTTATATGTTTTAAATTTTGAAATATTGATTCTTTATTTGGACTCATAAGGTTTAAATTTAATGAATAGGTTCTTTTTTATTTTTGGTCTGTATGAATAGTAACCTTAGTAATTTTTGTTACCATGATAAAGGGTAAATTAGGTAATTAAAGATAAAAATAAAATGATACGGACTATAAAATGATATTAACACTTAAATTAATGTTATTGGATAATTATAAGTATTCAATAATCATGAAATATTTAGTTATATGGAATTTTATGCCCATTTGGATGAGATTATGACCTTTATAATATTTTATTTCAAGAAAAGTCAAACATGTCACTCTCTTGTTTTTAATAATTATAATACTTGTAATATGGGGCTATATAGAGTCTATTTTTTACTATAAATAGTATTTTTAAATATAAAATATTTATCTTCATCATGGTAATTTATTTTAAATTTTTAGTCAAGAAATAATTATCTTAAATGCTTACACAATGCTGACGCATTAATTATTCGATTAATGTAAAAATAAAATAAATGATATTTAAAATATTAAAAGTAATATAATTTGAGATAAATAATGTAATAAAATAATTTTCTAGATTACCATTATATGTTAAGGATATAACAAAAAAATTGGTTCTAATTATAAGTCTTTTTTGATATTATTAAACTCAAAGCAATGAATAGTTTTAAGAATTGACAATATTGACATTTTATAATAAATAATAATTTATTAAATGATATAAAATTACTAAAAAATTTATATTTTTCCAAATTAATGGGATATATATAATTAAATCTATACTTTTTCATTTATTTTTCTTTTATAAGTTTATAATAAATTTTTTTACCCATACAGAGTAGAAACGTTTAATAGTACGATATTTGTCAAAAGGGTTAATTAGGGTTGCAACAAAAAGATATGGGTGAAAAAATATCCAAAAAATATCCATATTTTATTTTATGAAAATATTTATAATTAAATTAACATTATACAATAATTATATCCATTATATCCATTTTTACATGATAAATAATTTATATTAAATTATTTTTTAGGAAATTCTAAAAGTACCCCTCCCCTCAATTATTAAAGGGTGACCCTTCCTTCACTTATATACACAAAATTGATCCATTTATATCTACTGAACCCTACCCATTACTCTTATAAACATCCATATCCATGCTCATAAGGTTATGTACCTTTCTTAATATCATCCCTAGGTCCCTAAGAATATATCTAAAGGGAGTTCACTTAGGAAGAAGTAAACATATTTACCAACTCATTAAAGTTTATTTATTCATCTACTTCATCTTCATGTGTTTTAACCATACTAAAATAATAATTAAAGTATCATAAATATACCCATATTTTATTAATATTATAGGAAAACCAAATTCTATCTCTTTTCCATCCTATTAAAAGTGAAAACATCGCTTGTGCATATGTACGACTTACTATCTAGACATAGCGGCGTAATTCATTTTTCATCACCACATTACTTATATGGTTATAGATATATAAATAATGAGTATATATGATATTTATTATATTACTATTATTCTTAAAATATTTATTATTATCCATATTTCTTTCTTTCCATAAATTGAAAAGTGAAAACAATATTCATGCATACGTATGACATACCCTCTCTCAAAATAGTGTAATTAATTTTCTATATATATCTTTTATAGACTACTATAAATATGTATATAAGGATTATATATTATATTAATATCATTATTAACATTATATATATTACGTAACATCTATAAATTATAATAATTTGAACTACTGAATCAAAACATACATGAAAAAATAAGCAGTTACCACCTAAAACAATGATTTTAACAATGAATGGATAATAAAAAGGTTATAAAATATTATAAGTAAATAGTATGTGGTATGATATATATGATTATGGTTCTAGAATAAATATTTAATAAATATATATTTATTATACAGTAGGTTCAAACACATATAAATGAATTCAAACCTGAAGTAAGGGTTTCTCATGTCACTTTTACTTTTGTGATAAATATGTCATACTCACCACATATTTATTTTGTGTGGTGTATATAATAACCCATTTATATATTATATCATGAATATACTTCTCTTAATGGTATTTAAAGTTTCATTTGAATTTATTTATTTCATGGTTCTTATGATTCAAAATTTACCAAAGTGGTAAGGGTTTATTTCATAATCTCATCATTATCTGGGATTGTTTATTTTTAAGTCTCAACTAAGGATATTTCTCTTCCACATCCATGTTTTATAAAAAATCATTTTTTTAGTATTCTCCAATGATTTTTTAAATTCATGATTTCCCTTGTTTTTTTTAAAAAAAAAGTTTTAAAAATGAATCCTCCTATCATTTTCCAAGCAAGGAACTTTTTGTCCTTTCTTATAAAAGTGTGAAAGGAATTCCTTTTAACTTATATGAAATGAATTTAATTTACCTATATCATGATTCCTCAATTTATTGAATCTTCTATAACATCCCGGTTCTAGAAGTCGCCTGGATGTGCATCGTACCTGGTTGGTCACATGGCCTCAAGAGAATTTCCTCGAATGCCAGAGGCTGCCGACTAGAAGCGAGGGCCTTGGGAGTGATAGTGAGTAAACTATGTCCTAATTGGTCGAGTAACATAGTGGAAGTAAAACAGATAGCAACAACAAAAGCAGTAATAATACCATACCAAAATTAAATAACAGAAGTAATAAATAGTTGGATCTCACATATATAAATGATGCATGATACATATGTATAGGAAAGAAGCCAAAAAAATTACAATTATGGAATACAATACTAAACCCAAGTACAAAAGGAAAGCAATTAAACAGCTCCATATCATCGCAAGCCTCAGCTTGGTCCTATGCTCCCCAGCTCCACAGCAATCAAGTACCTAAAATAGAAGGGCACTTGACCTTATCTATACTTATATCAATATAATCTGTTTGGGCCCAAAAGAATGACCCAAATAGGGTGTGAGACTAATCCTAGTAGGAAAACTCCCAAATATCTGTGCCTAATAGTTAGTGAATATATATGGTAGGAAATAAACAAAATGAAGCAGTAAGAAAGGAAGTACACATAGTAACAATCCTAAAAATTAAATTTCATTCATTTTCATATATCAAGAAAGTATATAATAAAAATCAGGTAACCCTCTAGGAAGTAATCACAACCTAACCCATCTAGTTCAACCAAACAAACACAAGAAAACCTCTAGGATGTACATAGAGTCTAACCCCTCTAGTTTAGCTTTAGCGTAGACTCTTTTAGTAAGCACTCACCATCAATTCCCCCTTTAGTCTCATATCGGTAACTAATAGGAACTCTAAGGAAGAAATAAATGTATGATTCCCCATATGGCCCACATAGAGGAACTACAGACACTATGAGGGAGTACTTACATCCATCCCCCCTATAGTCTTGCAACGTAATCGTAAAACAGACACTCTGGAGAATCCCTCAACATCCATTCTCCCTATGGTCTACTACACCAGGTTCTCACAGCCCTGTGTAAGTCAGTAGTGCACAAAAGATATGTGTAATCCAAAGTAAACTTCAATAAATACTTGGCTAAACAATCTACAATATATCATAGCATGTTAGATAATAATCACTCCATCCTAACAATACTAGGCATGGGAAAAATAACAACCTAGCATGCAAGCTAGACCAAATGGTTGAAATAAGAAAACATGGGAAAAACCTCCATATCATGGAAAAATTAACCCTATTCATAAACAAACAACCTATATCCAAACAAACAAGGAATAGAAAGCAAAACTAGGTTAAAATCCATAAACACGCAATACCTCGTCCTTGGGTATTGGGCACTTTTTCATGTAAAAGTCAAATAATGTCTACAGAAAGGCACAAACCACCTACCTCAACATCTCTAGATCAATATATGTGAACCTCATGCCTTTAATCTTCCTATAACGTCATAGATCTACAAAAATGATTAAAATGTTCGACTGAGGATAACTCATGAAAGAGGAGAAATCAGAAGATAAAGTTCTAAAAGAAGGAAGAACTCACTGTGGAGATTCCAACACAATTGATGACGGTTGATGTTGAGACCCGAAGCCTGACGTACATGGACATTACATTACATTTTCGGAATACTTAGTACATAACAAAAACACACACACAAGGATCGTAATAGTTTAGTGTCTTTGGAAACTCGGAACGTAATCTTCTAATCGTGGTGAAAGATCTTCAACATCTCCTATAAAGATCTTCCTTTTTTTTACCTAAAACCTTTCTTTATATCCTGGGGAAAAGAAAACATAAAAGGGTGAGCTCAAATGCTCAGTAAGGGTAAACAAAATAAATATCAATCACATCATATACATAAGCACATAACTTTTGGAAATTTTAACCTGCAAAAGAGATCATAATTTCATGGGGTAAATCATGGCAGTGAAATGTAATCACAATAATCATAACCTAAAACATGAATCTTTGTGGCATTCACACATAATCATAGAGAATAATTTCTTGTTAGTCAAGACTCATTGCCAAGACTATCTTAGTGGACAAAGTCCCTTTCTGAATCGAGTAACCCTCGTTTCAGTCCTGTTTCACTGAACCGGTATAACCTACCGTTCCAGCCCTGTCTATCTCATGAGATATAAAATCTTTACCCAATGCATTGGAGGGAGATATAGGTCCCACCCATCTTATAATGAATCCTTTCTTATGTGTGCCACATAATCATAAACCATACATCATAGCATAACCCTTGTAATAAAAATGGGATTCTTAAACAACATGACATCATAAAACAATTCATATAAGATAAAGGAATTCATAAAAATATTTCCATCACAACATAATCAAATCCATGTTATAATAGGGATAAAAACAGAACCCTTTTATTATCTTAGATGGAAAATAATTTTGATAAAATACTTGAACTCCATTCTTGAGGAAAATATCATTTCTACTTCAAAAACATTTTTCCTTTCATAACATGTCATACGACTTTAAAAAAAATAAGATGATTAAAAATAAACTTGAAAACTTGTAAAGGAAGCTTATTGGAAATAATGTTTTAAAAATCCATTCATGCCGTATAAGTTAAAAAAAACATTCTTCGTACTTTTGTCGGAAAAGTCAAAAAGTACCTCGTATGAAAAAACGACAAAAGATTCCTTTCATATTCTTTACTAAAAACTCGCCGAAGGGTAAAATTGGATTTAAACTATTGTAAGTGGATGGAAACAATATTACATATTGAGGGAACATGGATGTGGATGATAAAATACACCCCAGTAAATACTTACGAATAAACAATCTTGGATAAAAATGAGATTGTGATACTTCCCTTACCTTATGTCCGACTTGTTTTGTAAGTGTCCGAACCTCCTGTATAATGATTTAAATCATGTTATTGACTTATTCCAGAATCATACTCATTGTTATGATATCATATATGTTTCCTTATGAATTTATATTATCCGTTCTTTTGTAAATTCCATGTTAAAGAAGCGTTTTGGGTAAAATCGTTTTATTTATCGTAGGTGTTTTGACTTGTTGTTCTTGACATTATTATTACTTATATCATGATTTACTTACATACATAATATAAAACATGATTTATATATCATATATATTAAGTATATATATATAGATAGATAAATGAAATGAAAAACACCGCTCATGGAGACGGTAGTCCGTACGTACGCATGAGCGCTGTTTTACTTTCCTTATTGTCTTGAAATGGAAGTAAGTAGATGACATACTTATATATATATATACATAAATCCAGTATCTTTATAATGTCATATATTTCATTATTATTTCTTATATATACTTTATAATCATTCTTAAATGGTTAACATGGAGAATGAATCTCATCGCGTCGTGGAGACGGTATTCCGTACGTACGCACGAGCGATGATATCATTTCCATAAATATTGAACTGAATTGGAGTGGATTATACAATATATCAGAATCAATATGATGTTGTAATAACTATGTATAGTTATTCTTTACACCATTATACCCATCCATGTAAGGTGGTGGTGGAAAATAGATTACACCACGGCGTGGAGACGGTATTCCGTACGTACGTACGCGCGGTGATTTCTTTTTCCGTAGGATGTATAGATGGTGAAATAGGGTTGTTTCATACTTATAATAACATATCAGTATATGAGTGATACTGATGTTATTACTTAATAATGAAACAACCTAATAAGAAGAAGTGGAAGAAGAAATAAAGATGAAAGAATTGGTAACGGTAATTACCTCTTCTTTGAAGCGCCTCTTTGAGACCTCCTCTTAGGGCACTAAAATTGGTCTTTGAGGAAGACCATAACCTCTAGGATGTTTCTAGGGAAGTGGAGAAGAGATTTTGGAAGGGGTTGGCGGAGCTTGAGTGCTCAAATTGGTGTGAGGAGGAGGGAGAGGAGGTGTCCTTTTATAGGGGAGGAGAGGGGCACCTTAGGAATATCTCAAAATATTATTTTATATTAAAGTCAAAATCGGTTTATAATGGTTCCAAAGGGTCTTATTTAGAAGCTAAAGTGGGGAAGGGTCGAAATAATATCAACCAATAATATTTAGACAAGTTTAGGGTATTATTTTAACCTTATCAATTAGATTTAATTCTAAGTTAAATAATTTAACTTTTATCGTGTCTTTTTTTTTTCTTTCACTATATGGTTAATACACTTACTATAACATGTCAAACGAACCCCAAATTGTTTATTACTAATAAATATATCCTTATCTAAGTCATTTGGCCGAACCTTAGATTTTTAGGAATAAAATAACAATTAATAATATAATATTTGATTTAAAAACTATTTTGTGTCAATTTTGACACTATTTGATATATGATTTTTGTGAAAGTCATAACAGAATTATATGTTCGAACCAAGTTGATTAAATCAACAATAATATATCATAGTAACCTATAAAATTAGTGTAATTCATAAAAAGTCTCAAATTACATTCATTTTAGTATTTATAACATCAATTATGTTAATATTTCCTTAAAAGGGTAATTACTGCATCATCGTTGTGTCATAAATAAATTAATTTATTTAAAGTCTAAAAATTATAAATAAAATATCATTATGTAGGAAATCTTTTTAGCTTTCTAATGAATATTTATAGTCGAATTTATCTTATGTATAACCCCATATTAAAAATGTTTTAGTGAATAAACTTTGATTTTAACTCTTTTAACTCTTCTTTGAATTAAATAATAATAAATGTCCTAATCTAATCCAAGTGGGCCTAAATGATAATATTTTACACTTAAGGTTGTTTTTGGTCGAGATACACTTGTCCAATAGAATTAGGACATGTGTTAGGGTAATATTAATATCATTCTTACCCTTAATTACCCTATTTACTTTTAACCGTGGTAAATAAAAGTAAAAAGTTACTATTCACCAAAAATTATTTTCATCTCATTGAACCACATTTTACTTACTGACATCAACCGTGTCTCTCGGATTTTTGAAATTCCATTCACAGAAGCGGTAAAATTAAGTTTTATGAAAAATTCAGTTTTTTAACTACCACTTAGTAGTTTCACTATTCATCAAAAAATGAAGGTTTTCAGAAAAATGCCAAAATTTCATCCTAAGCTATATTTCATATTCCGAATTCAAAAATGAAGTCTATTTTACCAAATTCATAACATATAAGTTGCATTAATTAATTTTATAATTAAATCCCGCTGTTAAAACAAATAGCGTGTTTTTAAGAAACAATATCTATCAAAAGATTGACACTTGTTTATGTCTGGTTTAAATGTGCAATTACATCCAATGACCAACATTGTATTAAATTGTAAAAATATATTCTAAATATACTTTAAAACTACTCCAATTAATAATTTATCACTATTAATTATTTCGATTAAAAAAGTTGTTTTTTAATTATAATTTAGTAATTTTCACTTTTCATCAGAATATGAAAGTTATCCGAAATGTACCAAAATTTCACCTTAGGCTAAATTCGATACTCCGAATCCAAAAATGAAGTTCATTTTGAAAAATAAGATTTACAGAATTTTAAAAAGTGGTTATCAATATTCATAACGGCTAGTTTTAATAACAGTTTAATAGCATATCGTTGTTTAGTGAAACTCGTTATTGCGTACTACACACGCTATCGAGGAAGGTCGAGATTGCGTGTAATGCAAGGCAAGTCAAGGATGCGTGTTGTGCAAGCTCCTTTTGGTGTAGCGTACAACACAAGACATTAATAAAATTAAAAAGAATATTTTTTATAAAATCTCGGGCTGTTACATTCTACCCCCCTTAAAATGAATTTCACCCTCGAAATTCGTCGGGGTTATAAATGGTTTACTATTTGAAAGTTTCTTTAATAGAAACCCACATCGTAAAAAGGAATATCAAAACCAATCTTTAAAAACAAAAGTATGAAACGTAACGGTTACCCAAATAAACTAATCATTGGGTTTCCACATAGGTGAAAATATGGATATGGAAGAGAAATCTAACCATCATGTTCTGATGGAGAGTGGTAGAGAACATGGCTATGGAAAAGCCAATAATCACAAATCCATAAATTTGTGACGATCTAAGGTACCATCCGATTCATCAGGTATAAGATCACTAGGACAACATTTTTGGTTTTCAAGATCATTTCCCTAAAGTTGAAAATTTGAATTGGAATAAATACTTTCTTTATTTTGGTACAATCTCACTATTGTTCGTGCCTAGAACAATTTCCACTTCATCTCTTAAATGAAGTTGAATTTGTTATTCGTGAAGTGTTAGCAGATCATGTGATAGAATGACGGGTCATTCCATCTGTCTCAAACAAAAGGTTAGCAAAAATTATATACATAAGTCGATCTATAGTGAGATTAATCATATATAGTTCCTAAAATGGACTTATAATTCATATATCATACTGCTTAATATAATAAAACTAGTTTCTACTAAACAGGGACTTCCTGTAGGCCAGTGGTAGGCGATAAAGGCCAGTCACAGTTCGGTTGTGGGTTCGATTCCCACAGCCTTGTCCGACGCGATGGGCTGTCGCCCGTCCTGCAGGTTGTCCTTTTTCTAAAATTATATTACTATAACATCCCATCAATAATATCGAAAAAACATCTATCCTTAAACATAATCTATTCTAATCTTTAGGCTTATCCATAATACTGCAGTCCACTCTCATAATATAGTGAAAACGATTACCAGAGATTTAATACTATCGTTAATCCCCATATATATGTCTTGTTGGTCACATTCCAAACATTCAAAGGCCTTAATCATGTATTCTCTTGAATACCCATTGAACCATAGTGAAAACTTGAATGTAGTTAAAAGTTAACACCTTCCACATACCAAAATCCTCAAAATTGTATATACTCAAACCATGATATCACTTAGTCCTTATATTAATCATGAGCTCATGAATACTATTAAACATTTCATTTTCTCGTTTTCCCTTCATTATGCGCATATCATCTTATTTCCAAAAATATCTCAATCACTTTGAATACCACATTAGACCAATACATAAATATTCCAATACTTTATGATACAACATTATTTTGGAATCCCATTACATAAACACTTAATCATTCCACCACATCGTTGTCATATTCAACATTGCCAATAGTGATCGCATGTGACTTCCCTTTGTCCTTTGCCTTCAGTGGTTGCTCATGTTGATCATCACTAACCCTTGGATTAGGGCATTTATTAGCATAATGCCCCATTTCCTTGCACTTGAAGCATTGAAGTGTTGGTGTTGCGTTCTCTGCAGTGTTTGATTTATTCACATCATTAGAAACCCTTTTTCCATTACTTCGACACTCAGCTGCTCGGTGACCTTCTTTTCCACACTTAAAACATTTTCTAGTCCCTTTAAGACAATCTCCACCATTCTTCTTTCCACACTTTGTGCATAAGGAAACATTCATCTTCTTTTCACCATTATTCTGAGATTTCTCCTTGAACTCCATCTTTCGTTTCTTGTCAAAACCATGAGATGGATATGTAACACCAACTTCCATTTCTACCTTGATAGCACAACGCACAATTTCTTCATAGATACTGAAGTCTCTTATAGCTAATGCCCTTCGAAGACTTGGTTTTAAGCCACTGAAAAATCGATCAACTTTACTTTCAGGTTGGATGATAATGCCAGATGCATACCTTGCAAGTCTTGTAAAATTCGCTTCGTATATACCAACAAATTCATCATCCTTTTGCTTTAGTTCAAGAAACTCCTTCTCCATCTTTGTTCGGAGAATACGAGGGAAGTACTTATTGAAAAACAAGTTCTTGAACTCGTCCCATTCCATGGAATCAATTTCATCTCTTTGCCTCGTATTCTTGATAAGATTCCACCATTGATCAGCTTCACCTTCCAAACGATATACTGCTAAGATGACTTTATCATGTTCAGAACATTGAAGAACTGAAAATATCTTTTCAGTAGTACTAATCCATTGTTCAGCAACTAATGGATCAGTAGACCCACTGAAAGAAGGCGGACGCTGCCTCATGAAGGATTCAACAGAATGTTGCTCCTTCCTTTGCTCGTTTGGAAGTCCTGCATGATTCATAGCTTGAGAAAGTTGTGTGAGCATGGCTACAAGATTTTGCATTCCAGCTCCCATATCGTTTGGTTGCTCAGGGGGACAATCATTGCATTGATCAACACGGTTCCTTCGGGTTCCAGCCATCATCTAAAACCCCAAAAGAATAGTGTGAGAGGCAAAAATCATGCTAGGGAAAACAACATAATAAAGGGGGAGTACCTTCAATATCTAACATCTTAGGTTTAATTCTATGATCGTTAGCATAATTCTAGTACTATAACCTATACGTATACTTAACCTTAGGGACATCCCTAGACATACCTTAGAAATATCTCTAGGGATCTCACTAACGTTTTCGCATCCTAGTTTCCAAAGGTTGACTAAACCTTTCCTCTGATACCAACTATAGAGACCCGAAGCCTGACGTACATGGACATTACATTACATTTGTGGAATACTTAGTACATAACAAAAACACACACACAAGGATCGTAATAGTTTAGTGTCTTTGGAAACTCGGAACGTAATCTTCTAATCGTGGTGAAAGATCTTCAACATCTCCTATAAAGATCTTCCTTTTTTTTTACCTAAAACCTTTCTTTATATCCTGGGGAAAAGAAAACATAAAAGGGTGAGCTCAAATTCTCAGTAAGGGTAAACAAAATAAATATCAATCACATCATATACATAAGCACATAACTTTTGGAAATCATAACCTGCAAAAGAGATCATAATTTCATGGGGTAAATCATGGCAGTGAAATGTAATCACAATAATCATAACCTAAAACATGAATCTTTGTGGCATTCACACATAATCATAGAGAATCATTTCTTGTTAGTCAAGACTCATTGCCAAGACTATATTAGTGGACAAAGTCCCTTTCTGAATCGAGTAACCCTCGTTTCAGTCCTGTTTCACTGAACCGGTATAACCTACCGTTCCAGCCCTGTCTATCTCATGAGATATAAAATCTTTACCCAATGCATTGGAGGGAGATATAGGTCCCACCCATCTTATAATGAATCCTTTCTTATGTGTGCCACATAATCATAAACCATACATCATAGCATAACCCTTGTAATAAAAATGGGATTCTTAAACAACATGACATCATAAAACAATTCATATAAGATAAAGGAATTCATAAAAATATTTCCATCACAACATAATCAAATCCATGTTATAATAGGGATAAAAACAGAACCCTTTTATTATCTTAGATGGAAAATAATTTTGATAAAATACTTGAACTCCATTCTTGAGGAAAATATCCTTTCTACTTCAAAAACATTTTTCCTTTCATAACATGTCATACGACTTTTAAAAAAAATAAGATGATTAAAAATAAACTTGAAAACTTGTAAAGTAAGCTTATTGGAAATAATTTTTTAAAAATCCATTCATGCCGTATAAGTTAAAAAAAACATTCTTCGTACTTTTGTCGGAAAAGTCAAAAAGTACCTCGTATGAAAAAACGACAAAAGATTCCTTTCATATTCTTTACTAAAAACTCGCCGAAGGGTAAAATTGGATTTAAACTATTGTAAGTGGATGGAAACAATATTACATATTGAGGGAACATGGATGTGGATAATAAAATACACCCCAGTAAATACTTACGAATAAACAATCTCGGATAAAAATGAGATTGTGATACTTCCCTTACCTTATGTCCGACTTGTTTTGTAAGTGTCCGAACCTCCTGTATAATGATTTAAATCATGTTATTGACTTATTCCAGAATCATACTCATTGTTATGATATCATATATGTTTCCTTATGAATTTATATTATCCGTTCTTTTGTAAATTCCATGTTAAAGAAGCGTTTTGGGTAAAATCGTTTTATTTATCGTAGGTGTTTTGACTTGTTGTTCTTGACATTATTATTACTTATATCATGATTTACTTACATCCAGAATATAAAACATGATTTATATATCATATATATTTAGTATATATATATAGATAGATAAATGAAATGAAAAACACCGCTCATGGAGACGGTAGTCCGTACGTACGCATGAGCGCTGTTTTACTTTCCTTATTGTCTTGAAATGGAAGTAAGTAGATGACATACATATATATATATATACATAAATCCAGTAGCTTTATAATGTCATATATTTCATTATTATTTCTTATATATACTTTATAATCATTCTTAAATGGTTAACATGGAGAATGAATCTCATCGCGTCGTGGAGACGGTATTCCGTACATACGCACGAGCGATGATATCATTTCCATAAATATTGAACTGAATTGGAGTGGATTATACAATATATCAGAATCAATATGATGTTGTAATAACTATGTATAGTTATTCTTTACACCATTATACCCATCCATGTAAGGTGGTGGTGGAAAATAGATTACACCACGGCGTGGAGACGGTATTCCGTACGTACGCACGCGCGGTGATTTCTTTTTCCGTAGGATGGATAGATGGTGAAATAGGGTTGTTTCATACTTATAATAACATATCAGTATATGAGTGATACTGATGTTATTACTTCATAATGAAACAACATAAGAAGAAGAAGTGGAAGAAGAAATAAAGATGAAAGAATTGGTAACGGTAATTACCTCTTCTTTGAAGCGCCTCTTTGATACCTCCTCTTAGGGCACTAAAATTGATCTTTGAGGAAGACCATAACCTCTAGGATGTTTCTAGGGAAGTGGAGAAGAGATTTTGGCAGGGGTTGGCCGAGCTTGAGTGCTCAAATTGGTGTGAGGAGGAGGGAGAGGAGGTGTCCTTTTATAGGGGAGGAGAGGGGCACCTTAGGAATATCTCAAAATATTATTTTATATTAAAGTCAAAATCGGTTTATAATGGTTCCAAAGGGTCTTACTTCGAAGCTAAAGTGGGGAAGGGTCGAAATCCTATCAACCAATAAGATTTAGACAAGTTTAGGGTATTATTTTAACCTTATCAATTAGATTTAATTCTAAGTTAAATAATTTAACTTTTATCGTGTCTTTTTGTTTTCTTTCACTATATGGTTAATACACTTACTATAACATGCAAAACGAACCCCAAATTGTTTATTACTAATACATATATCCTTATCTAAGTCATTTGTCCGAACCTTAGAGTTTTAGGAATAAAATAACAATTAATAATATAATATTTTATTTAAAAACTATTTTGTGTCAATTTTGACACTATTTGATATATGATTTTTGTGAAAGTCATAACAGAATTATATGTTCGAACCAAGTTGATTAAATCAACACTAATATATCATAGTAACCTATAAAATTAGTGGAATTCATAAAAAGTCTCAAATTACATTCATTTGAGTATTTATAACATCAATTATGTTAATATTTCCTTAAAAGGGTAATTACTGCATCATCGTTGTGTCATAAATAAATTAATTTATTTAAAGTCTAAAAATTATAAATAAAATATCATTATGTAGGAAATCTTTTTAGATTTCTAATGAATATTTATAGTCGAATTTATCTTATGTATAACCCCATATTAAAAATGTTTTAGTGAATAAACTTTGATTTTAACCCTTTTAACTCTTCTTTGAATTAAATAATAATAAATGTCCTAATCTAATCCAAGTGGGCCTAAATGATAATATTTTACACTTAAGGTTGTTTTTGGTCGAGATACACTTGTCCAATAGAATTAGGACATGTGTTAGGGTAATATTAATATCATTCTTACCCTTAATTACCCTATTTACTTTTAACCGTGGTAAATAAAAGTAAAAAGTTACTATTCACCAAAAATTATTTTCATCTCATTGAACCACATTTTACTTACTGACATCAACCGGGTCTCTCGGATTTTTGAAATTCCATTCACAGAAGCGGTAAAATTAAGTTTTATGAAAAATTCAGTTTTTTAACTACCACTTAGTAGTTTCACTATTCATCAAAAAATGAAGGTTTTCAGAAAAATGCCAAAATTTCATCCTAAGCTATATTTCATATTCCGAATTCAAAAATGAAGTCTATTTTACCAAATTCATAACATATAAGTTTCATTAATTAATTTTATAATTAAATCCCGCTGTTAAAACAAATAGCGTGTTTTTAAGAAACAATATCTATCAAAAGATTGACACTTGTTTATGTCTGGTTTAAATGTGCAATTACATCCAATGACCAACATTGTATTAAATTGTAAAAATATATTCTAAATATAATTTAAAACTACTCCAATTAATAATTTATCACTATTAATTATTTCGATTAAAAAAGTTGTTTTTTAATTATAATTTAGTAATTTTCACTTTTCATCAGAATATGAAAGTTATCCGAAATGTACCAAAATTTCACCTTAGGCTAAATTCGATACTCCGAATCCAAAAATGAAGTTCATTTTGAAAAATAAGATTTACAGAATTTTAAAAAGTGGTTATTACTATTCATAACGGCTAGTTTTAATAACAGTTTAATAGCATATCGCTGTTTAGTGAAACTCGTTATTGCGTACTACACACGCTATCGAGGAAGGTCGCGATTGCGTGTAATGCAAGGCAAGTCAAGGATGCGTGTTGTGCAAGCTCCTTTGGGTGTAGCGTACAACACAAGACATTAATAAAATTAAAAAGAATATTTTTTATAAAATCTCGGGCTGTTACAGTTGATTCATAGAACGAATGGTGATTCAGGGAATCAGAGAATATCTGTGGTTGTACAGTCACTCCTAGACAAGACAGACAAAGAGAAAAAGGGTTCTGTCAATTAGATGTGACCCTGGTCCGTTTAATGAAAAAAAAGAAAGTACATGGAATGTATTTTAAAAGTACACGACGTGTACTTTCTTTTTACGGCCTCAACTTTAGGCAGTATCTAGGTCAACACACATGTTCATGTGCTGGACTATTACATGGACATCACACAGTTACCAACGACAACCGGGTACATGGCGTGTACTTAAAATTATAGGACATGTACTCCTAAAATTTCCAGAAACTCCTCTTTTTCACAAAAAAAACCAAAAAAGATAAACATACCTAAAAAAAGATCTGAGTTCTTAAAAACTTACCCTCTTAAAGAAATTAATTGCTAAATTTCCCTAGAAAGGTGGCATAGAAGAATAAGAATCCTCAAATAGCTCCGGCCACTGTGATTGTACATCGGCCTCCCTCTCCCAGGTCTCGTCCTATACTCACCCATGCTGCCATAGTAATCGTACCAAGGGAATAGACCAGTCATGGAGAACCTTTGCATTTAGATCAATAATCTAGATAGGATGCTCCTCTAATGAGGAATCCACCTCAAGCTCAACCTCCTCGGGTTGGAAAACATGAGACGGGTCGGATAAGTAACATCAGAGATGAAAAATGTGGAAGAAATCATGCATAGCCCGATACCTCTGAGGTAACTACAGCTGATAGGTAACCGGTACGACTCTCTCCAAAACCTCAAATGACCTAACGTATCTCAGCGAAACATTACCCTCTCTCCTAATCCTCTTATGTCCCAACCTCAGTGTGACATGTAGGGAAACTTGATCTCTGACCTCAAAATCTAGATGTCGTCTCCATCGATCAGCATAAGACTTCTTTCGTGACTGTGCAGTAGCCATCCTCTTCTGAATCAACTCTATCTACTCTGTGGTCTTTTGGACAAGGCAACATCCCAACATATTTGTCTCTCTTACCTCCAACCAACATAAGGGTGATCGACATGGCCTACCGTTAAAATCCTCATAAGGTTCCATCTGAATAGTTTCTTGAAAACTATTATTGTAGTAAAACTCCACAACAAGTATGTGCTTCTCCAAAGATCCTCTAAAATCCAGGATGCATGGTCAAAGCATGTCCTCAAGCACCTGAATCGTATGCTCAGACTGGAAATCTGTCTGGGGATGGTAAGTTGTACTCAGAAGTACTTGTGTACCCAAATCCCACTGAAGTCCCTGCCAAACCCAATAAGTAAAATGTGTGTCCCTATCTAAAACAATGTAGTGTGTAACCCCATGTAGACATACAATATCTTGGATGTACAACCATCCTAGCTCATCAACACTTAAGGTCTCTTGTTCAGCAAGAAGTGAGAAACCTTCATGAGTCTGTCAATGAAAACCCAAACTGCATCATTCCCTCAAGGCAGCCTTGGTAAAACTGTCACAAAATCCATCACGACATCATTCCACTTCCACTTGGAAATGGGTAATTGCTGCAAAAGATATACTGGTCACTGATGCTCTATCTTCACCTGCTGACAGGTGGAAAATCTCATGACAAAACTAACAACATCTATCTTCATACCTGGCCACCAATACTGATAATGTAGATCATGATACATATTTGTGACACCAGGATGAACTTCCCAAACTGAGGAATGAAAGTCTCACATCATATCCTCATGTATGTCTGCTAGAACCCATATGCGCCCATGAAAATGCAGGATCTTATCCTTTCCTACTATCCATCCAGGAATAGGGTTCTCTCATACAACACTCTCTCATAGGACTAGGCCTTTAGAAATTGATTGTTGCATCATTCACACTCGATCAAGTAGAGTAAAGGTAACAACCATAGAAGAAAGAAATGTCTTCCCCTGACTGTCATGCACCTCCAAATTCATTTCAGAGAACAGGGCCATAAGATTCCACTCACTAATGGAATCCTGAACTGCCTATATCTGAGTCCTCCTACACAACGCATCAGCCACATCGTTGCCTTTCCTAGGCGTGTAAGCAAGCTCAAAGTCAAAGTACTGAAGGTATTCAACCCAACTTTAATGTCTCAAGTTTAGGTCACACTGTGTGAAGATATACTTGAGACTTTTTTGGTCAGTTAAAACCACAAAATGCTCTCCCAATAGGTAGTGTCTCCAACAACATAAAGCATGAACAACTGCAGCCAACTCGAGATCATGCGCTAGGTAATTTCTCTCATGTGGCCTCAACGGACAAGACCTGTACGCAACAACTCCTTCTCCCTGCATAATCACTACTCCCAGCTTGATACCTGATGCATCACAGTACACAGTATAGCTCTTTCCTGGCTCTGGCAGAACTAGTATCAGAGCTGAAGTCAACCACCCTTTATGCTCCTGAAAGAATGACTCACAAGAATCAGACCACAAGAACTTTCCACCCTTCTTATTCAGACACTTCAGTGGTTCTGCTAAGCATGAAAATTCCTATATGAAATGTCTGTAGTAACCAGCCAACCTTAGAAAACTTTGTACCTCAAAGATGTTCTTTGTATTCTCCCAAGAAATCATTTCTCTCACTTTCTCTGGGTCTACTGATACTCCTATCTCTGAGATAATATGACCCAAGAAGTGAATTTGGCCCATCCAAAAGTGGCATTTTGAGAGCTTAGCATATAAATGATTCTCTCTCAGTGTGATCAAAACAATCTCAAGGTAGGTAGAATGGTAGTGTCGAGTGTGAGAGTACACCAAGATATCATCCATGAAGACTACCATGAAATAATCCAAGTATAGATGGAACACATGGTTCATCAGTTCCATGAAGACTGTCAGTGCTTTTGTGTGACCGAACGGCATAACCACATACTCATATAGACCATACCTGCTCCAGAAGGCTTTATGAGGTATATCAGATGGTCTAACATGCAACTGATGGTAACTATATCTCATGTTGATCTTCAAGAACACCCGAGATCCTCTAAAATGATTAAATGGGTCTTTAATCCTTGGTAAGGGATATCGATTCTTGGCCATCAACTAGTTCAAATTTCGATAATCCACAAAAAGTCTGAGGGTATCATCCGCCTTCTTTACAAACAGGACAGGTGAACCCCAAAGAGAAGTACTGGGTTAGATGAAACCCTTTGCCTGAAACTCCTCCAACTACTTCTTGAGCTCCTGAAACTCATGTGTTGCCATTCTATAAGGAGTAATGGACACTGATGCCACTCCTGGGACAACCTCAATAGAAAATTCCATCTCTCACTCCAGAGGTAAATTTGAATAGTTTTCTAGAAATATATCCCTAAAACAATCCACCACTGGAGGAAATTCCATCTATGAAGTCCCCTGGTTATCCAAATATAGACTAGAAATATGGTTTGTAACTCCTCCCAATCCATGATGCTCTTTTCTCACTTGGACATCCCATTATTCCTTATGAAGAAACAATCTATGCGTCGGTGATGTGAAACTCAACCTACGACGATAGAAATATTAAACTACTTGGAAGGGAACTAACCAGTTCATTTTGATAATGACATCATATTCTGTCATCTCTAGGACATAAAGGTCCCATAGGAAGTGACAACCACTAACCTTGAGAGGGAACTCCTCACACTAACATAAACTAGTTTTTCTTGTCCCCAACAGTGTGTCTAATGTCTAGTCATCAGTAGAAGAAAAGATACAAATCCCAAGGATCTCCACAATAGCAACAGATATAAATCTATGGGAGGACCCCATATCAAAAAGATAAGAAGCTAAAAATGAGGTAACTAGGATCATACCTCAAAGTATAGAGGGTCTGGGATCCTACTTCTGCTTGGTCTGCTCCACTACAAAAGTCTAACATGCACCTTGGCATTGCGACTATGCCCGACCACTCTAAGATGATCTACCCTGTTGTCACTAAATGCCTGGTGACTAGATACCATGGTAGCAACCTCCACCTCAGCCTGAATGGCCAAAAAAACTCCAGTTCCCTGAGTGATGAGAAACTGGTGGTGCTGCTTCTGAATAAGGAGTCGTAGAAGAACCCCTATCACCAGCTTCTAGTGAGAAGAACTGACAGAAACGTTGAAGATGGTCCATATTTCCGTATGATCGGCACTACACTAGGTCTATTGGGAATTGTGGCCTCATATGTCTACTCATCCCGCACTGGTAGCACAGCACTTGGATACCAGAAGAAGTGTCCCTCCTCCTCGGATCCCCATGTGTAGACTCCATGCGGTGCTTCCTACTGTCAGTGCGAGGGATACCAACTCCAAATGTCGAACCTCCCTAGCTCACCACTCCATAATCCCTCAGATTGCACTCCATGATCAGTTCCTAGTTGACTATAGAAGTGATGGAAGTCAACCTGAAGATTTTCACCTGAGATCAGATGTCATGCCTGAGACCATCCTCAAAATTCCTTTCCAGGAATAACTCATCACCTCTTGAGATAAGCGTAAATCACTGAAGCTCTATTAATCATGAAGAATACTCCATAATAGAAAGAGTACCCTACTCTAGACTCATGAACTCTTGGGCTCGATCAGCCCTCAAAGTCTCTAGGTAGAAATAGTCATAAAAGGCACGCTAAAACTCATCGCATGCCATAACCTGTTGGCATCCTTCCTATGATATCACATCCCACCATCCCTTGGCGGGGTCCTGAAGCATATACGTAGAAAGATTCACCCTCCTCTCTGGAGGCATCTCCAAATTCTCAAAGATAGAAAGCATGGATTCTAACCCTGACTCTACAGCCTAAGGTCCTTCTTCCCCTGTGGAGGTGGGAGGATGATGCTGCTGGAAAACCCGTGTCAACTCTGACATAGAAGGGGCAGGATGTGGTACTCATCAGAAGGTATACATGAACCTCATAATCCCTCTTAGAACTATGCGTTAATACCTGTGTACAGAATGACGGCTGGTTCCAAGACTGGTACAACTGCAGGATCCGTTGGTATTCCCTAATCAACCATATCCGATGTCTGATCACTAACCTATAACTGGCGGACAACCAGAGGAAATCTCAGTGGCATGACCCTACAAGGTCAAGCAAACACCTTAGATCAAGATTAACAGGTACTGAAACATAGAAGTTTATAAAGGTAATAGGATAAAGGAAGCATTCAAGTTTTTTTTTCAAAACATGGATACACATCGTGTATAATTCCTACACGATGTGTTCCTTTAAGCCTTCACATGGGTGTGTACTTCAGCCAACCCAGGTCATGTAACACCCCATAAACATGACGTGTTGTCCTACCACATGGAGTGTACTTTAATCCCCTTTCCCTACCTGAGTTCTTCTACACGTCTAAGCCAAACAGTTCTCCTAAAACAAGACTACACAGCGTGTTAGTGCCAGACACAACATGTACTAGATTAACTTCACCGACCCGTGTCTTTAGTCACACATCTAGTTACATGGCTCACTCTACATGGTGTGTTTATGCTAGACACAACATGTAATAGGAAGATTTCACAGACCCGTGTTGTTCGTTACATAGACGAAGCCAAGGGTTACACTACACAGCATGTCCAAGATTGAAATTCCATGTATGAATTAAGTTTTTATCCATCTGTTTCGTTAGTCACATGGTTGGACACATGGTCTATACTACACAACGTGTACGTCCGGAACACAACATGTTCTACCAAGATTTTCCCAACCCCGTGTCTCTACCCACATAGCAAGTGACGTAGTTAGAGACTACACGGCGTGTATATACAATACAAAACGTGTACTTAAGAAAAATAGTTCCTTCCCAAATAGAAGGACACATGTCATGTATTTATCATTACATGTTGTGTATTCTGGGTTTTTCTAGATGGTAAGCCTCCGAAACTACTCCAGATACCAAAAAAACACTTAAAAACATTAAAGTTCCAAATTCTGATTTGTGAGGGCCCATACTCCCCACGAATAAAATCTTGGCATCTTATACATGTCACATAATAGGAATAATAATACAATGATCCACTAATTTCTAATCCATGTGGGCCTATAACACCTCAAGAACCAAATTTTGGTGTCCATTCAAACAAAACCTTACACAATCCAATACCTTATCAAAAACCAGGTATTCTATCATGGAATCTATTACAACAGCATGCATATCTTACATAACATCTATCACAATGACATGAAATCACAAATGCACCCTAAATGGCATGGCAAGAATGCATGACATGTGATTTCTAGCAAGTTCCTATATGATGCATGAGATGGAATACCTTAATCTCATTGGGTTACTATAGAATATAACCTCAATAATATCAACAATAACAGCACAAAACATGTGAATCACCCAATGGTGATAACAAATCAATTGTAAAAATTGAAAAATCATAAAAATTGAAATAACTAAATAAATTGGATTTTCTCTATACGCGGGTTAGCTAATCCTGGGCACAACTTATTACCAAGTACCTATTTCCTTCTTATCCCTGGATATAGGCTCCAAAAAATAAGTCAAGAAGAAAATAATCCTATGATACCACTTTGTAACATCCCAGTTCGAGAAGTTTCCCAGAGGCGCCATGTACCTGATTGGTCACATGGCCTCATGCGCATTTCCCCAAATACCAGAGGCTGCTGACTAGTAGTGAGGGCCTTGGGTGTAATAGTGGGAAAACTATGCCCTCATTTGAATAGTAACACAGCGGAAGTAAAACAGATAGAAATAGCAGAATCAGTAATAATATCGTACCAAAAGTAAACAATGGAAGTAATAGACATTTGGATCTCACATATATAAATGATGGATGATACATATGTCTAGGAAAGAATCCAAACAAATCAAAATTCTGGAATATAGTACTAAACCTAAGCAAAAAAGTAAATTAAGTAAACAACTCCACAACATCGCAAGCCTCAGCTTGGTCCCATGCTCCCTAGCTCCATAGTAATCAAGTACCTGAAGTATAATGGTGCTCGCCCTTATATATACCTGCAGCAATATAATTTTTTGGGCCCAAAAGCATGAACTAAACTGGGTCTGAGACTAATCCCAATAGGCAACCACCCAAATACATGTTCCTAACAATTAGTGAATATATATATGGTAGACAATAAACAAAATAAATTAGTAATCAAGGAAGTACACATAGTAACAATCCTACAAATTCAATTGTATTAATTTTCATATATCAAGAATGTATCTAATAAAAAGCATGTAACCCTATAGGAAGTACTCATAGCCTAACACCTATGGTTCAACCAAACAAAAACAAGCAACACTCTAGGAAGTACACATAGTCAAACCCCTCTAGTTAAGATTTAGCACAAACTCTCTCAGGAAGCACTAACTGTCAATTCCCCCTTCAGTCTCGTATTGGTAACTAATAGGAACTATGAGGAAGAACTCAACGTCCAATTCCCCCTATGGCCCACATTGAAGAACTATAGACACTCTGAGGGAGAACTTACATCCATCCTCCCTATGGTCTCGCAATGTAATAGTAAAACAGACACTCTGGAGAAGCCCTCAACATCCATTCTCCATATGGTCTACTACACCAGGTTTTCACAGCCCTATGTAAGTCAGTCATGCACAAATGATATGTGGAAGCCAAAGTAAACCTCAATAACTACTTGGATAAACAATCTACAACATATCATAGCATGTCAGATAACAATCACTCCATCCTAACAATACTAGGCATGGGAAACAAAACAGCCTAGCAGGCAAAGCTATACCAAACAGTCGAAATAATAAAACATAGTAAAAACCTCCATATCATGGAAAAGTTAACCCTATTAATAAATAGAAAACCTCTATCCAAACAAACAAGGAATAGCAGGCTAAACACGGCTAAAAACCATAAACACGCAATACCCCATTCTTGGGTATTGGTCACTTTTGCACATAAAATTCAAAGACTATCTACAGAAAAGAACAAACCACCTACCTTGGCAGCATGATATCAGTATACATGAACCTAAGGCCTTGAATCTCCCTAGAATGTTGTAGATATACAAAAATGCTAAAAAATGTTTGACCAAGGATAACTCATGAAAGAGGATAAATCAGGAGATGAAGTTATATAATAAAGAAAAACTCATCGTGGATATTCCAACGCAATCAACGACAATGGATTCGAAGAATGGACAGTGAGTTTGGGGCTTGTAGAAGATCCACGGGCATACAATCACTCTTGGATAAAACAGATGAAGAGAAAAAGGGTTATGTCGATTAGACGCGACCCTGGTCTATTTAATTAAAAAAATAAAGTACATGGCGTGTATTTTAAAAGTACACAGTGTGTAATTTCCTTTTCTGGCCTCTACTTTAGGTAGTCTCCAGGTCACCACACACGACCATGTGCTTGGACATTACACAGCCAGCACACAGTCACCAATCGAAACTGGGTACACTGCATGTACTTAAAAGTACACGTTGTGTACTCCTGATATTTCCAGAAACTCCTCTTTTTCCCAAAAACAACCAGAAAAGAAAAACATACCTGAAAAGAAGATATGATTTCTTACATATTCTTTTATAAGTTTACAAGGTTATTTTTAAAGAAAATTGTTTCTTTATTATGTGTGTAGTTTTTGGATTTTAAAAATCATTTTCAAAGTAAAAAAGGGTATCTTCCTCAAGAAATATTCCAGTAATCTCTTTAAAGTAGTTTCATCTATGTAAAAAACTTTTGTTGAATATTATATTCAGGATGTTATCTAATAATATCATTCATAATATTTCTTTGGATGGTTTATTATTATTTTGGATAGGGAATGTATTGATATATCATATGACTAGTTCTTCCAATACAAACAATTATTGATTTTGTTAAGAAATATTGATTTGGTTGTATTATTTATTCATATGAGGAATGCATTGGGATGAGTAAGTGATGAGAGGTTCCCTCTATAGACCCTAAATGCATCAATAGGTCTAAAGAGGAAAACTAGCTTGAGTTTTTTCTGAGGCCTTACCCATTTTTGTAGATTTCATGGCACAATGCCTTGATGATATTTTCAAATATCTTGGTTGACACCTCAATGGTAAGTTTTAGATGTTGGGAATTATTTATTCTATCATTATGAAATTAGTTACTGATTTCCATGTGATTATTCTATTATTTAAAATATCTAGGGATAAGTTTTAAGATCATGTGATTATTTATATGGAATTATTTGATCATTATTTATTCCTTCCATATTATTATTCATGTTCAAGGTATTGATTAAATGGAATGTTTTTTTGTTAGTTACCCTTTCATATTGATTATACAATATTTATTCATGAAAGATTTTGTTGTATGCATACCCTTATAGAGTATATGAGATTACCCATTTCTTATGTTTCATTCTTTCCAGGATACCAGGAAGTGTTTTGTGATTGATATGAAGGGATAAGATAAAGAGAATAATTGTGTAATAAAATAAATTACTATGTTGTATTTTAGGTTTCCAATTGTAATTTAAAAAACAATTATGTATCTTATTTACCAATAATACTAGATATTAGTCCCTCTGGATGTGATTCCTTTTTTTAGTGCCAATGTAATAAAGTAACCAATGACTTTTGGCTATTGGAATTGAGTTCTTTCTAGTTGGTATCAAATGAAGTTAAGTAGAAACCTTAGGAACTAGATTTAGTAAAACATATACTATAAAACATAACCATATGATAAACATTTAGGATTAGTTTAAAAGACCATTCTAATGTTTTTGTATAATAGAAATTATGATGTATTTCAAAACCATACATCCCAATATGAATAATACAAGTGTATATAGTTCTATTAAATATGTAAATAGGGGTAATAACTCTAAAAAAGGTACATTTTGCATGACTCAAGCATTACCCGATACACCATAATGGGACTTACTTTGCACCTAGTCTAACAATCCTATGGGATATGCTTTGGCTAATTCAAAATTTCTTTAAGAACCATCATTAAGGATTTGGATAGATGATTTACATTAATAAACTAGGTTAAACCTAAGGTGTAATATATTAAAAATAAGTTTTCATGGTTTGTGAATCCAATAAATGATTTTTATGACTATTTGATTTCCCATTATGATTAGTATTGATCAAACTTTGATGTTTGGATTTAGTTAATGGATGGAACCAGAATGAAATGGATTAATGTTCAATGTTATAGAAAATTTTTTAATGAGACACAAAATGGGATGATGACTAGGGTTAATAATATTGTGATTATTATTAATCAGTTATCATGATATGTGATTAACAACTTTCAACTTAACCAACTGTCAGACACACCAAAGAAGAGAAGGATATAATCCACTAATATCTCAAATAGTGGAGACCATGTATGAAATTAGGATTTAATTTCTTTAAGTTAAAAATTTGGAAAGTGACACATAGGAGAGTTTCTTAAAGGAATGGTAAAATGTTTTATGTGTGGAAAAGAAGGAAAATAGGAAAATAATTTTCAAGGAAAAATGAAAATTTATGTTAACTTAATGGATAGGAATAATAGTCTCCATAAGGTATTATTGATGGTTGAATTTTTGAAATGAGTAAAGTATGGTAACTATTCAAATTTATTTACTAGTGGGAAATTTTATGAAGATAATTAGCAAGATATTATGAGTAATGGTTATATTCTTGATGATGAAGATACTGTAAATGAAATATGAATGGAAGAAGGTATTAAAGAATAAAATTATGATTCTTAGTTAACAATTTAATAATGAATTGAAATTATTAATGTTATTGCATTTGGATTCAAGAATTATGTTATAGGATTATTTTATCATTGAAATTCTGGTTATAACAATTAAAAAAATTATAAGGATTATACTACATTTCTATTTCTCTAAGTATTTGAGAGCATATGTTTAATGGTACAGATGACCAGGAAAACTGATTTAGTGGTAAGATGATATTTTTGGAAAACACATGATTGAATGAAGATAACCCTTAATATATGCTTTATGTTGAGATAATAATGATAAATAGATGTTTATGGTATATTATTGGTGACCATGGTTAGTTATTTAATGGGTTATGTTATCAGTGATGGATTTTACTATATGTTTGGATTTAAGGAATATATTTGACAACCTGAGATTTAATTTTTGGAATCATGCATGTTTTCATTAAGTTATTAAGGTTATTAAGGTGTTCACATATTTGATATATGACATTAATAGATACATTATATTTTTTTAAGAATCTAATGTTAAGTTGATTTTGTAAATTTAGTGACATTACTTCTAAATTTCTTGGACTTTGAATTTGGACAAATGTATTTTGGATGAGATTAAGTTTAAATATTTATAGAATAGATTAAGATAAACTTTGGTTTTTACTGGATAACTTCAATTATTTTTTTTTCTTTGAAAATATCTAAAGATATGAGAAACGACATGTCATTCTTTAATTGTGATAATGATCTATTTAATGTTAATTTTAGTACTTTAGGAATAAATTTTTTTATTGGATATTAATTTATTAAAGTAAGATATGAAGTAGGAATTAATATAATCACATAAAAATGATTAATTTTTCCTAAAAAATAGAAATATATCAAGTCACTATATTTCATTATGTTCTTAGTATAAATGGTAAAGGAATTACTCAACTCGAGGAAAATGATCTTGAAAAAAATATTATCCTAGTAACTTCATATTTGATGAATCAATGATATTTTGAATCATCACAAATTTATGGTTTTGTGGTTATTGACCTTATCTTGATCATTAAATTTCTTGTGATCAATGATCACAACTAAAAAAAATTCTTATATTTATGGTTTTGAACCATGGTAGTAGGCCAAAAAAACCATGGCAATAGGTTATAACCATAGTTTCTCTAACCGTGGATGTTATCTCCATTATAGTGGGGGGTTTCAACTTCCACGGCTTAAACTATGGAAGTAGTCCATGTATAGCCATGATTTAAACCATTTTAGTAGTCCATGTATGGATACTGTATAATATTGGAAATTAATATCTAATTCTACAGTTAAGACTGTGGAAATTTTAGGCTATTTTTGTTGATTTAATATTGGAAATTGAAAGATACTAACATGGTTTTATCTATAGATATTTGTATCTATAACCATGGTTAAATTTTTTAATTTATAATCTATAACCATGGTTTAAACCATGGCTCTATGTTTCAAATACCATAAAAAAATTCTTACCAAGATGTATATAAACCCCACCAGCTGCTGCAACTTACAACAGCACTCACATCCTCCATATTCTAGCACGAAAAGAAAAAATCCTACCTTGAAACTTATAATATAACTAAAATATATTATAATATATATCATAAGATTTAAAAAAATGTCCAAGATAAATAATATAAAATTTTAATATTAATATCATCAGAATAAAACCAAGCTATTTGATAAAATTAAATGTATAAACAAAGAATAAAATTTACATCTAAAATGTAACTCAATATCATTATCACTGGAACCATCATGACCCTCATCGTATCCTAAAAAACAACATCATTATCACCTCCTCCTAGACCACAAAGATCATCATCATCATGATAATCGACATTTGTGTTTTCATATGAACATAAATTAGCAGAGGGAGTGAATAATCCTCATAAACCAAATGCATATAAATGATAACAAAATTAATTAATGAAAACATACAATGTTTATATTTTTATTCATATAATATCATTGAGTTACCAATAAATTACACTAAATATATTATAGATTGATGTTTCTGGTGATTTCTAATGTTTACACTTGAAGATAATGTTTCTAAATAATTGAGTGAGGATAAGATGAAGTTTCTAAACTATTTTTGATGGTGGAATGGATTTTTTCAATATTTTATAGTAGTGAGTGGAGTTTTATAAACCATTCATACTAGAGAAGTGTACATTGAACGGCATACATTACAGTTCAATAACATTGTGTAATAGTTCGTAAATTTTTTTAGAATAGTGAACCAGAATTTACTCTCACTATGTATGGGTTGAAGTGATTTTTTATTTTATTGAACAAATAATTATTCAATTATATTAATGATAATTCAGAAGGTATGTAAGTGAGAGATGATTTATTTAGAGTTCACATGATGGTTTATCTTCTGATACAAAATAGTGAATGCATTATATTAAAGTCTATTTATGGGTGCAAACTATTTGAAACAAGGGGTGTAATTATTATATAAAATAATATATTTTGAAATACTAATGTTCATGGAGAATTATGGAATATATTATTCATGGGTTCAATGTTTTACTATAAGGATAATATAAAATTTTTAGAGATAGAAGTGAATAATATTAAAATAGTTATGTTTTAATATGGAATTCAAAAAAAGGAGATATCTAAGACTTATTGTGAAGGGGATAGTTGGAAGTGTAAAAACCATATTCAGATGAAAAGCACATGTATGAAGACATTTCTATAATGGAGCTATTTTTTTTACCAGTAGTTTGAACTTTTAGTAGAAAGATTTAATTTTTAGAGAATCAAAAATATTTATTAAATTTTCATTATATCTAATGAAATATAGTCACAGAAGAAAGATTTCCAATGAATCTAGATAGGTATAATCATAGGTTTGTAACATAGGATACACATTTCACTAAATTAGTTAATGAATTGTATATATAAATGATATATATGATGAGAGGAATAGTATAGAAAGAAATATTTGATAGAATAAGTATAAGTAATTGTAACATAAGAGTTAAAAAGTAATAAGCTAATTGTGAATCTTAAAATCAAAATTTGAAATTAGTAAACAAATATAAAGAGACAAACCTTTAGATGTTAAAAAATTGAAATATATCAGGACAATAGAATGATTTGGTGTATAATGTACCTGATATAATTTGAAACAGCATATATACCTAAAATAATTATAATGGTTTTCATTCCATCATGAATTTCACATATATTTAAAGTGTAACATTAAACTATAGTCAAAATATTATATGAGATGAAGACTTCTTTTGTTGCCTTGGTGATATCTCTCATTCATGTAAGTGTCTTAGAAATTGAAATTCTTGTATGAAATATTTGTAATGATTTGAAAAGGAGTAAAAAAAATTATGATATTCATCAATCTGAATATATAACATATTATGAAATAACAAAAATAAAAATTATTTTTAATATTGATTGTGAATTCTAAAGTCATCATCCCATGTATTTAACAAACCCAGTTAAGGAACATCATAAAAAATTATAGTTTAACATACATTGTAAATTCTTTACCACTTAAAATCTATACCATGTTTCTCTTAAACATTTTTCCTATCATTTAGAAAAACATTTAAACCATTACAATATTACATTTTTGTAAAAAACGGTCTCAATATCGCATATTTCATGTCAAGGTTAATTACCCACCCATTACCCAATTATTCTTCCTTTATAACTATTTAAGGATTCATTTCCAGCTTAATTACATATAAATTTATCACGTAACTCACACCTTAACAAAAATGGCTAAGGAACATCACACATTTTGGTTTAACATACATTGGAAATGCTTTCCCCCTTAAAATAAATACCATATTCTGCTGAAACATTTTTCCTAGAATAAAAAGAATTTAAATTTTTGGGTTGATTATTAAGTTGAGACCTTGATTATTATAGAAAATAAAAATAATTATAGGGAATTATACATATATTAGTGAGATAATATCTAAGAACATACCTTCAAGACTTGTACGTGATTACAAAATTTTTATGTACATTCATATTGTGTGTTACAAGTAGACATATTTGATGATATTTCCTACATATTTGGTAAATGATAATGCATGTATCTGCAAAAATGGTATATATATTGAGTAAATTAAATTTCATGCATATTAAATATAAACTACACCATCGTTATATGATAATATATAAAGAATGAAAATGAATTATATTAATATAAACTACAATATATACTACTAAGTAAAGAACAAATTAATTGCAATTACATTACAACATAATACAATTTAAATTTCAATATAAAATTTGGTAAAAAGTGTTATTTAGACAACAAAAATAGGAATGTGAAATGAATTTTTTGTACAGTATAAAATGTAATATAAATTTAAATAAAAAATATGATATAAATAAAAATATAAATAGTAGTTTCATATCATGAAAAATCATGAAAAAGGAAATTGTGTTATACACCATAAAACAAAATGTATATTAATATAAACTACAATATAAATGACATGTGAATGATGTATTTAATTATAATACAAAAAAATCATGTATATTAAATGATTGAAATTTAATGCATAATGATTATAAAGTGTTGTTGGTAAAAAATCCCTCAAGGTATCATTGAACCATTTTTGAGGTGATTGTGTTTATTGAAAAAGCATGCCTCCATGTTGTATTTGTTGACAAAGTAGACCATGATATACAAATTTGTTGACAGAGGGGGTATACATGGTGATTTTTCGGGTTCAAGAGATGTTGTTGGCTATCCATGTTTGATTGAAGAACCTCAGAAAAGGAATGGTAAGTCTGGAGGTGGTACAAAAAGAGCAGATACAAGGTGGCGTTGTTTTCCTGTATTTGACAAATTTTTGGGCCTAAAAATTGGATAATTGAGAGATGGGTTTTTGTTGAAGGGAGGTGCATAAAAAATTAGAGTGGTGTGCAAAAAATAAATTGGTGTGTGAAATATTGGCGTGGTGTGTGAAATAGTTATGGAAAGTTTTTTGCGAAAAAAGTGGTTTGAGATCAGAATCTCAAAAATTTGCAAAGGCATGAGGTGCGCGTAAAATTAGAGTAGTGCACAGAAAAAGAAAGTGGTGTGAGAAATAATGGTTTGATGCATGAAATATAGGAATTTAGATTTTCATGAAAGAGTTGGTTCGATATTAGAAGCTTTAAAATTGGAAAAGGGATGAGGTGCGTGAAAAATTGGAGCTTTGCCTAAAATACGGTGTTGCGTGAAGGTGTGTTTTTCGTGCTCAAAGAGGATTACGTGAGGAAGGAGGGTTTTTCACACATGGGTAGATTTTTCCTATAAATATAAAGTGACCCCCCTCATTCGATGCAGCTCTAGACTTAGAGAGTATCTGAGATTTGGTGCATGAAATTGGAGTATGCAAGGGTGTTGTGCAGAAATGAAAAGTTTGCACATAAAAAATTGTTTGCACGAAAAGCAAAGGGTGTGCGTAAAAGAATTTGTTGAATTTAAAAGAAGTGTTTGTGCATAAAGAAAGTGTTTCACATAAAATGAGGTTGTTTCACGTAAAATAATTGGTTGCGCGTAAAAGAGTTGTTGCGTGAAAAGTGGATTTCGCGCAAAAGTAGGGAATTCCATGCAAGGAATAGTGAAGGCTATGCTTAAAAAGTGGGTTTTCCTGGTACACCTAGTGCAAAGTGAGATTCATATTTGGGTGAAATTTGGACATCAATAGAGCATCTATCATTAGTTAAAGATGCAGATTTCATTAGAGATAATGAAGAGACCTACAAGTCTATAAACTATGAGTGGATCTTCTGAATAAGCAGTGATCACACTTCAGTTGAGAGAGAAATGAGCTTTTATATTATGAGTGGTTGTAAACCAGGAAGGATAGTGAGTCTACTCTGAACTTGTAAACAGCAATGTTCTTATAGTGGATTTAGTGCATCGGCACATTGCTAGTGTATGCTCCTTGGACGCAGCCTAGTGAGGGTGAACCAAGTAAAATTGTTGTATCATGTACATGCTTTTATATTCATTCACACTCTATAATGGTAAAGAGAGAGAGAAGAGTATTTTGTCTAACAACAAAACAAGATCAAAAGGGGCAGTTTTTTTAATTTATCATACCCTGAGCCCCCCCCCCTCCCCCCTCTCAGGGTATCTAGCCTAGTGGACCTAATAAGTGTAAATTAATGCATAAATTTCATGTATATGTAGAAAATTAGACTTCATGTATATTACAAAAATGAAACTATAAGTATATTAAATATTAACTACAATTTTAGTTAATGATAATACATATGAAAAGAAACTATTTTTTAGACTTTCTAATGATATTGTTTCATGAAGAAACTGCAAGTATATCCATAAAATGAGACTGAATGCATTTGGATAAAATTAATATATATATTTAGGAAATGAAATTCCATGGATTTTGAAAATAAAATTCATTTTTAGTGTATAATACTAGATAAAAGTTCACAAGATTGATTTTTTTTATGATGCAAGAATATTTAGTCCATTAATTGAATAATATTCATTGCATTTTTATATTCATGTTTAATGGAATCAAAATTTTATTCATAATAAATTATAATTGTGAGATTAATGTATATTAAATTTAGTAACATATGTTTTATTATTCATATTACTATAATAATATTGAATACCAATTGTCATGTTAATGTATGAATGATATTAATTATTTACAATACATAAAAAATATTCATTATTGAAATTTTTGTAGGCCATTCGAAGTCTTTATAAAAAAAATTAGGAATTATATTTATAGTGAAAATGACTAGTAGTAATTGTTTCATATAATAATAGAAATTTTAGAAATATTAAAATAATGAAATAAAAATGTATGTGGATGGAATGGATTAAACATCATACATTTTTGTGTCTTAAAAAATAAACCATTGTAAGTAATTAAAAGATGGAATACCTTTTTGGCCTCACTAACCAAGGATGTAACCATTTGTTATTACATGTATAGAAACTAAAACTACATTAAACTGAAAGTTCATTATACATACATAGGAACTTAAAGTTCATTTAATTGAAAGTGAATTCTATATTTATAGAAACTCAGTATACTGACTGAGAGGAATGATATGTAATAAGAAATATTCAGATACTAAACATCAATTTGGATATAAATGAAGAAAAATTGATATATGAATGTAAAAAAATATTAAACATAAAGTGCATTATAAATGTATTGAAATGTAGTATAGTGAATAAATAGATACAATATTTAAATAAAGATAAAAAAATATTAAACAAACATTTCATTTTTTTACTAAAATGAAAATGTGTTAAACTAAATGTGTATAAAATCAAAATTTCAATAAACATGTATAGAAATTGAAAGTACATTGCATTGAAATTTCATTACACATGTATAAACTGAAATTCAATTACAGGTGTTTAAAAATTAAATGTTCATTATAGTGAAAGTGCATTTTACATGTATAAACTGAAATATCCTTAAATTGAAAGTGAAATATACATGCATGGAAGAAAATGGTCTCCATTCTTATGAACATATGACGACCAAAATAATGGTCTCCCTTATAAATTTGTAGAAACTGAAATATTTTTTAGGAAAAAACTTATACAATCTCATGTATTTATAAAGTTATAAATAATCAACTTATCGAATCAAATGGGGTGGAAAACACAAGTAGGAAATACAACATGAAAAATAATTTCTCTAAAAAGGAAATAACCATAGAGTAATAAAGGGATCAAACACTATTTGACCTTCACATTTTGATTAAGTTTCATTTCATCAGTGTGAACCTAGAGCTTGATAAATATTTAAAAAAAATTCACCATCCAAATACAAAACATTAAAGATAAAAAAGAAAAAATATATTAACATTTATGGAAATTATATTTCTTTTATTTTATTCACAATTGAAAATAATAATTTTATCTAAGGATTGGTGTTAACTTTCATAGGGAAAATAGTTTCCTTTTGAATCCTTACAAATATTATACCACACCTTTCTTATTTTGAAGTTGATTGGTATTTTAAATCTATACATCACATATTTATAATATATTCATAATAAGTTTATTATAATCAAAGTATGAAACCATATATGAAAGGGTAACTGTATTGGAAATTCAGTTTAAAAAATTAATATGGAAATGAATTTTATAAAATAAATATAAAGTAAGATAAATATTTAGGGAAAAAATATTTACCATATATGAGTGAATTGGAGTTCATAATTGGGATAAATTTTTTATATTGTAACTTAAAATATACATATGCCTTATATTAAAGTGGAATCAAAAACTTGAAGTGCTTTAGAAAAAACCTACAGTTTTGGAAATGTGGATACACCTTATTTTGAAGTGGCATCACAAACTTTTCATGGTGAGGAAAGATAAATACCCACGAGGTTTGGGGTTAATTTAAATTTAAGTAAAAGAAAAAGGGAAGTAATTAAAACTATCAAGGTGAGAAAGAGACAAAATTGAGAGAGAAGTCATATCCTGATTTTGGAATTTGGTATACCAATAGATGAAGGTACTATGAAGGAGGAATTTTTTCACAATGGAGAGTTCTTGTGAAAGAGGAATACAAATGTAGTAAGAAAAAAATTAAAGGAATAGGTGAGAGATTCAAAACATACCAAGAATTCAATTTCTTACAGAAATGTTGATGTTGTGATAAGGTTCTGAAATTTTATATTAGGAAAATAAGGTGTTTCGATTGAGATTTTACAAATAGATAGTGAAGATAAGATTTATATGAAACCCTAGTTGAATGAGGAGATCTGAATCATTATTGAGTGGAGGTGGATGTTTGGAGGAGATGGGAGAGACATGTAGAATCCTCATCAGAGTCGCATTAAAGGAGGAGGATCATGGGTAGATAGGGAGGATTCATCATATCTTTGTTCATAGGGAGGTGGGGAGGTTGTGTCAGAGCTATATCAGTGGGGAGGTGGGGTGGCTACATCGAAGTTCTGTTTGAGGAGAAGGATCATTGGGAGAAAATCTATGGAGGTTGGGAAGTTCTATTGAGGAAAATCTATTGAGTTAGTCTTGAAAAAAAGGTGATAGTGTGGAGGGCTCGATCGAGAGGGGGGTGAAATCATATTTATTTTCATGGTTCAAATAATGTGTGGTAGCAGATAACCTATTTCTATAGTTGTGGACTGTTATTACCCTCCATTATTATTTGTGAATTATGCTTTTATTTCAATTTTATACCTTCACTTCCTAACTATGTTCTCCTACTTAGAATCCTAGATATGTGATCATTCCAAATGACCTTCGTACTTCCCTTTATCTCTTATCCAGGGGATGTTTTATTATCCCTTCTCATGATGTGGTATTTAAAGAAGGGTATATTAAAATTTTAAACCATTGATTATTTATATCAAGATTAAATTACGATTATACAATTTGTCTAAGGGGGTAAAATGTAACACCCTGATATTTTAAAAGAGGAACATCATATTCAATAGCGTATATGACACACAAAACAAAGAATACGAGGGAATATGACACACCAAAAATTTATTATATGTTTTTATACAAATATAATATCTTTGATATCTTTCATTGCATGTAACCCTGATATTTTAAAAGAAGATTATTTTAGATGGAGTATACAACACGCAACACCAAGCTTCAATGAACCACTAAATATTATTTAAATATGACTTTTATAACCTTGTTGTTAAATTAGAAAGTATGAATAGTATTAAAAAAATTATGAAATATATATAAATGACCTACTTAGTACAAATTCATAGATTAATTCTTATGAAATAAGTACTCAATTTTCAGTAAAGTTCTATTATGCTTCAAAAATATGTTACCATCAAAAATGATTTTTATTAAGAAAATATTATAGATAAATTATAGAATGTATATGAATTGTATTTTATAAAAAAATATAATTTTTTAAATCATCATATCAAAATTATATTAGGGTGAAATTTTCATATTTTTTGAAATGATTTATTTTCTAGTGGATAGTGAAAAATAATGATATTTAATGAAATTTTATTTTTACTTCAACCATTTCAAATGTTATATTTCATTTTAAAATGTTTCAAAAGTAAAATTAGTTATACTATATTATGTATAATTCAATTAAGATTATTTGAATAAATTTCATGGTTGAATTTGGTAAAACAAATTATACTTAAAAATATATTTTTATGAAAAACTATTTTTCATTGTATTTTGACTATTTAATTTTAAATGAAATACTTAAAATTATGTTTTTTTAATTATGAAAAATTTATTTCATGTTTGGATTCAAGAGTTATAAATTTATTAAACATGTCCCTTTTATTGTTGTTCAATATGAATAGTATCCTTAATAATCTTTGTTACCACAGTAAAGGGAAAATTGAGTAATTAAAGTTAAAAATAAAAAACATGAACTAGAAAATAACCCTAAAACATTCATTAATCTTATTTTATTATTCCATTTAATCTATAATAATCCAATATTTATTTATATCGAATTTTATGTCCATTTTTAGGAGATTATGAACTTTACATTATTTTATTTCATCAAAATCCAAACATGTCATGATCTTGTTTTTAATACCTATTATATTTTTTAATATGGGGTTATCTAGAGGATATGTTTGACTATAATATTATTTTTAAAAATAAAATATTTATATTCATCATGGAAATTTATTTTTAATTTTTAGTGAATAAATAATTATCTTAAATTCTTATACAACACTGAGGCAATAATTATTAAATTAATAGAAAAATAAAATAAATGATATTTAAAATATTTAAAGTAATATAATTTTAGATAAATAATTTAATACCAGAATTTTTATATTACCATAAAATGTTATGGATATAATAAAAAAATTATAATTCTATGTTTTTTCTTCATATTATTAAATTCAACATAATGAATAGTTCTAAAAATTAACAATATTGATATTTTATAATAAATAATGTTTTATTAAATGATATAAAATTCTTAAAATTATTATCATTGTCCAAATGAATATAATATTTAGAATTAAATCTTAAATTGTACATTTATATATATTTGTTTCATTTTATAGTAACATTATTGACTCTTACAAAGTAGAAATTTTTAATAGTACGGTAATTGTCAAAAGGGTTAACAGGGGTTAAAACTAAATGATAAGGGTAAATTTTTTTCCAAAAATTGTCAAAATTTTATTTTATAAAAATATTTAGAATTATATTAACCTTATATTATAATTATATTTAATTGGAATTATTTTTATATGAGAAATATTTATATTAATTTAATATTTTAAGAAATTCAAAGAATTCTCCTCCCCTCAATCATAAAAGGGCACCCCTTCATTCACTTTTTTACACCACATTGATTCATATATCTTGGAAAAAAATATAATTTACTCTTATAAAAACCCTTATAAAATTTATTTAGGTTTTTTATCTTCCAAAATAAAAACCTTAGGTCCCTTGAGAAGATATTTAAAGGGAGTTCACTAAAGAAGGGGTAATCGTCTTTACCGACTGTTTCAAGATTATTTCTTATTCAAAATCATATTAATGTGTTATAACCATACCAAAATAATTGATAAAGTGTCATAAATATACCTAGATGTTATTATGATTATGGTATATTCATATCTATCTCTTTTACATCCTATTAAAATTGAAAAACTTTCTCGTGCTTACGTACGTCTTACTATCTCCGCATTATAGTGTACTTTGTTTTTCATCACCACTTTAGTTGTATGGTTATAAATATTGAATTAATTAGTATATAAGATATTTATTACATAAATATTATTCTTTATATATTAATTATTATTCATATTTCTTTCTTTCCAACTATTGAAAAGTGATAACATCTGAGATAGTGATTTTAACAATGAATTGATAATAAACACGCCATAAAATATTGTAAGTAAATAATATATGTTATGATATGTATTTTTATGGTTCTAGAATAGATTTTTAATAAATAAATATTTAATATACATGAGGTTCTAATGCATACAAAGGAATTTGGACCTAAGGTAAGGGTTTCTCGTCTCACTTTTACTTATGTGAGACATATGTCATATTCACTTCTTATTTATTTTGTGTGGTGTATATATTGAAACATTGATATATTATATCATGAATAAATTTTTATTCATGGAATTTAAATTTTTATTTAAATTTAATTATTTTATGGCTCTTGCGATTCAAAAGTTTCCAAAGTGGTAAGAGTTTATTTCACAATCTCATCATTATTCAAGATTGTTTATTTTTGAGTATCAGCTGAGGATAATTCTCTTCCATTTACATGTTTTATAAAAAAGTTTTCAAACTTTTTTTTACTCTTATATGGTTATAGTTTTATTTTTTTAACCTTGTTTTATGTTTTACAAAAAAAATTAAAATGGAATCTTCTTATATTTTTCTGAACAAGGTTCTTTTTGACTTTTCTTACAAAAGTATGAAAGGAATATTTTTTTAAATTATATGAAATTAACATAATTTCCTTAAATTATTAAAAATAAATGATTTGGATATTCCTTTAAAAGTTTTCAAAGTTCATTTCAAATAAAATTATTTCTTTATTACGTGAACAATTTTTATATTTTAAAAAATATTTTCAAATAAAAAAGGGTATTTTCCTTAAGAAATATTCTAGTAATATCTTTAATGTAATTTTATTTATGTAAACATTATTCATTTAATCATATGTTGATGATTTAATCTAATTATACCATCCATAATATTTATTTGGATGGTTTATGATCATTTCAACTAGAGAAAGTATTGATATTTTGTATGACTAGTTCTTCCAATATGGATAGTTATTGATTTTTCTAAGGCATATTTATTTAGTTGTATTATTTATTAATATGAGGAAATAATTGGACTTATTAATTGATGTTAGGGGCCCTATATCACCCTTATATTAATTTTTTTGTCTCTTGATACAAACTATATTGGGTTTTGGTCAAGGTTATACCCATTTTTGTAGATGTCAGGGTACAAGGCCTTGATGATATTTTCAGATTTCTGGTTGAGGCCTAGAAGGTAAGTTTTATATGTCCATAATTATTCATTCCAACATTATGAAATTATTTATTGATGTCCCATTTGATTATTCTATTAGTTATAATATCAATGGATAAGTTTCAAGCTCATGCAATTATTTATATGACATTATTTGATCATCATTTATTCTTGTAATATTATTCTTCATATTCAATTTATTGAATAAATGGATTTTGTTTTTAGTTATTTACATTTCCATATTTATTATGCCTTATTTATTAATGATATATTCCATTGTACGCATACCCTTACTAAGCATTCGAGATCACCCCTTTATTATGTTTCATTTTTTCCAGGATACTAGGAAGTGTTATGTGATTGTTATGCAGGTATATAGTAAAGGGAATAATTATGCACTAAAAGAAATAACTATACTTTATTTTATGTTTTCAATTGTAATGTGATATTCAAGTATGAATCTAGTTTACCAATACTACTAAACTATTCAGTCTTTTGGGATGTGATTCCTTATATCTAGTACCATTGTAATAAAGTAACTACCAACTCTAGGACACTAGAATCGGGGTCATTAATTTCTTTTTCATAAACCCTCCCATTACATTCCTTGGATTACAATTGTGTTGACCCTCCTATACAAAGTTGAGCTCCTAGTCTTTCACTTTTTCATTCTGGTTGAATTGGGTAAAACTATTCCATGACCACACACCCCTTCATGCATGGCAGATTAATTATTTGGAACGGAATTACAATACATACAAACAACCATCATGAATCAAACCCCTAGACTCTTGTAATTCAAGGAAGAAACCAAGACACTGTAATAATCCATTGGGCTATTGGTCTATATAATCCATGATCATTCATCATCCAAACATTTACATGTAAATTTCAATTTCTAGTAGTACTCATAAATTTTATTTAAAATTATATTGTTCTTATTCATAATTTTTAACATAATATACGAATACACTCACTAAAACATAAATGTAAAATATATATATATATTCAAAATATAATTAAATAAAATAGCTTAAATATTAAATAAATCATTCAAAAAAACTAATAATTAATCAAAACAAACTAATAATTCAATAATAATTCATAATATTTTAAATAACTAAAAAACTAATTCTAATAAAATTTAAAATTTAAAACAAGAAATATACCTCTATGTCACTAGAAGAAAAATTTGAAATAGAATACCACCTCCAAAACCATCAATATCAAAATATATAAAAACTAATGTAGAGAGGGTAAGGTAGTTGGCCTTTTATAGGCTTGGTTAGGTTGTGTGAACATGATTTAAACAAGATACTTGACCCTTATACAGATTTCTAAGACCTCATTCACACAATTATGATAAATAAATTTATTGTGGTTGAATTAGTATGCATGTAAAATATTCATACAAGTTTTATAATGTTTGATATATTTTGTAAAACATATTTATACAAGTTGTATAATGTTGTGATATCATGAATGTATAATGTTCACACATCTACTAACCCATTTCAATAAAGAAAATAACCTAACCAATTAATTTTTTTTAAAAATACATATTATAAAACTCAAAATCTTTTTTGTGTTAGAATTTAGGATAAAAAATGAGGTAAAGAGATCAAAAGGACCTTTTCAACTATCTTTTTTAGCAGAAACAGACACGCTTTAGCAGAATTGGAGAATTTTTGAGAATTTTGTTTGAATTTTTTATTTCATCTATTGAAAAATAATTTAACTTTATTTAAGTGTCCCATGTTTTCAAAAAATAGATTATCCATGATTGATGTGATAAAAGATTCAATACCTTTATTTAGGAGTGCATGTTTTTATGTTATTGATATGTCAAATTGGTTGAAAAAAACACATGAGTGTGCCTATTTTGAGGTATCCATGTCATGCAAAGTGGACCATGTAGACACACCTGAGAGGGGGTAAATCAGGTGTTTTCAAATTCTTTTACCAAAAACCAATTATTCATTTAATTTCTTTCTACCCCATTGGTTTTTTGAACCTCAATGATTGGTTAAGATTCAATAGAATATTATTTTTTCACTTTACCCACCTACATATCATGAAAGAAAGTAAAGGATAAGTAAAGCATGAAGTATTTTTACAAGGTTCAAACCATCCTAGGAATCCTTCTCCTTATTATATTCAACTCCCATTGATACATGGATTTCCCACTAAAATATTATTATCAATTACAAGTGGATTTTGGGTTGTTTTTATCCTCACACATTCTCACCCTATTGCACAGGTGAGGCTGTTCACAATATTACATATATGAATTGATCATTATATGATGCAATTGATAAAAACACTATATTACACAAGTTTTCACTACTCTCTAAGATTATTTATACTTTATTGTTTGAGTTATTTAGAATCATCCTTCTTCTTAGCATAGATGACAATTTATTCAAGGAATTCATTGAGCTCACACTATTGAACTGTTTCCTTAACCAAATAATCTTTGAATACCTCAAATTCATTAGAAATAATTCATGAAACTCATTATCTGTTCACTGTCCAAATCCCAAATTCTCAAAAAAAAACTAATCATTTTGTTTCCCAACTTAGAATCTCAACTCTAAAATCCCAGGTATAAAAATTTATCACAGTTCATTCAAACTCAGATTCAATCACTACTTGTTTCTTCTTCCTTGATTATATTTAACTAATAGTAAAAATCAGCCTCTTCTCCTCATCCTCCTCCTTATTATTCCATGAAATCCAACTGATATTCAATCCAGCACTGGTTTGATAGAGTCTTCTACTTTTTACTTGAGATTTTATTCTTCCTCTATGTTTTTTAGTCATAGTCACACACACACACACAATAGAAACTATTTCATATTTATCTATTCTATTTTACCATAATATTCTCAAGATCATGTGGATATATTAAATATATCTTATCTTATTCAAAATATAAAAATATAATCCCAAAATTTCTTTCTTAATTCCATCCAAAAAACACTATTATAAATTACACATTTCATGTTCCCTGGGATATTTCATAAAACCTTTTTCTACTCAAAGTATATTCCAATAATACCTTTATTTATTACTCCTCGCATGGTCAAATATATTTTTTTATTCCTCCAATAGACTCAACTTCTCATTCTCAAACTCACAATGGCACCATTAAAATACTTCTTAAAATATGTAGTAAATGTGTGGATTAGAGCTTCTCTAATTATTAGTATTGATTGATTAATTGAATTCTTATGTAGATTCTAGTTGAATATATAAACAAAATAAATAACTAAAACTTTCTTGTTCATAAAATGACTCATCTTAACTCCGAAAGATTTTTTTATATTTAATCTTTGAGAACACGGTACTTGCATCGACTAATTTTTTGATTTCATTTTCAAATTTAATAAAATCAAGAAGTTATTATTTTAGGAGGAAAATAAATCTCCAAAGTTCACCCTACCTCAAACTTTATATCAATATATTAGTTTACAATAGCTAATAATTTGATGAAAATAATAAGTGTTGATGTAACTTTATATGCATTCACTACTGGAAATTGGACCTATCCCCACGATTTTCCCCAAAACTGTGGGGATAGGTACCCCTATACCCACGGTTTTGGAAAACCGTGGGTATAGTGAAATTTTCAAGACCTATACCCACGGTTTTGAAAAACCGTGGGTATAGGAAAACCGTGGGGATAAGTACTGAAAATTCACCTATACCCATGGTTTTCCAAAACTGTGGGTATAGGGGTACCTATCCCCATGGTTTTGGGGGAAACCATGGGGATAGGCCTGGGATAAAATACTTATACCCACAGTTATGAAAAACCGTGGGTATAGGGTTCCCGTTTGTGCACGGGAAATTTTTTTTTCGCGGGAAGGAATTTTGTTTTGGCGGGAGTCCTATACCCACGGTTCTTCCCTCTATACCCACGGTTTATATAACTATATTTAACTAAATATAAATATATATACATAAAAGTGGTGTTGGGGTAGTGGTTAGGTGCTTCGTCTACAACGGAGAGGTTGCGGTTCGAAACCTGCGGGCCGCATTATTTTAGGACCTATACCCATGGTTTTAAAACCGTGGGGAAAAGCCTTTGACACTATGGAAATTGGGTATGTTTCATTGACATGGTGGTAGAACAACTATACCCACAGTTTTAGAAAACTTTGGGTATAGGTTGGGGACCTATATCGACGTTGTTCTAGCCCACAGTTCCCAAAACTGTGGGTATAGCCTATACCCACAGTTTTGGGGGCTATACCCACGGTTTTGAACCGTGGGTATAGGGTGATTTTCCAGTAGTGATTATTCTAGAAAACCTATAAAGTTACATCAATAATCTCATCTACCTGATCTTATATAAAACATCCTTGAATCATGTATTGTTAAGAGTCATGGTTATTTAAACATTGATCTTAGTTTCATCATCTTCAAATATATTTTTCATCATAGTTATAAATTATAGAAACTTGGATTTCAGAATTTAGGAAAGTCACTCAAATATCCCTATTTCTTTGATACTCTCATATTCATGATTGAATTTCATATCCTCTTTAATTAAATTCATAGATCACACGCCATTTGATGTGTTTTTGATGATTAATACCATTAATAACAGACCGAGCAGACCGAGGGCTATAGGAGAAGTTTCTAGAGCATTTCTACCCAGAGACTTTTAGGCAGGAGTGGACTGCAGAGTTTATGAGTCTAACTCAGGGATCGCTATCAGTAATGGACTATGTTATCCGCTTCACTGATTTGTGATGCTTTTTCCCAGTGTTAGCAGGGGATGAGGCAGTGATAGAAAATCATTTCCAGGATGGATTGAGATATGAGATTAGGTCTCAAGTAAATATCTTCTACTTGAAGAGGTTTGTAGAGGTGATGGATTAGGAACTCATCTCTAAAGGGAACCTAAAGGGAGTTTTGGGTGGTGGCCTTGTCGTGCCAGCTGGGCGGACGAGTGGTGCATCTTCTGAAGTTCGGAAGCACCGTTTGGAATGATTTCAGAAAGGTGGTTAGAAGAGAGGGTCAACCTCTTAGAGTGGGAACCAGGTGTTCTGTTATCAGTGCGGTAGGCTGGGGCATATGCATGGTCAGTGTCCTCGACCTCCAGTTGAGTGGCGTTCGTGCGGCATGATGGGGCATGTGCAGAGGTTCTTCAGGAACACTCGGTAGGCAGGTGAGCATGATGATGAAAAGCAGGTACTGGGTACGGGAAGGGGATAAGTTGCCCCGTATCAGGTAGGAAGTTGGAGCTCCATAGGTCGTACTGGTAGAGGCGGTGGATGTGGAACTCCAGGTCAAGATCGCTCATGACAGCAGGGCACTGCGGTGCAGGGTGCTCAGGCCATAGCCTAGGGTAGAGGGGCAGGTCAGTTTCAGGCAGTTCAGTTTGCACCTGGTGATGGCGAGGCCGGACCATCAACTGTTCGAGATACAATCCTTGTAGCTTCTATGTTTTTTAGTGTGTTGTTTGACACAGGTGCCACACACTCTTTTTTTTCTTCTCAACTTGTGGTAGTTCTGGGTTTACCTGTGGAGGGGGTGTGTGGAGTTATGTCAATTGACACCCTGTTGGGGGTGTGGGTTGAGAATATCAAGTAGTGCAAGGGATGTTCCTTGGAAGTTGGCGGGTATCATTTTCTGTGGGACTTGTTCGTTCTCGAGATGTCAGGGTTTGACCTAATCTTGGGAATGGATTGGTTGGTGTTGTATCGGGTGCACAAAGACTGTTATCATCGCAGAGTATTGTTCAGGTCACTTGAGGGTGACGCTAATGTCCACTGTGGAGAATTGGATGTTCAAGTAGGGCGTGTGAGACCATTTTGTCAACATATGAGTGGAATCACGACTTAAGTGGCATGCCTCATGCTTGATGATAATGAGGGAGGGGAACAATCTAATTTTCCTCCCATGGTGGATCAATTTCAGGATGTTTTTCCTGAGGATTTCTCGGGGTTACCACCCGAGAGGGATGTCGAGGTCACGATCGAGTTGTTGCCAGAAGCGGAGCTAGTTTCAATTCCACCATACCGAATGGCACAAGAATAACTCCAGGAATTGAAGGTTCATCTTGAGGAGTTGGAGCATAAGTGGTTTATCCGTCCTAGTACATCTCCTAGGGGATCTCCCGTTCTTTTTTCAAATAAGGTGGATGGGTTGTTGAGGTTGTGTGTTGACTATCTAAAGTTGAATCAGATGACGGTGAAAAATTGGTACCATCTTCCTAGAATTGATTACCTATTTGATTAGTTGAGGGGTGCACTAGTGTTTTATATGATTGATCTAAGGTCAGGTTATCACCACATGAGGGTGAGGTCTTCTAAAGTACCACATACAGCATTCTGGAGTCAGTATGGGTTGTTTGAGTTTGTGGTAATGCCTTTAGGCTTGACCAATGCACTGGTGATGTTTATGGATTTGATGAACCGAATCTTTCATCCCTATCTATATCAGTTTGTGATTTTCTTTCTCGAAGATATATTAGTCTACTCGAAAACTCAAGACGATCATGACCAATATCTTGACATTGTCTTGGGTGCACTAAGAGAGCATAGGCTATATTCCAAGCTATCAAAGTGTCAATTCTGGATAGGTTAGGTGCATTTTCTGGGTCACATCATCTCAGAGGTAGGTGTGACAGTGGATCCCGAGAAAGTGTAGGCAGTTGTATCTTGGGAGCAGCCCAAGAGTGTTTCTGATGTTTTGAGTTTTCTAGGTTTGGCCGGGTATTACCGAAGGTTCATTTAGGATTTCTCTCACTTGGAAGAACCACTCTCATGCTTGACCAAGAAAATAATTAGGTTCTAGTGGTATGAGGCTTGTGAGAACGCCTTCTAAGAGTTGAAGAAGTGGTTGACGACCGCACCTATCTTGATCCTACCTGAGCCAGGTGAGAAGTACATAATGTTTTTTGTTCCATCCAGAGTCGGACTTGGGTCTGTGTTGATGCAGGATGAGCGGATTGTGGCTTATGGGTCAAGGAATTTGAGACCCCATGAGTGGAACTATCCCACTCATGACCTTGAGTTGGTTGTAGTGGTGTACGCCTTGAAGGGCTGGAGGCACTATCTGTTGGGAGAACGGTTTACTATGTTTACCGACCATAAGAGTTTAAATTACATCTTCTCACAATGAGATCTGAACCTTCATTAGCAAGTATGAGTTGAATATCTTCAGTATTTTGACTTTGAGTTGGTGAACACGCTGGGAAAGGGAAACAATTTTGCTGATGCTCTGAGCTGGAAGGTTCAGAATCAGGTGGTTCAGAAGTCTAGCACCGAGTGGAAGGTGGTGGCTTTGTTTGCAGAGATGCACCTGGAGGTGCAGGATGAGAGTGGCCAGGTCACTCTTGCTTCCTTAATGATGGAGTCGAAGCTTTTGAGTTGAGTTAAGGAATGTCATCTTGATGATCCTGAGTGTTTGATCATGAATGAAAAGCTTAAAGGTGGGGAGCTACCTTCTGGTTGGGTCATCGGCGTGGAAGGTGTTGTTCGTGTTCGTGATCGTGTGGTTGTGCCAAAGTGTATGCGGGAAGATTTTATGCTTGAGTTCTATGCATCCAAGTGGGAAGTTCATCCTGTTTTGACCAATATGTACCATGACCTCTGAAGGCAGTTTTGGTGGCCTGGAATGAAGAAGGAAGTTGCGGGCTTTGTGGCATGGTGCCTTACCTGTCAGCAGGTGATGGCTAAGCATCAATGACCAAGTGGTTTTTTGCATCCATTAACAATTCCGGAATGGAAGTGGGATGATGTAACAATGGATTTTTTCGTGGGTCTTCCGAGGATGTTGTAGAAGAATGATGCAATCTGGGTGGTTGTGGATCGGTTAACGAAAGTGGCTCATTTCATACCAATTCAGGAGACCTTTACAGTCGACCAGTTGGGTGGGATGTATGTTCGGGAAATGTTGCGGTTGCATGTTGTTCCGTGAACCATAGTTTTGGACCAAGATCCATGTTTCACATCACGTTTCTGGTAAGGGTTACAAAAGGTGCTTTGTACGCAGGTGTTTTTGAGTACGAATTTCCACCCATAGACGGACGGGCAGTTGGAGCGTACGATCCAAGTGTTGCAAGAAATGTTAAGATCTTGTGTCTTGGACCTTAGTGGTTCTTGGGAGAGGCACCTATCGTTAGTTGAGTTGGCCTACAAAAACAGTTTTCAGGCTACGATTCAGATGGCACCGTTTGAGGCACTCTATGGGAGGCCATGTAGATCTCCATTGTGTTGGCTAGAGGCCGGTGAATATGAGTTATTGGGGCCAAGTCTCATGCAGGAGAGTTCAGAGAGAGTTAAGTTGATTAGGAAGCATATGGATACGGCTCAGAGTAGGCAGAAGTCATATGCATATTGGAGGTGTAGACCTCTTGAGTTTTCAGTGGCTGATAAAGTGTTCCTTCAGGTGTCGCCAAGGTTGGGTCACCGTCGGATTCGAAAGCAGGGTAAGTTAGCGCCCATATATGTGGGACCTTTTGAGATTGTGGAGAGGATCGGACCAGTGGCTTATTGATTGGATCTTCCACAGCGGTATGGTGGGATTCATGATGTGTTTCATGTGTCACAGCTTCGATGGTATCACCCTGACCCATCTCACATGGTTGACGTAGAGGGTGTGGAGCTTGAGGCTGAGGCGTCCTTTGAGGAGAATCTGGTTCGTGTGGTGGATCATAGTGAAAAGGTCTTGTGAGGAAAGGTTGTTCCATTAGTGTGAGTACTATAGCATCATGGAAAATTTCAAGAAGAAACTTGGGAGTGGGAATCAGATATGAGGGCTCAGTGGCCTGAACTCTTCTCTTCGGTGGATCAATGAGGCTTAGAAACTCGGCTCAAGGATGAGCCGTTATAAGGTGGGGAGGTTGTAAGATCCCCTTTTTTGGAAGGGTGTGTTTTCATTATGTTTTGGTTTAATCCCTTGTTTTGGGCTTCAAGGGATGTCTTCTGAAAGTATGAGAGGTCTTAGGGGTGTTTCGGGGGCTCGGGGCATGAAGGAAAGGAACACTGGGCAAGACAAGCCTGGGCGCACGACCTGCGCACGGCCAGGGAAAACCGTGCGGCCTGCCCAGGTAAACCATGCAACCATCTTCCTCCAGACAGTATCATGTGCACGGTTTGTGCACATTTTGTCAAACCGTGCGGTCAAACCGTGCGGCCTCTTAAAGTTAGGAAAAATTACGAAATTTCCACCCTGGGATTTTAAGAACCCACTCGGGATTTCCTCTCCATTCCTCCCTCTTCACCGTAGGCTTGAACTAAATCACCCAATAGCTCTAATAGGTCGATCTCCCTCATTTATAAGGAGTTTTTGGTGCCTTTGGATGCAGATCGAATCTCCGGGTAAGGCTAATCCCATACTTGCTTCTCTTTTTGGTTTAGGGTTTGTATCTTCTCTCCCTCTTGTTCCGAAGCTCTAAAACCCTACCTTTTGGGAGAGTTCTAGGTTGAAGCTCCAAAGTCTAGACGGATTGAGGTCTATGGACTCGATTGAGTGTGCGTTCAACCGCGGTTTCGAGGTAGGTGGTCTACAAACGTTATCACATAGTTTAATGATGGATTTATGCATGTGTGGCTTTGATCATGGTTTCCTTTGGATGATATTTGATCAACCTGGATGTGGTTGGTATAAAGAATGATTAAAATTGGTAAATGGGAACCCTCATGATCCCCATGGGATGCGTTGAGGATGACTTGACCGAATTGGGTCCATCCATGGGATGTGCTGGCTTTTCCCAGGTTTGGGGATTTTTATTAAACAAGTGACCTTGTTGTAATAAATGGTAGAGCCCTTGATGAATATGTTGGCATGATTTGTTGAACTTAGAAAAGAAGTTAGGTGATGCACCTAGACTTGGAAATAACCTAAGGGTTGTTTGAAATGGGTTGAATGGTTGATTCATGGAAATGATGAACGGGTTAAATGGGTTAATGTGTAAACAGATTAAAGGCCCTAACAGGATAGGTTATGGGTTTAGTTTTGAATGCTTAGTGAGATAGGCATTACAGATGGTAATTGGGTGAATGTTTAAATGATGTGAAATGGTAATGTGTTAATGGGTTAAAGCATAATATGAATTCCCGTGTGTTTTGTTGTGAATGGTGTTTGTCAAAGGACAATGGCATGGTGGGTTGATGGTTACTTATATATATAACCATGTGCACATGGATTGGTAGTGTGGGGTATGACTTGAGGATCTACGCCCATGGGTCGAGTGAAGACTGATGCTCTAAACTCCACCCTAAATGCACGGGTTAGGAATGGGGAATGATGATCTATTCTTCTAACGGTTGCATCCACTCGGACTGAGGCTTTGAGGTGAAGATATGGTTACTATGAGGGGGTTAAACCTAGTGATATAGGATAATGATGTGTTTACCCTCTTGCATGTGATTGTTGACCTTAGACCCATGTAACATAATGTATGTGATTAACGCATGGAAATGTGATGAAATGGTAAGTGATGATAATTGGTGTGAAATGAATGGTAATGGAAGTGGCAAGGGATTTGGCTCTGAACTGGTTAATGAAACCTTAAATAATTACTTGGAAATTATCATTCATATTCCTTTTCCATGCACTACCTGTTCATACTAAATATTTTGTAGACACTGTTGGTGGTGGCCTACTGAGTTATACTCACACCCTACTCTGGGCACCATTGGGTACCCGAGCAGGCTTCATGTTTTCAGGTCAGGAGAAGGGCAAGGGTCCTTGCTAGATAGTTGAGTGGACATGGGTAGCACTTGGTGGAGGATCCATACTTGGAGTTGGGACCATTTTGGGGGTTCTGTCCGTTGTCTTTATTTTGGTATTTTGTTCACTTTTTCACTTATAGTAGGACATGACATATTTATTGTTGGAAATGGTTGTTATACATGTTCCTTGTTTATTGATTATTTTTTCTGCTATTGGTTTGTTTCTGTTGTGGCTTACTCTGATAAAAAGGGGGTATAGTCTCCCCACTTGACCACAAAGACCCACACTGCTAGTCGACAACCTTTGGCGTACGGGGAGATGCGCTTAAGGTTATGTAACTACCCGACTCGGAGCACCGGTTTATTGGCTTCCAGGTCGAGGACGTTACAATAGCTATGTAGTTGGATTTCATGCTTACATGGAAAAATTAGTCCTTATGTTCCCTTGTATCATGTTTATGTAGTGACAGATTGATGGTTACTATAAGAACCTAGTTTTTACCTCAAGTATGAATACTTTTAAATTTGATATAATTCTTTATTATAGGCCTAATATTGATTCCCTTTGAGGTTTGAAATGTTTTGATAGTGTCCGGCTCTTTTTTAGAGCCTATAACCTCGGTAGTTAGTAAAATTAGATTGGATGCATAGTTAAGAGAAACTGTGTGGGGAAGGCTGCACGATTATCACTAACCATGTGGGGCTAGATAGTGGGATGAAGCCAGGCACACAGTTTTTCCAAATCATGCGCCAAGGGCCACATGCCTATGAAAAACTACAAACTTTTTGGTAGAGCTATTTTTCATGTTTGGTTTATTGTTTCTCTAACTATGTGGAATAATCGTATGGGTTCCCCCTTAGCACAGTAGTTGGATCATGATTGGCTCATAGTTTGTCCAACCGTGTGTCCAAACCATGAAACCCTTAAATTTTGGATGATTTTACTAAAATAACTTTAATGATCTAATTAAACATATTTATTTTCTCTCTTACTCATTCTAGTGGATGGAGCACCTCCCCTCTCCTCTATTGGGTGCATTTGAGGCATCTTTCATAACTTCTGATCCTGAGCTCTGATCCAATGTCTGATTCAAGCACCATCAATCTCATTGGATATCTATGGGTACGATCTTAATTCCTTTTTAGTTTTTATTATCATATCTTTCTCTCAGTGTTTTTATTAAGGTGTGGGATCATATTCCCTATTTTTAGGTCATTTTTCTGTTCTTATTATTTATTCTAGTCCATGCTGAACTAAAGGATGGTACTAGACGAGGAGATTCATATGAGTATGAGTTAGGTGGTCTATAATTTATTCCTTAAGTTATGATGTTATATAATATGTGTCATTATACCGCGCGCCGGTTTCACTATGCGTTGAAACTAAATTTTATATGCCTTAAATTGGTTTTTGTGTTTAGAAACTAATGATCTTATTAGACTCTTTGAGATATGTTACCTTAGATGGATCCACCCTATTGGGTGTGCCCTCTTACATGCCTAATTTTATTTATTGATAATGTAGCCAAGGAACCTATTGTAGTGTTTGTTCTTGCTTCAAAATTGCGATATTATAAATGGAATGAATGGTGTAGTGTTGTATAATGGATAACACTCTTATAAATAATTGAATTTAATATTTGTGAGTGGTAATACCAAGTCACCTATTTTTGAATTCAACAATGGTCATACCCTTGTTAATGGTAATTGTATGTGACTTATGAATCATACCTTGGATCGTATTAAATCCAAAGGTGGTTTATTAATGATACAACAAAAGGGCATGATGACCCTTAATAAACATAATGAATGGTCATGAAGACCCTTATTCGTGTTTAATATAAATGATCATGGATCCCCTTGAAGCTTAATACCAAATGGAAATGATGACCCTTAATAATTATATTAAATGGGCATGATGACCCTTGAACATGTTATATTAATATGGCCATGGAGACCCTTATATAAATGTGATACTATACGGGCATGGCATCCCTTGTAATAATTTATGGGCATGAAATACCTTGTGATACTATATAGGCATGATATCCCTTGTTATACTAATTGAGAATGGAATCCCAAGTGATACTTTATAGGCATGATGTCCCTTGTGATATTACTATGATATCAGGCATGGTGTACTTATAAATGTGATATTGGGAATGGAATCCCCTATACTACTATGATACTTGGCATTGTACCCTTATAAATGTGAACCAGGAATTGCGTCTCTTTATACTTATTCAGAATTATTCTGGTGTGGGATGAAGTTGGTAGTATTAGCCTAGTTTCCTTTTAGGATCCAGATCTGACCCATTTACAGTTGTTTTTATTGATTTACATTGTTATACCATCACACTGTCATGTTGTATTCTTGGATTGAATATTTATAGATGTCGTTGGTGGTGGTCTGCTATGATTTATCTCACACTCGATCTGGTCTTCCTATAGCACCTAGGCAGACTATATTCTTGTAGGTGTAGATAAGGGGAATAATCCTCTTATAGATTCTTAACTTCATACAAGACATAGGATGGAGAAGGTGGAAAATGACTAGGATGGATCTCAGGATGCAGGGATATATTTTTCTCTTTTTATACCTTTTTTGTATAGTACTATTTCCTACTGATTGTATTCATGTTTTCCTAGTTTATAGATACATGACATACATTATCATCCTTTTGTATATGATTTAGAGTTTGGTTATTCATGTCAGTTTTCACTTCTTATTAACTATTATATTTCTTACACTTTATTTGTTGATTGTACCACTATGCTTATTCAGTAATGAGGGAATAGTCTTACTATGGACACACCCTAGGCCTTGGCTACTATTCGGGATCCTCTGGAGTTCAGGGAGATGCACTTGAGGCCATGTGGGCCAGAGGGCTTGCGGAACCTCTGAGTGGAATCTGGGTTTGGGATGTCACAATGTGGTATTAGAGAATCATTTTTTTATATCCTTTCTATTTTGAGACTGTATACTTTACATTATAAAGGTTATGGAGTTTAGTAATGATATGTTCCTATGCGTAGCTAACACGTGTACATGGAAAATCCAAATTTCCTCAAATGAAAACTATTTACTATTCTTTTCTTATTATAGTTGATATGATTCCACCTTTGGGTGAAGAACTTGAATTTGGATATTATTATTGATCCAATTGAGATTTATCTTTTATATTTTTCAAGGAAGCATTGGGAATGCATCATATTAGGCACTTTATAGGAAATTCCAATTCCTTGCATACACTCTTCCATATAGGAGCATTGTGTTAGTTTCATTGCCTATGATTTCCATGAGTTCTTTGACTGTTATAAATAGAATTATTAATGGATATTGATTATTTCACATGATTGAGAATAAATAGTTGGTACATAGAGTGCCTAACATAAACTAATAGTGATTTTATACATAGGCTATGGTATACACCCTAAGCATTCAACTATGTCACGTGGAGTCGTGGAAAATTGGTCGTATGGATTGTAACATGTTATGGTATGAATTGACTGGACACCACATTTTGGATCATAAGGTGTGTGGGACCTTATGAATCATAGGTAATAAAACATTTTATTCAACCATTTAAATTATATTGAAATGTAATTATGAATTTAAAATCATATTGAAAATTTAAAATATAGATCTTGACCTAGTCCCGACCTTAGTTTTGGGAAGTAGGTAGCATCTCTATTGTTCTATATAAATCTTCCTATCACCTAGACCTAACTCTTTGAGCTATAAGAGGGGTGTGATTATTATATAGAAAGGATTTGTACCTATTCTTATTTTATGTCTATGGATTATGATATTATCAAATCATATCTTAGGCGTGTGTTTGGAAATCGTAGAGAAATGCCACCATGATATCCTCCAGACATACGCTAAGAGGGCAGTGATGACCATGCTCTAGAGGTGGTGGGCCCTAAACTTCAAGTTATACATCCAGTAGTGCCTCATATAGAACCTCTTCCTATTCCAATTGCGGGTGATGATGCTCAGTTCCATGGACATTTATAGTGGCTCATACAGACCTTACAGGGAGCTCCTTGCTCTTCACCTTCTATGGGAGAGTTAACTTAGGAGTTCTAGCTATAGTATTCACCCACGTTTTTTGGGGATGCTGAACCACAAGATATAGAGTTATGGAATGAGACTTTCATATCTATATTTGAGAATTTGGAGACACTTCCTAAGAGGAGACTGAAACTCATGACTTAGATGCTATGAGGATCCACTAAACACTGATGAGATATTCTAAATTAGGTTGGTCGGTATCGATAAGAAACATAGAGGGACTTCCAGTCAAGATTATTTGATTATTTATTCCCATAGAATCTATGGTTTCATCAGCTAGGGAGTTTATAAACTTTCATTAGGGTTCGATGATAATGATGTACTATTCAACTTGTTTTATAGAGCTTCAGTGCTTCACACCAATCTATACTACTTATGATCCAGCAAAAGTGAGAAGATTTGAGGATGGTCTTAGGTATCCTATTCATTCTTATGTGAACATTTTTCATTTAACTAACATATCTAAAATAATGAACCAGGACCTCATTACCGATTGGAACCTAAGGGAAGAAAATAGTGTGATCCAGGGCTGTTCAAAACCCAGATAGAGTATTAGTTATACCATTGGTCAGAAGTGATGCTTTGAGTTTGTGTGCGTGAGCATAAATAACCTGTTGACACCCATAGATAGTTATGTGGCATGTCATCAATATGAGAAGCATTGGAATAAGATGACCCAATGTCCTAAAGACACTGTTGATTACCAAGGATGTTGTATATTGTGGAATCTATAGCATTTATATAGGACATTTCCATCTATTACGAGTGGGAGAGGATATATGCTAGATCTACCATTAGGAGAAGGTTAAGAATCACCTTTCTAGGTAGGTAGGTAGAGTACTACTGAACATACAAGCATAGTAGGTTGTGGCTATGGTATCCAAACATTAAATTTTTAGCACCTACAGAGTGTAACTACTCCAGGTAATCAGGTTTCAGTATAGGGCTGAGTATCAGGCCATATCTATTCAGTGTAGCCTATACTAGAGAAGAAAGATATTGGGCCATCTACTATTATAGGTAATATTCTAGTAGCCTCCACTTTCATTTTTTCCTTATTTGATACATGTGAATCACATTATTTAATATCTGCACCTATTGTGGAGAGTCGTGAACTTAATATTGAGTACTCTTGTGGTGTGATAGCACTTGATACACCTTTGGGTGTATTATTAGGGAGAATACTACCATGAAAGGACTATCATCTTGAGGTAGGAAGCATTTATTATTGTGGGACCTTTGTTTCCTTAAGATGGTCAGTTTTGATGTCATTCTCTGGATAGACTAGTTGGTCCCCGATTATGAATATGTGTAATTTTATCAGTGGAGGGTATTATTTACATTACTAGAGGGTGGTATGTATATTCAAAAAGGCGAGTGGGGTGTCTAGGCAGGTAGATTTTGACCAGAGCATCATGAGCTAGGTAGAGTGTCCACCCAAATTGATATATTTTCCATGAATGATTAGGGACTACATAAAACTTATCTCTCTCTTATATTCAATCAATTTGGGAATTTTTTCTTGATGACCTATTAGGAATACCTCATGATAGAGAGGTAGAGTTTACTATCGATCTAGTTCTTGGAGCTGCACTGGTATTCAATAAACATTAAAATATGGATACTACTAAATTGTTGGATCTCAAGAGGCATCTAGAGGACTTGTAGGTAAAGTTTTTATAAGGCCCGATACTTATCCTTGGGGTTCATAAGTCTATTTCAACAAAACGTCAGATGGAACCCTCAAAATTTTCATGGATTTACCAAAGTTAAATTAGATTATAATGAAAAACCAGTATCCCTTACCTTGCATAGATGATTTTTTTACTAGATCATAGGAATGATGGTGTTCTTAAATATTGAATTGATATCATGCTAGCATTAGGTTCAATTTAGATCTTTATATATTTCACATATGGATTCGTGTATACTGTACAACTTATATGAGTATATCATGATGTCATTCAGTCTTACAAACAATCCTTCCATCTTAATGGATATGATGAATATCATCTTTCATCCCTATCTAGATTCCTTTATCGCGGTACTCATAGATGAAATATTAGTGTATTATCATACTTGGAACAAAAATTACACTCATTTTGAGATCATTTTGAATACACTGAGAGAGAAATATTTGTATGATAGTCTCAGTAAATGTTAGTTATATATCTACAAGGTACACTCTTGGGTCACATTATCATAGATGTGGGAGTTATAGTTAACCCAGAGAAGGTTAGAGTAGTGGTTTTCTAGGAGAATCCCAAGAACATCTTTGAAATATAGAGTTTATTGGGGATATATGGTTACTAAATGAATTTTATATAAGACTTACCATGCTTATCAGCACATCTTTTTGACTTGAATAAGAAGGGTGTAAAGTTTGTATAGTCTGAATCCTGTGAGATGTCTTTTGATGAGTTGAAAGGGGGATTAACTTTAGCATTGATCCTCATTCTACCAAAGTCAAGAAAGAGGAACACAATATATTTTGAATCATTATGAATCAAGATAATAGTGGTTTTGATTAAGGATGATAGAGTTGTTTCATATAGATTTCAGTACTTGAGGCCTCATGATAGAAATTACCTAAAGCACAATCTTGAGTTAGCCATTGGTGTACATGCCTTGTGCTATTGGAGGAATTAAATACAGGGAGAGTATTTTGTGGTGTTTACAGACCACAATATCCCCAGGTATATTTTTACAAAGTGTGAATTAAATATTATGCTATGAATACAGGTTCAATATATACAGTCCTTTGACTTAGATCTAGCTTATACACTTAGAAAGGGAAATTTTGTTGTTGATACTCTGAGTAAAAGGACTCAGACAAAGGTAGTTTGGGGGGCCTATAGAAAATGGAAACTTATGGATCTATTTTTTGATATGCACATAGAGGTTTAGGAAAATATTGGATAGTCTGTACTTTCATCTCTATCAGTTACCTATTCAATTCTAGAGAAGGTGAAGATGAGATAGTTTTCATATCCAGAGGGATTGGTCCTATGAGAGAGCATCGATGGTGAGAAACCACCTCCAGATTAGACTATTGAAGATGAAAAAATCTTGTGTATACATGAAAATATTTGGTTTCCCATAGATATAATAGAGGATCTGATGCATGACTCATATACTTATTAGTCGGTATTTCACTCAGTTATTTACAAGATGTATCGTGATATGCGCCGACAGTATTGGTTGTCGGGGATTAATTGTCAAATAGTAGGATTTATCACTAGGTGTTGCACCTATTAGTAGGTAAAGGCATAACACCAGTGACCTATAGGATTATTACATCTGTTTTCGATTCCTCAATGGAATTAAAGGATATTGTGATGGATTTTTTCATCATCTTATAGAGTCTTCCTCATGTTAGTGACAGAGTATGGGTAATTTTGGATTGAATGATGAAATCATCCACTTAATTACTATCTAGGAGACTTTATCATTTGATGATTTGGGATGATTTTATGTATATGATATTATTTAACTGCATGGGGTCCCTTGTACTATCATTTCGGATAGGGACGCTCGCTTAACATCTAGGTTCTAGAAGGGGTTACAAAAGACTATGGGTACACAAGTGATTCTAAGTGCAGACTTTCACCATCAGATTTATGTCCAGTTGAAACAAACTATATTTTTTCATGAGGAAATCCTATCAGCATGCTTCCTTGACTTCATTGGTTCTTGGTAGAAGCATATCCCTCTCATGGATCCACATAAAATAACAGTTATCAGGTGACAATTCAGATGAATTCTTATGAGGATATATACGGTAGGTCATGTCATTCACCCTTGTGTTGTTTAGAGGCAGGAGATCTAGAACTACTAGATCCTTTTCTCATTTATAAGACTTCATAGTAGGTTCAGCTGGCCAGGAAGTGGATGTCTACTGCTTAGTCTAGATAGAAATCTTATGTTGATCATTGATGATGACCTCTAGAGTTCAAGGTTGGGGATCATGTATTATTGTGAGTATCACCTAGACATGGGAATAGACAGATTTAGAGTCAAGGGAAGCAATCTCTATGCTTTGTCAGGCTGTTTGATATTTTGGAGAGAGTTGGGCTGATAGCCTATAGTTTTTTATTACCTTAGTGTTATTATGCCATGCACGACATCTTCCACATTTCACAGCTTCACTGATATCATGTTGTACCATCTTCTACTTTTGATCACAAGGACTTTGAGTTATATGTCAATGCGTCATTTGAAGAGTATCCTATACGCATCATTGATCAGAGAAAAAAGTCTCTTCGAGTCTAGTATGTCCCATTAGTATGGTTGTTATAGAAAAACATCCGGGTAGAGGATGAGACTTGGGAGAAGGAGGCTGACATACATGCTCATTGGTCAGAATTATTCTCAAATGAAGTTTTTCCTCTTTTATAAGGTGAACTCGGGGAAGAGTTCATTTAAGTGGGGAAGACTATAAGAACCCATTTTTCACCTTAGGTATGGATCCTTTTAAATTCATTCGAATTCTTTATTATGGACCTAATATGGATTATATTTAAGGTTAGAAAGGTTCAAGGAGTGTATGGGTCTTGTTTTCATCCCAAAAACCCATTGAATAGGAAAAACGACTAGTTTCATGGTTAGAAGAAACTATGAAAGGATGGTTGCATGGTTATCCCTAACCATGCAAGGCTAGACAGTAGGGGGAATCAGGGTTCATGGTTTTCCCTAACCATGTTCTAAGGGATGCACACCCGTGAAAACCTACATACTTTTTAGCAGATGTGTTTTTCTTGGTTGGTGCATGGTTTATTTAACTATTCAACCTAACCATGCATATTCCCCCTTAGCATAGTAGAATTCAAATGGTTGGAACACTGTTTGGATAACTGTTTGGCCAAATCATGAAACCTCTGAATTTTGGGGGATTTTACCAAAATAACCTTAATGATCTAATTAAACCAAATTCGCTTCTCCCTTTCTCATTCTAGTGGATAGAGTACCTCCCCTATCCCCTATTGAGCTACTTTGAGCAATCTTTCGCAGATCTTGATCCTGATCTCTGATTTGGTATTTGATTCAAGCATCGCCAATCATGTTGGATATCCATTGGTAATATCTTAATCACTTTTTAGTTGTTCTTAATTTATCTTTATGTTGACATATTTATCGAGGTGTAGGATTATATACCCTATTTTTAGGTCATTAATCCATTGTTTATATTTCTTATAATCTAGGATGAACTAAAGTCTAATATTATATGAGGAGACTCATATGAGTTTTAGGTAGGTGTTAAATAATTTATTCTTCAAGCTTTGATTTTATATAATATGTGTTGTTGTTCCGCACACCAATTTCACTATATGTTGATCCTAAATTGAATATGCCTTAAATTGGTTTCCATGTTTGGAACCTTATACCCATATAGATACACTACCTTAGATGTATCCATCCCTTTGGGTGTTCCCTCTTACATTCCAAATTTTCTTGATTGAGAATCTATCTAAAACATCTCTTGTAGTGTTTCGTATTGCTTCTAAATTGTGATATTATAAATGGAATGGATTATGTAGTGTTGTAGTGTGTCTAACACTCTTATAAATAATTGAATTGAATAGTGGTGAGTGGTAAGACTATATCACCTATTTTTGAATTGAAAAATGCTCATTCCCTTGTTAATGGTAAGTGTATATGACTTATCAATCACACCTTGGATCTTATTAAATAAAATGGTGATTTATTAATGATACAACATAATGTCATGATGACCCTTAATAAACATAATTAATGGGCATTATGACCCTTTTGAATTATAATAAATCGACATGAAGACCCTTATGAACATTTAATATAAATGGGCATGGCGACCCTTTCTTCTTAATACCAAATAGGAAAGAGGACCCATAGTAATTATATTAAATGGGAATGATAACCCTTGAACATGTTATATTAATACGATCATGGATACCCTTTTATAAATTTGATACTATATGGGCATGTCATCCCTTGTAATAATTTATAGGTAAGACATCCCTTATGATAAAATATGGGCATGGAGTCCCTTGTGATACTAATTGGGTATGGCATCCCTAGTGATACCTTATAGGCGTGGTGTCCCTTGTGATATTACTTTGATATCAAGAATATCATCCCTTATAAATGTGATACTGGGAAAGGTTTCCCCTATACTACTGTGATACTAGGCATGTAATATCTTATAAATGTGATGTTGGGCATTGTGTCCCTTGATACTTATTCAGAGTTATTTCGGCATCGGTCGAAGTAAGTAGTGTCAGGCTGGTTTCTTGTTAGGAACCAAAGCTGAACCATTTACGGTTGTTATTAATACTTTACATTGTTATACCTACACAATTTCATGTTGTATACATGAAATGGATATTTATAGATTTCATTGGTGGTATCCTACTGATATTTATCTCACACCCTATCAGGGCCACCTATGGAACTTGGGAAGACTATATTCTTATAGGTGTAGATAAGGGGAAACATCCTCTAACATATTCTTGACTTCTTGCATGACACAGGATGGATCTAGTGACAGTTGACCGGGCTGGAGCTCAGGATGTTGGGATAGATTTTTCCCTTTTTGTACCTTTTTGTATAGTCATGTTGCCTTCTTATTGTATTCATGTTTTACTACTTTATAGATACATTACACACATTATTATCCTTTTTTATAATATTTATTTCTTGGTTATTCGTGTTTTTTTAACTACTTATTCACTTTTATACTGATTATTCAATTTATATGTTGATTATACTATTATGCTACACTAGAAATGAGGGCATAGTCTTCCCACAAACACACCTCAGACCCTCACTACTAGTCTGAAGCCTCTGGAATTTGTGGATATGTGATTTACGTCATGTGGTCCAATGGGATCAGGGAACCTCTAAGTGGCATCTGGGTTTAGTATTTCACAATTACTCAGGCATAAATTATGTTTACACAACTTAGGTAATGAATTTTACATAGATAAGGATTCATGCCTACACATCCAAATGATGTATACAAATAGGTCGAATGATGTTTATGAAATCCTAAATGATGATTATGTGTGACAACCCTTTTCCATTTTCCACCCAACTTCACAAGATAATGGTTATGTAACTAATATAATTATTCTTACACAAATTTTAGATGATTCTTACATAGTGTAATAATGGTACTTATACAACACAAATACTTATCCATTTTTCATTTTTTTCTTCAAATTAGTTCAAGACCTCTTCAATGAAAATATATCCATCTACAACCTTCATCCAAGAGTGAATAGACACTAAAATCAGTATCTAACATGTTATGTACTCCATGGATGGTTTCTCCACTTCTTCTTCTATCTTTGGATCTCCCTACTAGCTAGATTCATCCAAATATCTTACCATCTATTATATACAATACTCCACAGCCTTGGTACATGTCTTTAACATTATGATCATATCTCCAATCATCACATGTGATGGGTTTCTCACTATTTAACAAACTCCCCCAACTTCATTACCCACAATACATGGGCATAATTACCACTTCTATTTTCAACATGAGATATATCCTCCTTTGCAAACACAATGGCAGTTACTCTATTCTTTTTAGCACACATTGAATTTATTTATATTGATAATAATTATAACTGAAACTTATTTAAATACAATTTAACTTCAAGTGTTTGTATCATATTTTTCGTTGAGTGTTGAACATAATAAATTATAGTTGATAACAATCAAACATGAGTGCATACAGTGGTCAATTAAACTAAAGTACTTGTAATACCCCAGTTTGAGAATACTCTCCTTTCTTGAGTCAAGGGATCACTTATGTTTATTCAAAAGTTAAAATTTGAAACACAAATAATTTAAAATAAATTGAAAGTGATATTTTCTCTCTTAACACACCCCATTTTTAATTCCACCACTCCAAGTGAAAATCCAGCACCCAATATCCATAGGATGAACTATCCTCAAATACTTGTAGATAATTGAAATAGTTAAGCAATAGAATAACATTGTTCCAATATAAAAATAAAAAAAACTAAATTCTATGTAGGATGGTATTCTTTAGGGTTTTTTCAATGTTTTTTATGGTTTGATATGAGTTTGGTATGGTTAGGTTTTGAGGATGTTTCCTTCAAGTTTAGAGGCATTTGATCTTGGGTTATATCTCTCGTTCATGTGCTTCATTCTTTGAAGCTTCAATCAAGGTAGGGTATTTGAGACTTCCCATTTTTAATTATGTATAAATGTGTATTAATAATAATTTTTTACATTGGATGTATAGTATGAATTATCCTACAAAAGATAATTAACCTGAATAAAATAATTTAATGGGGAAAAAGTGATTCGAGTGTAGCTATGAGATTTAATGTTATGGAATACGTATGTTATTTATTTATCATTATTGGTTTTGGGAAACCCTTTCTACTACTATGAACCTATATTACCTATTTATATAATGATTTAATCACTTATCATAATTGAATAATTACTTAAATATGATAATGAAATGGTATCATATAAAATATGGATTTTATGATGTTGATGTTCATAGATGATTTTTTAATTTGATATGGAAGTAAGATTAATAATAGGATGATTAATTTAGTTTTTTGTCATATTTTTTTTGTATGTGGGATTATTATTATTATTATTATAATGGTATTGTTGAATTGTTTTGTTTTGTAGGGATGGATATATGTGGATGTTGTTTCGATAATGAAGGATGGGTTGATGTGTGATTTTTGTAGCGGTGGCATGGATGGTTGTGTGGTAAGGGGATGAAAATGTGGTTGTTGTGGTAGTGGTGGAATGGTTTGGTAGTGGTTGGAATATATTGTGTGGTGGTTATGGCGGTTTTGTTCTTGGTTGTGTGGAAAGAGTTATAGTCTTCCTATGGCTTGAAATTTGGCTAGAAATAATGAAATTTGGTAAGAAAGATAATGGGATGGAAATTAATAAATAGTGGATTTTATAATGATATAAAGTTTTTGGGATGAAAATATAAAGGTGAGGATAAATGTTTCTAGTTATTAATGAATGGTTTTATAGTAAATATGACTAAATGAATGTAAAGTGGCTAATAAATGGTAAGCATTGAATTAAAAAATGATAGAATCAGATTTATTATGATTTTTTGGTGAAATTAGAGTAATTGGGTAAGGTTTGATTGATATTGAAGTGGTTTTCAATGTGTGATTATAACACCCCAAGATTTTTTTGAATTTTTTTTTTCAAATTGATTTAATCTTTTTTATATTTTTTCATTTGACACAACACTGAAAATAGTTTTTCTATATTAAAGCACTATGTTTGGATTTTTTTTATATGAAACACGAAGTTATCATACACTACACGCAACATAAAGTTCAGAATTATCTACATGGAATGCAAAGTTTATCATAAATTACATGAAATTTTGACTTTCCTCAATGCCTTGTGTAACACACAAGACCGAGTGTAACCAAAATATAATATATTATTAAAAATATTATTATTTAATATAATAAGATATAACATAGAAGTTAAATTATTGATTATGAATAATATTGACTAATTTATGAAAAAATATAGTTTACAAAAATATAATATGAATTCATAGGTTACCAATTAAATAGAAATGAATACGAAAACTTATTGAATATAAAGGGAAATATTATTATTTTTATAGTCACAAAGATGTTTTTCACTAATAAATTAAAGTAATTATAATTAGTGAGTGATATTAATGTAATATATATTTAATATATTTAATAAAATATTTTTTAAATTCATCCAATATATTTGATAGGAATAAGGTAAGAACAAACCCAATTTTATGCTTAAAAACCTATATTTTTATAAAGGTAGTTTTACCACCTTTTAAGGAAGAACTCATTTTAAATCCAAATTTTGTAACTTTTATAGATTTAAAATGGAAAAATAAACTTCATATTTTAAATGAAAACATTAAAATTAGGTTAGGGTAAATTTTTGGTATTTTTCTGTAAGGTTTTATTTTTTTAATGAATAGTTAAAATATTGAATTTTAACTCAAAACTGTTTTTTCATATAATTAATTTATAAGGTTAAATTATACTATAAATTGGTTTAAAAGTTTAATTATAAAATATTTTTATCAATTAATATAATTTATTTCATTGTAACCAATTTCACATTAAAATTTGATATGAAAACTGAACAAACTTTTGATCATTTCTTCCACTTTAAAAACCTGAAGTGTCATCCCGTCAGCAGGATTAATTTTAAATTAATTTATACCACTTTTGTAATTTTGATTTTGAAAAATAGATTCAAAATTTGTAATAATAATAATTTATAATTTCTAATAAGGTCAAATTATTTTTTGACCAAAATTATTAGTGAATGTAATTAAAATTAATTACATCGATTAAGGTAAAATTAAGCTTAACTAAGGACTAAACCTTAACTTTTAGACCCCAAAAGACTTATAAACCTATCCAAGATACATTGGTTGACCATTTTAGACCCTATACTCTCTTATATATAATTTGTTCCATTATTGGATCCATTGGACTTTTGAAAAATGTGTATGTAATTCCATTGTCAAAATATTACAAGAGTGTCACTCCTCCTCTGCTATAAAAGGCCTCCTATCCTCCCACTTCCTCAAGAATATAAAGCCACTTGGCTTGCCCAAACTCTCCTAAAATAAACTCCCAATATTCCTTAATTATTCCTAAAATCATCCCATTTTTCAGAAAGCAATACAAGGAATCCTTTTGGCACAAACCAAAATGAGTTACCTGATTAAGAGGTAACATCTTACCTCAAACTCCATTCTTTTATTTTCTTTATACCCCTCCTCAAATCTCTTTATTCCATGATTTTATAATGAAAAAATTATATTAAATATACTATGATGTTTTTATGCTAAGTTTTTGAACTAAACATATACACACCTCTATCTAATGGGTAACAGACATACTGTTTATGTGTACGACAAACTACCACCTCATAGAACGATGATTGTTCATTTTTCATTACCACATCTCATGGTGGAAATTATGATTGAAAATATATTTATATATGTTATATATTATAATTATTATGTATTTAAGCTTCTGTAATCTGTTTAAAACACATATATTTATACTCTCTATTTGGTGTAAATACGATAATTTCATTTGAGGAAGTGTGGACTACCGCCCTTCAAAGTGATGTGATTCATTCACACACTACACAGAATACATTAAGGATGAGTTTAGTGAAATTATATAATATATATTATATAATAATAATAATTTAATTATTATATATATATAAATATTTACACACATATGTTATTTACCCTCTTTTTTTAATACGACAATAAAAACGAAAACAGCGTTCATGCGTACGTATAGCTTACCATCTCCATGAACGGTGTATTACATTTCATACTTCCATATTCTATAGATTATTATAATAAAAATATAATTCATATAAATTATATTTATATCATTATTTACATTCTATAAATCATGATATATGTATAATTACCAAAGATATAACAAATTAAGACACATGCGAAGAACAAAGAGAATATTATCCGAAGTGAAACCTTAACATCTGATGGCTAAGAAGAAGGTAATGTAAGGATGTAATAAAACTATATATTGTATTATATATAATAATTTGGTTCTTTAAAATATTTTTAATGAATTTATATTTATTATACAGGTGTTTTTAATGATTATGATGAGATTCAAGACACAAGGTACGAGAGTTTCATCTCACTTTTTATTTCTCTGTGATACATGCCTTATTAACCACCCATTCCTTTTTTTGTGGTGTTTATACTACCCATGGATTTATTATATGATTATAATACATAAAATTATTTTTATTTACATATCAATTTTATAATATTTATATCATGGGATTTATGTTTCAAAATTTACCAACTCGGTAAAGTAATTTTATCTCAATTTTCATTCTTTGAGACACATGTCATGTTATGAACCTATATATTTTAATGAGAAGTATATAATTAATTTGAAATGTTATATAATGAATATAATTATTTTCATTACATTTTAAGCTTCATTTAATTCCATTTTATTACTTGCGGAGTGTGGTTCAAATTTACCAAGTGATAAGAGTTTATTGAGAGAATCTCATCACTTTTTGAGATCGTTTGTGTTTATGCTTCCTTTGATGAAATATTATGATCCATATCTTAAGAACTCTTATTAAGTTTCTTATAATATTTTTAATCATGATATATTAATTTATTGGTTCCATTTTTCCACTCTTTAATATATAATATAGTTAAGAAAGTGTTTTTAGGAAAGCCCGACTTTACCCTCTCTTCAGTCGAAAATCTATGTTCCTTCAAAACCATGTTTTCTAAAAAGGGTTTCCAAGAATATTATATGAATATACTATGTTCATTAAAATAAATTTTTACCCATTTTATATTTTACCATTTTTTTCAAAGGAATATTCTTTTCTCTTTCTGAACAAGGCATTTTTTTAACCTTTTTACCGTGCAAAATGAAAGTTCTTTTTACCTCGTACGAAATGTACAAATTTACTCGCTGTCAATTATTTTAAGCTATTTTTTCATGTTTAAAAGGATAATTTTTAAGAAATTATTTTTATAAGATATTTTAAAATAAATGTTTTTCAAAAGTTTTTCAACATTATTTTAAAAAAATTTAAGTAAAATTTTTTTCAAAACATTTTCAAGCACTCTTTATATGTTTTCCAAGAAAAATGCTTCAAAAAGGTTTTAAAAGATTTATTTATAAGATCTTATGTTTATTTTAAATAAAATGGTTTTAATTTTTTTTTTATGTTTTATATAGACTCTTTTAAGGAATAAATTATATTTTTATTATGAAATGTTTTCAAAATATCTTTCCAAGTTATTTTCCATCAAAGATGACATCTGTTGATGTTACTCATTCCCTTCTAAGAAATGATCCAATGTCTCCCTTCATGTTCCTTTTTGAATGGTTTATGTTTTTATGGAATGATGATTATGACACCAATTTCTATTACATGGGTTATATAATTTTGAAACCCTCTTATCTTCATGGGTTTTTCTTTTGATGAAATGATTATGAAACCAGGATTTTTCATAGGTTAATATGGGATTAAATGTTTATGACACCCATTTAATTTCACGGGTTATGATTTTTTATGATTTTTTGGCATATGTATGTATGATTTCATTATGAGATGGGTGGTAACAATATCTATCTCTAATACATTGGGTAATTATAAATGTTTTATGAGTTCAAAGGGTACAAGGGTGGGCATCCCAAGCCGGAAACAAGAGGGTACATGGGAGGACATCCCAAGCCTGAAATAAGAGGTTACATAGGAGGAAATACTAATCCTTAAAGAAGAGGGTACATGGGAGGTAATCCCAATCCCAAAGCAGTTACATAGATGATTAACCCAAGCCTAACATGTTATAAAGGCCTTGGTAGTCCACCTTTACATAGGGTTTTTATATGCTTATGTTTCTTCCAAAATTACATGCATTATTCCTATGTTATTCTTTCATGGATTATGTTATTTATTTCCTTATGATTCATGTATTATTAACTAAAAAGGTTTATTACATGATACATGTTTATGATCTTTTATATACAGGTTATTATATTCTATTTTCATGATCATGTTATCATACCATTATGCTCATGATTATGTTTACATATATCCCTTATTTACCCTTACTGATCATCTGAGATCACCCCTTTTTATGTTTACTTTTACAAGGTTATGAAGATATGTATTATGGTTTATGTACCTAAGAAGGTTTTCAGTTAAGAAGAACTTATTGGGAGATTATGTAGATCATTTTTTCACCACTTTTTATGTTTCTATATTTCCAAAGGCACTATAATAGTATGGTCATTGCGAATCTATTTGTATAATGTTTTAAATATTCCAAAAATGTTATGTAATGTTAATGTACGTCAATAATGGGTCATTATAGTTGCTATCAGAGAAAATGATTAGTTAACCATAGTAAACATGGATGATAAATATTTATTTAGATCCCTAGATATATTTATATTGATATTTTTAGGGATGTATCTAAGTATAAGTATAAGGTTTAGTTAATATTTATGAAAATGTCTCAAAATTTTTATAAAGGATAGACTGAGCGGTTTTTTTAGAAATACATCCCTGTTTGGATACTACAAGTTGATGTGGCTCAAGAACTGATGTACTTAGGGGTAAAAACAATAAAAAGATGTCATGGGTCGGACTCAGGGTAATCAAGTACACAAAAATGGTATTTGATGCACACCTGGTTTGACACTCCTGGGGGATATTTTTTTAAAATTCAAAAACTATTCATGAACCATCATGAAGGATTTAAATTTAATTTGGCTATGAGTAACCTAGGATAAATCTAAGGTGTCATAGATTAAAGAAGGTGTCATAACATATACATCATATAAGCGATTATTCGTCATTATGTGGTTCCTCACTCTAATAACCATTTCTTACTCTATGCTTTTAGTTTTAGTCAATGGTTAGAATCTTAAGTAATTGAGTTAATGGTGATTTCAACAAATAATGTAGTGATTGTCCACCTAAGCAACCAAATGATATGTGATAAGTAATTAAAAGTATCATTCATATACTCAACCAAATTTCTCAATATATGAACCATATTGGATTTCCAAATAATCAAATGAGGGAAAAACATTATATCAAGTCCTTCATGAGAAAACATCTAACTTCTTTTAGTGGGTCTTCTAATCCACTTGTTGCTGAAAAATGGATCAAAACCACTCAAAATATATTTTCCATTATAAAATGTTTATAAAATGATAAAATTATTATGGGTTTTTATCAGTTAGAAGGATAAGTGGATCAGTGTTGGAATATAATCAAGAAAATGAGATAGAAATAAGAAATTTAATGAATGGATCGGGATGAGTTAAAGAACTTATTTTTTAATAAGTAGATTCCTCAGATTCTTCATACGAAGATGAAAAAATAATTCTTATAGCTTAATTAAAAGGAATATGAATATTTTTGTACCTATGAAGAAAATTTTAAAAGGCTTGTGAGGTACTCTTTGGGTATTATCATTCAACTCAAAAGAAAAATTGATCGATTCTCTCATGGTCTGAAACCTATTATTCAAATGGGATTGGTTATAAGAGAATTTATATGCTATGAATAAGTGATTATATGTGATATAAATTTGTAAATGGAGGATGGAGTTATGTATAAATCTCATGGTTTTGAAAAGAAAAAGAAGATTAAATTGAAAGGAAAATCCAACAACCATGGAGAAAATAAAATGAGCCCTTTGTTATGATAAAATTGTAGGAATAAATATAGAGGAAATTGTTTTTAGGGGGACTACTAAAAGTTTTAAGTGTGTAAGGGAAGTTAATAGAGTGGATTAATGTCGGAGTGATGGGAGGAAGCTAGATAATGATGAAAATAATGAGAAATACCCACATAATTCACCTCCTACACTTCAGTGTTTCAATTACATGGAGTTTAGCCATTACGCTAACAGGTGCCCCAATCCAAGGACTAATGTGAATGATAAGACATAAAAACCTTTAAAGTTAAAGGGAAAAGGGAAATATTATGTGATCATAATGGATAAAGGGAACTTAGATAATTAATAAATAATTATCCTTCTCTCCTTAGTTCGGAATTTTATATTTTATTTTTTATGAATAATCCCTATGAAAGTATTATTGTTCATCCTTTGGTGATATTTCATGTGATTACCTTTCCCTAAATGGATTATGGAATAATAAAATCGAATTTTATATTCTATCAGTACAAGTATGGACCCACGTTTCTAATGAAAATGTTTTTGGTTCAAGATAATATATTATTTAAGGAATAAATTGTGATTTTTATTTTGGAAGGGTTATATGGTTAACCATTTATGAAAAGATTAGGTTAAACTTCAAATTACATTTTTGAGATTAAAGTATTATCCCACCACATGAGGAATTATGAATATTGGATAACCTGAGCTAACAATTTTGTGTTTATAGTAACTAAATAGAAATGGGATGACCTATCATGGATCTCATGATCTCTTAGTGCTTTAGGAATGAAAAATTCACCTTCTTTTTTGTGAAAGTGGTGAAGTGTAAATTGGTCAAAACATGGCCAAATGGTGAGATTTTAATTATTAATGGGAATGAATTAAAGTAATTATAACTTCTCATGAAAATTATTTAACCTTAGGGAAAGTACCTTTAAATAAAAAAGGTTATCCTAGTACCTTCTTTTCTGATGAATCAAATGGTTCTTTATATGATATTAGATTTATGGCTTTGTGATTGTTAACTTTTTTCTAACCTTGTTCTCTATCACTCTCAATTAGAACTTTATGGTGTGATTTCTTTTCCATGTCCAAGTTTTCACTTCCCATCTATTTTCTTATATGTGGGAATCTCATTTTGAGTAACTTTGGGTAACCATTATGGTTCCAAATTTCCCTCTTTGAGAAAATTTTTAGTATTCATTTTTACGATGTCAGTTTCTCTGAATGAAACTTTTTAAGTATTAAACCTTTGATAACCTAGATGAATTTTGAGGGTGAAATTAATTTAATGGGGGGTATAATGTAACATCCTAATATTTTGTGAAATATTTTTTTGAATTAATTTAATCTTTTTTATATTTTTTTTCATTTCACACAACACGGAAAATAGTTTTTCTTAAATAACTCTGTTTATATTTCATTATACACAACACAAAGTTATCATGCACTACACATGACATAAATTTAAACATAATATACAAGGAACACTGAGGTTAGTATACATTATATGAAATATGGACTTTCCTTGATGTATTGCATAAAATGCAAGACCAAGTGTTACCAAACTATAATATATTATTAAAAATATTATTATTTAATATAATAAGATATAACCTAGGTGTTAAATTAGTGGTTATGAATATTATTAAAAAATTTAAGAAAATATATGTTAAAAAATATATAATATGAATTCATAGGTTACCAATTAATTTCAAATTAACATGAAAACCAATTGAATATAACAGGAAATACTATTATTTTTATGGTCACAAAGCTGTTTTACCCTAAGAAATTAAATTAATTATAATTAATGAGTAATATTAATGTAATATATATTATAAATTAAATAAAATATTTTTTATATTTATATAATATATTTCATAGACATAATATACGAAGAAACCCAATTTTATGCTTAAAACTTATATTTTAATAATGGCAGTTTTACCGCCTTTTAATGGAGAACCCATTTTAAATATAAATTTTGGAACTTTTATAGATTTAATATGTCAAAATAAACTTTATATTTAAAATATAAACATAAAAATTAGGTCAGGATATTTTTTTTGGTATTTTTCTGTAAGGTTTCATTTTTTAATGAATAGTTAAAAATACTGAATTTTAATTAAAAGTTTTTTTTAATATAATTAATTTATAAGGTTAAATTATATTATAAATTGATTTAAAATTTTTATCAATTAATCCAATTTTGGTCATTGGATCCAATTTCACATTGAAATTGGATATAAAAACTTAGCAAACTTTTGATCATTTTTTTAAATTAAAAACCTCCAATGTCATCCTATTAGTGGGATTAATTTTAAATTAATTTATGCCACTTATATTATTTTAATTTTCAAATATAGATTCCAATTTTTGAATCATAAATATTTATAATGTATAATAATTTCAACTTAGATTTTTACCAAGATTATTAATTAATGTAATTAAAATTAATTACATATATTAAGGTAGAATTAAGCATAACTAAGGACTAACCCTTGAATTTAAGACCCAAAATGACTTATAAACTTATAAAATAACTATTTCTGACCATATTTAGACCCTATCATCCATTGGATCAAATTTTTTCTATTATTGTATCAACTTTACATGTGAAAAATGTGTATGGAATTCTATTGTCAAAATATTACAAGAGTGTCACTCCTCCTCCACTATAAAAAGGAATCCTCTCCTCCCACTTCCTCACACATCTCAAGCCCCTTGACTCACAAAAAAATATAATAAAATAAGTTTTAAACATCCCTACCTTACTTATATAAGCCTACAATTTGGAAAAAATCAATCCAAGGAATCCTTTTGGCACAAACCAAAAGTAGTTACCCGATTAAGAGGAAATGTCTTCTCTCAAACTCATTTCTTTTATTTTCTTTCTACCCCATACACTCTCATTATCCCATGATTGTATATAAAAAATAGTATATTAAATATTCTAGTATTTTTTGTGGGTACGGTGAACCACTACCTCACAAAATGATGATTGTTCATTTTTCTTTACCACCTCTCATGGTGGAAATTATGATGGAAAATATGTTTATATATTTTATATATTATATTTTTTATGTCTTTAATCTTCTGAAATCCTTTTACCACATATATCTTTATACTTTACATTTGATGTAAATATGATAATTTGGTTTGAGGAAGCGTGGACTATCGCCCCTCAAATTGATGTGATTCATTCACACACTAGATGGAATGCATTAAGGATGGGTTTAGTGAAATTATATTATATTTATGATATAATAATTCAACTGGAATAATGATATATATATATACATATATAAACACTTATTTCATTTACCTTCTTTCATTCAATACGACAATAAAAACGGAAACAACATTCATGTGTACGTACGGATTACCGTCTCCATGAACAGTTTACTCGATTTCATAATTATATATTCTATAGATTATTATAATAAAAATATACTGAATATACATGAAATTTATATCATTATCTACAATCTTTAAATCATGATATAAGTATAAGTACCAAATATATAACAAATTAATACACATGCGAAGAATAAAGCGAATATTATCCAAAGTGAAACCTTAACATATGATAGTTAAAAAGTGGGTAATATAAGGTTATAATAAAACCATATATGGTATTATATTTAATAATTTTTTTATTTAAAATATTTATAATAAATTTATATTTATTATACAAGTGGTTTGAAAGAGTATGATGAGAGTCAAGACATATGGTAAGGGAATTTAATCTCACATTTTATTTCTGTGAGATACATACTTTATTCACAACCCATTACTTTTGTGTGGTGTGTATACTTACCATGGATGTATTATATGATTATTATAATTAAAATTATGTATATTTACATATCTATTTTATGATATTTCTATCATGTGATTTATGTTTCAAAAGTTACCAAACCGGTAAAGTAATTTTGTCTCAATTTGCCTTCTTTGAGACACATGTCATGTTATGCACCTATATTTTTCAATGAGGTGTACATACTAACATTGAAATTTTATAACATGAATATATTTATTTTCATGATATTTTAAGATTTATGTAATTCCATTTTATTACTTTGGGAGTATGGTTCAAATTTACCAAGTGGTAAGAGTTTATTGAAACAATCTCATTGCTTTTTGAGATTGTTTACATTTACACTTCCTTTGATGAAATCCTATGATATATCTCTTAAGAAATATAATGAATTTTCTTATACTATTTTTATTCATGATACATTCATGTATTGGTTCTAGTTTTTCACTCTTTAGTACATAATATTGTTAATAAAATATTTTTAATAAATCTTGACTTTACCCTCACTTCGATCAGAAATTGGTGTTCCTACTAAACCATGTTTTCTTAAAAGGGTTTCCTAGAATATTATACCAATATCATATGATAATTAAAATAAAATTTTACCCTTTTTTTATTTTACCAATGTTTTCAAATTAATCTTATTGTCCCTTTCCAAATGATTCATTTTTCTAAAATTCTTATCGTGCAAAAGGAATGTTATTTTTACCCCGTACGACATGAATAGATTTACCCACCATAAATTATTTGAAGATTTATTTTCATTTTTAAAAGGTTAATTTTTAATAAATTTTTAAAAATATATTTTCAAAGAAATGGTTTTCAAAATATTTTCAAGATTCTTTTATAAGTTTTCAAGGAAAATTGTTTTCAAAACATTTTCAAGCTCTCTTTATATGTTTTCAAAGAAATTTTTTTTCAAAGATTTCATTATAAGATTTAAAATTTATTTTCAATAAAAAGGTTTTAATTTTTTTAGGTTTTAAAGAGACTTTTTCAAAGAAGGAATGATATTTTCCTAAAGAATTATTTTCAAAATATATTTCCAAGTTATTTTCCATATAAGATGACATATATTGTTGTTACCCATTCCCATATAAGAAATGATCTAAAATTTCCATTAATTTTCCTTCTTGAATGGTTTATGTTTTGATGTAATGATTCTTATGACACTCATTTCTCTTACACAAGTTATATTCTTTTGAAAATCGATTCTTTTCATGGGTTATGCTTTTGATTAAATGATTATGAAACCTATATTTTCCCATAAGATAAGATATAATTACATGTTTATAACACCAATTTTATTTCATGGGTTATGATATAACTGTTTATGATTTTGTGGAACATGTATGTATGATTTCATTATGTTATTGGTGGGACCTATATCTCCCTCTAATGAATTAGGTGATGATAAATGTTTTATGATCTCAAAGAGTACAAGGAGGGAATCCCAAGTCTAAAATAAGAGGATACAAGAAAGGATATACCATGCTCAAAATAGGAGGGTATACGAGAGGACAACCCAAGACTGAAATAAAAGGGTACATGTGAGGGAATCCCAATCCCAAAGTAGGTACACTGGTGATTAACCCAAGCCTAACATGTTATAAATTCCTTGGTAGTATTCCTTAACATAGGGTTTTTATATGCTTATGTGTCTAACAAAATTCAATGTTCTATTCCTATGTTATGATTTCATGGATTGTGTTGTTTATTTCATTATGATTTATGACTTTTGAACTACCAATATTTATTCGATGATAAATGTTTATGATATTTGATATACTGGGTATAATCTTATATTTTCATGATCATGTTCTCATACCATTATTCTCATGATTATACTTATTTATCTTTTTTGTTTATCCTTACTAAGAACCTGAGATCATCCATTTTTATGTTTCATTCCCCCATGTTATGAAGATATGTATTATGTTATATGTGTCTAAGAAGGGTGCTAGTCAAGAAGAACCTAGTGGGAGATTATGTAGCTCATTTATGTGCCAATTTTTATGTTTCCTTGTTTACAAAGGTACTAGACTTGTATGGTCTTTGGGAATATGTTTTTATAATGTTTTAAGTGTTCCATAAATGTTATGTAATGTTAATGTATGTCAAGAATGGGTTGTTGCAGTGATTATGGTAGTTTATTGATTGTTTCAGGTTTTGGTGGTAGAGGTAGCAGGATGTGAGTCAATGCTTAGGTTGGGTCTTGTGTGGCTTACTATATGGTTGTATTTTCTTGTTATTTCATACAAACTACCACCTGATTTAGATAACGTGACTGACACCCATATAAGACATTGGTTTCCGGTGTTTTCCCCAACACCCAAGGTGAAGATAGAATAGACAATTGACTACTCCCTCTTCCTCACCCTTCCTTCAAATGCAGTATGAGATACGGTGTCTTAAGGTAGGTATGTACATATGATTCATAATGGCTTAATGTTATAGTGTATATAAACTATTTGAATTATTTATGTATGTTGTGATGTGGATATATGGAGGTGTCATTCTTACAAGTATGGCGCATGATTTTGAGGTCATTCATGTTCATATTACCCTACTATAGTGAGAAAGTGATGTATAATAGTGATGTGGTGATGTGGCATGTGGTTTTGGTATATGAGGTAGCATGTGTTTATGTGGATATGTAAGGGATTAAAGCACATGAAATAAGAGAGGTGTGATAGTGAAAAGATAAGTGGGTAAGTGGTTATGGGGGACCTTCTTGATATATATTCTTTTGTTATTATGTTATTATTTTTGGATGTCTTATTGGGTTAGTGATCCTTAGTGAGGATGGGTGGTAGATGTCCTTATATAGGTTTCATGTTGGTTCTATTGTTTATTCACTGAGGTATTGGTATGCTTCGTCAGAATTTATATATATGTGTGTGTGTGTGTGTGTGTGTTTATAGGTTTAAAAGAGGGATTTGGTAACCAAGTTGGACAATAATAGCTTTTGGTACTCATTGTAGGTTGTTGATTCATGTCCATAGGAGTTGAATTAGTGTTTCAGAGTTTTATTTTGTATGAAATTACATTCATTATAGGATATTATTTTTTATTTATATTATATGGATTTTATTGGCGGTTTTTTTATTTCCATGGGATTTATGAGGGTAATTTTTCGTATTTATGTGATTTTATACCCTTGGTTCTAATTATCAACCTATTTAATATTTGAAGTGGGTACTTGGGGTCAATCTTGTCTTCACTATAAACCTAAGAGGGGTTTATGGTGAGGGTGATTCCTAAAAAAGTGGTTTCAGAGAATTGAATGAGAGTTAGAATGAAGTTTGAAGTTAGGAATTTGTGAGGCTTGCATGAGTTTGGTAAGATAATGGTATTTATCTATCTTAGTGTGTGGTGTAGTAAGAGAGACCAGCTAGGAAATAGTAATACAAGGCCCCCTATGATCTGATGCAAGGACCTTAAGATTACTGAAAAATCTAAACGAGATGATTTGGTTATCGAGTAGAAACCTAAGTGCAGTATATACATCATGTTGTTTACTACTTTTATTGAATTTGGGTGATTTTAAGGAAATTAAAATGAATCCAAGTTAAAATTATCTTAAGTAAAATTCTATGCTTTTGGTATTAATATTTCCCCTATTTTGTATAGAGATGGGTAATAGAAATCACCTGCATGTGATTCAGATTGGAAAGGTTCAACAGGTTTCTCCATTTGACCATGGAAGGGTTGACCCTAAGGATAAGTATGAGTCATGGAGGAATAAATTGCACGAGTTCCAATGTCAGAGCTTAGATATGTATGATGGGACTATTTTTGACTAGGATACATAGAATTTGTTGGAGGAGAAAAAATTGCCTTCAGTTTGATTCATGAAAAGGAGTAATGGATCTTGTTGGTCTTCAGTCAGTTGAAAAGAGCTATGTGTCAGTAGTGGTTTTTTCTTCTAAGTGATAATGAGAAGTCAAAGGTATTGTGGGGTGATTTTTGGAAGTAGTTTCAGGTCAAATTTCTTTCTTCGATGATGAAAGTGTCCAAGAGACATGATTTACTCACCCTTCAGCAAGGGATATTGAGCATGTGAGAGATTATGATTCGGTTCAAGGACCTCCTTAATTATGAAATTGATCTACCTCTTAATGAGGAGGCCATGGATATAATTTCTAGGAGGTTTTGAATCAGGTCACCTTGTTCACCATGCCAACATATCTTCAATTGTTTTATAAGGTCATAGTGTTCTATAAGATAGACATGTGGAATAAATCATCAAAATAAGGGATTCATTAGAACTTCCCTCATATAAAAATTTTAGATGGAGGATCTTGTAGGTCAAGGTATTCTAGATTTTTTCTGGTAAAGAGTCGAACCCAACCTTCTCATTTTTTTAAAGAATAAAGTTTTCAAGTTTCTTCTAGGAGTTATAGAATAGTGTTCATTGCTAGTAGAGGTGATTAAAATCTATGATTCTAATTCTTGTATATTCTTGGTGGTTGGAATATCATAGGTGTTTAGTTCCCAATATAGCCTCAACTGTAGTTACTTCTATAAACTTATTACCAATAGGTCCAGCAATCTTATGGTCAATAGATGGAAGATGAAATAGGAGGAGGGTATCCCCATAATGTATCACATCATCAGAAACATAGGGCTAAGAATAATAATGGATGAGGTCATCACCAAGTCATTTGAGGTATAGGAGCATGGAACAATCAGTTTCATGCCCTAAATCTTCCATCATCAGAAGGGATAGATATCATTAGAGGTATGGTTTATTTATCAACCACCTTTTCTTATTATTTGTTTGATTCAAGAGTCTCAAACTCATTTATTGTTCCTACCTTACTTATTCTAAGCTCTAGAGCCTAAAGTATAGTAGTTTTTAGTGCTGAATATGCCAATTGGAGTTCAGTCTAGTCTAATTGATGTGTGTTGGGGTTGTGAACTGGTGATGTGGTACAATTAGTTGATGAGGGACTTATTTTTGTTGCAGATAAAACCATATGATGTCATTCTTAACATGAATTGGTTTTATTATGTGAATGTTTTTATGGATTTATTTTGGAGGGAAAAATTATTTAATGTGGAAGGTGAACATGTGGTGTTTTTAAGTGAAAATAATCAGATGGGTCATGGGTGTTTGGATACCTTCTCTTCTCAGTTAGTGGGGTTGAAATTGTGCTTAGTGGAATCCTAGGAAATTTTGTTTCCTATATTAGTTGAGTAATTTTATAATTTATTTCTATAATAGGTTATATATGTATCCCCTCAATGTGATATCAAGTTCAGCATAGAGTTACAAATCAATGTCTCTCTAATTTTGATGGATCCTTCACACTCTATGTTGAAGGGGTTATAGATTCAGATTGATTATGTGATATAGAAGGGTTTTATCTAACATAGAATGTGTCCTTAGGGTTATATAGTGTTGTTCATGAATAAGTAAAAAGGTTTTATAAGGTTATTCATAGTCTTCCAGAGATTAAACTTGGTGGTGGTAAATAGATATTTTCCTCTCCCAAAGATGCATGATTTTTTCAATCAATTAAAGGGTGTCATTTGGTTTTTGAAGTTAGATCTATTGTATGGATATCATCAAATGAGTGAAAGATGAAATTATATAGCATAATATTTTCCAATGTTTTTATAGGCACTTTGAGTTTGTGTTTATAGATTTTGGTGTCAAATTCCCCCTTCAGGTTTCATGGGACTCATGAACTCCATGTTTCAGGATTTTCTGGATCAGTTCATCATAGTGGTTGATGCATAATAATTTTTTTGATGGTTCACTAGCATAATTTAGAAATTTATAAGGAACTAGGGATATAGAATAATGGGACTAACCTCAAGGATTGTTCTTAGAGGAGACATGGTGTTCAATCACGTTGTTCTATTCATTTACTATTATTTTATATTTTTTGAATATTAATTGTTTTTTTATTTAAAAAAATTGAAAGCAATAGAAAATAATGTCAATGAAGATTTGGAATTTGTAAAAAAGAAAAATAGTAAAAGTGATGCAATGTAGTTGATTGAATGTAAGTGGTGGAAGAAATTTAATTTAGTAAAAGAAATATAATTCTATTGAGTTCCATTATAAAATGAATTTATTGTTGTTCATGAATTAATTATCATTCTTTTAAACATAAAAAATCAATAAGATAGTGTACTGTATCATTTTACTTGACCTAATCCACCCTTAAAATGGTTACCTCCCATTACTAATATGATTCCCAGTTTTAATTGGTGTCTTCCAATAAGTTCCATGATGTCACGAACCACCTTCTTCAAGATGAAGGGAGGGATGGAAAAGTGCCATGCCCTTCCTTCCTCAAGATAAAGGAGATATAATGACCCCACAAGTTCCACCTTCAGTAGGCCCTAGAGTGGAGACTAGAAATAAGGGTATATAATATCACATAATATAGAATGTATTACCCTTTTTATAGAACAATATTGGAAGATAAGATGGTGTATCCTAACAAACTTCAAATACTAAAAGTAAAAGTAAAGCCAAAATCCATTCCCACATGCATGTTAAAAAGGTAAATATGATATAAGGTACAGTAAAAATCCCAAGTAAAGTACCAAAAGGAAAGAGACTAAGTAACAACAACAACTAATCCCAATGCCCGAGCTATTAAAGTCTAGCACGGTCCTCAATGTACTCCTGGAAACCTGAAAATAGTTGTATATGAGTTGGGTGAGTATACAAGTATACCCAGTAGGAAAACTAAAGAAACTCGTGCAAAAGTGAGGGAACATACTAACATCTCTATGAGAAAATGGTAGAACCTCGTATCACCTATCAAGGAATACTAACCATCCCAGCCTCACCAAGACACACTCACCAAATAATGCAAGTCAAGTAAAGTAGTAGTATAAGCACATCAATATTTGGGTACACCACACCACTTTCACATTGGTTAACTGCTCATCCCTAATGGATAACAGATTGATGATACCACTCTTCCCACACACATTCCCGCTACGACAACCCGCCCACACACACCTGTGCCTCAAACCACTGACAATCTCACCCACAGACACCTGGGCCATAACAACCATGCCTCTTGCCCAAAGACACATGGGACAAATTCCGAAGACACTTGGGAAAGCAATATTGGCCCGTAAACTCCCAGGCCTCTCATCCACAAAAAAACCTTTCCTAAAGGATCTTGGGCTATGGTAAGCCTCAATCCATTACATCCTACCTGGATAGGCTCAAGCGGTAAGAACCTAGAAGAGGGTGTGAGGAATAAATTCAGTAACTAGTCATCCATCCTCCCTCGAGGATGTTGGGAAAGACACACTCCCCCATGAGATGGAGGTGTTTGAACATAGTTCTCAACAAGGGTTGGGTGTATGTAGAAATCACAAGAAACTACAATTTATATATATAATGGTAAGAAAACACTCATCCCAACCTACAGGTTGAAAACAACCAAACAAACGATCCCACCAGTACTAATTTTGCTACTACCCCTATATGCATAACCACACAACACCCACTACCAAGCATAATCCCAAACCCTTTTAATTTATCCAATTTTCATTTATTTATTTAAGGGGGGATTCACCTTAATTTATTCCAGTACTACCAGAAAACTATTAACCATAACCATACCAAAAAAATAACAAAACCAGATTTAAAGTCCCACTATATACAAGTTCGTAACTGCACCACAGTCCCAATGCCCAATGTTGTTCTATGACTATGACACAAACAAATGAATTTCAACTACCTAAAAGTCCATCCATTACACAGTCAATCAGTATCTCAAACTGGGATACCAACACACCCCTTGTACTACCCCACACACAAATCCCACAACAACTACTATTAACCCACGACCCCGCTATACACACATACCACACCCATCTCACAGAACCAAATCCTCTATCCAACCTTGTACCCACAACTATGCTCCCAACAACAGCACGACACAACTCACAGAATTCACAAAACTCAACTAAAAACAACACTCAGCCACACCTATCTACAGGATTCATGTATATATTCATATTTAACCAGAAGAGGTTATTTAATTCCAATTAATTATAACTGGGGTGATCACATGAGGGTTTTCATCCTAGGGCATCCATTCAATTAACCAAGTGTACATGTTTAAGAAGTTTTCTTGTTATGGATGATTATCAAACATCATAACAAAACAAATGGGGCACCACCAATGTGAAAGAAAATTCCACCAATGGCCATGATTTTTAGAATACACACATCCACCATCAATCCATAAAAAATATAACAAAAAAATAAAGAAGGTGATCAAACATCAATCCACTCTCAGCCCATTATTTCATTACCCCATAATCCTTATTATTTATTTATTGCTTTAATAAAGTATTCACCCATTATTATAAAGGAATAATTAGTACACACACCCCTCATGATTCACAATTAAAGAGATACAGAAGTAATCCCTACCAGATGATCAAAGGATTGAAGTTCCTCCTTACACCAATAATAGGGGATCGTGCGAGCAGGAGGGAAGAACTCCAAGGAAACTGATCAAGAGGAGCTCAAGCACCAGAACACAACTCCTCTATGGAGGAAGGCTCTAGGTGCACCAAGGGGAAATGAAAAAACACACATGTAAGAGAAGATCTTGTCCTTGAAGAGTCAGATCATATTTTAAAGGAAGAACGGTTTCTAGAAGTCATTAATCATGGAATGGTGGTCAAGATCACACGGTTTGAGTATCTCAAAGCCTCCAAAACGTTATTAAGTTAAATATATATTTAATATCTTTTAAACAACTCTTAAAAACACCCAAACAAGGCTTTAAACATGGTTTACGTCAAATAAGATGTAAGAGGGGCGAAATTGGAAAACTGGGAAAAATTGCAAATGAGTCACTGATGGGAGAGTCACCAATACAGAGCCACCAATGGGTGAGTTACCAACATGAACTACCAAAACTAATCCACTGACCCCAACACACTAATGAAAATAACTACTGATTCTATGACTCACCGACACAATGACCTACCGACACCACGATCTACCAACACCCCTAACTCACTGACGCTGACACCCCTGACTCACTGATGCTGACACCCCTGACTCACCGATGTCGATGCCCTTAACTCACTGATGTCAATGCACTTATATTTTGACATACTGATATGTTGATGCACTAACATGATTATGCACCAAAATTCCAACTCACTGACATGCTGACACACTGAGATGCTAGTGCTGACCCCCTAAGTTACCGATATAAAACTGGAAATTTGGAAAACTTTTAAAATGAGCCACCATTACCTCCAAAAACTCCTAAAACAATGGATTTCTAAAAAGGACTAGTCTGGGGAAATCTAGGTTATTACATCAGATATCTCTCAAACTATTCTCATCCTTAATAATTTCAAAACTAACCCAGAATAAAGAGGGTCCTAATAAAAAGACCTTAAGATACCTCTTAGTAGAAAACAACCTTGTGTTGTTCTAAAGATGGAGTGAAAAAATCGACATCCCAAAAAATCTCCTTGTCATCTATCTCCTAAAAATATGTGTAGACACTAAGGCCCCACTTCCCCAAACAAAAACACAAACACAAAAGGTCATGTTATCCAGACACATGGATTGGTGGGCTCCTTCCTCCATGTCAAGATACTATCTGATTTGGGTGGCACTGACTCACCTGCACAGGTTTAATCACATCCACATTAATGCATCTTGATTAGAGATTATGTCCTCCCCTCCCCATATTCAAGTATTTTCACATGACTTTAGAGAACATAAAAGTAACTAATCTAATAATTAACAAGGTCAAGAATTGCATTATAAAAAGAAGCACACAAGTAAAACATAGAAACAAAACATAGCAAAGATCTGGGTACTAGGCACGCATATATTCTTCTCGCTCCCAAGTACTCTCATTGAGGCCACCATGCCTCCATAACACATGAAACAATGGAATGGTTTGTCCACGAAGCATCTTCTCCATATGATCCATGATTATTGCCAGTCTCTCTATGAGTGTTGTGTTGTCCCCGACATCCAACTCTCCAAAATCTAGGATGTGGGAGTCATCATGTAGATATCAATGGAGATGAGAGAGATAGAAGAATTCATGGATTATATTCAACCGTGGTGGAAATACCATCTGATATGCTACCTTTCCAACCCATCCCAACACCTCGAAAGGTCCGATGAATCTAGGATAAAGCTTTCTTCCTCCGCCAAACCTCCAATATTCGTGCTGAGGGGAGACCTTTAAGAAGACTTGGTCCCTAACCTCTAACTCCAAGGGCCTCCTCCTATGATCAGCATAGGACTTATTCCAGTCCCAAGCTACCTTTATTCTCCCAAGAACAAGCTGAACCTTCTCTATTTTTCTTTTCACTACCTCTGATCCAAGAAGGGTGGCTTCCCCTACCTCTATCCAGCATATGGGTGAATGACACAATCTTCTGTACAAAGCCTTTAATGTCATCATTCCAATGGTAGAGTAATATCTATTATTGTAGGAATACTCTACCATGGAAAATTTTCATACCCATGATCCTCCAAAGTCTAGAACACATGATCGTAGCATATCCTCCAATGTCTAGACGGTCCTCTCTGTCTGCCCATCCATCTAAGGGTAGATAGAAGTGCTAAGGAGTAACTGGGTGCTAAAGGCATGCTGCAATCCCCTCCAGATTCGTGATGTAAAACATGTATCTCGATCCAACAAAATGGACCTTGGAACTCCATGAAATCACACCACCTCATCCACATACCTCTGCACTAAGGCATCCACTACGCTCAACTCCATGATTACTAAGAAGTGATCCAATTCTGTCAATTGATCCACCACTACCCAAAGAGCATCACATAATCCCTTAGTCCTAGGTAATCCTGGGATGAAATCCATCGAGATTTCATCCCACTTCAACTTGGAAACATCTAAGGGCTGCAATAGACCCCCTGGAACACGGTGCTCAATCTTCACCTACTAACACACTAGGCACTTTTCCACAAACTCCACCACTGACCACTTTATCTTAGACCACAAAAATTGTTCCCTAAAGCCTCGATACATCTTGTAAACTCCTAGGTGTTATTCCAGGGGTGATCTATGAATCTCACAGAGAATTCCCTCATGCATTTATATTGGGACAAACAGCTTCCCATGGAACATAATCCAATTATGGCTATCCTCGGACCATCCTTCTAGAACATTACCCGGAAAATGTGGACACACATCACTTTAGTCTCTAGTCCTCCCCACTTACACACTTCTTCCTTCCGCATTAAGGAATTCAACACTGTCATTTGAAATAGGTAGACTCTACCACTGTCCTCCCCAGCATCTAGGTGAAAAATGGACAACTCCTCCATTTCCTTCCAAAAATTCATGGATTCTTGAACAAACTTCTTTTGTGACTTCCTACTCAAGGAATCAACCACCATTTCCCCCTTTCCTAGGGTGTAAGATATTTCAAAGTTGTAATGTTGTAGGAACTCCATCCACCTTCACTGCCACAAGTTCAGGTCTCTTTGGTAAAAGATATACCCCAAGATATTATGATTCGTGAAGACCATAATGTGCTTCTTGATGAGGTAATTCCACCACAAATTCAGCATGAACATGACCACTAGAATCTCTAGATCATGGGTGAAATAGTTACATTTTTGATGACATAATTTCTTAGACCCAAAAGAGATTACTCCTCATTGTTGCATTATCACACATCCCAAGACTAGGCCAAAAGCATCATATAACACCTCGAACATCACCCCTTCCTCCAGAAACCTAAGCACTAGGGAACTGACTAGCTTCCCCTTTAGATAGATGAAAGTTGTCTGACACTACTCACTCCACATGAAGGCCTAGTCTTTTCTGGAAAAAGATGTCGATGGAGCTATAACTTGAGAGAAGTCAAGTACGAACGTCTGATAATACCCTCTGGACCCAAGAAGCTACGAAACTCTGCCACATTCTTGGGTGCTACCCAAGAAACAACTTCTTCGAACTTTGATGGGTCCACTATTGTCCCTTGTTAAGACACCATATGTCCAAGGAAGTGAACATCTTTTGTATAGAACTTGCACTTGGAAAACTTTTTATAGAGATGGTGGTTTCAAAGGACCTCCAAGATAGTCTTTAGAATCCCAACATGCTCCTATTATGACCTTGAGTATACCAAGATGTTGTAGATGAACAAGAAGACAAATCTGTCTAGGAACTCACAAAAAACAGATTTCATGAGCCCCATGAACAAAGCTGGAACATTTGTAATGTCGAATGGCATGACCACAAAATCAAAGTACCCACACCTACACCTGAAAGTAGTCTTTGGGATTTCACCTTCCTTCACCCTCAACTAGTGATATACAGACCATAGATTGACCTTAGAGAACCAACTTTATCCCTTCAACTGGTTGAAAATGTCATCGATCCTTGGAAGGGGGTAATGGTTCTTGACCGTCGCCTAATTCAGTCTCCAATAGTCTATGCACAGTCTTAGACCACCGTATGCCTTCTTCACGAACAAGACTAGAGCACCCCATGATGACACACTTGGCTGGATAATACCCTTCTTCATCAGGTCATTGACCTGAATCCCCAAATCCCAGAACTCAGAAGGTGTCATCTGATAGGGATCCATCAAAATTAGAAGGGTACCAGGTTGAAAATTCTATCCCGAACTCAAAGTCATGTCGAGGGGTTAGAGTCGCAACCTCTTTAGCGAAGACATCTAGGAACTCACTGACAACCCATAGAGATTCCACCATCTATATATTTTCTGACTTAACTGACATTTATGCTTACAAAGAAAGAAGAGGCTCTATACGCTGGCTACCCTCCTAACAACTCTGTTCGCTGACGAAATTTATGCATTGGCCGCCCATATCTGAGAACACGAACCTTCTCTGGAAGCAGTCGATAACATCATGAAAAGAAAACAACTAGTTGATGACTAGGATGGAATCATATGGTTTCATCTGTAGTAGAAGATGATCCCCACTGGATTGATGTAACCCCAACATCAGTCTACATCCTCGACAAACATCAAACAAACTTTTCTGACCTCCAACTAGTATACTCAATACCAGGGGCATGTGAAGTCTCTCTATGCTTAGTCCCAGAGCATGGTCTAGACTAGGTGAAACAAAAGAGTGTGAGGCTCCTGAATAAAACAAAGCACAGGAAAGAGTAATAAACAGGCTGATCGTACCTCAAACAACTAATGGCCCTACTAAAACTATTACCACTACGGCATGCAACTGCGCATGCCCAGATCTTATAGCTCTCTGCTGTCAACCACCTCCTCGACCATGCCCTAGTCAAGGTACCTGATAAGCACCACAAGGTCAACCTCTCCCAACACCGTCTACCCTCAGTAGAGCGGGATCTCACTACTCCTACTGCTGGAAGGGCTTGACCAGCAGTTGTTGCTGATGTCGTAGATGTTGAACCTTCCCATCCCCCACTATACGACACCCGAACTAGGCACTAGTTTTGAATATTCCAGCAACCTCCAAAAAAAATAACCTTGGTCCCAAGCCCATGGAGAAAGTCTTAGGACCAGGATATCAAAACTGAAACGACTGGGGCCTAATCTCTACTAGCCGAAACCTAGAAGGCCCTAACGTTGAAGACCTGTTACTAATGGATTTCCCCTTTGAAGAACTCGGTTGGATCCTCTCTCACGGTACACTTCTTAGAGAATTAATCCTTTCCACTATCATGACCTTATTTGGAACCTCTAAGTATGTTGGTAGAGTGAAAGGAGTAATAACACACTGAAGAGAAGGTCAGAGTGCCTCCTCTAAGCATCTCACTCCGGAATCCAAATTTGGGAAGAGATCTGATGAGAATCATAATAGATCCTTGAACTTCATCCCCAGTTCCCTAACCGACATACTACCTTGCTAGAGGGAGAGTATCTCCCACCTCTTCTAGGACTTCATTGTTGAATAAAGGAATTCCGCCTATAACTCATTCTCAATGTCATCCCACAAAACATCAATCTCCTTCCTCTCCCTGAGGTAAAACGTCCACCGCTGATGTTCTGATCATCACATATAGCTCACTACCAAAGGAAACCAATACTCTATCAAAGCTCGGATCAAGATAAAAGTGATCACCAACTCCTCGATCCAACTCTCCATCTCCATGTCTGAGATGCTGCCCTCATACTACCCCAGAGTCTTCCACAGGAAGGCATGAAGCATCTTCTACCACTGGTCATCTTTCTCATCTTTATTGGACCTCTGATGATCAACCGGGACAACCTTTCGGGCCTCAACTGCTCGTACTACATGTGGAAAATGTTCGGGTGCCACAATTGAAAGGTAAAAACAGAATTTCTAAGTTTAGGTAGTGTGGAGATTTTATTTTAGATTCGTTTTAACTATTCATTTATTTTAAATTCTCAAAATAGCTAAGGCGCACAAGAAAAAAAGTTTTTATGATTCATGTACCTTTCCTACGGTCTCTACCCTACAATTGGTGTAGCCTCACTTGGTCGTTAAGTAGATCTAGGGTCCTTGCATTGGATCATAGGGTTCCCTAAAATCCCATGTCCTAGCCGGTCTTCCCTGGCCCATCTCACTCACCAAGATTTTCTAACATCATTTCCCTATTGTCCTATAAAATCCTCATTGTACCTAACTCTAAATCCATCCTATATCTCAAACCTTCCTCTGATACCATTTTTCTATGACCCACCTTCTTCAATATGAGGGGAGGTGTGACAAAGTGCCCCAGCCTTCCTTCCTCAAGATGAAGGAGAGATCATTACCCCTAAGTCCCACCTTCAGTAGGACCTGGAGTGGCAACTAGTACCAAGGGTAAAGAATATCACATAATTTGGAAGGAATTAAATTTTTTATAGAACATGATTAGGAGATAATATGGTGTATCCTAAGTAACTCCAAATACTAAAAGTAAAAGTAAAGCCAAAATCCATTCCCACATGCATTTAAAAAAGGTAAATTTGAGACAGGGTACAAAAAACTCCCAAGTAAAGTACCAAAATGAAAGATACTAAGAAGCAACCAAAATGAAAGATACTAAGAAGCAATAGAAACTAATCCTAACGCCTGAGCTAGTAAAGTCTTGTATGGTCCTCAAAGTCCTCCTGGAAACCTAAAAATAGTTTTATATATGTAGGGTGAGTATATAAGTATACCTATTAGGAAAAATAAATCCACCCATGCACAAGTGAGGGAACATACTAACGTCCCTGTGAGAAAACAGTATAACTTCAGAGAACCTACCAAAGAATACTAACCATACCAGCCTCACCAAGGCATACTCACCAAAAAACACAAGTAAAGTAAAGTAGTAGTATAATCACATCAATATTTGGGTACCCACACCACTTTCCCACTGGTTAACTACTCATCCCAAACGAATAATGTATTAACACTACCACTCTTCCCACAGGTAGTCCCACTACCACAACCTGCACGCACACATCTGGGCCTCAATCAACACACAATCCGTCCCACAGACACTTGGGCCACAACAACCATGCCTCTTGCCTGAAGACACCTAGGACTCATCCCAAAGACACTTGGGAAAACAATCATGACCTTTAAACACCTAGGCTTATCATCCCCAACAAACCCTTGCTCGAAGGATCTTGAGCTATGGTAAGCCTCAAGCCATTACAGTCTACCCGGATATTCTTGAGCAGTAAGAACCTAGAAGAGGGTTCCAGGAAGAAATTTAGCAACCATTCATCCATCCTCCCACTGAGATGTTGGGAAAGACATCCTTCCCCATGAGATGGAGGTGTTTAGCACATAGTGATCAACAGGGGTGGGGTGCATATATAAATCACAAGACACTATAATTTATATATGCATAGGTAAGAAAACACTTAGCCCAACCTATGGGTTTTAAAAAACCAAACAAACAATCCCACTGGTTCCACTTTTGTTGTTACCCCTATATACATAACCACACAACACCCACTGCCAATCATGATCCCAACCCCTTTTAATTTAACCACTTTAAATTTATTTATTTAAGGGGGGATTCACCTTAATTTATTCCAGTACTACCAGGAAACTACCAACCATAACCATACCAAAACAAAAACAAAACCAGATTTACATTCCCACTGCATACAAGTTCATAACCACACTGCAATCCCATTGCCCAATGTTGTTTGATGGACATGAAACAACAAAAGGAAGTTTAGTTTCTTATAAGTCCATCCATTCCACAATTAATTAGTCTCTCAAACTGGGATACCAACACACCCCATGTACTGCCCCACACACAAAGCCCACAACAACTACTATTAACCCCCAACCCTACTGTACACACATACCACACCCTTCTCATGGAAACAACTACTCTTTCCAACCTTGTACCCACAACTGTGCTCCCAACAACAACACCACACAACTCACATATATCACAAAACTCAATAGAACATAGAACTCAACCGCACCTATCAAGAGGATGTGTATATATATTCATATTTAACCATCAAAGGTTATTTAATTCCACTTAATTATAAATAGGGTTATCACACAAGGGTTTTCATCCTGGGGAATCCATTTCAATTAACCAAGTGTACATGTTTAAGTAGTTTTTATGTTATGTTCGATTATCAAACGTCACAACAAAACAAACAGAACACCACCAGTGTGCAAGAAAAGACCACCAATATGAATGATTTTTAGAAGACATAAAAGCACCATCAATCCATAAAGAAACAAAGATAACAAAAAATAAAACACGCAATCAAACATCAATCCACTCTTAGTCCATTATTTCATTACCCCACCATCCTTCTTATTTATTTCTTACTTTAAGAAAGTATTCACCAATTAATCTCAAGGAATCATTATTACACACACCCCAAATGATGCACAATTAAAGAGAGACAGAATGAATCCCTACCAAATGATCAAAGGATCGAAGTTCCTCCTTATGCCAAGAACAGGGGATCACACGAGCAGTAAGGAAGAACTCCAAGGAAACTGAGAAGGAGGGGCTCTAGCATAGGCGTAGGACTTGTCTGGGGAGGAAGGCTCTTAGAACACCAATGGGAAATAGAAAAACACACAAGTAAGGGAAGATCCCATCATTGAATATCCAAATCCTATTTTAAAGGAAGAACAGTTTTTAGAAGTCATTAATCGTGGAATCGTAGTCAAGATGATGTTGACCCACTGACGCAAGAACCTACCAATTACATGACCTACTGATACAATGACCTACCAATGCCATGATCTGCTGATGCCCCTGACTCACTGACGCTGGCGCCCCGGACTCACTGATGTCGATGCCCCTGACTCACCGATATCGATGCCCCTGACTCAATGATGTCGATACCCTAGACTCGCTGATGTCAGCACAATGATATGATGACGTACTAACATGCCAACCCACTAACCTTCCGACACACTGACATGTCGATGCACTGACATACCGACACACTGATATGTTAATACCAACCCCTAAGTTACCAATGGAAAACTAGAAATTTGGAAAACTCTTGAAACGAGCCATCATTGCCTCCAAGAACACCTAAAACACTAGATTTACACAAAGGACGGGTCTGGGGGAATTTAGGTTATTACACATGAAGACTCCCAAATGCCTTGATGGAACTCCATGACACTTCTCCATTTACAATTCACTCCATCAAGCTAGACAAAAAATGAAGGGAAGTTGTGAGTGAGGATAAAGAAGAAGAATTTAGGTCCTAGTGAGTCATGAGTTTTCACTTCACTCCTTAAACCAATGACCAATGACTTAGAATTGGCATGATAAATTAAATAATTAAGATAATATTAAACACAAAATATATTCTCATCATTCTTACCTTGAACTTGAAATTTTAGTTATTCCTCCATGAAAAAGGTGGAGAGATCACAATATACAAGGAGAAAAAAAATAAAACATCACATAAAGAGGACACCATGAAGCATGGAGGAGGAATCACATGATTAAACAAAAATAGATGAAAAAAGAATTAATAAAAATTTGACAACATTATAATTATGATAAATTATCACACTAAAAATTTAAAAAAAGAATACATAGTTATAATAGTGTTGCATGGCCCGTTTGGATGAAATTACACTATTGTAATTTTGGCTATTTACAACAGGCTATTTTCTATGGGATCCCATCACAAAAACTCTTTTGCGACGTGGTCCTATCGCAAATAGCTCATTATAGAAAAAAATTCAGCAACTATTATTTTTTATGTCAGGCCCATCGCAAAAAATACTATTTGTGATGGGAAGAGGTCCTATTATAAATAGATATACAATTAAATACATTATATATACCAAAACCTATTGCGATGGTCCTATTTCAAAAAATTATTTGCGACAGGTCGTCATCCCATCGCAAATAGATTTATGTTATAAACCTGTTGTGACGGGCCCATTGCAAAAACGTTTTTATGATGGTCAAGTAACCTGTCGCAAATAAGTTTTAAAAAAATATATAATCTATTTGCAATGGGACCCCATCGAAAATACTTAATAAAATAAAAAATTATAATATAATTATGATTAATGAAAAAGTAATATTAATATTATTAAAATAATAAAAAAAATATTAAAATTCTCAATATTTTCAAATACTTAATAAAATAAAAAAATATTAATAAAATTATGATTAATGAAAAATTAATATTAATATTATTAAAATAATAAATAAATATATTAAAATCCTCAATATTTGCAAAAAAATATAAAAAAATCATTAAATATTATTATTATTAGTAGTAGTAAAATAAAAAAATATTAAAAAATATAATAATTAAAAAAAATAAACAAATATTAAAATATTAAAAAAATTATGCAATATTCACACTAATATAAAAGGCAAAAATAGTAAATAGTTCATATTACAACAAATGTTCAATTTGAATGTTTTTAACAAAACAAAAAAAAATCACTGGGGGATAGTCTTCTAGAGGAGCTGGAGGAGTTGAAGGAGATGGTGGAGGAAAATCTATCCCTAAACTATGAGTCAGATGACACATGTAATCCATCTGCTCGTGTTTCTACTGCTGCCATCAACGCATGTCCTCCTCATGTTACTGACGCATCTCTTCCTGCTGCTTCTGCAAACTCTCTATAAGCTCAGTTTGAGCTCACAAGTGCTCCTGATACTATGATCTAGAAGATGATGCCTCTTCAAGAGCTCCCCTCTAGCTGGACGTCGACATCACAGTAGTACTATAATAAGTCCCAGGAGTCAAATGAGTGTCGATACCAACTAATCAGCCCTTCTCAAAGGCATACTAGGTCACCTGCATCCATGCCGCCTAATCCAAATGGTGGGCACTAGTTTGATCAGCTTTCTCGGCCTGACTCTCATCCCATATCTGAGAGGTCACAGCCTCATATGACTCCTTCAGTTTCAATTTGAAATTAAAATAGTGAAAATATTATATGTAGTTAATTTTCAAACTGAAAAAGATATAATAATGACCACAATCTGACACTGGTTATCACCCCCAATCTCTCTAGGGGTTTGATCATTGTACATCCTCCAATAAACATTGTAATCTATAATATCGGGATGCTCAACTACCTATATGAATAAAAAATAAACATTTTATATTTAATGTTATATAAAATATTTAAAAAATATACTTACTATATGTTATCTATGCGTACTAAATGTACAGCTACCAGATCGATGTGTCACCTCATATCTCCCCAGGTTCTATCGGCCTAATGAAGGTCTCCTCTGAAATCCACCACTCAACCAGTGTGAACATAATCCATCCCAATCGTGAGATAAAATGTATTCTAGTTGGTGGACTCAACATGACTCATCAAATAATGTCACTCCTACTTTCTTAAGGTCTTTCCTTCTCAAATTGTGAAAAAACTGACGGAAACGCTCATGCATAGACACCTCCAATGCCTCGTGGATAGCGTTATGCATGCTATCATCTATGGGATACCATAAACCCTACAAATAATCTATAATATCAAGTTATTAATGAAATAAATTTCTAAATAGATATTATTTATTTATGTACCATCCAATGATTGAATATTCTAAGCTCTATAGCAATGAGAATATGTTCCCTTATGATCCATGGATTAGAAAAATAATTGTGCAAGATAGCGCTCCCCTGTCCAACAGCTAAATGCGAAAAACTATAAAAAAAGAACAAATAATGAAACAATTAGTATATAAATAAATTAATGAAAGATAACTAAAATACACAGGTTACCATGCCTCCACGTGCATAGATCGAAACCAAGACATGGACGTTACTCGGGGATAGGGTCAGGAATCATCAATCATGCATGACTGTGTCCCCTTTATGTAACCCCTGAACCGCTAGTAGGCTAAGGGTCAGATGATCCCAAATCCTCCTCATCCAAAGGTAGCTCAGCCTCCTCCAACTCACGAAATAGCTCAGGGTCCATCTGAAACACAAAATTATTGTTGTTAGTAGATAGTTGAAAATAACTATTACATATAGATATATATTAGTTATGATTATAACCAGCATTTAATTATTTCAATGTTCACCTTCATCATCATCTTCATATATGACGATGTCAATGTCTTCATATTCATCATAGGTGTCATCAATATCCATATGAGTTTTAGTTTCATCATCTCTTTCCATTTCAAATTCATTTGTAACATCATTAACACCATCATCACCATCGACCCTTAATTGTGGGGTGTCATCATCGATATTCATGTCTCTGTGAAAAAGATGGAATTTGAGTAGTCTCTTGAAAAATTTCAATTCCTTGTACTTCATCAAAACCAAATTCAGTTTGAGTAAACTAATTTTCCCAAGATTTCATTTTAATTGTTATCCACCAATCACTCAGGTCTCTTGAAGTAGCACACTACTTTGTGTAATAAATTTCATGTTTCTATTGAGCTAGTAAAAATGGTTCATTTACTGCAAGAAGACTTTTATAATTAATATCAACAATTCCATGAATCAGATGAACATGAAAGCCTCTCTCAGTATCCAACCACCGACATTTAAAAATTGTTACATCATTTTTCCCTAGATAACACAGTTTAATAATTTCATCTAGCATGCTGTAAAATTCAACTTCAGTTTCTCTATGATGTGATCCTCTCAAGAAAACTCCACTGTTCATTTTTTTTTGATTCCCCATATGCACGTGTATGAAATCAAAAACCATTCACCACATATTCATTATAAGATTTAACCATTTTGGATGGGGGTTACTCAATATACACAGCTGCTTATCAATTTTATCAGTATGTTGAGACACTTGAAAATTTGTAAAACAATTATCAATATAATAAATAATAAACAGAATTGATATATTAAACCACCAATAATTTATGTTACCAGTTTTTTAAACCATTGAGAAAAAAAATTGTCGGTGTTCTTCAAGAGAAGCTGCTGTAATTTGTGGAAGTTGTTTCTTGATATGATTATTATATAAATTGAAAATAAAATAATTTTACTTACGGTGAAATAAATTATAGAATGAGTGATATAAGAACTCATAGTAAAAATGATTTCATTTCTTCATAGTTGAACAGAACATATGTATGAGCTCTCTGATGTTCATAATCTGAAATCCATCATTCATGAACTTCACCGAAGCCAAGCTCTAGATGATTAAAAACTGATAATTGATTTTCCATTTCATCATCAACATTCCCCTAATTCTATCCCATGAGGTTGTGTTTTTAGGGATATTCAGATTCAAAATAATGAGAGTAGAAAAAAAACTATTTCCTCTTGAAAATAAGCTTCAACAATTGAGCCTTCAACTGATGCTTTGTTAAGTACTTTTTTCTTCAATTTCTACATGCATCTCTAGAATGGGTATATCCATTGAAACTATAAGGGACCTCCACATTTATCTTCATGTGGAAAATGTAATATCAGATGTTCCATTGAGTCAAAGAAATCCAGTGGGAATATTTTTTCCAGTTTACATATAAGGATAACAACATCTTCTTCCAGTTTACTTAGTGAATTATAGTCTGTTGTCGCCGCAAAAATATCTCGAGAAAAATATGATAAGTTTATTATTGAATCCCAAATAATATAATTCAACAAACCTCTTAATCCAATTTGCATAAGACTTTCCATTATAACATGAAAATCATTACTTTTTAATCCAGTAATATGACCATTCTTAACACATCTGCCCAAATTGGAAGCATAGACATCTGGAAGTCTCAAATCTAAAATTCACAAAAAAAAAAATTACTCTCTTTGGATAGTGTATAAGCTTCTTTGGGCTTCATTAACCTTTGTGATCTGACATTTTGAAACAGTTCAAGTTCTGGTTGTTTATAAATTTGGGAAATATCTAATTGTGCCTTTACATTATCTTTGGTCTTACCTAGTGTATCCAAAACTGTAGGAAATAAATTATCAAAACAATTCTTCTCAATATGCATGACATCTAACATGTGGCGGAACAAAAAATTAGACCAATATGAAAGATCCCAAAAAATGATCTGTTTTACCCAATTATGTTCTTTCCCAAAGCCATGAATTTTTTTTTGGTTTACTATTGGCCCAAATGTGATGGGAGGTAATGAAAATACAACTGATTTTAACTATGTACCTGAGATCATTTTTGGAGGTTCATCCCTTTCAATTGTTCCTTTTCTAAAATGAGATTTTTTTCTCTGAAAAGGATGATTAGTTGGAAGAAATCTGCGATGAAAGTCAAAATAACAATGTTTTTTCTATTGACGAGAGCATAAAGGCTTTGTTATATTTCATACAATAAGGACATGATTTTAGACCATGTGTACTCTAGCCAGATAACATTCCATATGCCGGGAAGTCACTAATCATCCACATCAACAGAACTTTTAATATGAAATTTTTTTTTGCAACATCATCATATGTACTAACACCATTAATCCACAATGAATTTAACTCATCAATCAATGGTTTAAAATAAACATCATTATTCTTTTTTGGATGTCCTAGGATTAATAGGGTCAAAAATATATAGGGATCCTTCATCAACATCCGTGAAGGTAAATTATACAGAGTTATAAAGACAGACCAACATGAATACTGACTACCATAAGAACCAAATGGACAGAAACTTTAAGTAGAAATACCCAATCACATGTTTCCAGCTTATGTGAAGTCAGTCAAAATGTTTCCAAGAATCACCATCATATGGATGATTAAAGCTTTTATAGGTTTAAATCTTGGTTTTGTGTCATGACATCATTGACGTTGTGTTCCGAGACATAAATAAACATTGCAATCTGGGTGTAAGGGGAAATGCCTCAACTGTTTTACAGGAATCGATCCAGACTTCCTCGGTTGAGATTATTTATACCTCGATTGTCCACATGTGGGACAACTATCCAATGACTCATTTTCACCAAAATATAAGATGCGATCATTTTCACATGCATGAATCTTCCGATAACTAAGGCCCATATTATGAACCAGCCTCTTGCTCTTATAGTAATTTATAGGCAACACATTTCCTCCAGGTAACAATGTTTTAACCAAAGAAAATATCTGATCAAAACAGTTATTTGAAATTGCATTATCTGATTTAATATAGATAAATTTTGCAACCGCTTCTAATTTTCTTATCTTGCAACTAGGATATAATGCATCCTCAGCAGACCTCTAAAACTCATAAAATTCAGATGGTGCCAACTCAAGAGTTAAATCAATGTCATCTTGAGTTTCAATTTGTTAAACAGATGGACCTACAACATCATGTACTAAATTTTGAAACTGTGATGGATTCAAAATCAAGTTATTAGTATCCTCTCTAGATCTTTGTTCACCGTGTTGATACCAAAAAACATAATTTGGTTGAAAACCAAACCGCAAGAGATGTCCCCCAACCTTTTCAAACGTGTCAAACATTCTCAGAGTACATTTTTTACAAGGACACTTAATTGTGACTTCTGAAACAAATTCTAGTTTTGATGATTCAAATGATAAGAAAGCTTCAACACCCTTAATATATATAGGATTTAAACTAGAACTATTCGGATTTCTAAGATGATTTATCCAAGCACGATCATATAATAATTACTATTGTCGAATTCCTTGTTCCATATTTTTCTACAAAATATAAAATTATTACTGTTTTTGAATAATTTGAAATTAGAAAAACACTATAAAAAAAGAATATAAATAATTTCAACTAATTCTTAATAATTTCCATTAATTACGAGCAACACAATTTCCAGTGGATTGATGGCTACTCTTTTTTCCGATGGCACATTTACTTGCAACTTTCTCACACTGAAATCATAATGAAGAATCTTCTTAGAGGTAGGCATATTCATTCTCATGCATTTGAGAATATATAAGCGTACCTCGGAGTAGATTCTTTATTGTGATTTCAGTGTGAGAAAGATGCAAGTAAATGAGTCATCATACAAAAGATCCCCCTTTTCGTCGATTAATCTTATTCTTGCAACTATCACCACCTGAAAACATTATGAAAAATGTGCTCCTATTAAATAATATTCAAGCTCGTGCATACAAGATTGTATATGCATACATTGAATCACACTTTTCATAATGATTTGGGGTGGTGAGAGTTGAAAAGAGAAGATTCATCGATAAAAAGGAGTATCGTCAATCCACTGGAAATTGTGCCAAGTTAATACAATTTATTACAATTGATTTTATTTCTAATTATTTCTAATTATTTCAAATTATTCCTAATTATTGCTAATTATTGCTAATTATTGCAAATTATTCCAATTTATTACTAATTATTCCAATTTATTGCTAATTATTACTATTTATTGCTAATTATTTCTATTCATTGCTAATTATTCCTATTTATTTCTATTTATTCTTATTTATTGTTAATTATTGGTAATTATTACTAATTAATCCTATTTATTGCTAGTTATGCATATTTATTGATAATTATTGGTAATTATTACTAATTGTTACTAATTATTACTAATTATTACTATTTATTACTAATTATTACTATTTATTACTAATTATAACTATTTATTACTATTTATTACTAATTATTACTAATTATTACTATATTTACTATTTATTACTAATTACTACTAATTATTACTATTTATTACTATTTATTACTATTTATTATTAATTATTACTATTTATTACTATTTATTACTATTTATTACTATTTATTACTATCTATTACTAATTATTACTAATCATTACAAATTATTACTAATTATTACTAAATATTACTATTTATTACTATTTATTACTATTTATTACTATTTATTACTATTTATTACTATTTATTACTATTTATTAGTAATTATTACTAATTATTACTAATTATTGCAATTTATTGCAATTAATTACAATTTATTACTATTTATTACTATTTATTACCCTTTATTACTATTTATAACTATTTATTACAATTTATAACTATTTATTACTATTTATAACTATTTGTTACTATTTATTACTATTTATTACTAATTATTACTGATTATTATTATTTATTACAAATTATTACTAATTATTACTATTTATAACTATTTATTACTAATTATTATTAATTATTACTATTTATTATCATTTCTTACTAATTGTTACTATTTATTACTATTTATTAATATTTATCACTAATTATTACTAATTATTACTATTTTATACTATTTAATACAAATTATTACTAATTATTATTATTTATTACTATTTATTACTATTTATTACTAATTATTACAAATTATTACTAATTATTACTATTTATTATCATTTATTATTATTTATTACTATTTATTACTAATTATAACTATTTATCACTATTTATGACAAATTATTACTAATTATTACTATTTATTACTATTTATTACTGTTTTTAGTACTTATTATTATTTATTAGTATTTATTACTATTTATTCATATTTATTACTATTTATTAGTATTTATTAGTATTTATTTATATTTCTTACTATTTATTACTATTTATTACTATTTATTACTATTTATTACCATTAATTGCTATTTATTAATATTTATTACTACTTAATACTATTTATTACTAATTATTACAATTTATTACTATTTATTACTATTTATTACTATTTATTACTATTTATTTCTAATTATTATTTTTTATTACTTTTTATTACTTTTTATTACTAATTATAACTATTTACTACTATTTATTACTATTTATTACTAATTATTTCTAATTATTACTATTTATTAGTATTTATTAGTATTTATTTCTATTTATTAGTATTTATTACTATTTATTACTATTTATTGTTATTTATTACTAATTATTACTATTTATTACTAATTATTACTATTTATTACTAATTATTAGAAATTATTTGTATTTATTACTAATTATTACTAATCATTACTATTTATTGCTAATTATTACTATTTATTACTTTTTATTACTATTTATTACAATTTATTACTAATTATAAATATTTATTATTATTTATTACTATTTATTACTAATTATTACTAATTATTACTAATTATTACTAATTATTAGTATTTATTACTATTTAATACTATTTATCACTATTTTATACAATTTTTACAATTTATTACAATTTATTACAATTTATTACTATTTGTTACTAATTATTACTAATTATTTCTAATTATTTCTATTTATTACTAATTATTACTAATTGTTACTATTTATTGCTAATTATTACTAATTATAACGATTTTTTACCATTTATGACTAATTATTACTAATTATTACTTATTATTACTATTTATTAGTATTTATTATTATTTATAAGTATTTGTTACTATTTATAAGTATTTATTACTATTTATTACTATTTATTTGTATTTATTACTATTTATTAGTATTTATTACTAATTATTACTATTTATTACTATTTATTAGTATTTATTAGTATTTATTAGTATTTATTACTATTTATCAGTATTTATTACTATTTATTACTATTTATTACTAATTGTTATTATTTATTACTATTTATTACTATTTATTTCTATTTATTACTATTTATTGTTATTTATTACTATTTATTACCATTTATTAGTATTTATTACTATTTATTACTATTTATGACTATTTATTACTAATTATTACTATTTATTACTATTTATTAATAATTATTAATAATTATTACTATTTATTACTATTTATTACTATTTGTTACTAATTATTACAAATTATTACTATTTATTACTATTAATTACTAATTATTACCAATTATTTCTATTTATGACTATTTATCACTATTAATTATTAATTATTACTATTTATTACTATTTATTACTATTTATAAGTATTTATTACTATTTATTTGTATTTATTACTATTTATTACTATTTATTACTATTTATTACTATTTATTACTATTTATTAATATTTATTACTATTTATTACTATTTATTACAAATTATTAGTATTTATTACTAATTTTTAATATTTATTAGTGTTTATTACTATTTATTGTAGAATCGAAATATGATGTAGATGCTCAATATACTAGAGGGAGGTGAATTGTATCCTTTAAAAATTCTTTTGGGAGTTTTAAAGTTGATATAAAACTTTCTATTGTTTAACAAAGTTAAACAAGATAAATTCACAAAACCTCTCAGTTCTACAAACTTGCTAGATTCCAGAATTATGGTTCCGGAAAATGAAACTTATGAAAAGTTTACAAGGGCAAAGATTCTACCTTAAAACGTCTAGAATCTTAATAATCAGAGTACAAATATAAGAAAGTATAAGATAGTTATACTTTACTTAATAATTGAAATGCAGCAGAAAACAAAATTGAAACAATACAAGTAACAAGTATAGAATCTTTTAACCAAAAGGGTAGGGTATCCAATAACCTTGGATAAAGGTCCCTTGATTTATACTTTCAAGAAAGTCTGTCTTACCCACACTAGGGTAAGCCCTTAATAGGAATATCGGAGTCTGTCTCGCTATCCCCGCAAGCCCTCGAACTTCAAGGTAGTCGGCACCTCTGCCTTCCTTAACAAGGAAGTCCTTGAACTTTAAGGTAGTTGGCACCTTTATCTTCTTATCCCCGGAAGCCCTCGAATGTACTCAGCAACATTCGGAGTCGCATGAAGCAAGCTGGACAAGATGTTGAGTACGCACAAAGCATGAGAGTATCTCTCTCTAGAAATCACTTCAACAGCATGTGGTCTCTAGAGTTGTAGATCAGTCATTCAAAGTTAAGTTCTGTTAAAAGTTGTGAGCTCGTTCAAATGAGCTCTTATTTATAGGCATTTCTTCAATGGTCGACTCCCTCCTCCAACGGTAATATTTTTCCTTGAATCTCGGAGGGACCTGTACACGTGTCACTCAAACAACGGTTAGTTAGAAATAGAATGCACGACATCGTTTCATAACTATAACATGAGTAAGTAAAATATGGTTACTTAATCAAATTCATTTTTCAGAGTCTAGGAAAAAATAAAGTTCAGAGTCTATATGTAACGTTCCGGTTCCGGGTGCCACTCAACGGGTGCCCTGAACCTGGTTCGCCACGTGACCTCAAACGCATTTCCCCAAACGCCAGAGGCTGTCGACTAGCAGCGAGGGCCTAGGTCTGATAGTGGGGAAACTTTCCCCTCATTTGTCAAAGTGTAGCACAGTGGAATACAAAAAACACACACAATAACAGCGGAAGCAGTAACAGTATATGAAACTGAATAGGGTAACTGATAACAAAAAGGGAAACCAGCAGTCATATATATATGAAGATGCAGCATGTCACTATTCTATGAAAACAGCCAGAACATGTTACATAGCAGTACAATACAATACAACTGAAATACAAGTACAGAAAGCAGAACAGAACAACCCGCAGCATCATGAGCCAATGCTCGGTCCCATGCTCTCCTACGCCCCAGCAGTAATCAAGTACCTGTATAAGGGTCCTTGCCCTTATCTACACCTGCAGAAAGGTAATCTGTTTGGGCCGAAAAGCATGGCCCAAACAGGGTGTGAGAAACGAATCCCAGTAGGCACCCACCAAAGGAACGTGCCCAACTGTGTAAAAGCATGCAACAACAGTGTGCAGTAGTAAAAATGCAACAAAGTAAGCAATACTGAAAGTAACTAACTTAACCAGTTATATTGCCATTTAATATCCATTTATTCATTTAATTTAAAATATCACCATAGTGAATATTCTAAGTAAACATCTAATATCCTCAGACACGTAAACCTCTACCCTCAGGTAAAGAGTATCCAATACAAGAATCTTCCCATAGGCATACGGATATTTCCCACAGGGATAAGAAGTGTCGCCCAAATGCACAGAATCTGCTGCCCACAGGCACAGAAGAAGTTGCCCATAGGCTAAGTAGTAAAATGCCCACAGGCTAATCACAACACTGCCCTCAGGCTAAATAGGTAACCGGGCCATGCCCAATATGTAAATAAACATTCACAAGCAATTCCTCTCAAGGCAATTCTACAATCATTACTTAAAAGGAATACCCTCAGGTATCCTGCCCAAATGGCTAAACAGAGGAACGCACCCCTGGGGTGGTCCTAGATCCAAGCAGTGATCCCAAACAACATTTTAATATCACAATTAATTACCTATACAATTCTAGGTAGTTAAAATAGTCACGGCCTTAGCCACACGACACCCCAACATGGGTTCGTGGTACCAAAATACAAAAAACACACAGCAGTTGGAAAACTAAACACCAAACCACCTACCTTATACGTCAACGAGCAGTATACACGATCGTCGATCCTAGAAATGCCTAAAAACGGCGTAGATCTGAGGTAATAAAACTTTCATTCAGCCTCAAATAACTCCCGTTAGGGAAATAATTGGTAAGCAACACGCTAGGAGAAGAGAGGGCTTACCCGCACGGTTCCAACAAGATCGTCCGAGGCAGAATCGGATTCCCGGTTCACGATCGGCGAATCTCCAAAGGCTCGGTCGTCCACTTCCGCTCCTCTCGTCCGGTTCTAAGCCTTCCCTGTGAAGAGGGGAGGTTACTGCCCATTTAAGCGAAAAAAACAAAGTACACGGCATGTGCTTCCAAGTACACGGCGTGTACTTCCTTCATTTAACTATTCCACTGTCGGCACCGCCACACTGTTCATCCGTCAACATGAGTACACGACATGTACTCCCGAGTACACGGCGTGTACTCCCGAGTACATGGCGTGTACTGTTGTCCAGCTGGCAGATACTCCACCGCCTTACTATTTTGGCCTGCCGACTAACTACAGGGTGTGTAAAGGACCACTACACGGCATGCAGTCGGTTCCTACACCCTTCATCGCTGACATGGCTACACGCCCCATGTACCCATCCCACGTGGCCAAAAGTACATGGCGTGTGGAAAAGTACACGACGTGTAGTTCCAAAATTTGGGATTTTTCCCCATTTTCCATATTTTCTCAATAACACTTAAGGAAAAGGGAAAAGAAGAAGCTCGTACCTCAAAACTAAGAACCGGGTTCTTACAAACTTCCCCCCTTATAGCAATTCGTCCCTGAATTTCCCTTCCATGGGTGGCGAAGATATAGTTGTGAACAACTCTGGCCACTGAGCACGTACGTCAGTCTCTCGCTCCCAGGTTTCATCCTGCACTCGTCCATGCTACCATAGCACCCGTACGAGAGGAACTGACTGGCCTTGGAGAACCTTCGTTCTCCTGTCAACGATACGAATCGGATGCTCCTCAAGGACGTATCCATCTGAAGCTCAACCTCCTCTGGCTGAAAGGTGTGAGACGGGTCTGAATGATAGCGGCGCAACTAAGATACATGGAAGACGTCGTGCATGGCTCGGTACCGCTGCGGTAAATGCAACCGATAGGTAACCGGCCCGAATCTCTCCAAAATCTCAAATGGCCCCACATACCTCTGCGAAAGTTTACCCCATCTCCTAATCCGCTTGTGTCCCAGCCTTGGAGAAACACGCAAGAAAACCTGATCCCCGACCACGAACTCCAAAGGTCGTCTGCGGCGATTAGCATAAGACTTATGAAGAGACTGCGTGGTAGCCATCCACTTCTGAATCAATTGGACCTGCTCAGAAGTCTCTTGTACGAGACGTGGTCCCAGTAAAGCTGCCTCACCTGCTTCTGACCAGCACAAAGGTGATCGGCATGGCCTACCATATAAAGACTCGTATGGTGCCATCTCGATAGTTTCCTGAAAACTATTGTTATAGGAAAACTCGACTAAGGGTATATGCTTCTCCCAAGAGCCCCCAAAGTCTAGGATGCATGCACGTAGCATGACCTCAAGCACCTGTATCGTATGCTCTGACTGGCCATCTGTCTGAGGGTGGTATGTTGTGCTCAGAAGCACCTGTGTACCCAATGCCCTCTGAAAACTCTACCAGAAATGAGACGTAAAGCGAGCATACCTATCTGAAACGATAGAATGGGGGACCCCATGAAGACGTACGATCTCTCGGATATACAGACTTCCGAGATCGTCAACACCGAAGGTCTCCTTAATCAGCAAAAAGTGAGCTACCTTCGTGAGTCTGTCCACAACAACCCACACGACATCAGTTCCTTGAGGTGACCTCGACAAACCCGTCACGAAATCCATCGTGACATGATCCCATTTCCACTCTAGAATGGGTAACTACTGTAACAGTCCAGCTGGTCTCTGGTGCTCCGCCTTCACCTGCTGATAGGTGGAACATGTCATAACAAAACCAGCCACATCTCTCTTCATACTCGGCCACCAGTACTGACGTCTCAAGTCTCGGTACATCTTGGTAACCTCGAGATGAACTTCCCAAGATGAGGCATGAAACTCCCGCATCATATCCCTGTGTATATCTGCTGGAACCGATACTCATCCATGGAAACCCAGAACCTCTCCATCGCCTATCGCCCAACCGGGAGGAGGGCCCTCACTTGTCACCGACTCCTGTAAAACTAGGCCTTCCGAATCAGATAGTTGTCTCATCCTCACTCTTTCCAGGAGGGTATATGTCACAACTAATGAGGAAAGATAAGTCTACCCCTGACTTTCGTGCACCTCCAGATGCATCTCAGAGAACAAGTCCATAAGCTCCCACTCACTACTGGCCTCCTGCACTGCCTGTATCTGAGTCTTCCTGCTCAGTACATCGGCTACTGCATTACCTTTACCAGGTGTATAGGAAAGCTCAAAATCGAAGGACTATAGGTACTCGACCAACCTCCTCTGCCTCAGATTCAGGTCACACTGAGTAAAGATATATTTGAGGCTTTTGTGGTCGGTGAAAACCACAAAATGCTCTCCCAATAGATAATTCCTCCAACAACGCAACGCATGAACAACTGCATCCAACTCGAGATCATGCGTCAGGTAATTCCTCTCATGTGGCCTCAACTGCTGAGACCCGTACGCAACAAATTGATCACCCTGCATCAACACTGCTCCCAGCCTAATACCTAATGCATCACAGTAAACTGTATATCTCTTCCCCTGCTCTGGGAGTATCAGGATCGATGCGGATGTTAACCTTCCTTTCATGTCCTAAAAAGTTTCCTCGCAAGCTTCTGACCAAATGAACTTCACACCCTTCTTAGTAAAACCTATCAATGGTGCTGCTAAGCAGGAGAAGTCCTGTATGAATCACTTGTAGTAACCAGCCAACCCTAAGAAACTCCGTATTTCAAACACGTTCTTAGGCTTCTCCTAGGAAACTACTGCTCTCACCTTCTCTGGGTCTACTGTAACTCCTGCCTCTGAGATAATGTGACCCAGGAAGTGAATCCTATCTATCCAAAAGTGGCACTTTGAGAGCTTAGCATATAGTCGATGCTCTCTCAGTGTACTCAATACGATCTCAAGATGGGTGGCATGGCCGTGTCGAGTGTGAGAGTACACAAAGATGTCATCCATGAATAATACCACAAAAGAATCAAGATACGGATGGAATACACGATTCATCAGAGCCATGAAAACTGCTGGCGCGTTCATGAGTCCGAAGGGCATAACTATATACTCTTATAGACCATACCTGCTCCTGAAAGTTGTGAGAGGTATATCAGATGGTCTAACGTGCAGCTGATGATATCCTGACCTCAAGTCAATCTTCGAGAACACTCGTGCTCCACAAAGTTGATCAAAAATATTATCTATCCTCAGCAAAGGATATAGGTTCTTAACCGTCAACTGGTTCAGCTTCCGATAATCCAAACAGAGTCTGAGGGTACCGTTCGCCTTCTTCACAAAGTGAACCAGCGAACCCCATGGAGAAGTACTGGGTCGGATGAAACCATTCACCTGTAACTCCTCTAACTACCTCTTGAGCCCGTGAAACTTAGGTGTGGCCATCCTATAAGGAGTAATGGACACCGGTGCTGCCCCTGGAACAAGCTCGATAGATAAATCCACCTCTCTCTCTGGAGGTAGACCTGAAAATTCGTCCGGGAAGACATCCCTAAAACGATCAACCACTGGAGGGAAATCCGTCTGACAAATCCCCTGATCATCCAGATATAAGCTCGCAATCTGGGTTGTGACTCCACCTCACCCACGATGCTCTGGTCCAGCTCGACTCGCCTGAACATCCCCCTCACCCTTGTATAGAAACTCTCCGCCCTATGGTGATATCAAATGCACCCTACGACTATAGCATTATACAAAGGCTAGAAAGGGAACCAACCAGTCTATCCCGAGAATGACGTCATAAGATGTCATCTATAAGACATAGAGGTCCCAAAGAACGTGATACCCTCTAACCTCAAGGGGGCACTCCTTGCACTGACGCACGCCAGCCGTTGTATTCCCCAACGGAGTGTCTAGTGTCATGATATCAGAAGAAGTAGAAACACAGAGCCCAAGGCTCTCCACAACAGGTACAGATATGAAACTATGTGTAGCACCCGTATCAAAAAACACTGATGATAAGACAGAAGCAACTAGTATAGTACCTCTGACTATAGAAGGTCCGGGATCCTGCTCCTGCTGGGTTTGTTGCACTGCATATGCCTGCCCAGTGCCACGGTCCTGCGACACAGCCTGGCTACCCTGAGCTGTCCCGCCCTACTGCCTCTGAGATCCTGGTGTCTGGCTACCACGACCATGACCACCATATCTACCTGCATGCCCTGACATATTCCAGTTCCCTGACTAGTAAGAAGTTGCTGGTCTTACTCCCGCATGCAGAGTCTGCACAGAACCCCTCTCATTAGCCATCGGTGGAAACGCCCTGCAAAAGCGCTGCAAATGACCCATCCTGCCGCAAGATCGGCACTCCACTGGGTCTCATGGACACTTTGGCCCCTTGTTCCCCTCTCTACCACACTGGTAGCACATGACCTATCCACCTGAAGCATTCTTCTGACTGGTACTGCCACCATGAGATAATTCCATCTGTTTCTTCCTCTTGCCAGCAGAAATAGTACCAGTAACTGGGGCTGAACCGCCCTAGCCCACACCACTAGATTCCTGAAGGTTTCTCTCTATAATCAGTGCCTGGTTCACAATAGCATGTACATTAGGCAACCTGAAAACGTTCACCAGCGCCCGAATGTCATAACGAATACCATCCTTAAAACGTATGGATCTCAACGTCTCATCACCCACCCACACGGGTGCAAAACACTGAATCTCGGTAAAACGAGAAGAATAGTCCATCACTGACATAGCGCCCTACTGCAGATTCATGAACTCTCAAGCGCTATCTTCCCTCAGCATCTCTGGGAAAAAGAATTCATAGAAGACTGCCTGAAAATCTTCATATGCCATGTCTCTGTGATGCTATGACTGGGTGGTAACATCCCACCACCTCTTGGCAGAATCATGCAGCATATAAGTCGCGAGCTTGACCCTCCGCCCTGGAGGCATCTCAAGATGCTTGAAAATAGTCTGCATCGACCCCAACCAAGACTCTGCAGCCTGTGGTCCGCCATCCTCTGAGAACATAGGTGGATGCTGCTGTTGAAAGATATGAGTCAGCTCGGCCATAGATGTGGCAGCCTGAAGTGCTCCCTAAAAGGTCTGCATGAACCGAATAAAGCCTTCACGGAACTACACCTCTGCGCCTGTGTCCGGTATAACAGCCGACGCCGCATATGGATTTGTTGGAGGATCCACTGGTAGCCCATGGCCCACCATCTTTGGAGTATACTCGTTTCCGCTCTCCTGGCGAACAATGCGTGGTCGTCTAGGCGACATGACTCTACAAGGTCAAAAACACGCCTTAGATTCAAAATTATCAAGACTGAAAGTGAAGGAACCACAAAGGGAACAAGAGGAAGAATTCATTTCAATATTTGAAAAACAAGACCACACAGTGTGTACAATGACTACATGACGTGTACTTGACTTCCCTTCCCCTACCCAGGTCCTTCGACACGGCTAAGCCACACGGCTACCGTTGAACAAAAAAACTACACAGCGTGTATGATGTTTATTTTCTAACTGCCTGTGTCGTTTGTGACACGGCCGACTACTCGGCTTGACACCACACGGCGTGTTACACTCACACACGACGTGTACATCACCCCGTTTCCCAGCCACACGGCTAACACCACACGGTCTGTCCTCAGACAAGACTACATGGAGTGTCCCATAGGTACACGGCATGTTCAAGGAGAGGTGACACTGAACCATGTTGTTAGTTACACGGCTAAGTCCCCAGGTCACACTACACGACGTGTTCATCATTGACACGGCGTGTTCTGTACAAAAGTTCACCGACCCGTGTTGTTAGTTACACGGCCTGACTTCGGGTCAACTCTACACGGCGTGTACAAAAGCTACACAGCATGATCACCCCAAGCTCTTCCCTTCCTGGTGTCGCCGCCAACACGGTTTGTGAAACGCGAAGAGACTACACGGCGTGTACTCATGGTACACGGTGTGTACTCAAAAAGTTTATTTTTCTTCCCGAACAGAAGGCCATACATGGCGTGTTTAAAATACTACACGGTGTGTATACTGGGTTTCCAGACAGTATGCCTCAGAAATTTCCCTGGAAACCAGAAATACTACAAAACAACACCTAAGTGTCAAATTCCGACCCGTGAGGGCCCATACTCCCCACGAATCAAATTTTGACATCTTATCTATGTTATAACTAATAAACAGCCAATGATCCACCAAATTCCAGTCAATGGGGGCCCATACTCCCCAAAAACCAAAGTTTGGCGTCAATTCTATAAATAGGATCACACAAGAAAATACCCTATCACAAAGCAGGTATTTATCAAGCATCAATCACAACAACATGCTTTTCTAGAACAACAACTATCACAACAACATGAAAATTCTAATACACCTACATGGCATGGAAATATGTATGGAATGTGATTTCTATCATGTGTCGATATGATGCATGAGATGGAATACCCTCATCTCATCGGGTTGCAACTAAAAAGAACCCATAGATAAAATATAAATAGCACAATCCAAGTGCATCACCCAAAGATGAAATCATATCAACTGTAAAATTTTCAAAATCAAAAGAGTTAAAAAAATATGAGGTCGACTGGCTTTTCCCTATACACGGGTTAGCTATGCCCGGGCACAACTTATTACCAACTACTGTTCATCCTATCCCGAACTACGGCTCCAAATAGTAAGTCAAAGAAAAGAAACACCTTTGATACCACTTTGTAATGTCCCGGTTCCGGGTGCCACTCAACGGGTGCCCCGAACCCGGTTCGCCACGTGACCTAAAGCGCATTTCTCCAAACGCCAGAGGCTGCCGACTAGTAGCAAGGGCCCAGGACTGATAGTGGAGAAATTATGCCCTCATTTTTCAATGTGTAGTGCAGCGGAATACAAAAAAACACACACAACAACAGCGGAAGCAGTAACAGTATATGAAACTGAATAGGGTAACTGATAATAAAAAAGGAAACCAGCAGTCATATATATATGAAGATGCAGCATGTCACTATTCTATGAAAATAGCCAAAACATGTTACATAGAAGTACAATACAATACAACTGAAATACAAGTACAGAAAGTAGAACAGAATAGCCCGCGACATCATGAGCCAATGCTCGGTCCCATGCTCTCCTACGCCCCAGCAGTAATCAAGTACCTGTATAAGGGCCCTTGCCCTTATCTACACCTGCAGAAACGTAATCTATTTGGGCCGAAAAGCATGGCCCAAACAAGGTGTGATAAACGGATCCCAGTAGGCACCCACCAAAGGCCCGTTCCCAACTGTGTGAAAGCATGAAACAAATGTGTGCAGTAGTAAAAATGCAACAAAGTAAGCAGTACCGAAAGTAACTAACTTAACCAGTTATATTGCTATTTAATATCAATTTATTCATTTAATTTAAAATATCACCACAGTGAATATTCTAAGTAAACAGCTAATGTCCTCAGAAAAGTAAACCCCTACCCTCATGTAAAGAGTATCCAATACAAGAATCTGCCCATAGGCATACGGATATTTCCCACAGACGTAAGAAGTGTCGCCCATAGGCACAGAATCAGCTTCCCACAGGCACGAAAGAAGTTTCCCATAGTCTAAGTAGTAAAATGTCCACAGGCTAATCACAACACTGCCCTCAGGATAAAAAGGTAACCGAGCCATGCCCAACATGTAAATAAACATTCACAAGAAATTCCTCTCAAGGAAATTCTATAATCATTACTTAAAAGGCATACCCTCGGGTATCCTAGCCAAACGGCTAAACAGAGGAATGCACCCATGGGGTGGTCCTGGATCCAAGAAGCGATCCCAAACAACATTTTAATATCGCAATTAATTACCTATAAAATTCTAGTTAGTTAAAATAGTCACGGCCTCAGCCACACGACACCCCAACATGGGTTCGTGGTACCAAAATACACAAAACACACAGCAGTTGGAAAACTAAACACCGAGCCACCTACCTTATACGTCAATGAGCAGTATACAAGATAGTCGATCCCAGAAACGCCTAAGAACAACGTAGATCTGAGGTAAGAAAACTTTCATTCAGCCTCAAATAACTCCTGTTAGGGAAAGAATTGGTAAGCAACACGCTAGGATAAGAGAGGGCTTACCCGCGTGGTTCCAATGAGATCGTCTGAGGCGGAATCGGATTCCCAGTTCGCGATCGACAGATCTCCAAAGGCTCGGCCATCCAATCCCACTCCTCTCATCCGGTTCTAATCCTTCCCTTTGAATAGGGGAGGCTACTTCCCATTTAAGCGAAAAAAAGTACACGACATGTACTACCTTCATTTAACTGATCCTCTAGCGGCACCGCTACACTGTTCATCTGTCGACATGAGTACACGACATGTACTCCCGAGTACATGGCGTGTACTATCGCCCAGCTGGGGGATACTCCCCTAACTTACTGTTTTGGCCTATCGACTAACTACACAGCGTATAAAGGACCACTACACAGCGTGCAGTCGGTTTCTACACCCTTCGTTGCCGACATGCCTACATGCCCCGTGTACCCATCCCACACAGCCAAAAGTACACGACGTGTGGAAAAGTACACAGCGTGTAGTTCCAAAATTTGGGATTTTTCCCCATTTTCAATATTTTCTCAAAAACACTTAAGGAAAAGGGCAAAGAAGAAGCCCGTACCTCAAAACTAAGAACCGAGTTCTTATACTATATTACATGGATATTCAGATTTTGTTTTTCAAGGAATTCGAAATCAGAATTCTATATATTTCAAATCTGAATTCTGAGGATTTTGGAACGTGAATTCTGAGGAATTCAGAACCTGAATTCTAAGGAATCAGGAGCCTGAATTCTAAAGAATTGGGAGCCTGAATTCAAAGGAATTGGGAGCCTCAATTCTAAGGAATTGGGAGCATGAATTCTAAGGAATTCTTAGCCGAATTTCTAAGTAATTCGGAGCATGAATTCTAAGGAATTTGGAGCCTGAATTCTAAGGAATTTAAGCCTGAATTATAAGGAATTCGGAGCCTGAATTCTAAGGAATTCAGAGCCTAAATTCTAAGGAATTCAGTGCCTGAATTATAAGAAATTCTGAACCTAAATTCTAAGGAATTCGGAACCTGAATTCTAAGGAATTCAGAACATGAATTCTAAGGAATTCAAAGTCTAAATTCTAAGGAATTCAGAACTAGAATTCTATGGAATTCAGAGTCTGAATTCTAATGAATTCAGAACCTTAATTCTAAGGAATTAGGAGTCTGAATTCTATATAATTAAGAATTTGAATTCTATGGAATTCGGAACCTGAATTCTAAGGAATTCAGAACCCAAATTATAAGGAATTCAGAATCTAAATTTCAGGGAATTCAGAATCTAAATTTCAGAGAATTCGGAATCTGAATTTCATAGAATTCAGAATCTGAATTTTAGAGAATTAAAAATCTGAATTTCAGAGTATTCGGAATCTGAATTTCATAGAATTCGGAATCTGAATTTCAGAGAATTCAGAATCTGAATTTTAGAGAATTCGCAATCTGAATTTCAGAGAATTCAGAATCTGAATTCAGAACCTGAAAACAGAGTACTTTATATCTAAGTATTTATAGGATATGAGGTTTTATAAATAAAACCATATTTTACACTTAGACGTAAAAGGAGTTAGATTTAGTGAAACTAAATCATGAACAATGAAAAGAAAGATAGGAGAAATTTTCCTTGGGGAAGGAAAAATTTCCTTATTAAGGAAAATCATCAGGGAAATAAATTTTTCCTTGAGATAGAGTGTTTGTGATTTTCTTCTTTACTTAGTATTATTTTTTGAAATTCCTTTCTCCTCTTTTGTGATTTTCAAAAAGGAATAAAGGGAATGGAAAAGAAAATATGGTACCTGAAATATTAGTACTAAATAACCAAAAATATAAAGTGCAACAAACATTTCATTAAGATTTGAAAGAATTTGTACAACAGGTAAATACAATAAAAGATCATATTTGAAAAATATTATAATTCCTTCTCCTTCGGAATCAGATTCTTCACAATGGTTTTTAACTTCTTTTGCTCTTTGTGATCCTCCTCTGCACATTTGAGAAGCTGATCCTGATCTTCAATTTTCTTTTCTAAGGATTTAATTTTTTCTTCCTTAGCCTTAAGAATATCAGCCTGAGCCTTCAAGGCGTCTTCTTGTTTAGTAGGTTTTTCCTCAAGTTTGATTCTGAGATCCCTTTCCCTTTTCCAACTCTGAGCAACTGAATACAATTTCCCATTCAGATCTTTTACTTCTTGCTTCTGAGTAGTTTCTTTAAGATATAGATTTTCTTCAAAAGACTTTGTGAGATCTTTGAAATTAGCATCTTTGGATTCAAAATAATCCTTGTAATTTTCTTGAAACTCATCGAGAATTCTCATCTCTTCAATAGTTTTCCTTGACCAACTAGTCATCTTCTTACAAGATCTTTTATGGGATTCATAATTAATGAAAAAAGTTTGGAAATCGGCCTCAAGTTTGACACAGTTATCCATCACCATGGATACTAAATCTGTTTTCTGATTTAAGGAATGCTGAAGCATTTGGAATCTTGACTCTATACTTGGAAATAACGGAATAGTACCTTCCAGCTTCTTCAAAGACTAAACAGAAAAGTCATGGACAAAAGAAGATGATTCTGAATTTGAATTCTTTGTTGATGAGGATTCTTTTTCAAGCACATCAGCTTTCCTCTTTGGTGAAGCACCAACATCTTTCTTACTGACCAAAGACTTGGTAGGAGTTCAACCATCACCTACTTTCCCTTATCTATTCTTGAAATGATTTCTTTTTGTTTAGGTGATTCATGTTCATTATCTGATATCTGAACAATATTATCATCGTCAACTTCTTCCTTCTTAGCTCCTTCCTCAACACCCTCTGGCTGTATGAAATCATGATTTCTACTTTCTTCTTCATACAATTTATTTACTTCTTCCTCACCCTTCTCATCTTTTCTTGGGGTAGCAAGTTTTGAAGATTTTTCTTCAGAAGTTCAGATTGATAACTTCTTAGAAGGACTCTCTTTCTCATGATAATCTTTTACTTGCTTTATCATATCCTCAGTATCACCACTCCCTTATTCTTCTTGTTTCACTTCTTCTTCTTGCACTATTTTATCTTCTTGATCTCACTCCGGAGTCACCAACTTCTTTCCTAGAGTCTCTGGGATTGATTATATTAAAAAGGATTCTGGTACCAGAATTTTCTTAGAAGCTTTCTCGATATCCTTAAAAAGAGATTGTACTATTTCAGCCTCAGACAATCTTCTTCTTTTTCTTCTTCTCTTTCTCTTTCTTCTCAAGCTCTTCAGCAGCCTTTATTTTCAAGGCTTTTGCCTCAGTAGGATCCAAACCAAAACTAGGCTCCCCTTCATTTTTGTTCCTCTTATCCTATATCCATTTTGCAACAACCTCATCAGGATAAGATTTTCTCTTCTTTTATTTTGGTGGTGCAGATTGAATTTCCTTGGCAATAGAAACCTTTTCTCTCTCTTGAATTTCCTTTTCTTTCCTCTTCCTTCCACCTTTCTTGGAGATTTCAGCTACAATAGGTTTATTTGGTAAAGCATCAACTTCTTCATTTGATAAATCCTAAAACTCTCTGGATTCAACAGAAAATCCAATTTTCATTCTCCTTAGAGTTTCATCGCTTAGCAACATTACCCTAAAATTTATTGACTTCAATTTGCCGGAAATTTTCATTGATTCTAAACAAGAAACGATGATCTTTTATAGAATTGATAGATACATAATAATCTGAGACTTCAAATTTCTATTCTTTATATTCTCAATCGTAATTAGAATATACTTAACCATATTCAACTTTCATAGGTTCACTAATAAATCCAAAACATATATATCACTTTTCTTTAGAGTATCTTTATCTCCTTTCCTTGGAATGATCAAGCCTTGAACCCAAAGTTCAAGAATTCAGAAATTTGATGAAATATGAAGAATCTTTGGAGTCTTGAATCCAACCAAACCAAGGCACTCTATGGCCTTATCCTTATCAAAGATTACTTTAACATCAGGTAACTTATACAAACAAAATTCAGCTTCTCCTTTGTAAGGTATTTCAATCAGACTCGCTGCCTTAGAATAGGAAAGAGAGTAAGTCTTACCATAAATCTTGAAAGAAAATTTCTCTTCTCCTCCTTGATTGGAAAATGATACAGATTCATATAACTCTACTAGCAACTCCGGAATCACCGGATCATCTACCCTGGGTTTAGATACAACTATATTCTCCTATCTATGTAACTTGATGTTCTTTGAGATGATTGAATCATACTTATTAAAGAATTCAGGGTCTACCAAACTTTCACAATAAATCGTTCATTAAGATATTTACTTTACAGTTGACAATTCTTTTTGAGGAGAGGCTTTTTTAGAAATTTGGAACTAGGGAAGACCTGAGAAATTTGGAACGGTCTTAAGTAGGAAGGGTAGAGCTTCAGCATGCAAGAGCTTGGGATTCAATGTGGGATAACCATCAGGGGGTCCTTTATATTGGCAATTAAAGTGGTGATTCAACTTCCCTGATTGATCCTATGGTTGAAAACTTCTTGAGAAGATATGATGGTTGAGATGATATTCAAATAAGTATTTTGATAGATTCTGATATTTTGAGGTTTTTAAGAAAAACATTCGAATTTAAGGAAAAGTGAATCTGAAAATTTTAAAAACAAAATGATAATTCCAACAAGTAAAAGATGATTATGAAAATTTTGGAAAGGATTCATACCTTTCGGATTGCTAGAAAAAATATTCGTAATAAGGATAATTCTTCTTGAATAACTTTAGATTCCGAAAATTTTGATTACAAAAATTTTAGATTACGAAACATTTAGATTACAAAAAATTTTGATTACGAAAAATTTTGATTATGAAAAATTTAACTATGAAAATTTTAACTACGAAAATGTTGACTCCGAAAATTTTGACTTAATAATAAAAAATGTACCCCCCTATGAGAAAGTGTTTGTTAATGTAAGGATATAGGTTTCAATATGAAGTTAATACGGAATATTACCTTACGGTTATCATTCTTAACTTCTTTTTAATATATTCAAATCTATCGGAGGGTAAAGGTTTTGTGAAAATATCAGCAAGTTGATCTTGCGTTCCGATAAATTTAAGAATGATATCCCCTTTTTGTGTGTGATACCTAATAAAGTGATTCCTAATATCTATGTGTTTTGAACTAGAGTGATGTGCAAGGTTTTTACTTAAGGAAATGGCACTAGTATTATCACACATTATTTTTGTTTTGGTAAAACTCATACCATTGTCTGTGAGTGTGTGTTGCATCCACAACACTTGAGCACAACAACTTCTAGCTGGTACATATTCAGCTTAAATAGTGGAAAGTGCTACTGAGTGTTTCTTTTTGCATGACCATGAAACTAATGAATCTTCTAAGAAATGAAAAGTTCCAAATTTACTTTTCTTATCCATTCTACATCCACCAAAGTCAGCATCCAAAAAACTTTTTTAAAATAAAATCATTTCCAGAGGTATAAAAGAGTCTTAAATCCATGGTTCTCTTTAAGTAGAGAAAAACCCTTTTCACTACCTTTAAATGAGATTCCTTAGGATTGGAATGATATCTTGCACATAATCATACTGAAAAAATTAATTCTGGACGACTAGTAGTCAAGTAAAGTGGACGTCCTATCATACCTCTAAATGATGTTTGATCTACTGGTTTTCAAGCTTCATCAAGATCAAGTGAATTTGAGGTACCAATGGGAGTACTTATACTCTTAGTGTTGTCATATCCATAATTTTTAAGAATATCTTTAACATACTTATGTTGGGATATATAGATTCCTTCTGGTGTTTGATAAATTTGAAAACCAAGGAAAAAGTTAACTCACCTATCATTCTCATTTCAAACTCAGATTTCATTAGATCTACAAAGGAATTAGTTAAAGATTGCTGAGTTGAACCAAATATAATGTCATAAACATAAATTTGAACAATCAAAAAAATCAAATCTTTCTTTATAAAAAGGGTTGGATCATCATTTCCTTTAACATAACTATTTTGAAGAAAAAATCCTATAAGTCTATCATACCAAGCTCTAGGGGATTTTTTAAGTCCATATAAAGCTTTGGTAAGTTTGAAAACACGTTTAGGATGTTTTGTATCTTCAAAAAGAGGTGGTTGTTCTACAAAAACTTCCTCTTGAAAAAAACCATTAAGGAAAACACATTTAACATCCATTTGAAAAAGTTTAAAATTGAAGAATACTGCAAAGGCAAGTATAATACAAATAGATTTAATTCTAGCTACTAGATAATAAGTTTCTTCATAGTTTATTTATTCTTGTTGATTATAGCCTTTAGAAACTAATCTAGCTTTATTTCTTACTATGATTCTATTTTCATCACACTTATTTCTGAAGACCCATTTTTCTCTAATAACAGAGGTTTCCTTAGGTCTTTCAACCAGGTTCCAGAATTTATTCCATTCGAATTAATTTATCTCATCTTGCATAGATTTTATCCAATCATCATCCCCTAAAGGTTCATCAGTGTTTTTTGGTTTTAATTGGGAAATAAATGATAGATTTTATACTTCATTTCTTAAGGAACTTCTAGTCCTTACAGGTTGATTTGCATCACCAATGATACTATCAATGGGATGGTTTTTTAGAAACAACTGATTTGGGTTTTTTAAAACTTGTTCATCATTATAGGGTAGGAAATATTATGGGTTAAATGCTTCAGAAATATTTTCTTGGACATTTTCCTTATCATAAGGATCTTCTATCAGGGGTTGATAATCAGTTTTTGAAAACATATTTGAGGATGTAGGTTGGGTTTTTTTAAAAACAAAAGGACCAATTTCATAAAATTTGACATGTACTGTTTCTTTAACAGTACAAGTATTTTTATTGAAAACTCTATAATCCTTAGAGGTTGTGGAGTAGCCTAAGAAAATTCCTTCATCATATTTTGGTGCGAATTTGTGTAAATTATCTTTAGTATTCAAAATGAATACTTTGCAACCAAAAACCTTGAAGTGGGAAATTCTAGGTTTTCTACCATTCCATAACTCATAAGGAATTTTATTAAGAAAAGGTCTAATCAAAACTCGATTTATAGTATGAAAATAAGTACTTACAGCTTCAGCCCAAAAATTTTTGGCTACCGAATATTCACTTAACATGGTTCTTGTTATATATTGAAGAATCATGTTTCTTCTATCAACAACCCCATTTTTTTGAGGAGTTCCTAGTGGTGAGAAGTTATGAGTAGTGCATTTTCTACTACAAAAAGTTTCAAAATAAGAATTTTGAAATTCTTCTCCATGATCACTATGAATAGTTTTCAAAGGAAGGTTTTTCTCATTTTTAACTTGGGCTCTAAATCTTTTGAAATAATAAAAAGCTTCAGATTTATTTTCTAAAAAATAAACCCACCTAAATCTAGTGTAATCATCAACTAAGACAAATACAAAATATTTGCCTCTAATGCTACCAGTTTTTGTTGGACCAGAAAGATCCATATGCACTAACTATATTGAATCAGTGGATGAGACTTCACTGACTGATTCAAAACATGATTTATGTTTCTTACCATATTGACAAGGATCACAAACTTTTGAAGAATCAAATCTAAACTCCTGTAGATCCTTAACTAGTATTTTCTTAGAAAGTTTTCATAGGTTCCTAAGATTACAGTGTCCTAACCTTCTATTCCATAACCAAGAATGGTCTTCCATTTCACTAAGACAAGGTAAATCTTGTCTCCTAAGGTCTTCTAAGTTTAGTGTGTATACATTCTCTTACCTATTGGCAGAAAGAACAAACTCTTCCTTGGAAATGTGTACTAATCACTTGTCATTCCTAAAATTTACAAGGTAGCCTTCAACACATAATTGACTTATTCTAATAAGGTTGTGCTTAAGAACCTTAATAAATAAAATGTTTGAAATCAAAGTTTTTCCAAGAATAACAATATTACCTATACCAATAATTTCTCCATGAGCATTATCTCTGAAAGTTACTTTTCCTCCTTTCGTCTTGATAATCTTTTAAAAGATTTTTTTTGTAACTAGTCATATGCCAGGAACATCTACTATCCATGTACCATGTATTCCTATTGGTACTATCTTTACTTTCCTGAAAAAAAGAGTGTTAGATTTTCGGAACCCAAACTTTTTTGGATCCTGGAATTTCAGAAAGAAAAATTTTAGGTATCCACATTTTTTTTAGAAAAATAAGATTTATGGAAACCTAAATACTGAGTTTCGTTTAAGGAACAATTTTTTCCCAATTCCCACCTCACTGACACTTAGAGCAGAATAGAGCACTTTTCATGAACAAAATAGTTATTACTGAAAATTGGTTTTGAACTGGTATAACCAAAACCCGAATTATTCCTTAGAGATCGAATTTGGGAATACATCTTATCAAAATTTTCTTTACCTAAGGTATAGTTTAAAAAACACTTCCTCATGGAAAATATTTCTGACTTTAGTTTAATAACTAAGTTTTTATCCTTAAAAACATTAGTTTTAGCGCTAGAGTTAGGCTCTAAAATATTTTTTTAGAAATAACTTTTTCTAGATCCTTAGAATGTTTATCCTTCTCAGAATTAACTTCCTCAAGATTTTCTGAAATACTTTAAAAATCAAGGGTTTTTTATCAAGATATTTAGAAAGATCTGATATTTACTTAGTAAGAATATTAATTCTAGAATTTTCCTTATCAAGATTTTTCTTGGCTTTAGAATTTTAATTCTCAAGGAGCTTAGCAAACCTAGACACTTCTTCATAAGTAGGTAAAGTATTATCTTCATCAGAAGAAGATTCTTCATCCGAGGATTCATAATATTTACTGTCACTATAATTATCATTCAAGGATACATTGGTTATGGATTCATCATTGTGTACCTTAGCCATTAAACAATAATTTTCAATAGGTAACTTGGCAAGTAAACCAAGATTATTCTGATAAGAAGATTCATTCTCTGAGGATTCATCATAAGAGTCTCCACCATTGGCACTTCATGTGTCATTAGCTTTCAAAACTTTCTTAGCTTTATCTTTGTAAAACTTCTTTCTATTACTCTCATAATTCTTTTCCTTTATATCTTTTCTCTTAAGCATAGGACAATCTGGCCTTATATGCCCTGCTCTTTTGCATTCATAGCAAGTGACTTCTGAATCTTTCTTTTATTTTCTTTCTTTCTTCTTGTATCTAGATAGAATGTTCTTCTATCCAACAATATTGTTCATCCTTCGGGAAAGATTGGATAACTCATTTTCTAAAAATTCACTTCCACTAGATTCGGATTGAATAACAGTCCTCTTAGATTTGGATATTTTAACTCTCTCAAGAGTCCTGGATTTTATATGATTTAATGTTGTTGTAAAAGAAACAATGCCATTTACATTATTTTTCTTTTTCATATCAGAATCTCTCTTCATTATAGTCTCATTTTGAAGAAGAGTTCCAAAAATATCATTAAGATAAATCTGAGTAACTTTTATATTTTCATCTATAACAGTCCTCTTAGATTCCCATTCGTTAGGCATGATGTCTATGATTTTGTCTACAAGATCTTCATCATCTAATCCTTTCTCACCCATTGATTGTAAACTATTAACAATATTCATGAATCTTTGTTGTACCTTACATATGATTTCTCCATAAGGAAAGCAGAAATCATGATACTCAACTCTAAGCATAGCTCTTCTAGTTTCAATAACTTTTGAAGTTCCAAAGTGAGTTACTTCAAGCTTCTTCCAAATACTATTTGAAGCTTCACAAGATGAAATTTGGCTATATAAATTTTTAGTCAGGGAACAAAGAAAAGTATTTTGTACCTTAAAGTTCAAATAGTATTCCACCTTTTCTAGATTAGTAAAGGTTTTAAGTTCCTTATCAGGAATCTTATAATCTCCAGTTAACATAATTTAGTTGTCTACACCTATGTTTATCACAAAGGTCTTCATACGATCTCTCCAATATTCATAATCATTCCCATCAAATATTGGTGTTCTAGTAGGATTAAGATTTTCAAGCAAACCAACATCCATTCTTACCATCTAAAAGAAAATATATTTTCACACAAACTTGTTAATAGAAAGAGTTTGAAAACAAGGATAAAAAATCCTAAGCAAGGAAAATATTATGAACAATGAAAACTTGAGCAAGAAAAATTATATGTGAATATAAGTATTTCAGAGACCTCCTCTGATACCAATTGTAGGATTGAAATATGATGTAGATGATCAATATACAAGAGGGGGGGGTGAATTGTATCCTTTAAAAATTCTTTTGGAACTTTTGAATTAGATATAAAACTTTCTGTTGTTTAAAAAAGTTAAACAAGGTAAATTCAGAAAACCTCTTGGTTCTACAAACTTTCTAGATTCTGGAAATATGGTTCTGGAAATGAAACTTAATTTTACACTTAGACATAAAAGGAGTTAGATTTAATGAAACTAAATCATGAACAATGAAAACAAAGATAAGAGAAAATTTCCTCGGGGAAGGAAAAATTTCCTTATTAAGAAAAATCATCAGGGAAATAAAACTTGCCTTGAGATAGAGTGTTTGTGAATTTGATAACATAAAGGAATGGAAAAGTCATAAGGAAACCTTATTAACTCAATATTTATTACTATTTATTACTATTTATTAGTATTTATTACTATTTATTACTATTTATTAGTATTTATTTTTATTTATTACTATTTATTAGTATATATTAGTATTTATTAGTATTTATTACAAATTATTAGTATTTATTACTAATTATTACTAATTAATATTTTTTATTACTAATTGTTAATATTTATTAATATTTTTTTATAATTATTACTATTTATTTTTAATTATTATTAATTAGTGTTAATTACTATTAATTACTACAAAATACAGCTACTAATTACTAATTACTTCTAATTATTTATATACATTACTAAGTATCGTTAATAATTATTAATTATTACTAATTACTAAGAATTGGTACTAATAATTTAATTTTATTTTTATTTCAAATAAATACTGATGACAAAACAATTTAAATATAACTTAATTTCAAATAATCAAAAATAATTATAATCAATATAAATAAATAAAATAAATACTAAATTAAATAAAACATAAATACCTTTAAACTTGATCTCTTATAATTGTAGGCAGTTTCACAACTTCTTAGTAAAAAAAACTAAGTCTCAAAAATTTTCACTCTAAAATTAGAGTTTAGAGAAGCAGAGGAAGAAGGAATTTAGGAGGAGGGAAGAGAAAACAGATGATGATATATATAGGTTAAATTAGTTGCAACGGGACTATTTGCGACGGGATTACTGTCGCAAATAGTATTTGTTGCGATGAGTCCTGTTGCAAATACCTTTAGCCGCATTAATTATGGTCGGCGGTTAAAAGGTTATTTGCGACAGGACCCATCACAAAAAGTAACCCACCGACACACTATTTGCGACGGGACAACATCTTGTTGTAAATAGTTTGTTACTACCGCCAGTTATTTACGACGGGTCTCATTACAAATACCCTCCGGGGGTCGAACTAGTTGCGACGGGGGATTCCCCATCGCAACTAGTTCTTACTGTCTCCTGGTATTTGCGACTGGCGGTGCCTACCCATTACAAATACCCTTTCGGGCAGTTTGGCGTGCATATCGCACATAAGTTTTTTGCAATGAGGTGCCTATTCACGTCGCAAATAACCTCTTCGATGGACTATTTGCGATGAGATTTATTCCCATTGAAAATAATTTGTCGTCAAAAATGGGTTTTCCCATAGTGATAGGTCTAATGCTAGCAGCCCAAACTACACACTCAACCACAACTCTAACCTGACTATAGCAGAGATGACCAGGAAACACCGATAGGGTACTATAGTAATGTATACTTTAGCATGGTTATTATAGAATCTCAGGATTTGGAGATAGTGGTTTATAGCTCTTTGAACTTATAGCCACTGTTCACTGTAGCATAGCATACGTACTGTGTGGCTGGTGGCATAGTTACATCATCTTCTTAATTAGATCATTTGAGCTAGGTTTTTGTGTGTGTTTGAAACTCTGAAATTTCCCTTTATTTCTACTCTCGATCATAATAATATTTTTGTCTCTTCGTGGATATAGAGATTATTTACTGAATCACATAAATCATTATTTTATGTGATCTTCTTATCATTCTTTTGTTTTTCTATTTTAATCTTTTGTGAATAATTTGTTTTTTATTGCTATCAGTGTTTCCGCAACAGACATCATATAGGATAATAATTGCATAGAACATGAAAACTTTTCTTAAGAAGTTTGTACTGAATTAGTATCATAATCAAGAAAAAATTAAAATGAAGAAAGAAGAATGAAGAGTAGAAAAATAATCCATAAAAGGTACTTTTATTCAAAAAGAAGAAGAGATGATTCCATTCCATAAAGGGGGGTGACTCCTTTTATAATAGTAAATTAACATGGAAAAATTTTTAGAACATGAGGAGCAAGAGAATTTATTACCTAAAGGTGAAATGACAATCACTTGAGATTCATCCTTTCTAATGACTTCAACAAAACATAACCAAAACATTCCCTTGTTCTCTCTCTTGCTAGTTGTTTGCCTGGTGTCTAAGGTTGTTGGAGTTGGCTATTGGGCAGGGCTGGTTTGGTGGGATGGGAAGATGTGGGTCGAGGGTTGGGCTTAATATAGGTAGTGGGAATGGGAGTGAATTAGTGGTAAAGGAATCATAGGTATGGTTGAATTTTAAAGTGATGATCTAGAATGGAAAATTGCGGTGGGGTCCTTGGTGCTTTGGATTTTTAGGAATATTATAGGTGAGTGAGAAAGGGGAAGGTTTTTTTGAATTTTAGTGGGTAGTGGGTAGTGGGTAGTGGGAAGCATGTTAGGAGTGGAGAGTTGTTAAAGGTATGATGGAAAGAAGTGGGTTTTATAGTGTGAGGATCAGAATAGATCTGATGATAGGTAGTTAGACTCTCACATAGGTCAAGAAGAGAATTGGTTTTAAGTATGTGAAGTAAGTGGTTCAAATAAACAAAAATAGAAGTAATACAGAAGACGATCAGTAAAGAAAATTCTTAAAAGTAAAGGATCACACTAGTATTTATGTAGTTCAGAACAGTTTTGTCCAAATCTATGGAAAGAATGCCACCATAATCAAATATTATTATGAAAAAATAGAAAAAATAAAATATTGAAGATAAAAATAGATATACAATGCATGTGGAACAAAAAATCTATCTGTGCATGAAGTTCTTTCCACTCTAGGACTTGCAGTGAACCCAAGTCGAAGATGGTAGCATACACCTCCAAGCAGGACAGACTCACACACCCAACCCCAACACCCAAACCATAAAAGAAAGAAAGAAATACAACTTAGAGCCAAAATAGAAAAAGGAACAATCTCACAAGTACATATATAAGATCTGTTAGATGAGAAATAGTGGTGCTTGGGTTGTAGAATCTTGAAGCTGATGCAATCTATATAGAGCTTGCAAGTACCGAGCTCTCCATTGGAGGGGATCACTAGAACAAGGGGAAACGATGGAGTAGAAGAGGATCATGAGAACTACATCTCTCTCATAATTCTCTTTACAGAATGGAGTGGAAGGAACAATGAAGAACTATGCACCTAATAATCAACGGTCGTGGCCAGTCATAAAGGCACAACAGAGATGATGAAGGTGGAAAAATGATGGCATGTCAGGCACGTAGCTGAGATGGATGTGTGGATGGCTGGGGGGAAGAAGATAGTTCAAGAATACAACTGGTGAAATTGAGTGAAAACGTCCTTGACACACAATAGCATAGGAAAGGGCATGCAATAGCGGATATGGATCACTAGGAATTAGAAAACATGATATCCAAAAAGAAAAGCTGTCAGATGTGGTTTAATCAACGAATAGTAAGGAACCTAGGAAGGATCTGAGGATCAAGCTAGTATACAAGGCCACAACCCCAAGACCAATCAATAAGAAAACACAGAGTCCCACATGGAGTATCCCACATGGAGGTCCACACAAACCAGCCCACATAATAAAATCCTGAACGGAAAAACAAATTGCATAATAATAATAATAATAAAACTAATATAATCTTAAAGAAAAATCCAAAAATACTTTTTTAAATTTTGAAAATCGATTTCAATAAATATTCACCTTTTCAAAATAAAAAATAATTAACGGATGGTGTCCTTGTAAGGAATATCTATCCTACCAGTAGGTTCATGCAGATTTTTATTTAGCAGAAAATAAACCTGAGACTACAGTCTTCACCCAGAGCAGACACTCTTAGAATGTGCCATAGTAGAACACGACCTGCCCGTACCTAACCTTCTACTGCTATCATATTACTAAAACATGCTCATAAATAAAACTAAATAAGCACCAACATTAAAAGACAGTGCTTACCAACATTACCTAAGTCTCTACCAAAACCAGCAACACCCAAGAAAATCGATACCTACAAACACACAACCTTACTCATGATAAAATATAGTGAACCTGAAAACTTAGCACAACTGAATATAATGAAAGTAATAAAAGGTAGTATAAATTCATAGAAACCAAAACTAGGAAGCTAACATGAATACATTATACACCTAAGCTTAAACAACTTAGACAAGCCCAAAGAAACCCCCTCCCCCTATCCCACTGGGGGCCCCTACAAACATAGCAGGGTCAGTCCTAGGAACACAGAAAGGAGAAAACCTTGAAACTACAACCATTTCTAGCTAAAATGGCTGCTAAAAATTACAAAACATTTGTAGGGTCACATCTAGAATGCACCATATTGGTATGGGATACAATATCCTTATTTATAAAATTGGGAAAGTGTCTTTTAATATGGCCAGTTTTACCCCACACAAAACACCAAAAATTCTTAAATTGATTATTATCCTTCTATTATTTATCGTTTTTTCTATTTTGACACCTAACACTCAACAATTGTGGTTTAGTTTTAACCCCATTACCCTCTTCCTTCAAATAATGTGTTTGAAGACCGCGAGACAAAACAACGACCTTAACCTCTTATGGCTCTATGAAATCAAGACCATACATCATCAAATATTTTAATGAACTAAAAGTATCATCAAGAGAAGTAAAAATAATTAAAGCTTCATCTTCATATGTAACTTCGACATCTATATTAGCTAAATCATGAAGCACTTTATTGAATTCATCAAGATGAACACAAACTGAATAACCAGGATTCATCTTAAAAGTAAAAAGTCTCATTTTCTTGTAAATACGACCACGAAAATTTTATGTCATGTAAAGATGTTCAAGTTTTAACTATATATCTTTAGCAGTGGTTTCATGGGAAACATCATGAAGAACTTTGTCTCCTTGGTTCAAAAGCAAGGTACAATGAGCCTTTTCTAAAACACTAGGGTAAGCATCTATATATGTTGTGGCAGACTAACCAGCAGGAGATATGGTAACTATAGGTTTTTTAGAATCGTGAAAGCCATCTGTAAGTCTGTTGTGAACTAAAAATTCATGCATCTTAAATCTCCACACTCTAAAAAAGTTATCACAATTTAACTTCTCTACTTCAAACTTAGAAAACATCACTAAAATGATTACATGATCTAATACCAATTGTAAGGGTTAGAACATATCAGATGATAGGTTGTTCGACTCTCACATAGGTCAATAAGAGAATTGGTTTTAAGGATGTGAAGCAAGAGGTCCAAAGAAACAAAAACAGAAGCAAGATAGAGAAAGAACAATAAAGAAAATGCTGAAAAGTAAAGGATCGCATAAGTATTTATGTGGTTTAGACCAGTTTGATCCTACTCCAAGGAAATAACTCCACCACAACCAATTATCATGAAAAAAAACAGCAAACATACAGTAGAGAAGATAAAAACAGATAGACAATGCATGTAGACCACATAAGCTATCCGTTAATAAGGTCCTTGCCACTCTAGGACTCACAGTGAACCCAAGCTGAAGATGGTAGCATACACCTCCAAGCACGACAGAATCACACACGTATCCCTGACACCTAGACTGTAAAAGAAAAATAAAGAAAGAAATACAACACTGATCCAAAACTGAAAATGAACAAGTTCACAAGTTTGGATCCTAGATATGTTGAAGGAGAAACAATAATGCTAGGGTTGTAAAATTTTGAAGATGATGCGGTCCAGACAGAGCTCGCAAGTACCGAGTTCTACACCGGAACAAGGGGGCTGCGACGGCGTGGAAGAGGAGCTACATAACTTCCTGTCTCTCAGACTCTTCTCTCTGGAACAGAGTAGAATAAACAATGAAGAACCGCATACCCGATAATCAACCGTCACAACCAATCAAAAAGGTGTAGTAGAGGCAAGGCAGACAGCGAGAAGATGATTTGTCAGGCGTGACAGTTAAGATGGACACGAGCACGGTTGTGGGGAATCAGACGATTCAAGAATGCAGCTAGTGAAATAGAAAGGGGGAAATGGTATGTTCACATGGCGGTAGAGGAATGGGAAGGCGGCTGCGAATATGGATCATCGAGAATTTGAAAACACAATATCCATTGCCTTGGCTTAGGCATTCTATCGAGCAGGTGGTGGGAAATCATGGGAACTGAGGTTGGCACCGATATACAATAGCGTGGACACCCGATGAAGCATTGAGTGCCCTCAATTTGAAGCAGTGATGGTGCCACACACGAACTCACAACAGCAGCTTGTAGAGTGATCTGCTCGAGTGAACCCCCATCCTTCAAATCTGCCTCCCGAAGCACAACTGTTCAAAACTCTATCAAGTAGTGAGAAGCAGCCATGGAACCGAGACCAAGAAGTGGCGTGTGTGGGTGGATCCCACAATAGTGGTAGCATACCCACATGGTTGTAGCGGGGATCCCAAATCTGGTGCTAGCAAATACGGAGTAGCATTAGCCGGACTGCTTTAACATGGACAGCCACTAGATCTTGCACCACCCCATGAACAGTGGAAAAACGGGTATGGATGAATGATTATCATCATCTCCATGTGAGGCTTGCATGAGTTTGGTAAGATAACAATAATTATTGAACTTAGTGTGTGGTGTAGTAAGAGAGACCAGATAGGACATAGACATACAAGGCCACCTATGATCTGATGCAAGCGTACCTAGGTGTGGTACATACATCTTGTTGTTTTCACTTTTTATTGAATTGTGGTAATTTGAGGGAAATTAAAATGAATACAAATTAAAATGATCTTAATTAAAACTCTATGCAAACCCATAAAAGAAATCATGGAAAATCTGAAATTTCTTTCATTGCAGGGGTGTCTCTCTTAAGTGGGATGAGCTATACGCTTCAGCTGGTATTCATATGGTTGTGAAACATCAGAAGTATCTTGGGCTTCTCACGGTGATCGGCCAATCCAAAAAATAAATCTTCGCAGCTCTAGTGGACATGATCGAGCAAAAAATTATTGGCTGGTCCCCTAAAGGAATTTCTAAAGCTAGCAAAGAGACCCTCATCAAAGCTATCATCCAGTCCATCCCCAACTATTTTATGTGCATGTTTAAGCTCATGTCAATCATTATCACCAGATCCATACATGAACTACCAATTTCTGGTGGGGTAAGAATGATGGAAGGAATCGACCTCACTGGATGGCCTGGAAGAAACTCTGCAAACCCAAATCAGAGGGAGGGATGAGATTCCATAATCTTTTTCTCTTCAATGATGCACTGTTGGCCAAGCAAGGATGGCACCTTGTTAACCGTCCTTCATCTCTTTGTTCATGGGTTTTCCAAGCTAAGTACTTTCCCCACATGGACTTCCATTTTTCCTCTCTTAGTCCCCGCCCCAGCTTCCTCTGGAGAAGCATTTGGGGGGCTAAAAAGCTCATGGATAAAGGACTAGGCTGGAGGATTGGGTCTGACTCATCGGTCAATATCTGGACTGATCCATGGCTTATCGATAAGGAAGGTATGCGGGCTACGTCCCCTGTCCAACCAGGTCTTGAAGACGCCACTATCAGCTGCCTCCTTTCCGACCAGGGACAAGGGTGGTGTTTGGACAAGTTCTTTGATTGGTTTAACAAAAGGGACCAAAGAATAATCCTTAGCATTCCCTGGGTCCCTGACGTAGGCCCCGACCATCTTTTCTGGACCAATGACATCTCGGGTGAATACACAGTGAGATCCAGCTACAGACTGGCCCTAGGCAACCACCCAGTCGGCTGGGATGAGGGACCATGGAAATCGATTTGGACACTCAACATTCCCCCTAAAATACACCAATTTTGGTGGCAGGTTTGCACGGGTACTCTCCCAACCATGAGCCTTCTCGCTTACCAACATATGGCCAGTACTGATTTTTTCCCTTTCTGCCCGAGCACTATTAAAACTCCTTTTCACACCATCATTCACTGCCTGAGAGCTAAGAAAGTTTGGAGTAAATGGGGTCCAACCTCTACCGCTTCACTGGAATTGGCCTCTGACCTTCCCAATCTTCTGACGCGTTGGTGATCCTCTCTTTCCTCGGCTCTTTCAGGCTCTCTTTGCACTTTGGCCTGGATTATTTGGGTCTGGCGTAACGATGTCGTTTTTCATCAAGCTCACAAACCCCCCAAATTATGGATTGAACGAGCCACTTCTTAGATTGAGGGCTGGAAAGACCACAATGATAATTTTATGCCAGTTGTTACCCTTGACTCTCCCTCTCATTGGAATCCCCCAATGGAAGGGATTCTTAAGATTAACGTGGATGCATCTCTCCCAAAGGATGTGATTGTTTCCCTCGGCCTTCTGGCCCGTAATCATATGGGGAAAATCTTTGCTGCAAAATAGGAACCACAATAGGCTTTCTGAGAACCGGCAGTTGATGAGGCCATGACCATCCTTTCTGGTTTGTCACTCGCATTGGAATGTGGATGGATCGATATTATTATTGAGTCTGACTGCCTTACCGTAATCAATGCTATTAACCACAATGATGGTGGGCTCCAGTATTTTGGCATCATCATTAGGATAATTCTCTCACTCTACCATTGCCTCTCTTTTTTCACTTTCTCCTTTACAAAAAGGGAAGGAAAAAATGCGGCCCATCAACTAGCGGCCTCAGGCCCTTTCAACTCCATCCAGCTCTGGTTGGACAATTTCCCTTCTTGGCTTTGTGCTTGTACTTCTGCTGATATTCATCATTAATGATTTCTGGTTTTAATAAAAAAAGTCAAACTCTATGATTTGGGGGTTAAGATTTCCCTTATTTTGTATAGAGATGGATAGTGGGCATCACCTGCTTGTGATTCAGATTGTAAAGGTGCAACAAGATGCTCCAGTTGACCATGGAAGGGTTAACCCTAAGGTGAAGGATGAGTCATGGAGGAATACGTTGTGCGGGTTCCAACATCATAGCTTGGCTAAGTATGATGAGACTATTTGTGACCAAGAGACGTAGAATTGGTTGGAGGAGAAAAAAATTTCCTTCAGTTTGATTCATGAAAGGGAGCATCGGATCTTGTGGTTTGTCAGTTAGTTGAGAGGAGCTATGCATCAGTAGTGGTTTTTTCTTGTAAGTGATAATGAGAAGTCAAAGGTATTGTGGGATGATTTTTGGAAGTGATTTCATGTTGAATTTATTTCTTCGATGATGAAGGTGCCCAGGAAACATGAGTTACTCACCCTTTAACCAGGGAGCTTGAGCATGTGAGAGCTTAGGAGTCAGTTCAAGTACCTCCTTCATTATACAATTGATCTTCTTCCGAATGAGGAGGCCTTGAATCTACATTTCAAGGAGGCGTTGCATCCTATGATTCAGCATCAGGTCACCCCGTTCTCCATGCCAATGCATCTTCACGTGTTGGCTAAGGTCAAGGTGATCTAGAAGATTCCCACATGGACCAAATCATCCGGATAAAGGAGTCATCAGAACTTCCCTCATAGCTAAACTATTGATGGAGGATCTTTTATGTCAAGGTATTCGAGATTTTGGCCAACAGAGAGTCGGACCCAACGTTCTTCTCATTTTTCTAAAGAAGAAATATCTCAGGATTCTATTAGGAGTTCTAGATTGATGTGTTTTTCTTGTAGAGGTGATGGAAATATGTGATTCTAATGCATGTCCCTTCATTGTGGTTGGAATTGCATAGTTGTTTAGTTCCCAGTACAAAGTCAATCGTAGTTACCACTAAACCCTTATTAGGGGTAGTTTTAGTAGGCTTATGGTCAATGAATGGAAGATGAAACAAGAATAGGTTAGCCACATAATGTTCCTCATCCTCAAAAACATAGGGCTAAGAATAATCTTGGAGGTGGTTGTCACCATGGTCTATGAGGTAGAAGATCATGGCACAATCAGTTGCATGCCCTAGAGCTTCTAGCACCAGGAGAGCTAGAGATCATTAGAGGTATGACATATTTATCTTCTACCTTGTCTTATGCGTTGTTTTATTTATGAGTCTCTCACTTATTTATTATTCCTACCTTACATAGTATAATCTTTATATCCTAAAGTGGAGTGGTTTTTAGTGATCCTGGTTCTAACTATGCCAGTTGAAGTCCAGTCTAGTCTGATTGATGTATATCGAGGTTGTGAAGTGACGACGAGGTAGCATTAGTCAATGAGAGATTTGTTTTTGTTGCATATACACCCATATGATTTCATTATTGACCTGAATTAGTTTTATTATGTGAATGTGGTAATTGATTTATTTTGGAGGAAAAATATCTTTAATGTGGAAGGTGAGCATGTGGTGTTTTTCGATGAGAGAAATCATCAGATGGGTTGGGGGTTTTTAGAGACATTATCTTCTTGGTTGGTGGGGTTGATTTTGTATTTAGTGGAAGCCTAGTAAACAATGTTTCATAGAGTTTTTGAGGAGTTTTACGATGTATTTCTAGAAGTGGTTGTATATATACCTCCACGATGTGGTATCAAGGTCATCATAGAGTTACAACTTGATGTCTCTCTAATTTTGATGGCTCCTTACCGATTGACACACTCTATGTTTAGGGAGTTGCAGATTCATATAGATTATTTGATATAGAAGGGTTTTATCAGACAGAGCATGTCTCCTTAGGGTGCTCTAGTGTTGTTCGCGATAAGGGAAATTGTGGTATAAGGTTGTGCATAGTCAATAGAAGATTGAACTAGGTTATGGTAAAGAAATTTTATCCTCTCCCAAAGATGGATGATTTGTTCAATCAATTAAAGGGGTTTAGATAATTTTTGAAGTTTGGTCTTTAGTATGGATATTATCAAATGAGTGAAAGATGAAAATATTTTGAAGACTGTTTTCTAATGTTGTTATGGGAACTTCAAGTTCTTGTTTATGTCGTTTAGTGTCAAATGTCGTAATAGTTTTCATGGGTCCCATGAACTCCATGTTTCATGAGTTTATAGATTAGTTAATGGTAGTGGTTGATGCATAGTAACTTTGTCAAAGGGTCACTGACATACTTTAGAAATTTATAAAATGTGAGGGATGTAGCACAAGGGGGCTAACCAGAAGGATTGTTATCAGAGGAGGCATAGTGTTCAATCATACTGTTCTCTTTGTTTATTATTATTTTATATTTTTAGAATATTAATTTTTTTTTTATTTAAGAAAATTTAAATCAAAAGAAAACAACTTTGATAGTAATTTGGAACAAGTAAAAAATAAAAAGAGGAAAAGTGATGCAATTTATGTGGTAGAAGAAATGAGATTTAGCAAAACAAATATAATTATAAAGATTTCCACCATAAAATGAATTTATCATTGTTTTTGAATTAATTCTCATTATTTTAAACATATAAAATAAATCTAATGAGTAATGTCACATTTCACTCAACTTACTCCACCCTTTAAATGGTTACCTCCCATCACTGATATGACTCCCAATTTGAAGCGGTCTCTTCCAAAAAGTTCCATGAAGACTCCCTGATGCTTTGAAGAAATTCCATAACACTTATCCATTTACAATTCAATCCATCAATATAAACTAAAAAATGAAGGGAAGTTATGAGTGAGGATAAAGAAAAAGAATTCAGGTCATAGGAAGTCGTGAGTTGTCTCTTTTCTCCTCGAACCAATAACAGACAACATAGAATTGGCATGATAAATTAAAAAATTAAAATAATATTAAACTCAAAATCCATTCTTAGCTTCCTTCCCTTGAACTAGAAATACTAGTTATTCCACCGTAAAAAAGGAGGAGATATTATGACATGCATGGAGAAAAGAAGAAAACATCACACAAAAAGGACACCATGAAGCGTGGAGGATAAATCACATGATTAAACAAAAATAGATGAAAAAAGAATTAATAAAAATTTGACAACAAGTGAAATATGATAAATTATCACACTAACAATCTAAAAAATGAAATAGAGTTGGAATGGTGTAGCCCGATCAGTTTGGATGAAGTTAGGTATAATGCTAGCTGCACAATAGACCACAACTCTGATCTGACTATAGAAAATATGACCATAAAACACCGATAGGGTATTATATAAATGCATAATTTGGAATGGTTATTATATCATCTCATGATTTGGATACATTGGTATTATATATTTGAGAAATACTGTCACGAACCGTCCTCGGGGCCTGTGCCGTGACTACCCCAAGCCCGTCTTCCATAGGCCAGGGGTTGGCGACTAGCACCAAGGCGTAAATCTCGGAAAAAGGGAAGGCATTGCCTTTGTAAAGTAAACAAGCACCTCAGAGTAAGCAAGCGGAAAAAGTAAATACTAAGTAAAAACTGGTACAACAGTAAGTGCGGAAAAGTAAATGGGCCAGTATACAAACCCAAACTGAAAGTAAAGTACAACTCAAAAGGGAAAACAGCAACTGAAAAGTAAAAGCCGCTACGCCGAGCTGTCCACTGGAAATCCCACCTGAAGGGTGGGTACAGATAGCTCCACTGCTCCTCGGGTCCCGTCGTCCGCTCTGAGTATGTCCCACCCAGTGGTCCACCTCCAGGTACCGTCCTGCTCCACAAGCCCCCACCACGATTAGTGTTGTCCATTGTCTGCAACCAACACAACGTAGTGCGGGCATAGCCCGTGTAGTGGTGAGTATAAGCTACTCAGTAGGGACCCCGAGACCCCCGAAGGTCTCCCAAAATCCACAAAGGATAAACCACAAAGGAAAGATACAATCACGAAGTAACAACTGACACTGCTTAGGTATATTCCCATACATATACCTAAGTCATCAATTCCAGTACGCTCCAACCTCCGAGCCCAAGTACAACCCAGTCCACACTGGAAAGTATACGTATTCCACACAGGAAAACAAAACGTAATCCACACAGGATAGCACAACACAATCCACACAGGAAAGCCAACAGGTTTCAGCTCACACAGGTAAACTTCTTCAAAGACGATAGAGATGATCACTGATCCATCTAAGTCGTCGGACCCACAAAGGATCGATATGTACTAACCCCCACAAAGACCCACACAGGATCGGTAGGAAACTAACCCCCACAAAGACCCACACAGGATCGGACACACACAGGATCTGTAGGCGCTGGCTCACACAGAACCGCTGAGCGCTGACCCACACAGGATCGGAACCACACAGGATCGGTAGAACTGATCCACATAGGATCGCTGAGTGTTGTAGTCGTCGTCGTCGAATCCACTGAGGATCTCTGTACAGTCGTCGTCGCAGTCACAGTAGCAGTCGCAGCTAGCACTAGGGTTCCCGCACACAGCAAGCACATTCGGGAGGGTCCGCTCCATGATCCGAGAGGCTGATACATCAACTGACACATATTCCAGAGTTGATGTATCCAAAAGTTCTGTATCCTCAACAGGAACTCAATGTCGCAGACGGCGCGTCGATCAGACGCCCGGTCTGAGAGTTATTGGTTTTTTCGTCCTAGGGGCCCGGTTGGTTTTTAAGGAAAAACCAACCCGACCGTACTCCACCTGCATCCAAACCTTGGGCGGAGTAATCCAAAATATCTGTCTCAGTAAGAGGAAACCAACAATGTCGACGGCACATCATTCAGACGTCCGGAGCTTAAGATATGAGCGTTTCCGCTCCGAGGGCCCAGTTGGTTTCGTGTACGAATCAACCCGGCCGAACTCAAAGTAATCCAAAACCTTGAGTGCGATATACCGAAACGACCGTCTCGTTCCAAGGATCGTGTCTCCACTTACTTCGCGTCGATCGGAGGTCCATAGCCCGAGTTATGGGCAATTGAACCCAAACGGTCCGAAAACGGGGGTTTCGGGCCCGGACCGACCCGGCCCGAGACCCCCCGGTCGACCCGAACCGAGTCGACCAGGCCCGGTCCGGGTCGGCCCAGCTCGGCACGGCCCGGCCTGGCCCGGCGCGGCCCGGCCTGGGCACCGCCCAGCCTGGCGGTCGGGCCCGGCTGGGCACAGCGCGCCCAGCGCGCTGCCAGCTCGGCCAAAGGCCGAGCTGTTGGCAAAGGGGGGGGGGGGGGGGGCGCCTGCCCCCCTTGTGTAACCCCCCCCCCCCCAATTAAGGGGGCTGTTTTGAAGTCTGGTCGGGGGAATTAATTCCCCCGGCTCCTCCCTGTCCGGACGGCCCGACCTGGCCGGCCGGTTCCTGCTCAACGGGACCGGCGATGGCTGGTCCCATTCCAGCTCTGACACCGGCGGCCCGGTCTGGCCACTGGTCACCTTGCTCCGCCGCGTCCCGGAACCGGCCGTGGCCCTTGTCGTCCGGCGCGGCACGACGATGCCGCGCCCCTCCGCTGCGGCCCCGGAACCGGCCGCGGTATTTTCGGGTGTCTCCGACGCGGCGTGATGGCGTTGCGTCCTTAGATTAATTCGCGGCGTGGAGCGACGGCGTCGCTTCCTTGATCATCTTTCCACGGCACGACGTGACGGTGCTGCGCATTTCCCTTCTCTTGATTCCGCGTGGTGCGATGGCACCACGCCTTCCCGTACCAAACCACAAAGGAATCAACATGAAAAAGGAGGAGGGTCGGCTGTGTTTGTGCGGTCTGGCCCCCTCACGTTATTCGATAACAATTGGTTTTAATCCACGAAGATCGTCAAGTTGGTATTCACGAACAAAATAAATAAATAAAACCCCTACCTCGGTTTCAAGAACGGTGCACATCAACGAGCCACGGAAGACGAGCGTCGCGGAGGTCGGGTGTCGCGGAAAACGAATGTCGATTCCGTTCTCGTTGAGGTGCGTCCGAAGAGGAAATGTCGCGGAAGAAGAACGTCGTGGAAGAAGTTCTCCGCGTTCTTCGGCGGAGATGTTCTTCGTTGATGAACGATGTTCTTCATCGGAGTCCGAGGTGTTCTTCACGTTCTTCGTTGCAGAAGAAAATGTTCTTACCAAAACCTCTCAACGACAAACTCTAACAACAAAATAAAATAAGTTCCTTTCTTATTTTATGAACACAACAAGCCTTATGAAAATTCAAGGGTTTGAATTTTAAAAACATACATTTAACTCACCACATTAAAACCATAAGTTTAATAAACTTAAGTTATCAACATTTAAGTGGGAGTTGAGAGGGGTTAGAGGATATGAAGGTGTGGGGTTCGTGTGGGCCCAACCACCCTCATAACCTCCCAAGGGAGTTTGGGTGGTTACCCAACTTCCATCAAGAACTAAACACTTAGAGTAAAAATTATAAAAATTGTAGAGTAATTATAAAATAAACTTCCACAATTTTTATCATCAACACTCGTGAAAACGCAACTCCGAAACAGGAGTTCCTAAGCAATTACCGGCACTGTGGTTCCATCGGTGCCCTCGGAATTCTATTACGGGCACCGGTTAAAAAGTTATAAATTCCCGCTCGTTCGTTCACTGAATGTACCCGAGCTAAACTTCGGATAGAAATTCTGGGCACACCGGGCCTCAGAATCAAGTGCTGTCTGAAACTTTGTTCTTGTAAAATTCAAAGAAAATTAAGAAAAAAATTTCCCTTGACTTTTACGGGTCTTTACATTACTCCCACCTCAGGGCTTTACGTCCCCGTAAAGATACATCGAAAACTAGGGAAACAAATGGGGGTACTGAGCACGTATCTGTGCCTCCCGCTCCCAAGTGATCTCCTGGAGGTTCCCATGCTGCCATCTGATGCGTACTAGAGGAATCGACCGTCCACGTAGAACCCGCTCCTGTCAATCCTCGATCTCCACTGGGACCTCCGCAAAAGTCGCCCCATCATCAACGTCAAGATCCCCATGGTCAATGATGTGCGTCGGGTCGTGCACGTATCTCCTCAGCTGAGATACGTGGAAGACGTCGTGCACCCGGTGCAACTGAGATGGTAGATCCAGACGATAAGCCACCTCGCCAATCCTGCTGAGGACCTGGAATGGTCCGATGAAGTGTGAAGACAACTTGTCGCCTCGGCCAAATCTCTGTAATCCTCATCGAGGTGAGACACGTAATAAGACGTAGTCGCCATCCTCGAACTCTAGTGGCCTCCGCCTCCTGCCAACATAAGACTTCTGCTGGCTCTGAGCTATCCTCATCTGCTCCTGGATGACCTGGACCTTCTCTGTCGTGGCCTGGACCATCTCCGGCCCCACAAGTGCTGACTCCCCAGGGTCTGTCTAGCACAAAGGAGATCTACAAGGTCGGCCGTACAACGCCTCGTACGGTGCCATCTCGATGGTGGAGTGGTAGCTGTTGTTGTACACAAACTACACCAAGGGTAGGTGGTCCTCCCAGCTATGACCAAAGTCAAGGACACATGCGCGGATCATGTCCTCGAGAGTCTGAATGGTCCTCTCCATCTGACCATCCGTCTGAGGGTGAAAGGCTATGCTCAGACGTAGCTGCGTCCCGAACGCCTCCTGCAACCCCTTCCAAATCCGGGAAGTAAAGAGAGAATCTCGATCGGAGACGATAGATGATGAAACAACATGAATACGCACAATCTCCTGAACTTAAAGTCATCCCAATCTCTCCACTGAGCCCTGCTCTCTAATGGGTAAGAAGTGAGCCGACTTGGTGAGTCGGTCGACAATCACCCAAATGGAGTCGTGACCTATGGAAGTGCGTGGAAGTCCAGTCACGAAGTCCAAAGATATTTCGTCCCACTTCCACTCCGGAACCTCCAAGGGCTGTACCAAGCCTACTGGTACCTGGTGCTCAGCCTTCACCTGCTAGCAGGTGAGGCATCGAGAAACGAGCTCTGCCACAACCTTCTTTATGCCCGGCCACCAGTGCTATCGTCTGAGATCCTGGTACATCTTCACCACTCCAGGATGTACCGCTAATGGAGAAGTGTGAAACTCTCTCAGCCCCTCCTCCCGTAAAGCAACTGGTACCAAGTTAAGTCCTCTAAAAAGGATGTCGTGCTCTTCTCCAAAGGAAAAACCATCAGGTGCCTATCCTGAGGATATCTGTGCACGCCACGTCTCACAGTCAGCGTCCCCATGTTGTGCCTCTCTGACCTGTTGTAGTAGTGGAGGAGTGACTGTGAGAGACTGAAGGAAGGCTACTCCATCTCTATCCACGAAGGATATCTACAAAGAGGCTAGCTGCTCTGTCACCTCCTCAAGTAGCTGAATGCCCGTCCTCCTGCTGAGAGCATCGGCTACTACGTTTCCCTTACTAGGAGTATAGACTATCTCAAAGTCATAGTCCTGGAAGAACTCGAGCCATCGTCGCTGTCTCAAATTTAGATCCTTCTGAGAGAAGATGTATCTGAGACTCTGATGGTCAGAAAAGACTGTAAAGCGCTCGCCCATCAGATAGTGTCGCCATGTCTTCAGAGCGAAGACCACTGCTGCTAACTCCAGGTCATGGGTAGAGTAGTTCTGCTCATGCGACCTCAACTGACGTGATCCATAGGCGATCACTGCCCGCTCCTACATCAGGACACATCCGAGTCTGGTCCCTGATGCATCGTAGTAGACTACGTACCCTACACCCTCTTCAGGCAACCTCAAGATAGGTGCGCTGGTCAATCTCTGTCTCAGCTCCTGGAAGCTCTGCTGACATCTGTCTGACCACACGAAGGGTTTCCCCTTCTTCTTCAAAGCTGAGAGTGGTGCCTCAACTCTGTAGAAGTCTGGCACGAATCTCCGGTAGTATCCAGCTAGTCCCAAGAAACTCCGCACCTCCGTCACACTCTTGGGTGGCTCCCAAGCTAGCACTGCCTCGATCTTCGTAGGATCCACTGCAACTCCCGCCTCAAAGATGACGTGTCCCAAGAAGTGGACCTCACATATCCAGAACTGATACTTTGAGAGCTTGCCATAAAGATGGTGCTCTCGGAGTGTGTCTAGTACAACCCGTAAGTGGTAGGCGTGCTCCTCCTCAGTCGTTGAGTAAATCAAAATGTTGTCGATGAAGACCACGACAAATCGATCATGGTATGGCTGAAAGATCCTGTTCATGGGGGCCATGAACACTTCTAGAGCATTGGTTATGCCGAAGGGCAAAACCAAGAACTCATCGTGGCCATACCGACATCTAAATGCCGTCTTCTGCACGTCCTCGTCTCGAACTCTGAGCTGGTGATAGCCTGACCTGAGGTCTATCTTCGAGAACCACTGTACTCCCTTGAGCTGATCAAAGAGGTCATCAATTCTCGGTAGCAGATACTTGTTCCTCACTGTCACCTAGTTCAGGCGATGATAGTCGACACACAGTCGCAAGCTCCCGTCCGCCTTCTTGGCGAACAATATCGGGGAAGCCCAGGGTGAAACACTGGGTCGGATGAACTCCTTTCCCTGCAAGTCCTCCAACTGTACCCGTAGCTCTCGAAGCTCAGCGGGGGCCATCCGATACGCTAGAGTCGATATTGAGGCTATCTCGGGGTGTAATTCAATATAAAATTCTACCTCTCTATGAGGAGTTAACCCTGGAACGTCGTCGGGAAAAACGTCCGCAAACTGATCCACCACTGCAGGAAAACCAGGACTCTGCACGTCAACTGCTCCTAGGATGAGGCTAGCCAACTGATGAGTGATGGGCTGTCCTCTCCTCCACGGAAGTCCATCCTATGCTGCAAAGGCTCCCTTCTCGTCGGTGAAGGTGAACCTGATCCTGTCGGTGCATACACATCGCACCTTGCGCCTAAAACAGTCAATCTGTGCATGGACCGTAGATAAACAATCCATGCCCAAGATGATGTCGTAAGGCCTCAATGCCGCTACAAGAAGATACCAGCCGAAGCTCTCGCCTCCTAGAGTAAGCTCACACTACCGACACCAGTGCGTAATCGTCGAGTCTGCTCCCGTAGGAGTCTCTAGCCGTAAGGATCAAGCCAACGGATCTGTCGGAATCTCCGAGCTCCGAACAAGGGCAGCGGCTATGAAAGAGTGACTCGCTCCTGTGTCTATAAGTACTGCAGCAAGGGTGGAATAGACACAGATAGTACCTCAAATCATCTCGGGTGCGCCGTGGTCGTAGGCCTCTACTGCCTGGAGTTGTGCCTGTCTCTGCCCGCCAGCTCCCTGTGGTCGGGGTGGACCTCCTGGTGGTGGTGGTGGTAGAGCCTCAAAGCATCGTCCACCACCTGCTGCTCAGCCAACTCCTCTGCCTCGTCCGCCTACTCCCTGCAGACCACCACGGTCGACCCTCTTCCTCTGCCTCGGTGGTCCCTCAACCTTCTGCTGCTCCTCTGCACGGCGGGTCGGGCAGTCACGAGCTATGTGGCCCTGCCTGCCGCCCGAGTAGCACTGTCTGCCTCTCGAAAGATTGACTCCGCGCTGTGTGCCCCGAACTGTTGAGCTAGTGTCCCGAGGTCGTCTGCCTGAGGTTCTGGTCTGCCTGGACCCATGAGTCATTCGTCGACTGCCTGCTGCAGAAGACTCTGCTACGTGTCGCCCTGCGGTGGGTCTTGGCGCTAGTATAGACTCAAAAAGAAATCTCTCGATCAAAAGGGCCCGCTCCAGTACTCTTGTCTGAGTCGGAATGCTGAGGGAGATCAACGATGCCCTGATCTCGTGTCTTAATCCCTGCTCAAAGGTCCGGGCCCGGAAGAATGGGTCCCGTACCATGTCGGTCGAGTAGCGCGAGAGATCGGTAAATCTCACCGAGTACTGGGCGACCGTCATGTTGTCCTGCCGTAGCTGAAGAAGCTCCTGAATGCGCACCGCACGGAGGGTGGCTGGGAAGAACTCCGAGTGAAAGAGGCTCTCAAAGTCTATCCAGAGAAGAGATGCCTCATCGTGCACCTGGAGCATCAAGCTCCACCATCGGCCTGCTGCCGCGTGCAGTAGGCTCGCTACGACGATCACCATGAGGTCTGCTGGTGTCCTCACTAACCAAAAAACTCTCACTACTGCCTCCAGCCAGTCCTTGGCTGCCTGGGGGTCCGTCTCCCCGTGGAACCTGGGTGGTCGCTGGCGCTGGAACTCATGCAGTGCACTAAGGCGACGTGCATCGTCAGCGACTGGGGATGGAAGCATCGGTGGCTCGGCGGGTAGAGCTACCGCCGGTGCCACTGCTGACAAAGGGCCCTGCACCGAGGCCTCATCGCTCGGTGGGCTGTCGTCATGCTTGACTCTCGGAACCCTAGCTGGCTGCCGTCGCGGGGCCATCCTGAAAAGGAAACAGGTGCGCCACGATCAGAACAATATACCTGGTGAGCTGATACAAAGTAATCACAAAGAAAACTTTAAACACACACGCAATCAATGTTTTCGTACATTAAGTCGGAAACCAGAAGTCAGAGTCCTGGTGTATGGATACGTCGGCCGCCACACCAACACTAGACTCCCTGGACTGATAACCACACTTAATACGCTAAACACTATTGATTCACATAGAAAAAGATCAGAGTCCAAAGTTCTGCGGTAGAACCAAACTCCTCTCATACCAATTTGTCACGACCCGTCCTCGAGGACCGTGCCGTGACTACCCCAAGCCCGCCTTCCATAGGCTAGGGGCTGGTGACTAGCACCAAGGCGTAAATCCCGGTAAAAAGGGAAGGCATTGCCTTTGTAAAGTAAACAAGCACCTCAGAGTAAGCAAGCGAAAAAAGTAAACACTAAGTAAAAACTGGTACAACAGTAAGTGCGGAAAACTAAATGGGCCAGTATACAAACCCAAACTGAAAGTAAAGTACAACTCAAAAGGGAAAACATCAACTGAAAAGTAAAAGCCGCTACGCTGAGCTGTCCACTGGAAATCCCACCTGAAGGGTGGGTACAGATAGCTCCACTGCTCCTCAGGTCCCGCCGTCCGCTCCGAGTATGTCCCGCCCAGTGGTCCACCTACAGGTATCGTCCTGCTCCACAAGCCCCCACCACGATCAGCACTGTCCGTTTTCTGCAACCAACACAACGTAGTGCGGGCATAGCCTATGCAGGGGTGAGTATAAGCTACTCAGTAGGGACCCCGAGACCCCCGAAGGTCTCCCAAAATCCACAAAGGATAAACCACAAAGGAAAGATACAATCACGAAGTAACAACCGACACTGCTTAGGTATATGCCCATACATATACCTAAGTCATCAATTCCAGTACGCTCCAACCTCCGAGCCCAAGTACAACCCAGTCCACACAGGAAAGTATAAGTATTCCACACAGGAAAGCAAAACGTAATCCACACAGGATAGCACAACACAATCCACACAGGAAAGCAAACAGGTTTCAGCTCACATAGGTATACTTCTTAGAAGATGATAGAGATGATCACTGATCCATCTAAGTCATCAGACCCACAAAGGATCGATAGTTACTAACCCCCGCAAAGACCCACACAGGATCGGTAGGAAACTAACCCCCGAAAAGACCCACACAGGATCAGACCCACATAGGATCTGTAGGTGCTGGCTCACACAGAACCGCTCAGCGCTGACCCACACAGGATCGGTAGCACTGATCCACATAGGATCGCTGAGTGCTGTAGTCATTGCCGTCGAATCCACTGAGGATCTATGTACATTCGTCGTCGCAGTCACAGTAGCAGTCGCAGCCAGCACTAGGTTTCCCGCACACAGCAAGCTCGTTCGGGAGGGTCCGCTCCACGAGTCGATAGGCTGATACATCAACTGACACATAGTCCAGAGTTGATGTATCCAAAAGTTCTGTATCGTCAACAGGAACTGAACGTCGCAGACGGCGCGTCGATCAGACGCCCGGTCTGAGAGTTATTGGATTTTTCGTCCTAGGGGCCCGGTTGGTTTTTAAGGCAAAACCAACCCGACCGTACTCCACCTACGTCCAAACCTCGGGTGGAGTAAGCCAAAAGATCCATCTCACTAAGAGGAAACCAACAAAGTCGACGGCACGTCATCAGACGTCCAGAGCTTAAGATATGAGTGCATCCACTCCGAGGGCCCGATTGGTTTCGTGTACGAACCAACCCGACCGAACTCAAAGTAATACGAAACCTTGAGTGCAATATACCGAAATGACCATCTCGTTCCAAGGATCGTGTCACCGCTAACGGCGCGTCGATCGGAGGTACGTAGCCCGAGTTATGGGCAATTGAACCCAAACGGTCCGAAAACGGGGGTTTCGGGCCCGGACCGACCCGACCCGAGACCCCCCCGGTCGGCCCGAACTGAGTCGACCCGCCCCGGTCCGGGTCGGCCCAGCCCGGCGCGGCCCGGCCCGGCCTGGCATGGACCGGCCTAGCCTGGGCGCCGCCCGACCCGGTGGTCCGGCCCGGCGGCCGGCCCGACTGGGCACAGCGCGCCCAGTGCGCTGCCAGCTCGGCTGAAGGCCGAGCTGTTCGCAAGGGGGGGGGGGCTGCCCCCCTTGTGTAACCCCCGCCCCCCAATTAAGGGGGTCGTTTTGAAGTCCGGCCGGGTGAATTAATTCCCCCGGCTCCTCCCTGTCCGGTCGGCCCGACCTGGCCGGCCGGTTCCTGCTCAATGGCACCGGTGATGGCTGGTCCCCTTCTAGCTCCGACACCGGCAGCCTGGTCCGGCCGCCGGTCACCTTGCTCCGCCACAGCCCGGAACCGGCCGCGACCCTTGTCGTCCGGCGTGGCGCGACGACGCCGTGGCCCCGGAACCGGCCGTGGTATTTTCAGGTGTCTCTGATGCGGCACGATGGCGTCGCGTCCTTAGATTAATTCGTGGCGTGGCGCGACGGCGTCGCGTCCTTGATATTCTTTCCACGGCGCGGCGCGACGGTGCCGCGCATTTCCTTTCGCTTGATTCCGCGTGGTGCGATGGCACCACGCCTTCCCGTACCAAACCATAAAGGAATCAACATGAAAAAGGAGGAGGGTCGGCCGTGTTTGTGCGGTCCGGACCCCTCACGTTATTCGATAACAATTGGTTTTAATCCACGAAGATCGTCAAGTTGGTATTCATGAACAAAATAAATAAATAAAACCCCTACCTCGGTTTCAAGAACGGTGCACGTCAACGAGCCGCGGAAGATGAGCGTCGCGGAGGTCGGGCGTTGCGGAAAACGAATGTCAATTCTGTTCTCGTCAAGGTGCGCCCGAAGAGGAAACGTCGCGGAAGAAGAATGTCGTGGAAGAAGTTCTCCGCGTTCTTCGGCGGAGATGTTCTTCGTTGATGAACGGTGTTCTTCGTCGGAGTCCGAGGTGTTATTCACGTTCTTTGTTGAAGAAGAAGATGTTCTTCCCAAAACCTCTCAATGACAAACTCTAACAACAAAATAAAATAAGTTCATTTCTTATTTTATTAACACAACAAGCCTTATGAAAATTCAAGGGTTTGAATTTTAAAAACATACATTTAACTCACCACATTAAAACCATACGTTTAATAAACTTAAGTTATCAACATTTAAGTGGGAGTTGAGAGGGGTTAGAGGATATGAAGGGGTGGGGTTCGTGTGGGCCCCACCACCCTCATAACCTCCCAAGGGAGTTTGGGAGGTTACCCAACTTCCATCAAGAACTAAACACTTAGAGTAAAAATAATAAAAATTGTAGAGTAATTATAAAATAAACTTCCAAAATTTTTATCGTCAACACTCGTGAAAACGCAACTCCGGAACAGGAGTTCCTAAGCAATTACCGGTGTTGCGGTTCCATCGGTGCCCTCAGAATTCGATTATGGGCACCAGTTCAAAAGTTAGAAATTCCCACTCGTTCGTTCACTGAACGTACCCGAGCTAAACTTCGGATAGAAATTCCAGGCACACCAGGCCTCGGAATCAAGTGCTGTCTGAAACTGAGTTCTTGTAAAATTCCAAAGAAAATTAAGAAAAAAAATTTCCTTGAATTTTACGGGTCTTTACATTACTCCCACCTCAGGGCTTTACGTCCCCGTAAAGATACATCGAAAACTAGGGAAACAAATGGGGGTACTGAGCATGTATCTGAGCCTCCCGCTCCAAAGTGCTCTCCTGGAGGTTCCCATGCTGCCATCTGATGCGCACTAGAGGAATCGACCGTCCACGTAGGACCCGCTCCTGTCGATCCTCGATCTCCACTAGGACCTCCGCAAAAGTCGCCCCATCATCAACGTCAAGCTCCCCATGGTCAATGATGTGCGTCAGGTCGTGCACGTATCTCCTCAGCTGAGATACGTGGAAGACGTCATGCACCCGGTGCAACTGAGGTGGTAGAGCTAGACGATAAGCCACCTCGCCAATCCTGCTGAGGACCTGGAATGGTCCGATGAAGCGTGGAGACAACTTTTCGCCTCGGCCAAATATCCATAATCCTCATCGAGGTGAGACACGCAATAAGACGTATTTGCCATCCTCGAACTCTAGTGGCCTCACCTCCTGTCAGCATAAGACTTCTGTCGGCTCTGAGCTGTCCTCATCCGCTCCTGGATGACCTGGAACTTCTCTGTCATGGCCTGGACCATCTCCGGCCCCACAAGTGCTGACTCCCGAGGGTCTGTCCAGCACAAAGGAGATCTACAAGGTTGGCCGTACAACGCCTCGTACAGTTCCATCCCGATGGTGGAGTGGTAGTTGTTGTTGTACGTAAACTCCACCAAGGGTAGGTGGTCCTCCCAGCTACGACCAAAGTCGAGGACACATGCACGGAGCATGTCCTCGAGAGTCTGAATGGTTCTCTCCGTCTGACCATCCTTCTGACGGTGAAAGGCTGTGCTCAGACGTAGCTGCGTCCCGAACGCCTCCTGCAACCCCTTCTAAAGCCGGGAAGTAAAGAGAGAATCTCGATCAGAGACGATAGATGATGGCACACCGTGAAGCCGCACAATCTCCTGAACGTAAAGTCGTCCCAAGCTCTCCACTGAGCCCTTCTCTCTGATGGGTAAGAAGTGAGCCGACTTGGTGAGTCGGTCGAAAATCAACCAAATGGAGTCGTGACCTATGGAAGTGCGTGGAAGTCCAGTCACGAAGTCTATAGATATTCCTTCCCACTTCCACTCCGGAACCTCCAAGGGCTGTACCAAGACTGCTGGTACCTGGTGCTCAGCCTTCACCTACTGGCAGGTGAGGCATCGAGAAACGAACTCTACCACAACCTTCTTCATGCCCGACCACCAGTGCTGTCGTCTGAGATCCTGGTACATCTTCGCCACTCTGGGATGTACCGCCAAGGGAGAAGTGTGAAACTCTCTTAGCCCCTCCTCCCCTAAAGCAACTGGTACCAAGGTACGTACTTTGAAAAGGATGTCGTGCTCTGCTCCAAAGGAGAAACCATCAGGTGGTTGTCCTGAGGATATCTGTGCACGCCGCGTCTCACAGTCAGCATCCCCACGCTGTGCCTCTATGACCTGCTATAGTAGTGGAGGAGTGACTATGAGAGACCGAAGGAAGGCTGCTCCATCTCTATCCACGAAGGATATCTGCAAAGAGGCTAGCTGCTCTGTCACCTCCTCAAGTAGCTGAATGCCCATCCTCCTGCTGAGAGCATCGGCTACTACCTTTCCCTTCCCATGAGTATAGACTATCTCAAAGTCATAGTCCTGGAGGAACTCGAGCCATCGTCGTTGTCTCAAATTCAGATCCTTCTGAGAGAAGATGTATCTAAGACTCTGATGGTCAGAAAAGACTGTAAAGCGCTCTCCCATCAGATAGTGTCGCCATGTCTTCAGAGAGAAGACCACTACTGCTAACTCCAGGTCATGGGTAGTGTAGTTCTGCTCATGTGACCTCAACTGACGTGATCCATAGGTGATCAATGCCCGCTCCTGCATTAGGACACATCCGAGTCTGGTTCCTGATGCATCATAGTAGACTACACACCCTACTCCCTCTTTAGGAAACCTCAAGATAGGTGCGCTGGTCAATCTCTGTCTCAGCTCTTAGAAGCTCTGCTGACATCTGTATGACCACATGAAGGGTTTCCCCTTCTTCTTCAAAACTGAGATTGGTGTCGCAACTCTGGAGAAGTCTGGCACGAATCTCCGGTAGTATCCAGCTAGTCCCAAGAAACTCTGCACCTCCGTCACGCTCCTGGGTGGCTCCCAAGCTAGCACTGCCTCGATCTTCGCAGGATCCACTGCAAATCCCGCCTCAGAGATGATGTGTCCCAAGAAGTGGACCTCACGTATCCAAAATTGACACTTCGAGAGCTTGCCATAAAGATGGTGCTCTCGGAGTGTGTCTAGTACAACCCGTAAGTGGTAGGCGTGCTCCTCCTCAGTCGTCGAGTAAATCAAAATGTCGTCGATGAAGACCATGACAAATCGATCGAGGTATGGATGAAAGATCCTATTCATGAGGGCCATGAACACTACTAGAGCATTGGTTATGCCGAAGGGCAAAACCAAGAACTCATAGTGGCCATACCGACATCTAAAGGCCATCTTCTGCACGTCCTCGTCTCGAACTCTGAGCTGGTGATAGCCTGACCTGAGGTCTATCTTCGAGAACCACCGTGCTCCCTTGAGATGATCAAAGAGGTCATCAATTCTTGGTAGAGGATACTTGTTCCTCACTGTCACTTGGTTCAGGCGACGATAGTAGACACACAGTCGCAAGCTCCCGTCCGCCTTCTTGGTGAACAATATCGGGGAAGCCCAGGGTGAAACACTGGGTCGGATGAACCCCTTGCCCTGCAAGTCCTCCAACTGTACCCGTAGCTCTCGAAGCTCAGCGGGGGCCATCCGATATGCTGGAGTCGATATCGGGGTTGTCCTGGGGTATAGGACAATATAAAAGTCTACCTCTCTGCGAGGAGGTAACCCATGAACGTTGTCGGGAAAAACGTCCGCAAACTGATCCACCACTGGAGGAAAACCAGGACTCCGTACGTCAACTGTTCCTAGGATGAGGCTAGCCAACTGATGAGTGATGGGCTTTCCTCTCCTCCGCAGAAGTCTATCATGTGCTGCAAAGGCTCCCTTCTCGCCGGTGAAGGTGAACCTGCTCCTGTCGGTGCGTACACATCGCACCTTGCGCCTAAAACAGTCAATCTGTGCATGGACCGTAGATAACCAATCCATGCCCAAGATGACGTCGTAAGGCCTCAACGCCGCTACAAGAAGATCCCAGCCGAAGCTCTCGCCTCCTAGAGTAAGCTCACACTGCCGGCACCAGTGCGTAATCGTCGAGTATCCTCCCGTAGGAGTCTCTAGATGTAAGGATCAAGCGAACGGCTCTGTCGGAATCTCCGAGCTCCGAACAAGGGCAGCGACTATGAAAGAGTGACTCGCTCCTGTGTTTATAAGTACTGCAGCAAGGGTGGAATAGACACAGATAGTACCTCGAATCATCTCGGGCGCGCCGTGGTCGTAGGCCTCTGCTGCCTGGAGCTGTGCCTGTCTCTGCCCGCCAGCTCCCTGTGGTCGGGGTGGACCTCCTGGTGGTGGTGGTGGTAGAGCCTCAAAGCGTCGCCCACCACCTGCTGCTCGGCCAGCTCCTCTGCCTCGTCCGCCTGCTCCCTGCGGACCGCCACAGTCGACCCTCTTCCTCTGCCTCGGTGGTCCCTCAACCGTCTGCTACTCCTCTGCACAGTGGGTTGGGCAGTTACGAGCTATGTGGCCCTGCCCGCCGCACGAGTAGCACTGTCTGCCTCTCGAAAGACTGACTCCGCGTTGTGTGCCCCGCACTGCTGATCCAGTGTCCTGAGGTCGTCTACTTGAGGGTCTAGTCTTCCTAGACCCATGAGTCATTCATCGACTGCCTGCTGCAGAAGACTCTGCTATGTGCTGCCCTGCGGTGGGTCTCGGCGCTGGTGTAGAATCAGCAAGAAAGCTCTCGATCAAAAGGGCCCGCTCCAGTACTCCTGTCTGAGTCGGAATGCTGAGGGAGATCAGCGATGCCCTGATCTTGTGTCTTAATCCCTGATCAAAGGTCCGGGCCCGGAAGAATGGGTCCCGTACCATGTCGGTCGAGTAGCGCGAGAGATCGGTAAATCTTGCCGAGTACTGGGCAACCGTCATGCTGCCCTGCCGCAGCTGAAGAAGCTCCTGAATGCGCACCGCACAGAGGGTGGCTGGGACGAACTCCGAGTGAAAGAGGCTCTCAAAGTCTGTCCAGAGAAGAGATGCCTCATCGTGCACCTGGAGCATCAAGCTCCACCATCGGCCCGCTGCGGTGTGCAGTAGGCTCGCTGCGAGGATCACCATGAGGTCTGCTGGTGTCCTCACTAACCGAAAAACTCTCACTACTGCCTCCAGCCAGTCCTCGGCTGCCTGGGGGTCCGTCTCCCCGCGGAACCTGGGCGGTCACTGGCGCTGGAACTCATGCAGTGCACTAACGCGACGAGCATCGTCAGTGACTGGGGATGGAAGCATCAGTGGCTCGGCGGGTAGAGCTACCGCCGGTGCCACTGCTGACAAAGGGCCCTGCACCGAGGCCTCATCGCTCGGTGGGTTGTCGCCATGCTCGAATCTTGGAACCCTAGATGGCTGCCGTCGTGGGGCCATCCTGAAAAGGAAACAGGTGCGCCACGGTCAGAACAGTATACCTGGTGAGCTGATACAAAGTAATCACAAAGAAAACTTGAAACACACACACAATCAATGTTTTCGTGCATTAAGTCGGAAATCAGAAGTCAGGGTCCTGGTGTACGGATACATCGGTCGCTGCACCAACACTGGACTCCCTAGACTGATAACCACACTCAATACGCTAAACACTATTGATTCACATAGAAAAAGATCAGAGTCCAAAGTTCTGCGGTAGAACCGAACTCCTCTGATACCAATTTGTCACGACCCATCCTCGGGGCCCGTGCCGTGACTACCCCAAGCCCGCCTTCCATAGGCCAGGGGCTGGTGACTAGCACCAAGGCATAAATCCTGGTAAAAAGTGAAGGCATTGCCTTGGTAAAGTAAACAAGCACCTCAGAGTAAGCAAGCGGAAAAAGTAAACACTAAGTAAAAAACTGGTACAACAGTAAGTGCGGAAAAGTAAATGGGCCAGTATACAAACCCAAACTGAAAGTAAAGTACAACTCGAAAGGGAAAACATCAACTGAAAAGTAAAAGCCGCTACACCGAGCTGTCCACTGGAAATATCACCTGAAGTGTGGGTACAGATAGCTCCACTGCTCCTCGGGTCCCGCCGTCCGCTCCGAGTATGTCCCGCCCAGTGGTCCACCTCTAGGTACCGTCCTGCTCCACAAGCCCCCACCACGATCAGCGTTGTCCATTATCTGCAACCAACACAACGTAGTGTGGGCATAGCCAGTGCAGGGGTGAGTATAAGCTACTCAGTAGGGACCCCGAGACCCCCGAAGGTCTCCCAAAATCCACAAAGGATAAACCACAAAGGAAAGATACAATCACGAAGTAACAACCGACACTGCTTAGGTATATGCCCATACATATACCTAAGTCATCAATTCCAGTACGCTCCAACCTCCGAGCCCAAGTACAACCCAGTCCACACAGGAAAGTATACATATTCCACACAGGAAAGAAAAACGTAATCCACACAGGATAGCACAACACAATCCACACAGGAAAGCAAACAGGTTTCAGCTCACACAGGTATACTTCTTCGAAGACGATAGAGATGATCACTGATCCATCTAAGTCATCGGACCCACAAAGGATCGATAGGTAATAACCCCCACAAAGACCCACACAAGATCGGTAGGAAACTAACCCCCGTAAAGACCCACACAGGATCGGACCCACACAGGATCTGTAGGCGCTGGCTCACACAGAACCGCTGAGCACTGACCCACACAGAATCGCACCCACATAGGATCGGTAGCACTGATCCACATAGGATCGCTGAGTGCTGTAGTCGTCGTCGAATCCACTGAGGATCTCTGTACAGTCGTCGTCGCAGTCACAATAGCAGTCGCCGCCAGCACTAGGGTTCCCGCACACAGCAAGCTCGTTCGGGAGGGTCCGCTCCACGAGCCGAGAGGCTGATACATCAAATGAAACATACTCCAGAGTTGATGTATCCAAAAGTTCCGTATCGTCAACAGGAACTCAACGTCGCAGACGGCGCGTCGATCGGACGCCCGGTCTGAGAGTTATTGGATTTTTCGTCCCAGGGGCCCGGTTGGTTTTTAAGGCAAAACCAACCCGACCGTACTCCACCTACGTCCAAACCTCAGGCGGAGTAAGCCAAAAGATCCATCTCACTAAGAGGAAACCAACAAAGTCGACGACACATCATTCGGACGTCCGGAGCTTAAGATATGAGCGTTTCCGCTTCGAGGGCCCGGTTGGTTTCGTGTACGAACCAACCTGGCTGAACTCAAAGTAATCCAAAACTTTAGTGCGATATACCGAAACGACCGTCTCGTTCCAAGGATCGTGTCAACGCTGACGGCGCGTCGATCGGAGGTCTGTAGCCCGAGTTATGGGCAATTGAACCCAAACGATCCGAAAACGAGGGTTTCGGGCCCGGATCGACCCGGCCCGAGACCCCCCGGTCGGACCGAACCGGGTCAACCCGTCCCAGTCCCGGTCGGTCCGGCGCGGCCTGGGATGGCCCGACCTGGGCGCGGCCCGGCCTGGCGGTCCGACCCGGTGGTCGGCCCGGCTGGGCACAGCGCGCCCATTGCGCTGCCAGCTCGGCCGAAGGTCGAGCTGTTGGCAAAGGGGGGGGGGGGGGCGCCTGCCCCCCTTGTGTAACCGCCCCCCCCCCCCCCCAATTAAGGGGGCCATTTTGAAGTCCGGCCGGGGGAAATAATTCCCCCGGCTCCTCCCTGTTCGGTCGGCCCGACCTGGCCGGCCGGTTCCTGCTCAACGGGACCGGCGATGGACGGTCCCCTTCCAGCTCCGACACCGGCGGCCCGGTCCGGCTGCCGGTCACCTTGCTCCGCCGCGGCCAGGAACCGGCCGCGGCCCTTATCGTCCGGCGCGGCGCGACGACGCCGCGCCCCTCCGCCGCGGCCCCGGAACCGGCCGCGGTATTTTTGGGTGTCTCCGACGTGGCGTGATGGCTTCGCGTCCTTGGATTAATTCACGGCACGACGCGATGGCGTCTTGTCCTTGATCTTCTTTCCACGGCGCGACGCGACGGCGCCGCGCATTTCCTTTCGCTTGATTCCGCGTGGTGTGACGGCACCACGCCTTCCCGTACCAAACCACAAAGGAATCAACATGAAAAAGGAGGAGGGTCGGCCGTGTTTGTGCGGTCCAGCCCCCTCGCGTTATTCGATAACAATTGGTTTTAATCCACGAAGATCGTCATGTTGGTATTCACGAATAAAATAAATAAATAAAACCCCTACCTCGGTTTCAAGAACGGTGCACGTCAACGAGCCGTGGAAGACGAGCGTCGCGGAGGTCGGGCGTCGCGGAAAACGAACGTCGATTCCGTTGTCGTCGAGGTGCGTCCAAAGAGGAAATGTCGCGGAAGAAGAACGTCGTGGAAAAATTTCTCCTCGTTCTTCGGCGGAGATGTTCTTCATTGAAGAACAGTGTTCTTTGTCGGAGTCCGAGGTGTTCTTCATGTTCTTCATTGAAGAAGAAGATGTTCTTCCCAAAACCTCTCAACGACCAACTCTAACAACAAAATAAAATAAGTTCCTTTCTTATTTTATTAACACAACAAGCCTTATGAAAATTAAAGGGTTTGAATTTTAAAAACTTACATTTAACTCACCACATTAAAACCATAAGTTTAATAAACTTAAGTTATCAACATTTAAGTGGGAGTTGAGAGGGGTTAGAGGATATGAATGGGTGGGGTTCATGTGGGCCCCACCACCCTCATAACCTCCCAAGGGAGGTTGGGTGGTTACCCAACTTCCATGAAGAACTAAACACATAGAGTAAAAATAATAAAAATTGTAGAGTAATTATAAAATAAACTTCCACAATTTTTATCATCAACACTCGTGAAAACGCAACTCCAGAACAGGAGTTCCTAAGCAATTACTAGTGCTGCGGTTCCATCGGTGCCCTCGGAATTCGATTCCGGGCACCGGTTCAAAAGTTAGAAATTCTCGCTCGTTCGTTCACTGAACGTACCCAAGATAAACTTTGGATAGAAATTCCAGGAACACCGGGCCTCAGAATCAAGTGTTTTCTGAAACTGCGTTCTTGTAAAATTCAAAAGAAAATTAAGAAAAAAATTTCCCTTGAATTTTACGGGTCTTTACAAATTCCATTCACCTGTCAATATAGAATAGTAGACTTACTATGTGGTTGGTGGAACATTTACATCATCTTATTTATTAGCTCATTTGAGTTGTGGTTTTTTTTGTTTTAGAGACTCTAAAATTTCCCTATAATTCTACTCTCGATCATAATAAAATGTTTACCTATTTTTGGATGTAGGGATCATTTACCGAACCATGTAAATCATTTTTTCATGTGATCTTCTTATCATTATTTTGTTTTTGTATTTTACTCTTCAGTGAATCATTTGTTATTTATTGCTCCTGGTGTTTCCACAACAGACAACACATAGGAGAAGAATTGAAAAGCACATGACCATTTGTGTAACACCCCCGGTTTCAATTAAGCAACCCTATCATTATGCTTTTTAAGTATGTAAAGTGTTTGGGTAAAGTTTGGGAGGGTTTGGAGGACCATTGGAATGTTTTTGGTAGTTTTCTAAAGGTTCATGGTTTTCGGAAACCGGGCAACCCCTATAAGAAATTGTGCAAGGTGAAACAGGGGCTTCTAGGTACACGCATGGTTAGACACACGGTTTGTCCAAGACGTGCATCCACCCTAGAAAAACTGTGAAAAGTGGGATATAGAGCTTTTGAAAAGTTGGTACACGGTTTGTCTAAATGTGTGGTCCGACCATGCATGGTGCCCATTGAGGCAAAGGATGAAACACGACTAGTGCATGTTTTTCTTAACTGTGTGACTGACCATGCATGGTTTAAAAACCAGATCCTAAAAAAGTTTATCTAGGTTGTTATTAAATTTTAACCCATCTTTCTTCCTCCATTTTGGCCCTAGCTCGATATTTATTCCTCCCAAAGGTCTTGGAACCTTTCCCCATCAAATAAAAAGCAATCTGGAGGCATTTCTTGGTGCGTTAAAGTCTAATTCCCTTGTTAAGTCCCCATTTGTGGTAGTTTTTCTTAGATCTACTTTATTCCCTCTATTAGTTTTATATATCTAGTCCCCTTTATATATATCTAAGGTGTTTTATACCAATAATGGTTATATTAGTCCTTGTTTATGTTAGGGGAAGAGATCTAAGGTGGGGTTTTGTAGATTCAGCCTAGTTTTGTTGAGGAATCTATTTCATTCTTTGTTTTTGTCATAATTCCTGTGGTATGTGGCTACACTCTCAACTCCTTTTTTTATAAATTGAATTATTAGTTTCATATTGTTTAAATTGGATTAAATTGATTGTGAAATTTTTGTGCAAATCATGGTAAAAACCTTCTTTAGTGATGGTTTTTTGATTTGTGGAATTGAAAATTTCTTGAAATTGGTTTTGTAAAGTGCTTTGTTTCCTTGATTTTAAAATGTTGATTTTAAAATATGGATTTGTTATATTTATGAAAATGGTTTAGATGAAAGGTGTTCAACAAAATAATGGTTTTATTGAAATGTTTTGGAATGGTTGATTTGAAATAGTTTTGGCATACATGGGTTTGTGTGAGTTCATGATTTCGACATGACTCAGAATAAGGGGCGTGTACCATTGGGGTATAAAGGGACATGACACTAGATAAGGGGAATATGCCATTAGGTCACAAGGATATTGACCACTTAGTGATGACTTGGTTGATGGATAAGAAACCATTCATGAGTATGGAACTGTCAGATAAGCATGCATGTGTGTGTGTATGAATCATTGATTGGGTATGATAAAAAGAAATGTGAAGTGGTTTAAAGTATTGTATGGTTTCTTTCAATGGAAAACGAATTTGGTTTGGAAAAATATTTTTCTTAGAAAGAGTTTTGGTTCTTTGAAAAACTATTTTAATTTTTTTATATAAATTGTTTTATATAAATGTGCTAACTTGTTCTATCCTAGTGGTGTGGGTAGGGAATTAATTTGGGTAAAGCCTACTGAGTTTCATTACTCACCTTTGCTTTGGAACTTTGGTGAGTTTGAAAATATTGTTTATCAAGACACCATAAAAGTTAAGGTATAATAATTCTTTAGTGGTGATTCAAGATACTTGAGGTGTTTTGTGTTATTGGATCATGGAGCAGGTTTAGAGTTATGGAGCTTTGTCTTTGGAGAATTTGGGTTTTGTTGGTTAGTTCTTCCACTCTGTACTTTGATATTAGTTGTCTTCTATTATGGTACTCTATTATAGTTTAGTTTGGATATTAATTTTATTACTTTGAGTTGTTTTACTTTGTTATCATTTATCATGTAGTAGTCTTGTGTTGTGGAATGTTTTTTTGGGTTTCTCTATTTCTCAAAGGGAAAATCATCCCATCTTGTATTGAAGCCCTTGGAATTTATTTTCATCCTTTAGTGCCTTGGGGATGTCACTTAAGGCAAAGTATCAATTCCATATCAACCCAATCCAATTAGGAGGGGAGGGATGTTACAAGTGGTATCAGCTTGTTCGGTCCTTGACTTACAAGTAGTATCAATTTGTTCGATACTTGGTTATCAGTTGTGTCAGTCTTGGAGTTGAAAATTCATTCTGGTTTTTCTTGAAGTTTGGATGTTAGAAAAGATTAGGATGGTTGGGATGTGAAATGTAGAGAATAAAAAAACATAGCTATCCTTTTTGTGTTGAACTTCAAGTTACCAGGGAGTTGGGTACATAAGTGTTTTGAAGACACTTATAGGAATTGGAATCGCATTTTCATGGGTTTATCCAACAAGAAAAGCATGGAATTCATTATAAAAATGACTTCCCACTAGGAGTAAATATTTAATTTTGAGTAGCGATATATGATTTGGTACAAAATTTTTGATTTCTGAATATTGATAAAGTTGTTTTCAAATGTGAGATTTTGAAAAGTCATGAAATGGTTAATTTAAAAATAGTTTGATTTTAAAAACATGGGAGAATATTAAAAAATGATTGAACATGGAAAATATTGAATTTTGGAAAGTAATATTGTGATATATGATGTGGATGAATTAAAAATTGTTAAGCCTTCAATTGTTGGAGAGTGAAACTTATGGTGTTAGCTGTCTGTATAGAAAATGGAACCTGGTAGAAATCTTAGGAACCAACTAGAGGAAGATGCTGAGAACATGGTTTCACCTAATCCAAAAGTGAACCAAAAACTAATTCATAGTATAGTATAATCTTTTTAGTCTATGGACAGAGGAAACATGAGGGATGGCCCAAGACAAGTAGGCCAATCCATCTAATTCTAAAAATAGAATCCACTCATCTTTCAGGGTGATTTAGAACCAGAGATTTAGTGGTATTGATGAATAGGATGAATCGAATCTTTGATTTCCTTGAAACACTAGTAGAGTTTAAAGTCAAGTTGGTGACATATATATTGGAGGATCTTGTGTGAAAATGGTGGGATTTAGCAATTTAGACTAAATTAGACTAAGAAATTTCATGGGAGGATTTTGAAGAATTATTCAATAAAAAATTCTATCCCCATACATTCAGTATTATAAATATGATAGATTTATTTAGCTTCAAATGGGAGAGACTCATGGTGAAAAAGTATGTAACTAAATTTATAAATTTAGTTTTCTTTTCACCTGAAGTTGTTGCTAGTGCATCCTTGAAGGAATACGTTTTTGAATCGGGTTTGAGGTAGGATATTTTTTAGAATATTTCCATAATTTGTATAATGGATTATACAGTGATGGTCAATAAAGAGACAATAGAAGAAATGGACGTATCAGGAGATATGGGTGGAGAGTGCATGTTGATAACTTTGGGAAATAGTGGGAACTCTAATGCTAGGAGAAAGCAGAAGAGGGACACTTATTTACAAGGTATAGGGATGAATTAGAATTAGAAATATAGATTAGTGAATCTTCCTCCAAGACCCAAGAGAAAATTTGGATGTTTCCAATGTGGTTCATTTGACCACATGAAGAGAGAGTGTATGAAGCCACATAAAGCATGCCAAAATTGAAATCAGATGATGCATCTTCAGTGCTATTATCATAGTGCTCTAAATTTGGGTGTTCATGACACTTCTCATGTGTCACATATGTCATATGCTTCGACAAGATGAGGGAAGTAGAACAATCCTGATCAACAGAACAAGTGAGTCATTGTGATTCCAGGAATACCATGACTCCTCAAAAGGGGCAATCTCAACAAGTAAATAAATAAAAAAGTGTATCGAGTAAGAAATTATATGGAGGTGAGTATGTTATGTTGGATGATAAATTTGGACCATCAACCATGAGAGGTACGATTCTTTTTAATTCTACCCTTATGAAAGATTTATTTGATATAGGTGCATCCCATTCCTTTATTTCTTATCATGCTATTGATTTTTTGGGTTTAAAAGTTGGGATGATTCATTCTGTGTTGAAACTTAAAAAGTCCTCTTGGTTGAAGAGAATGTCAAGCCTTTATGTGTAGATATTGTTTAAAAACTATTGATGGGGTTGAGTTGATATGTGATTTCTCTATGATTGAGATGGATGCCTATGATATAATCATAGTTATGGATTGGTTGACAATATTCAAGGAACATATTAACTATTATAACAGAATGGTTAGTTTGACGACTGATGATGGTGCCAGACATCTATTTAAAGGAGATCATAATGTAAAAGTAGGTGCAATGAGCTTGTTGGCACCACCAGTTGAAATGATCTCACACTAGTTGGAAACTCTAACTTTGAAATCGATGGAAGAGATTGATAATAGAATTTTCCAGTGATTATTGATTAGTTTTTGGATGTATTACCAGAGAATTTCTCTAGGTTTCCACCAACAAGGGAAGTGGAGTTTACAATTGATCTCCATCCAAGAACTAGTCCTATTTAAATTCAGAATTATTAGATGGAACCAATAGAACTAAGGTAATTAAAAGTGGAGTTGGATGAGCTGTAAAGCAAAGGGTTCATTCAGCCTAGCACATCTCCATGGGAATCACCAATCTTGTTTGTCAAAAAGTTGGATGAAACTTTTTGGTTGTGTGTTGATTATTACAAGATTAACCAAGTTGTGATAAAGAACAGGTATCCACTTCCACATATTGATGATACATTTGATCAATTGAGGGGATCATAGTGGTTCTCTAAAATTGACTTGCGATTAGGATATCACCAATTGCAAGTTTAGAAAGAGGATAATCCAAAGACACCTTTTAGAAGTAGATATGGACATTATGAAAATGTGGTAATGCCTTTAGGTCTTAGGAATATACCAATAGTATTGATGGAATTGATTAATCAGAAATTTCAGAGGTATATGGATTCTTTTTTGGTGGTGTTAGTGGGTTACATATTGGTGTATTCAAGGACAAGGGTTAAGCATGATCAACACTTGGAAACAATTTTGAGAATATTATAGGATCCTCATCCTTGTAACGAATTATCAAAGTGCGTTTTTTGGATATAAGAGGTATGTTTCCTTATTCATGTAATCTATGAAAAAGGTGTTTTTTTGGATCTAGAAAAGATAGAGGTTGTTATCTGTTATCAACAACCAAATAACTTCTTCAAGATTTGCAGTTTCCTTGGCTTAGCTGGTTATTACCGATGCTTTGTTCATGATTTTTCACGATTGGCCTCACTTATGAAATCTTTGACCAAGAATAATGTTCCATTCCAATGGAATGAGAAATTTCAGAAGCCTTTTCAAGCTCTTAATGTTTGCCTTAAATTAGCACCAATCTTGATTTTTATAGAATCAGGACAAGGGTACATGGTGTATTGTGATTCCTTGAGATCTGGGTTGTGATGTTTTGTCATTCAAGGAGACCATGTAGTTTCTTATGACTCAAGATAGTTATGGGTTCATGAGAAGAACTACCCAAAACAAAATTTTGAGTTAACTATCATAGTCCAATCTTTGAATACTTGTCTTTATTACCTCTTTAGTGAGAAATTCGTAGTGTTTATGGATCATAAGAGCTAGAAACATATTTTCTCCCAAAGATATTTGAACCTAAGATAAATAAGATAGATGGAGTATCTCCAAATTTTTGAATTTAACTTGATGTATAAACCAGGTAAAGAAAATATGGTTTCAGATTCATTAAGAAAAAATTCATATGTTTAGTTGGAAATAGAGGCTTTAGATTAGTGGCAGTTGATATCAGTGAAAGATGACATGAACTTGGAATGTAGAGACTGAGGTGAAGTTTTGGTTTTGTTTCACTTTTAATTCATTCCTAATTTGTTTGAGATAGTTAAATAATACTAGACATTCAATTCATAATGTGTTTCTATGAGGTTAAAACTCAATGGTGGGGAGACCATTAAGGGTTGGTGGCTGGATGAGAGTTTAGTGTTGTGGTTCAGAAATTGGATGCTCATACCTATGGATTGTCTAGAAAAACTTCTTCATGATTACCACCATTCGATATGGTATATTTGTACTGGAATATAGAAGATTTATAAGGCATTAAAATCATATTTTTTATGGACCGGTATGAAAATAAAGGTGGCTGAGTTCATTTTGAGATTCCTAACTTATTAGTAAATTAAGATAGAGTATCAACAACCAGAAGGTATGTTGTAGTCATTACCTCTTCCAGTTTGGAAATGGGAGCATATATCCATGGATATTATAAAAAATCTCCCAAGAATGGTTAGGACACATGATTTAATATGGATGATAGTGGATCAGCTCGCAAACTCATTCCATTTCATCCCTATTCATGAATCTCATATAGTGGAGGACTTTTCTAAAATCTATTTTCAAGAAGTGGTAAAGAGTCACGGAATACTAGTATCAATTTTATTAGACAGAGCCCCAAGTTTTACATCTCGTTTCTGAGAATCCTTACTAAAATCCCTTGGGATGCAGTTGACTATGAGTATAAAGTATCATCCTCAAACAAATGGACAATCCAAACTGAAAATATAGACATTGAAAGACATGTTGCAAGATTCCTTGTCGTTCTCCACTATATTGGGTGGAAATATGTGAGACTTTTAGGAACTGGGCATGCATAAGAATCCCCAAACATGTAGGATTTTAAAATATTTCGACTGATGATTGACGTAAACTTATCGTCATTGGTGAAGAGCAGACTGATCAAAGTCTAGGATCTCACATGAAGGGTTTTAAGCACAAAAATAACCCATAAAATACCTGGTTTAAATATGAAGCTACGCACGATGTCTACTCGTCATCAGCATTCAATTCTTGAATAATATGACATCAAACTCTTCTAGATTGTCCACACTCACTTTAATAAATCCACGAGAGTGTTGTTCGTCATAATCTGGGGGTATCAGGGAATTATGACGACGCCTTCGACACTCCATTGATCACCGCATCGCTTCGATAGCGATGCCTGAGAGAGAGCTCGATTCGAGCTCCTTGGATCCAAATAATCTCTCTCTAGATCATAGGATAGGGGATAAGAGAGAGAATCCCCATGGATAGTACTTAGAAAAATCCCTTCCTCTCATATTTATAGTGTTTAATTAAAATATCTGGTATAGCCTCGCCGACCCCAAATACTTAATGCACTATCAACAACATTTTATGACTACTAAACCGAGTCATAACGATTATTATCAATTTTATTGTATTAAATTAAATATATTACATGACAATAATTGAGTCCAAAATTTGACTCGTCATTCCCATAAATATTAATTGAACGTTGAATATTTTTAATATTTGTCGATTAATATTTTTCATGTATTTACTAAAAAAACTAGTAAATACATTTAATAAATAAATTCAATGCTCATTATTATGAACTTGAATAATATGAATTTATTTATTGCATTGGTGATCATTTTTTATTGGACAAATCCCGAACCCCAGTGGTGGGGACCACCATGTCCAAATCTCTTATTCAATTGAATATGGAAGATTTTAGAATATGCTATTGTGTGCGACCCTCTAGGCCATTATCTCAACAGTAGTGAATAGTATTCACAGACCAAGAGCGGGATCTAGCAACCCATCATGGCCCCTGAAGAGATAAGGATTCTCACAACAACAACAACCAACCTACGAACACGTAATGTGTAATATAATATCTTTGTTTGTAATATCTCATAAAGTAGGACACACTCACATGTCATCGACCTTTTCTTTCTTTTATTTTTTATTGATTTAACTAGACATATTTACCCTCGACTTCCATGGCCATGGCCTTATAAAGGTACTTCCATCCTTATCAACATGGCCTGAGATATATTACTTCCATAACACAGAAGCAACAAATCCTTTCTTGACCATTAAACCAATGTCATGCCACCAATGATGCACCCAACACAAACTACCTTGCCATGACTTTATTGCCATGGTTTTCATCTTGCATCAAATTACACAATCAAATTACATACATTGGTAATGATCTCATGTCAGAAGACCATTACACATGATCGTAGATAGGAACATCAAATGACACCCGAAACATGTGGTGTTCTTATTGGAGGGTCAATTCTCATTATCTCAATACTAGAGATCACCAAGTGCAAACTTCATAAGAAGAAGTCTCAATGCTTATAAGCCTCCAGCACCTGATAATAAAACATCCACTATTTCCAATCAGTAAGATGTATCTAGACCATAGAACATATATTTAAGATTAATGTCATAGTATCTATAGGTTCTCATTATAGACTAATATCTTCTATAACCTCTCAATACAAAAATTAATCTTTGGAAATTACTATTTCAATAGTGGATGTAGAAAAGTCTACACTATAATGGTAAGATTACATCATATATAGCTAACTGTATACACGATATGGTAATCAAAAGAACATAATAGTTGGGTATAGGGCACCCACTATTTCAACACTCCCACTTGCACTAGAACCAACTTACAAACCATACTTATTAGCTACTCACATGATGAACATCATGTTTCTACTGAGTAATGACTTTAGCTACTGGGTCTGCCACGGTTCCACTGTGTGGTTATCCTTCCATCGCAACCTCATCTCTTAGATTAAAACTTCTCAAGAGATGGTATCCCGAGTATATCCCACTTTTCCACTGTCATAAATTGACATCTTGGCTAGTAAGAATATCATAATTTTCATTATGATAATACTTTTCTTACCAGGTGTGATTCCAAGAACTAGAACAAATCATTGGATTTAACTACTTCTTATTTTCCTTAGAAGTTGCAACGTACTCGGTATTTGTAGGTATGGCTACCATTGATTTATATGAGCTTGTCTCACTCATCACCTTTTTCTAACTGCAATACCAGATCACATTGATCTATGGAAGACTAGTTTATGTCCCTGGAAACTAGTATCTTATCTTCTCCATACACCAGGTACACAACTTTTGTAATTGCTAAAGTACAATTAGATAATTCTGACTGCATCCCTTGCAGTACTCCTGAATATAACTGATATTTTCTTATTATAGAGAATATCCTGGAAATATCAATTCTTCTACATATCATGGAATACGTGATTGATCCATCGCTTCAATGTATAGATTTTGACTCACTATGTTTATCTCTTACCAAGTCCCAAACATGTCAACCTAAAGAGATTATGCCATGTGACATGAGAAACACTTCATCTCTTGAATTTTTACAACTTGTATTTTTCAATACTATGTCACTATATGTACAATTGACTAGGACTAAGAAACCTATAGATCTATCTCAATAGATCTTATTCCCTAGAACCTAGGTTGCTACTTTGAGTCAATCAATGGAGAATAAATTTCATCTTGGTCTTAACTAAATGTAATACAATCTATTTTCCATATGTTATCGAACAAAATTTGCTTGGAAAAAATTAGTGCTCCCACTAACCTCTAGTAAACACATGTCAAACATTTTTTGAAAATGTATATTTTATAATATTTTTTCTTTAATTAATCCTAAACTGGATTTCAATAACTTGCAACCTTTATTATCATTCTGTGATGTGACCATCACTTTCTGGTTGCATCGTATAGACACCATCCACAATTGGGGTTCATGACATCCAATTATAAATAATTTGACCATAGATATTAGCTCTGACAAGTAAAATTCTAACAGATTTAGGTATAACAACTTGTTCAAACCAATCGAGCCTTATTAGTACCAAGATTTTACCATCCATGTATCAACTCACTTGAATACCCACCACAATATTCAAAATAATAATCCCCTTTGCACTTTGATACATGGAATCGATTAATTTTATTTTATTTGGGCTTATCAATTTTAACTAATTTCCATATACTGCTTAATTGTAGGAAATATTATCCACATTAAATAATAGATCATCGACCGCGGTGAATAAAAACCATCACCATGGTTTTATCCTTCCTACACAGTATGTGTCTCTAGAACATACTCCATTCCACATGAGCTTGTGGAATTTGTACTTATTCCAACTATCTGTGTACCTTGATCATTGACTAAACATAATTTAATATATCTACCACTATCTCTAATAGAGATGTGAACCCCTATATAGAAGTGTAGTCTATTACTTGACTTTCTACTTTCTATATTAGGGATTTATGTATCATCCTACAAAACTGTTAGGATAATTTTCAACATATGCACATTGTGTTTATGCCTGATGCAACTTTGTTTATGTTCAAAACCTTTGCATCCGAACACATATCGTTATGAAATAATCAATTTCCATCATACCATGACTCATATGATATTCATTTTTCATTTATAGTTGGCATATGGTCATGATATTTGGTCATTATTTGCAAATAATTTCATGAAATATAATGGAAGTTGTTGCTGGTTGTAACATTGATACTCCATACATCATGAATCTGATGTATACAATGTGCCTTTAGGAATTAATCCATGCTAAATTTTTTTGATCAATGTTGAAATGTAAGTCTTCATCATCAATCCTCATCATTAACTTTAATTCCATGATGTCAATAAGGTAATGTACATTTTAGGAATTACTCCATGCTACATTATCATGATTGATGAATGCTTGGTTGAGATATTATTTGGTATCCCAACGCGAAGCAACTCATATCTCCTAACCATGCATATAATTCACTTTATTATTCCTTAATTACTTGAAGGAATCTTATGAAGTATATATACCTCTATATTATACTTGGAATAGTTCACGCTTACTTTTTATACTATTTCAAAAAATCTTTGTGACATAACTTTATTTCTAAAGGCTCCTTTTTAAAAACAAAAGAAATCAATAATACCAAAATTATTTAGCTGTTCTGAGCCTAAATACCATACTAGGTATATTCATGACATCCACTTTTACTATTAATTGACAAAAAGTATCTTGTCACAACTGGGTATAATTCTTACATTTATATTCATCACTAATTTCCTATGATTCATGCATTACTGAATTAGTGATTGAGTTTACCAATAACAACATTCATTCCAGAACCTGAAAGAATGTATCCTTGCATCCAAGTACACATGATATAAATGTTTTTGGTTATACTCAATAATAGTTGAACACTAATCTTTCACTTGGAAATGAAAGAAGTCATGTACTTCTCACCACTGGCCTAGGTATCACCCTTTCACATCCATTTGGAGAATACACCTAACTTCTAGTAAGGTTTCTATACTTACTTGGTTACCATATTATAATACACATATGTCACCAACATATTTTATTAAATACCCAAGTAGTAAAAGGAAACATTACATTTATGAATATACCTGAAGAAGAAGCGGGTAACCTACTTCCTTAATTTAGTTAATTACATTTAAACTTTCATAGTTTTATTTTATAATATTCAATTCAAATTACCTTTGTTATTACCTCATTAATTAAAGGATGTCGCGAATGTGCCATTGGTATAAATTTCCTTTTGTCATTTTCACCTTGTCTTTTAATTTATTGGCCATATAAATTAAAAATGAAACTATATTTTATTCTTATTCACTTGGTGAACCTTTACCTAAATAGGTAATGAAGTGATTACTCAATACTTGTTCATTTTGTAACTTAAAATGAGACTTGAGTAAAGTGGTGAAAATGATACGAGAAAGGGATCCATTTAAATATTATGATCAATCTTTCAATTTACACATTTCGGTGTAACATCGCCTTATTTATATCATTGCTTTGCTTTCTCCTTGTAAACATCTCGGAGATGAGACTTCATGTTTATATCACCCATGTCCTGGTGTAGCAACCACAACTGACACTAGACGTTGATGAAAGTATAAGGATATAACTATCATATGTTTTTTACATTAGTCTTCTTTAAGGAGTTTCACCCTCGCTTCTTGAGATAGTTTAACAGTGTTGGGGGCACTGACACCTTGAGTTTCTTATATCATAGTACCATGTGAACATGCCTGTACTATTCATGGATACTCGTGTCAGTGAGGAAATTTACTTTGTCCTATATAATATCGCAATTTTTAAACTTATGGTATAACATTCCATTTAACCATAAAAATTAATTTTAGAAGATTATTACCTTTTATCATGATTACTAGTTAAGAAATTTTGATTAATTACTTAAATCATTTGATGTCGCCCACTATTTAATTGGATTCTAGGAACCCTTTGTGCTAGAATCGGAATAATCTATCGCTAGAGTACTCTAGTGGTAATGATCCCAAAACCACCCCTCATAGTCTACAAGCTATGGCCACACCACTACTTGGAGGGTTCAAGGAAGGATTTTGGTTGGCTGACTGATTTAACTTGTGGTTCCTTGATTTATTAAGTGAAGTCTCAGCTTCTAAAATCAGAACTTGATTTACTCAACTCTTGCCTCAAAAATTACAACAAGCTAGATATGGCTATTTCTTTGTTGCAATGTTAGTTAAGTCAACCCATCATTCTTATAAGGACTCCCTAGTAGTAATAGGCACCATCAGCTATGGTGTGACCGACACATCAAACAACTGGTTTTTTCCAAATTTGAATGGCGTGAGGCTGTTATGACTTAATATTTATTTGAGGGTTTTATTATTTTTAATGTGACAAAAGAAATTATTTTTTATTTTATAAGCACGTACTATGTGATCGCACTCACAACTAACCATGCAAGAAATAGAAATTTTATTGCGTTACATGTTCATTTTATCTTGCATGCTTGTTTATTATTATTCTATGTGATCGCAACTTAACTACAAATTCACATAAATTAATAAACCATGAAAAACAAAATGACAACCTAATCACGAGCTGATACTATTGGTTGATCTGTTAAGTGAATAACGGACCAACCTAAACTCTAGGGGGTCATACTTTGTGTCGCATTGCCTACGACTTGAAATGAAGTGTATGCCCCTCCAATGTATCACATCCTATCTGGTGTGTCACCGTCACTTGGTGCGCAGTGCATCACACCTCGTCTTTTCATTATACAATAGTACTTGCACGCAGGTGAGGGGTCTCAGGGTATAAAATTACAACTCTGAGAATGGGTGTGCATGCCCTTATATATATAACAACTTTGAGATGACATGCAGATAGCCTTTAAATCAACTAAAATAATTATTACAAAACCATTTAAATAATTAAATAAATAAATTAAATTCACGCACCAAATATACATTGGTAGGTCTACAACTCATGAATAATATAGGCATTAACTCACATATATAAACTAAATGTTATATAAAAATAAAACTTGCATTAAAAATAAATTCTAAGGGAATTATTTATTGAATTAAAATTTCACTCTAATTTTAATTCAACAAATATCTTCATTTAGTCCCGATTAATTAATTTAATTTTAAAACTAAAAATTAAATTAATTAATTTAATTAATCACCGAATTAAATTAATATGCCGCAATTATATTTTAATAACCAAAAACTAATATTTAATTAATTTACTTCTCAACTGAAATTAAATTAATTATTTAAATTAATTTTTGGTTAACTTAAAAATAATTCGGGCCCTAACACTTGTGAATGGCATGTGCGGGTTAGGAAAAACCCAGACAGGCCCATTTCAGGCTTAGCAGACCCGGTGCAGGGTGAACTAGGCCAGGAAGGTATTTTCACACCCGTTTCAGGTTGAGAAGACCCCACGAACGGGACAAACCCGAGCTTGACAGGGGTTACTTGTCTTACTACATGGCTGGTTCATTGCTGCTAGCCTATCGAACCAGCAGAGCCACTGATGCGCTCGGGGTGCCGCTGCTTTGCACTAGTAGGAACCGAGGTGCCGAGGAAAAATAGAGGCACAACATCAGTCTCTCCAAGAAGGAGACACTGCGATTCATCATGGCTTGAGGGGGATAACATCAGACTGAAGGAAAGAACAACATGTGCGGCTTTTGGGTGGCTGACAGCAGCGAGGTAGGCAGGGGTAGCGGACAGGAGTCATGGTGGTCAAAGGCGGCTGGCCACTGTGCCTGCAGTAGGGAGGAGGAAGGCCGGTGTGCGGGACTGGTTCGACGAGGGGTGCCTGAATCAGCCTGGCAAGGGGGAGTCTCAAGCGGTAGGTGACACCGGCCGACGAGGTCAAGTCCAGAGTATTAGGGAGCCACTGCGTCGGGCAGCACAGTCGGAGGTGGCCTTCGTGTGGCAGTGGTACTGGTTCATCCGTGAGCGGTGGCCCTGGGAAAGGGTGGAGGGGTTGATGCCGCGACCTGGATAGTGTGGCGCAACCAGCGTCGATGTGGGAAGAGGGAGGATGGGGTGTGGGGTGTGGGGCGGCACCCATACTGCGCGGCGGAAGAAGCAGGGTGGGCCGGCATCTCATCGGCCAGGTAGGGGTGTGCTAGGATCGTTGAACGGGGAGGCTTCCGCCGGCGTGGGGCTGCTGCCGGTGGAGGGGGCGCTGGAGGCCTGGTGCACCACATCTCCATGGGGAAGGAGATGGGGGGCCACTCGCTCCTCCAGCCAAACGAGATTTTTTATACGTTTTTAAAAAATATTTTTTTACAAAAAATGGTTTGGGCAATTTTTTTCTTCAAAATGCACCGAAGGCATCCGGGATGCCGCCTTTGCATTTCGGTTAAAAGACGGCATCACGGCTGCCGACTTTGCACTCTGGCTGAAAGGCGGCACCCACGATGCCCCCTTTCCCCTAACAATTTTTTTTGATTTTTTTTATGTTTTGTTTTGTTTTGTTTATATATTTATTTATATATATAATTCATAAAAAATGTTCAGGAGGATGCCGCCTTTCACCTAACAAAAAAATTTATTATTTTTTAAAATTTTGTTTTTGATTTTTTGTTTTGTTTTGTTTATATTTTTATTTATATATATAATTCATAAAAATTGTAAAAATTATCATTTTTGAATTTTTTTGTTATTTTTTGTTTTGTTTTGTTTATATATTTATTTATATATATAATTCATAAAAATTGTCCAGGAAAAATAATATAAAAGCTTTAAAAACCGCATACTTGAAAGTTAAAAATGTTTCAAATACATGACTTTGAAAGACTATAAAATATAAACAATAAGACCAATATAAACGAAACTTTAAACATTCACTAAACATATAAGAAATTATTGAAAACAAAAAAAAATTCATAAAAAATGTTCATGAAAAATAATTTATAAACTTTCAAAATGTTTCAAGTACGTGAATTTGAAAGACTAAAATATAAACCATAAGACCAATATAAACGAAACTTTAAACATTCATTAAACATATAATAAATTATTGAAAACAAAAATCATTTCATAAAAATTGTTCATGAAAAGTAATTTATAAGCATTCAAAACTGCCTACTTGAAACTTAAAAATGTATCAAGTACGTGACTTTGAAAGACTATAAAATATAAACCATAAGACCAATATAAACGAAACTTTAAAAATTCATTAAACATATAATAAATTGTTGAAAACCAAAATCATTTCATAAAAAATGTTCATAAAAAATAATTTATAAGCTTTCAAAATCACCAACTTGAAACTAAAAAATGTTTCAAGTACGTGACTTTGAAAGACTATAAAATATAAACCATAAGACCAATATAAACGAAACATTAAACATTGATTAAACATATATGAGTCAACCCCGCATCAATATGATGCACGGTGTCGCTAGTATCACATAAATCTATAATCTTTGATGCATGAGAACATGTTCTATCTCCTTTCATGGGACTTCAGTCTATACTATGGCTCATACTCGTGCTGTGCTGAAAGAGAGAACTACATCGTCGGAACTCCCTAGAAACGAAACTCTAAGCATCTGCGCCAATAGTCGAGAAATACAACATGTACTCGATGCCAGTCGTCATCCAGCCTCCCTATCAGCTTCATCCCATGAAGCTGATCTCTCTACCTCAGCGGTAGTGGAATCCGCTGAGTCAAGAGAAACTGGCGCATGACTCTGTCAGGCTGGTGTCACTCAACAATATGAATGTGAATGAGTGGCACTACAACCGTAACATCGTCAAGACCAACCGTGCAGTATGGAGGCAACTGGTCTATAACAGACCAGTATGGAACCCATGAATTCTGAAATAACATATTATCCTTGTTAGGAAAACTCTTAAGTAAAAAAATGATGCTATTATTAAAATTTTAGACAATTATAGATTGTATATACATACGTGATGGGGTAAGAGAAAGTCAAACTCGAGCTGATATACGACCAAATCGTGTCTCGGAACCGCATTCAAATTGTGTCGCTGACACTACCTATAAAAGACAACATCGATAGTGATAAATAATGAGAAATTATAGTCAATAACTTGTTGTAGCATCAGAAACTGATAGAAATGAGTGATCATACCAGCGTCCACACGGAGTGTCATGCAGCACCACCATCTCGACTGTCGGACTAGCAAGATCAGGGTTGAATGCGGGTATGTGCTCCCATTCCCACATCTGAATAAGGATGACGCATCCCCCGAGACATGTGTGCTGCCTGTCGGATATCCTGCATAATGATCTGCATGTGTATGCCAAGCAGGCGAATCCCCAACTGTACGTCCCTTCCCGATCAAAGTCCTCTAGCAGGGGTAGATACATCATGTGCACGTGCATCCCTGAATGATCCGTACACATGGTCCCTCCAATAAGTCATAATATATATGCACGTGCATAACTCATCACCGTATGCTACTCAGCATCATCAGCTAAAAGTGGAATCTGTGACTCCAGCCAAGGCATGGATATCGATGCTCCATCAGTAGCACTACGATCGGACAAAATGTCAATGCCTAACAAGCACTGAGCAAGGTCGGACCAAGATGCCCGAGTGGATCCAATAACGGGTCTCCCCTGGATAGGAAGACCAAGAATCACAACCACATCTTGGAGGGTGATGGTCATCTCTCTCTCAGGCAGGTGGAATGTGTGTGTATCTGGTCTCCACCTCTCCACGAGTGCAACTAGTAGGTGATGGTCTACAAATGTAAAATATGATACCGCAATACCATAGAAGCCAACATGATGAAAGTAGGGTATAATGGCAGGAGGAGGCTCTGTGTGATGAAAATGGTACACTCAACGCACCCTGATCAATCAATTTGGACCAACCTCTATCACAACCTGTGAACAATGGGTAGCCTGCTGACTGAGTAGTATGGTGTCATTCAACTGAATATAAACAAATGAAATGAGTTGTAAGTGTAAAATATAAATATAACATCATGATCAGTAAAATATTATGATTTGTAGAATAAATAACATGTCATGTTTATTCACAATGTTTTATGAAGTTTTTTTACCAAAAGAAAGGGGCATGTCTTCATGTTTTTCAAAGCATATTACTAAAGTTTATTAAGATATGCTTTTACCTAGAATTGGGAGTTTTGTAAGATATGGTTTTATATATTTATATATATAAATAATTTTTTGTGTTATATAGATGTTTATTAGAAAAGGATGTGATTTATAATTTATATATGATGGTCCACATGATTTTATGTTTCGTGATTATTTTCTCAATCACATAATGTTTCAAAAACTGATATAAAGGGAAGATGTTTTTGGGTTTACGGTTCATCTTCTTTATTTTAGGATTTAGAGATTAGGGTTTTACATTTTTCCTTTTGGATATAGGCTTTTGAATTTTTTTAACATTTTATGGTTTAGGTTAATGATTTGAGAAAATATTTTCAGGATTATGGTTTAGAATGTTAGGATTACGGTATACAAAATATTTTTTTGGGTTTACTGTTATGATTTTCAATTTTTGGGGTTAGAAAACTGAGGTAAAAGGAAGAGATAACAACATAAAATTTACAATATGAGAATCTCCCAATAACGACAATACATCATTGTGGCTTAGAGTGTGAACTCGACCCAAAAATGTTAGGGAATCGTTTCCGATTATGATCTTCTTGATGACATATGGTGCATCTCAAAATATGTCTTTGTTCTTGAGGCTAGTCCATCTCATTTCGCATCTTGTTGGCCTTCAGTATCCCATGGGGATGCAACTGATTCATATCAGGTACCACTATCGGCTGACCTTCTGGCATTGGGAAATAACAAAACTTGCCAATAGGTGTCCATGGTGCAGCATAATAGTTTGCAATGGTGTTCATCTGGTACACTAGATCAAGATATGCTTCCCATGATATGTTAACAGAGGCACATGCTGTGATGGCGTGTGAGCATGTAAACCATAAGGCCAGAAAGTTCCCACATTGACATTGCATCATTTCTAGTAATACCATCATTTTTTACCAATTCTATTTGTGATGGGGTTCGACTTCTCTTGAACTTCAAATCGAGAGTCCTCTCATCGAAATTGGAATACATGATAACCAGAAGCTTCTTTAATATTCTTTTCAATCTCTTGTTGAAAATGTCTTCCATACGTTATCCCCTGATGTATTCCATCTGATGCTAGTTTTTGTCTATCAACAAAGTAATTCACACAACGATATAATGTCTCCTGAACTAGGGAAATTATAGGTAGATTGTGAATACCTTTGAAGACACCATTGATGCACTCTACAATGTTAGTGGTCATGTGTCCGTACCTCTCCCCCCCATCATATTCCAATGTCCATTTTTCTTTTGGAATTCGCATCATATAATCGTAAACTTCTTCATTAACCTGACAGATTTTTTCGAAACATTCTTCAAACAGTCATTGATCTGACTCATATGCTACACAGAATAGATGATATTTCACATATTTTGAATTTATCTTTACATTGATATACAAAAAAATAACAAATACAATGTGTACCAAGTGTGGTGATTGCCTTCTTCATCGGTTCATAGTGGAATTTTTTATGCATGTTGCTAGCAATGTGTCTAATGCAGAACCGATGATGTGCATTTGGGTAACTCCATGTTTCAGGATCCACATTGATTTCCTCATTAATTTCCCGATGCCGATCAGATATCAAACAAACAGCCCAAATGTTGGGGAAATGGTTGTTGATACATGCCAAAAACCAACTCCATGATTCATAGTTTTCTTTCTCTACAATGGAAAAGGAAAGCGGAAGAGGCGAACAGTTTCCATATTGGGTTGTTGCAATCAACAATATGCCCTTGTATTTTCTGTATATAAACGTTCCATCAATATAAATGAAGTGTTTGCTAAAATGAAATGTGGAGATACATGGGAGGAATTCCCAAAACAATCGATGAAATTGAACACGAGATGGATCAAGTATATTATCATGAGACACATATTCATTTGTATCAACATGGAATAAAACTTGGTCATGATGACTTAGTATAGATAGAAATTGCAGAAATACTCGATATGAGTCATCCCAATCACCATAGACCTTCACAATTGCCTTCTGTTTCGCCATCCATGCCTTATTATACGAAATATTATAACCAAATGTCTGTTGTATCCTCTCTTGAACAAGGGATATCAGAACATCTTGACCTGTCCTAATCATCTCAACAACAATGGATGACACAAATTCTGCATCTAATGAAGTATGATCTTATGTTAGGCTTAGATGAACGCAAGTATGAGCTGCCTCAATCCTCAAGATTCTATAACCTCCAAATGCAATGTCCGGAATCGCCCTCAATCGAAATCTACAATCATACCCATACTTCTCACACTATATAACATATTTTCTATGGTCTAATTCATGAACTACATAGCTACAATTCATCTCAATGTGAAATCTCTTTAGAGTACTTTTTAATGCATCTTTACTTCGAAAATTCCTTCCAACATATAAAGTTTTTCCATCTCACCAAACAAATCTCGTATAACTCCGGAAAACTCAGTTGACGGTGTGAGAACATTATATTCAAATTCAGGAACACGTGTCATTGCTTCTGACCAAGATGAAATGAGCGGTGGATGATTTATTGTAGGTCGATCCTGCTGTACAACTAATGCATTTCTTGAAACTTCCATTGTTCCTTCCTCATGAGCACTATTATCACTATCTGTTTCACTATTACAAAACTCCTCATCAAATGTCGGGTTAACAAGTATATCCGGGAGATCAAGTAGGTTGTCCACTTCTACATCATTTGGAATAGTCTCAACTTCATGGGGCGAACTATCTTCAGCGACTCTTGTAATTCTACATCTTTGTACAAATGGATGTTATTGTTGTACAATAGAAACATCAAAATATAACTCCATCACGGTACCATCCGACCATTGAGGAAACAAATTAATTGTTTGGATCCATTACGCATCATCAACCAATGGACAAGCTAGATGCCACAATGTTGACAGGAACTAAAAATGTCTATAACTCATTGACTTGATATTTTGATCGGGTCCTAGATTTAATGAGCCATGAATTCTGTCTTGAAGGTCACTTAGGGTTACACAATCAGTTGTATCAACCACTGTTATTAGTTTTGTACTGTAAGAAGATCCTTTATTAGTTTGAATAACCTCCCCATAGCAGTACACACAGGAAAACATTATGCTCTACATAAAAAAGTTTTCTGATCAAGATTCTGATAATGTAAGTGACATTCAGAATGATGGTTACCAATATAATATTTATTAATCCAACTTATTTTTAATACGTATTTTAATTACATCTTCAAAGTATAAAAACTTAACTTTTGAATTTTGAATGATTTTTTGAACTTCAAAAACCATTCAAACTTCAAAAGTTATGTTTTTATACTTTGAATATGTAATTAAACTACTTATTAAAAATAAGTTGGATTTTACCTCACGTTCAAATAATAACTATTACTTCTAAACTATACAATCCTTATGATACTTAAATTTTAAAAGATCGTATATCCTAAACTAGGATATTATTATTACACTTTTTAATTAGTTAATCATTCTTCAATCATAATTTTTTCCTTACTAAATTATTAATTAGTTATTCAATAACATAGTAGAGTTAAAATGTAAATAACATAGAGTTAAAAAATAAATAATACCATGTTTCGAGCTTCTAACCTTTATTGCAGTGAATTGGATATCAAAATTTGAGAAAACCCGTTGGTCTTGATGATGTTACAACTATAGTTCCACTAATTCACTTTCATATTGTTGAGTGGCACCAGCCTGACAGAGTCATGCGACAGTTTCTCTTGACTCAGCCGATTCCATTACCGCCGAGGCAGACAGATCATCTTCATGGGATGAAGCTGATAGGGACGCTGGATGATGACTAACATCGAATACATCTTGTATTTCTCGACTGTTGGCACATACACGCAGAGTTTCGTATCCAAGGAGTTCCTACAATGCAGTTCTCTCTTTCAGCACAACACGAGTATGAGCCATAGTATAGACTGAAGTCCCATGAAAGGAGATATAACATGTTATCATGCATCAAAGATTATTGATGTATGTGATAATAGAAACACCATGCATCATATTGATGTGGTGTTGACTCCTATATGTTTAATCAATGTTTAAAGTTTCATTTATATTGGTCTTATGATTTATATTTTATAGTCTTTCAAAGTCGCATACTTGAAACATTTTTAAGTTTCAAGTAGGTGATTTTGAAATCTTATAAATTATTTTTCATGAAAATTTTTTAGGAAACGATTTTTGTTTTCAACAATTTCTTATATGTTTAATGAATATTTAAATTTTCTTTTATATTGGTATTATGGTTTATATTTTATAGTATTTCAAAGTCGCGTACTTGAAACATTTTTAAGTTTCAAGTAGGCGGGTTGGAAGTTTATAAATTATTTTTCATGAATTTTTTTTATGAAATGATTTTTGTTTTCAAAAATTTCTTATATTTCTAATGAATTTTTAAAGTTTCGTTTATATTGGTCTTATGGTTTAGATTTTATATTATTTCAAAGTCACGTACTTGAAACATTTTTAAGTTTCAAGTAGGCAATTTTAAAAGATTATAAATTAGTTTTCATGATTTTTTTTAAGAAATTATTTTTTTTCAATAATTTCTTATATGTTTAATGAATGTTTAATGTTTCGTTTATATTGGTTTTATGGTTTATATTCTATAGTCTTTCAAAGTCACGTACTCGAAACATTTTTAAGTTTCATGTAGGCAGGTTTGAAAGCTTATAAATTATTTTTCATGAACAATTTTTATGAAATGATTTTTTTTCAATAATTTCTTATATGTTTAATGAATTTTTAAAGTTTCATTTATATTGATATTATAGTTTATATCTTATAGTCTTTCAAAGTCATATACTTGAAACATTTTTAAGTTTCAAGTAGGCGGTTTTGAAAGCTTATAACTTATTTTTCATGAACATTTTTTATGAAATGTTTTTTGTTTTTAATAATTTCTAATATGTTTAATGAATGTTTAAAGTTTCGATTATATTGGTCTTATGGTTTATATTTTATAGTCTTTCAAAGTCACGTACTTGAAACATTTTTAACTTTCAAGTAGGCGGTTTTGAAAGCTTATAAATTATTTTTCCTGAACTATTTTTATGAATTATATATATAAATAAATATATAAGCAAAACAAAACAAAAAATAATTTTTTTTTTCAAAAATCACAATTTTTACAATTTTTATGAATTATATATATAAATAAAAATATAAACAAAACAAAACAAAAAATCAAAACAAAATTTTAAAAAATAATATTTTTTTCTTAGGTGAAGGGAAGCATCCTCTTGAACCTTTTTTATGAATTATATATATAAATAAATATATAAACAAAACAAAAAAAAAACATAAAAAAAAATTTCAAATTTTTTTGTTAGGGGAAAGGCGGCATCATGGGTGCTGCCTTTCAGCCGCAGTGTAAAGACGGCTGCCATGATGCCGACTTTCAGCCGTAGTGCAAAGACGGCAGCCGCGATGCTGCCTTTCACCTGAAATGTAAAGGCGACATCGTGGATGCCGCCTTTGCGGCATATTTTGAATTTTTTTTGGCCTAATCATTTTCTGTATTTTTTTAAAAAAAAATTATAAAAAAACTCCCAACCAAACCCTGTTTTTTTTGTTTTCCCAAGTGCGATGTCGACCCTTTTTTTGTTGTTTGACCGTAGACCTGCATTGTAGGTCTCCCCAGTTTTTAATTTTTTTTGTAGACTTGACCCACAAAGGTGGGTCATCTCCCCTTTTTAAAATTTTTCCTAAAACCTATATAGGTTTATGAAAATAAAAATAATATTATAATATTAAAATATTATCATAATAAAACTAATATTATTATAATAAAATTATTATAACAATAATAATTTTTAATCCTCATCGGTAAATAACTGGTCCCGGAAAACACTATTCCAACGACTGGAATTCCACTGGGGGGGATAAACTCTTCTGATTTAAAAATTCAGATGGCTGCAGATTGGCCATCCAATACAAGATTCAGATGCAGTCTACGGTGTTAGAACCATAACGATTCCCTCTATAAGTTTTAATGAAATTTTAATTATTTCATTGGCTTAAAATCAATATGCGTCCATCTGATACCAGTTGTAGGAACCAGGTGTGCAGAAAAATCCCCAAACAGGTTGTATTTTAAAAATTTTCCACCAAAAATTGACGTAAACTTTTCGTTGTCGGTGAAGAGCAGCCCGATCAAAGCCGATGATCTTTCATGAATGGTTTTAAGAAAAAAATAAACCATAAAATACCTGGATTAAATCCAAATCCATGCACGACTTCTGCTCGTCATTGGCGATTGCTACTCAAAGAATCCAACACTGAACTCCTCAAGATTGTCCACACGTACTTCATGAAATCCGTGGGAGCACCATTCATCGTAATTTGGGTTCTAGTGCAGAATTCCAACGATGCCTTCGATGCTCCAACGATCACCGCACCACATCACTAGTGATGCCTGAGAGAGAGCTCGATCCGTACTCCTTAGATCTAAATAATCTCTCTCAAGATCCTAGGAGAGAGGAGAGGAGAGAGAAGCCACATGAATAGTACTTGGAAAAAGCTCCTCCTCTCCTATTTACAACATTTAATTAAAATACCCGGTATAGCCTCACCAACCCTGAATACTTAATGCTCCATCAATGAAATTTTATGACTACTAAACCGAGTCATAAATATTATTATCATTTTTCTTGAAATATATTAAATATATTACATGACGATAATTGAGTCCAAAACTTGAATCGTCATTCCCATAAATATTAATTGAACCTTGAATATTTTTAATATTCATTAATTAATATTTTTCATGTATTTACTAAAAAAACTCATAAATACATTTAATAAATAAATTCAATCTTCATTATTCTAAACTTGAATAATATGAATTTATTAATTGCATTGGTGATATTTTTTTCTTGGAAAAATCCCAGACCCTAGTGGTGGGGCCCACCATGTCCAAATATTCTATTCAACTGAATACAGGAAATTCTCGAATATGCTATTGTGTGTGGCCCTCTAGGCCCTAATCTCAACAGTAGTGAATAGTATTTACAAACCAAGAGAAGGATCTAGCAACCCATCATGGCCCCTGAAGTGATAAGGATTATCACAGTATTGACAACCAACCTTCAAACACACACTGTATAATATAATATTTTTTTCTATAATATCTCATAAAGTAGGACGCACTCACGTGTCATCGCCCTTTTCTTACTTTATTGTTTGTTGATTTAACAAGAAGGATTTAACCTCAACTTCCATAGACATGGTCTTATAAAGGTACTTCCATCCTTATCAACATGGCCTTCGATATATTACTTCCATAACCCATAAGAGAAAAATCCTTTATTTTCCATTCAACCATTTTCATTCGACTAATGACGTACCCAACATACACTACCTCGCCATGACTTCATTGCCATGGTTTTCGTCTTACGTTAAAGTACGCAATCAAATGACATACATTGGTAATGATATAAAGTTAGAAGACCATTACACATGATCTTAGATAGGAACATCTAATAACACCCAAAACATGTGGTGTTTCTATCGGCGGTTCAGTTCTCATGATCTCACTACTAGAGATCACTAAGTGTGAACTTCATGAGAAGAAGTCTCAATGCTTATGAGACCCTAACACCTAATAGTCAAACATCCAATGTGTCCAATCGGTAATATGTATCTAGACCATAGAACATATATTTAAGATTAATGTCATAGTATCTAGAGGTTCTCATTATAGCTTTGGATTTACTATAACCTCTCAACATGACAATTAATCTTTGGACATTGCCATTTCAATAGTGGATGTAGAAAATTATACACTATAATGGTAAGATGAAATCATTCATAGCTAATTGTATACATTATACGGTAATCAAAATCACTGAATAGTTGTGTCTAGGTCACCCACTATTTCAACAATACTTCACTAGTTAGACCAAGCCTTGTCCAACAGATAACTAAGAAGATCTGGTTTATCAAGAAACATATAGAGATGACTTATATTCATTAAAAATCATATGGGGATCATCTTTGATGTTCATTTTCATTTGAGGTGAGTGATCATGTGTTCTTGGGGATCACTAAAAGGCTTAGAAATCATCATTTTGGGAATCAAGACATGTTATCTCCTCAATACATAGTCACTTTTGAGATACTTGAATGGGTTGGTGAGGTGGAATATTGGTTGGCTTTTCCACCATGGTTTATTGTAGTGCATAATGTGTTTCATGTATCTCAGTTGAATAAGTATCATCCTAATTCTGACCATGTGATTCGATGGCATCACATTGAACTAGATCTAGATGCTTCGTTGGTGCATGTTCAAGTATGAATTTCGGATAGGAAAAAGAAAAAGTATTGTATGGGAAATAAATCAGTCTAGTGTGGTTTTTTTGGAAACATGGTCAGATTAAGGAAGAGAATTTGGAATGATAGAAATAAATGGTTGAGTAATGGCCTGAACTATTCTGGGATAGCAGTATTTTTCTATTTTCTGAGGTTGGAAAGATTATGGTTGAGGAGATTATAGCACCTGAAATTTAAAGTAAGTAACTATATCCTTATGATTTTAAAGTAGGTAAAGTATTTAGGTAAATTTTAGGAGGGTTTGGAGGACCTTTGGAATGTTTTTGGGACTTTTCTAAAGGTGTATGGTTGGTGAATGGTTTGTGGGAACCGTGAAACCCCTATAGGAAACCATGAAAGGTGAAACATGGGCGTCTAGATAGGTACATGGTTAGGAGAAACTTTTATCCAAACTGTGCAGGCACTTAACAGAAACCAGGAAAAGTGGGATAAATATATTTTTCACGGTTTTTTCATGGATTATCTAACTGTATGGGCTGACCATGCGAGGTGACCCTTGAGGAAGAGGCTGGTGCATTGTTAGTTCATGGTTTTCCTAACCGCGTGATTAACCATTAACAATTTAAAAACTAAATCCTAAAAAAGTGGGTCTTGGTTAAGATTAACTTTTAACCCCTCATTTCCCCCATTTTGGCCCTAACTAAATATATCTTCCCCACAAAGGTTTTGGAACCTTTCCCCATCAAATTATAAGTTATCCAGAGGTATTTCTTGATGTTTTGAATCCCAATTCCATTGTTAAGTACCTATTTGTGGTAGTTTTTCTTAGTTTTTCTTAGATCCACTTTCTTCTTTCTCTCTATTTATTAGATCTAGTCCGATGTGGATAGATATAAGGTGGTTGATGCCAATAATGGTTAGGTTAGTCCATGTTGATGTTAATAGAAGATATCCAAGGTGGGTTTTGGGATATTCAACCTGATTTTATTAAAGAATTTGTGTCATTCTTCATTTTCATCATAATTCCTGAGGTAGGTGGCCTCACTCTCAACTCATTTTATTAGAACATGAAGTATTAGTTTCAAATTGTTTAAATTTATTGAAATTTATTATTAAATTGGTGTGATAATCATTTTAGAAACCTTCTTTAGTGATGTTTTGTGGATTTTTGGATTTTTGAAAATTGGTTGTGAAAAGTGCTATATTTCCATGATTTTAAAATGTTGATTTTAAAATATGGCTTTGTTAGATTTATGAAAATGGTTTTGTAGAAAAGTTTTCAATAAAAGAATAGTTTTATTGAAATGGTTTGGAATGATTGATTTGAAATGGTCTTATCATACATGGGTTAGTGTGAGTTCATGTTATCGACATGTCCCTAGATAATGGGTGTATATCATTAGGGTACAAAGAGAGGTGGCCCTAGATAAGGGGTGCGTGCCATTGGGGCATAAGGATATTGGACACTTAGTTAATAGATGAGAAACCACTCATGAGTATGGAACTTTCAGATAAGCATGAATGTGTGGGTGTGTGTGTGTGTGAATCATGGATTGGGTATGACAAAAAGGAATGTGAAATGGTTTAAAGTATTGTTTGGTTTCTTTCTAGGGAAAACTATATTGGTTTGGAAAACTATTTTTCTTAAAATAGTTTTGGTTTTTTGATAAACTATTTTAAATTGTTTTATATAAATTGTATTATATAAATTTTATAACTTGTTCTATCATAGTGGAGTGGGTAGGGAACTCATTTTGGGAAATCCTAATGAGTTACATTCCTCACCCCTGCTTTATAAATTTGGTGATTTTGAAGATATTGTTTATCGAGACATAGGAAAAAGTAACGTATCACACTTCTTTAGTGGAACTTCATGATACTTGGGTTGTTTTATGGTATTGGTTCATGGATCATGTTTGGAGTTATAGAGCTATGTCTTTGGATCATTTGGGTTTTGTAGCTTTTGTCTTTTGTTGTGTACTTTGATGTTAGCTGTCTTCCGATGTGGTACTCTATTTTAGTTTGGTATGGATATTAATGATATTACTTTTAATTGTTTTATATTATTATCAGGAATCATATGTTAGTATTTTGTTATGGAATTTTTGTTTGGGTTTCTTTATTTATTAAAGGGAAAATAGTCCCCCATTGTATTGAAGACCTTGTCATTTATTTCTAGCCTTTAGTGCCTTGGGTATGTAGCTTAAGGATAAGTAGAAAATTTTCCTTAAATCAATACAATTAGGAAGATATAGATGTTACAACTTTTCACCAAGAAGTTATTATGGAATTAGTGTCATAATCAAGAAAAAATTAAATAAAGAAAGTATAATAAAGAGAAAAAAACTAATCCCACAAAAGGAACCATTAATCCAAAAGTAGAAGAGATTATTCCATTCCATGAAGGGGGTGAAAAATTTTATAATAGTAAAGTAACATGGAAGAATTTATAGAAGATGAGGAGAGAGATAATTTATTACCTGAAGGTGATGTGGCAATCACTTGAGATTCATCTTTTCCAACAACTTCAGAAAAACATAACCAAAACATGCCCTTGTTCTCTATCTTACTAGCTATCTTACAAGTGTCCTAGGATATTAGAGTTTCCTATTGGGTAAGGATGGTTTGGCATGATAGGAAGATTTGGATCGAAGGATGTGATTAAGAGGGGTAGTGGGAATGGTATTGAATTAGTGGGAAGGGGATGATAGGTCTAGTTAAATTTTTAAGTGGTGAGCTAGATTGGAAAATTGAGGTGGGGTCCTTGGTGCTTTGGGTTTTGAGGCGTGGTGGAGGTGAGTGAGAAAGGGTAAGGTTTGGTATAATTATAGTGGGTAGTGGGCAGTCGACATCGGAGAAGAAGTGTAATTTTGCTGAAAGTATAATGAAAAAATGTGGTTTGTATAGTGTGAGTATTAGAATAGATTCGATGATAGGATGTCTAACAATCATAGTGGTTAAGAATTGAATCATTTTTAAGAATGTGAAGAAAGAGGTTCTATGAAATAAAAATAGAAGCAATATAGAGAAAGAATAGTAACTAAAATTCGTAAAAGTAAAGGATCACACCAGTATTGGTTAGAAATAGTTTGGTCTTACTCCACAACAAGAACACCACTACAACCAATTATTATTATGAAAAAATAGATTACATACAAAATAGAAGATAAAAATAGATATACAATGCACAAAAACCACAAAAGTTATCTGTGCATGAGGCCCTTTCCACTTCAGGACTCATAGTGAACCTAAGATGAAGATGGTAGAATACACCTGTAAGCAAGACGAACTCATGTATGCAGCCCCAACACCCAGTTTGTAAAAGAAATAAAGGAATAAAAATTAAATCCAAAATAAAAAAGGATTAATCTCACAAGTCTAGATCTAAGATCTGCTAAAGGAGAAACAATGCTTTCAGAGTTGTAGAATCTTGAAGCTGATGCAGTCCAGACAAAGATCGCAAGCACCGAGATCTCCACCAAAAGGGATCACCAGATTAAGTGGGAAACGACGACGTGGAAGAGGAGTAGAATAAATCCATGTATATTAGAATATTCTATCTGAAACGAAGTTTAAGTAACAATGAAGAACCGTGCACCCAATAATCAACAGCCACAACCAGTCATAAAAGCACAACATAGGCAAGGTATGTAGCCAAATGATGGATTGTTAAGCGTAGTAGATGAGATGGATGCATGGACGACTGGGGGGGAGTGAACGGTTCGATAATGCAATTAGAAAAAATAGAAAAGGTGAACTGTCCTAGACACGTAATAATAAAGGAATGGGATGGAGATAAAGAATATGGATCACCATGAATTAGAAAACACAATATCCAAAAAGCAGAGTAGTTGGATGTGGTTTAATCAACAGACAATAGGACACCTGGGAAGGAGCTGAGGATCAAGGTATCATACAAGGCCACAACCATAATCCCAATCAGTAAGAAAACATGGAGTCCCACATGGATTATCCCACATGGAGGCCCACACGGAGCAACCCACCGAACAAAATCCCAAATGAGAAAAAACATCGCATAATAATAATAATAAAACTAACATATTTTTTATGGAAAATTCAAACATAATTTTTTAAATGTTATAAAATGATTTCAACAAATATACACCTTTTTGAAATAAAACAAAATTAACTAATGGTGTCATTACAAGGCATATCTATCCTACCAGTAGGTTTAGGCAATTTTTTATGTAGCAGAAAATAAACCTAAGACTATAGTCTCTACCCAGAGAAGACACTCTTAGAATGCACTACTATGGCACATGACCTACCTGTACCTACCCTTCTAATGCTATCATATTGCTAAAACATGCTCAGAAATAAAATCGACTAAGAACCTCCATTGAAAGAACGAGGTTACCAACATTACCTAAGTCTCCACCAAAACCACTAATGCCTAAGAATGCAGATACCCAAAAACACACAACCTTACTCGGGATAAAATATAGTGAACATGAAAACATAGAAAAGATCAAAATAATGAAAGTAATAAAATTTATTATAAAAAAATATCATACAAAATTTGGAATCTAACAAGAATATATTATAAACCTAAGCTTGAACGACTTAGACTACCCCAATGAAACCCCCCCATTGGTGGCCCCTACAAAAGTAGTAGGGTCATTCCTAGGAATGCAGAAAGGATAAAAACTAGAAACTACCCATATTTCTAGATTAAAGGGATTCTAATCATTACATAACATCCAATGTGTCACAACTAGGAAATACTATGTTGACTTGGGACACACTATCCTTATTTATAAAATTGGGAAAGATTATTTTAATATACATGGTTTTACCTCACAAAAAACACAAGAAATTTTCAAATCAATTCTTATCCTACATTCCTTATCATTTTTTATATTTTGAACTCTAATTATCAATATTTTTGGTGCATTTTTAACACCATTAAAATCTTCCTCCAAATAATTTGTTTGAAGATTGTGAGACAAAACAGCCAGCTTAACCTTTTCTAGAATTATGGAATCACAACCATACATCATCAATTCTTTTAATAAACTAAAAGAATCATCAAGAGACATTAAAATAATTAAATATTGATTTTTATATTTAACTTTTACATCTATATTATCTAAATCAAAAACCAATTTATTGAATTCTTTAAGATGAACATAAACCAAAGAACCAGGATTCATCTTAAAATTATAAACTCTCAATTTCTTGTAAAAAAGACTAAGAAAAGTTTTAGTCCTGTATAGATGTTCAAGTTTTAACTAGATATAATTAGAAGTAGTTTCATGGGAAACCTTATGAAGAACTTTGTATCTTAGGTTCAAAGGAAACATATAGTTTGTTAGACTTGTGATGATCCTGACAACAGACTAGATACCCCGCAAGCCACTAACTCGGGATTATGCTCAACTAGAATGGTGGTACCTGAGATGCTCCTCAGTGGATATAAATCATGTTGGAACCATTTTAAAATCCATGGTAAGGTATATTAAATCCCTACCGGTAATGGGAAAATATTTGATACTTGGCCCAGTTGAGCGCAGTCCTGAGTTAGTGGGTTGTGGGGTATCTGGTCTGTTGTTGGGAGTGTCACGGGTCTAACACAGTGAACCTTTTATAAAAAACTAGATTTGAAATAGATATATGTTTTAGAGGAATGGAAATAATGTGATATGGTAACTATAGGTTTTTTAGAACTGTAAAAGGAATCTATAAGTCCATTGTGAAGTAACAGTGCACACATCTAAAATCTCCACATTCTTAAATAGTTCTCACCATCGAACTTCTCAGAATCAAAATTAAAATACATAACTTAAATGATTATTGGATATAATAAAAAAATTTAGGGTTGAAAAAGATCAAATGATAGATAGTTCAACTCTCACAGAGTTGAAAAAAGAGAATCAGTTTTAAGGATGCGAATCAAGAAGTTTGAAGAAAAAAAATAAAGACATAGAAAGTGTAAGGTCTAGGGATTCGTAGAGATATGTACTTGTTTAAATTTTAGTTTCAATCATCTAAGTTTTGTTAATGACAGGTTTATCGGGAGTATGAGTGTCCTCAGGGGTGTTTCGAGGGTTTGGGACATGAAAGGAAGGATAACCAATCCAACCTGTGCAAGGTACATGGTTGGCGCATGGTTAAATAAACAATTTAGTCTTCCCAGGAAAACCCTGAAACCTTGGATAGAGGCATTTTTCATGGTTGGAGCATGGTAAGTCAAACTGTGTGACCTCCCCAGGTAACTGTGTGACTCACCCTTCTCTTGGACAAAGTTAGGTGCACTATTGGGGAATGGTTTTCCAAACCATGCTCCCTTTAAAACATGGGAATTTCTAGTCCCCAATCAGGAGTTTTATATCGCCACCCTATTTATCCCCCATTTCTTCCCCTATCAACCCTATAGATGAACCAAATAGAATTAAGCTTCCCAAGGGTGGTTCTCCTTATATTATTGGCCATTTGGAACATCGTTGGTTGCAGATCGAAGCTCCGGGTGAGTCTAATATTAATTTTGATTCATATATTTAGATTAGGGGTTTTTATTCCTACTATATCCTTCTAAAGCCCTAATCCATATTTTTCATGTGGAACCTAGGTTGGGGATTCAAAGGGTTCTTGAAATTGGATATAAGGCTATGATTAAGAGTGCGTTCATCAATTGATTTTATGTAGGTGGTCTACAAGTTATAAATCATAGTTTTGTTATAGATTTGTTCATGTGTGTTGTGATATTTTCCCCCACCTCTTCTTGTACATTTGTTTCCTTGAGTAAGAGTTGGTATAATGTCTAGTTACATGATGATTTAGACCCCTCATGATCCCTAGGAGATGTGTTGAGGTTATTTTTTTACCAATCTAGGTCCACTCATGGGGTGATCCAATATTCCTAAACTTGTAAAATTGTGTTGTTAGCCTAAAATTCACTTGTGCTGAATTAAGACCCATGATAAATGTGTAGAAATTCTAGTTAAAATCATAAATGAAACTAATAGTGGTTGTGTCTAGTTGTTGGAAAGGGGATAAGGGATTGCTTGGTATGAGGTAAAAAGGGGGTTAAATAGATTATTGTGAATGTGTTGAACAACATATGAATTTGTAATGGAAATGAATAAGTGGTAATTGTGATAAATGGTTAAGGTTTAATGAAGTTTCATGTGTTGATGTAAATGAAAAATTTGAATGTTATGTGTATTAATTGCGTATGATGGTGATGTGGTATGTGTGTTAAATGGATGAATAAACATGTACACATAGCTTACTTGGTGGGATAAAGGACTAAGGATCCTCCCATGGGTTGGGTTGGACCAATGCTCTAAAACCCACCATGAAATACATGGGTTACAAATCCATACTGATGCTCTAAACCCCTACGGATGCATTGGATGATTACCTAGACTGACACTGTCATGACCCGTCCCCCGAGGCCCATGCCGCGACTAACCTCAAGCCTACCTCCCATAGGCCATGGGTTGATGACTAGAAACAAAGGCGTACTCCCTAAAACTGGGAAGGCATTGAATTTATAACCTGTAAGCCCATGTAACCAAGCACACAACAAGATAGGAACACAAGTAAAATGAACTGTAAACAGAGTGAGTGTAGTAAGTAAAAGGGGCTAGAATACAAGCCCAACTGGAAAGTACAAGTACAACTATGATACAATACAACTGAATAAAAAGAAGAGATAGCTACTGGATCATAATCCAATGTTCCTACCTGAAGGGTAGGTACAAATCGCCTCTTTATCACTCCACATCCACCTGTCTCCTCTGCGTACCGACACGCCATATGGTCCACCTCCAGGTACCGTCCAGTCCTAGTACTCTCAGCCTCAGTCAGCACTGTCCATCATCTGCATCCAACACAACAAGGTGCAGGCATAACCCGTGCAAGTGTGAGTATAAAGATACTCAGTAGGGACCGCACGACCCTCTAGGTCTCACAAAATTCAACAAGGATAAAACAAAAAGTATGAAATCAAAAGATAACCTTACTTAGGTATATTCCCATACATATATTTAAGTTATCAAGTAATCTATCTCAATCATGAGGAAAACACAGAGGTTTTGACTCACCTCACACCGGGATTTATTCTAGAGGTAGTATCCAGTAATATTCCCAGTCACAACGTCAAACACCTCGGCTGCTGGAGAACTCCTCCTATATCAAGTACAGTGGGCCTTCCGCATTACACAGAGGCACTTCCCACTAGACTTGGACAGTTGAGGTACTCCTCCTGTCGAGTACCATGGGTCTTCCGCGTCACACAGAGGCTCTCCCTGTCGTGGGTCTGCCGCGTCACACAGAGGCGCTCCCCCTCATGGCCTGCTCAGGTACTCCTCTTGTCGTGTACCGTGGGTTTTCTGCGTCACCAAGGCGCTCCCCATCGTGGGTCTTCCGCATCACCAAGGCACTCCCCACTGGTCCTGTCAAGTCACTCTGAGTCGAAACGATCAGCAGTCGTCAAGTGTAAGCCAACCACTATGTCTTCACGCTATGCTCACTCGTCTTCGGGAGGATCCGTTCCATATTCTACAGGTCGATACTCCAACTACGACGAAGTCCCATGAAAAAGTATCTCAAAGGCCCGCCACATCATAGGGGTATCAACACAATAGACGACACGTCAATCTGACGCACGTTCTGTGAGTTATTAGTCTTTTAGTCCCGGGGTCTCGGTTGGATTCATGCTCAATCCAACCTGACCATACCCCATCTCAATCCAAATCTTAGTGGGGTATCACTCAAAGGGAATGTCTCACTCCAAGATTTCTAGTGCCATTGACAGTTCATCAAACAGATTTCTGGTGCCAAATTCATGGCCAAAAGAATATAAATGGGTCGTAGTGGGCCCGGGTCCGGTCCGACATGGTCGGACTGACCCAGCCCGACCCGATTCAGGTATACCCGGCCCGAACCATTGGGTCTGTCCTGGCCTATTGTGCGGCCTGACCCATTGGGTCTGGCCCGACCCACGAGGGACGCGAGGGTGCCATGAGGGCATCTCGGATGAGGGGTACTGTGAGGGCACATACCGGCCGTGGGGAGCAGACCAGCAGGGAGGGAGGCAGAACAAGCATGAGGGCGGGGACTGGCCGCGAGGGCATGGACCGACCACTGGGATCAAACTGGCCATGGGGTGCGAACCGGCCTCGGGGCGTGGACCGGCCACGAGGGCACGGACCGGCCGTGGGGCGGCGGACCGGCCGTGGGTTGGTGGTCCAGCCGCAGGTAGGCGGACCGACCCCAGGTCGGTGGAGGCTCGATGGACGGAGGTGGCGGCTCAGTGGATAGTGGTGGTGGCTCGGCGGACATCAGTGACAATGATGACGGATTGCGGAGCCACGAGGGGTGGATCTATGGGGCGCGAACATCATGATGCGGCGGTGGCCACATGGCAGTGTCGTTGCGCCATCACCTTCGTCGTGTTCAGCACCACAAATCGTCACAAGATTTGTGGAGGGGTCAGGCCATGTTTGTTTGGCACGTACCCTCTACATTAGGGTGGTAGCAAACAACTCAACATAAACAAGAATGAAGAACGTCAAACCCTCCTGCAATGATTGTTCCCAACCTGCAAAATAAATCATCTGCGTTCTTTGTTTTTAAAAAAAGGAAGAACATGGGAAAAGTATTCATACAAAAATTAAACCCCTACCTCGAGTTGTTCGTGGAAATTGGTGTGAGAAGGAAGTACGGACATTGATTCGTTGTAGATAAAGACGTCCCATGTTGGAAGAATTCCCAAGGAAGAAGGCCGAAGTCGAGGTCGACGCTCTTCGTTGGTGGAGTGTTCTTTGTGGAAGAACGTGTTCTTCGTTGGATAGCTTTCTCCCTAGAGCTCCTCCTCTTCCCAATTCCACCCAAATGAAATGATAGCCCCCCCAAATAATATATTATGAGATCTATTATGTTTTTTGGCATAAAATTCAAATTGGGTTAATTAATTACTTAGAATAATTAAGTGGGGGTGGGATGGCATAATAAATTAAGGAGGGTTGGCACAATTAATGTGGAGGAAGCTCAACAGGCTCCTCCTCATTAATGGGGGAGTTGAAGAGGTTTAGTCCTCGAGTGGTCCCCACCACCATAACCTCTCATGCGAGGTTATTCTCGTGTGGTCCCCACCACCACAACCTCTCATGGGAGGTTAAGGTCTGGCAGTCCCCACTTACCAACTTCTATATGGAGGTTTTAACAAATAAAATATAAATAAAATGTTGTAAAAATTTATTTTTATTCTATTCTTTCATGAAAAACCCAAAAACTAACTTCCACCCTCAACCAACTGTCGTCGAGGTGAAAGTATCTTTAAGATAATATCGGCACTTCTTGTTCAACGATGCCCTCAGATTTCAATTCCGAGCACTGGTTCAAAAGTTAGAAAAATTTGCTTGCACGTTTACTGAACGTACCCGAACAAAAGTTCAGAAATTCATTCTGGGCACTCTGGGCCTCAGAATCACGTGCCGTCAATTTTTGTGAACTTGTAAAATTCCCATTTATTTAAAAAAAATACACAAAAATTCCGAGTCTTCGCATTCTCCACACCTCAGGGCTCTACGTCCCCGTAAGCCACAACTCAATCTAGGTAAACAAGTGGGGGTATTGAGCATGCATATGAGCCTCCCACTCCCATGTGATGTCCTAGAGGTTCCCATGCTGCCAGCGAACACGCACCAGAGATATCGACCATCCATGAAGGACCCGCTCCTGTCGATCCTCAATCTCTACTGGAACCTCCGTAAAAGTTGACTGATCGTCGACGTCCAACTCTCCATGTTTGATGATGTGAGAAAGGTCATGCACGTATCTCCTTATTTGGGAAATGTGGAAGACATCATGCACCTGGTGTAACTTAGGTGAAAGAGCTAAGAGGTATGCCACCTTTCCAACTCTGTTGAGGACATGAAAAGGTTCGATGAATCTCGGAGATAACTTGCCGCCTCATCCAAATCTCTGTAAACCTCATTCGGGTGAGACCCGTAGAAAGATGTGGTTTCCATCCTCAAACTCTAGAGGTATCCGTCTCTTATTGGCATATGACTTCTTCTTGCTCTGTGTAGTCTTCATCTGCTCCTAGATGATCTGCACCTTCTCTATGGTAGCCCGTACCATCTCTGGTCCCACTAGTGCTGACTCCCCTAGGTCGGTCCAACACAAAGGTGATCTACAAGGTCACCCATATAATGCCTCAAAATGTTCCATACCAATGGTGGAGTGATAACTGTTGTTGTATGAAAACTCCACCAAAGGTAAGTGATCCTGCCAGCTACGACCGAAGTCGAGGAAACAAGCACACAACATGTCCTCGAGGGTCTGAATGGCCTGCTTAGTCTGACCATTCATCTGAGGATGGAAGGTGGTGCTCAAACGAAGCTTCATTCTGATAGCCTCCTGCAACCCCTTACATATTTTGGAAGTAAAATGTGAATCATGATTGGAGACAATCGTCAAGGTTACTCCATGTAACCACACAATCTCTGACACATAGAGGCGTCCCGAGCTCTCTACTAAACCCTGCTCTTTGATCGGTAAGAAGTGGGCTAACTTGGTGAGTCAGTCAACAATCACCCAAATCTAGTCATGTCCCCTAGATGTACGTGGAATTCATATCACTAAGTCCATGGATATCCCATCCCACTTCCACTCTAGGACCTCTAAATGATGAACCAAGCCTGCAGGTACCTGATGCTCCACCTTCACTTACTGACAAGTGAGGCACTAAGAGACAAACTCTACTACTGATTTCTTCATTCCTGTCCACCAGTGCTGTCGTCAGAGATCCTGGTACATCTTCGTCACTCCTGGATGTACCGCTAGAGGGGAAGTGTGGAACTCCCTCAACACTTCCTCTTGAAGTGACATTGGTACCATGGTACGTCCTCTGAAGAGGATGACGTGCTCCCCACCTTCAAAAAATACATCAGGTGCCTACCCTGTGGATATATGAGCACGTGGAGCCTCGTAGTCAGTGTACCCACATTGTGCCTCCCTCACTCACTGAATAAGTGGGGGAGTGACTGTAAGATATAGAAGAAAAACTGCTCCATTTCTATCCACAAAGGATATCTGCAAAGTAGCTAGTTTCTCCATCGCCTCGCCTAATAGTTGTATACCATACCTCCTACTGAGTGAATCAGCTACAATGTTCCCCTTCCCAGGAGTATAGACTATCTCAAAGTCATAGTCCTAGAGGAACTCAAGCCAACGTCGCTGTCTCAGGTTCAGGTCCTTATGAGAGAAGATATACCTGAGAATCTTGTGATCAGAGTACATTGTAAAGTTTTTGTCACATCCCGACCCTACCCGGGCTCGAGATGCAACTACCCCAAGCTCGCCTCCATAGGCCAGGGGATGGAGACCAGCGCCGAAGGCACAACAACTCGGGGAGGCCTTTTCCTAAGAACCTGTACACACACACATAGCACACTCAATGAAAAAGTGCAGAGTAAAAAGGAAAGCAAAAGGGAAACTGCTATAAATAAACCACAAAGTGCATCGACCACTGAAAGTACAAAGCAAGTGCTGAAAGTAAACAGAAAGAAAAGGGGAAAACACGCACCCAACCAGAAAAGTGACACAACCCGGAAACAGGTAAATATAAAGAAAAACAGCTGGAAGGGTCCTCCACCTGAAACTCGACTCCGACCACTGCATGCGGTCCATGCTCCCTGAACTCCTAAGCTCCACTGAAGTCATGACCAACCTGTCCATCGTCTGCAAGGGCACACCAAGTGCTGGAAAATCCCAAGCAGGGGTGAGTATAAAAATACTCAGTAGGATACCGCAAAGGCTCGAGGGAGCAACAAAGGATGTACCGAAGGGTGAGCAGTAGAGAGAACAGGAAAAGTAAAGGAGTACAACCGAAAGTGCAGTAAAGAGTAACAACTCAACCCAACAAGAGAAAGGTAGAATACTTTTCATAACACAAGGAATTAGGAACGGTGAGAAGATGAACTTCTCATCGAGCTTTCGCTGCCTATAGCAGGAGAGTAGACTCATACAACCACGAAAAGCTAGATGCAGAAAGCACGTGGAATACCCCGCGCGTCTTCGCCCCTCCTAGAAGGAGAGAAACCAAACCCAAGAAGTGGGTACCGGAACATGGTATATACATATCCTTATGCTCTGTCAAGAAGCCCAAACAAGAAAGTAAGGGGATCTCCATCCCGTAGCTCAGCCTAAGAAAAGAGTAGCCAAAAATCCCAGAAGAAAACATCATCGATGCCCAGCACCCCGCACGTCTACCCCGAACCGCAAGCCAAGGGGCTCAATCACCGCACCTCAACACTATCCACTTTGGGAAGCGCTGACTCGCCCGAATGGTTTTAGATCGCGTCACAAGAACGTGTCTCGGTGGGGAAAGTGCCCCTCGTACTTGAGAGTTCTAGGGAAAGTCAAACCACACCTCGTTACTGCCCCGTAGTCGAGAGGTCTCCTCAAAGTCAAAGTCGTTCTATCACTGACCCATACAACCAAGGGTCCCGCTCCGGTGATCACAGAGGAAATACACAGACTAGCCTAGTAGAAAGGACTGAGTCTGTAATATCAACGAGTGTCCCATTTCCAAGCCCTGCTGGAGGGTAATTCATAATACATCATCCGGTGACCAACTACCCAGCCTTGCTAGAGGGTAGACCTTAATACATCATCAGGCGACCCACTGCCCAGCCCCGATGGAGGGTAGACCTTAATACATCATTAGGCGACCCACTGCCCAGCCTTGCTGAAGGGTAGACCAAGAATAAGGCGACAGGCGACCCACTGCCTAGCCTTGCTGGAGGGTAGACCTAGAACTAGACGATGGGTGACCCACTGCCCAGCCCTGCTGGAGGGTAGACCCTAAGAGGTCTTCGGGTGACCCACTGCCCAGTATTTGCTGGAGGGTAGATGCTAAGTGCGTCGGGCGACCCACTGCCCAGTCACTGTGGAGGGTAGACCCTAATAGCGTCGGGTGACCCACTGCCCAGTCTCTGCTGGAGGGTAAACCCTAGAAGTCGATGAGTAACCCACTGCCCAGCCCTGCTGGAGGGTAAAACTCAGAACTGCCCTGGCCATCTCTACTGGATGGTAAAACACTGGCCAACCGAACACGGAGTGGGTATCGCGCAACCACCCGACTCCAGAATAAGACCAGGGGAAACCACTCAACCCTGCTGATCTAAACCATCGAGCATAGAGCCGGGGGAAAAAATCAACCCCGCTAGTCAACAAATGAGAATCGAGGGACCCTATACATCGCAAGAGGTCAATAGAAAGCAAATCAGAACACAACACGCACATGGGGCCCACACAACGTGTGGCCCCAAGTCAATCCCAACTGAACGCACAAACGTTCTCAGGTACAAACAACCATATGTACCTCCAAGCTCTCCCATATACTCCAAGAGTATACCACGTTCTAGCCCAAGGGCTATCGTGCACATGGAACCCAACGTCAATGCGAAGGCATGAAGTAACATCCCAACTTGCCGCCTCAACGACTAGGGCACGACCCACCACATCTATTCAAGCATTACTTCACTCACACGGGAGTGCACGCGATCACCCGCCAAGGGTCTGCTACAAACAGAGTAGAAGAACCACCCCCAGGGCACCTTCACATTTCCACATTTAATAAGATTGCGTATGAAGCTCCGCACAACCAAATGGATTTCACCGTTGTAATACTCGCGAAAAAACACGCGAGATAGACTACTCACTCACCTCAAACGGATATCCGACGGAAAGGTCACCAACACCACCTCACGCCCGAACGACGTCAAGTAATCCCGAGCCTCGGCCCCGAAAACAGTCGGGCGCATCGCACCAATGCGATCCCCTCAGGAAAACACGTCAAAAGCACTACCCACATTAGTGCAACGAATATCCGGAGAAAAAGGTGTATTCCGGCGCACCGCACACGAGTGGTGATTTGTGGGACCCGCAACCCGGTCCTGAAACTCAACGAACGGATCACACCGTTGCGGCCCTCTTGAAAAAGCACACAAGATGGACTATTCACTTGTCCAAAATGGTCGCCCGGTGATAAAGATGGAAAAATCACCGTCGACGCCCAAATGGCTCTCGTGGGCCCCGCACCATCGTGCCGAATTAAAGCGGGCGGATTGCACCATTGCAATGCCCTTGGAAAAAATCCAGAATCAAATACTCAAACACCCCAAAATGATGTCGGGTGAAAAAGTGGCGTTTCACCATAAAATGTCCGAAGTAGGCCCCATGGGGCCCGCACCTCGTCTCCAACCCAAATTCTTTGGAAAGCTCCTCAAAAAGTCTGCACGAGGACTGGGATCACGCTGCCGCTGACGGCGCGTTAATCGGACATCCCAAGCAGGAGCTAGTTCCGACACAACAATTAATTAATTAATTAATTAATTAATTAATTACTCACATTTGGCATTTCGTGCCACCGAGCAATGAAACCAACCTGCAGAAGCTCCGAACCAATTTTGGAAGGACTCTCTCAGCCCCGGGGCCACTGCACCTCTGACGGCTCGTCAAACGGACGTCCGGCTCACGAGCCACGTCCGTCGCAACCATAATAATAATTTATTATTATTAAATTGAAGCTCCCCAGGTGGCTCATCTTTGGGCACAGAATCCAAAAATCCCGAAACCCACCTTAAAGAGAGCGCCTCGCCGATACGATCTCATCTCCGTAGACGGAGCGTCAAACGGACACGCCGTTTGGAACCTACGACCCCCCGAAAAGCAAGGGGGCCCAAAGGGGGGCCGGTCCGGACCGCCGACCTGGTCCAGACCGTCGCGGCCCGCTGTCCGCGGCTTACTCCCATCGCACCAGACCCCTCGAGTCCGGCTCTTCCCAGCAGACCGGCCAAAAGGCCAGTCTTCTTCTTCTCTAGCAGGACCCGCAAACAGCGGGTCCTTGTCCACTGGGTCCTCCCCTGAGGTCAGCGCCTCAGGGGCCTCATCCTTCGACTGCGAGGGTGCCGTGGTCGCCCCTCGCATGCACCCTCGCTCGACGCTGCGATCCCCGACCACCTCCGTCCTGCCGACACCGCGAGCCCCCGACCACCTTCCGTCCTGCCGACGCTGCTCGACCGAATGCCTCCGTCGGCCTTCGCTCGCACTCGCCCAGCCGACACCTGCGACCCCGCCGCTGAGCCGACCCCCCCCCCCCCCCGAGCTCTGCCGCGTTCCCAGGCGCGGTCGCCCCGATCTGCCGCCGGTTTGGTCTCCGGCCGCCGCCCCTCACCTGAGCCAAGTCTTCGACCGGTCCCCCCGACCATTCCGGTGATCGGAAAAATTATCCGACACCGGTTTCGGGATCCCTGGGACCAGATCTTCACAACGCCTTCCCCGTCTCATCAATCCGTTAGGGTTCGCGCGCGCCCGAAAATTTGATACAAAGAACATTCAAAAACAAAGAATTGAACGGGGCTCGGGCGTTGGCCATGTTCATTCGGCCAACACCCCAAATTCTAAAAACTATAAATAAAATAAATTAAAATACGAAAATGATGAATAAATTGAGAAAATCGATGAGGGCACAAAATTCAACAAGAATCCTACCTCGGATCGATCGTTCGTCGTTGGCGAAGCGTCTACGACGCTCCCGATCTGATCTGCCAAGGATCCAGCGGAGATGGATCCTTAATCCGTCGAATAACGGCACAGAATGCCGAAGAACGTGAGAGAGAGAGAGAGATAGGGGAGGATGGGTCTTCCCCAACAGTGAATTTATAAAAATTCACTAAAACTCTCCCAATGGGCGCGGATTCCGGAACCTTAGCGCCCGCCTATTTTATCTCACGCCAAGGAAAAAAATCCTATTCTAAACTCAACGGAAGTCTCAGATTTCCATTCCGAGTTTTCGTTAAAAGTTAATTGAAAAGAACACCAGTGATAAAAAAATCACTCAGTGGTCATTTCGAAAAGACCATTTTGCCCCTGGTTGGCATCTCTCACAGCAGGCCTGTGCCCACAACTTTTACACCCCGCCTAGGGTAAAAGGCATGCTCCGGACTCAACGGTTCCCTCAGTTTTCCAATCCGAGCTACCGTTTAAGAGATACTTGCGTTTCAACATTAAACGAATAAAGTAATTAATTAATTTATCCGTTTAATGTTCTGAAAGCGAGTGAGGGGTCCAAAAAACCCGTGCCGACAAGTTTTATGTAGTTCCTAGGGTAAAAACCCCATTACTAACCCATCCGTACACTCGGATCTCTGATCTGGATCACCGTTTAGGAGTTATCTCATTTATTTGGTGTTTCCAGTGTGAACGCACTGAAAATTTAATTCCGGCCACTCCGGGGCTCGAAATCGCACGCCGTCTGAAGGCGCTGCTCTGGAATATCATCAAGAATATTACAAAGTCTTTCACAGCAAAAACCGGGTTCTTACATCATTCCCTCCTTCAATCTTTTCATCCCCGAAAAGCAAAACTAGGGAGCAACATAGGGTACTAAGCCCAAACCTAGCTTTCCCATACCCAGAAGAACCGACGCACAGCTCTGCGTCACCGCACATAGACCAAAGGATTGATACGTTCATGTGAGGTCAGCCCTTGACAATGTCGTGCACCCACTCCAGACTTTGGGGTTGGATCAAGGCAGTAGGGAACCACGTCATCCCTCTGCACGGTCTCAAACGGTCCAAAGGACCTCGGGGGTAGCTCACCTCCCCGACCGAACCCTTATGTCGTATGCCGCGACTGGAATCACCACCCAAACCTAGAACAAGGCCCGGTGATTCCCTCCTTCAGAATATCCATATGGTGAACCACCTAAGGATATCTGGTCATGCAAGGTTTCATAGTCGAGGCTCTCTTACACGCTCTAAAGGTGAAGGAGTCGACACCATCGACTAGAGAAAAAGGTCCCACGCCTTTTACCTTACCAACACAGGGTTACACCTGACGCCCTGTGTCACCCTGGTAACACCTCAAGCAAGGAGAAGGGAGGGAAGAATTCCACACACAGAGTCTATCAGTTCTACTGCAAGAAGTAGAAGAGATGTAGAACGTACCTCTTATCACCTCATTCTCTGTAGGATCGTAGACATCCAAGGCTCACGGCTGTCCGTGGTCCCAACTGTCAGCTCCTAGATCCTGACGTGGACTGCCTAGTGGTGATGGAAATACCACGTAAGCCATCCCTCACTAACAGCTCCTCCCTCTCCTCTGCTAGCACCACCTCTCTGAGTACTACTCTGATCATGGCGCTGCCTCCGTCGTGGTGGTTCACCTGCTGCCTGCCCGAAGCTCTCCATATGCCTGGTCAGGCAGTCTCGTGCCAAGTGACCTCAGCCATCACAAGCATAGCACCGACTCTCTTTGAGCTGCACTGGTTCCCTCTAGCGCCACTGTGGTGTACGACCATGCCCCTGAGTCCGGTTGTCAGAAATCCACCTGCGTCGAGGTCCTGCTTGCCGATGCTCGCTAGCTGCGATAGACGTCTCAGCTCCAACATTCCTGCTACCACCACCAACTCTAGAACGTGACAGGAAGCTCTCTGTCACCAGCACCTTCTCTAGCACTTCGACATATGTGGAAATGCCCAAGGGTACTATGACAACACGAATCCCTCGGTGGAGACCCTGCTCAAACTTTTGCGCTCGGAAGTTGTCGTCATGGAAAAAGTCCGGGTAAAAGCGTGCATGGTCTGCAAAACTAGCCGCGTACTTGGCCACCGTCATCCCTCCCTACTGAAACTGCCGGAGCTCCTGAATCCGAATGGAGCGCAAGAAGGAGGGGCAAAAATCCTCACGAAACAACAATTGAATGTCCCCCTACGAAAGCAGCGACTCGTCTAGAAACTGAGTCACCAGACTCCACCAACGCCAAACTGATCCACGAAAAAGGCTGGCTGCCAAGGCCACTCTCTGATCTGTCGGCGTCTGCAGAAGCATGAAGAGGCTAACCACTGCCTCGAGCCAAGTCTCTGTTGCCTGAGGGTCTGGTTCACCACTGAACCTCAGCGGTCTCTGCCGCTGGAACTCACGGAGCATGCTCAACCTGCACTCAAACTCAGCCTGCTCTGCTGAAGCTGTCTATTTCTCAACAGGTGGGGGTGCTAATACCGGCCCACCCGGAGAAAGGGGCTTGCATGATGGGTCCTGGACTGTGGCCTCGTAGCTCACAGGGTCATCATCACGCACCAAAGCTGGTATCTTGGCTGGCTGTCTTCGCGGAGAAATCCTGAATATTATCAAGGAGTGCCGCGGTCAGATGAGCATATATGTATATACCAATAACAATGATGGGGAGCTGACTCAATAAGGACAACCAAAGACTCAATCCTATGTGATGCACATACAATTTTTCCCTACAACAAGTGTATCAGTATGCTGAGTCGAAAAGCGGGTTATCAAGGTCCTGATGAATAGATACGTCAGCCGTCGCACCATCACTAGACTCCCTGGCCTGAGAGACGCTCTCGAGACACATTAACAATGTTTCCCTAAATCCCAAACAATTCCTTTTTAGGGACGTCCGAACAACTTCCCAAGGAACGAACCACCTATGATACCACTTTTTCACAACCTGACCCTACCCGGGCTCGAGCCGCAACTACCCCAAGCCCACCTCCATAGGCCAGGGGCTGGCAACCAGCGCTGAAGGCACAACAACTTGGGGAGGCCTTTTCCTAAGCACCTGTACACACACACGCAACACACTCAATGAAAAAGTGCAGAGTAAAAAGGAAAGAAAAAGGGAAACTGCTATAAATAAACCACAAAGTGCATCGACCACTGAAAGTACAAAGCAAGTTCTGAAAGTAACCAGAAAGAAAAGGGGCAAACACGAGCCCAACCAGAAAAGTGCCACAACTCGGCAACAGGTAAACAGAAAGGAAAATAGCTAGAAGGGTCCTCCACCTGGAACTCAACTCCAACCACCGCACACTGTCCACGCTCCTGAACTCCTAATCTCCACTGAAGTCACGACCAACCTGTCCATCATCTGCAAGGGCACACCAAGTGTGGGAAAAAACCAAGAAGGGGTGAGTATAAAAATACTTAGTAGGATACCCTGATGGCTCGAGGAAGCAACAAAGGATGTACCGAAGGGTGAGTAGTAGAGCGAACAGGAAAAGTAAAGGAGTACAATCGAAAGTGCAGTAAAGAGTAACAACTCAACCCAACAAGAGAAAGGTAGAAGACTCGACCTAACACAAGGAGCTATGAACGGAGAGAAGATGAACTTCTCATCGAGCTTTCACTACCTATAGCAGGAGAGTAGACTCATCCAACCACGAAAAGCTAGACACGGAAAGCACGTGGCATACCCCGCGCGTCTTCGCCCCTCCTAGAAGGAGAGAAACCAAACCCAAGAAGTGGGTACCAGAACTTGGTATATACATATCCTTATTCTCTGTCAAGAAGCCCGAACAAGACCGTAAGGGGATCTACATCCCGTAGATCAGCCTAAGAAAAGAGTATCCAACAATCCCAGAAGAAAACACCATCGATGCCCAGCATCCCGCACGTCTGCCCCGAACCGCAAGCCAAGGGGCTCAATCACCGCACCTCGACACTATCCGCTTTGGGTGGAACTAACTTGCCTGCACGGTTTTAGATCGAGTCATAAGAACGCGTCTCGGTGGGGAAAGTGCCCCTTGTACTTGAGAGTTATAGGGAAAGTCAAACCACACCTTGTCACTGACCTGCAGTCGAGAGGTCTCTTCAAAGTCAAAGTCATTCTATCACTGACCCGTACAACCAAGGGTCTCACTCTGGTGATCATGGAGGAAAGACATAGATTAGCCTAGTAGAAAGGGCTGATTCTGGAATATCAACGGGTGTCCCACTGCCTAGCCCTGCTGGAGGGTAATTCATAATTCATCATCCGACGACCCACTACCCAGCCCTAATGGAGGGTAGAACTTAATACATCATCAGGAGACTCACTGCCTAGCCCCGCTGGAGGGTAGACCTTAATACATCATCAGAAGACCCATTGCCCAGCCCCGCTGGAGGGTAGACCTGGAATAAGGCGACAGACGACCCACTGTCCAGCCTTGCTGGAGGGTAGACCTAGAACTAGACGACGGGCGACCCACTGCCCAACCCTGCTAGAGGGTAGACCCTAAGAGGTTTTCGGGTGACCCAATGCCCAGTCTCTGCTGGAGGGTAGACCCTAAGTGCGTCGAGCGACCCACTACCCAGTCACTGCTGGAGGGTAGACCCTAATAGCGTCGGGTGACCCACTGCCCAATCTCTGCTGGAGGGTAAACCCTAGAAGTCGATGAGTAACCCACTGCCCAGCCCCGCTGGAGAGTAAAACTCAGAACTGCTATGGACATATCTACTGGATGGTACAACACTATCCAACCGAACATGGAGTGGGTATCGCGCAACCACCCGACTCCAGAATAAGACCAGGGGAAACCACTCAAACCTGCTAATCTAAACCATCGAGCATAGAGCTGGAGAAAAAACTCAACCCCGCTAGTCAACAAATGAGAACCGAGGGACCCTCTACGCCGCGAGAGGTCAATGGCACACAAATCAGAACACAACACACACATGAGGCCCACACAACATGTGGCCCCAAGTCAATCCCAACCGAACGCACAAACGTTCTCAGGTACAAATAACCATATATACCTCCAAGCGCTCCCGTATACTCCCAGAGTATACCACGTTCCATCCCAAGGGCTATCGTGCACATGACACCCAACGTCAACGTGAAGGTGTGACGTAACATCCCAACATTCCGCCTCAATGACTGGGGCATGACCCACCACATTTATTCAAGAATTACTTCACTCACACTGGAGTGCACACGATCACCCACCAAGGGTCCGCTACAAACACAATAGAAGAACCGCCCCCAGGGTACCTTCACATTTCCACATTTAATAATATCACGTATGAGGCTCCGCACAACCAAATAGATCAAACCGTTGTAATCCTCATGAAAAAACATGTGAGATAGACTACTCACTCGCCTCAAACGGATATCCGACGGAAAGGTCACCAACACTGCCTCACGCCCGAACGACGTCCCGTAATCCCGAGCCTCGGCCCCGAAAACAGTCGGGCGCATTTCACCAATGCGATCCCCTCGAGAAAACTCATCAAAAGCACTACCCACATGAGTGCAACGGATATCCAGAGAAAAAGGTGTATTCCGGTGCACCACACATGAGCGGTGCTTCGTGGGACCCACAACCCGGTCCCAAAACTCAACGAATGGATCACACCATTGCGACCCTCTCGAAAAATCACACAAGATGAACTATTCACTTGTCCATAATGGTCGCCCAGTGATAAAGATGGAAAAATCACCGTCGGCGCCCAAACAGCCCTCATGGGCCCCGCACCGTCGTGCCGAATTAAAGCGGGCGGATTGCACCATTGAAATTCCCTTGAAAAAACACCCAGAATCGAATACTCAAACACCCCAAACGGATGTCGGGTGAAAAAGTGGCGTTTCACCATAAAACGTGCGAAGTAGGCCCCATGGGGCCCGCACCTTGTCTCCAACCCAAATGCTTCGGAAAGCTCCTCAAAAAGTCCACACGAGGACTGGGATCACGCTGCCACTGACGGCGCGTCAATCAGACATCCCAAGCAGGAGTTAGGCCCGACACAACAATTAATTAATTAATTAATTAATTAATTACTGACATTTGGTGTTTCGTGCCACCGAGCAATGGAACCAACCTACAGAGGCTCCGAACTAATTTTGGAAGGACTCTCTCAGCCCCGGGGCCACTGTGCCTCTGACGGCTCGTCAAACGGACGTCCGGATCACGAGCCACGTCTGTCGCAACCATAATAATAATTTACTATTATTAAATTGAAGCTCCTCAGGTCGCTAATCTTCGGGCACATAATCCAAATATCCCTAAACCCACCTTAAAGAGAGTGCCTCGGTGATACGATCTCATCACCGCAGACGGCGCGTCAAACGAACGCGCCGTTTGGAACCTACGACCCCCTGAAATGAAAGGGGGCCCAAAGGGTGGCCGGTCCGGACCGGCCGGCCTAGTCCGGACCGCCGCAGCCCGCTGGCCAGGGCTCACTACCATCGCACCGGACCCCTCGGGTGCGGCTTTTCCCAGTAGACCGGCCAAAAGGATGGTCTTCTTCTTCTCCCACATGACCCGCAAACAGTGGGTCCTTGTCCGCTGGGTCCTCCCCCGAGGTCAGTGCCTCGGGGGCTTCCTCCTTCGACCGCGAGGGTGCCGCGGTCACCCCTCACCTGCACCCTCACTCGACGTCGCGAGCCCCGACCACCTCTGTCCTGTTGACGCCACTATCCCCCCGCCCGCCTTCCGTCTTGCCGACACCGCTCGACCGAACGCCTCCGCCGGCCTCTGCTCGCACTCGCATGACCGACACCCGCGACCCCGCCGCTGAGCCGAACCCCCCCCCCCCGAGCTCCGCCACGTTCCCGTGCGCGGTCGCCCCGATTCACCACCAGTTCGGTCTCCGGCCTCCACCCCTTGCCTGAGCCAAGTCTTCGACCGGTCCCCCTGACCATTCCGGTGATCAGAAAAATTATCCGACACCTGTTTCGGGATCCCTGGGACCAGATCTTCACAACGCCTTCCCCGGCTCATCGATCCGTCAGGCTTCGCGCGCGCCCGAAAATTTGATACAAAGAACATTCCAGAACGAAGAATTGAATGGGGCTCGGGCGTTGGCCGTGTTCATTCGGCCAACGCCCCAAATTCTAAAAACTATAAATAAAAGAAATTCATATACGAAAATGATGAAGAAATTGAGAAAATTGACGAGGGCACAAAATTCAACAAGAATCCTACCTCAGATCGCTCGTTCGTCGTTGGAGACGCGTCCACGACCCTCCCGCTCTGATCCGCCAAGGCTCCGGTGGAGATAGATCCTCAATCTGCCGAAGAATAGCGCAGAACGCCGAAGAACGTGAGAGAGAGAGAGAGAGAGAGAGAGAGAGAGAGAGAGAGAGAGAGAGGAGGATGGGTCTTCCCCAACAGTGAATTTATAAAAATTCACTAAAACTCTCCCAACGGGCGCAAATTCCAAAACCCTCGCACCCGCCTATTTTATCTCACGCCAAGGCAAAACATCCTATTCTGAACTGAACGGAAGTCTCAGATTTCCATTCCTAGATTTTGTTTAAAAGTTATTTGAAAATAACGCCAGTGATAAAAAATCACTAATTGGTCATTTTGAAAAGACCATTTTTCCCCTGGGTGACATCTCTCACAGCAGGCCCGTGCCCGCAACTTTTACACACTGCCTAGAGTAAAAAGCATTCTACGGACTCAACGATGCCCTCAGTTTTTCAATCCGAGCTACTGTTTAAGAGATACTTGCGTTTCAACATTAAACGAATAAAGTAATTAATTAATTTATCTGTTTAACGTTCCGAAAGCGAGCGAGGGGTCCAAACATCCCGAGCCGACAAGTTTTATGTCGTTCCTAGGGTAAAGACCCCATTCCAGACCCATCCGTACCCATAGATCTCTGATCCGGATCACCGTTTAGGAGTTATCCCATTTATTTGGCGTTTCCAGTGTGAACGCACTGAAAATTTAATTCCGGCCACTCCGGGGCTCGGAATCGCACGCCGTCTGAAGGAGCTGCTTTAGAATATCATCAAGAATATTCCAAAGTCTTTCACAGAAAAAACCGGGTTCTTACAGTGTTCTACCATCAGATAGTGTCACCACATCTTCAAGGAGAAGACCACTACTGCTAACTCCAGGTCATGGATAGCATAATTCTTCTCATGCTATCTCAGCTGTCGAGAACCATATGCGATCACTGCTGGCTATTGCAGCAGGAGACATCTGAGCTTAATCCTTAATGTTTTGAATTAGACTATATACCCTACGCCCTTCTCCGATAGCCTCAAGATGAGTTCACTAGTCAGCCTCTGCCTTAGCTCCTAAAAACCCCACTGGCATCTCTCCAACCAAACGAAGGGTTTCCCCTTCTTTGTCAAGAATGATAGTGGTTTTTCAACTCTGGAAAAATATGGAACAAACCTCCGGTAATATCCATCCACACCCAGGAAACTCCGTACCTCCTTCACACTCCTGGGTGGCTCCCAATCAAGTACCACCTCAATCTTTGCTGGATCTACTTTAACTCCAACCTCCAATATGACATGTCCCAGAAAGTGTACCTCTCGAATCCAGAACTGGCACTTCAAGGGATTACCATAAAGCTAGTGCTCTCAGAGTGTGTCCAATACTACCTGAAAATTATAGACATGCTCCTCCTTAATACTCAAGTAGATCAGAATGTTGTCGATGAAGACCACTACAAAGAGATCAAGGTATGGCTGAAAGATCCGGTTCATGAGTCCCATGAAAACTACTGGAGCATTGGTCACGCCGAATGGCATAACCAAGAACTCGTAATGGCCATACCAACATCTGAAGGATGTATTCTGCACATCCTCATCTCGTACTCTGAGCTGGTGATAGCCTGATCTGAGGTCTATCTTCGAGAACCACCGTTCTCCCTTAAGATGATCAAAGAGTTCGTCAATCCTCAGAAGTTGGTACTTGTTTTTCACGATCACCTGGTTCAGGTGCCAATAGTCAACACAAAGTATCAAGCGCCCATCCACCTTCTTGGTGAATAGAATCGGGGATTCCCAAGGAGAAACACTAGGCCAGATGAATCCCTTCCCCTACAAGTCCTCTAGATGTACCCGCAGCTCGCAAAGCTCTGCGGGAGCCATCCGATACGCTGGTGTAGATATCAATGCCGTCCCGGGGTACAAGTCAATGTAAAAGTCCACCTCTCTACGAGGAGGTAGACCTGGAACATCATCAGGTAAAACATCTGCACACTGGTCCACCACTATCGGATAGCTCGGACTCTCCACATTAACAGCTCTGAGGGTAAGGCTAGCCAACTGTTGAGTGATTGGCCGCACTCTCCTCTGGGTAAGTCCATCCTGCACTGCAAAGGCTCCCTTCTCACCGGTGAAGGTAAACCTGGTCCCATCCATGCAGACACACTGCACCTTGTGCCAAATACAGTCTATCTATGCATGGACTGTAGATAACTAGTCCATACCCAAGATGACGTCGTAAGGCCTCGATGCTACTACTAGGAGATCCCATCTGAATCTCTCACCTCTTAGAGTAAGTTCACACTGTTGGAACCAGTCTGTAATCGTCGAATCCACTCCTGTAGAAGTCTCTATCTGTAAGGATCGAGCCAACGGCTCCGTCGAAATCTCCGAACTCCGAACGAAGGCAGTGTAAATAAAAGAATGACCGACACCTGTGTCTATAATTACTGTAGCTATGGTGGAGTAGACACAGATCGTACCTCGTGTCATCTACGGAGCACCATGATCATAAGCCTCAGCTACCTGGAGCTGAGCTCTCCCTTATCCACCTACACCCTATAGTCGGGGTGGACCTCCTAGTGGTGGTACCGGTAACATCTCGAATCGTCGCCCACCGCCAGCTGCATGGCTAGATCCTCTGCCACATCTACCTTCTCCCTTTGGACCTCCTCGGTAGAACCTCTATCTTTTCCTGGGCGGTCCTTCGACCATCTACTGATCATCTGTACGACAGGTCAGACATTCACAAGCCATGTGACCCTGCCCACCGCATGCGTAACACTGCCCGCTCCTAGCATGACTAGCTCCGCCTCAGGTGCTCCGCACAACCTAACCTGAGTCATGCAGTCATCCACCTGTATGTATGGTCCTCTTGGACCTCTATGACATCTATCTACTGCAGATGCAGAAGACTCCACCATGTGATGACTGGTGGTGGGTCTCGCTGCTGGTGATTGCTCAGTAAGGAAACCCTTGACTAAGAGGGCTGTCTCTAACACCCCTGCCTGTGTTGGGATGCTGAGTGAGATTATCGAAGCCCTGATCTGCTGCCTAAGTCCCTACTCGAAGATCTGGGCTTTGAATAATGGGTCACACACCATATTTGTGGAGTAGGGTGAGAGTTCAATGAACCTCACTAAGTATTGATCCACAATCATGCTGCCCTGCTACAGATGAAGAAACTCCTGTATGCGCACTGTGCAAAGAGTCGCTGGAACCAACTCTGCCCAGAACAGGATCTTGAAGTCTTCCCAGAGAAGCATCACCTCATCATGAACCTAGAGCATCAAGCTCCACCATCTGCCTGCCGCTGCCTATAGAAGGCTGGCAAGAAGAATCACCATGAGATCGGCTGATGTCTTTACCAGTTGGAAAACTATCACCACAACCTATAACCAATCCTTAGCCTCATGTGGGTCCATCTATACCATAAACCTGGGTGGCCTATGGCATTGGAAATCATGCAACGTGCTCAAGTGGTGTGCACTGTCTGCTGCTGGGGCTGGTGGCATCGGTGGCCCAATAGGGAAAGGTACCGCAGGTGCCTCCACTGGTGCCTCTACTAGATAAGGGCCCTACACTGAGGCCTCATCGCTCGATGGGATATTAGTGCATACAAATCGTGGAACTCTAGCTAAATGTCTATGTGGAGGCATCCTGAAAAGTAATAGGTGTTCTACGATCAAAAAGTTATACCTGGTGAGATAAAAGTTATACCTGGTGAGCTGACTCAAAAGATCACAAAGAAAACTTTTGAAAACACACATGCATTAGTGTTTTTGTGCATTGAGTCGGAAATAAGAAGTCAACGTCCTGGTGTATGGATACATTGGCTGTCGTACCAACATTGGACTCCCTGAACTGAAAACCTCACTCATTACCCTTAACACTATTTCTTCATAGAGAAGATAAGAGTCCTAGTTATATGGTAGAACTGACTCCTCTGATACCAATTTGTCACGACCCGTCCCCCGAGGCCCGTTCCGTGACTAACCCCAAGCCCGCCTTCCATAGGCCAGGGGATGACGACTAGCACCAAAGGCGAATTCCCTAAAACTGGGAAGACATTACCTTTATAACTTGTAAGCACTGGTAACCAAGCACACATCAAGATAGGAACACAAGTAAACTGAACTGTAAACAGAGTGAGTACAGTAAGTAAAAGGGGCAAAAATAAAATCCCAACTGAAAAGTACAAGTACAATTGCGATACAATACAATTGAAGAAAAAGAAGAGACAACTACTGGATCGTCCATCGAGGTTCCTACCTGAAGGGTAGGTACAGATCGCCTCCTCAGCACTCCATTTCCACTCGTCTCCTCTGCATAACGACACGCCATATGGTCCACCTACAGGTACCGTCAGGTCCCGGTACTCTCAGCCTCAGTCAACATTTTCCATCATCTACATCCAATAAAATAAGGTGCAGGCATAACCCGTGCAGGGGTGATTATAACGATACTCAGTAGGGACCCTGAGACCCTCTAGGTCTTAGAGAATTCAACACGGATAAAACACAAAGTATGAAATAAATAGATAACCTTACTTAGGTATATTCCCATACATATACCTAAGTTATCAAGTAATCTATCTAAATCATTAAGAAAACACAGTGGTTCTGACTCAGCTCAAACCAGAATTTATTCTAGGGTTAGTATCAAGTAATATTCCCAGTCACAACATCGAACACCTTGGCTGCTAGAGAACTCCTCCTCTATCGAGTAAAGTGGGCCTGCCGCGTCACACAGAGGCACTTCCCACTAACCTTGGACTTCTAAGTTACTTCTTTTATCATGTACTGTGGGTCTGCCGTGTCACACAGAGGCGTTCCTCCTCGTGGATGCTAAGGTAATCCTCCTATCGAGTACCGTGGATCTGTCGCATCAACAAGGCACTCCCCACCGTGGGTATGACACGTCACCAAGGTGCTCCCCACTGGTCCTGTCAAGTCACTCCGAGTCGAAACGTTCAGTAGTCATCAAGTCTCAGCCAGCCACTAGGTCTCCGCGCTATGGTCATTCGTATCCGGTAGGATCTGCTCCACATGCTATTAGTCGATACTCTAACTGACAATAAGTCCCACGAAGAAGTATAAAAATGGTCTACCACATCATATGGGTCTCAACGCAACAGACGGCGTGTCAATTAGATGCCCGACCTGTGAGTTATTATTCTTTTAGTCTCAGGGGCTCGGTTGGATTCCTGCTTGATCCAACCTGACCGTACCCCATCTCAATCCAAATCTTAGTGGGGTATCACTCAAAGGGACCTTCTCGCTCCAAGATTTCCAGCGCCACTGATGGTTTATCAAATGGACTTCTGGTTCCAAAATTATGGCCAAAAGAATGTAAATGGGTCGTAGTGGGCCCGGGTCCGGTCCGACCCTGTGGGACCGACCCGGCCTGAGCCGACCCGGTTCAGGTCGATCCAACCCGACCTGGTTTGGGTCGACCAGACCCGACCCATTGGATCTGGCCTGGCTCGCAGTGCGGGCCGGCCCGTTGGGTCCAGCCTGGCCTGTGAGGGCCGTGAGGGTGCCTTGAGGGCGGCTCGATCGAGGGGTACGATGAGGGCACGGACCGGCCGCGAGGGCGGCAGACCGGCCACAAGGGAGTGGACTGGCCATGGGGGCTCAGACCGGCCGCGGGGGTGCAGACCAGATGTGGGGCGCAGACTGGCCGCGAGGGCTCGGACCATCCACAACGGCGCAGACCGGTCATGGGTCGATGATCCTGCCACGGGTAGGCAGACCGGCCACGGGTCGACGATAGCTCGGCAGATGACAGTGGTGGTTCGAAAGACTACGTCGGCGGCTCGATGGATGGTGATGGTGGCTCGGCAGATGGTGGTGGCGGTGGACGACGGAGCCATGAGCGGCGAAGCTGCTGGGTGCAGAGGTCGTGAGGCGACGATGGCTACGGGGCGGTGCCGTTGCACCGTTACCTTCATCACGTTCAACACCACAAATCATCACAAGATTTGTGGAGGGGTTGGGCCATGTTTGTTTGGCCCGTACCCTCCATGTTAGGGTTGTAGAAAATGGCTCAACATAAACAAGAATGAAGAACTTCAAACCCTCCCATAATGATTGTTCCCAACCCACAAAAGAAATCATCTGTGTTCTTTGTTTTAAAAAAGGGAAGAACATGGGAAAAGAATTCATACACAAATTAAACCCCTACCTCGGGTTGTTCATTGACATTGGAATGAGAAAGAAGTATAGAAGTCTATTTTTCATAGATGAAGACGTCCCACGTCCGAAGAAGTCCCGAGGAAGAAGGTCGAAGTTGGGGTCTGTGTTCTTCGTTGGCGGAACGTTCTTCATTGTAAGAGCGTTCTTTGTAGAAGAACACGTTCTTTATTGGAGAGAATTCTCCCAAGAGCTCCTCCTATCCTCAATTCCTCCCAAATGAAATGATTTCCGCCCCCAAATAATAGATTATGAGATCTATTATGTTTTTGGCATAAAATTCAAATTGGGTTAATTAATTACTTAGCATAATTAAGTGGGGGAGGGTCGGCATAATAAATTAAGGAGGGTTGGCACAATTACTATGGAGGAAGCTCAAGAGGCTCCTCCACATTAATGAGGGAGTTGAAGAGGTTTATGCCTCGGGTGGTCCCCACCGCCATAACCTCTCATGGGAGGTTATTCTCGGGTGGTCCCCACCACCACAACCTCTCATGGGAGGTTAAGGTCTAGCAGTCCCCACTTCCCAACTTCTACATGGAGGTTTTAACAAATAAAATAAAAATAAAATGTTGTAAAAATTTATTTTTATTCTATTCTTTCATGAAAAACCCAAAAATTAACTTCCACCCTCAACCAACTACCGTCGAGGTTAAAGTCTCTTTATGTGAATACCAGCACTGCGAGTTCAACGGTGCCCTCATATTTCAATTCTGAGCAATGGTTAAAAAGTTTAAAAAACCCGCTCACACGTTTACTAAACATACATAAAACAAAGTTCAGAAATTCATTCTGGGCACTTCGGTTCTCGGAATCACATGACGTCAATTTTTACGGAATCGTAATATTCCCATTTATTTAAAAAAAATTACATGGAAATTCTGGGTCTTTACAATCACTTAAATATAATAATGGTAAAATTTGGTTGAGATTTCTTGGACTAACACTCTAAGGTATGTGAAATGAAAATTATTGTGTGGTGATCACACTAATGAGATAGGGAACCAAATTTATTACCTAATTTCTAGTATTCTATTAGCTTGGGCTATAGTGAAGTAAATTTAACACCAAACCCATGGACTTAATTTATAATAATGGTTAGTTAATTGATGATTTTAAAATGAAAACTTTCCACCTTGTATACTTTTATATTTATGTACTTTCATGCATTATCTATTAGATTGGATATTTTGTAGATCCCATTGGTGGTGTCCTAAAGAGTTTTACTCATACCCTACTTAGGATTCCATTGGGTACTCAAGCAGATTTCATGCTTGTAGGTCATGGCAAAGGAAAAGGCCTCATGCTACGAAGTTTATTTGGGTCTAGGAGGTGCATGGATGAGGATCCAGACCAGAAGTTAAGACCAATTTTAGAGATTCAACTTTTGGTATTTATTTTGGGATTTTCCTTCACTTTGGAACTATTAGCATGACACGACATAGTTATCATTTGGTCGTGGTTGTACCATATTTGGGAATTGGTTGGAAATGCATGTTTTGGTTTTTGGATAATTAATTTACTTTATATTATATTTAATCTGTTGTGTCTTACTCTTGTAATGGGGGTATAGTCTGCTTATGGGACTTACCAGACCCTCGCCACTAGTTGGTAACCTATGGTGTATGGGGAGGTGCTCTTGAGTTCATTTTGTGACCCTGATCAGAGCACCAGTGTAGTGGATTCTAGGATGAGGATGTTACAAAGTGGTATCATAGCATGTTATTTTTTAAGGTCTTACAATTTGGGATGGTTGAAAGGATAATATGATGTGTCAGACCTCAGAAATGAGCTTGTTATTAGGACTAGTGAATCCATGTTTAAGGGAAAACCCAAGACACCTAGGGTGGGATTTTTTTTCTTGATACATGTTGTTACATTTGAATGATATTTCACAATTGGGTGATTCACTTGTTGTGTGATGTGAATATTTTGTTATATTTTTCTCATGGTCAAAACGATATGAGGTTGTGTATTCATGCATCATTTTAGACACCTAAGGAAAGAAGATGCATACATCATGATAGACACACACAGGATGAGTGTGTGACACATGAAGGGTAGGATACATTTTACTTTGTTAAAAATTGGAAGGAAATGGTGTCTAATAAGGATGATGTAGATGAGTAAATGGAAAGAATGTAAATGAATGGATGAAGAATGGCGTGTCTAAAGAAACCTTATAAATAGGTTAAAATTATTGGTTGTGATAAATTGTAAAGATTGAATGGTGTCTAAAAGAGATATATTTCCATCATGACTGTAAAATGGTTAAAAAAGTACGTTTTTAATGTTTTTAATGAGTTAGAATAATGGTTTGTAATAGGTTGTAAAAATAGGAAAAGATTTTGGGTTGTGAAGGTAGAAATAGTTTAAAAAGAGGGTGTATAATGAAAGACTTGTATCTATGATAGTTTTCTTAACCAATGTCAAACATGGACCATGATAGGAATGATTGAGGATAGTATTAGAGATGTGATAATGTCTATTGGGATAGTGAATGTGGAGTGGGTTGAGTATGAAAAGTAGTTTATTTTCCGTTATGATCGAAACTGATTGGAATTTCCTTAAAATGTTTGTTTATGGGAATGTTTTGAAGTATGAATATAAATAACATGGGATTTTTTAAATGTTGGGTATGTAGATCATTATAAAGTTTGAACCTTTCAGATTTTAAAATGATGAAGTTAATTATAATAGAATATGTAATGATGAAGCTTTCAGTGAAGAAAAATATTGAGTATTCTTTGTATTGTTATTACAACCCTTTATAAGGGTGGTTTAGGTAGTGAGAGAACCCTAGGATGAGAAATTTATTATATATCGAAAGACCATGATGAATCTCTATGTGTGGATAGAGGGGAATTCATTGTTATGATATTTGTAGGGTTGTGACCTTGAGGTTCTGATATGTAGCTTGATAATGTGAAAGTTGTAACCCTTGTGGGTTGCAAGTGTGTGGGTTGTATGTTGAACTTAAGAATGAGTGCCTTGTTTGTGGCATCATTAGTGATGGGTATTTTGTTATGGGTGTGGTGACCAATATGAGTTCATATCTTTTGAGTTGTGTTTTGGACTCTACAGTGGGGGTTTTTGGCTCATGGTGTTGATGTATGTGTGTGAGTATGCTTGGTGTGAATCCAAGAGTGAATGTTATCGAGGTGCACTGGATGCATTGTTTCGAAATGGGGGTAGGAGAGCTGCCCATGAGTGGAGACTTGTTGGAAGTTTGACATATGTGGTGTAGAGAGAAAGAGAGAGTATAGTGACTTTTTACCCTTACCATAGATGAAAAGTTGGTATCATTCGGTCCTTGAGAGCGACCCATGAGAGTAGTCAGATATTTTATCAGTGCTATTGGGTACGTGAGGCTCAAATGGATGTTTGGTTTTGGACAGGCGTGGATTTTTCCTAGAGGGCCAAGTGAAAATGTTAATGGTTCTGGGATACGTGACCCGAGTTGCAATAATGAGTTGATAGTCTTGCGAAAATCATGGGTGAACTCATAGGAGGTTAGCCTAGTGTTGTAGGTTCCTTGGAATGTGAAGTGTGGGAGATGCATCTAATGTGGGATCGATGCATTGTGAGTACCATCAGGTTCCAATAGATGGTAAGGTTGTTCCCTGGTTCGTTTATAAGGGAACCTGAGTGCTTATGGTTGGTTTAAAGGTTAATTTTGAAGGGTTCTATTGTTAGGATGTATGACCCTTATATTAGGATGACGATTAATAGAGACCCTGATGTTGATTTCTGGTATGAAATACAATGGTGATTCAAGCATGGTTAAATGATTTTTTATGAAGGTGAAACCTAAGTAGATGGTGGTCACATGGTTGTGCATACTCTTATGAATGGTCTGGTTTTTGGGTTAAATGTTGAGAATGCCTTTAGAATGATGGGGCTGATGGGCTAGGAGGCATGGTCAGGTGAGCAAGTGAGTGTTGGGCTAGGATTTAGTGATGTTGGGATTGTGTAATCTAAATTCGGATTAAGTGTGTGATTTCAGGAAAGTATGATACCTTGAGGGATCTGATGAGGTCTAGATGTGGGTGCACACTAGTAAGGCATGATTCTGATCGAGATGGGTGAATAGGTGAATAAGGATAAGAGCCTACCATTCTCTATAAAACCAAAGTGGGAGATGTGACTATGTAAGAGACATTTGGTTTTGATTGGGGTGGTGGACCATTGTGTTTTGGTTGTTAATTTCTAGGGTCATGCTAGAATAACTCAAGTGGTGTGGTGGCAGTAGTGCCAAATGAAATGTTGGTTCATAGCCATTTGGAGGATGGATGTGGGGCGGTGGTGAGTCTTGGTTAGAAATAATGCCTGAGCGGTGATGGTTAAGTGCTGATGAGACGTGCGTAGGCAAGGAAACTCAAAACTCTTGGCAGGTCATGGTGTCACATAGTGGGAGGTTACATCCGTGAAGGATAAGTTGTGGTGTAGTTTTTTGAAAACTTATTAGCGTACTTTTTTCTATTGGATATCATGCTCAAAATCTTGACATCATCCTAGGTATTCTAAGAATGATTTGGCTTTAAACCAAGTGAATTTAATGTGTTTTTGATTAGTGGTGGGACATCATGGAGTTTATGCTCAAGGGGAGTTATATATGGAGATAGGTGGTTAGATGTACACCATTAATAGTTTACAGGTGAGGTCCTCAGGTATGGATTGGGTGTCGAAAAATTTTGTGGGTGTTAGAATGGTATGTCTGAGTATGATATACTCTACAATAACAAATTAAGGATCAAATATGTAAAATGAGATACAAATACAAGAGGGGGGTGAATTGTATTCTTTAAAAATTCCTTTGGAAATTTTAGAGATAACCAAAATTCACAGCACCTCTAAGTTCTAATAACTTGCTTGATTCCGGAAAAATGATTCTGGAAATGAAACTTAACAAAAGTTTACAACAGATGAGATTCTACCTTAAAGCGTATAGAATCTATCTATACTAGAGTACAAGTATAAGGAAGTATAAGAAAGTTATACTTTCTTCAACAATACAAATGCAGCAAAAAAAAGTATTAAAACTTCAAGTAATAAGAATAAACTCTTTTAACCCAAAGAGGAGGGTATCTAACAACCCTGGATAAGAGGTCCCTTGATTTATACTTTCAAGAAATTCTATCTTACCCAAACCCAGGTAAGCCCTCAATCCGAAGATCAGTATCTGTATTGCTATCCCCGCAAGCCCTCGATTTGTAAGGAAATCGGCACCTCTGACTTCACAACCCAAAGTATCTGAATTTTAAGGTAATCAAACCTCTGCGCTAAGAAAATATGCACGAATTAAAGTTTGAATGAGTAGTTCAAAAATTTATCCATGAAGCCTGAGAATTGATAAGAGCCTCTCTCTCTTGAAATCACTTCTAAAAGTTCTGAGCTTCAAAATTCTAAAAGTCTCGAGCACATTCAAATGAGATCCTATTTATAGGCGCGGCTCCAATGGTCGGCTCCCTCCTCCAATGATCATATTCTTCCTTGAATTTCAGAGGGACCTGTACATGTGTCACTCAAACAATGGTTAGTTGATAAGTGAAAGCACGAAATCGTTTTATAACTAAATAGATGTAAGCATAAACAAAAATGATATTCAGAATGAAGGTAAATGAAAGTTTGGAGTCTAGGAAAAAATGAATTCTAGGAGAAAATGAGTTTGGATTATATAACTTAAGAATAATCGGATTCTGTTTTGTAGGAATTCAGAACCTGAATTCTATAGAATTCAAGAGTCTGAATTTCAATGAAATTCAGATTCTAGATTCATTAGAATTCAGAACCTGAACTTACAAAGTTTGGAGTCAGAGTTCATGAGAATTTGGAGTCATAACTCATAGGAGTTTGGAGTCTGTATTCAAGGAACTCGGAGTCAGAACGTAGACAAGTTCATAATTAGAATTCGTAATGAGAATTCATAGTTGAAATTTTCATAAATTCATAAACAGAATTCGGAGTCGAGCATCATGAATGTTAGTATCCAGAATTCGAAGTGGAACTTCATGAGGGTTCGTATCCAGAATTCGGAGTAGAACTTCATGAGCATTCGTATCCAAAATTTTAAGTGGAACTTCATGAGAGTTCGTATTCAGAATTTGAAGTGTTAAAAAGAATGCCTCATATCTAAGTATTCTATGATTCCAAGGATTTTGGTTATAATACGATTTTTATACTTAGACAAATTATGATTTGAACAAGGTAGCATGATAAGGATAAATTTCCTTGGGAAAGGAAAATTTTTCTTATAGGGGTAAAAAATAGGGTAAAGTGAAAATTTCTTTAAGATACTGTTTTTGTGATTTTTAAAACAAGAGGAATGGTAAAGTCACAAGTAAAGCCTTAATGACATAACAATCTCACCCTTGAATGAAGTAATGAAAAAAGTCATAAGGAAAACCTTATTGACTCAATAATCTCCCCCCTTTTGGAAAGCACAAACATCCTTTCGAAAAAGAATATAAGGACTTAGAATAAATTTCTTGAATTTGAAATTAAAGCTTATCTCCATTTGTTTATGGACAATGGTGAATATGACTAACTCCCCCATAGGCTTTGGAACACTAAGGATCGTATTCTAGATTTACGGAATGGAAAATTTCATTTGGATGTGGAAATCGTCGTAATGAGCACTCCCCCTTAGAAAAACTCCCCCTTACTTAGGGATATATCTTTTTCTTTCTCCTCTTTAGAATTATTTTTCCTTCTCCCCCTTTGTGATTTTCAAAAAGAGTTTGAGGGAATGGAATACTATTAATGTACATAAAATGTTAGTATAGACAACAAAACGAAACAAGAAACCAAAAATTTCATTATGGTGGAAAGAATTAGTACAAGGAAAAAATAAAACAAAATATCAGATTTGTCTATTTTCCCTCTTTTTCCTAGGGAATCATCTTCTTGACGATGGTCTTCAGCTTATTTATCTCTTTTTGGTCATCTTCTACTTGCTTCTCCAAGGCTTTGATCCTTTTTTCTTGAGATTTTAGGACCTCTGTATGAGCCTTCAGCAATTCCTCTTGGTTCTGAAGTATTTCTTCCATCTTATTCTGAAGATCCATTTCAGTTTTCCAGCTTTGAACAAAATAATTTAGCTTCCCATTCAGATCTTACACCTCTTGAATTCGATTATTTTGTTAAAGGTTTATCTTTTCCTAAAATCTATCTGAAAGATTTTTGATTTTGGTATCTTCAGTACCAAAGGCTTCCTTGACATCTTCTTGGAACTGATCAAGCTCTTCCATATCTTCAATAAATTTCTAAGACCATTTAGTCATATGCCAACACAATTTCCTGTGGGATTTATAGTTGATCAGGAAATTTTTGTGATCTGCCTCTATCTTAACACATATTTCCATCACCATGGATACAGAGTCTGACTTCTAATTCATATTGTACTGAATCATTTGGCATTTGGACTCAATTACTGGAAATATCGGAATGGTATCCACTAGCTTTTTCAGAAATTGAACAACAAAATCATGCCCTAAGGCAGATGACTCCGAATTTGATAGTTTACTTGGTGATTTTTATTCTTCCATTTCAACCATCTTTCTCTTTGAAGAACCTCTAACTTCCTTTATCCTCAAAATGTCTTTTGTTGGAGTGTCAACAAGCACTTTCTTACACTTTCATATTTTCAGTATGGATTCCTCATCAGGGGACTCGTGCTCACTATTGGATAACTGTAAAATCTTGTCTTCATCATGTTTTTCATTCTGAGCTCTAGCTTCAATATCCCCAGGAAGAATGAAGTCATGATTATGACTCTCTTCCTCTGAAAATTTGTTCACTTCTTCTTCTTCTCCATTCTCATCAACTTAGTTATAAAACTCAAATCTGAAATATTTTCCTTGAGGAAGTGTTTGTCAAACTTTACTTCAGGTAAGGAAATTTTTTATAAAATGTATTCACAAATCCTACCTCGAAGGAATACTTCTAGTTTTGGTTATACTGGTTCTGAACAGATTTTTACTAACAATTACTTTGTTCCTCAAAGTGCCACATTCTGCACAAAGTGTAAATGTGGTGGTCACTAGGCAAAGAATTGTTCCCTAAACAAAACCAAATCTTTAGGATTTCATAAAGCTTATTTTTCTAAGAAGATGTGGGTTCCTAAAATTTTACTTTCTGAGATTTCCGGATCCAAGAAAGTCTGTATTCCGAAGACCTAATTTTTTCTTATTTTCAAGAAAATCGGGAAAGTACCAACAACATTACATGGTACATGGATAGTGGATGTTCCTGGAATATGACTGGTAACAAAAACTATTTTGAAAAGATTATCAAGACGAAAGGAGGAAAAGTAACTTTCAGAGATAATGCTTAGGGAGAAATTATTGGTATAGGTAATATCATTCTTCTTGAAAAAACTTTGATTTCAAATGTTTTATTGGTTAAGATTCTTAAGCACAACCTCATTAGCATAAATCAATTATGTGATGAAGGATACCTTGTGAATTTTAGGAATGATAAGTGATTAGTACCCAATTCCAAGGAAGTGTTTATTCTTTCTTCCCATAGGCAAGAAAATGCTTACACACTAAACTTAGAAGACCTTAGGAGCCAAGGATTACCTTGACTTAGTGCAATGGAATATCATTCTTGGTTATGGAATAGAAGGTTAGGACACAATAACCTTAGGAACTTATGCAAACTTTCTAAGAAAAGACTAGTTAAGGATTTACTAGAGCTTAGATTTGATTCTTCAAAAGTCTATGAACCTTGTCAATATGGCATGAAACACAAATCAAGTTTTAAATCCATTGGTGAAGTCTCAACCACTGATGCATTACAGCTAGTGCATATGGATCTTTTTGGTCTTACACAAACTGGAAGAATTGGGGGAAAATATTATGAATTTTTTTTGGTTGATGATTATACTAGATTTACGTGGGTCTATTTTCTAGCAAAGAATTCTGAAGATTTCTCTTATTTCAAAAGTTTTAGAGCCCAAGTTAAAAATGAGAGAAACCTTCCATTGAAAACTATTCATAGTGATCATGGAGGAGAAATTCAAAATTATGATTTTGAAACTTTTTGTAGTAGAAAAGGTATTACTCATAACTTATCAGCACCCAGAACACCTCAACAGAATGGTGTTGTTGAAATAAGAAATATAATTCTTCAAGAAATAACTAGAACCATGTTGTGTGAGTATTCTTTTGTCAAAAATTTTTGGGCTGAAGCTGTAAGTACTTCTTGTTATACTATAAATAGTGTTTTGATTAGACCTTTTCTTTATAAAACTTTTTATGAGTTATGGAATGGTAGAAAACCTAGACTTTCCTACTTTAAGGTTTTTGGATGAAAGGTATTCATTCTGAATACTAAATATAACTTACAAAAATTCGCACCAAAATCCGATGAAGGGATTTTCTTAGGATACTCCACAACTTCTAAGGCTTACAGAGTTTTTAAGAAAAACACTTGTACTGTTGAAGAGACAATGCATGTCAAATTTTATGAAACTGATCCTTTTGTTTTTAAACAACCCCTACCTACATCTTCAAATGTGTTTTCAAAAACTGATTATCAACCTTTGATAGAAGATCCTTCTGATAAGGAAAATGTCCAAGAAGATACTTCTGAAACATTTACCCCATATGATTTCCTACCCTATGTTGATGAATAGGTTTTAAAAAACCCAAATCAGTCATTTCTTAAGAATCATCCCAGTGATAGTATCATTAGTGATGCGAATCAACCGGTAAGGACTAGAAGTTCCTTAAAAAATGAAGTAGATCATCTAGCATTCCTTTCCCAATTAGAACCAAAAATCACTGATGAAGCTTTAGGTTATGATGATTGGATTAAAGCCATGTAAGATGAACTAAATTAATTCGAAAGGAATAAAGTATGGACCTTGGTTGAAAGACTTAAGGAAACTTCTATTATTAGAGTAAAATGGGTCTTAAGAAATAAGTGTGATGAAAATGGAATCATATTAAGAAAGAAAGCTAGATTATTTTCTAAAGGCTATAATCAACAATAAGGAATAGACTATCAAGAAAACTATGCTTCAGTAGCTAGAATTGAATCTATTCGTATTTTACTTGCCTTTATAGCATTCTTCAATTTCAAACTTTTTCAAATGGATGTGAAATGTTCTTTCCTTAATGGTTATGTTCAAGAGGAAGTTTTTGTTGATCAACCTCCTAGATTTGAAGATACCAAACATCCTAATCATGTTTTTAGACTTACCAAAGCATTGTATGGACTTAAACAAGCCCCTTGATCTTGGTATGATAGACTTACAAGATTTTTTGCTTCAAAATAACTATGTTAAGGGAAATCCAGATCAAACCCTTTTTATAAAGAAAGATAAGAAAAATATTTTTATTGTTCAAATTTATATTGATGACATTATATTTGGTTCAACTCAGCAATCTTTAACCGATTCCTTTGTAGATCTAATGAAATTTGAGTTTGAAATTAGTATGATGGGTGAGTTAACATTTTTCCTTGGTTTTCAAATTTATAAAAAACTAGAAGGAATTTATATATCCCAAAATAATTATATTAAATATCTTCTTAAAAAGTATGTATATGACAACACTAAGTGTATAAGTACTCCCATTGGTACCTCAAACACACTTGATCTTGATGAAGCTGGGAAACCAGTATATCAAAAAACTTTTAGAGGTATGATATGAAGTTTACTTTACTCAATATCTAGTCATCGAGACTTAATGTTTTCAGTATGCTTATGTGCAAGATATCAATCCAATCCTTAGGAATATCATTTAAAGGAAGTGAAGAAAATTTTTCACTACTTAAACGGAACCATGGATTTAGGACTATTTTATACTTCTGGAAATGATTTTATTCTAAAAGGTTTTTCAGATGCTGACTTTGGTGGATGCAGAATGGGTAGAAAAATTACATCCAGAACTTGTCATTTCATACTAGATTCATTAGTTTCTTGGTCCTGTAAGAAGCAAAACTCAGTAGCACTCTCCACTACTGAAGCTGAATATGTAGCATCTGGAAGTTGTTGTGATCAAGTGTTGTGGATGCAACACACACTCATAGACTATGGATTTAGTTTTACCAAAACTCAAATTTTGTGTGATAACACAAGTGACATTTCCCTTAGTAAAAACTCTACACATCACTCTCATGAAAATCACATAGATATTAGGCATCACTTTCTTAAGGATCACACAGAAAAAGGAAATATCATTCAACAATTCATCGGAATGCAAGATCAACTTGCTGATATTTTCACAAAATCTTTATCTTCCGATAGATTTGAATAAATTAAATAGAAGTTAGGAATGATAACCATGAGATAATCTTACTTCATTAACTTTCTGTTCAACCAATCTCCTGACAGTAGGGGGAGTACATCTGTTATTAAAGTTTTTAATTTTTTTTTTGTAGTAAATATTTTCAAAAAAATTTCGTAATGAAAATTTTGTAGTCAATTTTTCAAAATTTTTCGTAATGAAAATTTTCATAGTTGGTTTTTTCATGATTTTTCGTAATAAAATTTTTGTAGTTATATTTTCAAAAATTTTCGTAATGAAAATTTTCGTACTAAGTTTTTCAAAGTTTCTGTAATAAAAAATTTTGGATTTAAAATTTTTTTAATGAAAATTATCAGATTTGAAATTTTCATAATGGAAACTTTCTTAATGGAAATTTCTGTAATAGAAGTTTCGTAATGGAAATTTTTGGAACTATAATTTTCTTAGTAGGAATTTTTTCATACTCGGAATTTTTGTAATGAAAATTTCCATACTAAAAAAATTTCATAGTGGATTTTCTGTAAGAAGTTTTTTTTCGTAGTCAAATTTGTTTGTTCAAGAAGAATATCACCTATTACGAATAACCTTCCAAGCATTCTGAAAGGTATGATCTCCTTCTTATTCTTTTCGTAGTCAACATTTTATTTTTGGTATTTTATTTTGTATTTCATACTCTCGGAATCTAGTTTTCTCAAATCCGATTTTTTTAAAAAAAACCTCAAAAGATCGGAATCACCCAAATTTTTGTTGTGGAAATTATATCAACCGTCAGATCAGATCAGATCGTTTCTCAACTGTTATATTGGTTTTGGAAGTTGAAAGGTCACTTCAACGCCTATATAAAGGGGACCCCCGATGGTTGTCCCACATCGATTTTCAAGCCTGTGTGTGCTGAACCTATGACCCTCTACAAAAGTATGTTCTGAATTATTCAAAAGTGCTCCAGTACAAATGTCTGCAGAAGTCCCTTCTCAAGAGATGTCTTCAGTTAAGACAATTTCAGAATGGAAAATATATAGGGAAAGGTTGGCATACCTTATGAAGGAGTGGTTGAGTTTTTCTCTCACAAGTTGCCTGAGGTCTAGGGTAGTTTTTTCAAGGCAAAAGCTATTGAGTGTCTAGGTATTTCTGACATAAACAATGTAAAGAAGATCACCCATCTTTCAACCAACAATCGGATTCTACAGCTTTGGTTAAAAGGGTTTATCATACCGAGGAAGGGCGATAAGGATACCCTTAAGAAGAGTGACATGTATATTCTAGATTTTTTGGTAAATCTAAGGAAGGTGAATCTCATGAGACACATCCTCATCACAATTGAGAACATTAATAATGGAAATCTTAGAGCTCAGATCATTATGTATCCGAAATTTCTTTCAAAGTTGATAGTTCAATGTCTTGAATCCTTCAAGATACCGTGTAGTTCTAAGCCGATAAATTGCAAGGTGATGCTGATTAGTGATGACATAATGAAGAGAATGAAAGTAGGTTTTTCGAAGGAGTAAGGTGGGTTTTATTATCTACCTGAGAAGGAAGTAGAAGCTGTTCCAAAGATTTCTCATGAAGCTGAACCTTCATAGAAGGATGGTAAGAAAAGGAATTTAAAGGAAGTAGATGCTCAAGATAAAACCCCTAAGTCTAAGGAAGTCCAATCCCCACCTCCTAAACTAAAAAAGAAAAAAGCCTACCCAGATGAGGTGGTAGAAAAATGGAGAGAGGACAAGAAGAATATAAAAGTAGGGGAGCCACAGGTTGGTTTGGATCCTGCTGAGGCTAAGGCCTTAAAAGAAACAGCTGTTGAAGAGCTTGAGTGGAAAGCAAAGGAGAAGAAGCTAAAGAAGAAAATGTATGAGGCTCAGATTGTTCAATATCTCTTTAAGGTTGATGAGGTTTCATATGAGAACATCCCTGTGCCGAAGTCTTTTTTGGTGGAATCATTTCCTAAGACTCCAAGTAAGAAGACTCTAAAAAATCCCAAAGAGAAGAAAGTTGAGAAAGAAGTGGTGGATGATGTTCAGGAAGCTGTGGAGGAAGTTCAAAAAGCTGAGATGAGTGGTAGCTCTGATACCAATTATTAGAATGGTATGTCTGAGTATGATATACTCTACAATACCAAATGAAGGATCAAATATGTAAAATGAGATACAAATACAAGAGGTGGGGGGGGGGGGTGAATTGTATTCTTTAAAAATTCCTAAGGTAATTTTACAAATAACCAAATTTCACAACACCTCTATGTTCTAATTACTTGATTGATTCCGGAAAAATGATTCCAGAAATGAAACTTAACAAAAGTTTACAACAAATGAGATTATACCTTAAAGCGTATAGAATATAACTATAATAGAGTACAAGTATGAGGATGTATAAGAAAGTTACACTTTATTCAACAATACAAATGCAGCGGAAAAAAAAGTAGTAAAACTACAAGTAACAAGAATAAAATCTTATAACCCAAAGAAGAGGGTATCCAACAACCCTGGATAAGAGCTCCCTTGATTTATACTTTCAAGAAAGTATGTCTTATCCAAACGAAGGTAAGCCCTCAATCCGAAGATCCGTATGCGTCTTGCTATCTCTACGAGCCCTCGATTTGTAAGGAAATCAACACCTCTGACTTCACATCCCAAAGTCTCTGATTTTTAAGGTAATCGAACCTCTGCACTAAGAAAATCTCTACGAAGCAAAGTTTGAATGAGAAGTTAAAAACTTTATACACGATGCCTAAGAGTTTATAAGATCCTCTCTCTCTAGAAATCACTTATGAAAGTTCTGAGCTTCAAAATTCCAAAAGTCTCAAGCACGTTCAAATGAGCTTCTTTTTATAGGCGTGGCTCCAACGGTCGGCTCCCTCCTCCAATGGTCATATTCTTCCATGAATTTTGGAGGGACCTGTACACGTGTCACTCAAACAACAGTTAGTTGATAACTGAAAGCGCAAAATCATTTAATAACTTAATAGATGTAAGCATAACCAAAACTTATATTCGGAATGAAGGTAAATGAAAGTTGGGAGTCTAGGAAAAAAATGAATTCTAGTAAAAAATGAATTCGGAGTCTATAACTTAAGAATATTCAGATTCTGTTTTGTAGGAATTCGAAAGCTGAATTCTGTAGAATTCTGGAGTCTGAATTTCAATGAAATTCGGATTCTAGATTCGTAAGAATTTGGAACCTGAACTTACAATGTTCGAAGTTAGAGTTCATGAAAATTCGGAGTCAGAACTCATAGGAGTTCAGAGTCTGTATTCAAGGAACTCAGAGTCAGAACTTAGACAAGTTCATAATCAGAATTCGTAATGAGAATTCATAGTTGATCTTTTCATTAATTTGTAAACAGAATTCGGAGTCGATCTTCATGAATGTTCGTATCCAAAATTAGAAGTGTAACTTCATGGGAGTTCGTATCGAGAATTCAGAGTGGAACTTCATGAGAGTTCGTATCTAGAATTCGGAGTGGAACTTCATGAGAGTTCGTATTCAGAATTCGGAGTGTTAAACAGAATTCTTCTTATCTAAGTGTTCTATGATTATGAGGATTTTGGTTACAATCTGATTTTTATACTTAGAAAAATTATGATTTGAACAAGGTAAGCATGATAAGTATAAATTTCCTTGGGAAAGGAAATTTTTCCTTATAGGGGTAAAAAATAGGGTAAAGTGAAATTTTCCTTAAGATAAGGTGTTTGTGATTTTTAAAACAAGAGGAATGGTAAAGTCATAAGGAAATCCTTAATGCCTTAACAATCTCCCCCTAGAATGAAGGAATGGAAAAAGTCATAAGGAAAACCTTATTGACTCAACGGTGGGTGCTGTTCTTAGAAGTCACAAACAGGTATTGGATGATGTTTTTTTGATCTAGGAAAGATGGATGGCCATGACTAAGTTTTGGGGTTTATCTTATGATACAAGTGTAAACTGTAGTGGTTGGAAATTATTTGAGTAAAGTTATGGTAATGACACTCCCAAGGTGGGGAGTGATAAGTTAGTCTTGGATGTATGGAGTAGAGTGCATAGTTGGGTTAGTGGCATGGAGATGCCAATGAGAAACCTATGAGGGGTATGTTAGGTCTCTTAGAAAGTCTAGGTGGGCCTTGATTATGGTGGCTTATTGAGGTAAGTGTAGGATTTGAGATCAAGGTGGTTCCAAAGGAAATTCTAGGTGCTTGTGTAAAAGTCATCAAAGGTCATGGAGAGACATGAAAACGGTTTGTGGAAAGAGAGGTTTTGTTCTAAAAACTTCATCAAGAATCGAACATGGACTTATGTAGCTATCTTTGGATGAAATTGGAATGTATTGAAGTGTGAAGGAACCTTGGTCATGTTATGTAGTGTCATTTAAATAGTGAAGCTATGAGTTTCAAGGATGAGTCAGTCGGGGAAAGCTTGACTTGGCTTGGAGTAGGGGACGAATGTGGTGAGTTGTGGACTGCCTCTAGTGGGTGTGGTGGATCATGATGATAGTTTTGATGATAGTGGATTCCATGACAGTGGATTTCTACTGAAAGTTAGGAAATAACCCCGTTAGTACGTTGGATGATGGTGATAGGCCTCAAGTCTGTAAGAGCCTTGAGATGGTGGAAAAAGTGGTAGTGTACCAGTAATGGAAGATGGATGTTCTTGGAAAAACCAATTGGGGGTGGTTTTAAATGATATAGTAAAAGTAATGGATGTGGTAAGTTGTGTCCCACCTCTAGTTTTATGTTAGTAGTGGAAAGTGATTTCGAAAAGTAAGGCGAACTTGAGTGAGGTCAAGTTCTTAGTCCGTGAATGGATGGTGTAGGGATTCCCTTATGGGTGGTTTCAGCATAAAGGCTAGATGCCAATGTAGGGTGAAATACTTAAGGATGTTTGGGCATGGTGAATTGGGGAGGCATTAGGTACATTCTGAAAGTCAAGTTAAGGGTGGCTGAGAAAGGGGTGATTCCTAAGTCAGTGGTGAGAAGTACATGACCTCTCTATTTCCAAGTGAAAGATTCTTATAAAACTATTATTAATTATTACCAAAAAAATTATCCCATGTGTCCTTTGGAGGATCCAATCACCAGAAGATAGTGGGAGAGAACCACAATAGACAAGTGGTTGGTTGATGTTGAGATAGATGTTTTTGTCTTGAATGGACTTGAGTAATAACTGTTCGGATCATTTTTCCATTGTAGAAATCATTGGCTTGGGTTTGACTAGTTGAGTGAATTGAGTGTTGTTGTTGAGTATTGGATGTAAGATTATAGAATGGGACTATTGGGCCTTAATTGGTGGATCGACGTAAGTTGAAAATCATGGTTGGAAAGACCGTGTGTTTCCTTCAGGTGGGGGTGATTTTGGGTCACCGTTAGAGTTTTGAAAATAGGGTAAAATGGAGCCAAGTGATTTGGGCCATGAGTTGCGAAGAGGATCAGGTTGACGGAGTTCCGATTGGCTCATCGATGTTGGTATAAATTAGTATGCAATGCTTCCTTATGTTGTGATTTTGGTAGTGTTGCCAAGGCTTCCCCCGAGGGTTCTTGTGTTTGATGTTTGGTTTGAGGTTGATGCATCCTTTGGGGAGCATCAAGTTCTCCTTATAGATTTTAGTGATAATGTTTTGCAATGTAATGTTGTACCTTTGGTTCTAGTGTTATGGAATCATGGTAATGTGTAGGAAGAAACTTGGGAGAGAGAGACAGATATGCGGACCCAGTTCTCCAATCTCTTTTTTTTCCAGAATCTCGGTGATGCTTGGAAGTGCGACTCGAGGACGAGCCATTATAAGGTGAGGAGGTTATAAGATCCTAGACTTTTTGGAGGCATGTCCTTGTTTAAATTTTAGTTTCATTTATTTCAGTTTGGTTAATGAAATGTTTCACGAGAGTATGAGGGGTCTCAAGGGTGTTCTGGGGGTTTGGCATATGAAAGGAAGGAAAATCGGTCCATCCTGTGCAAGGATCACAATTAAGTAAACTGTATGGACTTCCTTGGAAAACCATAAAATATTGGTCATAGGTGTTTCACATGGTTGGAACATAGTTATTCTAAACCTACAACCTCCTAAGGAAACCGTGTCACTCACCCTTCTCTAGGACAGAGGCAGGCACACGATTTGCGCACAGTTTGGAAAATTGTGCAGCCAAACCATGCTCCCTTTAAAAAGTGGTAATTTACAGCCCCCCCTCATGTTTTTTAGATCCCCACATAATTTCTCCCTCATTTGTTCCCCTCTCAACACTAGGGACAATCCAAATCGACCCAATCTTCTCAAGGGTGGCTCCCCTTCGATTCTTGGCTATTTGGAGTGTCGTTGGTTGCGGATCGAAGCTCTGGGTGAGTCTAATCTTCCTCTTGGTTCATTTTTTAGATTAGAGTTTTTTATTCCTCCCATCTCTTTATAAATCCCTAAAACCCTATTTTTTATGTGGAATCTAGGTTGGCACTTCAAGGGGTTCTAGAATAGGGATTTAAGGCTACGATTAAGAGTGCATTTGTCAATAGATTTGAGGTAGGTGATGTACAAGCTATATCCCATAGTTTTGTTATAGATTTGTGCTTGTGTGTTGTGATATTTTCCCCCTCTTGTTGTTCGTTTGCTTCCTTGAGTAATAGTTGGTAAAATGGATATTTAATTGATGATTTAAACCCATCATGATCCATGTGGGATGCATTGAGGTTATTTTTAACTAATCTAGGCCAACCCATGGGGTGCACCAATATTCCTGAACATGGAAAGTTGTGAGGTTAACCTAAAATTCACTTGTGTCGAATTAAGACCCATGATAAATTTTCAAAATTGATAATTAAAATAATAACCGACACTAATAGTGGTTGTTTCTAGTTCTTGGAAAGAAAATAAGGGATTTCTTGATATGAGGTAAAAGGGGGGTTAAATAGATTATTGTGAATTTGTCGAATGACATATGAATTTATAATGGAAATTCATAAATGTTAATTGTTCTAAATGGTTAAGGTTTAATAATGTTTCATGTGTTGATGGAAATGTGAATTTTTAACATTATGTGTATTGATTGTGTACGATGTGGTATGTGTGGTAAATGGACGAATAAGTGTGTGCACATGGCTTGCTGGATGTGATAAAGGACTAAGGATCCTCCAATGGGTCGAGTTGGATTGATGCTCTAAACCCCACCATGGAATGCATAGGTTAAGGAGTTGGACTGATGCTCTAGACCCCTATAGATGCATTGGATGATTACTTGGACTGGCGCTCCAATGTAAGAATGGTAAAATTTGGATGAGATTTCCTAGACTAACTCTCTAAGGTATGTGAAATGAAATTGATTGTGTGATGATCACCCTACCATGATAGTGAACCAGATTTATTACCCTATGCCTACTGGACAGTCGTCTTGGGTTGTAGTGAAGTAAATGTAACATCTAACCCATGAAATTAAATGATAATAATGGCTATTTAATTGATTATTTACCAATGGAACCTTTTACACCTTGTTTACTTGTATATTTACATACTTGAATGCATTATATATTAGATTGGATATTTTGTAGACACTGTTGGCAGTGGCCTACTGAGATATACTCACACCCTGCTTGAGCCATCATTGGGTACCCAAGCAGATTTCATGGTTGCAAGTCAGGACTAGGGTAAAGGCCCCATTCTAGGGAGTTGATTTGGGTTTGGGAAGTTCATGGATGAGGATTCAGACATGGATTCAGAACCTATTCTGGGGATTCAGCTGTAGGAATTTATTTTTGGGTTTTCTTTCACTTTGGCACTATTAGCATGACACGTCATAGTTATCATTTGGTTGTGGTTGTACCCTATTTGGGAATTGGTTGGAAATCCATGTTTTGGTTTTTGGATTATTATTTTCCTTTATATCGTATGTTATATGTTGTGGATTAATTTGGTAAAAAGGGAATAGTCTCCTCACATGACTTACCAGACCCATGCAAGTACCATCGAAGGGATCATCAGAACTAGGGGGCTGTGATGATGTGGAATAAGAGTAGCAAAACTCCCACTCTCTCATACTATTCTCTCTAGAACAAAGAAGAATGAACATATAAGAACCGCACACTGGATAATCAACAGTTGCAACTAGTCATAAAGGCACATTAGAGGTGAGGCAGGTGGTGAGACGATTGCTTGTTAGGCGCTGCAGCTGAGATGGATGAGTGGACAAATGTAAGGAAGCAGACAGTTTGAGAATGCAGCTGGCAAAACAGAAAAGGGGAAATGTCCTAGACACATGGTGAAAAAAGAATTGGCAGACAATGGAGGATATAGATCGGCACGAATTAGAAAACACCATATCCAAAAAGCATAGATGTTGGATGTGGATGCGGTTTAATCAATGAAAAACAATGCACTGGGGAAGGAGCTGAGGATCAAAACAGCATACAAGGCCATGACCCCAAGCCCAATCAGCAATCAAACACGAAGGATTTCATGGAGTGTCCCACAAAACAAAATCCCAAACTGAAAAAAAAAACAAATTGCATAATAACCATAATAAAACTAATATAATTTTTCATGGAAAATTCAAACATAATTTTTTAATTTGGAAATCCGATTTAAACCTTGAGATGTGGGTCATCTCATGAAAAAGGAAGACCAGTGGTGAAATTTAGTTTTTAGGTGGGTTGTGGACATAGGTTCTAAATTTGAGGAGGCATCTAGGAATTATGGTGGTTAATGGAATTTTGGTGGAAATCAGTAGGATGTGTGAGGTAAGAATTTGTTGAATGGATGGCCTGGATTGGTATTGCTTGATCGGTTTTGTAGTGGATGCTTAATCCCAAGAGTAACTACCTTGTATTATTCATTCTACCATGTAGGTGGTGGGAAATCTTGGGAACTGAGGAGGGCAGTGATCTAAAACAATGTGGACACCCAATGAAGCAGTGAGCATCCTCAATTTGAAGCAGTGACAACACCACACATGAACTCACTATAGCAACATGTAGAGCGATATGCTCGAGAAAACCCCCAGCCTTCAAATCTACCTCCTAAAGAACCAATGTGAAAAAAAACATGTTACAAACATGTTAAATATGTTCAAACTCCAAAATACTTTACATGGAACATCATCGAACATCATCCACAATATGAATCTCTCACAAATCCGCAGTCATTATCATGGTTCACACTAATGTTGCGATCAACACTTGTAATTCATGAGCTTTTCATGACCACAATAGTAGGGTTCACTTATCCAAGCTTATATGTCGTTCACTACTTACAGAAACATATGGAATTTGGGTTTTCACCCAACAAATTTATCATCCCTTGTCTTAACCCTCTTATTTGCAAAAGTTTCTTGTTACCCACTCCCTCCTATAGATTCTCCAATACATAACCACACCTACACATTAGATGAAAAAAATAATAACCAAAATTAAAATTAATAAAAAATAAATGTTTCACAATTAATAAAGAAAATGGTTAGATATAATAAATTCATCATAAATCATTAAGTATTATTAAAAATATACATGATTCAATATTTACAAAATATTAAATTTAACAATTAATAATATCACTTCTGGGAAACATAAATGCAATTTTTATTTCAAATAAATGAAATATTTATTTCCTTATAAATTGGATTTTTAAATAGATATGAAAACCTTTTTTAACCAAGGAAACATACAAGTTAGTGCATCCATTTGATGGGAAATAAAGATCTAAATAACATCATTAAAAATTTCTAGGGTAAAAATAAAAAATATAATATTTTAAAATAAATATACATGTCACCTATATAATTTATAATATAAATATGATAAATAAATAACTTTTAAAACAAAATGAGTTCAATTACTCACTTTATTGAATGAAATAAATTTCAACTGATTTGGGATAAGGTTTATAGATTGATTAAAATCAATTTGACAACTCTAAATGAAAACTTCTTATAGAACATTCCAATTTTGATAAGTTCTTCTCCACAAATGTTTGATTATTAATAGTGCTTGGGAATTTGAATGTGTGTTTTCAAAACTAGAGAATTTTTCTTGAACTTCTTAATATAAGTACAATAAGAAGTTTCCAATAAGTGATATCAATCATAATCTTATTGAAAAAGTGTTTTTGCTAACTATTTTTGTTCACAAACAGAATGTGCCTGTCCAACTGATGATCAAGATAAGCATGACCTCACTGAGTCAACTCCATAGTTAGATCATACAATTCATGAAAATAATCACTTGTGTATGTTACCTGCCAAAGAAAAATAGATCACATCAGCAATTTCATATGAATATTTATTCTCTGTTTTTATATATATTTGATTACACAACATTAATGGTAAAAAATACAAGGGGATGGATGATTTTCAGAATGAATGGGCACTAACCAGATCAAAATGGTAGTTATGGATCAACTCTCAAGGATGAATTCTTTTGATTGGATCAGTGGCTGTAGCTCTACAGTGAGCAATGCTAAGTTCCAATGTTGGGCAAGAATGGAAGAGACACTGGTATCTTTAATCCTTTAAGTTGTCATCAATGGAGGAACCAAGGAGGTTCAAAACATAGTTAACCATGGTTTTTAGGATCTGGAGGGGATCCCCATGGATGACTATGAGAATTTCACACCCCTCAAATTTTGAATCCAAGGTTTCCAAAGAAATTGAAAGTCTAGAAGCAACATCAATAACACTTTATGTACCCACCTACAGGTGGCATGAAAGGATCTTTCTCATCAATATCCCATATCTCTACATATTTATCACGTGAATTTATCCTGAATGAAGGACCAACCCATCCACTCAATAATTTCTTCATTATGATCAATATACTCTTTTCTTTCCAACTTCAATATTTGTATCATCATACTTGTAAAAATAAAATACAGAATATACAACCAATATGAAAATATATTAGGGTCAATTTTACAAAATTAAAATTTCAACTCTAACCTCAGGTAACAATATCCATCTCTCCCTTTTTCAAGACCAAAACCAACAAACATTTCCTGATCAATTTGAAAAAGAAAAATCAATCAACAACAGTGAATATGGCTTAAATAGACTCTCCTAATAACATGAACAACTTACCTCGATTTGGACAATATGTATATATCCATTTGGTTCTGGTGTAAAATGAGTGAATACCTTTAGTATTTTTTCTTTAAAATGATTATCTAGATATTCTTTTGAATCACACACCCTCAAAATATAACGATCACTGAAAAATATTTTAGTGTGTACCTAATGATTTAGAAATAATAGTAAAGAACCAAAATTTTGGAATCATACCATCATTGTTCTCAATATTTCCCACATAAATAATGTTATACGAGAATGGATAAGAGACTTCATCAATTCATTAAGAAATAACAGAATAAAAAGTGTTCATTTCCACATGCCTTGAAACATTAGGAAAACAAAAAAATATAAAAAATAAAATATAAGCATGTTTATCCTATTTCATTAGCAAGAAAATCATTTAGAGAAGCAAAAGATGCGGTTTTCGATGCCATGTTCCTTGAAACATTAAGAAAACCTAACAATAGATGAAATAAAATATAAGCACGTGCATCCTATTTCATTAGTATGAAAATCATTTGGATAAGAAAACTATTTAGTTGATAATAAAATGTCCAAAACAAGAAGGTGTATGTCATAAACTAGCCTGAGTCGACCCTGAACCGGTCACCCAGGCCAGCCTGCGATAAGTCCCGAGAGGCATTACCGATCCTCCTGGGATTGAGACAAGCACCAAGGGCATCAATAGAGTAATAAGGGAACTATTTCACCCAAACATAAACAATAAAAAATAGAGAAGAGAAATGGACAACCCAAACACATTTATATATATATAAAAACAGAATTAGCCATCATGTATACAACAAAACTGGGAGAAAAACTGAACGATACAACTAAAATGTCTATAACTGATGAAAAAATAACTCAATGTGACCCCACTGGTCACTCTCCAACAAAATAATCACATTCTGCTCAATGCAATCGAACATAAGTTGAAACCTTCACAAGGGATAAAAACAGAAAAGAACTATAGGCATGAGTATTAACACTCATTAGGATAGCCCGATAATCTATTACCAATGCACATCATTTAAAATAAGAGAAACATCAATTTCATGTTTGAAATATAATATATAAAAGTATGGTTTTCTAAAAGGTTACTCAAAAACAAAGTACAAGCCATTTCCCTTATTCCTTTCCAAAACTAGATTCATTCAACTAGCATGCCAATAGCATTTTTAAGGGGAAAGTGATGTTTACATTTTCAAATTTTCACAAGAGGATAAAAAAATTTAATTTGAAAAACATTTTCATAAACATAATCAAAACCATACCACCAATTTCCAAGAAAAAACATTACACCAGAAGGCATAATAGAAATCACACAACAAGGGCAATGGAAATATATTTATAAGCATCATATTCATCACTACAAGTAACTGAAAGCCAATAGACATTGGTGAACCAAGGAGAATAAGAAAAAACCATAACATACTAATAAATTAGACACCATCCCTATTGGCATGCCATGCATGATGAAAATCACAACGCCTAAATACCCGACCGCCCTAACTCAGGATAGACCGAGGGGCCCAATCCTATAGTAATAAACCCAAAATATATCCACCTACTATGGGACATTGGTCAGTCCATACACTACCAGTATAGAAATCATTCATATAATTTTCTCTTGATATGATAGGTTCGTATGTATCATTTATATAAAAGGGTGTGTTCAAATCGATTCCATATGAGCATCCAATCACAACATATATATAATGATAATTCACAACATACATCACCTCGAGTCACTCCAAGGACCGATCTCATGCCATTAATCTAAATGAACATAAAGAGTCAAAAATGAGGAACTCTCATAATATATCACAAGGATTAATCATTAAAGAAATCCTATCCATTAAATAAATACAATCATGGCATGAGAAACATCCACAAGAGGTTTTTATAATAAAAAATTTCTCCATTTTTCACAAAGTTGCAAAATGGGCCCTTAAACGTTTCTCAAAACAAACATTTTACAAAGGTACACATTTCACTTTTAATAAATAGGGGTATACACACCATTTAATATAGCAAACCAATTTCAAAAATCCATTAAAACACTAAGGTTACATATTCGAAACACGACCATTTTCATAAGGATGCCAAATGGGTCATTTTCTGGAAACTCGGGCCAACACATGTTATAAACCTAAACCCATTTACTTGTAAAACCAAATACACATTTAAAAGACATAAAAGGATCACAAAATAACATTTCTCATGCTTCCACTATATTTATAAATCCAATCAAATAATTTTAAATTGCACTAGACACATAAAATCCAACCGGCCAATTTACCGAACACATGACATGCACTCTTTAACAAAACAACTTATTTTAAGCACTTGAAAAGGGATAAAATACCATTTTAATGTCATAAATTTTTTCAAGATAATGAAACATATTCAAAATACCATAAATAATGTGCGAAATCTGATGGAATAATTTATCAAATAAGAGGAGTGCACATTTATACCAAAAAACCTATATTTTTTAACAAAATAAGGCATAAAACGTTATTTGCACACAAAACAATTAAAAAAATGGTTTCACATATACAAATATCATATAAATAAGGTTATTAAAGCATGATAATGATGAAAATTAAATGATAAAGGCTTGTGAAAGGGATATCCTACCTCAAATCAATGGCGAAAAGGAAACACACATCTCAAATCAACCGCTGCGGTTCCTAACACTCTAGATCAATGAAGACCCACCCTAAATGAACCAAAACCCCATAAAAAATCATTCCAAAATAGTAACCTTGTTCTTTTATGATCATGGGAGAAGAGGTAACCAAAATAAAATGGAAGGAGAAGGAAGAGGGAGAATAAAGGAGAGGGAATATCACCTTGGAAACTAAAGGACTATTTATATTCCCTTAGATCTTCACCCTTATAGGAAATTTAATGTCTTGGAACATCTTGGAGATTTGCCTTAGGTATGAAAAAACTGAGGAAATTTTATTTGGGGTAAAAAGAGTGAAATATGGAGGATTTATGAAAGAGACAATTTACATTATAAAATATAGATGATTACAGGAATCTTGAGAAGTTTCGCCCTAATAATCAGCTCAGATGAGCTCCAAAGAGTAAAAATAGACTTTGGGGGTGCGCCTAGTTATCTTGGTCTCGATTGGGAGGTGGAATGGCAAAAAAATTTCAAAAAATAAAAACTATAAAAAAAAACAAATTATTATTTTTTAAACTAGAAATGGGCCCACGGGCTGGCCCAATACCTGAATAGATACCCCAAATTTACTATGCCTATTAATTCCTAATGGGTCAAAAAGGATATTTAGGATTTAATATGTTAGGGTAGGAAAAATAGGAAGTTAGATGAGTAAAAAATGTAAAAAAATGAAGGAGTTATAAAAGAAACAAAATATGATTTTAAATCTGGATCTGAGCTCATGGTTTGGACCAAATCATGAAGTAACCACCCTTTCTACAAAAAATACCAAAAAAGGAATTAAGGCACCCAAATATGGATGATTAGATATAGATGACACTTCAAAAATCAACATTAATCTCACCCAAGACTCAGGAAAAGGATCGGGATTTAATGAAACTCTTTTATAAGGATCATATCATGAGTCTCATTATGAGTCTTATTATTCTCATGAAATTATAAGTTTTATTTAATGACACTCCTTTATAAGGATCATGATTTAAATGTTTCAAAGTGGTATGGGACAATTTTGAAGGTTTAAATATTATTTTCCTCAATAAATTTTCAATGGTGTGATTTAAAAGTATATTCATCTATGTAAACATACTTTTTTGAATATTTTAATTCATTGAGGTTTGTCACTTATGACACCATTTACCATATGATTTTGAATGGTTTATGATATTTTTGGATGTGGATGTGCTATTTTGATACCATTAATGGTTTATGGTCAAAGTATTCACATTTTATATGATAGTTTTTCAATATTAACGTATATGTTGATTATGTTTCACCCCTTTCATATGAGTAATGCATTGGACTTAGTAATTGATGGGTGGAGCCCTCTATAGCCCCTCGATGCATCAGTTGGTCTCATAAGACAAACTAGACCTGGTTTTTACCCATTTATGTATGGTTTCTTAGATGAAGCCTTGATGGTATTTTTATGATGTTTGAGATTATGCATTCCCTAGTTATGATACTAGTAATTGATAGTAGATTTGGTTATTATAATAGTTGAATATACATGGTTAAGTTTCAATCTCATATGATTATTTATATTGAATTATTTAATCAGGTCTTAATCCCACCATATTATGATCATGTTTGAGTTTTAATGGAATGTGTTTTTAGTTATCCACCTTAACTTATTATTTATGTTTATTTATGATAGATTCCACTACATTTATTACCCTTATCGAGCATCTGAGATCACCCCTTTTGATGTTCTATTTTTCCCTAGGATGCGAAGATGTATATTATGAATGACTTATAGGGATAATATAGGAGTTTATGGATGTTTAAAATGGAGTTTCTATATTGTTTTTACTTTAAATTTGTAATATAAAACATATGTATGTATATGATTTTACAAAGTTAACAAAATATTCCGTACTTTAGGATGTGATCTCTGGTTCATAGTACCAATGTAATTAAGTAAAGAACAAACTCCATGCTACTGGTGTCGGGGTCTTTACACCCGACTGCCTCTCAAAATGCCTGATCATGGTATTAGTTTTGGAACAAACCACCCATTCTATAGAAAATGAATATACCTATATAATAAAATAATTCTTAAGTTATTAATATAATAAATAAATTAATTGAACATCAATATGAAACAATACATTAATAAAATTTCAATTTTAAACTGATAATTGACACTTTGTGTCATATTGAGCACACCATATATTAGATTGTTGTGAGACTAATTTCTACACATAAAAAATACCCATGTATCATTCTACTAAAGTATTAAAACAATCCAAATTCATTTTATTGATTTTTAGTATATCACTTGTCTTTTTAACTAAAATGTAAATTAAAAAAAAGACACACTTGGAGTTATACTGGTCACACCGTGCATCAGATTTATATACAGATGATTCCTACACATCAAAAAATGAATTATGGATCTTTTTAATAAAGTATCAAAAAAAATCAGAATGTGTTTACCAATTTTTGAGTATGTCACTTTTGTTTTTTACTAAAATGACATTTTAAACTGAAAACACACACTTTGAGTCATATTGGTCACATTGTGTGTTATCTTGATGTGAGACTAATTCATACACATCAAAAATGACTTATGAATCATTTTTATAAATTATCAAGACAATCTGAGTGCATTTTCTCCATTTTGTGTGAGTGACACACGTTTTGAACTAAAATGCCAATTTTAAACTGATAATGGATATTTTGTGTCATAATTGTAACACTATGTATTGGATTGAGATGTGGATGATTCATACACATTAAAAATTTCTTATGGATATTTTTCCTAAATTATCAAAAAAATTGTAATGTGTTTTCTTGGTTTTGAGTATGTCACTTGTCTTTTTTAAAAAATAAAAAATTTGAATAAAAAGACACACTTTGAGTCATATCGGTCACATCGTAAGTTAGATTCAGGTACAATAGATTAATAAATTTCAAAAATGAGTTTTGGATTATTTCCCAAAAGTATCAAAATTATACAAATTCATTTTCTTAGTTTTGAGTATGTCACATGTGTTTTTAATACAATGCAATTTTAAACGGAAAACACAGACTATGAGTCATAACGGTCACATTGTGTGTCGGTTTTATGTGAGACTAATTCCTACATGTCACAAATAACTTATGAATCATTGTACTAAATTATAAAGACAATATGAGTGTGTTTTATCAGGTTTTAGTGATTGATAGACGTTTTGAACTAAAATGTCAAATTTAAACTGATAACGGATACTTTCATCCATAATAAGAAAATCGTATATCAGATTGATATGAGGATCATTATTAAATGTCAAAAATGAATTATGAATCATTTTCAAGAATTATAAAAATAATATGACTTTGTTTTATTTTTTTGAGTAGGTTACTTGTCTTTTCTACTAAAATGTCAATTCTAAATAATAATATACAATTGGATTCATACTGGTCACACCGTGTATCATATTGAGGTGTGGATAATTCATACATGTCAAAAATGAATTATATATATTTTTAATAAAGCATAAAAATAATCCAAATGAATTTGATTGGTTTTCATTATGTCACTTTTATTTTTTACTAAAATGTAATTTTAAACTGAAAACACACACATTGAGACAAACTGGTCACATCGTGTGTCTGTTTGACATGAGACTGCTTCCTACACATCAAAAATTAATTGTGAACAATTTTACTAAATTATTAAAAATAACCCAATCATGTTTTCTAAGTTCTCAGTGAGTGACACACATTTTGATCTAAATGTCAATTTTAAACTAGAAATATACACTTTCTATCATACTAGGAACATCATGTATTAGATTGAGGTGTAGATAATTCCTATAAGTCAAAAATAAGTTATGGATAATTTACCTAAACTATGAAAAAAATCCTATTGAATTTTATTTTTTTGAGTATGCCACATGTCTTTTTTTTACTAAAATGTCAATTTAAAAAAAGACACACTTGGAGTCATACCAGTCACACGGTTCGTTGGATTAAGCTGAGAATGATTCACACACATTAAAAATGACTTATAGATAATTTTACTAAAATATCAAAACAATATTAATGTGTTTTATTGGTTTTTATAATGTCACTTGTATTTTTACAAAAAGGTCATTTTAAACTAAAACCACACACTTGAATAATACTGGTCACATCATGTGTCAGTTTGATGTGAAAATAATTTCTAATTATCAGAAATAACTTATGAATAATTTTCCTAAAGTATCATGATAATAAAATTGTGTTTTCTTAATTTTTAGTGAGTGAAAAATGCGTTGATGTAAAATATCAATTTTTGATAGATAAATAAAACTTTGAGTCAGAATGGGAACACAATGTATCTAATTTATGTGTGGATAATTCCTATATTAAAAAAATGACTTTTGTATCATTTTTGTAAAGTACAAAAATAATCCATAATCATTTTATTATTTTGAGTCTTTTATTTGTATTTTTTACTAAAATGTCAATTTTAAATAAAAATACACACTTGGTTGGTGTTATACAGGTCACACCATGTATCATATTGAGGCTTGGATTATTCCAACACATCAAAAATAAATTATGGATCAAATTGTTAAAGTATTAAAACAATCTGAATGTGATTTCTTGGTTTTGTGTATGTCACTTATTTTTTACTAAAATATTATTTTAAACTGAAAACATGAACTTTGATTCATACTGATCACATAATGTGTTGGTATATTGTGAGACTCATTAATACACATAAAAAATTTATTATGAATCATTTTCCTAAAGTATCATGACAATGAATGATTATTTTCCAAACGTTCAGTGAGTGACACATGTTTTGATCAAAAATATCAATTTTAAACTAATAACATACACTTTAAGTCACACCAGAAACTCCATGTATCATATTGAGGTTAAGATAATTTCTACATGTCAAAAATGGATTATGGATAATTTTTACAAAATATTGAAATAATATGAATGAATTTTATTAGTTTTGAGTATGTGATGTTTTTTTGAACTAAAATGTCAATTTTAAACTAAAAAAACTTTCAGTCATAATGGGAAAAAATGATGAGAAAATCAACTTAATAAGTAGTATGAAGTCACCTATTTGTGATTTATATATACATTCTATCATTAGGTATGATTTCCATTCATTTATAAAAAAATATATTTCATCTTTTGAACACGAGGACTACTGAAAATACTAGTAGTAATGAAAAAATATAATTAGATAAAAAATTAATAAATATTTCAAATGAAATTGTAATTATCTTCTAAAACACATCTTTATGGATTTTAGTTTGTTTATGGTATAAAATATATTTCTAAAAATTTCGTACATAGTAACCACGATTTTTTTCATTGGTTTGTGTTAGACACAACAGAAACATCGAAAAAAATCAGTAATATGTTTTGATATATGTTTTTATAGTGAAATATTATTATATATACCCTAATACTTATCCAATTGTAGAATTTGATAGGTTCCATATTCTTATGGACTTTCCTCATACCATGATTATGATGATATTTAAAAAGATTCCTATCATAACATAATTTTCATTAAAACATAATATAAAATGTATAACTAGAAGTTTAGTTGTAAAATATTTCATGTAGTTTATTAAAAATTTATAAACGTCATCATCCATGGTTGGTTTTTTGGGTATCAATGAATTGATTCTAGAAAATAAATCTCAAGATTATCCAAATTAAATATAATGAGTAACCAATTATACTTAAAAAAGGAATAAATAATGAAATGAATGAAGATATATATGATATGATTAAATTATAGAGTTTTACCCCTGTAACATGGGTATTAATAAGAGTCTGTCATCTGTAAATTTTCTTTCAAACATTGTTTCCAGTTTTTCCACTATTTCATCATATTTATTTGGTTCCAATGATAATTCTCATGTATAAGTGATGCGAGGAATACTGAGTCCAAATATCTCTTTATATAGTTTACCCTTAAAATATCACTGATATATATTCCTGAAAAAATATTGAATAGTATTCCGTCATAATTAACATAATAGATTAGCTATTGGAAAAAAAAATCATGAAAACAAACCTCATTTATACATTTACAACTAATAATCCTATCAATTCATGCGTGATGATTTAATTTTCATTTTAAAGACCAATATAGCATGTAATAGCCTCTCCATACATCTATTGTTCAAAATCAACTGTGATCATAGCACCACATTCCAACGTTGTATCTACATGAACCTTTAATGTTAGTAAATGTGATAGTTGAAAGGTTGGGGGTAAAGGTACTTTGTGAAGATATTTTTGATTGGTTGGTTGATCCATTAGATATTTTTGATTTAACAATTAGTTTCACCCCTTCCATTTTTATATATATAATAACATTAATCTATTTAGATATTTTTGTATTAATTTCTTAAGGTTTTTCATGAAAAATAAATTGGAATGAAAACATTCTTTTCAATGTTTGGTAAAAAAAGTAAACAATTACCTTGTTCAGAAAATGATTGGAAGATTCCTTTTAAACCATTTTCTGTAAAAAAATCAAACATATGTAAAAATTTATTTAATAAATTATTAGATGATATTAAAAACATGATACAAAATATTTTAAGGAAAACATAGACAAGGAAGATAAATATTCACAATCTAAAAGAGGATACAAGATCAGTGTTACTTACAAACAAATTTCTTGATGTTTCTTTATTCAATAAGGGAGGAAATGGAAACCAAACATGTGAACAAAATTTATGACCATAGTATAATGAAGTATTTTTATTTTAGTAAAATATATTTTTTGATTTCACCTAAATTAACTTGAATATAAACAATCTCAAAAAGAAATGATATTGTAACATAAATCTCATACTACTTTGGTATCTTTTGAATCAAATACACTTGGATAAAGTAAATTGATTTTTAAATTAAAATACATGATTTTTGAAGGAATCTTGATACTATATGTTAAATGTAGTATAATATACACCATATAAGATAAATTAGGTTCATAACATTAAAAAATTACTTAATGAAGGGAAATTGAGATGAAATCCCTTATAATGATCATAACATTAAAATAAGAATTAATCAATGAAGTGATTAAGTGTATAATATTTCAAACCAAAAAATAAAAGTGTAAAAAAAATATAATTTAATAATAATTTGTACCACACATAATCATGTCTTAATATATACAATGAAGTAGATGTATAACCTAAGGAATTGAAATTGAGTTATGAAATCCCTTACATCAAGTTTGAATCATCACACACATACATTATCTTCATGAATAATAAACATATGTTAATTATTTACTTTATTAATAATTTTTTTCAAGTTTATTTTTCATTTTATTTTATTTATTACCATGTTATTCTTATTTACTTAATCAATTAAGTTCACGTCATGCGTTTTGATGATATTCAGTTCACATGTCAAAAATCTCTTTGGAAAGTTGACTACGATCAAAGATATTATTACTTAATCATATATATAATAATAGTAAGGAAATAATTATAATTTTTATATATAAAATATAATTTCAAAACCAATTATGAATAATTGTTATGAAATATTAACCACGTTACAATCATGGAGATGGTAGGTCATACTTACGCATGAGTAACATTTCAATTTTTCAATGATCACGATGGAAAGAAGTTAAGTGTTATTTTATATTTATTTAATGATAATTATATCATAAATATAATATTATTTCTTGAAATACACTTATATATTCCATCCATTTTATTCATTAATTAAAAATGAATCACATCCCTTCATGGACGTGGTAATCCATACATACACACAAACAACCTTATAATTTTCATATGAATGAAAAGGTAAGAAAATATATAATATATTAATTATAAATAATTATAAATATCTCATGAATATCTTATTTATAAATTAAATTCCTCATCATAAATATCCATGATAAAAAAGGATTAAAAACAAATTACAACTGTCCATGAGGTGATAGTCTTCCGTATACATGAACGATGATTTTATTTCCCATTTGAGGGAAGATGAGATGAATGTTAGTTATGAAATTACCATAATAAAATATAATTATATAAGAAATAATAATTTGATTATATCATCATGGTTGAATAATATTTTAATAGGATATAATAATGAATAAAAGAAAAACACTCAATTAAGAATGATAACTCTTCTTTGAATAACCTCCTTGTGTTTACACAAAAATCCTTCATAGGAGGGTTTTATAATAAAAAAATTGCCTCTATAACGTTTTAAGGAAATAAAATAAGGGATTTTAGAAATTATTTTTTGAATTAAAAGCATCTAGAAGTTTGGAGAGGAGAGGGGAGCAGTGTCCTTTTATAATTGGGGGAGGGAACCCACTTGGAAATTTCCTAAAATAATTCAAAATGATAAAGTCATTATCATGAATAAATATTTAAAATGGACATATATTTGAAGATGGGATAGTATAAGGTATAAATATTTCTAAAAAATATTATTTATACAAGTTTAATTGAAAAAATCACCCTTTTCTTTTGGTTTAAACCCTTGATAAACCTATTTTAACCTTAACCGTGACAATTAATTTTTTCTATTTTTACTATTCATTATTACCAAAAATTAAGTTGAACTTATTGACTAATATTAATTTTTATAATTATAAATAATTAATCCATTTTAAAAAATTAATTTCACGGAATTGGTAGAAATTAATTTTAAAAAATAACTTACAAAACATGTTGAAAAACAGTTTTTGAAGAAATGTATTTTTCACGCATTAATTTTTTTTAAAGGTTGGGGCCGAAGCCTAATTTTATTATTTCACATATTAAATGATATTATATTAAATACATAACTATGGGTAATAATTATGTGAATTTTAATTAATATATACAGATATATAATATATAAAATTCATTTAAATCATGCCCCATTAAGAGTTATTTTAATAAACTAAAATAGAAAACATTATGCACTTAATTTTTTTTCCAGAAAAATGCATTTTAAGCCTTAAAATAAAATTATTCTAAAATGATGAAAATTTATGATTAAAATGAAATTAATTATATTTTAATAAATAATTTTTTTCATATTTAACTTTAATACTAAATAAAAAATATGTTTTTACTTTTAAATTACTTGATTCAATGAAAAGAAAGGAAATTATTTAAAAAATTGGTAATTATTTCTATTCATAGAGAAATCAATCATATTAGAAAAATACCAAAATTTCATGATAATATAATTTTAATATGAATAATTAAAAAATTAATTTAATTTCTACAAATAAATTTTCTAAAAATGGCAAGAATTAATTTTAATATAAGTGTACAAAATGCGATGAAACAATATTTAGAATAATATAGTTTTAAGAATAAAACTAGATTTATTATTATCACATGACCATAAAACATATTAGATGAATTATTAAACATTTTATTGAATATGTAATATTTAAATTTCATTATAATCATTCAAATATAGTGATTTATTTAATTTATTAAAATTAAATCACACTACGTGTAAAAAACAACATTTTTTCCGAATAACATTTTTTTTACTTTCAAATGTTTTTTATTTTCATTTAAAATCAATTAATAACCAATAAATTTATATTATAAACATTTAAAACATATAATTTTAAAATTTATTTATTCCTATCCATATCCTCTAATTTATCATCTTGTTTATAACATTTATATTTAAATAACAATATTTTGTGGTTTATTTATGTTCAGTGTTGCGTGTCGTACAATCTATCAAACATAATTTTATTTTTTCAAATATTGAGGTGTTATAGCTCCATATGAACTATTAATGGTCGATATTGTGACTTTATTTATTGAAAAACTTATATCTATCTTCAATAGAGAGTTTCCTTAAATCTTGGTCTCAGTTGTAACTGCAACTGTAAAAACTTTTTTATTAACCAATGGACTCAATACTTTAATTTATCTACCAATGGTGTTATCAGGAACTTCTATAGTGATCCTAAATATGGTGAATGTAATCTTTTAGGAAGGTTCAGAGTATTAGGATTTCAAAATCTTTAAAAAAATTTCTTCAATTTTAGTTACTGAAAATTCATTCTGTATAGAAACAACAAAAAAAAAACTCAAGTTTAAAATAAATTTATATAATTTTATTGTGATTTTTAAAACAAATTAAGTGAGTCTTTAACTCCACAATATCCCTCTTTTTATAAAGAACAATACACGCAAATAAAATTGAAAATTTTAACCCAAAAAATCTCTGTGTGTATTCGATTAGAGTTTGAAAATTATAATACAATGAAATAATTCTTCCATTCAAAAAAAAATTTAAAGAAAAATTATTAGTCATAATAAAAATATATAAAAAAATAAATTTCTTCCCATTTGTTAAATTTCTTAAATTTTTATAAATTCCACCCCTTTATGATTTTCAGAAATAAAGAAAGAGGGGAATAATAAAAATGAAAGAAAAATATGATAATTGATAAATACAATTGGAAAATAGAAATATAATCTCAAATTAAAAATACAATTGTAAATTATAAACACAATTAAAAATTAAAAATTTAGCTATTTTTGGAATCGTATGATCATATGTTTTGGATTCTTATGATGATTCTGCATCACTTAGGTTGTTTATGAAAACTTTAAACATGGTTGATTTAATCAAATATGTTAACATCAATTATATTTGGACCATGTTTTCATTTCTAAAATTATTAAGTGAGATAACTTCATATGTCGAACTTCATCTTATTGACCAAACATTCAAATATTATTAATAATTTTCATATAATAGAAGACATATTTATGAATTATCAAAATATTAACTTTACATTCTTCACTAGTGAAACATATGAGTTCTTAAATTAGATCGAATGGTTTAAATAATTTATTATAATGGACTTTGAGCATCATAGATGAATTTTGGAGCCTCTTATAATAAACTCTTCCAGATATATTACCATTGAAAACCATTTCAACATTTAAAAGATCAAAAATTGAGTCTAACTAAAAGATTTGAGATGAAGTCCTTATATATGTATTTGAGAATGAAAATATCTATAAAATATGTCATTTTATGTACGATTTAACCAAAAATATTACTATGAAATATTATGGTAAAAAAATTCCTTAGAAATATTTTTAAGAATTAGATTTATAATTTTCTCAAATGAAAATATCAGTTACCTTACAAAAAAATTTAATAAAAAAAGAAAACAAATGATAAAAACTCCCACTATAAAATGTAATTCCCGTTGTTAAAACGTCAAGAGATATTAGATTCTAGGATTTTTAAACATCTCCCCTTTATAGAGACAATTATAAATGGTAGAAAAAAATTAGTAAAATATATAGTTATAGATGTTAAACATCCCTAAAGTTATGTTCCTATAATAATGGATTATCTTCCTATACCAAAGATGGTTCAAGGAAAAGTTCATCGACAGTTTTTTATCGTTCATAGGAATGAAATATGAGTTTAATAGAAATGTTTATCTAAGGCTAAAAATGTGTTAAACCGATGAAAATGGTAAGAAAATACCGTTGAAAGTAAAAATAAAAAAATGAAAAACTATTGAAAGTAAAAATGAAAAATTATTGAAAGTATTCCATATTTATTCAAGAAGTTTTTCATTGTTAATATAGTTAAAAGTACTATAATTTCACAAAATATAAAAGGTTTTCTAGTATTTTATTAATTGAAAATATATTTTGTATAGACTTAAAAAACCAAAACTAAACTCAAATTTAAAATAATTTTATATAATGTATATAGTGTTTTTAAAAACAAATAAAGGAAGTGATTTTTTGACTCAACATATGGGTGAGCATGATATTTAAAGATTTAATGGGTTATGAATCTAATAAATCACAGAATTTTATTTCTAAAGAAAGAAATTGTAAAAAGGACAATGTTGATTCAACCCCCCTTCTCAATGTTACACCATTGATCACCTAGGCACTTCAAGTTGCATAAGATCAATTCATATTCACTCTTAAAAATCCTATATTAATTTAATAACTCATAGAAAATATAAATTATTTCAATTGTAGAGACATATTATTTTTTTATATATGGAATAATTGTATAATATCTTATCTTCTAACACTTATCTTGGAGGTTATTGATACCAACACTATTGGTTTTACATGGGTTGGGAAAGTTAAACCATGACTATTCTAATAATATAAATATGGAGGTTGATGGAAAGGAAAGGAATTTAATAATGATGTACCTATATGAAAAGGTATATAACAAGGTTATAAGACTCAAAACTACCAAATATATTTGGCATAACATTTAGAATATGTTTAAAGGTGATGTGAAAGTGAAGGAAGCAAAGATACATATATGGAATTCTAAATTTGAAGATGTTGTAATATATAATGAAGAAACTATTGATAATTTATTTACAAAAGTGAATGATATTCTCAAAAACATCAGAGGTTTTGGAGATACAATGGAAGATTATATGATTGTTAGGAAATTAATGGCAAACTACCATTATAGGTTTAATGAAAAATTTTCTACTTTGGAAGATAGAGATGAATTGACCCCAAATGAGTTACACAATATTGTTGTTTCTTATAAAAAGAAAAAAATTCATGTTTTCAAGAAGAATATTAATGAGGATAATTAAATGAAATTCAAATCTATTGAGAAGATAAAACTCAAGGATAAAGAATAATATTACTCCTCAGGATCTGAATATGATAATGAAAAGAATGAATAATACGATAAAATCATGTTTTTTATTTCAAATAATTTTAATGGAAGTAAAAATATAAAAGAAAATTATTATATAAATATTTCAAGTGTGATGTAATTTCATAGTTTTAAATTTAACATCTAAAGAAAAAAAATTAGTGAGTGTGGGGATGATGGAAAAGAATATTTTTTTAGAAAAATAGATTGACTAAAATATCTATGTAAATCAAGAAGCTGGTTGAGTAAAAGAAAAGTCTCAGAAGAATAAAAAGATATATATTGTTCAAATATGATGATGACTGATCTTTTACAAATAGTCAATGAAAATAATATATTGTCTAAATCTATATAAACATTATAGTTCATATAAAAAAACATAAAGAAACCTCAAGTAGTAATGAATAAGGTGAAGAGACTTATGTTGTGGACATATTGAAAGCTGATCTTATAGATTGAATTTATCAAAATAGAGAAATATAGAATGAGATAAGGATAATTAATATGTAAGATGATAGTAAAGATGAAAATAACTATGAATTAATCAAAACATAATTTTATTACATTAAACAACTCAAGCTTCTTAAGGTGAGAATTATATAACATGACAATATGTTAAAATATTTTTAAGAAAAATCTACCGATGAATATGAAGATTTAAACAAGTCATAATCAAGGTTTCTTGATGTTTATAAAACCCTAAAAAATATGTGATATAACTAAAAAAATTATAAATAAAATAAGAATCATAAAAAATTTCTCAGAATGTTTGCACAAAAATTCAGGTAAACGTTTCACTTGAAAATCTTAAAAATATTAAATCTATTTTTATTATATGTGAAGATTATAAAGCCAAAACTATAAATGTTTGGGCTAATAAAATTCATGAGAAAGATACTACTATATCAATGGATATTGTGAAGGAATAACCCCCCCAAATAAAAATAAAAAAGTTGATTAAAATGTTTCAAAATAATAACTATATGTTCATGGATAGAATTCATACTATTATGAAATATCTTAATTTAAAGGATATTGTTTGTGTTGTGGGATACTTCAGAGTAGATTCTAAGTTTTATGGTATAACATGTCATTTATTTATATTTAATGAATGAAACAATTAAGGATAATACATTGAGAATATAAAAAATAATTTTTTGCAGAATAAATCCTTGAGAAGAGATCCACAAAATCTATACACACATTTTTTTTGATTATCTATAATAAATCCATTGATTATGTAAATAGAAAGGTTATTATAAAAAAAAAATTCTTGACTACTCTTCTTAAACAATCATTTCAAGGTATTGAATCTAGAAAAAGTTATAGAAAATGTAAAAAAGTGAAATCACTCTTTTTTAAGGTGGTTCTGAAAGATATAAAGATAATTAATTCATGGGTACATGGTAGTGGTTGTTCACACCACATGATAAGAGGCAAAAAAATATTAAATAAAATAAAAGGTCATTATGGTGGGTCATTTACTTTTGGAAATGAAAGATCCTTGAAAATTATAGGAGTTAGTAAAACTGATATTGAATCCTAGAAATTGAAATAAAAAATGTTAATTTTTTAGATGGTCTCAAAGAAAATTTTTTGAGTGTTAGAAAACTTTTTGATAATAGTAAATGATAAGAATTTTTGGGATGGGTTTTCCATTTTAGGTGAGGGATAAGTAGGCACTAATTTTTAGGGGAAGTGTTTTATTTATAGTATAATTTTTTTGGGGCATTAGAGGTAGCTCGAATGATAAATACTATAGGGGTAGTTGGTGAAGGGGGATTTATATTTTTATTTGGCTTCAAAACAACTATCCGGAGTCTACTTCCATGGATCTAAGGGATCTATTAAAAATAGTCTTCATCATCTTCTTCTCAATCCTATATTCTTATACCATTCTAATTATAATTGCTACTATATTAATAGAAACCACAATATTATTCTATTGATCATAAATGTTCTTAACAATTGGTTCTCTCATCGATAAAAAATAATAGAATGGGGATTGTTGGTTCATTATGGTAGGAATATGTTACAAGAATTGGAAACTGATATTGAATATTCCTTAAGGTAACATGAGGAGTTTTGGCATAAACATTGGGAATTTATGTCACTATTCCAATTATAGTGAGTAGAGGTGTCTGTGATTGAGAAAGCGTGTTTGAAAAAATAAAGGTTTACAAATAGACAAGAACCTTACTTAATATTGTTTTCTCAAAAATGTACATATGAAGCATTGAAAACTCTAGTAATGGAATACAAACAATTGAGTTATCATTGAGTTGTTCCTTGAATGGTGATTCCTGTTCACATGGTGTCTATCTAAAGGAATGTGAAAGGAAGATGAAATAAAAAAATTTAGTCCAAATTCGGCCTGATGAAATGAGCCATATACACTAGAGCTACTGGGGTAAGATCAAGTATGGTTACTAAATCCAGTTGACTAATATACTCAACAATATCCTCTTATTTATTTAGAAACATTGTCTTGGGAGGTATCATAAGTGATAGAAATATTTGATAATATAGAGTGTCATGGATAAAGAATCTGATTGATAGAAGGTATATCCAATGAATCATGTCAAAGTGGGGAAATAAGCCTCCAATATTATTCAGTTTCAATGTGAGAAGCAATAGACCAATAAAGAACATATATGAGTTTTTTTTCCAATTTTTTGTTTTTCATTCTGCTACTATAATTCTGAAATCATTACTAAAGAGAATAGTTTGATGAAATAAATGAATCTAATAAAATTGATCTCCTAATGACTACTTATTTTTGAAATAATGATTCCAATGCACAATAAAAAGTAAGCTCACATACTCAATGCTTCACACAACAGATAAAAAGAAAAGAGTGGGGGGAATCTATTACTGAATGTCCAACATTGAGTCTACATCATGGTGAATGAATTAAGGTAAAGGCAAGGAGTGATTCTTTAAATTCTAATAAAGGAATAATAATAGAACAATATTGCAGTGTTTTTATACTCACATTGGAATTTAGTAATGAGGCACTGCCCTTAAATCTTGCTTGACCATTTCCTCTAGTTGGTGTGAAGTTAAAAAATGATGGTAGCGAGGGTTCCAATGCAATAGGGATACCAAGGTTGTATATCTTACTAGTGTGGTTGGTGTATAACACACACAATTGATGTGATGTATATTTGAACATGGAAATGATTCCTCATAAATCTGCCCCGAATACATCATTGTCTAGCGAGAAAGACCTTACATTTCAGGTTGGTTCTAATGGAAATATTTCTATTCTATGGAAGAATGGACATGTTGTTATATCTAAATATTGGAATAAGGGAAATGAAATATTTTTTAAACTTGGAGCTATATAAATTGTGCGGTGGGGAATTTTATCCTTCTAGTGTTATTAATATTCCCATTTATGTCATCAACCTTCTTGTTTATATTATTTTTCAAATCTTTTACTTCTGTAATAATTTTTTGGGAAAAAATCTGATGAGAGTAATTATATATGATTTTAGGTAGAACATCTTAAACTAGTTTTTGATTATATCCCTATGATCGAGTATAACAAGGTTTACCTGACTTGGGCCTTGAAGTTGTTTAAGTTTTAGGGGAGGATTTCATTTTCAGGTTCACATATATAGAACAATATCATGGAATATTATTGTATAGTTGAATTTGTTAGATAAAGGATTCTTGTAAGAAGTCATGGGTTCCAAAATTTCTTTCAAATTGTTAAAGATAATTAAATACAATATTTTATTTTACTTTATGATATGAGAGATACATGGTTCGACCCTTTATTTCCTAGAAGTGATTGGTTTGTAAATGGAATTATTATCTTTAAAAGAAGAAAATATGGTATTATTCTTTTCATATGGAATGATGATCCTATTATTTCACCCCAAATGGATTTGATTAGAAAAATATTAGTAAACTAGATACTTATCTATTTAAGAAATATGTTTTCATCAAAAGAAAGTAGTGGAATATTTTTTATTTAAGAATACTAAAGGGTTCAATGGTTGTAATAATAGGGGAGGTTGGTTAAGTACAATCATCATTAATTAATCCAATTTTGGGATAATTGTGACATATCCATGGTTCAAAATACTCGAGTGGATCCATATGACATGTACTATGAATTATTTTTGGGATTATATATGATAAAATTATGTTTGGAAAATACTATAATACAGGGTGGAATTACCTTGACCCATTTTATCAAATATATAACTTCAAAATTCGATCCATTCTGGAGAAATTATGTGTTTTTTGTGAAGTTGAGGCTATCAAATGTCTAGAAATGATTCTATAAAATTTTGGATTTTCAATTTTGGTTGGTTAGAGGTATTTAACTTTCCTTGAACATGTGATTCCCAATTTATCCATTATTCTACGTCTAGACGAGTGTAAAACCAACATTGATACTTAAACTACATCGATACTACAAAAAATAGGACCGATGATCTTGAAAATGCTATCACATATTGAATGAATGTGGTTCTAGTACTGGATGAAAACAATTTTGGTGATGCTGAGAGGTGAAATAGTTGAAGAAACAACATTAGAAATGGTAGGGGTTATGAAGCACAGTTCTTACTATAAGGATAAGGTGTTTTTAAAGTAGGTGGGAATGGTAGGAATGTAAGGAGGGGTTGTATATGGGAGGTTAGGGATAGGTTAGTATTAGATACAAGGGTTAGTGTTTTATTTTTAGTATACAATTTTTTGGGGATGTTGGTGGTATCAGAGATATTAAATACTGCAGGGGTAGTTGGTGAAGTGGTAAATTTTTTTTCGTTGGGTTCAACATTGTTGTTAAAATTATTATAGCTTGGATCCAAGGGATTTATTATGGAGAGTCTTATTATTCTTATTCTATAGTATTTATTCTTCTCATATTAATTCACTATTAATTGAAACAAAAACCTTCTTCTCTTGAGAACCTATGTCTCTCAAAAATAATGAATTCATTTCCAAAATAATTTTTTATACATCAAGTGACTAAAATTTGGAATAATTATCAATAATGGAGATATAACCTGTGAAAAAATTCCAAATAACGAGATTCATGATAATTTTAAAATCTTATTCTCATCTTTTGAACTCAAATAACAATATTCATCAGAATTTTTAATGATTTTGTTATTTGAGTTCAAAAGATGATAATAAGATATGGCATAAAAGACTTGGTCATCTTGGCCGGAAGAGTATTAAAAATATCTCCAAGGGAGATGTGGTGAGAGGCTATCTTTAACTAAATATAGAATGATATATCATTTGTGAAACCTATCAAAAATGTAAAACTGTCCAAGTCATAAAAGAGTATAAATTCAATCCACTAGGCCACTCAAACTAATATATTCTAATTTATGTGGGTCAATGAGACATCAATACACCAGGGGAAATATTTATTTCATTAAATTCATTGATTATTTTACTAGAATCACTAATTTGATACACATGTAGAATAATTCTCAATCAGTGGATATGTTCAAGATATCCAGAATAGATATTGATAATGAGTTAGGAGTCTGTAAAAAAATTCAAATGATAATGAAAGATAGTTCACTAGAAATTATTTTAAATATTATATTACTAATAATGTGATTAAACATCAATATAGTGATCCATATACACCCCAAAAACCTTAAATTATAGAGAGTGAAATTAGAGGATTGGTTGAAATGGAAAAAATGTTCTCGCTAAGTTTGAAATCTCAAAATTATTTTGAAGAGTGGCTGCCAGTGTAGCTATAAATACAAAAAATATAAGTTTAATAAGGCTAGAATAAAAAATAACTACCTATGAAATGATTTATAAGAAGAATCCCACTATTATTTATTTCAAATAATTTGACAATCCTTTATTTATAATGACCAAAAAACTAAGTCTGGAAAAGTCTGATGAAAAATATGAGGGAGAAGTTTTCATGGGGTATTTTTCAAATTATAGAGGCTAAAAATTATAGAGTAAAATACAAACTGAGTTGGTAGACTACTTTTTAAAGATTAATAAAAATAAATCCAATTTTAGTAAAGTGAATGTTCATATTTTAAAAATTATACGGAATACAATATGTAGAATTCTAGAAAAGTGAGTGAAGAAAAAACATAATATGAACCCAATCATGTTGATATTGACTCATATTAGACTAGTGATGATGTGAGTGTTGGTGAACATGAATAATATAAGTATCATAGGCTGGAAAAACATGTTCTTTTGAGAATACCATTAGAAATAAAATGGAAACAGCTCGAACTTGAATAATATAAAGAGTTAAGAATAAAATAGATCTAGTATCTCAAATTGATCAATAAATTTTTTATGAAGCTATTTAACATAGATAATGGATAAATTATATGAATAAGGAGTGGGATTTAATTGAAAATAATGAAACTAGGGATCTTTTCCCAAGACAAAAAGTTAATAACATCATTGGTACCAAGTGAGTTTTCAGAAATAAGCTCAATGACAAAGATAAAAAGAAATAAAAGATTTATAAAATGGATGTGAAGTTTAATTTCTTTATTGGATATCATGAATAAGTATTTATTAAGAAACCAAAAAGATTTACCCTTGATAGTGATGTAACAATGTTGAATAAGATGAAGAATATGCTTTATAGGTTGAAAAATACTCCAAAATCCATCTATTTCAAACTATAAGTCTGCTTAAAAGGGATGAATTTCACTAAGAGGAAGGTGTAAAACAACCTATATGTAAAGGGGATGAGAAAATTCACTCTTATTTTCATTTTTTATATAGATTATATAATCATTTTCAGTGATAGGGGGTTGTTTGCAAGAAATTTTCAGAATAAATAAAGATGAATTTTGGAATGTGTATTCTTGGAAATATGAGTTTCTTTCTAGGATTAAAAGTTATAGAAAAAGAGAAATACATTTTTTTTATTTTTAGAAATATGCTAAATAATATTTGATGAAATTTGGAATGCAAACTAAAGGAGTATCTCACCCATGACTATTGGTGTAAAATTTAGCAGGGATTAATTGAGGAAAAGTGTGAACAAAAAAGATTTTAAGAAATTGATTGAAAACCTTCTTTATCTCACAACATCCAGACCTTGAATTTTCTTTCAACTACCCTTTTAAAATTTTAAAAAGGTGATCAAAAAGAATCACACATGAAGTTTGTTGAGATATTTATCAGATACACCAAAGGAACCTTAAGTCATGGCCTATAATATAGAAGAGGTGAATTGTTGAATATTCTTATATAAATAGATTTTGATTGCAATAGAGAATATGATGATAAAAAATCAACATTAGGAGGTAAATTATTTTTGGGATAAAGTTGTGTGAGTTTCCATTGAGAAATAGAATCCATTGACTTTAATAACTATATAATCTGAGTACGTGGCTTCTACATCTGCATGCACACAAATGATTTAGGTGAATGACCATTTTAATGACTTTATGGTGAAGATTTAGAATCCAATGAAAAATTCCATTGATAATCAAAGTATAATTTATTTGTCTAAAAATCTATTGAAACATTCCAAATATAAAAAAATTTATATCAAATATCTTTTAATCAAGTAAAAGATTGAAAATGGAAATGTAATGCTAGGATACATTTCTATATTGGATCAGATTACTGATATTTTCACTAAGACAATTCCAAGGAACAAATTTGAAGAGTTTATAATAAAAATTCATGTTAAATATTTCCATATTACATAAAGAGTTTTGGTTTTAGCCTATAATTTTTTGGATTTTATTTTCTAAAGTGGATAACGGTACACAACTAAATTGTTACTTTTTTTTAGGAATCTAAAATTGTATTTATTTCTTAAATGGGGAGAATTTGTTGAGTTGATTATGGGGTAGAAATATATAGATATAAATTTATTTTCATAGAGGGAGGAATTATCTCAAAAAACTTTATTCAAACAATAGTGTTGTTTTAGAAAATTTATCTTTGATAATGGATGTGATTTGAAGAGTTTAAGAGAATTAGTGAGTTGTTGGGGGTGAAAAAATATAATGTGGTCTATTGAAAAAAAATGGAATTATTGATGGATGAATTGGTGTACTTATTTTAAAAATAATTTGATAAGAATTAGATGTCCTTGATAATGTTTTTTAGTTATTTTGAGAAGTTTGGAGATGAGTTATGGAAGTTATGAGGTGATTTGAAGATGTCTAGAATTTGTGATTAATATCCTTGAGTTTTCAAAAAATAGAAAAGGGATACAAAAGATCTCTTGGGTTTTATATTAGGAAAGTGGGGTTGACTGGGTGTTGTTTGTGTGGGGGATGTGTTCTGTGAGAGGTGTAGTTGGTATTTGTTGGGTAGTAGCTTCTACTGGAAAGGGAATCATTGTACTTTTATACTAAAATATAGTTCATTTTTGGTTGGTTTTTGAGAGTATTAAATAAATTAGATTTCCTAGGGAGGGGATCAGAATCATTTTAGCAATCAACATTGTCATGGGGAGCTAGTACTTAAGAGGAAACAACTGAGCTCTTTAGAAGTAGTATTATTTAGAGTTATATCCTTTCTCATTACCACCTTCTTCTTCCTCTTATACTTAGTTTCTACCCTTTAAAAACTTATAAAATCTCTAGTTACTAAAATAAACAGTGCTGTTGTTATAAGGCCCCGACCTTAAACCTTACTTAATATTGAATTAAATGAATAATTCACATCGAGGATCTTTTCAGGTTTAGAGTTTTTGAGAATTAGGAAATAACTATTACATCTAAAAAAATTACAAAGTAGAAACTTCTACTAAGTTTCCATAAAATAAAAACTCATAAAAAGAAACATGTCTAGTTCCATGTTTTAGGCAGCATGACTTTCCCTTGATCCCATCCTTGACACTATTCCACGTTAAGTCCGGTGAAAAAAATTTCAAAAAAACTTGGGGTGAGCATAAAAAGCTCAGTAAGGGATACACAAAGAATGAAAACTGTTAGTTTTTCAAAACAACAAGTATACCATGTATACTTTATCAAAGTAATACTTTTCACCTTCTCTAAGTAGTAAAAAATCTTCACTGAATAAAAGTTCATTACTTACCCTTCTATAACCAAAATATTACCATAAAACCCATAAAAAGATCACATAACATATAAAGGTAACTTCGGACATAAACATACTTAAGTGGAATAACCATAAGGTCGAATTCCACACATATCACTTAATGGAATATCCATTTGGCCAACTTCCATACATACTTAATGGAATAGCCATACGGCCGACTTCCATACCCAATGCATTGGAGGTTATAACGTAACCACCCGTCCTGGAATTCACGACACCACCCGTCATATGGTTTATCACGTAACCACCCATAAAATGTCCAAGTACCATAATTACACATAAAATATTGAAAATATAAACATTTCAATAACAACATTTCATTTTCAATCACAATAAGTAATTCCCAGATATTGAATTAATCAATCCATTTTCAAAGACCATTTAAAAGAGATTTTTGAATCAAAGTGTCCCATACCACTTTGAAGATTTTAATGGAATTATAATTTTAAAACATTAATGTCCATATAAATAAATACTGAATTTTTTTTTAAAACATGGACATTAAAGATAAATATTTACAATAATAAATCTTTCAAACATTTAAAACGATATTTTTGTTAAAGAGTTTTTAACAAAATGAGAGACTCTTGAATACCAATAATTACGGAATAACATTTAATCCGAACTTTATAATATCATGATAATAAAGGGATTCATGATATAATATGTCAAAGGACAATATAAACACCATATAAGAGTGAATTGGTGCATAACAACAATGAAGTCTCAAAAGAAATGTAATATGAGATGAAATCCATAATAAAGAAGGTATCCTTAAATTAAGGATAAATCAATCTCATAATTATGTGTGAGAAATATAAATACACCCAATATAAGTGGATATTAAGTGTAAAAAAATCAAAGGTCATTCACACAAATTCAAAGGACGACATATTCAAGGAGTACAAGTTTATCCCAAAGAATCAAATTTGGTTTAAAAAGTTCCCTTGCAAAAATTTGACAGCCTAACGGCGTCACTTCAAAATTCAGAAAAAGAGTTGATGAGAGATAAAAAAAAGTATATCATCACTTAAAATTTACATCAATAAGGATATATGAGAACATATCCCAACATTAAAATATGTGAATTAGAAGACCCAACAAAAGAAGTCTTTTAAAAAGAGGAGGGTGAAAGGTTCCCTTACCGACTTGGGTATCTTTCGAAACATACACCCCATGAAAGTAGGTCAATACATCATTTATGTAAATACTAATAAACGAAAATATATTACAAAAAGAGTAGAATAATGGGAAGTACATACACCACTCAAAGGAAATTGTGGGAAATGTAGCATAAATCTCACGGGAATAAAAGTGAAATGAAAAATCCCTTACGAAAACTCGGAAACCTAACAACGCCACTTAAAACTTCCAAAATGGATTGATGAGAGAAAATAGGGTATCTCATCATATGAAAAATAAAAATTACAGTAATATTAATATAAAAGAACATCCCAATAACAATAAATATGAGCTTTAAAAGGAATGACATAAAGAGCGTACTTAAAAAGAAAGAGAGGAGTAAGATCCCTTACCTCGGGTCCGACTTGACTCGATCGTTCTTTAATATCCTGAATAATAAACTTGAGTTAATTTATATTTCCTTAAGAACCTTTCTCAAGTTAATTATTCCTTTTATATCACTTATTACCATGTCATAGACATTATGTAATCATTTAAGTTAATAATGTTTGTTTTGTCGATACTTGGTTCTTAAGTCGAAAGTGGACTTCTTACAATTACATGTTGTTCGTGTGGCCAAAAGTTCATTATATCCAGAATTTTATTCATGATTTATATATCATATATATAATATATATCCATTATATTCATGAATTTATAATATTACATAACATTTAGAGTTAAGAAATGAAATGCACCGTTCATGGAGACGGTAAGCCGTACGTATGCATGAACGCTACTTCCATTTCTATTTCATATTTAATGGAATTAAAACATAATGATACATAATATTATTTTAATTCCAGTATGGTATCATATATAATATCATTAAATATATCCTTTATACGTAGAACATATGGTATTAACGAATCAAATCACTTTGAGGGGGCGGTAGTCCGCACTTCCTTAAATGAAGATATCGCGTTTACCCATAATGGAAACCATAAAGGTATGCCATAAATGAAAAATACAGAAGCATAAGTAAAACATAAACATATTAGATATCATATATAAATATAGTGTCATCTTAATGGTCACCTTTGAAGGTGTTAGAAGAATGTTGAACAATCATTGTTTCGGGAGGCAGAAATTTGCCATCCACAGAAACAGTATGTTCTTTAACCATTAGATGTAGGTGTGTGTAAGTGTAGCTCGAATAATTCTTATAACAACATCCTAGTATATTTAAGATACTGTATTTGTTACAAAAAAAATGAATAAAAATAGTTTAGGGGGTTGGAGAAGCAAAATAAAACATAAGAACACAAGTGAAGACATTACCTTTAAATCGGGTAACTTCCTTTGATTTGAGCTCAAAGGCTTCCTTGGAAAGGATTCTGCCCAAAGTGATGATTCAAGGAGTTAGAGAGGGATTTGGAGAGATGAAATGGGTAGAGTTTGGCCGTTCCAAAGGCTTGAGAGGTGTGGGTAAGTAGGTAGAGGTGGGGGACTTTTATAAGAGGAGAGGAGAGGCACTCTTGGAAAGTAAGCAAATGTTACTTTATTTGAAAATGAGTTTCGGATTTAAAAGGTCCCAAATTGATATAATTCGTGGATAAGGTGATAAGGGTTCTAAATAAACCCATCCAATAGGTTTTGGACATGTTTAGGTCTTATATATTACATTATCTTTCCATTTTATTTAAATTATTAAATAATGATGTCATCACTGCATCATCATGATGTCATAAATAATTTAATTTATTTAATGTATAAAAATTATAAAAAAAATACTATGAAGTAGGAAATCTTTTTATCTTTCCAATTAATATTTATAGTAAAAAATATGGCTTTTATAACACCATTTGAAACTTATTTTAATAAAACATCTCATGTTTGTGTCATTTTTACTTTATCATTAAATAAAAAGGTATTTATGTCATTTTCCAACCAAAGTGGCTCCATGGGGTCCCCAAGTTGACCCATGGATTTTATTGGTCGGCCATGACACATCCAATGAGGGTAGAACATGTTTCTAGGTCATTTTATTTTATTAAAACATTATTCTTACCTTAAACTACACTAATTACCTCTAATCGCGATTAAAAACTTAATAAATTACTATTCACCAAAAAATTATTTTAATCCCGTTGAACCAAATTTTACTTCTTAATGACAACCATGTATGTCTGATTTTTTAAATTCAAAACACAAAGGTGGAAAAATTTCATTTAAACCGAAAATCAGTTTTTATAAGTACCACTTAGTGGTTTCACTATTCATCAAAAATTGAAGTTTTTCAGAAAATTACCAAAAATTCACCCCAAGCTATATTTGATATTCCGAATTCAAAAATGATTTCCATTTTACAACATTCAAAACATATAAGTTTAATTAATTAATTTAATAATTAATTCCCATTGTCAAAACAAATAGCGTGTTTTTATGAAAAAAAAAGTACCAAAAGATTGACACTAGTTTATGTCCGATTTCAAAGTGAAATTAATTCCAACGACCACTATTGGATTAAATGGTAAAAATATATTCTAGTTTCACTTTAAAACCAATTTAAAAGATAATCTAATCATATAAATAAATTATATTAAAAAGTGGTTTTGGATTAAAATACAACATTTTTCACTATTCATTAAAAATTGAACTTTTTCGGAAAAATACCAAAAATTTACACAAAGTAAATTTTGATGTCCCGATTCTAAAGAAAAATTTTATTTTGTCAAATATAACACATAAAATTTTCAAAAAGTGGATTTGAAAGAGGTTCGCCATCAAAAGGCGGTTAGTCGACCTTTTAAAGAATATTAGAATGTTTATGCTTAAAATTGGATTCATTCTCATTTTTAATCCTCTAACATTTATTGTAAAAAGTAAAAATATTTGAAAAACATATATAATCATTTTGTAGTCAGTTCTGTTCATTCCCTCCATTACAACGGCTAGGCGTTAACTACTATTTAAAATAATATTATTTTATTATTAGAGTGCAACGTAAGATTCCTAAGAAACTCGTTGTTGCGTATTGGGTACGCCATCGAGCATAGCATCCCCTTTAAAGTAATATTAATATTTTATTGACAAATATGGATAAATATAAAGATGTCATATTCTTTATTTCTCTGGGGTGTTACATCCTTCCCCCCTTTGGGAATTGCATCCTCACAATTTTAAAATTGGGCTTGAAAACATCCTTGAAAGTCCCACATCGGAACAAGAGTCGGTAAAACAATCACTTTAAAATAAAGAAAGATAATTAGAAAGGTCACCTGTGTTAACCCATACTAGGATTCCATGTACGAAAATATGGACATGGAGGAAAAAACAAAGGGTCATGTTCTGATGGAGAGTGATAGAAAACATGTGTAGGAGAAAGTTAACCACAAAAAAATCACAAACTTGTGATGGGTTAAACGGTATTCGATTCCCCAGTAGGAAAAGTTAATAGACAAAAATTTTGTTTTAAGTTACTTTTTATTGAGGAATTTATTCATAAGGAAACATAATCACTTATCATGTTGACTTTCAACTTTTTCTCCAAAAGACGAGTATTTAGGAAGACTTGTTCACATTAAGAGTACTATAATCAACTTCTAGAGAATCAACTAATCCACTAAAGAGAACTATATACTTCCCATGTCTTTAGACCAAAACCAAAACCAAAAAGGCTAGTACAAGATCAGATATTCCAGAAAAGGATAACCCCTTATAAAAAGAAAATCTATTCTTAATCTCCAAAATTTGTCCAACAAAACCCAAAGTTCAACGAGGACCATTCGATAATCAATTTGTCCATAAAATTATTCAAAGTAAACCAAACTAAGATTGAAACCCAAATATTTGAGGGATTTAGTCACATATTCTTCTAAGTTAAATCGTAACATTTATCTCCAAACAACATCAGTTGCTCTTAATGTCTCGTATTGAAAATTAATTAACCTAATCACATATCCTCCATGATAGGTTAATAAATATCCATAGATAACCCAAAATCAACCTAATCTTAACTCATAAAATCATATAACTAAAAAGAATCAGTAAAAATAACCAGGGACTTCATGTAGTCCAGTGGTAGGCAATAAATACCAGTCGCACTTTGGTTGTGGGTTTGATTCCCGCAGCTTTGTCCGACGCGACAGGTTGTCACACGGTCTGCGTGTTGTCCTTTTTCCAAAACTATATAATTTTCAAATAATTCCCCAAAAAGAGATAAAATCACCAAAAATAACTATAACATAATTTAACCTCAATTTTATCTCATGCCTTTCACTTCCATCATAACATATAGTAACCCACAATTACCTCAAAAGTAAGGATCATATAAACTGTAATGGTTACATTTATAATTATTACCTGAACTTCCACATCGATTGGTCATCTTGTACATGATGCATTATAGAACATACCAAGGTTCAAGTGGTTGATCATGACTCCTTGATAGTTGGTTTAGAACAACCATGAGTTTCCTCATTGAATCCCCCATTTTATCTAGTATCTTAAACAGAGAACCACCACAGTTTCCTTCAAACCTGTTGTCTCTTTGGTTCCTGCTAGATCCATCCATTCACTAAAAACAGAAAGGTCAGTGTGAGTATATCTACATAACCATCATGTACTAATGAGGAAGGTAAACACTAATATATACTTACTCACTCACTTTATCTAAAACTAGGACTCTTTCTGAAATCCTAACCATTATGGTAATGTCACTTATGCTTAGAGAATACCCCAACCTCTAAAGTTATCTAAACCGACCTTTGATACCAACTATAAGGCCCCGACCTTAAACCTTACTTAATATTGAATTAAATGAATAATTCACATCGAGGATCTTTTCAGGTTTATAGTTTTAGAGAATTAGGAAATAACTATTACATCTCAAAAGATTACAAAGTAGAAACTTCTAATAAGTTTCCTTAAAATAAAAACTCATAAAAAGAAACATGTATAGTTCCATGTTTTAGGTAGCATGACTTTCCATTGATCCCATCCTTGACACTATTCCACGTTAGGTCCTGTGAAAAACATTTCAAAAAACTTGGGGTGAGCATAAAAAGCTCAGTAAGGGATACACAAAGAATGAAAACTGTTAGTTTTTCAAAACAACAAGTAAACCATGTATACTTTATCAAAGTATTACTTTTCACCTTCTCGAAGTAGTAAAAACTCTTCACTGAATAAAAGTTCATTACTTACCCTTCTGTAACCAAAAGATTACCATAAAACCCATAAAAAGATCACATAACATATAAAGGTAACTTGGGACATAAACATACTTAAGTGGAATAACCATAAGGTCGACTTCCACACATATCACTTAATGGAAAAGCCATTCGGCCAACTTCTATACATACTTAATGGAATAGCCATACGGCCGACTTCCATACCCAATGCATTGGAGGTTATAACGTAACCACCCGTCCTGGTATTCACGGCACCACCCGTCATATGGTTTATTACGTAACAACCCGTAAAATGTCCAAGTACCATAATTACACATAAAATATTGAAAATATAAACATTTCAATAAAAACATTTCATTTTCAATCACAATAAGTAATTCCCAGATATTGAATTAATCAATCAATTTTCAAAGACCATTTAAAAGAGATTTTTGAATCAAAGTGTCCCATACCACTTTGAAGCTTTTAATGGAATTATAATTTTAAAACATTAATGTCCATATAAATAAATACTGAAAACCATTTTGAAAACATGGACATTAAAGATAAATATTTACAATAATAAATCTTTAAAACATTTAAAACGATATTTTTGTTAAAGAGTTTTTAACAAAATGTGAGACTCTTGAATACCAATAATTGCGGAATAACATTTAATCCTAACTTTATAATATCATGAGAATAAATGGATTCATGATATAATATGTCAAAGGACAATATATACACCATATAAGAGTGAATTGGTGCATAACAACAATGAAGTCTCAAAAGAAATGTAATATGAGATGAAATCCATTATAAAGAAGGTATCCTTAAATTAAGGATAAATCAATCTCATAATTATGTGTGACAAATATAAATACACCCAATATAAGTGGATATTAAGTGTAAAACAATCAAAGGTCATTCACACAAATTCAAAGGATGACATATTCAAGGAGTACAAGTTTATCCCAGAGAATCAAATTTGGGTTAAAAAGTTCCCTTGCAAAAATTTGACAGCCTAACGACGTCACTTCAAAATTCAGAAAAAGAGTTGATGAGAGATAAAAAAAAAGTATCTCATCACTTAAAATTTAGATCAATAAGGATATATGATAACATATCCCAATATAACAATATGTGAATTAAAAGACCCAACAAAAGAAGTCTTTTAAAAAGAGGAGGGTGAAAGGTTCCCTTACTGAATTGGGTATCTTTCGAAACATACACCCCATGAAATAAGGTCAATACATCATTGATGTAAATACTCATAAATGAAATTATATTACACAAAGATTAGAATAATGGGAAGTACATACACCACTTAAAGGAAATTGTGGGAAATGTAGCATAAATCTCACGGGAATAAAAGTGAGATGAAAAATCTCTTACGAAAACTCGGCAGCCTAACGACGCCACTTAAAACTTCCAAAATGGATTGATGAGAGAAAATAGGGTATCTCATCATATGAACAATAAAAATTACAGTAATAGTTATATAAAAGAACATCCCAATAACAAGAAAGATAAGCTTTAAACGGAATGACATAAAGAGCGTACTTAAAAAGAAAGAGAGGAGTAGGATCCCTTACCTCGGGTCCGACTTGACTCGATCGTTCTTTAATCTCCAGAATAATAAACTTGAGTTAATTTATAATTCCTTAAGAACCTTTCTCAAGTTCATTATTCCTTTTATATCACTTATTACCATGTCATAGACATTATGTAATCATTTAAGTTAATAATGTTTGTTTTGTCGATACTTGGTTCTTAAGTCGAAAGTGGACTTCTTACAATTAAATGTTGTTCGTGTGGTCAAAGGTTCATTATATCCAGAATTGTATTCATGATGTATATATCATATATATCATATATATCCAGTATATTCATGCATTTATAATATTACATAACATTTAGAGTTAAGAAATGAAATGCACCGTTCATGGAGACGGTAAGCCGTACGTACGCATGAACGCTACTTCAATTTCTATTTCATATTTAATGGAATTAAAACATAATGATACATAATATTATTTTAATTCCAGAATGGAATCATATATAATATCATTAAATATATCCTTTATATGTACCACATATGGTATTAACGAATCAAATCACTTTGAGGGGGCGGTAGTCCGCACTTCCTTAAATGAAGATATCGCGTTTACCCATAATGGAAACCATAAAGGTATTCCATAAATGAAAAATACATAAGCATAAGTAAAATATAAACAAATTATATATCATATATAAAAATAGTGTCATCTTAATGGCCACCTTTGAATATGTTAGAAGAATGTTGAACAATCATCGTTTCGGGAGGCAGAAATTCGCCATCCATGGAAACAGTATGTTCTTTAACCATTAGATGCAGGTGTGTGTAATTGTAGCTTGAATACTTCTTATAAAAACATAATATTATATTTAAGATACTGGATTTGTTACAAAAAAAATTAATAAAAAGAGTTTAGGGGGTTGGAGAAGCAAAATAAAACATAAGAACACAAGTGAAGACCTTACCTTTAAATCGGGTAACTTCCTTTGATTTGGGCTCAAAGGCATCCTTGGAAAGGATTCTGCCCAAAGTGAGGCTTCAAGGAGTTATAGAGGGATGTGAATAGATGAAATGGGAAGAGGTTGGCCGAGCCAAAGGCTTGAGAGGTGTGGGTAAGGAGGTAGAGGTGGGGGCCTTTTATAAGAGGAGAGGAGGGGCACTCTTGGAAAGTAAGAAAATGTTACTTTATTTGAAAATGCGTTTCAGATTTAAAAGGTCCCAAATTGATATAATTCGTGGATAAGGTTATAAGAGTTCGAAATCCACCCATAAAATAGGTTTTGGACATGTTTTGGTCTTAGATATTACATTATCTTTCCATTTTATTTAAATCGTTAAATAATGAGGTCATCGCTGCATCATCATGATGTCATAAATAATTTAATTTATTTAATTTCTAAAAATTATAAAAAAACTACTATGATGTAGGAAATATTTTTTATCTTTCCAATTACTATTTATAGTCAGAAATATGACTTGTATAACCCCATGTAAAAATTGTTTTAGTAAAACATCTCATGTTTGTGTCATTTTTACTTTATCATTAAATAAAAAGGTATTTATGTCATTTTCCAACCAAAGTGGCTCCATGGGGTCCCAAAGTTGACCCATGGATTGTCTTGGTCGGCCATGACACATCAAATGAGGGTAGGACATGTGTCTAGGTCATTTTATTTTATTAAAACATTATTCTTACCTTAAACTATACTAATTACCTCTAATCACGATTAAAAACTTAATAAGTTACTATTCACCAAAAAATTATTTTAATCTCATTGAACCACATTTTACTTCTTAATGAAAACCTTGTATGTTGGTTTTTTGAAATTCAGAACACAAAGGTGGCAAAATTTCATTTAAACGGAAAATCAGTTTTTATAAGTACCACTTAGTGGTTTCACTATTCATCAAAAAATTGAAGTTTTTCAGAAAATTACCAAAAATTCACCCTAAGCTATATTTGATATTCCGAATTCAAAAATGATGTCAATTTTAAAAAATTCAAAACATATAAGTTGCATTAATTAATTTAATAATTAATTCTCGCTATCAAAACAAATAGCATGTTTTAATGAAACAAAAAGTATCAAAAGATTGACACTAGTTTAAGTCCGATTTCAAAGTGAAATTAATTCCAATGACCACTATTGGATTAAATGGTAAAAATATATTCTAGTTTCACTTTAAAACCAATTCAAAAGATAATCTAATCATATAAATAAATTAGATTAAAAAGTGGTTTTGAATTAAAATACAACATTTTTCACTATTCATTAAAAATTGAACTTTTTCAGAAAAATACCAAAAATTTACACAAAGTAAATTTTGATGTCCCGATTCTAAAGAAGAATTTTATTTTGTCAAATATAACACATAAAATTGTCAAAAAGTGGATATGAAAGAGGTTCACCATCAAAAGGCGGTTAATCGACCTTTTAAAGAATATTAGAATGTTTATGCTTAAAATTGGATTCATTCGCATTTTTAATCCTCTAACATTTATTGTAAAAAGTAAAAATATTTGACAAACATATATAATCATTTTGTAGTTAGTTCTGTTCATTCCCTCCATTACAACGGCTAGGCGTTAACTACTATTTAAAATAATAATATTTTATTATTAGAGTGCAACGTAAGATTCCTAAGTAACTCGTTGTTGCGTATTGGGTATGCCATCGAGCATAGAATCCCCTTTAAAGTAATATTAATATTTTATTCACAACTATGGATAGATATAAAGATGTCATATTCTTTATTTACCTGGTTTGTTACAGTTGTGGCTGATTTTTCTACCTATATTCTATTGTGTGCACCACTATTAAGCCAGAAACAAAACATAGAAGTTTGGAAAAGTGCCAATGAATTTACATATTAATACATAAGATTAATTTCTAAATATGTAACATGTCATTGATGATATGAAAGATTAATTTCTTGACACATAAGATCTTTTCAAGGATACATAAGAGTAACTCAGAGTGTCAAAGTGATACTTAAGAGTAACCTAAAGCATATGTAAGAATAAGTTGTTGATTCATTATATTAACTCCTAGATTCGTATCCATATGGAAGATTATCTTGAGGATACAAAATATTAAATCTAATGATTCTAAATAGAATCTAGAGATTTCAACAAATACCTAAGTTATTTTGAAGGTCTTGTAAGATTAACAAGATTTCTCATAGAATATATAATATCAAATGTGACTATGTTGTGCTTTTATTTGGTGAATAAATATCACAATACTGTGTAATTAATCCATGATTCTATTCAATATTGGTGATGATATTTTATGAATATTCCACCATGAGATGAATCTTTACACCACATTTATTCATATATGTGATAATGCGAACATGGAAGTTTGTTGTTGGATTTTTTGAAAGTTTGAATAAAAATGAAGTTGAAATTTTTGGGAGAATTTAATAAAGAGATTTGAAATGATATTTTCATGATATTTATGGATACTAAAATAATAGTATTTGGAATTCATTTATGAATATCTAAGACTTGAGGATTTCGAGATTGTTGTTTGACATGTTTCAAAAGGAGAATATCACATTGTCATAATTCATAGAGTTTCCATATTAAAAATCATGAAAATATTCATGTGATCATACTGTAAATAAATATAATTAAATTAGATAAGAATAATTGAGACAGATAGAAGAGAATTATTTAGAGGGAAAGGACAACGATCTATTTCTACTGCTATATGTTTTGGACTTCGTAATTATTGAAGAAGAGGAAGCCCGAATTCATGATAAATATTTTGAAGGCTTGAAGAGAAGATAATTCATTGGTGTTAAAGCATCCAAGGATTAATAATATATTTTCATTCTGGTTACCATCTTGTAAACTAGATGGATTCATCATAAAGAACTATTCGAAGATAACTGTTGTTGGGAAACAACTTCTTTGGTTAAGGATGATATATTTCCATTTGTAATCACTTTATGATATTAGTGATACATCTATGTCTCAGACTTGACCAAAACATTGAAAGTATGTTATCACCCATATTGAAGGATAACCTTATAAAAATCATGAGTTATTTTCTATTCCTATTTATTTATGTCCAATACATGTGAGGGTGGGATTTAACGAATGAGTGGATCATGATTCTAACAAAACAAAGTGTTTGATTTTTAATAAAATAAATTTCAAAAAATAACCTTTATTACCAAATCATAAGAGATAATTATATTCCTTGAAGTGGGGTATACATTTTATAATAATAACACTGAAAGGTTATGTGACAACCACATGAGATTCTTCCTTTCCAACAACTTCAACAGAACATAACCAACATTTTCCCTCTACTTCTAGATACCTTCAATATTTTTTGGACAGTTGGAATTGGCTATTGGGAAGGGATGGTTTAGCGGGTTAGAAAGAAGTGAGTTAATGGTAGAGCTTAATAAAGGTAGTGGGGATATGATTTAATTAATGGAGAAGGGTATTCTAGGTATGGTTAGGTTTTTAAGTGTTGTGATGGTCTGAAAAATTAAATTGGGGCACTTGGTGCTTTGGGTTTGTAGGTGTGTTGGAGGTGGGTTAAAAAGGGGAAAGCTTGGTTGAATTTTAATGCACAGTGTGTTGTAGGGAGGTATTGGAATGGTGTGGAAGGTATGTTGGGAATAATTGAGTTTTATAGATATGTGGGTCTAGTCTTGGAAAAGGGAATACTTGTGGGAGCATTTGGTTTTTAGGAGGTAGTTAGGAGTTAAGATGGTTGAGGGAAGTTTAATGGAAATAGGTTGGATGTGTTGAGACAAGGTTTATTTAAATGTAAGGCATGGTTAGGTATTTATTGAGTGGTTTTGGGTGAGGGAATTGGATGTTTAAGACCGATAGGAATTGCATTGGATTAGAAGTTCTATCAAGCATGTGGTGGGAAGCCATGGGAGTTTATCTAGGCAGCAACCTATAACAGCCTGGACACCCAATTATAGTAGAAAATTCACAACATAGATAGAAATTCATAAAATTGTATGAACCCACTGGAAGCAACCACCTTTCATTAGGCTTTAGACTAACACTGGTGCAAACCATTCGCATGAACAAACTACAATAGTGAAGTCTTGGGAAAACCCCTCTTACAAAACTAATGAAGTAGTGAATGTCCTCAATTTGTAGTTGCAATTGTGCCATAAAAAACTAACAGTATCAGCCTATGGAGTTTTCAACTAGAAAATTTTATCAGAGATTATCACTAATTAATCATGGATTCAAAATATAAAATTTTGATAAGTTAAAAAATAAAAATTGTACACATGATAAAAGTGTGCACTGATTATTTTGGTGTTAGATTCACATCTACTATTCTTCAATGGTGTGTTTTAGTCTCCTATTTTGAGTTCATAACATTTATTTTTATCAAATACTTTTTTATAAACTGATTATAGATAGAAAAATGAAGGATAACTAGTCCTCTTTTGAAATATTCGTCAAAGATTATGTCACTAACAACCGATGGATGGAGCATCAGTTTATATAGACTTTACCAGATGTGAATAAAGACCTTTCATTGGCCAAGTGAATGAAATTTTGATCATGTATCATTTAATAAAATTCCACCATTCAATATCCATAAATGTTCAAAATATAAAGCGTCAATGTATTATTCTATACCAATATGGAATTTGAAGCATTATAAGAAGTGGAAGCATCAATGCATGTATGTAAATTGAATTTTTTAATTGATATATTAAATAAATAATATAAAAATAATTAATTAAATAAAATTCAAATTTTATATCAAATATTCCCCGAATTGGATTGCATTAGTTAATTAAAACAAACAAATGTATCTATTAAAACAATGCACATTACAATATAAATTATGACATATTAAAACTGTAGAAATAGTATCTGATAATGACATTATTTATACAAGTGTTAATAATCATAAAAATAAAATGGATTAAGAATTACATAATTAAATTAAACTAGACAAGTAACACCAATAATGGGCCAAGAATCACAAAATGAATAAAGAGATATAATATTCAAAATGACACCATTATATAAATATCTCTTTAGTAAAAAATGCATTTATATAAAGTTTTAAACTCCCACTAACCCAATGGAAACAAAAAATGTTTTATTTATTTAGATATTTTATATTATTTTATATTATTTTGAGTCTTCATTATATTTTAAGAGTTTAAGGCTAGAATTTTCAATGTTTTAAGAGTTTTAAAGGGTCAGATGATTATCCCACAACATTGGTAAACCCTGTAGCGACTGTGCGTTAGGGTCTTTCTCGAGATAGTGTTATTTGGCGTGGTTGATGCACAACTAGTTAGGTAGTGAAAGATCATAGGAGTAATTATGTGATGTTTTTTTGGGGTATCTAGTGTGGGAAATATGTATTGTGAGCCTACTTTTTCTTAATTGACTATTACATTATTTTAAATATAAATAACATAATAGTTTTACAAAACCATAATCCCAAGGTTAAGTATTGTGGGTAAATTAGGACCATACATCACTTATGCATAATAAAACATAAAAATTTATTTAAATTTTTCTTAATTATCCTTTTAAATCTCACAATCTCTTTAGTACATGTAGTCACCTCAGGATATACATCAAAGAAAGGGGTGAGCTAAAATCCCAGTAACAGGATAGATAGAACATGGATCAATATAACATGGGTGAGAATAATAATCATCATCATAAAATAATCATAGGATCATCATCATACTCTTGAGATGAAGCATTATATAAATTCATGGAATGTGGAAATTCATAAAAACGAAACATCATGTCTTAGTTGTCAAATACCACACATAGTTGTGAACAAAGTAAGCATCATGTTCATGTATAACATATGTACATAATCATGAAATCAAAATTGTAAAAAAATATAGTATAATGTTCAAACACATTTCACATTATCCCATGAGATACATCACATTATCAAATGTATTGGATCACTATATAATTCTATGTTCATTTGTCACATCATAACAATTACATAATCATGCTTTCCAAATAGAATGTATAACAATCTTATTAATAAATTAACCCATGGAAAGGAATCAAGTTTCATGATAATTTTATAAATCATACATTCATGAATAAACTTTGGATTTACCAAAATAAAAAGTGGATAACATACTTGATATAATAATCATCAATCTCAAGTGAAGAAGAAACAATATCAAGAGAATTAAAAGGTGTGTTCTTATAAAGAAGAGTTCTTTTGGAAAATATTTGTGTTTGCCATAAACTCAAGTAAAAAACATTTTTATCCTAGAAAGAAAAATTATGAATAATAAAATTATATTTTATGAATATTAAAAGAACCTCCACATTGAAATATTTCATGGAAGAGGAATAACCCAAAGAAAGGAAATTGGGTTTGAGAATCCCCTTACCTTATCTCCCAATGATTTCTTCATTTTAATATCTTGGATAATTAAATTAGGTTAATTAATTAAAAAATAAATAACCTATTATACATTTATTTGATTTATTATAATTTTATTAAGTTTAATTATGACTATTATGATGTGTTATAGAGTTCAATTCCATCATTCAAGGGTGTTTATTTTCATGGTTTTCATGATCAGTTCACTTGTATATATGTGTGGAAGATCATGTAAAAGGAGAATTATTATCCAGAATTTAAATTATATGTTATTAAGGAACTTATATAATTTTAAATTTTATTATATATAATTTTTTTCCAGATATTAGGATGATTCATTAGATAAAATGTTAATGATAATTGTTTAGATTAATTTGGTGGTTTTTCGATCATTACAAAATAATTTTGTTTTATTATTTAATATTATGTATATATATAGTTATGGAAAATAATAAAGGTTATAAAATAAAATTTACAATTTTTTCAACCATTATAATGGTTTTATGACCATCCTTGGATGCGGTAAATAAAAATGAAAACTTATTGTCCTCAAAGGTGATAAATCAACACCTCATAGATGATGTTTTCATTTTTAGAATAAAATAAAGAGGATAAGAGTTTTGATGATAGATTATTACATTAAGTTAATAAAATTATAGTATATATATGATACCCAATTTTTAATTACACTTAGATATTGGGGAGGTGATGATAGAATAAGAAATGAAAAAAATTAAAAGGAAACTAAAGATGATTTTACCTCTTGAATTCTTCTCTTTGAGAACCTCGTTAGGGAAATTAGGTTTGGTAATTTGTTGAGACAAAAGGATACTGTACATGAGGGAGAGGCTTGGGAATATTATTGGGCATAATTTGGGAAAGCTTAAAATATTGGAAGGTGTGAGGAGAAGTGGTGGTGATGGGTGTTATTTTAGGGGGAGGAGATGTGTATTTTTGATTATTATATTCATTATTTTATTATTTGGGCTAAATACTTTCAATAGTGTTGAAAATTGTCACTAAATATATTAAATAATGAAGGATAGTTTTATATTATGGTTATTACATCATAAATGACTCAATAAATAGTATATTAAACTTATAATGTTAAATACTGTAAATTACCACATTTCACTATTCACTAAAAATTAAACTATTTTAGAAAAATTCCAAAAATATCACCCTATACATTTTTCGATGTGTAGATTTTAAAATTGGACTCCATTTTATGAAACTAATTTTCTAAATATGAATTTTTTAAATGAAATAATCATTTATTCGAAAAATACTGATTTTAAAATTATAACTACTTTTATGACACTTAAAAATTAATTAAGATCTCATAAAATTATCTTATAATCATATGAAAATAAAATATTAATTTATGAATATATTTTATTAAAATATATTCTTTCTTTTAAATCATTATATTGATTATAAAATTTTAAATAAAAATTTATGTTTTACAAAAATACTAAAACTTAATTTATCTTTTTTAAAACATTTATTTACTTATATTATGATATAATTATAACATATTTCAATTTATAGGATGAATTATTTTTATTTATATTTTCATAGGTGAGGTTAATATTTTATTTGCAATATTACCATTCCAAATGGTCATGTTACTATCCCAGGGGTCAAGTTACTATTCCATCGGTATAGGTTCTTTAATTTATTTAAATATCACTTATTTCATTCTTAATTTATGGGAATAAAGTTTTTATTGGGATATATATGCCATGTAAGTGTTTTATACTATATAACATAATTATAATAATGTAAATTCTATTGATAAAAGTTTGGGTTGTTATATTCTTTCCCCCTTTTTAGATTTCACCCTTGAAATTTCATTTTACATAAACAGGTGAGGGCATTTATCCATTATTTATTACTATGGTTCCCAAGTAACTTCTTAAAACTTATGGTTCCTCCACAACACTTTGACAAGATGGGTTGTTTTATTGATTGGATCCTTATCTCTGTGTTCCAAAATCTTTATCGTCTGCTCCTCATAAGAGAGATCATCTTCCAGTTGTACCACCTATGAGTTTAGTACATGCGAGGGATCTGGTATGTTCTTCCATGGGAGAGATATTTGGGACACATAATGAATTTATTACATACTTGGTGTAAGTGGAAGCCGATAGTCCACTACTCCTATTTTATTAAGGATCTTAATGGGGCCAATGTACCTTAGGCTTGGCTTCCCATTCTTTCCAAAATGCATGACTCTCTTCCATGGTGATATTTGAAGACATACTTTGTCTCTAAAATCATACTCCAAGTCCCTTAAATGGTTGTCAATATAGATATTTTTACAACACTGATCAGATTTGATATATTTTTGGATTAATTAAACCTTCTCTGTCATATATTTCACAAGATTAGGTCCAAGTAGTTTTCATTCTCCAACTTCATCCTAATAGGTTGGAGTTCTACATTGATTTCCATAAAGAGCATTATATAGATTCATATGAATACTCAAGTGGAAACTATTATTGCATGAGAACTCAACCAGTGGGAGATGATGATCCCATCCAATATAGAATTCTATTGACCAGGATCTTAGAATTTCTTTGTGCATCTGAATATTCCATTCATATTGGAAATTATTTTGGGGGTGAGATCCCATTCTGAAATTCAATTCAGTAATCAAAGAATGATGAATACTTCTCCATAATTTAGTTAAAAACCATGAATCATGATCAAATACAATCAAGAGTTATACCCCATTCATCCTCACCACTTCCTTAACATATATCTTAGAAAGTTTTTCAAGGAAGAGATCTTCCTGAATAGTGATAAAGTAGGAAGTCTTGGTGAGTCAGCTTACCACAACCCATATCACATTGTTTCATTTGGTTATCTTTGGGAGACTAGTGACGATTTCCATGATTCCATTATCCCATTTACACATGTTTATAGGCAATGGGTTTATCGTCCCTTTGGACTTCCATTTCTCTGATTTAACTTGATGAAATATCAAACACCTTAAGATATACTCCACAATCTATTTCTTTATGTTATCCCAAAAGAAGTGTTATCGAAGATCATAGTACATCTTGGTACTCCCAGGATGGATATAGAAAGTTGAGCTATGTTAATTATATAATAGATCCTTATTTATCTCAGGTTATGAAGGCATATAATGATTTATTCCAAACTGAATCACACCATAATAATCAATGTGAAACTCTTGTAGCTTACCTTCCTTTAAAACTTTCACCTTCTTTTGAAGCTCCAGATCATCCCTTTGTGCCTCCTTAATCTTCTCTTAGATCGGTGGTTGGAAAATTTTTGGGAAAGGTAGGAGGTATTTCCTAACATTATAATTTACAAATCCATTTTTTTATATCAATGAAGATAGGGTCTATCTCAATCTGCATTATAGATAGAGTAGTAGGTTCTTTTATGCTAAGAGCATAAACTATCATGTTTGACTTCCTAGGATGATAGTGAATAGAGAAATCATAGTCCTTGATTATCTCTAACCATATCATTTGATACATGTTGAGTTCATTTTATGTTAATATATACTTTATTTTATTTTTATTGGAATATATGTCACACTTTTCACCTTAGAGGTAGTGCCACAATATTTTCAAGGGAAAAATAATAGCTGCTAGCTCCAGATCATTCATCAGGTAGTTCTTCTCATAGATCTTCAACTTTAATGAGGTGTAGGCTATCAATTTATCATTCTACAAGAGTTCACAAACCAATATTTTTTTGAAGAATAACTTTATATCACAAAAATTTATAAAATTGTTTGCAATGTGAGTATTGGTCCAGTGTCTAGACTCTTCTTTATCACATTGAATCTTTCCTCACATTCTTCTATCCATACATACTTTACCCCTTTCCTTATTCAATTAGTTAGTGGGCTAGTCAATCATGTGAAATTTATTACAAAATATCAGTAGTACTCTGATAATCCAAGAAAAATATGTATTTACATGACACTCGTGGGTTTGTACCATTCCTCAATTTCTTTTTTTAAGGGTCCACATAAATTCCCTCACTTGTGATCATGTGTCCCAAGAATGTGACTTGTTGCATCTAGATGTCACATTTGTTTAACCTGGCATACAATTTCTCCTTCCTTAATATCACTAGCACAATCCTTAGATCTTATTCATGATCCTAATTTCTCTTAGAGTATATAATTATATCATTGATAAAAACTACCACAAATTTGTCAAGATAATATCTAAATAATCTATTCAGAAAATCTAAAAAGATCACATGGGAGTTAGTAAGTCTGAAGGGAATTACTAGAAACTCATAGTACCCATACCTTATATAGAAATAAATCTTATGAATATCTTACTTATTAACATTTAGTTGATAATATATAGAATGAAGATCCACCTTTTTGAAGTATTGATATCTAGTTGATCAAAGAATTCATCAATCCTGAGAAGAAGATACTTTTTATTTATGGTGATCTTGGTTGAGTTCCTGATAATTGATACACATCTGCATTGATCCATCATTTTTCTTTACATAGAGCACTGAAGCACCCCAAGTGATGAACAAGGGTGTATAGACCCTTTTTCCAAATGCTCTTATAACTGTTTCTTTAACTCCTCCAATTCAATCGAGGACATCTTTCAGGGGAATTTTGATATAGGATTAGCTCCGGGTATGAGTTCTATTGAGAACTCCACCTCATGATCTATGGGAAGTCCGAGTAACTCAATGAGAAATAAATCACTATATTCCCTTACAAAGGGAATTTTGTCCAGGTTGATACCATCCTTTGACTCAACTATTTGAGTGAGGTATGCTTCTTCACTAGGAATCAACACCCACAACATTGGGGGGTTTTCCAAAGTAGATTCATTGTATTCCTTATATTTGTATAGGAACATGGTATGGTTCATAATTTGATAAGATATTTCCTTTTCCCAACAGTTGATGTGTTCTATATATAATGAGAGGCAATTCATGCCCAGTATAGTGTTGAGTTCAACCAAGGGAAGTACCACGAGATTCATTGGAAGAATCTTCCCACATATGCTAATAGGATTAGATTCCAACACTTGGGTTGTAATTATCTCACCATAAGATGTTTTTATGGATATATCTAATTCAATATTTCATGGATTCAATTAAATAGTTATAATAGACTTCTAGAATATAAAGGAAAGTGTAGAACCATAGTAAAATAACAATTTTTCTATTATTGAGTGAATAAGAAGTGTACCTTATATGACTTCATTTTCTTTTCCAATTTAGTAGTAGTGATTTCATAATATTTCCATCACTACTTTTTATTTTGCGTATCCTGACACTAATTGACCTTGAGGAGTCAAGGTTTAGTACACTAGATTGTATAGTTCCCTTGAACCCCATAGGTGATGCATTGAACCATGGGTGGTGGTCTCTTTTCCTCCATTATATTGGCCAGCTTCTTTATGTCTCTATAGAATTCATGATATTGGTATCCATATCTCCCACAATTATAGAATTTAATCATCCCTTTGAGGAAATTCCCATGATGCTTATTCCTATATTTTTGACATGTGAGTGGTTGATATTTACTTACACTTTTTTCCTTAGATCCTCTAGTTTGAAACTCCATCCTTCATTTCTTATCTCAATATCCATGGGACCATTCTCCAAACTTCATATCAACTTTTAGAGAACATCGAACAACTTAATCATAACTCCCAATGTATCAAATTTCTCGAGCCTTTAAAATGTGTGGTATTAAACCAATAAACAATCTATCTATTTTTATATAATTTTTGATAATAAAACCTGAACTGTACCTTGAAATCCCTCTGAAGTTGTTTTCATATTCCATGAAAGATTCACCTTCTTTTTCTTTATCTCTATGAATTATCTCTCTATATTTGTACAACATTTTCTAGGGAAATAATTTTTATGAAATACTACCTTATTGTATTACCACTCCATCTATTTTATTTGATCCTTTAGCTTGATGTTCTTAATCAAATCCCACCATTGATTGGACTCTCCATCTAAATGATATATGTCCATAGGCACCTTCTCCTTCTCAGAATAGTGGAACCCATAAAAGATATTATACATTGAGTTGAACTAATATCATGTGACTAGTGGATCAATAGATCCACTAAATTCCAACGGTCTTTTCCATATAAAATAATTGATAGAAAGTTTCTCCCACTTAGGGAAATTCGAAGTTCCACATTAATCATGTTATTTTTCATAGCCTAAAACAGCTGGGTAAACATCACTATGAAATTTTGAACTCAACTTCCCAAGGCATTGGGGATGTATTTTGGGAAATCCTAGCATTCTACCTCACATGGGTTGTTGTCATAGTTTCTTCTAGTTCCAACCGTTTTCTAAAATAGAAAATGTTTAAACAAACCATAATTTAATAACTCATGAATAAATAATTTATTCCTTTATGCAATTAACTCTAATGACATATCTCATGAGATCCTAATGTTTAACATTTTTTTTGAAAAGAAATATTATTGGGTTCTTATATATACTTAGTCATACACATAGTGTTATCAATAATATTCTCTAATCCCAATTCCTAAATTAACTAATACATGCTCTGATACCAACTATTGTGACCCTACTTTTTCTTAACTGACCATTACATCATTTTAAAGATAAAAAAAATAATAGTGTTAAAAAAACAGGATCCAAAAGTTTAGCATATTGGGAAAATTAGGACCATACATCACTTATGCATAAATTTTTTTTTATTTAAAATATTCTTCTTTATCCTTTTAAATCCTACAATCTCTTTAGTAATTTAGTCATATGAGGGTATACATCAAAAAAAGGGGTGAGATAAAATCCTAGTAAGAGGATAGATAGAACATGAATCAATATAATATGGGTGAGCATGATCATCATCATAATAACATAATCATGGGATCATAATCATAATAACAAAAGGAACAATTAGATAATGTAATGGAATATGGAAATGCATAAAAATGAAACATCATGTTTTAGTGGTCAAATACCACTCATTGTTGTGAACAAAGATAACATCATGTTAACGCATAACATATGTGAATATTCATAACATAATTATTGTGAAACAATATAGCATCATGTTCACACATATTTCACATTATGTTATGAGATACACCACATTACCTAATGCATTGGAGCGCTATATAATTCTAGGCACACTTATTATATCATAACATTTATATAATCATGCATTCCACATAGAATGTATAAAAATATTTTTCATAAAATAACCCATAGAAAGGAAATGGGTTTAATGAGAATTTCATAAATCATACATTAATGAATAAACTTTGGAGTTCCCAAATGAAAAATGGAATAACATACTTAATATAAGAAGCATAAATCTTGAGTGAATAAGAAGCAATATCAAGAGAAGTAAAAGGTGTGTTTTTAGAAAGAAGAATTATTTTTTAAAATCTTTGTGTTTTTTATAAACTCAGTTAGAAAACATCTATATTATATAAAATAATAGTTTTTAATAATGAAATTATATTTGAGAAATATTAAAATAACCACCACAAGATATTTGTAATGAAAGAGGAATAACCCAAAGAAAGGAAATTGGGTTCGAAAATCCCCTTACCATATGTACGAATGCTTTATTCACTTTAATAGCCTAGATAATATAATTAAATTAATTAATTACTAAATTAAAAACCTCTTATACATGTATTTAATTTATTATAATTTTATTAAGTTCATTTATGGACATAATGATGTGTTATAGTGTTCAATTCCATCATTCATGAGTGTTTTTTTTCTTGGTTTTCATGATTGGTTCAATTGTATATATGTATGGAAGATCAAGTAAAATGATAATGAATATCTAGAATAAAAATTAAATGTTATTAATGAACTTATATAAGTTTAAATAGTATTTTATATTTTTTTCTAGATGTGAGGATGATTCATTATATAAAATATTAATGATAATCATTAGATTAATTTGGTGGTTTTTCAATCATCATGAACTAGTTTGGTTTTATTATTTAATATTATGTATATACGTTATTTGTAGAAAATAAACAGGTTATAAAATAAATTTTAAAATTTGTTTCAACCATTATAATGGTTTTATGACCATCCTTAAAGGTGGTAAAGAAATATGAAAACTTTTCATTCTCGAAGGAGATAAATCAACACCTCATGGATGATGTTTTCATTTTTAGAAAAAAAGGGAGAGGATAAGAGGTTTGATGACAGATTGTTACATTAACATAATAAAATTATATTATACATAAGATAATGTGATTATTATTCCTCTTGGATAAGGGGATTTGATGAGAGAATAAAAAAATAAAAATAAATTAAAAGAAAATGAAAGAGGTTTTCTCTTCTTGAATTATTCTCCTTGAGAACCTCATTAAGGAGGTTGGGTCTGGTTAATTGTTGAGACAAAAAAAATCATGGACATATGGGATAGGCTTGGGAATAGGATTTGGAAGAATTTGGACAGGCTGAAAGGCTGGGAAGGTGTGAGTATAAGTGATGGTGATTGGTGATATTTATAGGGGGAGGATAAGAGTATTTATTATTATTATATTCATCATTTTATTATTTTGGATCAAGACTATCAATAGTGTTAAAATTCATCACTAAATATATTAAATAATGAAAGTCAGTTCTAGATTATCATGCATATATCATAAATGAATCAATAAATAATGTATTTAACTTATAAGGTTATATACCACAAATTACCATATTTCACTATTAATTAAAAATTCAACTATTTTAGAAAAATCCCAAAAATTTACCCTAACCATTTTTATATATTGAGATTTTAAAAATGGAATCCAATTAATGAAAACAATTTTTAAATTTTATAATTTTTTTAATTAAAATCATCATTTATTTGAAAAATATCGATTTTAAAATTATAACTAATTTTATGACACTTTGAAAAATTAAATAATGTCTCATAAATTATATTATAATCAAAATATAATAAAATATTAATTTATGAATATCTTTTATTAAAATAAAACTTCTTTTAAATCATTATATTAATTATAAAATTGTAAAAAAATATTTACTTTTTACAAAAATACCAACATTTAATTTATCGTTTTTAAAGCATTTATTTACTTATACTATGATAAAATTATATCATATTTTTTATTTACAAGATGAATAAATTTTATTTATAATTTCATAGTTGAGTTTACAATCCTATTGTTCATATTACTATTCCTAATGGCCATGTTACTATTCCAAGAGTCAAGTCACTATTCCATCGGTATAAGTTCCTTAATTTCTTTCCATATCAGTTATTTGATTCTTCATTTATGAGAATAAATATTTTTATTGGGATCTATATTATTTGTATTTTTTTTATACCATATAACATAATTATAATAAGGGGAATTCCATTGATAAAATTTTGGTTTGATACATCATGAGTACTGCACGATTTAATAAGCTGTGTGTGCTGTTAATATTTTTTTTAAATTTATGAAATTTTATTTTTATTTTTAAACCCATTGTCACTTATCCTATACCCTACCTATCAGGTGAACCCCCATAGCCAATCCCCTTGTGAACACTCTTTCCTCCTCCCGACCTACTTCATTTTTGGTGATTCCCCTTGTGATCTTCATGTTTTGAGACCGAATCTATCACGACCCTCCCTCTAAAGGAACCTCTTCTAGGTCGATAATATAGAAGGTGAGATAATTACACCCAAAGATCACCTCCAATAGTCCATGAGTTTATGACTAGAACTGAGAGTATATAATCACACATATGAGTGACATTACCATCATAAAGATTTGAGAAGTAGGATATAAGTTGAGAACGACCTCTATAAAACTCATACTCATAGTAAATAAATATGAAATCCCAATAAATGATATGATATTATACATTATTGGATACAAATGAAATAAAAATGAAAAATAAATAAATCCTCATCATTGACCATGGGTATCTAACAACTACTGAACAACTCTTCAAACTAGTAATGTCCAGCTCAATCAATGACCAACTCCTGCTAACCCGAAAATAGTTTATATATATAGAGGATGAGAATAACATATATACTCAGTAGGAACCTCCTAATAACCTCTCTTAAAAAGATTCGAATAAAGCATACTGAAGATCAATGAGTAAATAAATGAAACTAACTCGTCATCTAAAAAAGTATACCATTCATTTCACATCCTAACCATGGATCACCCACAAAATAACATACAAAATTATAGTCACAATATTAATAGAATATATATTTATAGAAATGGGTACCCAACAACCACTTCCCAACTAGTTTGGCACTCTCACCCTGCAACGATGCACGTCTAGAGCCATTATCACATCCATAAATAATCCTACCTAAAAATACTCGATCAACCATATCATACCATGAACCTCATGCAATACATCATCACATACACATAATCCATATAGTAACCAAATTTATTTTTAGAAGTGACCACAACCTATGTAATCTGTACTTTACCACAAGCCGTCACATCTTGTACATTACACACCTATAACAATCCTTATTATACTTCATCTAGGATACATGAATTCACACTAAACTCAATTCACCACATCCAGTTGTAATAATGTATGATAAATCACCCCATTTATACTCGTACGTAATATTGCAGTCGAAGAGAGAGCGAGGGAGAGGGGGTAATCAGCTATCCATATCCTCACCAACGTAGATGCTGGAGAAAACACCCCTAGAACCTCAGGTTGTTGGATTCTATTTCAAAATGGGTGGGGTGCATATAAAATAACCAAACATACATAATAAGTATTACTCACAACAACACTAATGGAAACTATCTAGTATTAGTCTCAACTATATCTTTTATCTCATAGGATACCTAACTGCCACCGCTAAGGACTAGATGTCAAATAAGAAAACCAGAATCATGTTCCATATTAATTAATATTATTCTATTTTTTTTTCCATGAATAACATTTTAAATTTATTAATCCAAGTGTTGACATCACTATTAATTCTTTAATTTCATTATCAAGTATATCATTATCATAAATAAGTTTTAAGAACTAACCCTTTTATTTCATCAATTCATTATAATTACCTAAAATTATATGGTACCATAAGACTTAGCCTAATACACCACTTAAAATATGAACTTGTAGTGTATGACATAAAACCACATTATGTAGTAGGAAATTGATCGTATTGAGAGCAAGCGGCCATTGGCCTTCAAGTGAGAATCAATTTACAAGTAAGCATTGATGAGAAATCCCCACTCTGAACACATATCAATCACCCTAATGTAATCCCCAACACAACTACACATCATATCACATACAGAATCCCATTGCACCACCACCATCATCACCATCACACCATTCTACCATGATAATCACAAATAGAACCCCGTGCCTCCATCATAATCATAACCGACACCTCATTCCATCAAAATCATCAACACCACCATAACATTGAGAACCCTCTCCCATTACCCATCATCACATTAATCATATTAGGTTTTCAATCATTCACATTAAGGCTCTAAATTTTAGATCATACATACATATCAAATGTATCTTTCCATATATAATTTAAAATTCAACTTCAAACATAACATCTAGGCATTAAATCCTTCCACGACCAATAATGGGCTCACTCATCCCTAAAAAATTCATCTTAAAAAAATATTTTGAATTCCATCTTGAATTAATTGGTTTAATAGGAATAGGTTTTCCATCTTAAGGATATTATATCAGTAGCTAGAATTAGTTATAATCAACATAATACACTTCAAGCATTAATTCTGTGTATAAAAAATTTTAATATGCGAAATAAGTATTCTTCTTGTGCCTATTTAATTTAATTAATAACATCATCCAACATTATGTTGTTTTATACATTGAAATTATTTAACCATGCTAAAAAAATAACACAAAATAGATAACAAAATATATAGTAAATTTCCAGAGAAAACATAAAACACATTTGATCACAGAGTTCCAAATAATAATTTAACTCCTGTAATAAAACATTAATAATTATTAACATCTAATAATCCCCATTTAAATTCTCTAATATTTTGAAGTATAAAAATAAATTCTCATCACAATTTATTAAGTAGTTGATATAAAAAAATAATTATACAACAACATGGAATTATACATTTCTCTCTCTTAGATAATTTATAGAATAATCATAATTATTCTGCAACATGCCATTTTTTATTTTCTATTTCTTATAATAGTCTTAAAAATTATCAAATACTATTATCTGTTGCTAGTGAAAAATAATTAAATTAAATTATTGAAATTATTATAAAAAATATTATATATATAAATATAAATTTCAACATGTGATTTATAGATTCTAGGATAATCATAATTATCCATAACATGAAATATTATTTCTAACTCTATTCTAGAAAACAAAACATAAAACTATAACAAAAATATTTCACTGCATGTGTTAACATTATCCAAAGTAAAACATTGATTTACATGTTTAAAAAATAATAAAAAATAATCATCTAACATGTGATAAATCATTATCTATTTCAAATTCAATATTAAAAAATACTAGTAATCTGCATGAAATAAATCTTCTAAGAATATTATCACCATAGCATGAACTAAATTTTATTTCAATGATTGAAATATTAATAATAACACATTAATAATTCTCTTTTGTATGAAATTTATAGTTTATAATTTTACAAAATTAATCTAATATATATTAAATTTAGAATTTTATAATATTAATAATTTTCAAAATTTCATTAATTACATTATCTAAAATTTTCAATTTATTTTTTGTGAAATAATATGGATGTGATAATCGCCCCTCACTTTGAACATTTCATATTATCAAATAATAAAACAAAATATTCCACAATATCTAATTTAAAAAATTATTTATTAACAATATTAAATGACTCCTTCTGGTTTCCAACTTATTATTCTTTCTCTATAATTTTTTAGATTTATCAACAAGGATTATACACACGATATAATCAAATTATTATCTTATTAAGGTTAATGAATATATTTAAACAAATAAACTGAATCATTATTGAATAAAAATTACAAAAAAAAAACAAAAGTAAGTTATATATCCCCTACCCTATGTAGAAGACTTCATACACTACAACACCAAAATGAAGGAAAGAGATAAAAGAATATTTCTTCAACTTTGAAATCGCGGGTCTAACATATGAGGAAGAAACTAAGATTTAAGAATATAATGATTAAAAATACTTAATGTGACATATCTATAATCACTAAGACTCAGGAAAAGGAAAGCATATTTTAATAGAAGATAAATCTCTAATATTACGATGAAATAGATAAATTTTACAAATACTCCTTAAAACTCCTTGAAAATTCCATATATTTACCATTTAATTCATTATAAACTAAAATATTAATTTTTGATCTATTTAAAACTATTGAAAATATTAGATACAATTTTAAATAGTCAAGGGTAATTTAAATCCTTTATTTTCAGCATTTAAAACCGTTAAAATGATGAAAAAGAATCACAAATACAAAATAGGGTAAAAAATCATGATTTTATGTATTTAAAATGATACTTTTATGTATATTCCATGTGATGTGTATTTGTAATGAATTTTACCCTTACACGTCCTTTTGAAACTCGATAATACCCTAGCACGATGATGAATCCTTAAATGAGCTAAAAAACTCACATGCACCTTTATGTAATGGTGGATTTACCCTTAAAAATTCTTTATAGATATGGTATTACCATTACACAAACTATAATGAAACCAAACTACCCTTACACAACCATTTAAAATGTTGAAATACCCTTACGTGATAAGTAGATCACCCTAACAGGGGAATTAGGATATTCATATGACCCTTACACAAAACACAACGAATTTGACCTTTTTATAGTGAAGTATTACCTTTACACTACTATAGGAAATATGAGTTTACCCTTATGTGACTCTCAGGATCTTGATGTTAACTTTATACAACTAAAGAATCAGAGTATTAACCATACATAATATTAGGGAAAACTATATGGCCTTTACGAAGGGTAAGACTTACCTTTACACATGAAGAATAAACTTCCCTATACCCTTATGCACCATTTTAAAAACAAGCATCACCCTTACACAGAAGTAAGACTATGTGTAAGGGTAAAAATAACGTAAAAAAATATTTAATTTTCAGTTACATTAACATATAAATAACTAAGGAAAGACTTTATAATCCTTTCCTAAATCCCAAAAAACACTTCTAAAATAATCAAAATTACTTTGAACCATCAAAATTAATTTCCCAATAAACTTTTCAAACTTTAAAATACTACCATAATTTTAAATAAAACCATTGCATCAAGGAATAAAATCAATATCAAATATCAATATGACATCATATACTTTATACCCAAAAAACAAATGATTAAATAACATGGGTCATTGAGAATTAATCCATGAATATTGTTACCAATTAAGGTAACATATTCACAAAATTTCATATAAAATTTAATAGCATGGTAATAAAAAAAATTGTGATTTTTTTTAATTTAAAATCAATCCGGTTAGAAAACATTTTAAACTAAAAACTTTTTAATTTTTTTTCATAATAAGGTATTTATCAGAATTATCTTTATGGAAACAGTTCTAATAAATTTTTCAAAATGACTTTTACAAATAAATGTATGTTTCATGGAAGAAATGAAATCTTTTATTTATGAAAACATGTTACAAATTTTTTTTTCAATTTTTTTATTAATTAAAAAATAAGATGGAAAATAAATTAACCCATTTAATTCATCATATACCACAAAATTTAAATAATCCACCCACCACTGTAATTTAAAACTCAAACAAGTTTGATGAAAAAATGATTGATAATTGCATGAAATTTATAACATTCCAAGAATGTTTTCTATCGTACCATATCTAACATGATTTGTTTAATAACTTACATATATAGATAAGTTACATGCTTTCAAAAAATAATTTTTTTTCAACTAAAAAACTTTACCATTCTCCATACCAAGTTATTATCAATACAATAACTTCAAAATTAGAGAACTCAATTTAACATATGACATGTATAGTAAAAAAAATTAGGTTAGATCATGCCAGTTTATCAAGTTGTATTTTTTTCCAAGTTGGTTGAAAAATTTTATTTATTAGGAACACACTCATACAAAAACTAAAAATCATTTAATATCCAAAATACTATTTACTCTAGGTACATTCCATCACTTTCTAGATTTTTAAGTTAACACAAATAATATTGATTAACTAATATAATAATTTATATCAATATAAAAAGAGATACCATAAGAATACAATTAAAAGGATTTCATCCAACACACCCTGAAATAATCTAATTTGGATGGCATCAAGTCATCCACATGGTTTTATAACACATAAAGAAAAATAATGCATCATGATGGGTAAAGTGTTTCCTATATTCATATGATCGAGGCCATATCACACATTACCGGTATAAGAGAAATCCCTTTAGAGGATGTAAAAATACAAGGATAGAACCACATCATAAAAAAATTCACATGCACAAACCACAACATATGAAAATATAATTCTCAACATAGCGAAAATTTTTATCTAATAATAATAAAAAAATAAATTGAATAAAAAACAAAAAATATTTTGTTTCCCCAAACCAGGACCTATATCACCCAAACTGAGTGAAGTGTATATTGATTAAAACAATTATATACATACTATAACCCCTTCACTTAGTCCAAATTTCCACCATAATGAGCTCAATAGAAGAGTATAAGATACATATAATGACAGAAACCCCTCCCCCAAACCATATAATAACATCATCAAGCCTGAGGAGAGAGTTAGATAATGATATGGATAAGGTCAAAGGAACCTTTACCCCAAAACTTATCTCCATCTCAACACCAGGGCTAAATAATGGGTTATACTTATATTCTTTGAAGGCAATTAGGTAAAGGGGGGAATCTAAAGGTTGAAGTGGTAAAAAAATCAATGTTCAAGGATTTAATAGGCGGGGTTCAATTGAGTAAATCAAGAGGATTACCTAAACTCATTCCTAAGGGATAAAAATCAAATAAAAATTATTATCCTAGTCATTAATTTAAAGGGGATAATAATTTATGATTATTGGGATCAAAAATTAAATTCAATGGTTTCACCATATATTAGGAGAGGAGCTCAAAAATTCCCAAGTGAAGGGAAAAAATCACCAGTCTAGAAGCCTCCCCCAAAAGGCATATAAATGATCTCATAACTAAAGATGAAAACTAAAAACTAAAACTAGATCTTGGACCTTCCCCCACAAAACATATAAATTGTAGTAAAAAAAGCTTAAAATACATGGATATTATATCATTTTAGATGAATAGTTATCACATTACAAAAATACATGCCCGAGGACTGTAATAGGATAGTGTCTTTGGAAACATGGAAACATAATCGTCAAACTTGGTGAAATATCTCCAATATCCCCTTTAAATATATCCCCCTTTATTACTATTACTTAAAACCATTCTTCATCACTTGGGGAATGGAAACATAAGAAATGGGTGAGATCAGATGGTCGGTAAGGGTAAAAAAGGGAGATATATAAGCATAACATGAGCATATGGGTATGAGAATATGATCATAAAATTATAAGATCATACCCTACATCTCAAAGATCATAATCAAGAGTCTTGGCATAAAATATTTATAGTTCATAAGAAATGAATCATAATATAATCAAGAATATGAATTCTGAGAGCATATCATAGAAATAAGACATATATTTGTGGTATAAACATCATCTTATAACATTGTACACATTTTGTAAATATAAATTGGTTCCCTAATTAAGTTAAGTAAATGAAACCAGGTCCTCATATAAACTTATGGACATGAATCTAGGACCACACATAATATTGTGACCATGTAATAAGGTTCACTCATAACATTTTAAACATGTAATCTGGTCCATGCATATACATATGGACATGCAACCATGTCTATGCATAACATTTTGACCATATAATTATGTTCACACATAACATTGTGAACATGTAATAAGGTTCACTCATAACACTTTTAACATGAAATTCAGTTCACCTATAGGTGGGTATACCTCATGGGTGGGACAAACCACTATCCCATGTGGTTTCCCTTTCTTTATAGTGGATTAAGTTTCACCTTCTTCTCATAGTGGATCAAAAATTTTGACTTGTTACCAAAATTATATATTTAGATATAAATATTTACCCAATTCATTTTAGGGAGATATAGGTTCCACCCATCACATAATGAAATCTTACATACAAGTTCCATAAGATGATAAAACATTAATGTTATCATGACCCATAAGAAAGATATGGGTTTCATAAACTTCATATCATAACCCATGAAATTAAATGGGTATCATAAACATTTCATCATACCATAACCTATGTAAAATAGATATGTTTAATCCTAGAATAACTAGTGAAAGGAAGCAAGTTTCGTAATCATTTATCATGGTATAACCCATGGAAGAGAAACGGGTGTCATAAACATCATGCCATCAAAAAAATTCAAGAAATATTATGAATGGAATTATTTTATCATGTACCAAATAAATCTTAAACGACATAAAAGTATTCCATATTACATGGAGAAGGATTTTCAAAGATCATGTGGAGAATTTCGTAAGAAAAATAACCTTTCTTCAAAATTCAATTTTTAAAACATAGAAAATGTACAAAGTCATTTTATTTAAAAAAATTTAGAAAACAGGAAAGTTAATATTTAAAAATAATTTAAAATATTTCCTAAGGAAAATATCATTTCCTCTTAAAAAACACATTTTAAAACATAAAACATTTCTGAAAACCTTTTTATTTAAAAATAACCTTGAAAACTTATAAAGAAAGCATTGAAAACCATTTTAAAAACTTTTTTAAAAATAGAAATTTTATTAAATAATTTTCCTTGAGAATTATATTAAAATATAATTTAAAAAAAAGAATTTTTTTTAGACAAAATGATTTTTTGAATAAAAAAAATTTCCGACCGAAGAGAAATAATGTCAGATTTTCATAAAACATTTTCTTAATTATCACAAGTACCAAAGAGTGAAAAAACTATACCAATAAATAAATATATAATGAATAAAAATAGAAGAAAAAAATTCAATAGAGTTTTTGAGATATAGATCATAATATTTCATCAATGGAAGCATAGTCATAAATAATCCTGATAAACGATGACATTGAAGCAATAAACTACTACCACCTTGGTAACTTTGAATCAAAATAACAATGTAAGAATAAAATTAAAGGAATAATAATAATAATTAAAATAATATTATTAATGATATAAAATTAAAAATCTAATTATATAAACCTCATATAAAAATATAGGCACATAACATGACATGTATCTCAAAGAAAGAAAATCAAGACAAAATTACTTTACTGATTTGGAAACTTTTGAACCATAAAACCCATGAAAGAAAGATAATAAAATAGAGATTTAAATACCCATAAATTTAAGTTTAATAATCCTAAAATGAATTCATGGGTAGTATAAGGCCCCATCCTTAAACCTTACTTAATTTTGAGTTATTACAAGATTACACATTGAGGATCTTTTCAGGTTTAGAGTTTTAGAGAATTAGATCATGAAACTTGCATTACATTCCACATTTAAACAAAGTGGTTACATAAAAGACAGTATTCATTCTTCCCATCAACGGAAACATATTTAAAATAAAACATGGATTCTTTCTTGACACATCCTTGACACTATCATCACATCATGTACCTTTCCCTTGACCTGTGAAAAACATTTCAAAAACTTGGGATGAGCATAAAAAGCTCAGTAAGGGTTATAAAAATATGGAAAGGAAACATGAGTTCATATATACATTATAATGAAATCATACTTTACCCGTAAAACATAATCACTTTAACATATCTCATAAAATAATGAATAAATCATAGAAATCATAATACATAAAGGTAACTTGAGGCATTCATAACATTCTTACGTAGGGAGTAACCCTCTTGGTTACGTTTGGAATACTCACCACAGTATATTCCCTAAATCCTTTCGGATAAACCTTAACGTTTCACTCCTTCGCGTTACCCAATGCATTGGAGAGATATATCGGGATCACCCGCCCTTAGTTTATCACGGAACCACCAGTCTTCATAACAATTCCCAAGAACCATAACATAATCTTATCACATAAAACATGCATAAAGGAAACATAACATTTCCACCTTTCAATAACAAGATATCAATACAACACATTGATATAAATACATTACGAAAACCATTTTCAATACCAAAATAAGAGAAAAGTAAAACATGGTTTTTATTTTTCTTTTAAAAAAAGGTATGGCTTGTAGAGGAAGCTGAAATTCAAATAATGGTCACGGCTGCGGAGAACTCGTTGTCGCCGCATACGTATGAAAAAAACATTCCCTTTGGTCATTTAGTAAAACACTTCGTATAAAGAAAGAATCCTTTTGGATAAACGTAAAATCCAAATGGGTTTATACATCGTATAAAAGAAAGTTGTGTATAAAATAAAATATGCCTCAATGAAAGGAGATTGAGACGAAGTCTCATACAAAGACGGTATCCTTGGTTTAAGGATAAATCAATTACATAATTATGTGTGACAAACGAATACACCAAATATAAGTGGATATTAAGTGTAAAATAATCAAAGGTCATTCACACATATTCAAAGTATGACATATTCAATAACTACATGTTGAACCCAAAGAAATCGAAATTGGGTTAAGAAGTTCCCTTGACAGCCTAACGGCGTCACATCAAAATGAGTTGATGAGAGATAAAAAGTGTATCTCATCACTTGGACATAAAATTTACATCAATAAGGATATATGAGAACATATCCTAATATAACAATATGTAAATTAAAAGACCCAACAAAAGAAGTCTTTTAAAAAGAGGAGGGTGAAAGGTTCCCTTACCGACATGGGTATCTTTCGAAACATACGCCCCGTGAAAGAAGGGCAATACAACATTGATGTAAATACTCATAAATGAAAGAATATTACACAATGAGTAAAATAATGGTCAGTACATACACCACTCAAAGGAAATTGTGGCAAATGTAGCATAAATCTCACGGGAACAAAAGTGAGATGAAAAATCCCTTACGAAAACTCGGCAGCCTAACGACGCCACTTAAAACTTCCAAAAATTGATTGATGAGATCAAATAGGGTATCTCATCACATTAAAATAAAATGTACAGAAAGAGGAATATAAAATAACATCCCCCATAATAACAAATAGGAGCTTAAAATAAGTGAAATAAAGGAGAGTACTTAAAGAGAAAGAGAGAGGTTAGATCTCTTACGAAAATTCGGCAGCCTAACGGTGCCACTAAAAACTTCCAAAATGGATTGATGAGAGAGAATAGGGTCTCTCATCATATGAACATAAAAATTACAGTAAGAGTAATATAAAAGAACATCCCAATAACAAGAAGGATGAGCTTAGAAGGAATGACATAAAAGAGTGTACTTAAAAATAAAGAGAGGAGTAGGATCCCTTACCTCAGGTCCGACTTGACTCGATCGTTCTTTAATGTCCTGAATAATAAACTTGAGTTAATTTCCACTTTATTAACAACCTTTTTCTAGTTCATTATTCCTTTTATATCACTTATTTCCATGTTATAAACATTATGTAATCATTTAAGTTAATAATGTTTGTTTTGTCGATATTTGGTTCTTAAGTCGAAAGTGGACTTCTTACAATTACATGTTGATCGTGTGGTCAAATGTTCATTATATACAGAATTATATTCATGATTTGGATATCATATATATCATATATTGTTAGGACCAATAGGGGCCTATATACCCTGAGAGGGGGGGGGGGTGAATCAGGGTATGGATATTCTTTTTCAAAGTTCTTTCTGCCCCACTGGATCTTGACCTCTTTGTTACTAGGGTCACTTTGTTTGCACTTGTGTGGTTACTGTGATCACTTGTGTCCTTTACCTGATGATGATGCTTTGAATGCAATGCAGGGAAGTAAGAAGGCAGACACATAGATTTTTACTTGGTTCACCGCTAAGGGCTACGTCCAAGGAGCATACGCCGACAAGTTTCCGGTTCATACCAAATTTCCCTAGACTTGACTAGCTGTGGATTACAATGTTCGGGCTAGATCACTTCTATGCCCAGGCTCACTGACTATACAAGGTTTAGGGTCAGCTCACTGCTTTCCCAAGGGTCACTCCATGTTTCTCTCTCACTGGCTCACTGCCGGTGGAGAGGATCACCTTCTTCATCTTCCTAAGATCACTGCTCTGTGAAGGGAATCACTCACAGTTTATAGACCTGTATGTCTCTTCATTTCCATTAAGGAATGCATCTTTCTCTGTATGTAGATGCTCTGTTGAAGTTCAACTTTCATCTGTAGATGAATACCTCTTTGCCTCTGAACACTGGGCAAACTACCTTTGGAAAGACCTTCACGAAGCACCCTACTTCGCTAGGCTCCCAATTTCGCGAAGCTCAAACAAGCCTTCGCGAAGCTCCTTCCTTTTCGCGAAGCTCTCTCGCGAAGCTCTATCTCGAAGCTCTCTCGAGAAGCTCAACTCGTTGCAAAGCAACTTCTCTCGCGAAGCTCAACTCGTTGAAAAGCAACTTCTCTCGCGAAGCTCACTGAGCCAACGTGGAGCACACAAATTTCGCGGAGCTACAATAGCCGCCGCGAAGCTCCTCTTTCGTGAAGCACACTGCCTTCGCGAACCACCTCCGCGAACCGAGAGCAATGGATTTTCTCTGAAAATTCTCTCTGCTTCGCTCGAAGGGGTCGGCCTCTATTTATAGGCGATTCCACCGACCCTCATCCCTTCCGCGCGAAGTCAACACCACGTCATCTCAAATCGCGAAGCTCCAAATTTTCCGCCGGAATTCTGTCCAAATCGCGAAGGTCCATGGCAATCTTCCGTTCGCGGAGATTGACGTAGTCGTGATGAATCACCGTCAACATACCTTCGCGACTTCGCCACGAAGCTCCCTCGCGAAGCCCAACATTCCTTCGCACCCTCGCCGCGAAGCTCACTCGCAAAGCCCTTCACACCATTCCAACACCACTGTTCTGCTTTTATCATGATCCTCAGCTGTCGTGATATCTATGCTTTGATCGATCACTTCTACCATCGTCAGATTTGAAAATACTCTCCCCCTTTCTCATTGCTCCCCCTTTCTAGCTGCTCCACCTGTCAGCTTCTCCCCATATCAATTATGATTTATCAACTCTCCGCACTGTCTTCCCCTTGAAAAATCACTATTTTCTCCCCCTTTAACAAACACTTTTCTCCCCCTTTGTCAACGAACCCAAAGGGCATTCTTTTGCAGTCTGTAACAGATTAGAGAACACATTAGTACAGTAGGGAAAACACATCATACCTCGGGGAGAGGGGGGGGGGGGGGGTGGCCCACATCCACACTATTTAAAGTGTGGGGAATCGACTGAACTCCCAAAGCCAGTCGATGCCTTTCAAATGCTTCCTTGGGTAAGGCCTTTGTCAGGATGTCTGCAACCTGTAGTTCTGTAGGCACATACTCCAACTTCACGATCCCCTGCTCAACTTTCTCCTTGATAAAATGATACTTTATCTCAATGTGATTTGTCCTTGAGTGATGGACGAGATTTTTGCTGAGATTTATAGCACTTGAGTTGTCACACTGGATTCCGATCGGAGACTTCACTTCAACTCCCATATCTTCAAGCTGCTGCTTCATCCACAATAACTGTGTGCAGGCTTGAGTGGTTGCAATATAATCAGCTTCTGCGGTGCTCAATGAAATGAAATCTTGATTCTTGCTTAGCCAAGAAATACACAATCCACCAAGATAGAATGAACCTCCTAACGTTGATTTTCTATCATCTGCTGATCCGGACCAGTCTACATCAGTATATCCCAATAACTCTGTCTGATATTTGGCGTTGTATGTCAAGACGAAGTCCACCATGCCCTTGATATACCGAATTATTCTTTTCACTACAAGCATGTGACTTTCCTTGGGATTACAATGATATATCTCTGCTTGGCATGTGGCGAAAACAATATCAGGCTTTGTTGCGGTCATGTACAGCAAACTGCTGATAATCTGCCTGTTTTCAGTGAAATTAACTGCCCTGCCACTGTCATCTTTTGATGATTTCATCCGGGTAGAAACCGGAGTCTTCATCTCCTTGGAATTTTCCATTCCAATTCATTCCAAAGCATCCTTGGCATATTTGGATTGAGAAATGAATGTGTCATTCTTGCCTTGTGTAACGCTGAAAACCAAGGTTCTTCAAATACTGATATAGCCTTTGTTCTGAATCACTGTGTCATCTTCATTCATCTTGTTGCGATAAACCCATTTAGTCCCAATGACATTCTTGTGGGATGGCCTCAAAACAGTCTCCCACATCTGATTCTTCTCAATTCTGATCTATCTCTTCATTCATGGCATGATCCCAGTTTTCATATTTAGCTGCATCAGCAAAGAATTTTGGATCAACCTGGGATAGAAAAGATGCATGCTGCAGTGCTTTCATTGTTCTTATTTGAACAGGAGCTTCCTAATCACTAATGATATTCTGTCTATCAATTTCAGCTCATCTTCTTTGGCATCCTTGTAGACACACACTTGAAACTTTCATGTTAATCATCAGTGTCTTCTTCTAAATTAGCATCATCCAATTCTTCTCCCCCTGTGTTGCTTTCTTCCTCAACACTTTCATCAGGAAATTGTTCACTGACTCATTTTTCAGTGGCTTCATTTCTTTCAGCTACATTTCTCATATTTTTGTTGAGACGCCTTTGATTTTCTCTTGCAGCTTCTTGGTATCCTGAAAACAGTCAGCTGAGCCGAGTCATCCAATTATTGCATTGATGGCTCTTGAATCTGATTTGGATATAGAATTCTCCCCCTGTGTTATGCAACTCTTCCAGTTGTTAGGCCCAAAATTTTAGACCCATAACACTTCTTTTCCTCCTGCATCATTTGTTCTCATCTTCCACTCAGATTTGAGCCATTAACAAAATCTCTAAGCCTACTGAGTTGAAACTCGGTGTAGGAAACAAGAGACAAAGTTAAAAACAAAATCACATTCTATTGTTCTCTGTTTCTCCCTTTCTTCTTCAAATCTGGTACTTGATTTGAATCAATTGAAACTGTAGAGCATATCACATATTCAAATCGCATCCTTAGATGCCACTTCCCCATGGATCGTATCTCCCTAGAACCCGAAACACATGAATCATCAGTTAATAGCATTTTTATACATAGGGAGAGAAGATTCTTCCGAAATCCTCAAGATGAGGATGATGGTTGATCCTGATGGGTCAACCCTTTGATTTTTTCTTGGAGGGAATCACACTCCTTTCTTGCTTCCTCCAGCTTCCTATCCAACTTCAACTGTTCTGGCCATATGACTAGTCATTCATTGCCTACATTCTGAGCCTTTTTCTGATATGTAGATTTGGTAGGCTTGGCCTTTCTCACCATTTGGGGTTTAAAACCACTAGTACATAGCTCTATCTTTGATGTTCATCCAAAATTCCATTTTTCTTGATTATTTCTCTGAGCAGGAATCTCCTTTCTTTCCATCATCCCTTGCTTCTTCCACCATTGCAAGGATCTTGCACCTTCCTCCACTTTTCTCTGTGAAACACGACATGCAAATTTTTCAATACGTTCTTTGTTCGTATTTCTTTTATCAGATGTATGAGTCACCACCCTATTTTTCATTGGTGGTGGGTCCTCCACTGAACATCCATTCTTCTTACTCTCAACTGTAGTGTTTCCTCCCTTTTTCTTCCAGATTTGACCATGTTCTTTCTTAGGGGGCAGTTGTGAGTGTGACAGATGAGGTGACTGATACACCTTTCGTTCAGCTCTATATGATTCCACTGAGGCTCTAAGCCTATTCTCAAACTTACCACATTTTCTCCTAGTGTTGAATTTCTCATTATGCATCACTGGGGATGAGAATCTCCTTTCGAGTCTCTTTCCATTTCTTGCTTTCTTCTTGCGGCAATGTCTTGCCAAATGCCCATAATTTGAACATATAAAACAATTTCCATCAAAGGCATACCTCATTTCATCATCTCTTAGCCAAGATGTTGATGCTGCTTGAGTTCTTCCTCTGACATTGAGCTCTTGAGCTTCCTGACACATATTCATGGTGTGTCCCATTCTTCCACAGTAATATCATCTTATGAATGCTTTCCTCTGAGATATTCTTCTCTCTGATTTCTCATGCTTCTTCTTCTTATCATTAGGTATATCAAAGTTTATATTTTCACAGCCTGAAATGTATTCCAGAGCATCCAGACAGAAGATTGATGTGTGGCCATGAATCCCGCAGAAATAGCATATGCTATCATTTCTTCCTGTAAAAGCCCTTTTAGGTCTATCTCCAGCACCTGCAAGGTCTTCCATATCTCTAGATATTTTCACTACACTTTTCCTATCATGCATAGGAGTGAGATAATCATATCCAATTCCAGATTTTCCCAACATGGATGGCCTTTTGGATGATACAATCCTTTCATGCTTCTCTTCTGATGTAGCATATTTGGATTTCATTTGATCATTACCTGCCAAAGGATAATCAAATAATAAGTGCAGTGAATCCTTCAACTTGGGCTTATCTTTGGATTTAGACTTCTCCATTTCCTTCTTGACTGATTCTATCTCTTCTTCCAACTTTTTAATCTTCATGTCTCTTGATGCAAGTTGTACATCAAGTTCTTCCTTGAGAAGCTTCCCTCTAGTCACCTCATCTTCCAGTTCATGCTTCGGCTTATCAACCATGTCATTTTTCTCCTTTACCTTCAATTTTTCTTGAGTGACAGAGTCAGAGCAACATGCATTCTCTTGTTGTATCCTTTGATTCTTCTGAATTTCTACAGACAACTATGCTGCTAGATCATTATTTTTGTCTTTAAGAATCTGTGCTTCATCTGACTTTTGACTCTCCTCATAATCACCTGCCTTTTGTTTTCCTTTCATTCTAGCCATCTTTTGCTGCTCTTCAACATGTGAATCATTCTTCTCTGTTAGGTCAGTAACTATATCAATAAGCCTTTGATTTAAGCCTTTTAGATTGTTGACCTCAATCTCCAATCCCTTGATCCGGATATCTTTAGATTTTGCTTCTTCAATGTTTCCAACGTCACTTGGAATATTAGGTTCTTCGATGCTTTTGAATTGATCTTTCACTTTTCTATTCAAGCCATCGATCTCCCTTTTCTGTTCTTCAATCTTAATCTTATACTCACTAACCGATTCTGAGATCTCTCGTGTTGATAACTTGAGTTTCTCAATTTCTTCCATCAACTCAGACTTCTCTTCTTCCTGCTGCTGCATATAGAGTTTGGCATCGTGAACAACTTTGTTGGATTTCTTTGTTTTTTCTCTCCAAACATCTATCTCCTCACGAGAAGCCTCCAACTCAGCTCGCATATCTATTCTTCCTTCAATTTCTTCTTCTGTTTTAGCATCACTCTGATGCTCATGTACTTCACTCATTCCAACATCATGATTGAGTGAATCAATCCTTTTCCTGTCAGATTCATCCAGACCTTCCTTCAGTAAACTATTTGATTCTTTTAATTGAATCACACTTTTTCCATACATACTTCCACACCGAGGAGTACCACATGACTTCTGCTTCTTCTTGGATGTTTTACCCTTTGCCATGGAAGATTGAGAGATAAGAGAAAAATGTATCTTCAACCACACATATCGACTACACCAAGTCGAAGAAAACAAATCTGATAAAAGCAACCTATCGCTCAGATACCAATTGTTAGGACCAATAGGGTCCTATATACCCTGAGAGGGGGGGGGGGGTGAATCAGGGTATGGATATTCTTTTTCAAAGTTCTTTCTTCCCCACTAGATCTTGGCCTGTTTGTTACAAGGGTCACATTGTTTGCACTTGTGTGGTTACTGTGATCACTTGTCTCCTTTACCTGATGATGATGCTTTGAATGCAATGTAGGGAAGTAAGCAGGAAGACACATAGATTTTTACTTGGTTCACCGCTAAGGGCTATGTCCAAGGAGCATACACCGACAAGTTTCCGGTTCATACCAAATTCCACTAGACTTCACTAGCTGTGGATTACAATGTTCGGGCTAGATCACTTCTATGCCCAGGCTCACTGCCTATACAAGGTTTATGGTCAGCTCACTGCTTTCCCAAGGGTCACTCCCTGTTTCTCTCTCTCTGGCTCACTGCCGGTGGAGAGGATCACCTTCTTCTTCTTCCTCAACTCACTGCTCTGTGAAGGGAATCACTCACAGTTTATAGACCTGTAGGTATCTTCATTTCCATTAAGGAATGCATCTTTCTCTGTATGTAGATGCTCCGTTGAAGTTAAACTTTCATCCATAGATGAATACCTCTTTTCCTCTGAACACTGGGCAAACTACCTTTGGAAAGACCTTCGCGAAGCACCCTACTTCGCTAGGCTCCCAATTTCGCGAAGCTCAAACAAGCCTTCGCGAAGCTCCTGCCTTTTCGCGAAGCTCTCTCGCAAAGCTCTATCGCGAAGCTCTCTCGCGAAGCTCAACTCGTTGCAAAGCAACTTCTCTCGTGAAGCTCACTGAGCCAACGCGGAGCACACAACTTTCGCAGAGCTACAATAGCCTCCGTGAAGCTCCTCTTTCGTGAAGCACACTGCCTTCGCGAACCACCTCCGCGAACCGAGAGCCATGGTTTTTCTCTAAAAATTCTCTCTGCTTCGCTCGAAGGGGTCGGCCTCTATTTATAGGCGATTCCACCGACCCTCGTCCCTTCCGCACGAAGTCAACGCCACGTCATCTCAAATCGCGAAGCTCCAAAGTTTCCGCCGGAATTCTGTCCAAATCGTGAAGCTCCACGACAATATTCCGTTCGCGGAGCTTGACATAGTCACGATGAATCACCGTCAGTATACCTTCGCGACTTCGCCGCGAAGCTCCCTCGCGAAGCTCCCTCGCGAAGCCCAACATTCCTTCACGCCCTCGCCGCGAAGCTCACTCGCAAAGCCCTTCACCACCGCGATGCGCTTCAGCCTCTGCCGTTCGCGAAGCTTGACGTAATTACGAAGCATCACCGCCTCCATTCTTCTGGTCTTCACGATTTCCAAACCATGCATCCTATCTTCGCGAAATTCATGCCTTTTCCATATGAAATTATGCTCTTCATGGAAATCCACTTTTCGCGATGCTCACCAAACTCCAAATTTTGGACCCCAAAAATTTGGCAAACTCTGGGAAACGGTGCTACCTTGTACTGCTCTTTTTGTACCGCCTCCAGATCTTCAATTCCTTTGTCATCGTTCTTTGTCAACAAGGATTGTCAACAACTTCTTGAGAACTCGAAAATTATCCATGGAAACCTGCTTTGTCAACAAACACAACCAACCCAAAAATACTTCAATGTTACCTTGAGGGATTTTTTCCCAACATATATATCCAGAATATACATGTATTTATAATATTACATAATCATTTAGAGGTAAGAAATGAAATGCACTGTTCATGGAGACGGTAAGCCGTACGTACGCATGAACACTGCTTTCATTTCTATGTCATATTAATGGAATTAAAACCAAATGAGAGGTATGTATATTTTAATTCCAGAATTATATTCATAATTTATATGTAACATAAATCATATATAATAACTTTAAATCCATCCTTTATACATCCCACATATGGCATTAACGAATCAAATCACTTTGAGGGGGCGGTAGTCCACACCTCCTAAAATGAAATTATCGTGTTTAGCCACAATGGAAACCATAAAGGTATGACACAAAAGAAAATTACAGAAACATAAACATATTATATATCATATATAAATACAGAGACATCTTAATGGCCACCTTTTAAGGTGTTATATGAGTGTTGAACAATCATCGTTTCGTGAGGCAGAAATTCGCCATCCACAGAAACAGTATGTTCTTTAACCATTTGATGTAGGTGTGTGTAAGTTTAGCTCAAATTTTTCTTATAAAAACATCTTAGTATATTGAAGATACTGTAGTTGTTACAAAATAAATTAATAAAAATAGTTTAGGGGGTTGGAGAAGCAAAATAAAACAAAATAACACAAGTGAAGACATTACCTTAAAATCAGGTAACTCCCTTTGGTTTGAGATCAAAGGCATCCTTGGGAAGAATTCTTTCCAAAGTGAGGCTTCAAGGTGTTAGAGAGGGATGTGGAGAGACAAAATGGGCAGGGGTTGGCCGAGACAAAGGCTTTGGAAGTGTGGGTAAGGAGGTAGAGGTGGGGGCCTTTTATAAGAGGAGAGGAGGGGCACTCTTGGAAAGGTATAAAATGTAACTTTATTTTCAAATGAGTTTCGGATTTTAATGGTCCCAAATTGATGTGTTTCGAGGATAAGGTGATAAGGGTTCGAAATCAACCCATAAAATAGGTTTTGGACATGTTTAGGTCTTAGATTTTACATTATCTTTCCATTTTATTTAAATCGTTAAATAATGAGGTCATCGCTACATCATCATGATGTCATAAATAATTTAATTTATTTATTGTCTAAAAATTATAAAAACATAATATGATGTAGGAATTATTTTTAGCTTTCCAATGAATATTTATAGTCCAAAAGATCATTTATTTAGACAAAATTAAAAATATTTTACTTAGGTGATACATTCTTTGTTACATTTAACATTCTTTAAAAATAAAAAGATTAAAAGTCACTTTCTCACAAAAGTGATTCCATGGGGCCCCCAAGTTCGGCACAAGGCATCCCGTGGTCGGCCATGAGACAACCAGTAGCCTTAGGACACATTTTGTGGTCATTTTGTATTATTATGATATTATTTTATTATCTTTAACTACATGAATACTCATTAATCAAGATAATTAAAGATAATTACCGTCATTACTATTCATAAAGTCCAAAAATAAAAGAGTCTTAATTAAATAATTTGGACCTTCTGATTCCAAATATGTAATCCATTTTACCAAATTCCAAATACATAAATTGAAAAAATTAATTTAAAAATAATTCCCGTTGTCAAAACAAATAGCGGGTTTTTTAGAAACAATATTTATGAAAAGTTTGGTACTTGTTTATGCCTAATTCCAAAGTCAAATTAATCCCAATGACCATCATTGAATTACATGGTAAAAATATATTCTAATTACACTTTAAAACAAATTAAAAAGATAATATAACCATATAATTAAATTATATGAAAAAGCAGTTTTGATGTAAAATGCAGTATTTTTCACTATTCATTGAAAAATGAACATTGTCAGAAAAATACCAAAAATTAACCCAAGGTAAATTTTAATGTCCCAATCATAAATAATATGTTTATTTTGAAAAATAGAGCTTAACAAATTGTAAAAAAGTGGATTTAAAAGGGGTTCGCCATCAAAAGGCGGTTAATCGACCTTTTAAAGAATATTAGAATGTTTAGGCTTAAAAACTGGATTCATTTGCATTTTTAATCATCTAACATTTATTGTAAAGAGTAAAAGTATTTGACAAACATATATAATCATTTTGTAGTTAGTTCTGTTCATTCCCGCCATTACAATGGCAAGGCGTTAACTACCATTTAAAATAATATTATTTTCTTATTAGAGTGCAACGTAAGATTCCCAAGAAACTCGTTGTTGAGTATTGGGTATGCCATCGAGCATAGCATACCCTTTAAAGTAATATTAATATTTTATTCACAAATATGGATAAATATAAAGATTTCATATTCTTTATTTACTTGGGGTGTTACATCCTTCCCCCCTTTTGGGAATTGCATCCTCGCAATTTTAAAATTGGGCTTGGAAACATCCTTGAAAGTCCCACATCGGAACAAGAGTCAGTAAAACAATCACTTTAATATAAAGAAAGATAAGTACAATGGTCACCCGAGTTAAACCATACTAGGATTCCAAGTATGAAAATATGGACATGGAGGAAAAAAACAAAGGGTCATGTTCTGATAGAGAGTGATAGAAAACATGTTTAGGAGAAAGTTAACCACAAGAAAATCACAAACTTGTGATGGGTTAAACGGTATTCGATTCCCCAGTAGGAAAAGTTAATAGACAAAATATTTGTTTTAAGTTAATTTTTATTGAGGAATTTATTCATAAGGAAACATAATCACTTATCATGTAGACTTTCAACTTTTATTAGATTCCTTACACAAACTCATATTTTCTCCAAAAGAATAGTATTTAGGAAGACTTGTTCACATTGAGAGTACTATAATAAACTTCTAGAGAATCACCTAATCTAAAAAAGAGAACTATATACTTCCCATGTCTTTGGACTTTAACCAAAACCAAAACCAAAAAGGTTAGTACAAGATCAGATAATCCAGAAAAAGATAACCCTTTATAAAAAGAAAATCTATTCTTAATCTCCAAAATTTGTCCAACAAAGCCCAAAGTTCAACGAGGACCATTCGATAAAAAAATTTTCCATAAAAATTCTTCAAAGTAAACCAAACTAAGATTGAAACCCAAATATTTGAAGGATTTAGTCACATAGTCTTCCAAGTTAAATCGTAACATTTATCTCCAAACAACATCAGTTTCTCTTAATGTCTCGTATTGAAAAGTAATTAACCTAATCACATATCCTCCATGATAGGTTAATAAATATCCATAGATAACCCAAAATAAACTTACTATTAATTCATAAAATCATCTAAATAAAAAGAATCAGTCAAACTAACCAGGGACTTCACGTAGTCCAGTGGCAGGCGATAAATACCAGTTGCACTTTGGTTGTGGGTTCGATTCCCACAGCTTTGTCCGATGCAACGGGTTGTCACACGGTCTGCGTGTTGTCCTTTTTCCAAAACAATATAATTCTCAAATCATTCCCCAAAAAGAGATAAAATCATCCAAAATAACCATAACATAATTTAACCTCAATTTTATCTCAAACCTTTCACTTCCATCATAACATATAGTAACCCATAATTACCTCAAAAGTAAGGATCATATAAACCCAAATGGTTATTTATAACTATGTCCATAAAAGAAAAGATAACTATTCCTTGAAGAAAATTTTCATATATTAAACATCAGGGTTACACATACTATAAAAAGTCTTCTAATGTAACCCCATCATCAAAAGAGACTTAATACTCTTAAGAATTTCACCATAACTCTTGAAGCCCTTATATGTTGACATCTTACTCATTAAACATTCTTCATGACCCATTAACCATTCCTTTCCAACTTATTCTGAAATAATTCTTTCCTTCAAACAAAATCATGAATCATATCCTAAGATTCCAAAATAGGAAAACAATAGTTATGAAATAATCCATACCTTTGATTAGTAATTTTCAGTTTCTTCATCCTCAATCAGAATGGAATTAGGTATTGGTAAACGAACATTTGTACGATCTTGGTGATCCCATTCACGAAACTTCTTCATAGGACATGTGTTTTCATAATGACCATGCACACCACATTTAAAACATTCAATTGACCCCTCATAAAGAACTTCTTTCCCTTTCCTCGAGTCAACTGGATGCTTCCTTATTCCATGGAAGGTTCTTACTTTATGACCTTAATTTACACATCTATATCATATTTCTGTCCCTTTGAAACATTTTCCTAGGTGTTTCTTTCCACATTTTTGACACATAGGTTTTTGAACACACTTACCTTTATGATTATTACCTGTAGTTCCGTAGGGATTTGTTTCTCGCATATATGATGCCTTAGAGAAATCACCAAGGTTTAGGTGGTCAATCATGACTCCAGATAGTTGGTTGAGGATAATCACAAGAGTTCTCATTGCAGCTCCCATATCATTCAGTTGCTCGCTCAAAAAACTGTCACAGTTTCCTTCACATCCACTGTTACTTTGGTGCCTGCTAGATCCAACCATTTACTAAAACCAAAAAGGTCAGTGTGAGTATATCAACAAAACCATCATGTACTAATGAGGAAGATAAACACTAAGATATACTTACTCATTCACTTAATCTAATACTAGGACTCTTTCTGAAATCTTAAAGATTATGGTAATGTCACTTATGCTTAAAGAATAACCTAACCTCTAAAGTTATCTAAACCGACCTCTGATACCAACTATAAGGCCCCAACCTTAAACCTTACTTAATCTTGAGTTATTACAAGATTACACATTGAGGATCTTTTCAGGTTTAGAGTTTTAGAGAATTAGATCATGAAACATGCATTACATTCCACATTTAAACAAAGTGGTTACATAAAAGACAGTATTCATTCTTCCCATAAACGGAAACATATTTAAAATAAAACACGGATTCTTTCTTGACACATCCTTGACACTATCATCACATCATGTACCTTTCCCTTGACCTGTGAAAAACATTTCTAAAACTTGGGATGAACATAAAAAGCTCAGTAAGGGTTATAAAAATATGGAAAGGAAACATGAGTTCATATATACATAAGAACGAAATCAAACTTTACCCATAAAACATAAGCACTTTAAAATACCTCATAAAATCATGAATAAATCATAGAAATCATAAGATATAAAGGTAACTTGAGGCATTCATAAGATTCTTACGTATGGAGTAACCCTCTTGGTTACGTTTGGAATACACACCACTGTATATTCCCTAAATCTCTTCGGATAAACCTTAACGTTTCACTCCTTTGCGTTACCCAATGCATTGGAGAGCTATATCGGGTTCACCCGCCCTTAGTTTGTCATGGAACCACCCGTCTTCATAACAATGCCCAAGAACCATAACATAATCTTATCACATAAAACATGAATAAAGGAAACATAACATTTCCACCTTTCAATAACAAGATATCAATACAAAACATTGATATAAATACATTATGAAAACCATTTTCAATACCAAAATAAAAGAAAAGTAAAACATGGTTTTTATTTTTCTTTTAAAAAAAGGTATGGCTTGTAGAGGAAGCCAAAATTCAAATAATGGTCACGGTGGCGGAGAAGTCGTTGTCATCGCATACGTTTGAATAAAACATTCCCTTTTGTCGTTTAGTAAAACGCTTCGTATAAAGAAAGAATCCTTTTGGATAAACGTAAAAGTCAAAGGGGGTTATACACCGTATAAAAGAAGGTTGTGTATAAAATAAAATATGCCTCAGTGAAAGGAGATTGAGAGGAAGTCCCATACAAAGACGGTATCCTTGGTTTAAGGATAAATCAATTACATAATTATGTGTGACAAACGAATACACCAAATATAAGTGGATATTAAATGTAAAATAATCAAAAGTCATTCACACATATTCAAAGGATGACATATTCAATAACTACATGTTGAACCCAAAGAAATAGAAATTGGGTTAAGAAGTTCCCTTGACAGCCTAACGACGTCACATCAAAATGAGTTGATGAGAGATAAAAAGTGTATCTCATCACTTGGAGATAAAATTTACATCAATAAGGATATATGAGAACATATCCCAACATAACAATATGTAAATTAAAATACCCAACAAAAGAAGTCTTTTAAAAAGAGGAGGGTGAACGGTTCCCTTACCGACATGGGTAACTTTCGAAACATATGCCCCGTGAAAGAAGGACAATACAACATTGATGTAAATACTCATAAATGAAAGAATATTACACAATGAGTAAAATAATGGTCAGTATATACACCACTCAAAGGAAATTGTGGCAAATGTAGCATAAATATCACGGGAATAAAAGTGAGATGAAAAATCTCTTACGAAAACTCGGCAGCCTAACGGCGCCACTTAAAACTTCCAAAAATGGATTGATGAGATCAAATAGGGTATCTCATCACATTAAAATAAAATGTACATCAAGAGGAATATAAAAGAACATCCCCCATAATAAGAAAGAGTAGATTAAAAGAAGTGACATAAAGGAGAGTACTTAAAGGGAAAGAGAGAGGTTAGATCTCTTACAAAAATTCGGCAGCCTAACGGCGCCACTAAAAACTTTCAAAATGGATTTAGGAGAGAGAATAGGGTCTCTCATCATATGAACATAAAAATTACAGTAAGAGTAATATAAAAGAACATCCCAATAACAAGAAATATGAGCTTAGAAGGAATGACATAAAAGAGTGTACTTAAAAAGAAAGAGAGGAGTATGATCCCTTATGTAACACCCCAAGCTTCCACGGTACGTTTCCCTTCGAATAATGCGATAGCGTGTGTTGTACACAACCTCGAGTTCTAACACACGCCACAACCAATCAAACTAGCCGTTATGAATAGTAATACCTAAATTTTGAAATTATATATATTTTATATTTTAAAATGGACTTCATTTTTGGATTCGGAATATCGAATTTAGCCTAAGGTGAAATTTTGGTACTTTTCAGATAACTTTCATATTTTGATGAATAGTGAAAATTACTAAATTTTAATTAAAAACAACTTTTTTAATCAAAATAATTAATAGTGATAAATTGTGAATTTGAGTGGTTTTAAAGTATATTTAGAATATATTTTTACCATTTAATATAATTTTGGTCATTGGACATAATTTTAAAATTAAACCGAACATAAACAAGTGTCAATCTTTTGATAGTTATTACCTCTTAAAAACACGCTTTTTGTTTTGACAGCGGGAATTAATTTTAAATTAATTTCTGCCACTTCTGTGTTTTGAATTTAGAAAAATGGATTCCATATTTGAAATCAGGATGTCCAAATTGTGTAAATAGGTAACTTTTATTTTTAGACATTTTGAATAATTACTGTGGTAAATATTTTATTTACCATGGTTAAGGGTAAATCCGGTAAATAAGGGTTAAAAAATAATATTATAATAATACAAAATTACCCTAAAACGTGTCCTAACCTTATTGGTGGACACATACCCGACCATGGGCATCCTTGGGTCGATTTGGGGACCCCTTAGAGCCACTTGTATGTGGTAGGGACACATTATATTAATAAAGTTAAAATAAAAATAAAAATGGCATAAGCTTACATCTTTTAGAAGAACAATTTTTACATAGGGTTATACATGTTGGATTTTAGACTATAAATATTCATTAGAAAGCTAAAACGATTTCCTACATAATGATATTTTATTTATAATTTTTAGACATCAAATAATTTAGATTATTAATGACACAATAATGATGCAATGTTTACCTCATTAATAAATCATTTAAATAAATAAGATTATAATGATTAAAATATTATCTAAAACCTGTCCAATTCTTATTGGTTGATGTTATTCAGAAAATGAGTCATCTTATCTTCGACCTCAATGATTTTTGGACCATTATAAATCGAATATAATTATATTATAAAGTAATACTTTCACTCTTTCCTAAAGAGCCCCTCCTCTCCCTTATAAAAGGAGACCACTCCTTCTCATTTTTTCACACCTTAAAAGCCTTTTGGTTCGGCCAAACTCTGCCCAAATACTCTCCCAACTTCCCTCACTACAACCTAGAGGCCTTAGTTTGATCAGAAAGCCAACCTAAGGAGCCCTTTTGATCAAATCAAAAGGAAGAACCCGAAGAAGAGGAGGTTAACCTACCCCAACCAAGGAAAAGTACAAGGTAAGGGTTATTTCACAATCTCTTCATTATCCGAGGTTGTTTATACGTAATAATCTACTAGGATCTCGTTATCATCCACATCCATGTTTCTTCAAAATGTATTTCAAAACATTTTTAATATTTAAAAGAATATGGGTTAAAGTCATTTATACCCTTGTTTGACTTTTTATAAGAGGTTTATAAGGGAATCTTTCCGTTGTTTTCCAAATAAGGTGCTTTTTAACCTTTTCGACAGAATTAAGATAAGAATGTTTTTTTAACTTATACGGCGGGTGCGGTTATTTTCCGCCGTTATAAAATCGTCAAAGCTTCCCTTACAATCTTATAAGAATCTTTTCAAAAAAAAATGTTTTATTTTATAAATATATGTCACTTAAATGATTTCAAAATAGAAAGAGATATTTCTTTAAAAAGAGTTTTGATTTCATCTATGTCAACATCCTTTAATGGATTTTACGCTTATTTGAGGATGATATAATATGATACAAAACTTTTATATTGTATTGAAGGTTTTGTGATATGTTTGACTGTGGATGTGCTATTTTTTTATATACCATTCGTGGTTTATGGTGAAAGTATTGACATTTCGTATGCTAGTTTTAATACGAATGTTTATGTTATGTTTAAACCTTTTCATATGGGAATGCATTGGACTTAATATGTGACGGGTGGAGACCGCTATAGCTCCTCGATGCATCGGTAGGTCGCATGAGACAAACTAGTGTCTTGGCACAAGGCCTTGACAAAATCTTATTTGTAGTCTTGGCACGAGGCCTTGGCTATGTGGTTATGATAGTCTGGCATTATGCATTCCATCATTATGAAAGTGGTTATTGATTTTGCATGTGATTATTCGATTAGTAGAATAACCATGTGAATAAGTAAATGGCATTATTTCATTTTATTTATGCCATACTATGTTAAAAGTTCAAGTTTAAAAGGCTTTTGTTTTAGTTATACATTGCCTTAAATGTTTATTCTTATTTATGAAAGTTTCCGCTATATTGTTATCCTTACTGGGCATTTGAGCTCACCCCTTTTCTATGTTTTATTTTTCCCAGGAAGTGAAGAAGTAAATTATGAATGACCTGCAGGGATATTATGTGGGGATATGAGTGTGGATTATGGAGACAATATGTTGTTGTAGTAGTTTTTCATTTTATGATGTAATGTAAGACTTATGAATATATCTAGTGTTTCCAAGACTACTAAACCAATCGGTCTTTCGATATTTGATCTTTCTTGTGATCATGCCAATGTTATGTAATTAATGCACCGACTCTGGGTAACTGGGGTCGGGGCGTTACAGTTGGTATCAGAGGAAGTTTAGTACAAACCTTGGAAGCTAGATTTAGATAAACTCTGATTAGAGCACGTAGACCTAAGATGAACTTTGAGGATTAGTGTAGAAGAACTTCCTAGAATTTGGGTATTGTAGGGATTTTGTGAGTTTTCCGAGCAATACATCCCTGTCTGGATACGAGCAGGTAGAGGCGGCTCTGGCACAGATGTACCTAGGGGTAAAACCCAAAAACACCGCTTTGAGCTAGACTCGAACGGGAACTGGTGCACGACAACGGGCCTTGCTGCACTCTTGGTTACGACACTCCCGGGGGATATGCTTAGGATAATTATCATTTTCTTTACAAACCATTATGAAGGGTTTATGAGTATATACATCCTCAAAGGAGACATTTTTATGATTATGGATTATATCCATAAACAGTTCAATTTATGTTAAGTGTTTTATAAGTATGGGATTATGTATTTTGATTCATAAACTGATCTAGTTTATGCCATTGTTTAGAAATGGCGCCTAGTGGAAGAAATGGAAACCGTATCAATGCACGCACTCCATGTAGGGATTGCCCTCCTGTTCAAGATAATTATAGTGGAGCTGGTGATGCAACTGGAGCCGATCAGCTAATCACCATACTGGGACAACTTACTCAGGTTATGAATAATAACCTTACCCGTATGGAGCACCCTGATCCGCAGCGTGGAGGATCAATGTTAGATCGATTCATGAGGAAACAACCACCAACGTTCAATGGGAGTACAAATCCCTTAGTAGCTGAGCAATGAATAAATTCCCTAGAGAAAATATTTCAGGCTTTGGGGAGCAGTGAAAGGGAAAAAGTTATCATGGCAGTTTACTGCCACACTGGAGATGCTGATCAATGGTGGTCATTGATTCAAAATACGAAGGAAGATGATGAAGTATCAAATATGGAATGGAGGGAGTTCAAAGATCTGTTTTTAGAAAAATACTTCCCTCGCGACCATCGAGCAGATATGGAAGGGCAATTTCTAAGTCTGAGACAGAAGGAGGATGAGAATGTCACAAAGTATGAGGCTAACTTTACAAGGTTAGCAAGGTACGCTGGTGATTATATACGTAACCAAAGAAGTAATATTGATCGTTTCTTTGATGGGTTAAAACCATTTCTCCGTCGAGCATTAGTCTCACAATCCTTTTCGTCGTACGAAGACATTGTCTCATGTGCTATCAAGATCGAAAAGGAATTCTCTAAGTCTTATGACTTTAAAGCAAAGCAAGAGAAGAAGAGACCTGCTGATCAATCTGGGAATGGAAATAAGGGGAAGAAGGGAAAGGTTGAATATCCATCATGTGGTAAATGCGGGAAGAAACACCCTGGTACTTGCTTGAAGGGAATGGGAGTCTGTTACAAGTGTGGTGAAAAAGGCCACCAAGCTCGTGATTTCAAGGGGAAGAAGGAAGCTACCAACGTTCAGTGCTACAATTTTAGGGAGATGGGGCATTATGCAAATGAATGTCCTAAGCGTCAGGAGAAATTACCTCAGAAAAGGCCAAGGGATCAAGGCCAGCCTTATGCTATCACTACTGCTAAGGTAGAAGCTCCGAAAGACGTGGTGGCAGGTAATTTAATGGTTTCCTCAAGTTTAGAAAATGAATTATTTGATTCTGGATCATCGCATTGTTTCATATCTTCCCAGTTTTCTAAGAAAATTAGATATTTCCAATTTGATTTAATAAGGGAGTTGTCAGTTAAAACTCCTAAGGGAAGTATCATTGCAACAAAGTTTTTTGAATCAGTCCCCATTAGAGCACATAAATTTTCTTTATCTGCTGATCTCATCGTCATACCTATGATTGAGTTTGATATAATCCTCGGTATGGACTGGCTTTCGGACTATGATGTGAAGATTTATTGTAAGAAGAAAGAGGTTACAATTCTTGATGATAATGATAAGGAACACCTTATTTTTAGAGCATAATCGTCACCACCTAATTCTTATTTAGATCCACCCCCAGTATCTCAACTTAATTCAATTATTGGGGAGGAAGAGAATGAAATAACTGTCGGTGAGGAAAGGAATGTTCAAATAGAAGATGTACCTGTTGTGAAAGAATTTGTAGATGTATTTCCGGAAGATTTACCTGGACATCCTCCAGAACGAGAAGTTGAGTTTTCCATTGATTTGATTCCTGGATCAAGGCCTATATCGAAGACCCCTTATAGAATGGCCACTGTAGAGTTAGTCGAACTAAATAAACAACTAGAGGAATTGAGTAATAAGGGATTTATTCGCCCTAGTGTTTCTCCATGGGGAGCCCCTGTTCTTTTTGTTAAAAAGAAAGATGGATCTATGAGGTTATGTATTGACTACAGGGAGATCAATGCTATAACGATAAAGAACAAGTATCCCCTACCTCGTATTGATGATTTATTTGACCAACTGCATGGAGCTCAATACTTTTCAAAGATTGACCTTCGATCTGGATACCATCAGTTGTGTGTGAAGAAGGAAGACATTCCGAAGACAGCATTTCGAACCAGGTACGGGCATTACGAGTTTACCGTAATGCCGTTTGGATTGACTAATGCACCCTCTGTATTCATGGATCTGATGAATAGAGTTTTCAAGGAGTATCTTGATGAATTTGTGGTGGTATTTATTGATGATATCTTGGTATACTCCAAAACCTACGAAGATCATGAAAATCACTTGCGCATTATCTTGAAGACTCTGAGGAGGCATGAATTATATGGGAAGTTTAGCAAGTGTGAATTCTGGCTTCAGGATATTTCTTTTCTTGTCCATATTGTCTCTAAAGATGGAATCTCTGTTGATCCTTCTAAGACCAAGGAAATCCAAGAATGGCCAGCACCTACGAGTATAACTGAGGTACGTAGTTTTATTGGTTTGGCAGGTTATTATCGACGTTTCGTCCAGAATTTTGCCCGATTGGCTAACCCATTAATGAAGCTCACACGTAAAGGGGTTAAATTTGTTTGTACAAAAGAGTGTGAAGAATGTTTCGAAGAACTGAAGAGAAGATTAGTCAATGCTCCTATATTGACTCTACCATCGGGGAATGATGGGTTCGTTATTTATAGTGATGCATCAAAGAAAGGACTTGGTTGTGTCCTTATGCAGAATGATAGATTTATTGCCTATGCATCACGACAGTTGAAAATTCATGAACAAAACTATCCTACTCATGATCTTGAGTTAGCAGCTGTGATCTTTGCTTTGAAGATATGGAGACACTACCTCTATGGTGAAAAATGTGAGATTTATACTGATCACAAGAGTTTGAAGTATATTTTCTCACAAAAAGAACTCAACATGAGGCAAATAAGATGGCTTGAATTACTCAAGGATTATGATTGCACGATACACTACCACCCGGGGAAAGCAAACAAGGTGGAAGATGCTTTGAGCAGAAAAGACCATGGAGTTTTGAACATGATGAGAATTTAAAGGGATCCAATTTTCATGGATCTAGTGAAGATGGACATGGGAATAACCAGGGAAGGTGAAACATCAATGCTTTTTCAAATGGTTGCCAAACCATCTTTACTAGAAAGGATTAAGAGTTCTCAGACCGATGATGAAGAATTTCAGAAGAAGATTAAAGCTGTGAATGATGGGAGATTGAGAGACTTTGTGTATGAAGATGGAATTTTGAAATTCGGGAAGAGACTTTGTGTTCCCGATTTACCTGATCTGAAAAGGGAATTGCTGGATGATGCTCATAGTTCCAATTTCTCTATACACCCTGGGAGCACCAAAATGTATAGAGATTTGAAGGAACATTTTTGGTGGGACAACATGAAGAGGGAGATTGCTGATTTTGTGTCAAGATGTATGGTTTGTCAACAAGTGAAAGCTGGAAGGCAACAGCCTGGAGGAGTCATGCAACCTCTTCCCATACCGGAGTGGAAATGGGACAATATTACGATGGACTTTGTCATGGGGCTACCAAAGACTCCTAGAAGGAACGATGCAATATGGGTTATTGTTGATCGTCTTACCAAGTCAGCACATTTTCTTGCTATAAGAGAAGATCTACCCCTGGAACGTCTAGCAAGACTATACATTAATGAAGTTGTGAGACTTCATGGAGTACCCCTATCGATTGTTTCTGATCGTGATCCCCGTTTTACTTCAAGATTTTGGAAAAGTATTCAGAAATCTCTGGATACTGAACTTCATTTGAGCACTGCTTACCACCCTCAGACAGATGGACAATCAGAACGGACTATTCAAACCCTAGAAGACATGTTGAGATCTTTCTCACTTGACTTTCAGGGTATGTGGGATCAATATTTACCACTGGTAGAATTTTCCTATAACAATAGCTTCCATTCGAGTATTCAGATGGCACCATATGAAGCGTTATACGGAAAGAGATGTCGTACACCAACCTGTTGGGATGAGGTTGGTGAATGAAAACTTGTAGGCCCAGAACTGGTGGAGGAAACGGTGGAAAAGGTGAAGGTAATCCAAAATCACATCAAAGCAGCTCAAAGTAGGCAGAAGAGCTATGCCGATAATCGAAGGAAGGATTTGGAATTTCAAGTCGGTGATCATGTTTTCCTGAAGGTATCTCCATGGAAGGGAGTCATATGTTTTGGTAAGAAAGGTAAATTGAGTCCCAGGTACATCGGACATTTCGAAATTCTAGAACGAATTGGGGCTGTAGCTTACCGATTGGCAATGCCGCCAAGTCTCTCCAAAGTTCACGATGTGTTCCACGTATCTCTGTTGAGAAAATACATGCCTGACCCAACACATGTACTCACCTATGAGGAATTAGAACTGGAACCCGATCTGTCTTATTGTGAAGAGCCTGTCAGGATTCTTGATACAAGAGAACAAGTACTGAGAAACCGGACGACGCGTCTGGTAAAAGTTTTGTGGAGAAATCATAAGATGGAAGAGGCAACGTGGGAACCCGAGGAACTTATGATGAAGAACCACCCGAGTCTTTTTATGTAGTAATACCCTAGAAATTGCGAGGACGCAATTATTTGAAGGAGGGGAGAATGTAACACCCCAAGCTTCCACGGTACGTTTCCCTTCGAATAATGCGATAGCGTGTATTGTACGCAACCTCGAGTTCTAACACACGCCACAACCAATCAAACTAGCCGTTATGAATAGTAATACCTAAATTTTGAAATTATATATATTTTATATTTTAAAATGGAATTCATTTTTGGATTCGGAATATCGAATTTAGCCTAAGGTGAAATTTTGGTACTTTTCGGATAAATTTCATATTTTGATGAATAGTGAAAATTACTAAATTTTAATTAAAAACAACTTTTTTAATCAAAATAATTAATAGTGATAAATTGTGAATTTTAGTGGTTTTAAAGTATATTTATAATATATTTTTACCATTTAATATAATGTTGGTCATTGGACATAATTTTACAATTAAACCGAACATAAACAAGTGTCAATCTTTTGATAGTTATTACCTCTTAAAAACACGCTTTTTGTTTTGACAGCGGGAATTAATTTTAAATTAATTTCTGCCACTTCTGTGTTTTGAATTTAGAAAAATGGATTCCATATTTGAAATCAGGATGTCCAAATTGTGTAAATAGGTAACTTTTATTTTTAGACATTTTGAATAATTACTGTGGTAAATATTTTATTTACCATGGTTAAGGGTAAATCCGGTAAATAAGGGTTAAAAAATAATATTATAATAATACAAAATTACCCCAAAACGTGTCCTAACCTTATTGGTGGACACATACCCGACCATGGGCATCCTTGGGTCGATTTGGGGACCCCTTAGAGCCACTTGTATGTGGTAGGGACACATTATATTAATAAAGTTAAAATAAAAATAAAAATGGCATAAGCTTACATCTTTTAGAAGAACAATTTTTACATAGGGTTATACATGTTGGATTTTCGATTATAAATATTCATTAGAAAGATAAAAATATTTCCTAGATAATTATATTTTATTTATAATTTTTAGACATCAAATAATTTAAATTATTAATGAAACTATAATGATGCAATGTTTACCTCATTAATAAATCATTTAAATAAATAAGATTATAATGATTAAAATATTATCTAAAACCTGTCCAATTCTTATTGGTTGATGTTATTCAGAAAATGAGTCATCTTATCTTCGACCTCAATGATTTTTGGACCATTATAAACCGAATATAATTATATTATAAAGTAATACTTTCACTCTTTCCTAAAGAGCCCCTCCTCTCCCTTATAAAAGGAGACCACTCCTTCTCATTTCTTCACACCTTCAAAGCCTTTTGGTTCGGCCAAACTCTGCCCAAATACTCTACCAACTTCCCTCACTACAACCTAGAGGCCTTAGTTTGATCAGAAAGCCAACCTAAGGATCCCTTTTGATCAAATCAAAAGGAAGAACCCGAAGAAGAGGAGGTTAACCTACCCCAACCAAGGAAAAGTACAAGGTAAGGGTTATTTCACAATCTCTTCATTATCCGAGGTTGTTTATACGTAATAATCTACTGGGATCTCGTTATCAACCACATCCATGTTTCTTCAAAATGTATTTCAAAACATTTTTAATATTTAAAAGAATATGGGTTAAAGTCATTTATACCCTTGTTTGACTTTTTATAAGAGGTTTATAAGGGAATCTTTCCGTCGTTTTCCAAACAAGGTGCTTTTTAACCTTTTCGACAGAATTAAGATAAGAATTTTTTTTAACTTATACGGCGGGTGCGGTTATTTTCCGCCGTTATAAAATCGTCAAAGCTTCCCTTTCAAGCTTATAAGAATATTTTCAATTTTTTTTTATTTTATAAATATATGTCTCTTAAATGATTTCAAAATAGAAAGAGATATTTCTTTAAAAAGAGTTTTGATTTCATCTATGTCAACATCCTTTAATTGATTTTACGCTTATTTGAGGATGATATAATATGATTCAAAACTTTTATATTGTATTAAAGGTTTTGTGATATGTTTGACTATGGATGTGCTATTTTTTTATATACCATTCATGGTTTATGGTGAAAGTATTGACATTTCGTATGCTAGTTTTAATACGAATGTTTATGTTATGTTTAAACCTTTTCATATGGGAATGCATTGGACTTAATATGTTACGGGTGGAGCCCGCTATAGCTCCTCGATGCATCGGTAGGTCTCATGAGACAAACTAGTGTCTTGGCACAAGGCCTTGACAAAATCTTATTTGTAGTCTTGGCACGAGGCCTTGGATATGTGGTTATGATAGTCCGGAATTATGCATTCCATCATTATGAAAGTGGTTATTGATTTTTCATGTGATTATTCGATTAGTAGAATAACCATGTGAATAAGTAAATGGAATTATTTCATTTTATTTATGCCATACTATGTTAAAAGTTCAAGTTTAAAAGGCTTTTGTTTTAGTTATACATTGCCTTAAATGTTTATTCTTATTTATGAAAGTTTCCGCTATATTGTTATCCTTACTGGGCATTTGAGCTCACCCCTTTTCTATGTTTTCTTTTTCCCAGGAAGTGAAGAAGTAAATTATGAATGACCTGCAGGGATATTATGTGGGGATATGAGTGTGGATTATGGAGACAATATGTTGTTGTAGTAGTTTTTCATTTTATGATGTAATGTAAGACTTATGAATATATCTAGTGTTTCCAAGACTACTAAACCAATCGGTCTTTCGAGATTTGATCTTTCTTGTGATCATGCCAATGTTATGTAATTAATGCACCGACTCTAGGTAACTGGGGTCGGGGCGTTACACCTTACCTCGTGTCTGACTTGACTCGATCATTCTTTAACGTCCTGAATAATAAAATTTAGTTAATTCACACTTTATTAAGAACTGTGTTCTAGTTCATTATTTCTTTTATATCACTTATTTCCATGTTATAAACATAATGTAATCATTTAAGTTAATAATGTTTGTTTTGTCGATATTTGGTTCTCAAGTCGAAAGTGGACTTCTTACAATTACATGTTGTTCGTGTGGTCAAATGTTCATTATATCCAGAATTATATACATGATTTGGATATCATATATATCGTATATATCCAGAATATACATGTATTTATAATATTACATAATCATTTAGAGGTAAGAAATGAAATGCACCGTTTATGGAGACGGTAAGCTGTACGTACGCATGAACGCTACTTTCATTTCTATGTCATATTACTGGAATTAAAAACAAATGATAGGTATGTATATTTTAATTCCAGAATTATATTCATCATTTATATGTAACATAAATCATATATAATAACTTTAAATCCATCCTTTATACATCCCACATATGGCATTAACGAATCAAATCACTTTGAGGGGGCGGTAGTCCGCACTTCCTAAAATGAAATTATCGTGTTTACCCACAATGGAAACCATAATGGTATGACACAAAAGAAAAATACAGAAATTTAAACATATTATATATAATATATAAATATAGTGACATCTTAATGGCCACCTTTTAAGGTGTTATATGAGTGTTGAACAATCATCGTTTCGTGAGGTAGAAATTCGCCATCCACAGAAACAGTATGTTCTTTAACCATTTGATGTAGGTGTGTGTAAGTGTATCTCGAATGATTATTATAACAAAATCTTAGTATATTTAAGATACTGGAGTTATTAAAAATTAAATGAATAAAAAGAGTTTAGGGGGTTGGAGAAGCAAAATAAAACAAAAGAACACAAGTGAAGACATTACCTTAAAATCGGGTAACTCCCTTTGGTTTGAGCTCAAAGGCTTTCTTGGGAAGACTTCTGCCCAAAGTGAGGCTTCAAAGAGTTATAGAGGGATGTGGAGAGACAAAATGGGTAGGGTTGCCAAGCGAAAGGCTTCGAAAGTGTGGGTAAGGAGGTAGAGGTGGGGGCCTTTTATAAGAGGAGAGGAGGGGCACTCTTGGAAAGGTATAAAATGTAACTCTATTTTCAAATGAGTTTCGGATTTTAATGGTCCCACATTGATTTTTTTCGAGGATAAGGTGATAAGGGTTCGAAATCCACCCATCCAATAGGTTTTGGACATGTGTAGGTCTTAGATTTTACATTATCTTTCCATTTTATTTAAATCGTTAAATAATGAGGTCATCGCTGCATCATCATCATGTCATAAATAATTTAATATATTTATTGTCTAAAAATTATAAAAAAACTACTATGATGTAGGAATTATTTTTAGATTTCCAATGAATATTTATAGTCCAAAAGATCATTTATGTAGACAAAATTAAAAATATTTTACTTAGGTGATACATTCTTTGTTACATTTAACATTCTTTAAAAATAAAAAGATAAAAAGTCACTTTCTCACAAAAGTGATTCCATGGGGCCCCCAAGTTTGGAAAAAGGCATCCCATGGTCGGCCATGAGACAAACAGTAGCCTTAGGATACATTTTGTGGTCATTTTTTATTATTATGATATTATTTTTTTATCTTTAACTACCTGATTAATCATTAATCAAGATAATTAATGATAATTACCGTCGTTACTATTCATAATGTACAAAAATAAAAGAGTCTTAATTACATAATTTGGACCTTATGATTCCAAATATGTAATCCATTTTACCAAATTCCAAACACATACATTGCAAAAATTAATTTAAAAATAATTCCTGTTGTCAAAACAAATAGCGGGTTTTTTAGAAACAATATTTATGAAAAGTTTGGTACTTGTTTATGCCTAATTACAAAGTGAAATTAATCCCAATGACAATAATTGAAATACATGGTAAAAATATATTCTAATTACACTTTAAAACAAATTAAAAATATAATATAACCATATAATTAAATTATATGAAAAAGCAGTTTTGATGTAAAATGCAGTATTTTTCATTATTCATTGAAAAATGAACATTGCAGAAAAATACCAAAAATTAACCAAAGGTAAATTTCAATGTCCCAATCATAAATAATATGTTTATTTTGAAAAATAGAGCTTATAAAATTGTCAAAAAGTGTATTTAAAAGGGGTTCTCCATCAAAAGGCGGTTAATCGACCTTTTAAAGAATATTAGAATGTTTACGCTTAAAAACTGGATTCATTTTCATTTTTAATCCTCTAACATTTATTGTAAAGAGTAAAAATATTTGAAAAACATATATAATCATTTTTTAGTTAGTTCTTTTCATTCCTGCCATTACAACGGCTAGGCGTTAACTACCATTTAAAATAATATTATTTTATTATTAGAGTGCAACGTAAGATTCCCAAGAAACTCGTTGTTGCGTATTGGGTACGCCATCGAGCATAGCATCCCCTTTAAAGTAATATTAATATTTTATTAAAAAATATGGATAAATATAAAGATATCATATTCTTTATTTACCTGGGTTGTTACATCCTTCCTCCATTTTGGGAATTGCGTCCTCGCAATTTTAAAATTGGGCTTGGAAACATCCTTGAAAGTCCCACATCAGAACAAGAGTCGGTAAAAAAATCACTTTAAAATAAAGAAAGATAAGTACAATGGTCACCCGAGTTAACCCATACTTGGATTCCAAGTATGAAAATATGGACATGGAGAAAAAAAAGGGTCATGTTCTGATGGAGAGTGATAGAAAACATGTTTAGGAGAAATTTAACCATAAGAAAATCACAAACTTGTGATGGGTTAAACGGTATTCGATTCCCCAGTAGGAAAAGATAATAGACAAAATTTTTGTTTTAAGTTACTTTTTATTGAGGAATTTATTCATAAGGAAACAAAATCACTTATCATGTAGACTTTCAACTTTTATTATATTCCTTACACAAACTCATATTTTCTCCAAAAGACGAGTATTTAGGAAGACTTGTTCACATTAAGAGTACTATAATCAACTTCTAGAGAATCACCTAATCCACAAAAGAGAACTATATACTTCCAATGTATTTGGACTTTAAACAAAACCAAAACCAAAACCAAAAAGGTTAGTACAAGATCAGATAATCGAGAAAAAGATAACCCTTTATAAAAAGAAAATCTATTCTTAATCTCCAAAATTTGTCCAACAAAGCCCAAAGTTCAATGAGGACCATTCGATAAACAATTTTTCCATAAAAATTATTCAAAGTAAACCAAACTAAGATTGAAACCCAAATATTTGAAGGATTTAGTCACATAGTCTTCCAAGTTAAATCATAACATTTATCTCCAAACAACATCAGTTTCTCTTAATGTCTCGTATTGAAAAGTAATTAACCTAATCACATATCCACCATGATAGGTTAATAAATATCCATAGATAACCCAAAATCAAATTACTCTTAATACATAAAATCATCTAAATAAAAAGAATCAGTCAAACTAACCAGGGACTTCACGTAGTCCAGTGGTATGTGATAAATACCAGTTGCACTTTGGTTGTGGGTTCGATTCCCGCAGCTTTGTCCGACGCGACGGGTTGTCACACGGTCTGCGTGTTGTCCTTTTTCCAAAACTATATAATTCTCAAATCATTCCCCAAAAAGAGATAAAATCATAAAAAATAACCATAACATAATTAATCCTCAATTTTAACTCAAACCTTTCACTTCCATCATAACATATAGTAACCCATAATTACCTCAAAAGTAAGGATCATATAAACCCAAATGGTTATTTATAACTATGTCCACAAAAGAATAGATAACTATTCCTTGAATAAAATTTTCATATATTAAACATCAGGGTTACACATACTATAAAAAGTCTCTAATGTAACCCCATCATCAAAAGAGACTTAATACTCTTAAGAATTTCACCATAACTCTTGAAGCCCTTATATGTTGACATCTTACTCATTTAACATTCTTCATGACCCATTAACCATTCCTTTCCAACTTATTCTGAAATACTTCTTTCCTAAAAACAAAATCATGAATCATATCCTAAGATTCCAAAATAGGAAAACAATAGTTATGAAATAATCCATACCTTTGATTGGTCATTTTCAGTTTCTTCATCCTCAATCGGAATGGCATTAGGTATTGGTAAACGAACATTTGTACGATCTTGGTGATCCCATTCACAAAACTTCTTCATAGGACATGTGTTTGCATAATGACCATGCACACCACATTTAAAACTTTCAATTGATCCCTCAAAAAGAACTTCTTTCCCTTTCCGTGAGTCAACTGGATGCTTCCTTTTTCCATGGCAGGTTCTTGCTTTATGACCTTAATTTCCACATCTATAGCATATTTATGTCCCTTTGAAACATTTTCCTAGGTGTTTCTTTCCACATTTTTGACACATAGGTTTTTGAACACACTTACCTTTATGATTATTACCTGTAGTTCCGTAGGGATTTGTTTCTCGCATATATGATGCCTTAGAGAAATCACCAAGGTTTAGGTGGTCAATCATGACTCCAGATAGTTGGTTGAGGATAATCACAAGATTTCTCATTGTAGCTCCCATATCATTCAGTTTCTTGCTCAAAAAACTGTCACAGTTTCCTTCACATCCACTGTTACTTTGGTGCCTGCTAGATCTAGCCATTTACTAAAACCAAAAAGGTTAGTGTGAGTATATCAACAAAACCATCATGTACTAATGAGGAAGATAAACACTAAGATATACTTACTCATTCACTTTATCTAAAACTAGGACTCTTTCTAAAATCTTAACCATTATAGTAATGTCACTTATGCTTAAAGAATACCCTAACCTCTAAAGTTATCTAAACCGACCTCTGATACCAACTATAAGGCCCCAAACTAAAAACTTACTTAATCTTGAGTTATTACAAGATTACACATTGAGGATCTTTTCAGGTTTAGAGTTTTAGAGAATTAGATAATGAAACTTGCATTACATTCCACATTTAAACAAAGTGGTTACATAAAAGACAGTATTCATTCTTCCCATCAATGAAAACATATTTAAAATAAAACACGGATTCTTTATTGATACATCCTTGACACTATCATCACATCATGTACCTTTCCCTTGACCTGTGAAAAACATTTCAAAAACTTGGGATGAGCATAAAAAGCTCAGTAAGGGTTATAAAAATATGGAAAGGAAACACGAGTTCATATATACATAAGAATGAAATCATACTTTACCCATAAACCATAAGCACTTTAACATACCTCATAAAATCATGAATAAATCATAGAAATCATAAAACATAAAGGTAACTTTAGGCATTCATAACATTCTTACATATGGAGTAACCCTCTTGGTTACATTTGGAATACCCACCACATTATATTCCCTAAATCTCTTCAGAGAAACCTTAACATTTCACTCCTTCGCGTTACCCAATGCATTGGAGAGCTATATCGGGCTCACCCGCCCTTAGTTTATCACGGAACCACCCGTCTTCATAACAATGCCCAAGAACCATAACATAATCTTATCACATAAAACATGCATAAAGGAAACATAACATTTCCACCTTTGAATAACAAGAAATAAATACAACACATTGATATAAATACATTATGAAAACCATTTTCAATACCAAAATTAGAGAAAAGTAAAACATGGTTTTTATTTTTCTTTTAAAAAAAAGGTATGGCTTGTAGAGGAAGCCGAATTCAAATAATGGTCACGACGGCAGAGAACTCGTTGTCGCCGCATACGTATGAAAAAAACATTCCCTTTTGTCGTTTAGTAAAATTCTTTGAATAAAGAAAGAATCATTTAGGATAAACATAAAAGCCAAAGGGGTTTATACGACATATAAAATAAGGTTGTGTATAAAATAAAATATGCCTCAATGAAAGGAGATTGAGACGAAGTCCCATACAAAGATGATATCCTTGGTTTAAGGATAAATCAATTACATAATTATGTGTGACAAACGAATACACCAAATATAAGTGGATATTAATTGTAAAATAATCAAAGGTCATTCACACATATTCGAAGGATGACATATTCAATAACTACATGTTGAACCCAAAGAAATCGAAATTGGGTTAAGAAGTTCCCTTGACAGCCTAACGACGTCACATCAAAATGAGTTGATGAGAGATAAAAATTGTATCTCATCACTTGGACATAAAATTTACATCAATAAGGATATATGGAAACATATCCCAACATAAAAATATGTAAATTAAAAGACCCAACAAAAGAAGTCTTTTAAAAAGAGGAGCGTGAAGGGTTCCCTTACCGACATGGGTATCTTTCGAAACATATGCCCCGTGAAAGAAGGACAATAAAACATTGATGTAAATACTCATAAATGAAAGAATATTACACAATGAGTAAAATAATGGTCAGTACATACACCACTCAAAGGAAATTGTGGAAAATTTAGCATAAATCTCACGGGAACAAAAGTGAGATGAAAAATCCCTTACGAAAACTCGGCAGCCTAACGGCGCCACTTAAAACTTCCAAAAATTGATTGATGAGATCAAATAGGGTATCTAATCACATTACAATAAAATGTACAGCAAGAGGAATATAAAATAACATCCCCCATCATAAAAAATAGGATCTTAAAAGAAGTGACATGAAGGAGAGTACTTAAAGAGAAAGAGAGAGGTTAGATCTCTTACGAAAATTCGGCAGCCTAACAACGCCACTCAAAACATCCAAAATGGATTGATGAGAGAGAATAGGGTATCTCATAATATGAACATAAAAATTACAGTAATATTAATATAAAATAACATCCCAAAAACAAGAAAGATGATCTTAGAAGGAATGACATAAAAGAGTGTACTTAAAAAGAAAGAGAGGAGTAGGATCCCTTACCTCGGGTCCGACTTGACTCGATCGTTCTTTAACGTCCTGAATAATAAACTTGAGTTAATTTCCACTTTATTAAGAACATTTTTCTAGTTTATTATTCCTTTTATATCACTTATTGACATGTTATAAACATTATGTAATCATTTAAGTTAATAATGTTTGTTTTGTCGATATTTGGTTCTTAAGTCGAAAGTGGACTTCTTACAATTACATGTTGATCGTGTGGTCAAATGTTCATTATATACAGAATAATATTCATGATTTGGATATCATATATATCATATATATCCAGAATATACATGTATTTATAATATTACATAATCATTTAGAGGTAAGAAATGAAATGTACCGTTCATGGAGACAGTAAGCCGTACGTACGCATGAACGCTACTTTCATTTCTATGTCATATAAATGGAATTAAAACCAAATGATAGGTATGTATATTTTAATTCCAGAATTATATTCATCATTTATATGTAACATAAATCATATATAATAACTTTAAATCCATCCTTTATACATCCCACATATGGCATTAACGAATCAAATCACTTTGAGGGGGCGGTAGTCCGCACTTCCTAAAATGAAATTATCGTGTTTACCCACAATGGAAACCATAAAGGTATGAAAAAAAAGAAAAATACAGAAACAGAAACATATTATATATCATATATAAATATAGTGACATCTTAATGGCCACCTTTTAAGGTGTCATATGAGTGTTGAACAATCATCGTTTCATGAGGCAGAAATTCGCCATCCACAGAAACTGTAAGTTCTTTAACCATTTGATGTAGGTGTGTGTAAGTGTAGCTCGAATGATTCTTATAAAAACATCCTAGTATATATAAGATACTTGATTTGTTACAAAATAAATGAATAAAAAGAGTTTAGGGGGTTGGAGAAGCAAAATAAAACAAAAGAACACAAGTGAAGACATTACCTTAAAATCGGGTAACTCCCATTGGTTTGAGCTCAAAGGCTTCCTTGGGAAGTCTTCTTCGAAAAGTGAGGCTTCAAGGAGTTATATAGAGATGTGGAGAGACAAAATGGGCAGGGGTTGTCCGAGACAAAGGCTTTGGAAGTGTGGGTAAGGAGGTAGAGGTGGGGGCCTTTTATAAGAGGAGAGGAGGGGCACTCTTGGAAAGGTATAAAATGTAACTTTATTTTCAAATGAGTTTCGGATTTTAATGGTCCCACATTGATGTGTTCCAAGGATAAGGTGATAAGGGTTCTAAATCCACCCATACAATAGGTTTTGGACATGTTTAGGTCTTATATTTTACATTATCTTTTCATTTTATTTAAATCGTTAAATAATGAGGTCATCGCTGCATCATCATGATGTCATAAATAATTTAATTTATTTATCGTCTAAAAATTATAAAAAAATACTATGATGTAGGAAATATTTTTATATTTCCAATGAATACTTATAGTCCAAAAGATAATTTATTTAGACAAAATTAAAATTATTTTACTAGGCGATACATTCTTTGTTACATTTAACATTCTTTAAAAATAAAAAGATAAAAAGTCACTTTCTCAAAAAAGTGATTCGATGGGGCCCCCAAGTTTGGCACAAGGCATCCAATGGTCGGCCATGAGACAACCAGTAGACTTAGGATACATTTTGTGGTAATTTTTTATTATTATGATATTATTTTATTATCTTTAACTACATGATTACTCATTAATCAAGATAATTAAAGATAATTACCGTCGTTACTATTCATAATGTCCAAAAATAAAAGAGTCTTAATTACATAATTTGTACCTTCTGATTAAAAATATGTAATCCATTTTACCAAATTCCAAACACATAAATTGCAAAAATTAATTTAAAAATAATTCCCGTTGTCAAAACAAATAGCGGGTTTTTTAGAAACAATATTTATGAAAAGTTTGGTACTTGTTTATGCCTAATTCCAAAGTGAAATTAATCCTAATGACCATCATTGAATTACATGGTAAAAATATATTCTAATTACACTTTAAAACAAATTAAAAAGATAATATAACCATATAATTAAATTATATGAAAAAGCAGTTTTGATGTAAAATGCAGTATTTTTCACTATTCATTGAAAAATGAACATTGTCAGAAAAATACCAAAAATTAACCCAAGGTAAATTTAAATGTCCCAATCATAAATAATATGTTTATTTTGAAAAATAGAGCTTATAAAATTGTCAAAAATTGGATTTAAAAGGGGTTCGCCATCAAAAGGCGGTTAATCGAGCTTTTAAAGAATATTAGAATGTTTACGCTTAAAAACTAGATTCATTTGAATTTTTAATCATATAACATTTATTGTAAAGAGTAAAAATATTTTACAAACATATATAATCATTTTTTAGTTAGTTATGTTCATTCCCGCCATTACAACGGCTAGGCGTTAACTACCATTTAAAATAATATTATTTTATTATTAGAGTGCAACGTAAGATTCCCAAGAAACTTGTTGTTGTGTATTCGGTACGCCATCGAGCATAGCATCCCCTTTAAAGTAATATTAATATTTTATTCACAAATATGGATAAATATAAAGATGTCATATTCTTTATTTACCTGGGGTGTTACATACTTCCCCCCTTTTGGGAATTGCGTCCTCGCAATTTTAAAATTGGGCTTGGAAATATCCTTGAAAGTCCCACATCGGAACAGGAGTCGGTAAAAAAATCACTTTAAAATAAAGAAAGATAAGTATAATGGTGACCCGAGTTAACCCATACTAGGATTCCAAGAATGAAAATATGGACATGGGGGAAAAAAACAAAGGTTCATGTTCTGATGGAGAGTGGTAGAAAACATGTTTAGGAGAAAGTTAACCACAAGAAAATCACAAACTTGTGATGGTTTAAACAGTATTCGATTCCCCAGTAGGAAAAGTTAATAGACAACATTTTTGTTTTAAGTTACTTTTTATTGAGGAATTTATTCATAAGGAAACACAATCACTTATCATGTAGACTTTCAACTTTTATTAGATTCCTTACCCAAACTCATATTTTCTCCAAAAGACGAGTATTTAGGAAGACTTGTTCACATTAAGAGTACTATAATCAACTTCTAGAGAATCAACTAATCCAAAAAAGAGAACAATATACTTCCCATGTCTTTGGACTTTAACCAAAACCAAAACCAAAAAGGTTAGTACAAGATCATCTAATCCAGAAAAAGATAACCCTTTATAAAAAGAAAATCTATTCTTAATCTCCAAAACTTGTCCAACAAAACCCAAAGTTCAACGAGGACCATTCGATAAAAAAATTTTCCATAAAAATTCTTCAAAGTAAGAAAAACTAGTATTGAAACCCAAATATTTGAAGGATTTAGTCACATAGTCTTCCAAGTTAAATCGTAACATTTATCCCCAAACAACATCAGTTGCTCTTAATGTCTCGTATTGAAAAGTAATTAACCTAATCACATATCCTCTATGATAGGTTAATAAATATCCATATATAACCCAAAATAAACTTACTATTAATTCATAAAATCATCTAAATAAAAAGAATCAGTCAAACTAACCAGGGACTTCACGTAGTCCAGTGGTAGGAGATAAATACCAATTGCACTTTGGTTGTAGCTTCGATTCCCGCAGCTTTGTCCGACGTGACGGGTTGTCACACAGTCTGCGTGTTGTCCTTTTTCCGAAGCTATATAATTCTCAAATCATTCCCCAAAAAGAGATAAAATCATCAAAAATAACCATAACATAATTTAACCTCAATTTTATCTCAAACCTTTCACTTCCATCATAACATATAGTAACCCATAATTACCTCAAAAGTAAGGATCATATAAACCCAAATGGTTCATTATAACTATGTCCACAAAATAACAGATAACTATTCCTTGAATAAAATTTTCATATATTAAACATCAGGGTTACACATACTATAAAAAGTCTTCTAATGTAACCCCATCATCAAAAGAGACTTAATACTCTTTAGAATTTCACCATAACTCTTGAAGCCCTTATATGTTGACATCTTACTCATTCAACATTCTTCATGACCCATTAACCATTACTTTCCAACTTATTCTGAAATACTTCTTTCCTACAAACAAAATCATGAATCGTATCCTAAGATTCCAAAATAGGAAAACAATAGTTATGAAATAATCCATACCTTTGATTGGTCATTTTCAGTTTCTTCATCCTCAATCAGAATGGAATTAGTTATTGGTAAAAGAACATTTGTACGATCTTGGTGATCCCATTCACGAAACTTCTTCATAGGACATGTGTTTGCATAATGACCATGCACACCACATTTAAAACATTCAATTGATCCCTCAGAAATAAATTCTTTCCCTTTCCTCGAGTCAACTGGATGCTTCCTCTTTCCATGGCAGGTTCTTACTTTATGACCTTCATTTCCACATCTATAGCATGTTTCTGTCCCTTTGAAACATTTTCCTAGGTGTTTCTTTCCACATTTTTGACACATAGGTTTTTGAACACACTTACCTTTATGATTATTACCTATAGTTCCGTAGGGATTTGTTTCTCGCATATATGATGCCTTAGAGAAATCACCAAGGTTTAGGTGGTCAATCATGACTCCATATAGTTGGTTGAGGATAATCACAAGAGTTCTCATTGCAACTCCCATATCATTCAGTTGCTTGCTCAAAAAATGGTCACAGTTTCCTTCACATCCACTGTTACTTTGGTGCCTGCTAGATCCATCCATTTACTAAAACCAAAAAGGTCACTGTGAGTATATCAACAAAACCATCATGTACTAATGTGGAAGATAAACACTAAGATATACTTACTCATTCACTTTATCTAAAACTAGGACTCTTTCTGAAATCTTAACCATTATGGTAATGTCACTTATGCTTAAAGAATACCCTAACCTCTAAAGTTATCTAAACCGACCTCTGATACCAACTATAAGGACCCAACCTTAAACCTTACTTAATCTTGAGTTATTACAAGAATACACATTGAGGATATTTTTAGGTTTAGAGTTTTAGAGAATTAGATCATGAAACTTGCATTACATTCCACATTTAAACAAAGTGGTTACATAAAAGACAGTATTCATTCTTCCCATCAATGGAAACATATTTAAAATAAAACACGGATTCTTTCTTGACACATCCTTGACACTATCATCACATCATGTACCTTTCCCTTGACCTGTGAAAAACATTTCAAAAACTTGGGATGAGCATAAAAAGCTTAGTAAGGGTTATAAAAATATGGAAAGGAAACATGAGTTCGTATATACATAAGAATTAAATCATACTTTACCCATAAAACATAAGCACTTTAACATACCTCATAAAATCATGAATAAATCATATAAATCATAATACATAAAGGTAACTTGAGGCATTCATAAGATTCTTACGTATGGAGTAACCCTCTTGGTTACGTTTGGAATACCCACCACAGTATATTACCTAAATCCCTTCGGAGAAACCTTAACGTTTCACTCCTTCGCGTTACCCAATGCATTGGAGAGCTATATTGGGCTCACCCGCCCTTAGTTTATCACGGAACCACCCTTCTTCATAACAATTCCCAAGAACCATAACATAATCTTATCACATAAAACATGAATAAAGGAAACATAACATTTCCACCTTTCAATAACATGATATAAATACAACACATTGATATAAATAAATTATGAAAACCATTTTCAATACCAAAATAAAAGAAAAGTAAAACATGGTTTTTATTTTTCTTTTTTAAAAAATGTATGGCTTGTAGAGGAAGCCAAAATTCAAATAATGGTCACGGTGGTGGAGAAGTCATTGTCGCCGCATACGTATGAAAAAAACATTCCCTTTTGTCGTTTAGTAAAACACTTCGTATAAATAATGAATCCTTTTGGATAAATGTAAAAGTCAAAGGGGTTTATACACCGTATAAAAGAAGGTTGTGTATAAAATAAAATATGCCTCAGTGAAAGGAGATTGAGATGAAGTACCATACAAAGAAGGTTTCCTTGGTTTAAGGATAAATCAATTACATAATTATGTGTGACAAACGAATACACCAAATATAAGTGGATATTAAGTGTAAAATAATCAAAGGTCATTCACACATATTCAAAGGATGACATATTCAATAACTACATGTTGAACCCAAAGAAATAGAAATTGGGTTAAGAAGTTCCCTTGACAGCCTAACGGCGTCACATCAGAATGAGTTGATGAGAGATAAAAAGTGTATCTCATCACTTGGAGATAAAATTTACATCAATAAGGATATATGAGAACATATACCAACATAACAATATGTAAATTAAAAGACCCAAAAAAAGAAGTCTTTTAAAAAGATGAGGTTGAAAGGTTCCTTTACCGACATGGGTATCTTTCGAAACATACGCCCCGCGAAAGAAGGACAATACAACATTGATGTAAATTCTCATAAATGAAATAATATTACACAATGATTAAAATAATGGTCAGTACATACAAAACTCAATGGAAATTGTGGCAAATGTATCATAAATATCATGGGAATAAAAGTGAGATGAAAAATCCCTTACGAAAACTCGGCAGCCTAACGACGCCACTTAAAACTTCCAAAAATTGTTTGATGAGATCAAATAGGGTATCTCATCACATTACAATAAAATGTACATCAAGAGGAATATAAAAGAACATCCCCCATAATAACAAAGAGTAGTTTAAAAGAAGTGACATAAAGGAGATCACTTAAAGAGAAAGAGAGATGTTAGATCTCTTACGAAAATTTGGCACCCTAACGGCGCCACTCAAAACTTCTAAAATGGATTGAGGAGAGAGAATAGGGTCTCTCATCATATGAACATAAAAATTACAGTAAGAGTAATATAAAAGATCATCCCAATAACAAGAAATATGAGCTTAGAAGGAATGACATAAAAGAGTGTACTTAAAAAGAAAGAGAGGAGTAGGATCCCTTACCTCAGGTCCGGCTTGACTCGATCGTTCTTTAACGTCCTGAATAATAAACTTGAGTTAATTTAAAATTTATTAAGAACATTTTTCTAGTTCATTATTTCTCTTATATAATTTATTGCCATGTTATAAACATTATGTAATCATTTAAGTTAATAATGTTTGTTTTGTCGATATTTGGTTCTTAAGTCGAAAGTGGACTTCTTACAATTACATGTTGTTCATGTGGTCAAATGTTCATTATATCCAGAATTATATTCATGATTTTGATATCATATATATCATATATATCCATAATATACATGTATTTATAATATTACATATTCATTTAGAGGTAAGAAATGAAATGCACCGTTTATGGAGACGGTAAGCTGTACGTACGCATGAACGCTACTTTCATTTCTATGTCATATTAATGGAATTAAAACCAAATGAGAGGTATGTATATTTTAATTCCAGAATTATATTCATAATTTATATGTAACATAAATCATATATAATAACTTTAAATCCATCCTTTATACATCCCACATATGGCATTAACGAATCAAATCACTTTGAGGGGGTGGTAGTCCGCACTTCCTAAAATGAAATTATCGTGTTTACCCACAATGGAAACCATAAAGGTATGACACAAAAGAAAAATACAGAAACAGAAACATATTATATATCATATATAAATATAGTGACATCTTAATGGCCACCTTTTAAGGTGTTATATGAGTGTTGAACAATCATCGTTTCGTGAGGCAGAAATTCGCCATCCACAGAAACCGTATGTTCTTTAACCATTTGATGTAGGTGTGTGTAAGTGTAGCTCGAATGATTCTTATAACAACATCCTAGTATATTTAAGATACTGGAGTTATTACAAAATAAATGAATAAAAAGAGTTTAGGGGGTTGGAGAAGCAAAATAAAACAAAAGAACACAAGTGAAGACATTACCTTAAAATCAGGTAACTCCCTTTGGTTTGAGCTCAATGGCTTCCTTGGGAAGACTTCTGCCCAAAGTGAGCCTTAAAGGAGTTATAGAGGGATCTGGAGAGACAAAATGGGCAGGGGTTGGCCGAGCCAAAGGCTTTGGAAGTGTGGGTAAGGAGGTAGAGGTGGGGGCCTTTTATAAGAGGAGAGGAGGGGCACTCTTGGAAAGGTATAAAATGTAACTTTATTTTCAAATGAGTTTCGGATTTTAATGGTCCCACATTGATGTGATTCTAGGATAAGGTGATAAGGGTTCGAAATCCACCCATCCAATTGGTTTTGGACATGTGTAGGTCTTAGATTTTACATTATCTTTCCATTTTATTTAAATCGTTAAATAATGAGGTCATCGCTGCATCATCATGATGTCATAAATAATTTAATTTATTTATTGTCTAAAAATTATAAACAAATTAAATTATTGAAATTATTATAAAAAATATTATATATATATATATATATATATAAATTTCAACATGTGATTTATAGATTCTAGGATAATCATAATTATCCATAACATGAAATATTATTTCTAACTCTATTCTAGAAAACAAAACATAAAACTATAACAAAAATATTTCGCTGCATGTGTTAACATTATCCAAAGTAAAACATTGATTTCCATGTTTAAAAAATAAAAAAAAATAATCATCTAACATGTGATAAATCATTATCTATTTCAAATTCAATATTAAAAAATACTAGTAATCTGCATGCAATAAATCTTCTAAGAATATTATCACCATAGCATGAACTAACTTTTATTTCAATCATTGAAATATTAATAATAACACATTAATAATTCTCTTTTGTATGAAATTTACAGTTTATAATTTTACAACATTAATCTAATATATATTAAATTTAGAATTTTATAATATTAATAATTTTCAAAATTTCATTAATTACATTATCTATAATTTTCAATTTATTCATTGTGAAAGAATATGGATGTGATAATCTCCCCTCACTTTGAACATTTCATATTATCAAATAATAAAACAAAATATTCCACAATATCTAATTTAAAAAATTATTTATTAATAATATTAAATGACTCCTTCTGGTTTCCAACTAATTATTCTTTCTCTATAATTTTTTAGATTTATCAACAAGGATTATACACACGATATAATCAAATTATTATCTTATTAAGGTTAATGAATATATTTAAACAAATAAAATGAATCATGATTGAATAAAAATTACAAAAAAAAAACAAAAGTAAGTTATATATCCCCTACCCTATGTAGAAGACTTCATACACTGCAACACCAAAATGAAGGAAAGAGTTAAAGAAGATTTCCTCAACTTTGAAATCGTGGGTCTAACATATGAGGAAGAAACTAAGATTTAAGAATATAAGGATTAAAAATACTTAATGTGACATATCTATAATCACCAAGACTCAGGAAAAGGAAATCATATTTTAATAGAAGATAAATCTATAATATTATGATGAAACAGATAAATTTTACAAATACTCCTTAAAACTCCTTGAAAATTCCATATATTTACCATTTAATTCATTATAAACTAAAATATTAATTTTTGATCTATTTAAAACTATTTAAAATATTAGATACAATTTTAAATAGTCAAGGGTAATTTAAATCCTTTATTTTCAACATTTAAAACCGTTAAAATGATGAAAAAGAATCACAAATACAAAATAGGGTAAAAAATCATGATTTTATGTATTTAAAATGATACTTTTATGTATATTCCATGTGATGTGTATTTGTAATGAATTTTACCCTTACACGTCCTTTGGAAACTCGATGATACCATAGCACGATGATGAATCCTTAAATGAGCTAAGAAACTCACATTCACCTTTATGTAATGGTGGATTTACCCTTAAAAATTCTTTATAGATATGGTATTACCATTACACAAACTATAATGAAACCAAACTACCCTTACACAACCATTTAAAATGTTGAACTACCCTTACGTGATAAGTAGATCACCCTAACATGGGCATTAGGATATTCATATGACCCTTACACAAAACACAACGGATTTGGCCTTTTTATAGTGAAGTATTACCTTTACACTACTATAGGAAATATGAGTTTACCCTTATGTGACTCTCAGGATCTTGATGTTAACTTTATACAACTAAAGAATCAGCGTATTAACCATACATAATATTAGGGAAAACTATATGGCCTTTACGAAGGGTAAGACTTACCTTTACACATGAAGAATAAACTTCGCTATACCCTTATGCACCATTTTAAAAACAATCATCACCCTCACACAGAAGTAAGACTATGTGTAAGGGTAAAAATAACGTTAAAAAATATTTAATTTTCAGTTACATTAACATATAAATAACTAAGGAAAGACTTTATAATCACTTCCTAAATCCCAAAAAACACTTCTAAAATAATCAAAATTACTTTGAACCATCAAAATTAATTTCCCAATAAACTTTTCAAATTTTAAAATACTACCATAATTTTAAATAAAACCATTGCATCAAGGAATAAAATCAATATCAAATATCAATATGACATCATATAATTTATCCCCAAAAAACAAATGATTAAATAACATGGGTCATTGAGAATTAATCCATGAATATTGTTACCAATTAAGGTAACATATTCACAAAATTTCATATAAAATTTAATAGCATGATAATAAAAAAAATTACGATTTTTTTTAATTTAAAATCAATCCGGTTAGAAAACATTTTAAACTAAAAACTTTTTAATTTTTTTTTCATAATAAGGTATTTATCAGAATTATCTTTATGGAAACAGTTCCAATAAATTTTTCAAAATGACTTTTACAAATAAATGTATGTTTCATGGAAGAAATGAAATCTTTTATTTATGAAAACATGTTACAAATTTTTTTTTTCAATTTTTTTATTAATTAAAAAATAAGATGGAAAATAAATTAACCAATTTAATTCATCATATACCACAAAATTTAAATAATCCACCCACCACTGTAATTTAAAACTCAAACAAGTTTGATGAAAAAACTGATTGATAATTCCATGAAATTTATAACATTCCAAGAATGTTTTCTATCGTACCATATCTAACATGATTTGTTTAATAACTTACATATATAGATAAGTTACATGCTTTCAAAAAATAATTTTTTTTTCAACTAAAAAACTTTACCATTCTCCATACCAAGTTATTATCAATACACATAACTTCAAAATTAGAGAACTCAATTTAACATATGACATGTATAGTAAAACAAAATAGGTTAGATCATGCCAGTTTATCAAGTTGTATTTTTTTCCAAGTTGGTTGAAAAATTTTATTTATTAGGAACACACTCATACAAAAACTAAAAATCATTTAATATCCAAAATACCATTTACTCTAGGTACATTCCATCACTTTCTATATTTTTAAGTTAACAAAAATAATATTGATTAACTAATATAAGAATTTATATCACTATAAAAAGAGATAACATAAGAATAAAATTAAAAGGATTTCATCCAACACACCCTGAAATAATCTAATTTGGATGGCATCAAGTCATCCACATGGTTTTATAACACATAAAGAAAAATAATGCATCATGATGGGTAAAGTGTTTCCTATATTCATATGATCGAGGCCATAACACACATTACCGGTATAAGAGAAATCCCTTTAGAGGATGTAAAAATACAAGGATAGAACCACATCATAAAAAAAGTCACATGCACAAACCACAACATATGAAAATATAATTCTCAACATAGAGAAAATTTTTATCTAATAATAATAAAAAAATAAATTGAATAAAAAACAAAAAATATTTTGTTTCCCCAAACCAGGACCTATATCACCCAAACTGAGTGAAGTGTATATTGATTAAAACAATTATATACATACTATAACCCCTTCACTTAGTCCAAATTTCCACCATAATGAGCCCAAGAGAAGAGTATAAGATACATATAATGATAGAAACCCCTCCCCCAAACCATATAATAACATCATCAAGCCTGAGGAGAGAGTTAGAGAATGATATGGATAAGGTCAGAGGAACCTTTACCCCAAACCTTATCTCCATCTCAACACCAGGACTAAAGAGTGGGTTATACTTATATTCTTTGAAGGAAATTAGGTAAAGGGGGGAATCTAAAGGTTGAAGTGGTAAAAAAATCATGGTTCAAGGATTTAATAGGCGGGGTTCAATTGAGTAAATCAAGAGGATTCCCTAAACTCATTCCTAAGGGATAAAAATCAAATAAAAATTATTATCCTAGTCATTAATTTAAAGGGGATAATAATTTATGATTATTGGGATCAAAAATTAAATTCAATGGTTTCACCATATATTAAGAGAGGAGCTCAAAAATTCCCAAGTGAAGGGAAAAAATCACCAGTCTAGAAGCCTCCCCCAAAAGGCATATAAATGATCTCATAACTAAATATGAAAACTAAAAACTGAAACCAAATCTTGGACCTTCCCCCACAAAAAATATAACTTGTAGTAAAAAAAGCTTAAAATACATGGATATTATATCATTTTAGATGAATAGTTATCACATTACAAAAATACACGCTCGAGGACTCTAATAGGATAGTGTCTTTGGAAACATGGAAACATAATCGTCAAACTTGGTGAAATATCTCCAATATCCCCTTTAAATATATCCCCCTTTATTACTATTACTTAAAACCATTCTTCATCACTTGGGGAATGGAAACATAAGAAATGGGTGAGATCAGATGGTCGGTAAGGGTAAAAAAGGGAGATATGTAAGCATAACATGAGCATATGGGTATGAGAATATGATCATAAAATTATAAGATCATACCCTACATATCAAAGATCATAATCAAGAGTCCTGGAAAAAAATATTTATAGTTCATAAGAAATGAATCATAATATAATCAAGAATATGAATTCTGAGAGCATATCATAGAAATAAGACATATATTTGTGGTATAAACATCATCTTATAACATTTTACACATTTTGTAAATATAAATTGGTTCCCTAATTAAGTTAAGTAAATGAAACCAGGTCCTCATATAAACTTATGGACATGAATCTAGGACCACACATAATATTGTGACCATTTAATAAGGTTCACTCATAACATTTTAAACATGTAATCTGGTCCATGCATATACATATGGACATGCAACCATGTCTATGCATAACATTTTGACCATATAATTATGTTCACAAATAACATTGTGAACATGTAATAAGGTTCACTCATAACACTTTTAACATGAAATTCGGCTCACCTATAGGTGGTTATACCTCATGGGTGGGACAAACCACTATCCCATGTGGTTTCCCTTTCTTTATAGTGGATTAAGTTACACCTTCTTCTCAAAGTGGATAAAAATTTTTGACTTGTTACCAAAATTATATATTGAGATATAAATATTTACCCAATTCATTTTAGGGAGATATAGGTTCCACCCATCACATAATGAAATCTTACATACAAGTTCCATAAGATGATGAAACATTAATGTTATCATGACCCATAAGAAAGAGATGGGTTTCATAAACTTCATATCATAACCCCTGAAATTAAATGGGTATCATAAACATTTCATCATACCATAACCTATGTAAAATAGATATGTTTAATCCTAGAATAACTTGTGAAAGGAAGCAAGTTTCGTAATCATTTATCATGGTATAACCCATGGAAGAGAAACGAGTTTCATAAACATCATGCCATCAAAAAAATTCAAGAAATAATATGAATGGAATTATTGTATGATGTACCAAATAAATCTTAAACGACATAAAAGTATTCCATATTACATGGAGGAGGATTTTCAAAGATCATGTGGAGAATTTCTTAAGAAAAATAACCTTTCTTCAAAATTCAATTTTTAAAACATAGAAAATGTACAAAGTCATTTTATTTAAAAAAATTTAGAAAACACGAAAGTTAATATTTAAAAATAATTTAAAATATTTCCTAAGGAAAATATCATTTCCTCTTAAAAAACACATTTTAAAACATAAAACATTTCTGGAAACCTTTTTATTTAAAAATAACCTTTAAAACTTATAAAGAAAGCATTGAAAACCATTTTAAAAACTTTTTTAAAAATAGAAATTTTATTAAATAATTTTCATTGAAAATTATATTAAAATATAATTTAAAAAAATGAAAACATTTTTAGACAAAATGGTTTTTTGAATAAAAAAAATTTCCGACCGAAGAGAAATAATGTCATATTTTCATAAAACATTTTCTTAATTATCACAAGTACCAAAGAGTGAAAAAACTATACCAATAAATAAATATATAATGAATAAAAATAGAAGAAAAAAATTCAATAGAGTTTTTGAGATATGGATCATAATATTTCATCAATGGAAGCATAGTCATAAATAATCCCAATAAACGATGAGATTGAAGCAATAAACTACTACCACCTTGGTAACTTTGAATCAAAATAACAATGTAAGAATAAAATTAAAGGAATAATAATAATAATTAAAATAATATTATTAATGATATAAAATTACAAATCTAATTATATATACCTCATATAAAAATATAGGCACATAACATGACATGTATCTCAAAGAAAGAAAATCAAGACAAAATTACTTTACTGATTTGGAAAATTTTGAACCATAAAACCCATGAAAGAAAGATAATAAAATAGAGATTTAAATACCCATAAATTTAAGTTTAATAATCCTAAAATGAATTCATGGGTAGTATAAGGCCCCATCCTTAAACCTTACTTAATCTTGAGTTATTACAAGATTACACATTGAGGATCTTTCAAGGTTTATATTTTTAGAGAATTAGATCATGAAACTTGCATTACATTCCACATTTAAACAAAGTGGTTACATAAAAGACAGTATTCATTATTCCCATCAACGGAAACATATTTAAAATAAAACACAGATTCTTTCTTGATACATCCTTGACACTATCATCACATCATGTACCTTTCCCTTGACCTTTGAAAAACATTTCAAAAACTTGGGATGAGCATAAAAAGCTCAGTAAGGGTTATAAAAATATGGAAAGGAAACATGAGTTCATATATACATTAGAATGAAATCATACTTTACCCATAAAACATAATCACTTTAACATACCTCATAAAATAATGAATAAATCATAGAAATCATAAGACATAAAGGTAACTTGAGGCATTCATAACATTCTTACGTAGGGAGTAACCCTCTTGGTTACATTTGGAATACTCACCACAGTATATTCCCTAAATCCTTTCGGATAAACCTTAACGTTTCACTCCTTTGCGTTACCCAATTCATTGGAGAGCTATATCGGGCTCACCCGCCCTTAGTTTATCACGAAACCACCAGTCTTCATAACAATTTCCAAGAACCATAACATAATCTTATCACATAAAACATGCATAAAGGAAACACAACATTTCCACCTTTCAATAACAAGATATAAATACAACACATTGAGATAAATACATTATGAAAACCATTTTCAATACCAAAATAAAAGAAAATTAAAACATGGTTTTTATTTTTCTTAAAAAAAAGATATGGCTTGTAGAGGAAGCCGAAATTCAAATAATGGTCACGGCGGCGGAGAACTCGTTGTCGCCGCATACGTATGAAAAAAACATTCCCTTTTGTCATTTAGTAAAACGCTTCGTATAAAGAAAGAATCCTTTTGGATAAACGTAAAATCCAAAGGGGTTTATACACCGTATAAAATAAAGTTGTGTATAAAATAAAATATGCCTCAATGAAAGGAGATTGAGACGAAGTCCCATACAAAGACGGTATCCTTGGTTTAAGGATAAATCAATTACATAATTATGTGTGACAAACGAATAAACCAAATATAAGTGGATATTAAGTGTAAAATAATCAAAGGTCATTCACACATATTCAAAGGATGACATATTCAATAACTACATGTTGAACCCGAAGAAATCGAAATTGAGTTAAGAAGTTCCCTTGACAGCCTAATGACGTCACATCAAAATGAGTTGATGAGAGATAAAAAGTGTATCTCATCACTTGGACATAAAATTTACATCAATAAGGATATATGAGAACATATCCCAACATAACAATATGTAAATTAAAAGACCCAACAAAAGAAGTCTTTTAAAAAGAGGAGGGTGAAAGGTTCCCTTACCGACATGGGTATCTTTCGAAACATACGCCCCATGAAAGAAGGACAATACAACATTGATGTAAATACTCATAAATGAAAGAATATTACACAATGAGTAAAATAATGGTCAGTACATACATCACTCAATGGAAATTGTGGCAAATGTAGCATAAATCTCACGGGAACAAAAGTGAGATGAAAAATCCCTTACGAAAACTCGGCAGCCAAACGGCGCCACTTAAAACTTCCAAAAATTGATTGATGAGATCAAATAGGGTATCTCATAACATTACAATAAAATATACAGCAAGAGGAATTTAAAATAACATCCCCCATCATAACAAATAGGAGCTTAAAATAAGTGACATAAAGGAGAGTACTTAAAGAGAAAGAGAGAGGTTAGATCTCTTACGAAAATTCGGCAGCCTAACAGCGCCACTAAAAACTTCCAAAATGGATTGATGAGAGAGAATAGGGTCTCTCATCATATGAACATAAAAATTACAGTAAGAGTAATATAAAAGAACATCCCAATAACAAGAAGTATGAGCTTATAAGGAATGACATAAAGGAGTGTACTTAAAAAGAAAGAGAGGAGTAGGATCCCTTACCTCGGGTCCGACTTGACTCGATCATTCTTTAATGTCCTGAATAATAAACTTGAGTTAATTTCCACTTTATTAAGAACCTTTTTCTAGTTCATTATTCCTTTCATATCACTTATTTCCATGTTATAAACATTATGTAATCATTTAAGTTAATAATGTTTGTTTTGTCGATATTTGGTTCTTAAGTCGAAAGTGGACTTCTTACAATTACATGTTGATCGTGTGGTCAAATGTTCATTATATACAGAATTATATTCATGATTTGGATATCATATATATCATATATTGTTAGGACCAATAGGGGCCTATATACCCTGAGAGGGGGGGGGGGTGAATCAGGGTATGGATATTCTTTTTCAAAGTTCTTTCTGCCCCACTGGATCTTGACCTCTTTGTTACAAGGGTCACTTTGTTTGCACTTGTGTGGTTACTGTGATCACTTGTGTCCTTTACCTGATGATGATGCTTTGAATGCAATGCAGGGAAGTAAGCAGGAAGACACATAGATTTTTACTTGGTTCACCGCTAAGGGATACGTCCAAGGAGCATACGCCGACAAGTTTCCGGTTCATACCAAATTCCGCTAGACTTCACTAGCTGTGGATTACAATGTTCGGGCTAGATCACTTCTATGCCCAGGCTCACTGACTATACAAGGTGTAGGGTCAGCTCACTGCTTTCCCAAGGGTCACTCCCTGTTTCTCTCTCTCTGGCTCACTGCTGGTGGAGAGGATCACCTTCTTCCTCTTCCTAAGATCACTGCTCTGTGAAGGGAATCACTCACAGTTTATAGACCTGTATATCCTTCATTTCCATTAAGGAATGAATATTTCTCTGTATGTATATACTTTGTTGAAGTTCAACTTTCATCCGTAGATGAATACCTCTTTGCCTCTGAACACTGGGAAAACTACCTTTGGAAAGACCTTCGCGAAGCACCCTACTTCGCTAGGCTCCCAATTTCGCGAAGCTCAAACAAGCCTTCGCGAAGCTCCTTCCTTTTCGCGAAGCTCTCTCGCGAAGCTCTATCGCGAAGCTCTCTCGCGAAGCTCAACTCGTTGCAAAGAAACTTCTCTTGCGAAGCTCACTGAGCCAACGCGGAGCACAAAACTTTCGCGGAGCTACAATAGCCGCCGCGAAGCTCCTCTTTCGCGAAGCACACTGCCTTCGCGAACCACCTCCGCGAACCGAGAGCAATGGATTTTCTCTGAAAATTCTCTCTGCTTCGCTTGAAGGGGTCGGCCTCTATTTATAGGCGATTCCACCGACCCTCATCCCTTCCGCACGAAGTCAACGCCACGTCATCTCAAATCGCGAAGCTCCAAAGTTTCCGCCGGAATTCTGTCCAAATCGCGAAGCTCCACGGCAATCTTCCATTCGCAGAGCTTGACGTAGTCGCGATGAATCACCGTCAACATACCTTCGCGACTTCGCCGCGAAGCTCCCTCGTGAAGCCCAACATTCCTTCGCGCCATCACCGCGAAGCTCACTCGCAAAGCCCTTCACACCATTCCAACACCACTGTTCTGTTTTTATCATGATCCTCAGCTGTCGTGATATCTATGCTTTGATCAATCACTTCTACCATCGTCAGATTTGAAAATACTCTCCCCCTTTCTCATTGCTCCCCCTTTCTAGCTGCTCCACCTGTCAGCTTCTCCCCATATCAATTATGATTTATCAACTCTCTGCACTGTCTTCCCCTTGAACAATCACTATTTTCTCCCCCTTTAACAAACACTATTCTCCCCCTTTGTCAACGAACCCAAAGGGCATTCTTTTGCAGTCTGTAACAGATTAGAGAACACATTAGCACAGTAGGGAAAACACATCATACCTCGGGGAGAGGGGGGGGGGGGGTGGCCCACATCCACACTATTTAAAGTGCGGGGAATCGACTGAACTCCCAAAGCCAGTCGATGCCTTTCAAATGCTTCCTTGGGTAAGGCCTTTGTCAGGATGTCTGCAACCTGTAGTTCTGTAGGCACATAATCCAACTTCACGATCCCCTGCTCAACTTTCTCCTTGATAAAATGATACTTTATCTCAATGTGCTTTGTCCTTGAGTGATGGATGAGATTTTTGATGAGATTTATAGCACTTGAGTTGTCGCACTGGATTCCGATCGGAGACTTCACTTCAACTCCATTATCTTCAAGCTGCTGCTTCATCCACAATAACTGTGTGCAGTCTTGAGTGGCCGCAATATACTCAGCTTCTGCGGTGCTCAATGAAATGAAATCTTGCTTCTTGCTTAGCCAAGAAATACACAATCCACCAAGATAGAATGCACCTCCTAACGTTTATTTTCTGTCATCTGCTGATCCGGACCAGTCTACATCAGTATATCCCAATAACTCTGTCTGATATTTGGCGTTATATGTCAAGCCGAAGTCCACCATGCCCTTGATATACCAAATTATTCTTTTCACTACCAGCATGTGACTTTCCTTGGGATTACACTGATATATCTCTGCTTGGAATGTGGCGAAAACAATATCAGGATTTGTTGCGGTCATGTATTGCAAACTGCTGATAATCTGCCTGTTTTCAGTGAAATTAACTGCCCTGCCACTGTCATCTTTTGATGATTTCATCCGGGTAGAAACCAGAGTCTTCATCTCCTTGGAATTTTCCATTCCAATTCATTCCAAAGCATCCTTGGCATATTTGTATTGAGAAATGAATGTGTCATTCTTTCCTTGTGTAACGCTGAAAACCAAGGTTCTTCAAATACTGATATAGCCTTTGTTCCGAATCACTGTGCCATCTTCATTCATCTTGTTGCGATAAACCCATTTAGTCCCGATGACATTCTTGTGGGCTGGCCTCAAAATAGTCTCCCACGTCTGATTCTTCTCAATTCTGATCTATCTCTTCATTCATGGCATGATCCCAGTTTTCATCTTTAGCTGCATCAGCAAAGCATTTTGGATCAACCTGGGATAGAAAAGATGCATGCTGCAATGCTTTCATTGTTCTTATTTGAACAGGAGCTTCCTAATCACTAATGATATTCTGTCTATCAATTTCAGCTCATCTTCTTTGGCATCCTTGTAGACACACACTTGAAACTTTCATGTTAATCATCAGTGTCTTCTTCTAAATTAGCATCATCCACTTCTTCTCCCCCTATGTTGCTTTCTTCCTCAACAATTTCATCAGGAAATTGTTCACTGACTCATTTTTTAGTGGCTTCATTTCTTTCAGCTACGTTTCTCAGATTTTTGTTGAGACGCCTTTGATTTTATCTTGCAGCTTCTTGGTATCCTGAAAACAGTCAGCTGAGCCGAGTCATCCAATTATTGCATTGATAGCTCTTGAATCTGATTTAGATATAGAATGCTCCCCCTGTGTTATGAAACTCTTCCAGTTGTTAGGCCCAACATTTTAGACCCATAACACTTCTTTTCCTCCTGCATCATTTGTTCTCATCTTCCACTCAGATTTGAGCCATTAACAAAATCTCTAAGCCTACTGAGTTGAAACTCGGTGTAGGAAACAAGAGACAAAGTTAACAACAAAATCACATTCTATTGTTCTCTGTTGCTCCCTTTCTTCTTCAAATCTGGTACCTGATTTGAATCAATTGAAACTTTAGAGCATATCACATATCCAAATCACATCCTTAGATGCCACTTCCCCTTGGATCGTATCTCCCTAGAACCTAAAACACATGAATCATCAGTTAATAGCATTTTTATACATAGGGAGAGCAGATTCTTCCGAAATCCTCAAGATGAGGACGATGGTTGATCCTGATGGGTCAACCCTTTGATTTTTTCTTGGATTGCATCACACTCCTTTCTTGCTTCCTCCAGCTGCCTAGCCAACTTCAACTATTCTGGACATATGACTAGGAATTCATTGCCTACATTCTGAGCCTTTTTCTGATATTTAGATTTGGTAGGCTTGGCCTTTCTCACCATTTGGGGTTTAAAACCACTAGTAAATAGCTCTATCTTTGATGTTCTTCCAAAATTCCATTTTTCATGATTATTTCTCTGAGCAGGAATCTCCTTTATTTCCATCATCCCTTGCTTCTTCCACCATTGCAAGGATCTTGCACCTTCCTCCACTTTTCTCTATGAAACAGGACATGAAATTTTTTCAATACGTTCTTTGTTCGTATTTCTTTTATCAGATGTATGAGTCACCACCCTATTTTGCATTGGTGGTGGGTCCTCCACTGAACGTCCATTCTTCTTACTCTCAGCTGTAGTGTTTCCTCCCTTTTTCTTCCAGATTTGATCATGTTCTTTCTTAGGGGGCAGTTGTGAGTGTGACAGATGAGGTGACTGATACACCTTTCGTTCAGCTCTATATGATTCCACTAAGTCTCTAAGCCTATTCTCAAACTTACCACATTGTCTCCTAGTGTAGAATTTCTCATTATGCATCACTGGGGATGAGAATCTACTTTCGAGTCTCTTTCCATTTCTTGCTTTCTTCTTGCTGCAATGTCTTGCCAAATTCCCATAATTAGAACATATAAAAAAATTTCCATCAAAGGCATACCTCATTTCATCATCTCTTAGCCAAGATGTTGATGCTGCTTGAGTTCTTCCTCTGACATTGAGCTCTTGAGCTTCCTGACACATATTCATGGTGTGTCCCATTCTTCCACAGTAATATCATCTTATGAATGCTTTCCTCTGAGATACTCTTTTCTCTGATTTCTCATGCTTCTTCTTCTTATCATTAGGTTTATCAAAGTTTATATTTTCACAGCCTGAAATGGATTCCAGAGCATCCATACAGAAGCTTGATGTGTGGCCATGAATCCCGCAGAAATAGCATATGATATCATTCTTCCTGTAAAAGCTCTTTTAGGTCTATCTCCAGCACCTGCATGGTCTTCCATATCTCTATATATTTTCACTACACTTTTCCTATTATTCATAGGAGTGAGATAATCATATCCAATTCCAGATTTTCCCAACATGGATGGCCTTTGGGATGATACAATCCTTTCATGCCTCTCTTCTGATGTAGCATATTTGGATTTCATTTGATCATTACCTTCCAAAGGATAATCAAATAATAAGTGCAGTGCATCCTTCAACTTGGGCTTATCTTTGGATTTAGACTTCTCCATTTCCTTCTTGACTGATTCTATCTCTTCTTCCAACTTTTTAATCTTCATGTCTCTTGATGCAAGTTGGACATCAAGTTCTTCCTTGAGAAGCTTCCCTCTAGTCACCTCATCTTCCAGTTCATGCTTAAGCTTATCAACCATGTCATTTTTCTCCTTTACCTTCAATTTTTCTTGAGCGACAGAGTCAGAGCAACACACATTCTCTTGTTGTAGCATTTGATTCTTCTGAATTTCTACAGACAACTGTGCTGCTAGATCATTATTTCTGGATTTAAGAATCTGTGCTTCATCTGACTTTTGACTCTCTTCATAATCACCAGCCTTTTGTTTTCCTTTCATTCTAGCCATCTTCTGCAGCTCTTCAGCATGTGAATCATTCTTCTCTGTTAGGTCAGTAACTATATCAATAAGCCTTTGATTTAAGCCTTTTAGCTTTTTGACCTCAATCTCCAATCCCTTGATCTGGATATCTTTAGATTTGGCTTCTTCAGTGTTTCCAACGTCACTTGGAATATTAGGTTCTTCGATGATTTTGAATTGATCTTTCACTTTTCTATTCAAGCCATCGATCTCCCTTTTCTGTTCTTCAATCTTAATCTTATACTCACTAACCGATTATGAGATCTCTCATGTTGATAACTTGAGTTTCTCAATTTCTTCCATCAACTCAGACTTCTCTTCTTCCTGCTGCTGCATATAGAGTTTGGCATCGTGAACAACTTTGTTGGATTTCTTTGTTTTTTCTCTCCAAACATCTATCTCCTCAAGACCAGCCTCCAAATCAGCTCGCATATCTATTCTTCCTTCAATTTCTTCTTCTGTTTTAGCATCACTCTGATGCTCATGTACTTCACTCATTCCAACATCATGATTGAGTGAATCAATCCTTTCCCTGTCAGATTCATCCAGACCTTCCTTCAGTAAACTATTTGATTCTTTTAATTGAATCACACTTTTTCCATACATACTTCCACACTGAGGAGTACCACATGACTTCTGCTTCTTCTTGGATGTTTTACCCTTTGCCATGGCAGATTGAGAGATAAGAGAAAAATGTATCTTCAACCACACAGATCGACTACACCAAGTCGAAGCAAACAAATCTGATAAAAGCAACCTATCTCTCTGATACCAATTGTTAGGACCAATAGGGTCCTATATACCCTGAGAGGGGGGGGGGGGTGAATCAGGGTATGGATATTCTTTTTCAAAGTTCTTTCTGCCCCACTAGATCTTGACCTCTTTGTTACAAGGGTCACTTTGTTTGCACTTGTGTGGTTACTGTGATCACTTGTCTCCTTTACCTGATGATGATGCTTTGAATGCAATGCAGGGAAGTAAGCAGACAGACACAGAGATTTTTACTTAGTTCACCGCTAAGGACTACGTCCAAGGAGCATACACCGACAAGTTGCCGGTTCATACCAAATTCCACTAGACTTCACTAGGTGTGGATTACAATGTTGGGGCTAGATCACTTCTATGCCCAGGATCACTGCCTATACAAGGTTTATGGTCAGCTCACTGCTTTCCCAAGGGTCACTACCTGTTTCTCTCTCTCTGGCTCACTTCCGGTGGAGAGGATCACCTTCTTCCTCTTCCTCAGCTCACTGCTCTGTGAAGGGAATCACTCACAGTTTATAGACCTGTAGGTCTCTTCATTTCCATTAAGGAATGCATCTTTCTATGTATGTAGATGCTCTGTTGAAGTTCAACTTTCATCCGTAGATGAATACCTCTTTGCCTCTGAACACTGGGAAAACTACCTTTGGAAAGACCTTCGTGAAGCACCCTACTTCGCTAGGCTCCCAATTTCTCGAAGCTCAAACAAGCCTTCGTGAAGCTGCTGCCTTTTCGCGAAGCTCTCTCGCGAATCTCAACTCGTTGCAAAGAAACTTCTCTCGCGAATCTCACTGAGCCAACGCGGAGCACACAACTTTCGCGGAGCTACAATAGCCGCCGCGAAGCTCCTCTTTCGTGAAGCACACTACCTTCGCGAACCACCTCCGCGAACCGAGAGCAATGGATTTTCTCTGAAAATTCTCTCTGCTTCGCTCGAAGGGGTCAACCTCTATTTATAGGCGATTCCACCGACCCTCGTCCCTTCCGCGCGAAGTCAACGCCACGTCATCTCAAATCGCGAAGCTCCAAAGTTTCCACCGGAATTCTGTCCAAATCGCGAAGCTCCACGACAATCTTCCATTCGCGGAGCTTGATGTAGTCGCGATGAATCACCATCAATATACCTTCGTGACTTCGCCGCGAAGCTCCCTCGCGAAGCCCAACATTCCTTCGCGCCCTCGCCGCGAAGCTCACTCGCAAAGTCCTTCACCGCCGCGATGCGCTTCAGCCTCTGCCGTTCGCGAAGCTTGAAATAATCGCGAAGTATCACCGCCTCAATTCTTCTAGTCTTTGCGATTTCCAAACCATGCATCCTATCTTTGCGAAATTCATGCCTTTTCCATATGAAATTATGCTCTTCATGGAAATCCACTTTTCGCGATGCTCACCAAACTCCAAATTTTGGACCCCAAAAATTTGGCAAACTCTGGGAAATGGTGCCACCTTGTACAACTCTTTTTGTACCGCCTCCAGATCGTCCATTCCTTTGTCATCGTTCTTTGTCAACAAGGATTGTCAAGAACTTCTTGAGAACTCGAAAATTATCCATGGAAACATGCTTTGTCAACAAACACAACCAACCCAAAAATACTTCAATGTTACCTTGAGGGATTTTTGCCCAACATATATATCCATAATATACATTTATTTATAATATTACATAATCATTTAGAGGTAAGAAATGAAATGCACCGTTCATGGAGACGGCAAGCCGTACGTACGCATGGACGCTGCTTTCATTTCTATGTCATATTAATGGAATTAAAACCAAATGAGAGGTATGTATATTTTAATTCCAGAATTATATTCATCATTTATATGTAACATACATCATATATAATAACTTTAAATCCATCCTTTATACATCCCACATATGGCATTAACGAATCAAATCACTTTGAGGGGGCGGTAGTCCACACTTCCTAAAATGAAATTATCGTGTTTACCCACAATGGAAACCATAAAGGTATGACACAAAAGAAAATTACAGAAACATAAACATATTATATATCATATATAAATATAGTGACATCTTAATGACCACCTTTTAAGGTGTTATATGAGTGTTGAACAATCATCGTTTCGTGAGGCAGAAATTCGCCATCCACAGAAACAGTATGTTCTTTAACCATTTGATGTAGGTGTGTGTAAGTTTAGCTCGAAATCTTCTTATAAAAACATCCTAGTATATTGAAGATACTGTAGTTGTTACAAAATAAATTAATAAAAATAGTTTAGGGGGTTGGAGAAGCAAAATAAAACAAAAGAACACAAGTGAAGAAATTACCTTAAAATCAGGTAACTCAATTTGGTTTGAGCTCAAAGGCTTCCTTGGGAAGAATTCTTCCCAAAGTGAGGCTTAAAGGTGTTAGAGAGGGATCTGGAGAGACAAAATGGGTAGGGGTTGGCCGATACAAAGGCTTTGGAAGTGTGGGTAAGGAGGTAGAGGTGGGGGCCTTTTATAAGAGGAGAGGAGGGGCACTCTTGGAAAGGTATAAAATGTAACTTTATTTTCAAATGAGTTTCAGATTTTAATGGACCCACATTGATTTTTTCGAGGATAAGGTGATAAGGGTTCGAAATCAACCCATACAATAGGTTTTGGACATGTTTAGGTCTTAGATTTTACATTATCTTTCCATTTTATTTAAATCGTTAAATAATGAGGTCATCGCTGCATCATCATGATGTCATAAATAATTTAATTTATTTATTGTCTAAAAATTATAAAAACATAATATGATGTAGGAAATCTTTTTAGCTTTCCAATGAATATTTATAGTCCAAAAGATCATTTATTTAGACAAAATTAAAAATATTTTACTTAGGTGATACATTCTTTGTTACATTTAACATTCTTTAAAAATAAAAAGATAAAAAGTCACTTTCTCACAAAAGTGATTCCATGGGGCCCCCAAGTTCGGCACAAGGCATCCCGTGGTCGGCCATGAGACAACAAGTAGCCTTAGGACACTTTTTGTGGTCATTTTGTATTATTATGATATTATTTTATTATCTTTAACTACATGATTACTCATTAATCAAGATAATTAAAGATAATTACCGTCGCTACTATTCATAAAGTCCAAAAATAAAAGAGTCTTAATTACATAATTTGTACCTTCTGATTCCAAATATGTAATCCATTTTACCAAATTCTAAATACATAAATTGCAAAAATTAATTTAAAAATAATTCCCGTTGTCAAAACAAATAGCGGGTTTTTTAGAAACAATATTTATGAAAAGTTTGGTACTTGTTTATGCCTAATTCCAAAGTAAAATTAATCCCAATGACCATCATTGAATTACATGGTAAAAATATATTCTAATTACACTTTAAAACAAATTAAAAAGATAATATAACCATATAATTAAATTATATGAAAAAGCAGTTTTGATGTAAAATGCAGTATTTTTCACTATTCATTGAAAAATGAACATTGTCAGAAAAATACCTAAAATTAACCCAAGGAAAATTTCAATGTCCCAATCATAAATAATATGTTTATTTTGAAAAATAGAGCTTATAAAATTGTCAAAAAGTGGATTTAAAAGGGGTTCTCCATCAAAAGGCGGTTAATCGACCTTTTAAAGAATATTAGAATGTTTACGCTTAAAAACTGGATTCATTTGCATTTTTAATCATCTAACATTTATTGTAAAGAGTAAAAATATTTGAAAAACATATATAATCATTTTGTAGTTATTTCTGTTCATTCCCGCCATTACAACGGCAAGGCGTTAACTACCATTTAAAATAATATTATTTTGTTATTAGAGTGCAACGTAAGATTCCCAAGAAACTCGTTGTTGAGTATTGGGTACGCCATCGAGCATAACATCCCCTTTAAAGTAATATTAATATTTTATTCACAAATATGGATAAATATAAAGATTTCATATTCTTTATTTACCTGGGGTGTTACATCCTTCCCCCCTTTTGGGAATTGCGTCCTCGCAATTTTAAAATTGGGCTTGGAAACATCCTTGAAAGTCCCACATCAGAACAAGAGTCAGTAAAACAATCACTTTAATATAAAGAAAGATAAGTAAAATGGTCACCCGAGTTAACCAATACTAGGATTCCAAGTATGAAAATATGTACATGGAGGAAAAAAACAAAGTGTCATGTTCTGATGGAGAGTGATAGAAAACATGTTTAGGAGAAAGTTAACCACAAGAAAATCACAAACTTGTGATGGGTTAAACAGTATTCGATTCCCCAGTAAGAAAAGTTAACAGACAACATTTTTGTTTTAAGTTAATTTTTATTGAGGAATTTATTCATAAGGAAACATAATCACTTATCACGTATACTTTCAAATTTTATTAGATTCCTTACACAAACTCATATTTTCTCCAAAAGAGTAGTATTTAGGAAGACTTGTTCACATTAAGAGTACTATAATCAACTTCTAGAGAATCACCTAATCCAAAAAAGAGAACTATATACTTCCCATGTCTTTGGACTTTAACCAAAACCAAAACCAAAAAGGTTAGTAGAAGATCAGATAATCCAGAAAAAGATAACCCTTTATAAAAAGAAAATCTATTCTTAATCTCCAAAATTTGTCCAACAAATCCCAAAGTTGAACGAGGACCATTCGATAAAAACTTTTTCCATAAAAATTCTTCAAAGTAAACCAAACTAATATTGAAACCCAAATATTTGAAGGATTTAGTCACATAGTCTTCCAAGTTAAATCGTAACATTTATCTCCAAACAACATCAGTTGCTCTTAATGTCTCGTATTGAAAAGTAATTAACCTAATCACATATCCTCCATGATAGGTTAATAAATATCCATAGATAACCCAAAATAAACTTACTATTAATTCATAAAATCATCTAAATAAAAAGAATCAGTCAAACTAACCAGGGACTTCACGTAGTCCAGTGGTAGGCGATAAATACCAGTTGCACTTTGGTTGTGGGTTCGATTCCCACAGCTTTGTCCGACGCGACGGGTTGTCACACGGTCTGCGTGTTGTCCTTTTTCCAAAACTATATAATTCTCAAATCATTCCCCAAAAAGAGATAAAATCATCAAAAATAACCATAACATAATTTAACCTCAATTTTATCTCAAACCTTTCACTTCCATCAGAACATATAGTAACCCATAATTACCTCAAAAGTAAGGATCATATAAACCCAAATGGTTCTTTATAACTATGTCCACAAAAGAACAGATAACTATTCCTTGAATAAAATTTTCATATATTAAACATCAGGGTTACACATACTATAAAAAGTCTTCTAATGTAACCCCATCATCAAAAGAGACTTAATACTCTTAAGAATTTCACCATAACTCTTGAAGCCCTTATATGTTGACATCTTACTCATTAAACATTCTTCATGACCCATTAACCATTACTTTCCAACTTATTCTGAAATAATTCTTTCCTACAAACAAAATCATGAATCATATCCTAAGATTCCAAAATATGAAAACAATAGTTAAGAAATAATCCATACCTTTGATTGGTCATTTTCAGTTTCTTCATCCTCAATCGGAATGGAATTAGGTATTGGTAAACGAACATTTGTACGATCTTGGTGATCCCATTCACGAAACTTCTTCATAGGAAATGTGTTTGCATAATGACCATGCACACCACATTTAAAACATTCAATTGATCCCTCAGAAAGAAATTCTTTCCCTTTCCTCGAGTCAACTGGATGCTTCCTTTTTCCATGGAAGGTTCTTACTTTATGACCTTCATTTCCACATCTATATCATATTTCTGTCCCTTTGAAACATTTTCCTAGGTGTTTCTTTCCACATTTTTGACACATAGGTTTTTGAACACACTTACCTTTATGATTATTACCTGTAGTTCCGTAGGGATTTTTTTTCGCATATATGATGCCTTAGAGAAATCACCAAGGTTTAGGTGGTCAATCATGACTCCAGATAGTTGGTTGAGGATAATCACAAGAGTTCTCATTGCAGCTCCCATATCATTCAGTTGCTCGCTCAAAAAATTGTCACAGTTTCCTTCACATCCACTGTTACTTTGGTGCCTGCTAGATCCAGCCATTTACTAAAACCAAAAAGGTCAGTGTGAGTATATCAACAAAACCATCATGTACTAATGAGGAAGATAAACACTAAGATATACTTACTCATTCACTTTATCTAAAACTAGGACTCTTTCTGAAATCTTAAAGATTATGGTAATGTCACTTATGCTTAAAGAATACCCTAACCTCTAAAGTTATCTAAACCGACCTCTGATACCAACTATAAGGCCCCGGCCTTAAACCTTACTTAATCTTGAGTTATTACAAGATTACACATTGAGGATATTTTCATGTTTAGAGTTTTAGAGAATTAGATCATGAAACTTGCATTACATTCCACATTTAAACAAAGTGGTCACATAAAAGAAAGTATTCATTCTTCCCATCAACAGAAACATATTTAAAATAAAACACGGATTCTTTCTTGACACATCCTTGACACTATCATCACATCATGTACCTTTCCCTTGACCTGTGAAAAACATTTCAAAAACATGGGATGAACATAAAAAGCTCAGTAAGGGTTATAAAAATATGGAAAGGAAACATGAGTTCATATATACATAAGAATGAAATCATAATTTACCCATAAAACATAAGCACTTTAACATACCTCATAAAATCATGAATAAATCATAGAAATCATAAGATATAAAGGTAACTTGAGGCATTCATAAGATTCTTACGTATGGAGTAACCCTCTTGGTTACGTTTGGAATACCCACCACAGTATATTCCCTAAATCTCTTCGGAGAAACCTTAACGTTTCACTCCTTTGCGTTACCCAATGCATTGGAGAGATATATCGGGCTCACCCACCCTTAGTTTTTCACGGAACCACCCGTCTTCATAACAATGCCCAAGAACCATAACATAATCTTATCACATAAAACATGAATAAAGGAAACATAACATTTCCACCTTTCAATAACAAGATATCAATACAAAAAATTGATATAAATACATTATGAAAACCATTTTCAATACCAAATGAAAATAAAAGTAAAACATGGTTTTTATTTTTCTTTTAAAAAAAAGGTATGGCTTGTAGAGGAAGCCAAAATTCAAATAATGGTCACGGTGGCGGAGAAGTCGTTGTCGCCGCATACGTATGAATAAAACATTCCCTTTTGTCGTTTAGTAAAATGCTTCGTATAAAGAAAGAATCCTTTTGGATAAACATAAAAGTCAAAGGGGTTTATACACCGTATAAAAGAAGGTTGTGTATAAAATAAAATATGCCTCAGTGAAAGGAGATTGAGATGAAGTCCCATACAAAGACGGTATCCTTGGTTTAAGGATAAATCAATTACATAATTATGTGTGACAAACGAATACACCAAATATAAGTGGATATTAAGTGTAAAATAATCAAAGGTCATTCACACATATTCAAAGGATGACATATTCAATAACTACATGTTGAACCCAAAGAAATAGAAATTGGGTTAAGAAGTTCCCTTGACAGCCTAACGGCGTCACATCAAAATGAGTTGATGAGAGATAAAAAGTGTATCTCATCACTTGGAGATAAAATTTACATCAATAAGGATATATGAGAACATATCCCAACATAACAATATGTAAATTAAAAGACCCAACAAAATAAGTCTTTTAAAAATAGGAGGGTGAACGGTTCCCTTACCGACATGGGTATCTTTCGAAACATATGCCCTGAGAAAGAAGGACAATACAACATTGATGTAAATACTCATAAATGAAAGAATATTACACAATGAGTAAAATAATGGTCAGTATATACACCACTCAAAGGAAATTGTGGAAAATTTAGCATAAATATCCCGGGAATAAAAGTGAGATGAAAAATCTCTTACGAAAACTCGGCAGCCTAACGACGCCACTTAAAACTTCCAAAAATGGATTGATGAGATCAAATATGGTATATCATCACATTAAAATAAAATGTACATCAAGAGGAATATAAAATAACATCCCCCATAATAACAAAGAGGAGATTAAAAGAAGTGACATAAAGGAGAGTACTTAAAGAGAAAGAGAGAGGTTAGATCTCTTAAAACAATTCGGCAGCCTAACGGTGCCACTCAAAACTTTCAAAATGGATTGAGGAGAGAGAATAGGGTCTCTCATCATATGAACATAAAAATTACAGTAAGATTAATATAAAAGAAAATCCCAATAACAAGAAATATGAGCTTAGAAGGAATGACATAAAAGAGTGTACTTAAAAAGAAAGAGAGGAGTAGGATCCCTTACCTCGTGTCCGACTTGACTCGATCGTTCTTTAACGTCCTGAATAATAAACTTGAGTTAATTTAAACTTTATTAAGAACCGTGTTCTAGTTCATTATTTCTTTTATATCACTTATTGCCTTGTTATAGACATTATTTAATCATTTAAGTTAATAATGTTTGTTTTGTCGATATTTGGTTCTCAAGTCGAAAGTGGACTTCTTACAATTACATGTTGTTCGTGTGGTCTAATGTTCATTATATCCAGAATTATATTCATTATTTGGATATCATATATATCGTATATATACAAAATATACATGTATTTATAATATTACATAATCATTTAGAGGTAAGAAATGAAATGCACCGTTTATGGAGACGGTAAGCTGTACGTACGCATGAACGCTACTTTCATTTCTATGTCATATTACTGGAATTAAAAACAAATGATAGGTATGTATATTTTAATTCCATAATTATATTCATCATTTATATGTAACATAAATCATATATAATAACTTTAAATCCATCCTTTATACATCTCACATATGTCATTAACGAATCAAATCACTTTGAGGGGGCGGTAATCCGCACTTCCTAAAATGAAATTATCGTGTTTACCCACAATGGAAACCATAAAGGTATGACACAAAAGAAAAATACAGAAACGTAAACATATTATATATCATATATAAATATAGTGACATCTTAATGGCCACCTTTTAAGGTGTTATATGAGTGTTGAACAATCATCGTTTCGTGAGGTAGAAATTCGCCATCCACAGAAACAGTATGTTCTTTAACCATTTGATGTAGGTGTGTGTAAGTGTAGCTCGAATGATTATTATAACAAAATCCTAGTATATTTAAGATACTGGAGTTATTAAAAATCAAATGAATAAAAAGAGTTTAGGGGGTTGTAGAAGCAAAATAAAACAAAAGAACACAAGTGAAGACATTACCTTAAAATCGGGTAACTCCCTTTGATTTGATCTCAAAGGCTTCCTTGGAAAGACTTCTGCCAAAGTGAGGCTTCAAGGAGTTATAGAGGGATGTGGATAGACAAAATGGGCAGGGGTTGCCGAGACAAAGGCTTTGGAAGTGTGGGTAAGGAGGTAGAGGTGGGGGCCTTTTATAAGAGGAGAGGAGGGGCACTCTTGGAAAGGCATAAAATGTAACTTTATTTTCAAATGAGTTTCAGATTTTAATGGTCCCACATTGGTTTTTTTTGAGGATAAGGTGATAAGGGTTCTAAATCCACCCATAAAATAGGTTTTGGACATGTGTAGGTCTTATATTTTACATTATCTTTCCATTTTATTTAAATCGTTAAATAATGAGGTCATCGCTGCATCATCATCATGTCATAAATAATTTAATATATTTATTGTCTAAAAATTATAAAAAACTACTATGATGTAGGAATTCTTTTTAGATTTCCAATGAATATTTATAGTCCAAAAGATCATTTATGTAGACAAAATTTAAAATATTTTACTTAGGTGATACATTCTTTGTTACATTTAACATTCTTTAAAAATAAAAAGATAAAAAGTCACTTTCTCACAAAAGTGATTCCATGGGGCCCCCAAGTTTGGCACAAGGTATCCCATGGTTGTCCATGAGACAACCAGTAGCCTTAGGACACATTTTTTTGTCATTTGGTTATTATTATGATATTATTTTATTATCTTTAACTACCTGATTACTCATTAATCAAGATAATTAAAGATAATTACCGTCGTTACTATTCATAATTTACAAAAATAAAAGAGTCTTAATTACATAATTTGGACCTTATGATTCTAAATATGTAATACATTTTACCAAATTCCAAACACATAAATTGCAAAAATTAATTTAAAAATAATTCCTGTTGTCAAAACAAATAGCGGGTTTTTTAGAAACAATATTTATGAAAAGTTTGGTACTTGTTTATGCCTAATTCCAAAGTGAAATTAATCCCAATGACCATAATTGAATTACGTGGTAAAAATATATTCTAATTACACTTTAAAACAAATTAAAAATATAATATAACCATATAATTAAATTACATGAAAAAGCAGTTTTGATGTAAAATGCAGTATTTTTCACTATTCATTGAAAAATGAACATTGTCAGAAAAATACCAAAAATTAACCCAAGGTAAATTTAAATGTCCCAATCATAAATAATATGTTTATTTTGAAAAATAGAGCTTATAAAATTGTCAAAAAGTGTATTTAAAAAGGGTTCGCCATCAAAAGGTGGTTAATCGACCTTTTAAAGAATATTAGAATGTTTACGCTTAAAAACTGGATTCATTTGCATTTTTAATCCTCTAACATTTATTGTAAAGAGTAAAAATATTTGAAAAACATATATAATCATTTTTTAGTTAGTTCTGTTCATTCCCGCCATTACAACGGCTAGGCGTTAACTACCATTTAAAATAATATTATTTTATTATTAGAGTGCAACGTAAGATTCCCAAGAAACTCATTGTTGCGTATTGGGTATGCCATCGAGCATAACATCCCCTTTAAAGTAATATTAATATTTTATTCACAAATATGGATAAATATAAAGATGTCATATTCTTTATTTACCTGGGGTGTTACATCCTTCCCCCATTTTGGGAATTGCGTCCTCACAATTTTAAAATTGGGCTTGGAAACATCCTTGAAAGTCCCACATCGGAATAAGAGTCGGTAAAACAATCACTTTAAAATAAAGAAAGATAAGTATAATGGTCACCCGAGTTAACCCATACTAGGATTCCAAGTATGAAAATATGGACATGGAGAAAAAAAAGGGTCATGTTCTGATGGAGAGTGATAGAAAACATGTTTAGGAGAAAGTTAACCACAAAAAAATCACAAACTTGTGATGGGTTAAACGGTATTTGATTCCCCAGTAGGAAAAGTTAATAGACAAAATTTTTGTTTTAAGTTACTTTTTATTGAGGAATTTATTCATAAGGAAACATAATCACTTATCATGTAGACTTTCAACTTTTATTATATTCCTTACACAAACTCATATTTTCTCCAAAAGACGAGTATTTAGGAAGACCTGTTCACATTAAGAGTACTATAATCAACATCTAGAGAATCACCTAATCCACAAAAGAGAACTATATACTTCCCATGTATTTGGACTTTAACCAAAACCAAAACCAAAAAGGTTAGTACAAGATCAGATAATCCAGAAAAAGATAACCCTTTATAAAAAGAAAATCTATTCTTAATCTCCAAAATTTGTCCAACAAAGCCCAAAGTTCAACGAGGACCATTCGATAAACAATTTTTCCATAAAAATTCTTCAAAGTAAACCAAAATAATATTGAAACCCAAATATTTGAAGGATTTAGTCACATAGTCTTCCAAGTTAAATCGTAACATTTATCTCCAAACAACATCAGTTTCTCTTAATGTCTCGTATTGAAAAGTAATTAACCTAATCACATATCCACCATGATAGGTTAATAAATATCCATAGATAACCCAAAATCAAATTACTATTAATACATAAAATCATCTAAATAAAAATAATCAGTCAAACTAACCAGGGACTTCACGTAGTCCAGTGGTAGGCGATAAATACCAGTTGCACTTTGGTTGTGGGTTCGATTCCCGCAGCTTTGTCCGACGCGATGGGTTGTCACACGGTCTGCGTGTTGTCCTTTTTCCAAAACTATATAATTCTCAAATCATTCCCCAAAAAGAGATAAAATCATCAAAAATAACCATAACATAATTAATCCTCAATTTTAACTCAAACCTTTCACTTCCATCATAACATATAGTAACCCATAATTACCTGAAAAGTAAGGATCATATAAACCCAAATGGTTATTTATAACTATGTCCACAAAAGAACAGATAACTATTCCTTGAATAAAATTTTCATATATTAAACATCAGGGTTACACATACTATAAAAAGTCTTCTCATGTAACCCCATCATCAAAAGAGACTTAATACTCTTAAGAATTTCACCATAACTCTTGATTCCCTTATATGTTGACATCTTACTCATTCAACATTCTTCATGACCCATTAACCATTCCTTTCCAACTTATTCTGAAATACTTATTTCCTAAAAACAAAATCATGAATCATATCCTAAGATTCCAAAATAGGAAAACAATAGTTATGAAATAATCCATACCTTTGATTGGTCATTTTCAGTTTCTTCATCCTCAATCGGAATGGCATTAGGTATTGGTAAACGAACATTTGTACGATATTGGTGATCCCATTCACGAAACTTCTTCATAGGACATGTGTTTGCATAATGACCATGCACACCACATTTAAAACATTCAATTGATCCCTAAAAAAGAACTTCTTTCCCTTTCCGCGAGTCAACTGGATGCTTCCTTTTTCCATGGAAGGTTCTTGCTTTATGACCTTCATTTCCACATCTATAGCATATTTCTGTCCCTTTGAAACATTTTCCTAGGTGTTTCTTTCCACATTTTTGACACATAGGTTTTTGAACACACTTACCTTTATGATTATTACCTGTAGTTCCGTAGGGATTTGTTTCTCGCATATATGATGCCTTAGAGAACTCACCAAGGTTTAGGTGGTCAATCATGACTCCAGATAGTTGGTTGAGGATAATCACAAGATTTCTCATTGCAGCTCCCATATCATTCAGTTGCTTGCTCAAAAAACTGTCACAGTTTCCTTCACATCCACTGTTACTTTGGTGCCTGCTAGATCCAGCCATTTACTAAAACCGAAAAGGTCAGTGTGAGTATATCAACAAAACCATCATGTACTAATGAGGAAGATAAACAATAATATATACTTACTCATTCACTTTATCTAAAACTAGGACTCTTTCTAAAATCTTAACCATTATGGTAATGTCACTTATGCTTAAAGAATACCCTAACCTCAAAAGTTATCTAAACCGACCTCTGATACCAACTATAAGGCCCTAGCCTAAAAACTTACTTAATCTTGAGTTATTACAAGATTACACATTGAGGATCTTTTCAGGTTTAGAGTTTTAGAGAATTAGATCATGAAACTTGCATTACATTCCACATTTAAAAAAAGTGGTTACATAAAAGACAATATTCATTCTTCCCATCAACGGAAACATATTTAAAATAAAACACGGATTCTTTCTTGATACATCCTTGACACTATCATCACATCATGTACCTTTCCCTTGACCTGTGAAAAACATTTCAAAAACTTGGGATGAGCATAAAAAGCTCAGTAAGGGTTATAAAAATATGGAAAGGAAACACGAGTTCATATATACATAAGAATGAAATAATACTTTACCCATAAAACATAAGCACTTTAACATATCTCATAAAATCATGAATAAATCCTAGAAATCATAAAACATAAAGGTAACTTGAGGCATTCATAACATTCTTACGTATGGAGTAACCCTCTTGGTTACGTTTGGAAGACCCACCACAGTATATTCCCTAAATCTCTTCGGAGAAACCTTAACATTTCACTCCTTCGCGTTACCCAATGCATTGGAGAGCTATATCGGGCTCACCCGCCCTTAGTTTATCACAGAACCACCCATCTTCATAACAATTCCCAAGAACCATAACATAATCTTATCACATAAAACATGCATAAAGGAAACATAACACTTCCACCTTTCAATAACAAGAAATCAATACAACACATTGATATAAATACATTATGAAAACCATTTTCAATACCAAAATTAAAGAAAAGTAAAACATGGTTTTTATTTTTCTTTTTTAAAAAAGGTATGGCTTGTAGAGGAATCCGAAATTCAAATAATGGTCACGGAGGCAGAGAACTCGTTGTCCCCACATACGTATGAAAAAAACAGTCCCTTTTGTCGTTTAGTAAAATGATTCATATAAAGAAAGAATCATTTTGGATAAACGTAAAATCCAAACGGGTTTATACACCGTATAAAAGAAGGTTGTGTATAAAATAAAATATGCCTCAATGAAAGGAGATTGAGACGAAGTCCCATACAAAGATGATATCCTTGGTTTAAGGATAAATCAATTACATAATTATGTGTGACAAACGAATACACCAAATATAAGTGGATATTAAGTGTAAAATAATAAAAGGTCATTCACACATATTCGAAGGATGACATATTCAATAACTACATGTTGAACCCAAAGAAATCGAAATTGGGTTAAGAAGTTCCCTTGACAGCCTAACGACGTCACATCAAAATGAGTTGATGAGAGATAAAAAGTTCATCTCATCACTTGGACATAAAATTTACATCAATAAGGATATATGAGAACATATCCCAACATAACAATATGTAAATTAAAAGACCCAACAAAAGAAGTCTTTTAAAAAGAGGAGCGTGAAGGGTTCCCTTACCGACATGGGTATCTTTCGAAACATATGCCCCGTGAAAGAAGGACAATACAACATTGATATAAATACTCATATATGAACGAATATTACACAATGAGTAAAATAATGGTCATTACATTCACCACTCAAAGGAAGTTGTGGCAAATGTAGCATAAATCTCACGGGAACAAAAGTGAGATGAAAAATCCCTTACGAAAACTCGGCAGCCTAACGGTTCCACTTAAAACTTCCAAAAATTGATTGATGAGATCAAATAGGGTATCTCATCACATTACAATAAAATTTACAGCAAGAGGAATATAAAATAACATCCCCCATCATAAAAAATATGATCTTAAAAGAAGTGACATGAAGGAGAGTACTTAAAGAGAAAGAGAGAGGTTAGATCTCTTACGAAAATTCGGCAGCCTAATGGCGCCACTCAAAACATCCAAAATGGATTGATGAGAGAGAATAGGGTCTCTCATCATATGAACATAAAAATTGAAGTAAGAGTAAAATAAAATAACATCCCAAAAACAAGAAAGATGATCTTAGAAGGAATGACATAAAAGAGTGTACTTAAAAAGAAAGAGAGGAGTAGGATCCCTTACCTCGGGTCCGACTTGACTCGATCGTTCTTTAACGTCCTGAATAATAAACTTGAGTTAATTTCCACTTTATTAAGAAACTTTTTCTAGTTTATTATTCCTTTTATATCACTTATTGCCATGTTATAAACATTATGTAATCATTTTAGTTAATAATGTTTGTTTTGTCGATATTTGGTTCTTAAGTCGAAAGTGGACTTCTTACAATTACATGTTGATCGTGTGGTCAAATGTTAATTATATACAGAATAATATTCATGATTTGGATATCATATATATCATATATATCCAGAATATACATGTATTTATAATATTACATAATCATTTAGATGTAAGAAATGAAATGCACCGTTCATGGAGACGGTAAGCCGTACGTACGCATGAACACTACTTTCATTTCTATGTCATATAAATGGAATTAAAACCAAATGAGAGGTATGTATATTTTAATTCAAGAATTATATTCATCATTTATATGTAACATAAATCATATATAATAACTTTAAATCCATCCTTTATACATCCCCATATGGCATTAATGAATCAAATCACTTTGAGGGGGCGGTAGTCCGCACTTCCTAAAATGAAATTATCGTGTTTACCCACAATGGAAACCATAAAGGTATGAAAAAAAAGAAAAATACAGAAACAGAAACATATTATATATCATATATAAATATAGTGACATCTTAATGGACACCTTTTAAGGTGTCATATGAGTGTTGAACAATCATCGTTTCATGAGGCAGAAATTCGCCATCCACAAAAACTGTAAGTTCTTTAACCATTTGATGTAGGTGTGTGTAAGTGTAGCTCGAATTCTTCTTATAACAACATCCTAGTATATTGAAGATACTGGAGTTGTTACAAAATAAATGAATAAAAATAGTTTAGGGGGTTGGAGAAGCAAAATAAAACAAAAGAACACAAGTGAAGACATTACCTTAAAATCGGGTAACTCCCTTTGGTTTGAGCTCAAAGGATTCCTTGGGAAGTCTTCATCCCAAAGTGAGGCTTCAAGGAGTTAGATAGGGATGTGGAGAGACAAAATGGGCAGGTGTTGGCCGAGAAAAAGGCTTTGGAAGTGTGGGTAAGGAGGTAGAGGTGGGGGCCTTTTATAAGAGGAGATGAGGGGCACTCTTGGAAAGGTATAAAATGTAACTTTATTTTCAAATGAGTTTCGGATTTTAATGGTCCCACATTGATGTGTTTCGAGGATAAGGTGATAAGGGTTCGAAATCCACCCATACAATAGGTTTTGGACATGTTTAGGTCTTATATTTTACATTATATTTTCATTTTATTTGAATCGTTAAAAAATTAGGTCATCGCTGCATCATCATGATGTCATAAATAATTTAATTTATTTATTGTCTAAAAATTATAATAAAAATACTATGATGTAGGAAATCTTTTTATATTTCCAATGAATACTTATAGTCCAAAATATCATTTATTTAGACAAAATTAAAATTAATTTACTAGGTGATACATTATTTGTTACATTTAACATTCTTTAAAAATAAAAAGACAAAAAGTAACTTTCTCACAAAAGTGATTCCATGGGGCGCACAAGTTTGGAACAAGGCATACAATGGTTGGCCATGAGACAACTAGTAGCCTTTGGACACATTTTGTGGTCATTTTGTATTATTATGATATTATTTTATTATCTTTAACTACATGATTACTCATTAATCAAGATAATTAAAGATAATTACCATCGTTACTATTCATAATGTCAAAAAATAAAAGAGTCTTAATTACATAATTTGGAACTTCTGATTACAAATATGTAATCCATTTTACCAAATTCCAAACACATAAATTTCAAAAATTAATTTAAAAATAATTCCTGTTGTCAAAACAAATAGCGGGTTTTTTAGAAACAATATTTATGAAAAGTTTGGTACTTGTTTATGCCTAATTCCAAAGTGAAATTAATCCCAATGACCATCATTGAATTACATGGTAAAAATATATTCTAATTACACTTTAAAACAAATTAAAAAGATAATATAACCATATAATTAAATTATATGAAAAAGTAGTTTTGATGTAAAATGCAGTATTTTTCACTATTCATTGAAAAATGAACATTGTCAGAAAAATACCAAAAATTAACCCAAGGTAAATTTCAATGTCCCAATCATAAATAATATGTTTATTTTGAAAAATAGAGCTTATAAAATTTTCAAAAATTGTATTTAAAAGGGGTTCTCCATCAAAAGGCGGTTAATCGACCTTTTAAAGAATATTAGAATGTTTACGCTTAAAAACTGGATTCATTTGCATTTTTAATCATCTAACATTTATTGTAAAGAGTAAAAATATTTGAAAAACATATATAATCATTTTTTAGTTAGTTATGTTCATTCCCACCATTACAACGACTAGGCGTTAACTACCATTTAAAATAATATTATTTTATTATTAGAGTGCAACGTAAGATTCCCAAGAAACTCGTTGTTGTGTATTCGGTACGCCATCGAGTATAGCATCCCCTTTAAAGTAATATTAATATTTTATTCACAAATATGGATAAATATAAAGATGTCATATTCTTTATTTACCTGGGGTGTTACATACTTCCCCCCTTTTGGGAATTGCGTCCTCGCAATTTTAAAATTGGGCTTGGAAATATCCTTGAAAGTCCCACATCGGAACAAGAGTCGGTAAAAAAATCACTTTAAAATAAAGAAAGATAAGTACAATGGTGACCTGAGTTAACCCATACTAGGATTCCAAGTATGAAAATATGGACATGGAGGAAAAAAACAAAGGGTCATGTTCTGATGGAGAGTGATAGAAAACATGTTTAGGAGAAAGTTAACCACAAGAAAATCACAAACTTGTGATGGGTTAAACGGTATTTGATTCCCCAGTAGGAAATGTTAATAGACAACGTTTTTGTTTTAAGTTACTTTTTATTAAGGAATTTATTCATAAGGAAACATAATCACTTATCATGTAGACTTTCAACTTTTATTAGATTCCTTACACAAACTCATATTTTCTCCAAAAGACGAGTATTTAGAAAGACTTGTTCACATTAAGAGTACTATAATCAACTTCTAGAGAATCACCTAATCCAAAAAAGAGAACAATATACTTACCATGTCTTTGGACTTCAACCAAAACCAAAACCAAAAAGGTTAGTACAAGATTAGATAATCCAGAAAAAGATAACCCTTTATAAAAAGAAAATCTATTCTTAATCTCCAAAATTTTTCCAACAAATCCCAAAGTTCAATGAGGACCATTCGATAAAAATATTTTCCATAAAAATTCTTCAAAGTAAAAAAAACTAAGATTGAAACCCAAATATTTGAAGGATTTAGTCACATAGTCTTCCAAGTTAAATCGTAACATTTATCTCCAAACAACATCAGTTGCTCTTAATGTCTCGTATTGAAAAGTAATTAACCTAATCACATATCCTCCATGATAGGTTAATAAATATCCATAGATAACCCAAAATAAACAGACTATTAATTCATAAAATCATCTAAATAAAAATAATCAGTCAAACTAACCAGGGACTTCACGTAGTCCAGTGGTAGGAGATAAATACCAGTTGCACTTTGGTTGTGGGTTCGATTCCCACAGCTTTGTCCGACGCGACGGGTTGTCACACAGTCTGCGTATTGTCCTTTTTCCAAAATTATATAATTCTCAAATCATTCCCCAAAAAGAGATAAAATCATCAAAAATAACCATAATATAATTTAACCTCAATTTTATCTCAAACCTTTCACTTCCATCATAACATATAGTAACCCATAATTATCTCAAAAGTAAGGATCATATAAACCCAAATGGTTCATTATAACTATGTCCACAAAAGAACAGATAACTATTCCTTGAATAAAATTTTCATATATTAAACATCAGGGTTACACATACTATAAAAAGTCTTCTAATGTAACCCCATCATCAAAAGAGACTTAATACTCTTTAGAATTTCACCATAACTCTTGGAGCCCTTATATGTTGACATCTTACTCATTGAACATTCTTCATGACCCATTAACCATTACTTTCCAACTTATTCTGAAATACTTCTTTCCTACAAACAAAATCATGAATCATATCCTAAGATTCCAAAATAGGAAAACAATAGTTATGAAATAATCCATACCTTTGATTGGTCATTTTCAGTTTCTTCATCCTCAATCAGAATGGAATTAGTTATTGGTAAAAGAACATTTGTACGATCTTGGTGATCCCATTCACGAAACTTCTTCATAGGACATGTGTTTGCATAATGACCATGAACACCACATTTAAAACATTCAATTGATCCCTCAGAAAGAACTTCTTTCCCTTTCCTCGAGTCAACTGGATGCTTCCTTTTTCCATGGAATGTTCTTACTTTATGACCTTCATTTCCACATCTATAGCATATTTCTGTCCCTTTGAAACATTTTCCTAGGTGTTTCTTTCCACATTTTTGACACATAGGTTTTTGAACACACTTACCTTTATGATTATTACCTATAGTTCCGTAGGGATTTGTTTCTCGAATATATGATGCCTTAGAGAAATCACCAAGGTTTAGGTTGTCAACAATGACTCCATATAGTTGGTTGAGGATAATCACAAGATTTCTCATTGCAGCTCCCATATCATTCAGTTGCTTGCTCAAAAAACTGTCACTGTTTCCTTCACATCCACTGTTACTTTGGTGCCTTCTAGATCCATCCATTTACTAAAACCAAAAAGGTCACTGTGAGTATATCAACAAAACCATCATGTACTAATGAGGAAGATAAAAACTAAGATATACTTACTCATTCACTTTACCTAAAACTAGGACTCTTTCTGAAATCTTAACCATTATGGTAATGTCACTTATGCTTAAAGAATACACTAACCTATAAAGTTATCTAAACCGACCTCTGATACCAACTATAAGGACCCAACCTTAAACCTTACTTAATCTTGAGTTATTACAAGATTACACATTGAGAATATTTTCAGGTTTAGAGTTTTAGAGAATTAGATCATGAAACTTGAATAACATTCCACATTTAAATAAAGTGGTTACATAAAAGACATTATTCATTCTTCCCATCAACGGAAACATATTTAAAATAAAACACGGATTCTTTCTTGACACATCCTTGACACTATCATCACATCATGTACCTTTCCCTTGACCTGCGAAAAACATTTCATAAACTTGGGATGAGCATAAAAAGCTTAGTAAGGGTTATAAAAATATGGAAAGGAAACATGAGTTCTTATATACATAAGAATTAAATCATACTTTACCCATAAAACATAAGCACTTTAACATACCTCATAAAATCATGAATAAATCATAGAAATCATAAGACATAAAGGTAACTTGAGGCATTCATAAGATTATTACGTATGGAGTAACCCTCTTGGTTACGTTTGGAATACCCACCACAGTATATTACCTAAATCTCTTCGGAGAAACCTTAGCGTTTCACTCCTTCGCGTTACCCAATGCATTGGAGAGCTATATCGGGCTCACCCGCCCTTAGTTTATAATGGAACCACCCTTCTTCATAACAATTCCCAAGAACCATAACATAATCTTATCACATAAAACATGAATAAAGGAAACATAACATTTCCACCTTTCAATAAAAAGATATAAATACAACACATTGATATAAATAAATTATGAAAACCATTTTCAATACCAAAATAAAAGAAAAGTAAAACATGGTTTTTATTTTTATTTTTTAAAAAAGGTATGGCTTGTAGAGGAAGCCAAAATTCAAATAATGGTCACGGTTGTGGAGAAGTCATTGTCGCCGCATACGTATGAAAAAAACATTCCCTTTTGTCGTTTAGTAAAATGATTCGTATAAAGAAATAATACTTTTGGATAAACATAAAAGTCAAAGGGGTTTATACACCGTATAAAAGAAGGTTGTGTATAAAATAAAATATGCCTCAGTGAAAAGAGATTGAGATGAAGTCCCATACAAAGACGGTATCCTTGGTTTAAGGATAAATCAATTACATAATTATGTGTGACAAACAAATACACCAAATATAAGTGGATATTAAGTGTAAAATAATCAAAGGTCATTCACACATATTCAAAGGATGACATATTCAATAACTACATGTTGAACCCAAAGAAATAGAAATTGGGTTAAGAAGTTCCCTTGACAGCCTAACGGCGTCACATCAAAATGAGTTGATGAGAGATAAAAAGTGTATCTAATCACTTGGAGATAAAATTTACATCAATAAGGATATATGAGAACATATCCAAACATAACAATATGTAAATTAAAAGACACAACAAAAGAAGTCTTTTAAAAAGAGGAGGGTGAAAGGTTCCCTTACCGACATGGGTATCTTTCGAAACATACGCCCCGTGAAAGAAGGACAATACAACATTGATGTAAATACTCATAAATGAAATAATATTACACAATGAGTAAAATAATGGTCAGTACATACAACACTCAAAGGAAATTGTGGCAAATGTAGCATAAATATCACGGGAATAAAAGTGAGATGAAAAATCCCTTAAGAAAACTCGACAGCCTAACGACGCCACTTAAAACTTCCAAAAATTGATTGATGAGATCAAATAGGGTATCTCATCACATTAAAATAAAATGTACATCCAGAGGAATATAAAAGAACATCCCCCATAATAACAAAGAGGAGTTTAAAAGAAGTGACAGAAAGGAGAGCACTTAAAGAGAAAGACAGATGTTAGATCTCTTACGAAAATTCGGCAGCCTAACGGCGCCACTCAAAACTTCTAAAATGGATTGAGGAGAGAGAATAGGGTCTCTCATCATATGAACATAAAAATCACAGTAAGATTAATATAAAATAACATCCCAATAACAAGAAATATGAGCTTAAAAGGAATGACATAAAAAAGTTTACTTAAAAAGAAAGAGAGGAGTAGGATCCCTTACCTCGGGTCTGACTTGACTCGATCGTTCTTTAACGTCCTGAATAATAAACTTGAGTTAATTTAAAATTTATTAAGAAACTTTTTCTAGTTCATTATTTCTTTTATATCACTTATTTCCATGTTATAAACATTATGTAATCATTTAAGTTAATAATGTTTGTTTTGTCGATATTTGGTTCTTAAGTCGAAAGTGGACTTCTTACAATTACATGTTGTTCGTGTGGTCAAATGTTCATTATATACAGAATTATATTCATGATTTGGATATCATATATATCATATATATTCAGAATATACATGTATTTATAATATTACATAATCATTTAGAGGTAATAAATGAAATGCACCGTTTATGGAGACGGTAAGCTGTACGTACGCATGAACGCTACTTTCATTTCTATGTCATATTAATGGAATTAAAACCAAATAAGAGGTATGTATATTTTAATTCCAGAATTATATTCATCATTTATATGTAACATAAATCATATATAATAACTTTAAATCCATCCTTTATACATCCCACATATGGCATTAACGAATCAAATCACTTTGAGGGGGCGGTAGTCCGCACTTCCTAAAATGAAATTATCGTGTTTACCCACAATGGAAACCATAAAGGTATGACACAAAAGAAAAATACAGAAACAGAAACATATTATATATCATATATAAATATAGTGACATCTTAATGGACACCTTTTAAGGTGTTATATGAGTGTTGAACAATCATCGTTTCGTGAGGCAGAAATTCGCCATCCACAGAAACAGTATGTTCTTTAACCATTTGATGTAGGTGTGTGTAAGTGTAGCTCGAATGCTTCTTATAACAACATCCTAGTATATTTAATATACTGGAGTTATTACAAAATAAATTAATAAAAAGAGTTTAGGGGGTTGGAGAAGCAAAATAAAACAAAAGAACACAAGTGAAGACATTACCTTAAAATCAGGTAACTCCCTTTGGTTTGAGCTCAAAGGCTTCCTTGGGAAGACTTATACCCAAAGTGAGCCTTCAAGGAGTTATAGAGGGATGTGGAGAGACAAAATGGGCAGGTGTTGGCCAAGCCAAAGGCTTTGGAAGTGTGGGTAAGGAGGTAGAGGTGGGGGCCTTTTATAAGAGGAGAGGAGGGGCACTCTTGGAAACGTATAAAATGTAACTTTATTTTCAAATGCGTTTCTGATTTTAATGGTCCCACATTGATGTGTTTCTAGGATAAGGTAATAAGGGTTATAAATCCACCCATCCAATAGGTTTTGGACATGTTTAGGTCTTAGATTTTACATTATCTTTCCATTTTATTTAAATCGTTAAATAATGAGGTCATCGCTGCATCATCATGATGTCATAAATAATTTAATTTATTTATTGTCTAAAAATTATAAATAAAATACTACGATGTATGAATTCTTTTTATATTTCCAATGAATATTTATAGTCCAAAAGATAATTTATGTAGAAAAAATAAAAAATATTTTACTTAGGTGATAAATTCTTTGTTACATTTAACATTCTTTAAAAATAAAAAGATAAAAAGTCACTTTCTCACAAAAGTGATTCAATGGGGCCCCCAAGTTTGGAACAAGGCATCCCATGGTTGTCCATGAGACAACCAGTAGCCTTAGGACACATTTTGTGGTCATTGTTTATTATTATGATATTATTTTATTATCTTTAACTACCTGATTACTCATTAATCAAGATAATTAAAGATAATTACCGTCGTTACTATTCATAATGTACAAAAATAAAAGAGTCTTAATTACATAATTTGGACCTTCTGATTCCAAATATTTAATCCATTTTACCAAATTCCAAACACATAAATTGCAAAAATTAAATTAAAAATAATTCCCGTTGTCAAAACAAATAGCGGGTTTTTTAGAAACAATATTTATGAAAAGTTTGGTACTTGTTTATTCCTAATTCCAAAGTGAAATTAATCCCAATGACCATAATTGAATTAAATGGTAAAAATATATTCTAATTACACTTTAAAACAATTTAAAAAGATAATATAACCATATAAATAAATTATATGAAAAAGCAGTTTTGATGTAAAATGCAGTATTTTTCACTATTTATTGAAAAATGAACATTGTCAGAAAAATACCAAAAATTAACCCAAGGTAAATTTAAATGTCCCAATAATAAATAATATGTTTATTTTGAAAAATATAGCTTATAAAATTGTCAAAAAGTGGATTTAAAAGGGGTTCTCCATCAAAAGGCGGTTAATCGACCTTTTAAAGAATATTAGAATGTTTACGCTTAAAAACTGGATTCATTTGCATTTTTAATCCACTATCATTTATTGTAAAGAGTAAAAATATTTGAAAAACATATATAATCATTTTTTAGTTAGTTCTGTTCATTCCCGTCATTACAACGGCTAGGCGTTAACTACCATTTAAAATAATATTATTTTATTATTAGAGTGCAACGTAAGATTCCAAGAAACTCATTGTTGCGTATTGGGTACGCCATCGATCATAGAATACCCTTTAAAGTAATATTAATATTTTATTCTAAATATGGATAAATATAAAGATGTCATATTCTTTATTTACCTGGGGTGTTACATCCTTCCCCCCTTTTGGGAATTGCATCCTCGCAATTTTAAAATTGGGCTTGGAAACATCCTTGAAAGTCCCACATCGGAACAAGAGTCGGTAAAACAATCACATTAAAATAAAGAAAGATAAGTACAATGGTCACCCGAGTTAACCCATACTAGGATTCCAAGTATGAAAATATGGACATGGAGGAAAAAAAGGGTCATGTTCTAATGGAGAGTGATAGAAAACATGTTTAGGAGAAAGTTAACCATAAGAAAATCACAAACTTGTGATGGGTTAAACGGTATTCAATTCCCCAGTAGGAAAAGTTAATAGACAATATTTTTGTTTTAAGTTACTTTTTATTGAGGAATTTATTCATAAGGAAACATAATCACTTATCATGTAGACTTTCAACTTTTATTAGATTCCTTACACAAACTCATATTTTATCCAAAAGACGAGTATTTAAGAAGACTTGTTCACATTAAGAGTACTATAATCAACTTCTAGAGAATCACCTAATCCACATAATAGAACTATATACTTCCCATGTATTTGGACTTTAACCAAAACCAAAACAAAAAATGTTAGTACAAGATTAGATAATCCAGAAAAAGATAACCCTTTATAAAAAGAAAATCTATTCTTAATCTCCAAAATTTGTCCAACAAAGACCAAAGTTCAACGAGGACCATTCGATAAACAATTTTTCCATAAAAATTATTCAAAGTAAACCAAACTAAGATTGAAACCCAAATATTAGAAGGATTTAGTCACATAGTCTTCCAAGTTAAATTGTAACATTTATCTCTAAACAACATCAGTTGCTCTTAATGTCTCGTATTGAAAAGTAATTAACCTAATCACATATCCTCCATGATAGGTTAATAAATATCCATAGATAACCCAAAATAAACTTACTCTTAATTCATAAAATCATCTAAATAAAAAGAATCCGTCAAACTAACCAGGGACTTCACGTAGTCTAGTGGTAGGCGATAAATACCAGTTGCACTTTGGTTGTGGGTTCGATTCCCACAGCTTTGTCTGACGCGACGGGTTGTCACACGGTCTGCGTGTTGTCCTTTTTCCAAAACTACATAATTCTCAAATAATTCCCCAAAAAGATATAAAATCATAAAAAATAACCATAACATAATTTAACCTCAATTTTATCTCAAACCTTTCACTTCCACCATAACATATAGTAACCCATAATTACCTGAAAAGTAAGGATCATATAAACCCAAATGGTTATTTATAACTATGTCCACAAAAGAACAGATAACTATTCCTTGAATAAAATTTTCATATATTAAACATCAGGGTTACACATACTATAAAAAGTCTTCTAATGTAACCCCATCATCAAAAGAGACTTAATACTCTTAAGAATTTCACCATAACTCTTGAAGCCCTTATATGTTGACATCTTACTCATTCAACATTCTTCATGACCCATTAACCATTCCTTTCCAACTTATTATGAAATACTTATTTCCTACAAACAAAATCATGAATCATATCCTAAGATTCCAAAATAGGAAAACAATAGTTATGAAATAATCCATACCTTTGATTGGTCATTTTCAGTTTCTTCATCCTCAATCGGGATGACATTAGGTATTGGTAAACAAAAATTTGTACAATCTTGGTGATCCCATTCACAAAACTTCTTCATAGGACATGTTTTTGCATAATGACCATGCACACCACATTTAAAACATTCAATTGATCCCTCAGAAAGAACTTCTTTCCCTTTCCGCGAGTCAACTGGATGCTTCCTTTTTCCATGGCAGGTTCTTGCTTTATGACCATCATTTCCACATCTATAGAATATTTCTGTCCCTTTGAAACATTTTCCTAGGTGTTTCTTTCCACATTTTTGACACATAGGTTTTTGAACACACTTAACTTTATGATTATTACCTGTAGTTCCGTAGGGATTTGTTTCTCGCATATATGATTCCTTAGAGAAATCACCAAGGTTTAGGTGGTCAATCATGACTCCAGATAGTTGGTTGAGGATAATAATAAGATTTCTCATTGCAGCTCACATATCATTCAGTTGCTTGCTCAAAAAACTATCACAGTTTCCTTCACATCCACTGTTACTTTGGTGCCTTCTAGATCCAGCCATTTACTAAAACCAAAAAGGTCAGTGTGAGTATATCAACAAAACCATAATATACTAATGAGGAATATAAAAACTAATATATACTTACTCATTCACTTTATCTAAAACTAGGACTCTTTCTGAAATCTTAACCATTATGGTAATGTCACTTATGCTTAAAGAATACCCTAACCTCTAAAGTTATCTAAACCGACCTCTGATACCAACTATAAGGCCCCAGCCTTAAAACTTACTTAATCTTGAGTTATTACAAGATTACACATTGAGGATCTTTTCAGGTTATAGAGTTTTAGAGAATTAGATCATGAAACTTGCATTACATTCCACATTTAATCAAAGTGGTTACATAAAAGACAGTATTCATTCTTCCCATCAACGGAAACATATTTAAAATAAAACACCGATTCTTTCTTGACACATCCTTGACACTATCATCACATCATGTACCTTTCCCTTGACCTATGAAAAAGATTTCAAAAACTTGGGATGAGCATAAAAAGCTCAGTAAGGGTTATAAAAATATGGAAAGGAAACATGAGTTCATATATACATAAGAATGAAATCATACTTTACCCATAAAACATAAGCACATTAACATACCTCATAAAATCATGAATAAATCATATAAATCAAAAGACTTAAAGGTAACTTGAGGCATTCATAAGATTCTTACGTATGGAGTAACCCTCTTGGTTACGTTTGGAATACCCACCACAGTATATTCCCTAAATCTCTTCGGAGAAACCTTAACGTTTCACTCCTTTGCGTTACCCAATGCATTGGAGAGCTATATCGGGCTCACCCGCCCTTAGTTTATCATGGAACCACCTGTCTTCATAACAATGCCCAAGAACCATAACATAATCATATCACATAAAACATCCATAAAGGAAACATAACATTTCCACCTTTCAATAACAAGATATCAATACAAACCATTGATATAAATACATTATGAAAACCATTTTCAATACCAAAATAAAAGAAAAGTAAAACATGGTTTTTATTTTTCTTTTAAAAAAAGGTATGGCTTGTAGAGGAAGCTGAAATTCAAATAATGGTCACGGCGGCGGAGAACTCGTTGTCGCCACATACGTATGAAAAAAACATTCCCTTTTGTCGTTTAGTAAAACGCTTCGTATAAAGAAAGAATCATTTGGGATAAACATAAAATCCAAAGGGGTTTATACACCGTATAAAAGAAGGTTGTGTATAAAATAAAATATGCCTCAATGAAAGGAAATTGAGATGAAGTCCCATACAAAGACGGTATCCTTGGTTTAAGGATAAATCAATTACATAATTATGTGTGACAAACGAATACACCAAATATAAGTGGATATTAAGTGTAAAATAATCAAAGGTCATTCACACATATTCAAAGGATGACATATTCAATAACTACATGTTGAACCCAAAGAAATCGAAATTGGGTTAAGAAGTTCCCTTGACAGCCTAACGACGTCACATCAAAATGAGTTGATGAGAGATAAAAATTGTATCTCATCACTTGGACATAAAATTTACATCAATAAGGATATATGAGAACATATCCCAACATAACAATATGTAAATTAAAAGACCCAACAAAAGAAGTCTTTTAAAAAGAGGAGGGTGAAAGGTTCCCTTACCGACATGGGTATCTTTCGAAACATACGCCCCATGAAAGAAGGACAATACAACATTGATGTAAATAATCATAAATGAAAGAATATTACACAATGAGTAAAATAATGGTCAGTACATACACCACTCAACGAAAATTGTGGCAAATGTAGCATAAATCTCACGGGAACAAAAGTGAGATGAAAAATCCCTTACGAAAACTCGGCAGCCTAACAACGCCACTTAAAACTTCCAAAAAATGATTGATGAGATCAAATAGGGTATCTCATCACATTAAAATAAAATGTACAGAAAGAGGAATATAAAATAACATCCCCCATCATAACAAAGAGGAGCTTAAAAGAAGTGACATAAAGGAGAGCACTTAAAGAGAAAGAGAGAGGTTAGATCTCTTACGAAAATTCGGCAGCCTAACGGCGCCACTCAAAACTTCCAAAATGGATTGATGAGAGAGAATAGGGTCTCTCATCATATGAACATAAAAATTATAGTAAGATTAATATAAAAGAACATCCCAATAACAAGAAGTATGAGCTTAGAAGGAATGACATAAAAGAGTGTACTTAAAAAGAAAGAGAGGAGTAGGATCCCTTACCTCGGGTCCGTCTTGACTCGATCGTTCTTTAATGTCCTGAATAATAAACTTGAGTTAATTTACACTTTATTAAGAAAATTTTTCTAGTTCATTATTCTCTTTATATCACTTATTTCCATGTTATAAACATTATGTAATCATTTAAGTTAATAATGTTTGTTTTGTCGATATTTGGTTCTTAAGTCGAAAGTGGACATCTTACAATTACATGTTGATCGTGTGGTCAAATGTTCATTATATACAGAATTACATTCATGATTTGGATATCTTATATATCATATATATCCAGAATATACATGTATTTATAATATTACATAATCATTTAGAGGTAATAAATGAAATGCACCGTTCATGGAGACGGTAAGCCGTACGTACGCATGAACGCTACTTTCATTTCTATGTCATATTAATGGAATTAAAACCAAATGAGAGGTATTTATATTTTAATTCCATAATTATATTCATCATTTATATGTAACATACATAATATATAATAACTTTAAATCCATCCTTTATACATCCCACATATGGCATTAACGAATCAAATCACTTTGAGGGGGCGGTAGTCCGCACTTCCTAAAATGAAATTATCGTGTTTACCCACAATGGAAACCATAAAGGTATGACACAAAAGAAAAATACAGAAACATAAACATATTATATATCATATATAAATATAGTGACATCTTAATGGCCACCTTTTAAGGTGTCATATGAGTGTTGAACAATCATCATTTCATGAGGCAGAAATTCGACATCCACAGAAACAGTATGTTCATTAACCATTTGATGTAGGTTTGTGTAAGTGTAGCTCGAATGCTTCTTATAAAAACATCCTAGTATATTGAAGATACTGGAGTTGTTACAAAATAAATGAATAAAAAGAGTTTAGGGGGTTGGAGAAGCAAAATAAAACAAAAGAACACAAGTGAAGACATTACCTTAAAATCGGGTAACTCCCTTTGGTTTGAGCTCAAAGGCTTCCTTGGGAAGACTTATTCCAAAAGTGAGACTTCAAGGAGTTATAGAGGGATGTGGAGAGACAAAATGGGCATTGGTTGGCCGAGACAAAGGCTTTGGAAGTGTGGGTAAGGAGGTAGAGGTGGGGGCCTTTAATAAGAGGAGAGGAGGGGAACTCTTGGAAAGGTATAAAATGTAACTTTATTTTCAAATGAGTTTCGGATTTTAATGGTCCCACATTGATTTTTTTCGAGGATAAGGTGATAAAGGTTCTAAATCCACCCATCCAATAGGTTTTGGACATGTTTAGGTCTTAGAGTTTACATTATCTTTCCATTTTATTTAAATCGTCAAATAATGAGGTCATCGCTACATCATCATGATGTCATTAATAATTTACTTTATTTATTGTCTAAAAATTATAAACAAAATACTATGATGTAGGAAATCGTTTTAGATTTCCAATTAATATTTATAGTCCAAAAGATCATTTATGTAGACAAAATTAAAAATATTTTACTTAGGTGATACATTCTTTGTTACATTTAACATTCTTTAAAAATAAAAAGATAAAAAGTCACTTTCTCACAAAAGTGATTCCATGGGGCCCACAAGTTTGGCACAAGGCATCCCATGGTCAGACATGACACAACCAGTAGCCTTAGGACATATGTTGTGGTCATTTTGTATTATTATGATATTATTTTATTATCTTTAACTACCTTATTACTCATTAATCAAGATAATTAAAGATAATTACCGTTGTTACTATTCATAATGTCCAAAAATAAAAGAGTCTTAATTACATAATTTGGACCTTCTGATCACAAATATGTAATCCATTTTACCAAATTCCAAACACATAAATTGCAAAAATTAATTTAAAAATAATTCCCGTTGTCAAAACAAATAGCGGGTTTTTTAGAAACAATATTTATGAAAAGTTTGGTACTTGTTTTTGCCTAATTCCAAAGTGAAATTAATCCCAATGACCATAATTGAATTACATGGTAAAAATATATTCTAATTACACTTTAAAATAAATTAAAAAGATAATATAACCATATAATTAAATTATATGAAAAAACAGTTTTGATGTAAAATGCAGTATTTTTCACTATTCATTGAAAAATGAACATTGTCAGAAAAATACCAAAAATTAACCCAAGGTAAATTTCAATGTCCCAATCATAAATAATATGTTTATTTTGAAAAATAGAGCTTATAAAATTGTCAAAAAGTGGTTTTAAAAGGGGTTCTCCATCAAAAGGCGGTTAATCGACCTTTTAAAGAATATTAGAATGTTTACGCTTAAAAACTGGATTCATTTGCATTTTTAATCCTCTAACATTTATTGTAAAGAGTAAAAATATTTGACAAAAATATATAATCATTTTGTAGTTAGTTCTGTTCATTCCCGCCATTACAACAGCTAGGCATTAACTACCATTTAAAATAATATTATTTTATTATTAGAGTGCAACGTAAGATTCCCAAGAAACTCGTTGTTGCGTATTGGGTATGCCATCGAGCATAGAATCACCTTTAAAGTAATATTAATATTTTATTCAAAAATATGGATAAATATAAATATGTTATATTCTTTATTTACCTGGGGTGTTACAGGTAGTATATACACCAAAAAAATAAATGAGTGGTGAATAATTCATAAGTCTCAATCATATAAAAGAGAGATGAGAAAACCCATACCTTAAGTCTTGAATTTTTTCATACATGTTCAAAAATCCTATATTATTAGAATAATTTAATTATAAATATAAAAAATAAAATTATTAATATATATAATACCATAAATTATTCTATTATGACTTTATATTACCTATTCATTTTCAATTCCATGTTGATGTTACGTTTCGGGTAATGTCAGCTTTGATTTTCGTATATGCTTTGACTTATTACTGTCAATACTCTTACTTAGAGAATAATTTACTTATTTTTAGAATGTGAAACATGATAAAAATATCATATATATATATATATATTAATTATGTAAATATTTATAATAATATATAACATATATAATTATGACATGGAATACACAATTTATGGAGACGGTAGGCTGTGCATGCGCATGAACGCTATTTCTATTTTTTTGTCCTAATTAATGAAATAATGTAAACGTAATATATGTATATATACATATTATCATTATATTTGAATTATTATTTCATATATATCATATATTTTTATTAAACTCATCCTTAATACATTCAATGTAATGTGTGAACAAATCACATCGCTTTGAGGAGGTAGTAGTCGACACTTCCATAAAGAAAGTTATCGTATTTACATAAAATAGAAATAATGAAGGTATGTTTTATGGATGAATAAAGAATTAATAAATATCATATATATCATATAAAAATTTAATTTCCATCATAATTCCAATCTATGAGAGTTTGTAAAGGAAAAATGAACGATATCATTTCACGAGGTAGTAATTCACCATACACATAAATGGTAAGTTCATTACCCATTTGATGGATGTGTGTGTAGGTGTAGTGTAAAGACCCGAAAAATTCAAGGAAATTTTTTTCTTAATTTTCTTTGGATTTTTACAAGAAGGCAGTTTCTGACGACACCTGATTCCGAGGCCCGGTGTGCCCGGAATCATTTTCCGAAGTTTGGCTCGGGTAAGTTCAGTGAATGGACGAGCGGGTTTTTCTAACTTTTGAACCGGTGCTCGGAATCAAATTCTGAGGGCACCGATGGAATCGCAGCGCCGGTAATTTCTTAGAGACGCCTCTTTCGGAGATGCGTTTGCTCGGGTGTGGTTTTTAATTTTTGGGCTTAAAGTTAAGAAATAAAATAATATGTGCGACAAACTTTATTTTATTTCACTTAAGCCACTTGGAAGCTACTTGAAGCCACTTAAAGCTGCTTAAGTGGAGTTGTTACGGATAGGGTGCTATCCAAAAATATCCTACCCTCTTGGTAGGATATTTGTGAGGTGGAGCCCACACGATCCTCACCGTTTCTTTTCCTCTAAGTAACGTACCCGCGAAAACCCATCATTATGAAAGTCAACTAATGCGTTTTCTTAATTTCTTAACGCACCAATTAATTGGGCGGTTTTTTTTTGTTGAATTAATTCTACGAATTAATGGGTCGTTACTTATCTCTTTTTCGTTTGTTGGAGTAATAATAAAATAAGACCAATGCACGACTTCTGGAAAAATGTTAGTTGGGAGGATTTGACAGAAACCAAGAATTCTTCATCCTCCTTTGCGAAGAACGCGAAGAATGCGAAGAACGCGAAGAACGCCAAGCCCTCAGAAATCGACGATGCGACACCGTGTGCCGCGATGCCAACGTTTCCTCTCCCGTGACGTTCTTCTGCGACGTTCCTTCCTCCGTGACAAAAATCTTCGATCATCCGTTGAGTTCGTCGACTCAACGCCGGATACCGCGATGACGCAACGATCCCCACCTTACGCGACGATCAATTCCACGAAGAACGCGCGTGCCACGAATTGACGAGGTAGGGGTTGTTGAGAAATAATTTACATTCCCGTGATCATTTATTTTAAAATAAAGAACCCGGTTTCATAAGAAAAATTTTAATTTATTAAAATTGATATTTGATATGTTGGTTATTCTTCCCGATTGTTATCACCTAACGCGGAGGGTCCGGGCCAAACAAACACGGCCCGACAACCCTCCGCAGTTCTTCGTTGTTTTGCGGATTTGGCGGGCGATGACAAAACGTGACGCGAAGGTGATTTAATGATTTCGCAGTGAAGAACGGGACCCGGGAGGAGCAGCGGCACAGACGGGAAGGAAAATGGACCACCGGAGCAACTCCGGTGGCCCGCGGAAGCCTCCGGCGGCGCCGGCGGCAGCCAGCGGACCCGCGGCCGCGCGGGTCCGGCTCACACAGACGGGACGCGGCAACATGCCGCATCCGCTGAAGTCCAGCGCGACCCCTCGAGGGCCACGACTCTTCCATCCCGCGGGGGCGGCGCCCCGCGGCTGCCACGCTCGGCCGCTCAGCCGAGCCGAGCCGGGCCGGGCTGCACCCTAGCCGGACCGAACCGGGTCCATCCAGGTCGGGTCGGGCCGGGTCGGCCCGGGCCCAGACCCCCCGTCTTCGAACAGTTTCGGTCTTTTTCCCGTAACTTGAGTTACGGGCCTCCGATTGACACGCCGTCAGCGGCAACGTGATCCTTGGATCGAGACGGTCGTTTAATTATACTGCACTCAAGGTTTAGGAATACTTTGGGTTCGGCCGGGTTGGTTCGTACACGAAACCAACCGGGCCCTCAGAGTGGAAACACTCATATCTTGAGCTTCGGACGTCCGATTGACGTGCCTTCGACTTTGTTGTTTTCCTCTAAGTGAGACGGATCTTTTGGCATACTCCGCCCGAGGTTTGGATGCAGGTGGAGTACGGTCGGGTTGGTTTTGCCTTAGAAACCAACCGGGCCCCTGGGACGGAAAATCCAATAATTCTTAGACCGTGTGTCCGATTAATGCGCCGTCTGCGACGTTGAGTTCTTGTTGGTGATACGGAACTTTTGGAAACATCAACTCTGGTCTATGCGTTAGTTGATGTATCAGCCTCTCGGCTCGTGGAGCAGACCCTCCCGAATGAGCTTGCGGTGTGTGGGAACCCTAGAGCTGGCTGCAACTGCTGCTGTGACGAAAATGACTGTACAGATATCCTCAGTGGATTTGACTGCGACGATGATGAAAAATAGTACGGGAATCATCCATGTGTTCGGCAGTAACAACTACGGTACATCTTGGGATACATCAGCTCTGGACTACATGTCAGTTGATGCATCGACCTCTTAGCTCGTGGAGTGGACCCTCCCGGAACGAGCATGCTGTGTGTGGAAACCCTAGAGCCGGTTGGGACTTGACGACTGCTGATCGAACTACTCGGTGTGTTACGGATAACCCGGCAGTGGTGCACTTGGTTGTAGGGCACAGGGGCGTGTTTGGTTGTAGCGGTAGACCCACGACCGAGGTGAACTTGGTTGTAGCGGCATAGGGGAGCGCTTGGTTGTAGCGGCAGCCCCACGACAGAGGTGCGCTTGGATGTAGCGGCACAAGGGAGCGCTTGGTTGTAGCGGCAGACCCACGACAGAGGTGCACTTGGTTGTTGCGACAGACCCACGACAGAGGTGCGCATGGCTGTAGCGGCACAGGGGAGTGCTTGGTTTTAGCGGTAGACCCACGACAGAGGTGCGCTTGGTTGTAGCGGCACAGGGGAGCGCTTGGTAGTAGCGGAAGACCCACGACAGAGGTGCGCTTGGCTGTAGCGGTACATGGGAGCGCTTGGTTGTAGCGGCAGACCCACGACAGAGGTGCGCTTGGTTGTAGCGGCACAGGGGAGCGCTTGGTTGTAGTGGGAGACCCACGACAGAGGTGTGCTTTGATGTAGCGGCACATGGGAGCGCTTGGTTGTAGCGGCAGACCCACGATAGAGGTGCGCTTGGCTGTAGCGGCACAAGGGAGCGCTTGGTTGTAGCGGCAGACCCACGACGGAGGAGCACATGGTTGTAGCGGCACGAGGGAGTGCTTGGTTGTAGCAGCAGGCCCACAGTACCCAATAGGTGGAGAACTACAACAGTCCAAGGTAAGAGGGAAGCGCTTGGTTGTAGCGGCATAACCACTGTACTTGATGGAGAAGGAGCTTCCCAATAGCTTTGGGTTCAACTTCATGATCGATCTTGTGTGGGTCTTTGCAAGGGTTAGTACCTACAGATCCTTTGTGGGTCCGATGGCTTAGTGGTTACATCTGATCATCTCTAACGTCATACGAAGAAGTACCTGTGTGAGCTGAATCTTGTGTTACTCTCCTTTGTGGATTGCGTTGAACTATCCTGTGTGGATTTACTGTTTACTCTCCTTTGTGGATTGTGCTGAGAAATACTATGTGGATTACGTTTCTCTCCTTCGTGGATTGTGTTGTGCTATCCTGTGAGGGTATACGTTTTGCTTTCCTGTGTGGATTGGGTTGTGCTTGGGCTCGAATGTTGGAGCCGAAAGGGAATTGATGACTGAGGTATATGTATGGGCATATACCTAAGCCGTGTCGGATGTTACTTCGTGATTGTATCTTTCCTTTGTGGATTAACCTTTCTGGATTTTGGGAGACCTTCAGGGGTCTCGGGGTCCCTACTGAGTAGCTTATACTCACCCCTGCACGGGCTATGCCCGCACTACGTTGTGTTGGTTGCAGACGACGGACAACGCTGATCGTGGTGGAGGCTTGCAGAGCAGGACGATTCCTAGAGGTGGAACACTGGGCGGGACGTACTTGGAGCGGTCAAGTGGACCCGAGGAGCAATGGAGGCTATCTGTACCCACCCTTAAGGCGGGACTTCCAGAGGACGGCTCGACGCTGCGGATTTTCTTTTCAGTTGCTGTTTTCCCCTTTCAGGTGTACTTTACAGTTGGGCTTGTATTTCCTGTCCCTTTTACTTTCAGCAGAGCTTGTTATAGTTTTACTTAGTGTTTACTTTTCCGCTTGCTTACTCTGTGGTGCTTGTTTAATTTTCAAAGGAAATGCCTTCCCTTTTTCCGGGATTTACGCCTTGGTGCTAGTCGCCAGCCCCTGGCCTATGGAAGGCGGGCTTGGGGTAGTCACGGCACGGGCCCCGAGGACGGGTCGTGAAAAATTGGTGTCAAAGGAGTTCGGTTCTACCGCAGACTCTGATCTTTCTTCTATGTGAAGCAATAGTGTTCAATGTGTTGGGTGTGGTTATCAGTCCAGGGAGTCCAGTGTTGGTGCGGCGGCCGACGTATCCGTACACCATGACCCTGACTTCTGATTTCAGACTTAATGCACGAAAACATTGATTGCATGTGTGTTCATGTTTTGTTTGTGATTACTTGTGTCAGCTCACCAGGTATACGGTTTTGACCGTGGAACACCCGTTTCTTTTCAGAATGGCCCCACGATGGCAGCCAGCTAGGGTTCCGAGAGTCGAGTGTGACGATAGCCCACCGAGCGACGAGGCCTCGGTGCAGGGCCCTTTGTCAGCAGAGGCACCGAAGGTACCTCTACCCGCCGAGCCACCGATACTTCCAGCCCCAGACGCTGATGATGCACGTCTCCTTAGTGCACTGCATGAGTTCCAATGCCAGTGACTTCCCAGGTTCCGCGGGGAGACGGACCCCTAGGCAGCCGAGGACTGGCTGGAGGCAGTTGTTCGAGTTTTCAGGCTAGTTAGGACACCAACGGACCTTATGGTGGTCCTTGCAGTGAGCCTCCTGCACGCGGCAGCAGGCAGATGGTGGAGTTTGATGCTCCAGGTGCACGACGAGACATCTCTCCTCTAGAAAGACATTGAGAGCATCTTCCTCTTCGAGTTCATCCCAGCCACCCTCCGTGCGGTGCGCATCCATGAGCTGCTACAGCTACGGCAGGGCAACATGACAGTGGCCCAGTACTCGGTGAGATTTATTGATCTCTCGCCCTACTCCACAGATATGGTACGAGACCCGTTCTTCCGGGCCTGGACCTTCGAGCAGGGAATGAGGCACGAGATCAGGGCTTTGATGATCTCCCTCAACATTCTGACTCAGGCAGGAGTGTTGGAGCGATCCCTCTTAGTGGAGAGTTTCCTTGCTGAGCAGTCTCCAGCAGTAGGACCCACCACTTTCCGGCTTGCGGTAGAGTCTTCTGCAGCGGGCAGTAGATAGATGACGCAGGGGTCCAAGAGGACTAGACCTAAAGGTGGTCGACAGCATGACTCTGGATCGTTTGTGCGAGACACTCGGGGTGGACAACGACTTGCCAGGAGAGGGCAGTGTTACTCCTACGGCGGGATTGGTCACATGGCTCATGACTGTCCGACCCGCCATACGGATGACCAGCGGATGAACGAATGACCCCCCAGGTAGAGGCAGAGGTTCGATTAGGGCGGGCCACAAGGAGTAGGCGGCCATGGCAGGGGAGCTGGCCGTGGAGTTGGAGGTGGACGATGCTTCGGGGTGTTACCACCACCACCACCATGAGGTCCACCCCGACCGCAGGGGACAGGAGGAAATGGGAGAGCTCAGCTTCAGGCAGCTGAGGCCTATGATCAAGGAGCTCCGGGAGCAGATAGACAGGAGCGGAACTAGTGGATACATCTTTTGTACTTCTAGTTCCTTGTTGTTGTTGTGTAATGTCTTTGTATTATGATATGCAATAGTAAAAGACGCTTACCTTTGTGATGTTTTCATTCCTGTCCTCTTTTGTGTTGTTACTAAGAGGTTCCAGTTTAGACTGTTGACTTGACCCTCACTTGTGAGACATCTACTGGAGGAGACCCAGTTACCACACACTGATTCTGACAGTGTGACTCAACCCTCAGAGGTGAGAGTAACGGTTGGATCTCTTGGTAGTAACATCGAGGCCTTACGACATTGTCCTTGGTATGGATTAGTAAGATCCATGTCGGGATTGACTGTATTAGGCAAAGAACGTGGTTCATCCAAGGGATGAGACCAGATTTCTCTTATCGGAAAAGAAGAAATCTTAGTAGCTCTTGTGGGACCGGAGATGGTCTAGGCCATGATAGAGAAGGTCCAGGTCATCCAGGAGCGGATGAGGACAGCTCAGAGCCGGCAGAAGTCTTATGATGACAGGAGTCGGAGGCCACTAGAGTTTGAGGATGGTGACCACGTCTTCTTGCGTGTCTCACCTCGACGTGGATTAAGGAGATTTGGTCGAGGCGGCAAGTTGTCTCCACGCTTCATCGGACCCTTCCAGGTCCTCAGCAGGGTTGGTGAGGTGGTTTATCACCTGGCTCTACCACCTCAGTTGCACCGGGTGCACGACGTCTTCCACGTATCTCAGCTGAGGAGATACGTGCACGACCCGACGCACATCATTAAGCATGGGGAGCTAGACGTGGATGATGGGGAGACTTTTGCGGAGGTCCCGGTGGAGATCGACGATCGACAGGAGCGGGTCCTACGTGGATGGTCGATCCCTCTAGTGCACATCAGATGGAAGCACGAGAACCTCCAGGAGAGCACTTGGGAGAGGGAGGCTCAGATGCGTGCTCAGTACCCACATTTGTTTCCCTAGTTTATGATGTATCTTTACAGGGATGTAAATCCCTGAGGTGGGAGTGATGTAAAGACCCAAAAAATTCAAGGAATTTTTTTTCTTACTTTACTTTGGATTTTTACAAGAAGGCAGTTTCTGACGGCACCTGATTCTGAGGCCCGGTGTGCCCGGAATCATTTTCCGAAGTTTGGCTCGGGTACGTTCAGTGAACGGACGAGCAGATTTTTCTATCTTTTGAACCGGTGCTCGGAATCGAATTCTGAGGGAACCAATGGAATTACAGCGCCGATAATTGCTTATAGATGCCTCTTCCGGAGTTGCGTTTGCTCGGGTGTGGTTTTTAATTTTTGGCCTTAAAGTTAAGAAATAAAATAATTTGTACGACAAACTTTATTTTATTTCACTTAAGCCACTTGGAAGCCACTTGAAGCCACTTAAAGCTGCTTAAGCGAAGTTGTTACGGATAGGGTGCTATCCAAAAATATCCTACCCTCTTGGTAGGATATTTGTGAGGTGGAGCCCGCACGAGCCCCACCGTTTATTTTCTGCTAAGTAACGCACCCGCAAAAACCCGTCATTATGAAAGTCAACTGGCGCGTTTTCTTAATTTCTTAACGCACCAATTAATTGGGTGGTTTTTTTGTTGAATTAATTCTACAAATTAATGGGTCGTTACTTATCACTTTTTCGTTTGTTGGCTTAATAATAAAATAAGACTAACACACGACTTCTGGAAAAATGTTCGTTGGGAGGATTTGACAGAAACCAAGAATTCTTCATCCTCCTTTGCGAAGAACGCGAAGAACGTGAAGAACGCGAAGAACGTGAAGAACGCCGAGCCCTCGGAAATCGACGACGCGACGCCATGTGCCGCGACGCCAACGTTTCCTCTCCCGCGACGTCCTTCTACGACGTTCCTTCCTCCACGACAAAATTCTTCAATCATCCGTTGAGTTCGTCGACGCAACGCCGGATACCGTGACGACGCGACGATCCCCACCTTCCGCGATGATCAATTCCACGAAGAACACGCGTGCGACGACTTGAAGAGGTAGGGGTTGTTGAGAAATAATTTATATTCCCGTGATCGTTTATTTGAAAATAAAGAACCCAGTTTCATAAGAACAATTTTAATTTATTAAAATTGATATTTGATATGTTGGTTATTCTTCCCGATTGTTATCGCCTAACGCGGAGGGTGCGGGCCAAACGAACACGGCCCGAAAACCCTCCGCAATTCTGCGTTGTTGTGCGGATTTGGCGGGCGACGACAAAATGTGACGCGAGGGTGATTTAATGATTCCGCAGTGAAGAACGGGACCCGGGAGGAGCAGCGGCGTAGACGGGAAGGAAAACGGATCACCAGATCAACTCTGGTGGCCCGCAGAAGCCTCCAGCGGCGCGGGTCGCCGGAGGCGGCGGCGCCCCAGCGCGCCGCCGGACAGGGCCGCCGCGGCTGAAGCGACGGCGGCGGCGGCCAGCGGACCCGCGGCCGCGCGGGTCTGGATCACACGCACGGGACGTGGCAACATGCCGCGTCCGCTGAAGTCCAGCGCGGCCCCTCGAGGGCCGCGACTCTTCCATCCCGCGGGGGCGGCGCCCCGCGGCTGCCACGCTCGGCTGCTCGGCCGAGGCGAGCCGGGCCGGGCCACACCCTGGCCGGACCGGACCGGGTCCAGCCGGGTCGGACCGGGTCAGGTCGACCTGGTTCGGTCGACCCAGGGGGGGGGGGGGGGTCGGGCTGGGTCGGCCCGGGCCCAGACCCCCCGTCTTCGGACCGTTTCGGTCTTTTTCCCGTAACATGAGTTATAGGCCTCCGATTGACACGCTGTCAGCGGAAACACGATCCTTGGATCGAGACGGTCATTTCGGTATACTACACTCAAGGTTTCGGAATACTTTGGGTTTGGCCGGGTTGGTTCGTACATGAAACCAACCGGGCCCTCGGAGCGGAAACACTCATATCTTGAGCTTCGGACGTCCGATTGATGTGATGTCGACTTTATTGTTTTCCTCTAAGTGAGACAGATCTTTTGGCATAATCCGCCCGAGGTTTGGACGCAGGTGGAGTACGGTCAGGTTGGTTTTGTCTTAGAAACCAACCGGGCCCCTGGGACGGAAAAACCAATAATTCTCAGACCAGGCGTCCGATTGAGGCGCCGTTTGCGACGTTGAGTTCCTGTTGGCGATACGGAACTTTTGGATACATCAACTCTGGTCTATGCGTCAGTTGATGTATCAGCCTCTCGGCTCATGGAGCAGACCCTCCCGAACGAGCTTGCGGTGTGCGGGAACCCTAGAGCTGGCTGCAACTGCTGCTGTGACGACGACGACTGTACAGAGATCCTCAGTGGATTTGACTGCGACGATGATGAAAAACAGTACTGGAATCCTCCGTGTTTTCGGCAGTAACTACTACGGTACATCTTGGGATACATCAGCTCCGGACTACATGTCAGTTGATGCATCGACCTCTTAGCTCGTGGAGTGGACCCTCCCGAAACGAGCATGCTGTGTGCGGAAACCCTAGAGCCGGTTGGGACTTGACAACTGCTGATCGAACGACTCGGTGTGTTACGGATAACCCGGAAGAGCTGTGCTTGGTTGTAACGGCATAGGGGAGCACTTGGTTGTAGCGGTATACCCACGAAAGAGGCGCGCTTGGTTGTAGCGGCACATGGGAGCGCTTGGTTGTAGCGGAAAACCCACGACAGAGGTGCGCTTGGCTGTAACAGCACATGGGAGCGCTTGGTTGTAGCGGCATATCCATGAAAGAGGTGTGCTTGGTTGTAGCGGCAGACCCACGACAGAGGTGCGCATGGCTGTAGCGGCACAGGGGAGCGCTTGGTTGTAGCGGCAGACCCACAACAGAGGTGCTCTTGGGTGTAGCGGCACAGGGGAGCGCTTGGTTGTAGCGGCAGACCCATGACAGAGGTGCGCTTGGCTGTATCGGCATAGGGGAGCGCTTGGTTGTAGCGGCAGACCCACAACAGAGGTGCACTTGGTTGTAATGACACAGGGGAGCGCTTGGTTGTAGCGGCAGAACCACGACAAGAGGTGCGCTTGGTTGTAGCGGCACAGGGGAGCGCTTGGTTGTAGCGGCAGACCCATGACAGAGGTGTGCTTGGCTGTAGTGGCACAGGGGAGTGCTTGGTTGTAGCGGCAGACCCACGACGGAGGATCACATGGTTGTAGCGGCACGGGGGAGCGCTTGGTTGTAGCAGTAGGCCCACAGTACCCGATAGGTGGAGAACTACAGCAGTCCAAGGTAAGAGGGAAGCGCTTGGTTGTAGCGGCATAACCACTGTACTTGATGGAGAAGGAGTTTCCCAATAGCTTTTGTTTCATATTCATTATCGATCCTGTGTGGGTCTTTGCAAGGGTTAGTACCTACAGATCCTTTGTGGGTCCGACGGCTTAGTGGTTACATCTGATCATCTCTAACGTCATACGAAGAAGTACTTGTTTGAGCTGAATCTTATGTTACTATCCTTTCTGGATTGTGTTGAACTATCCTGTGTGGATTTACTGTTTACTCTCCTTTGTGGATTGTGCTGAGCTATCCTATGTGGATTACTTTGCTCTCCTTCATGAATTGTGTTGTGCTATCCTGTGTGGGTATACGTTTTTCTTTCCTGTGTGGACTGGGTTGTGCTTGGGCTCGGATGTTGGAGCCGAACAGGAATTGATGACTGAGGTATATGTATGGGGATATACCTAATCCGTGTTGGATGTTACTTAGTGATTGTATATTTCCTTTGTGTATTATCCATTGTGGATTTTGGGAGACCTTCGGGGGTCTCGGGGTCCCTACTGAGTAGCTTATACTCACCCCTGCACGGGCTATGCCCGCACTACGTTGTGTTGGTTGCAGACGACGGACATCGCTGATCGTGGTGGAGGCTTGCGGAGCAGGACGGTGCCTGGAGGTGGACCACTGGGCGGGACGTACTTGGAGCGGTCAGGTGGACCCGAGGAGCAGTGGAGGCTATCTGTACCCACCCTTCAGGTGGGACTTCCAGAGGACGGCTCGACGCTGCGACTTTTCTTTTTAGTTGCTGTTTTCCCCTTTCAGTTGTACTTTACAGTTGGGCTTATATTTCCGGCCCCTTTTACTTTCAGCACAACTTGTTACAGTTTTACTTAGTGTTTAATTTTCCGCTTGCTTACTCTGTGGTGCTTGTTTACTTTTCAAAGGCAATGCCTTACCTTTTTCCGGGATTTACGCCTTGGTGCTAGTCGCCAGCCCCTGGCCTATGGAAGGCGGGATTGGGGTAGTCACGACACGGGCCCCGAGGATGGGTCATGACATGTAGGTAAAAATATCATAATAAAAACAAATAATTATATTGATTAATCTTATTTTATTATTCAATAATTGGTTTAGAATAACTGAATGGGTGGAGAAAGAAATAAAATAGAAATGCACATTAAAGAATGTTACCTCTTTTTCAGGTAACTCCTTTAGGTTTTCACCAATGGGATTATTTGGTTGTACTTATTCCCAAAGAGAGAATTATAATATGAGATTATGGATTTTGGGACCTTATTTGGTTAGGTTTTTTATGATACAAATGGGTTTTGAGGTTTTAATAAGTAAGGGGGTGAGTACCCTTTTATAGTGGAGGGGGAGTGGCATTCCTGTAAATATAAAAAGGTAAACACTATTGAGAGGTCTCCCTTACATCATGTTTCTCCAATAATTTTAAATTTTAGATAAAAGGTAATATAAGGTCTAAATATTTATATAAAATGGATTTTGGACATGTTTCTAGGGTATTTTTCCGCTTAAATTAATGTTTAACCCATAAATAAACTTGTTTTTACCTTAATCTCTGTAATTAATTTTAATTACTTTCACTAATATATTTTGTATAAAATTAAGTTAAAATTATCAGAAATTATAAATTATAGTGAATCCAAATCTTGAATTAATTTTTCCAAATTCCAAAAAAATAAGTGGCAGAAATTAATTTAAAAATAATCTCGTAAACTGGATGAAACAACGAGTTTCTAAAGTAAAAATGTTCAAAAGTTTGAATTGTTTTCATATACAATTTCAATGTGAAGTTGATTAAAATGAACTAAATTAGGTTAATTTATCTATAATTGATATAATTATACTTTAAAAACAAATTGGAATATAATTTAACTATATAAATAAATTAGATGAAAAAGAAGTTTTGAATTAAAATACAATTTTTTTTCACTATTCATCATAAAATGAAATTTCTCAGAAAAATACCAAAATATCACCCAAAGTACAATTTTATATTTATATTTCAGAAATGAAGTTTATTTTTTCAAATAAAAATTATAAAATTGTAAAAATTTATATTTAAAATTGGTGCACCATTGAAAGGCTATAAAATTACCTTTTAGAAAAATACATATTTTTATTCATAAAATTAGATTTATTCTTATCTTATAACTATATAATATATTGTATGAGTATAAAAAATATTTAATTAATCTATTTATTTAAAAAATTCCTTATAATTTATTTGTTTAATTTATTGAGATAAAATGGTGTTTGCACATGGAGAAATACTTTTCTTAGAAAAGGAATTTATTTATTTTCAAATAGTTATTAAATTTATTTCTAACTACTTGATAACCAAAGTATTAATTTGAAAAACATATGTAAATAATAACAAAATTTATTTAATCTTATTCATATCTTCCATTCCAACAACTAGGTGGTAACTATAATAATATTTTAATAATAATATCAACGGTACCTTATAGTTTGGTAAAACTAGGTATTGCATGTAGAACAAGTTATTGAAGGAACTCATAATTGTGTGTAACAGTAGCCAAACATAGTGGTGTATGTACTGAAATATAATCTAAGTGTTGAGTGTAGCATAAGATCAACATAGTTTTTCATACAACAAAAGAATATCTTGGTGCTTTCATGTAACACAAACTATAATCAGTGTTTCGTGTAATTAAAAATATAAAATTGTTTAAATTAATTTGATAAAAAAATTTCAAAAAATATCGGGGTATTACATTATACTCTCCTTAAAATGAATTTCAACCTTGAAATTATTCTGGTTTATTAGTTGTTTAATACTTGAAATTTCTATTCATAGAAACCCACATCATTAAAATGAATACTAAAACTTCTTTTAAAAAGGAGAATTGAAACTATAATAGTTTCCCAATGTAACTCATAAATAGGTTTACACATTGGAGAAAATAAGTGTAATGTGAAAACATAGACATGGAAGATAAGCATAAATAGTTATAGATATTGATAAAGATCACTGATTATAAGAAAGTGGATGATTCAGATAAAGTTAAAAATCACAAAACCATAAACTGAAGAAGCTTTAAGGATGTAATTGATATCATAAAAAAAGATGATAATAAGACAAAATTTTATTTCAAGACCATTTTACTAAAGTTAAAGAATTTTCACAAGGAGATATACTTACTTGATTTCATTACTCTTCATATGATCAATATCACCCTTTGGTTATGTCTTGAACAATTTTTACATCATCTATTACTCAAAAAATAAAGGTGAATTTGTTATACCTAAAGCATTAATGGATCATAAGATCCATAATAAGTCATCCCATATATCTTGAGTTATCATAGATACAAATTGGTTATATTGTGTTATCCAATTTTATAAATCATTATATGGTGAGGTGATACTTTAAGCTCACAAACTTCATCCATAGTTTTACTTCAACTTTCCATAAATGGATAACATTATAATCCTTATAAAAGATGAGAATCTAAAACTATATAAATAAGGTTATTATATCAACATAACCTTGATTCCCCATATATCATAAGTTATATTTTATTTTTCATATTACAAACATGTGAATACATTTATCATGTATTCTCTTGAAACATGGAAATAACTTGAATTACCATACATACTTATTGAAAACATACATACTTTATTATTCCAAATATCATTGGATATATTAATTAAATGACATTATCTCCATCCATGATAGCAAAAACCACTTTTACAAAAAATACTTTATCATTTTTGAGGTCATAAATACTATCCAATTTACTTCATCCATATCATTATCTCTTTATCCATACAAAATATCATTTTATTATCCTTAGGAACATGTTAAGGGTTACCTTCCCTTAATAAAAACATCACGTTTTCATTAAATCACTTTTCTAAGTCATCAAAAATATTCAAAATATCTTTTTAAATCCTTAATGAAAATATTATATTGAAAATACTTACATATTTCATGATTCTTATAACATAATATTTTAATTCCAAAACATATATACTTAAATAATCCAAATTTATTCTTAAATCATTTCCCAGGATTCATAATTTTATTATTTAACACCCGTTTCCTAGAATATTAAATTTGAATCATGTATTAAAGTTACTCAACCTCAATCTAATCATGCTTATTATTTTTAATGTAAAAAATATTTTTATAACATCCCATACCATTCACATGTCATTTTTGGTCTCTTTATCTTCATCAATATAACCAATACTCATACCACCTTCTTGATTCTCTTCATGAGATTTCTACTTAGGAAATCAATTTTCGCAATGACCATACTTTTTAAATCTAAAATATTCTATGTTAACCAAGTTTATTTTAGTTACCGCCATTGACTAAAAATAGAAAGTATAGTGCAAGAAAAAATTACCATAACATAAAACCACATAATCATGAAAACCAGTTATAATATGTCTAAATCATGGATCCTTATTATTTAATATATGAAACCTCATGATTATCCTTATATAAATCCCTAGAAATATCCTTAGAAATATATACAGGGATATCACTAATGTTTTATCATCCCATTTTCCAAAGTTTGACTAAACCTTCCTTTTGATAACAACTATAGATAACCAGGCTTAATATACATGGATATTACATCTTTTAAGTTGAATATTCAACACATTACAAATCATACATGCTAGAGGACTATAATAGTTTAGTGTGTTTGGAAACTTGGGAACATAATCTTATGACTTGGTGAAAGATCTCAAATATCACTCTTAATTATCTTCCCCTTTTTTAATACTACTTAAAACCTTTATTCATTACTTGGGGAAAGGAAACATATGAAAGGGGTGAGATCATATTCTTAGTAAGGGTAAAAAAGGGAGATATGTAAGCATAACTTGGGAAGAAGGGTATGTTAACATGATCATAAAATTATAATATCACACCCTACATATCAAAGATCATAATCAAGATTCATGGATTAAATATTGACATTAATAAGACATTAATCATAATATAATAAAGAATATGAACCATGTGAGCATATTATAGGAAAAAGAAATATATTTGTGGCATACACATAAAATTATAACATTTTGAAAATCTATAAATAGAAATAGGTTCACTCATTAAGTTAAGGATGTGAAATCAGTTCCCCACATAAACTTATAGATACACATCCAGGTTCATGAAAAACATTGTGAACATGTAATCAGTTCCATGCATAAACATATAGAAATAAAACTAGGTCCATGCAGGACATTATAAACATGTAATAAAGTTCATTCATAACATTGTGAACACATAATAAATTTCACTCATAATATTATGAACATGTAATTGGGTTTATGTATATGTAGTTATACATCTTGGGAAGGACGTACCACCATCCCCAGTGGTATCCCATTATTCATAGTGGATCGGGTTACACCTTATTCCCATAGAAGATCAAACCCATTAACTTGTTCCCATTATTATATAATGAGATATAAATCTTTACACAATTAATTTGTGGGAGATATATGTATCACCCATCACATAATGAAATCTTACATACATGTTCCACAAGATAATTAAAAATTCATCATATCATGACCCACAAAAAAGAGATGGGTTTTAAAAACATCATATCATAACCCATGAAATGAAATAGGTATCATAAATTTTTAATCATATCATAACCTATGGAAAATATAAATATTTAATACTAGAATAACCTGTGAAAGGAAGTGGGATTCATAAGCATTTATCATGGTATAACCAGTGAAAGAGAAACATGTGTCATAAACATCATATCATCAAAACCTAAACCATTAAATAAATAATATTAATGGTATTATTGTATCATGTCCCTAATAAATATTAAGCTATATCAAAATATTCCATCTTAGATAATGAAGGATTTTGAAAGATCACTTTAATTATTTCTCAAGGAAAACAACCTTTCTTCAAAATTCACAATTTAAAACACAGAACATTTTAAAAATTCTCTCATTTTAAAAAAATCACTTTGAAAACATAAAAATTGTTCTTTATAAATCATTTAAAACATTTATTGATGAAAATATACTTTCCTCTTTGAAAAAAACAATTTAAAAAAAATAAATTTTGAAAGAATTTTTATTTGAAAATAACCTTGAAAACTTATAAAGGAAGCATTGAAAACCATTATAAACACTTTATAAGACATGATTTTTTATAATTAAAATTCACCTAAATATTTTATTTAATCTTTTTTTGAAATAATTTTTATAAAACATGGTTTTTTTGAATAAAATATATTTCTGACCAAAGATAAATAATGTATGATTTTCATAATTTGTTTCTTAAATATCATAAGTACAAAAGAGTGAAACACTATTACCAATAAATGAATATATAAAAAATAAATATAGGATAATAAAATTCATGAAATTTATTGATTGAAGGATAATAAGATTTCATTAATGGACGCATAATCACAAACAATCCTAAGAAACGATGAGATTGTAACAATAAACTATTGCCACTCTGGTAAAATTAAATCAAAATAACCATGTAATAATAAAATTAAATGAAGATTAAAATATAATGAAAGTAATTAAATTAATTTTATAATATTTAAAAGGGTAGTATATACACCACATATAAAAACATTGATTCATAACATGTAATATATCTAAATGAAAGAAAATTGAGACAAAATTAATTTACCAATTTGGTAACTTTTGAACCATATACCCTATGAAAGAAATACTATAAAATATTTATGTAAATATCTATAAATTTAAGTATAATAATAATATAATACATTCATGGGAAGTATATACACCATACAAAATAAATGAGTGGTGGATAAGGCATAGATATCACAAAAATATAATCGTGACGAGAAAACTATTACCTTAAGTCTTGCCTTTCTTTATACAAGTTCAAAAATACAATATAATAAGTGTATGTTTATTATAAATCTACAAAATAACAATATTACTATATATAATACCATATATTATTCTATTATAACATTTAATTAACCTTTTATTAAAAATTCCATGTTAATTTTATGTTTTGGGTAATATCTGCTTTCTTTTTAATATATATACAAAAATCTGTTGTTTTATTTTCAAGATGAAACCAATTATTTGGGGAGTGGGAACCGTGTAGAAAATTATTAAGAAAATAGGAAACCAATCAAAATAGACAAACCAAATACAAGGAAACTAGAAAACAAATTTAGAAGAAGAAAGAATGGACCTGCCCAACCTCCGATCCCTTGCACAACAAAGACAAAAATTGGCCACTAGCCTGAGGGATCCCGTTGATATTTCCATACTAGATCATTGTAATAAGATCCTTCTTCATTTTATTAGATAAGTGTGGGGGAAGGAGAAGAGGATTCAATTTTTGATTTTTTGGGTCACATGATCCTATTTATTAGTCTGCACTAGGACCTCCAAAGAATCCATTTGGAGGGTAGATGGGTCTTGTCTTTTTAATATATGTTTTGACATGTTACTCTTGATTTTATTACTTACATCATGATTTAATTATTTCCAACATCTAAAACATGATATAAATAACATATATATTCAGTATAGAAATATTCATAATAATCCATAAAATATAGAAATTTGAAATAGAATACACCTTTCTTAGAGACTGTAGGCCATATGTATGTATGAACATCATTTCTGTTTTATTGATGTATTGAAAGAAAGAAAGTAAATGACACACACACACACACATATTTATATATTATCCTTATATTAAAATTATTATTTCATATATATCATATATATTTTCTAAACCCATCTTTAATACATTCCATGTAAAGTGTGAACAAATAACAACGCGTTGAGGAGGAGGTAGTCCACACGTCTTCAAACAAAGTTATCGTATTTACAAAAAATGGAAATAATGAAGGATTGTTTTATATAATTATTAAAAAGAATAATTAAATAATAAATATGATATATATCATATAGAAACATAATTTTCATAATACTTCCCAACTATGAGAGGTGGTAAAGTAAAAAATGAATGACATAATTTTTTATGGCGGTAGTCCGCTGTACACACAAACTTTAAGTTCGTTACCCCTTTTAATAGAAGTGTGTGTAGGTTTAGGTAGAACCATTAGAATAAAAACATATCAGTATATTAAGGATAATTATTTCAATAAATAAGCATTAAATAATAAGAACATAATGGTTGTAGAAATAAATAAAACAAAAATGCACTTTAAATAACATTACCTATTTTTTTGGGTAACACCATTTTATTTTCACCAAAGGGATTCTTTAGTTGGATTTATTAAAAAAATTAGGCTTTTAAGATTAGAGGAGTGATTTTGGGAGCTTATGTTTGAAGGTTTTGGATTATCCAAATTTTTTGAGAGGTGTTAATAACTGAGGGGGGTGAGTTCCCCTTTACAGTGGAGGGGGGGGGGGGTGGCATTCTTGTAAATATAAAAAGATAAACACTATTGAGAGGTCCCCCTTACATCATGTGTCTCTAATAATTTTAATTGTTTTATAAAAGGTTGGATTTGGTAGAAATATTTCCATAAAATGGATTTTGGAAATGTTTCTATGGTATTTTACCCTTATGTTAAAGTCTAACCACTAAATATACTCATTTTACCATTATTGTTATAATTAATTTTAAATACTTTCAATAATATTTTGAGTAAAAAATTAATTTTAAATTATTAGAAATTATAAATTATTCTAAATGCAAATATATAATTAATTTTTCCAAATTAAAAATATATAAATGGAAGAAATTAATTTAAAATAATCCCATAGATAGGACGTAACAACGAGTTTTTAAAGTGAAAATGTTCAAAAGTTAGAATTGTTTTTATATAAAATTTCAATGTGAACTTGATTCCAATGACAAAAATTTGGTTAATTGATTTATAATTGATCTAATTACACTTTAAAACAAAAATAAAATAAAATTTAACAATATAAATAAATTATATGAATAAGTTGTTTTGAATTAAAAGTCAGTGTCTTTCACTATTCATCAAAAAATAAAACTTCTCAAAAAATACCAAAACATCACCCAAATTAAATTTTTATATTTTTATTTAAAAATTAATTTTATTTTTTTAAATAAAAATTATAAAAGTTTTGGATTTTAGACTTAAAATAGGTGTTCCATTAAAAGGCGATAAAATTACCTTTTAGAAAAATACATCTTTTTATTCATAAAATTAGATTTATTCTTATATTATACCTATAAAATATATTGGATGAGTATAAAAAATATTGATTGAATATATAATATATAAATTTTATTGAAATAATTCCTAAAAAGCGGTTTGTTTAATTTATTCAGATAAAATGGAGTTTGTACACAGAGAAATAGTTTTCTTAGAAAAGGAATTTCTTTATTTTTAAAAATTTCTTAATTTCATTTATAACTAATTGATAACCATATGATTCATTTTATTACATGTGTAAATCATATTTTCATAATTTAGGTAATATTATTTTCAAATTCCATTCCAATGGTTAGATGGTAACTATAATAATATTTTTATAATAATATCAATAATACATTGTAGTTTGGTAAAACTAGGTCTTTCATGTAGCACAAGATATCAAAGTAACTCAACATATTGTGTAACACAAGACAAACATAGTGTTTCATATACCGCAAGATAATATAAGTGTTACGTTTAGCACAAGATCAATATGGTGTTACTTATATAGGAAGAATAACTTGGAGATTTCATATAACATAAGATCTATTTAGCGTTGAGTGAAATAAAAAACAATGAATAGTTTAAATTTATTCAAAAAAAATTAAAAAATATCAGGGTGTTACATAACTCCTCAAAAAACCTGAGGAACAAGAAACACTACGGTTGATATTTCCTATACATCATTATCATATTTAATAAAACCCGATGTTTCCTCTAAGAATGATTTAAACTAAAGGATATTACTACCTCCTCCAACTAAACCTATGGCCCATGATTTTAAATAAATCCCTCATAATTCAGAAGCATATTTAACTAGAACTCTCAAAGTCACCTCCTCCAAATTTAGCTCAAACTATGCTGAGATATTGACCTGGATCCATTTCTATAAAATAAGAAATATTAGAGAATCCTAACCCAGGAATCAGATTATTTAAGGTTAATTAATTAATTCATTTTTAACATATTTCCTATTATATACCCCGTTCAAACATAGAAACATAAAAACACGATTCATGATCCATTCCTGGGTCTCTACCTTAAAATCAAAATCACTTCACTTAGTATGTCGTGTAAACTTAAAGGTCCTTGCATTAGATCATAAAGGCTATTAAAATATTGTTTTCTAGATGATCTCCCTTATTTACAACATGTACAATAACCATATGATATAGTTTCCCTACAAACCCACGCATCCTAACCAATTACTAACTCCAAAATCCATTCTATCTCTCAACATCATTCTAATACCACTTTTTCATGACCCCTCCCTTCACAGGTACCCTTTATGCTCGACAATGGAGAAAGAGATATAATGACACCCAAATCCTACCTCCAATAGGCTATGGGTAGGTTAATTTCATTGTAGGTATATAATCACACACATGGGAGGCATTACCCTCATAAATATTTAGTAATTAGAATATAAGAATAAAACAACCACAAAAAAATCCAAACCCTAATAAATAAATATGTAATCCAAATACATGATGTTCTATCATAAATAACTGGATACAACTGAAATGAAAATAAAAAAGAGATAAATCCTCTATAGTGACCATAAGGCTCCAATAGATATTAAAAACTCCTCAAACTAGTAATATAAATATTGACTACCAACTTTCTCCTACTAACCTAAAAATAGTTTATATATGCATAGGGTGAGAATAACATGTATACTTAGTTGGATCCTCCCTATAACCTCTCATGTAAAATGTAAATGAATCAGACTAAAGCCCACTATGCAAATAAATGAAAAGGAATCATCACATAAACCAATATAATATTCTTTTTCCATCCCCAAAATTGTTAACTCACCAAATAACCCACAGAAGTATAACCACAATATTGAGAACACACACACACACACAAATTGGTACCCTACAATAACTTCCCCACTAATTTGATTATCTCACGCCCCAACATCACATATATTAGTCCATTATATCTTCCATAAATAATAATTCCTAAAAAAACTTGGGAAAATACATCATACCATGCACCCCATGCAATAAATCATCACATCTATATAATGACCATGTTTATTTTTAGAATCCACTGGAACTTGGGTATTATGTATTATACCTCAATCCATCATAACCATTACATAACACACTTGTAATAATCCATCTATTAATACATCCAAGATACATGTATGCACAATAACCTCAAACCATGATGTCACGTAGTACACATTTATTGGGAATCACCCTCATACATAGTAACATGTATTACTATAGTTAAAGAGAGAGTTGCGAAGAGGGGGTATCCAACCATATGTATACTTGACAACCTAGATGTTGGAAAAAACCCCCTAGAATATATGGTTTTCAGTTTCCCTTTAGAAATGTGTGGGGTTCACATAAAATAAAAAATATACAAATTAAGTATATCTCACAACTACATTAAGGTAACCAATCTATCCTTAGACTCAACTGCATCTATCGTCTCTGGAAACCTAGGTTCTACCGCTAATGAGTAGATATCAAATAAGTATATAAACATTGAATTCAATATTAATTAATTTAGTAGACATTAATTAAAATTATTCCATTTTTATTTTGAAGATTAAAATTTTAATCTTATATGCCATGTGATGATAAAACTATTAATTATTTTCTTTTATTCTAATGTCTGGAATTATCATAAGTATCAAGAACAAACACTATTCTTTTATCAATTAATTATCATATCATAAACATCTAGGTAATATTGGTCTTAGCCTATTCTACCATGAAAAACATTCACAAATAGTAAATAACATCAAATTGTGTCATGTGCTATGAATAACAACAATCAATTATCCAACAAGCAATCATTAATCTATAATCAAGCATTGAGAAGAAATTATCACTCTAAAATCATCCCAAACACCCGAGTTTCATCCTCAACACCACTACACATAATATCACATCTATTATCCCATTCCACAATCATCATCATAACTATAACCTTGTTCCAACAACATTTTCATAACTAAAACCCCATGTCACCATCATTATCATAACAGACATCCGGTTCCATCACAATCATCAACACGACCATATCCTTGAGAATCCTCACCCATTACTCATCATCACACGAATACTATTAGGTTATGAAACATTCAAATCAAGAATCCACATTCTATTGAATACATACATATCATATATAATTTTACACACATAATTTTAAAGTCAACTATGGTCATAGAAATAACTTATTCAAGCCTCTCACAATCAAGAATGTGCTCGATCATCCCCAATCAATTCATCTTAAAAAACCATTTTAATTTCATATTTTATTAACACATTTAAAGTAAAAAGTTTTATAAATTAAGAATCCTATATCATTATATATAAGTAACTATAATCAATATAAAATGATTCAATAATTAATTATTTGTTTAAAAAATTATAAGATTAGAAATAATTATTTTACTCATGGCTATTTAATTTAATTAATAATAACATCTGACTTTATGTTGTTTTATCAATTTCAATCATTTAACTACGATAAAAAAATAAAGTCAGGATAATAACACACTATCTAGTATATATTAAGAAGAAATAAAAAACACATTCAGCCACAAAGAGTCAATAAATACTTTAATTCCCGTAATAAATGCTTAATTATCGTTAACATGCGATAATCATCATTTCAAGTATCTAATGTGTAGAATTAATAAAATTAATTCCCATCATAATTTAGTAAGTAGTTTAACAATACAACATGATATTATTTGATATTAAAAAATAACTATACAATGACTCATGATTATACATTTTTCTCTCTTAGATAATTTCTAGAATAATCATAATTATTCTACAAAATGATTTTTTTATTTTCTATTTATTTTGATAATATTATATATTAGCAAATAAAATTATATGATACATGTGATAAATAATTAAATTCCATAATTGAAATTATTATCAATAATATATATATATATATATATATATATATTTCAACACAGGATTTCTAGATTTTAGGATAATCATAAATGTCCACAGTATAATATATTATTACAAATTCAATTATGGAAAAGACAATATAACATTATATTAATAGTATTTCTCCACATTCAATAACATTTTACAATGTATCACTTTGATTTCTATGTTTAAATAATAAGAAAAAATATTCAACTGGCATGAAGTAAATCATTCTCTATTTTAGTTTCTATATTATGAAAATATTACCAATCTGAATAAAAAAACTCTTTCAAGAATATTAACACTATAACAAGAACTAAATTTTATTTCAATTCCTTAAATATTAGTAATAATAAATTAATCATTTTGTTTTGTATAAAATTTCTAGATTATAATTTAAAAACATTAATCTACTCAATATTAAATTTATAAATTTTACAATATTATCAATTTACTATATTCCCTTAATTCCACTATCTAAAATTTTCAATTCCATTATTATAAAAGTGTCATAATGTGATAATCACCCCACACTTCACACGTTCTAGATTATCACATAATAAAACAAAAAACTCTACAACATGTTATTTACAAAATTCTTGATTAATAATATTAATTTACTCCATGTAGTTTTCAATAGTTTATTATTTCTGGTTTAATTTACAGATTCTTCAATAACTATTATTTATGGATTATAAACAATTTATAATCACCTTAAGGTTATTCAAATACATTTTAATAAAAATGATAAAGAATAATTGTATCAAACTTTCATAAAAAATAGATGTCATATATCCCCTATTAGGATAAACATACTCCATGCACTACAACACCACAAATGAGAAGTGAGAGGGAAGGAGATTTGTTTAGTCTAGAAATATTGGGTCTGGAACATAAGGAAGAAACTCAAATCCAACTTGAAAGATTGAAAATGCATCAAGATATGTCTTTAAGATCACCCATACTTAGGAAAAGGAAATAATATATGAATGGAAGATAAATCTAAAATATTATAAAGAAAAGGATATGTTTTATACACTCTTTAAAACTCACTATACATTACATTTATTTCCCATTTAATTCAGTCTTAACTCAAATATTAATTTCAATCCAATTAAGTCCTTTAAAAACATTAGATACAATTTTAAATGGTCAAGGGTAATTTAAATCCTTGTTTTTTAGTTTTTAAAAACATTAAAATCATGAAAAAGAATTTTATACACAAAATATGAGGAAAAACTAGATTTTATAGATTTAAAATGACACCTTTTTGTATGGCTATGAACTAAATAATAGCAATTAATTTTAATTTTACAAATCATTTGAAAATTAAGTTATAACCTGATTCAGTGATAGACCCTTATGTGAGCTATGAAACTCACAAACACCTTTATGCAGTGATGGAGCTACCCTTACATAGCATTTAGAAATCAGGTATTACCCACATGTGAACTATAAGGAAACCGCTCTACCATTATATATCCAATTCAAATTATTATTTAATCTTATGTGGTAGTCATATTTTCTTAACACAAGAATTATGATTTTTAGATGACCCTTATGAAACCAATCATATATTTATGTAGTGAAGGATTACCTTTATGTAACTATACAAAATATAGGTTTACCCTTATATGCCTATAAGAATTTCGATGCTAACTTTACGTAACAAAATAGTCTGCATTTGGACCCTATGTATGCTTAGTAAAAACTACATGACCTTTAAATAGGGTAAGAATTACCATTATGCAAGAAGAATAAACTTCCATTTACCATTGTGAACCCTTTTAAAAATAACAATTACCCTCATGTAGATGTTGAAGTTATATTTTGAGTTTATTTTCATTTTTTTCAATAAATATGATTGATTTTATGTGTAGTTGATGTCAATATTTCTGTAATGAAGTGATAATGAGGATAGTTATGAAAATATCCTAAACCATAATTATGATGATTGATATTCTAGTCTTAATGTCAAATCCTTGTGTTAATGAGGATATAATGTGAACAAAAATAGAGGTGGATGTTTTTTGGGTGTCTTGGTGGTGAGTTTTATGGAATAGATTTGTATAACTCTTTGTTTAAAGAGTAGAGCAAAAAACTATGCATAAGACACACTATCCAGCCTGGGGGAAAACTACTACTACTTAGGTGGGATGTTAACCTTTATTCAGCCAGCCTGGGAACCAGAGGATGTGGAAGTGCATAACATTACAACAAAGGTTTATTGGAGAAAGTGGAACCAAAATCTATGGTGGTATAATGGCATGAGAGAGTACCAACATGGGGCGATGCTAGTGGGAGCCAGGAGTGGACCCCATTAAATGATTCTAACTAGGTTAGGACATGATTTGTAATAAAAGGAACCATACACCTGATTAAATAATTGATATGAGATTCGAAAAATATAGTACCTTTTCATCTATTAAAAAACTTACTTAAATAATAGGGGTCATCCGATCTATTTCATTTGCTCTAATCGATTAGCACTACAGGCTGCCTTCTACCCTCGTCTGGGACTACTGTGTATCAAGAGTTTTTCATGCAGCATCATTCGAAGATCTTACTATGATTCCATGTATCATTTCATCATCTTGATGATTCTAATATTATTGAATCATCATGCATATTTTTTTGAATGATATATAAAATATTAAACCTAGTATTTATAGTGGGAAATAAAAGGGATATATGCAATGATGGTGATTCTCATAGTTATGAAGTTGACGAGGTACGATTAAAGTGAGTTGGTGTGCATGGGATAAGTCGATGAAGTATTTGTCTCTAAATAACCATGAGGAGCTCTTTTGTAGAAATGATCTTAATGAGATTTTTTAAATAGAGATATAAGAAAAATATAGATTTAAATGTTCTATGTATTCATGAAGTGAGTTCCATGGACTCCTATTGAGTCTTCTGAAACCTTCACTATTTCATGATGATGATCTGATTTATATGAACTAGTTTCAACATTCACACTACGTTATGTGAAGTGGAAACAAAAAGTGGACCTTAATATACTATTAAACAAAGAGGAAAATAAAAAAAGGATTCCACATATTTCATTATGCAACAAGAATGAGAATTATGTGTTAAATGGTTTTAATTATTGAAGTGTATTTCACATGAATATTTCTAAGAAGATACCATTTATTCATGTGCTGTGTGAAGAGATAGTATGAGATAATATTTCATGTTATATTTTTTTCCAAGGAAGAGTGAATTCATTTTCTTAATTTGAGCTAGCTACATAAAGAAGCATTGGCAGTGTGTAAAATGGTTTCATGAAGGGAGTAAAAGATCTTCATGAAGTAGATACCATGCATTATTTACACATGCATGAAGAATGTTACATCCATGCATTTGTGTTCATGCATAAAGGTTGCATATATTTACATGTGATATAATTTCCATGAATAATGTGCAGAGAATATTTTGAGACTGGATCCAACCATTAATTTATAATTCATATACCCAATAAGTCAGTGTATTGAGAAGGTCCATATAATTTGAATATTATTTAAAAGTGAACTTTTTCAGATAGTTGTTTATTAATTTCTGAATTTCTTGAATATTGTACATGAGCATATAAGGTGATCCTATTTTTGTGTGGAGAAAGAAAACATACCCAGGTAATGAAAAATAAGTCTAAAGGTGATTGGGATATTTCTATCTAAGGATCATATCTTGTGTGATTAATTATTATATAAGTATTTAGTGGGACTCTTAAGTAGAATAAGTCTCTAGTGGGAATCTGGAGTGGGCTGATGGGATGTGGGTAACAATATGGGATGTAGTATAAAGATCATCCTAAGGGACTCAAGAGTTCCCAGTGTTGGTGAGAACTAGTGATCTCTATTGGGACTCTAGAGTTGAATATTGCGGGACTTAGTGTTTATGGAAATGGGATTCTCTAGGTTATTAATCACCTCTATATAGTAAATAATTTGTAATTGGGGGGGGGGGTATAACAAATTAAATAAAGGATTAGGTATTTGTATTGAAGCTTGTAAATATCCCTATATATTGTAATTATTTTAATTTTTTCTTTCTAGGAGAGTTAAATAATCAAGGATGAGTGATCGATACTTTAATCCATCATAGAATAAATATTGAAGAGAAAGAATCTATAAAAAATAGTGTTTCATTAATTCACGTCCTCTCAGTGGTACCTAAATTATCCTTGGATAATTCAATTGGTATCAAAGGGGAAGACCCCACCATATATATGAGAAATTTTAAAGAAATAGGGAATCAGAATTCAGTGAATAGTTGAGGAATACCTACTTTTGATGGTTAGAACCACTAAAACTGGAAGAATAGGATGCTTCATTTCCTTATATCTCTTGGCCTGGTAGTGAGAGATGCAAAAATAGTGGGATTAACACCTATTTATAATGATGCTTCTAAGACTCAAGATAATAAGAGAAATATAAAAGTTGATGGAATATAATACTTGAAATCTTGATTTATTTATCATAAAAATTATACACTAAAGTGATGGGTCTCCAAACTGCCAAGGAGATTTAAAATAAACTGAGAAGCAGATTTAAAGGCAATCTTAAAGTCAAGAAGGTTAGATGAATATATGAAGAATCATGTTTGAGTATATTAAAATGGAAGATGAAGAAATAATTGATGAATATTTCATTAGATTCAATGAGATAGTAAGTAATACATGTGGATTTAGTAAGAAGAAGAAGATTTAACAATTGTGAAGAAACTTATAGGAAATTTATCGGATATATTTGATGCCCAGGTTTCAGCCTTGGATGATATGGATGACATTTTATTGGATGAATTACATAATATTATCATAGATTACTAAATGATAAAGGATTTTAATTTCTAAAGGAAGGAAAAAAGAAGATATGACCTTTGAGGCTATAAGAAAAGACAAGTAAAAAAAAGTCAAAGTTAAGTAATCCAGTGATTCTCATGATGAAGATGATGAATAACTCAATGAATGTTTTTCTATTATTACAATAGGTTTTAAAAAAGTAAAATGGATAAGAAAAGGAAATAAACTTCCCAAGTGCTTAAGATTTAATGGTATTTAAATTTTTTCCATAAATCTCCCAATAAAAATGGTTTAATCAGAATATAATGATGAAAGTGGGAAATATCAAAAATAAAATAAAGATAAGAAGAATAATAAGAATTAGAGTAATAAAAAAATTAATTTAATGAGCAATAATACATAATAATTTTCATCATCTTTTTATTATTCAGATGATTTACTCAATTTCTTTTCTTATTTTGAGAAAGGATTAAATTATTCAAGTAGTGTTGATTATGGTAATTTTAGAACAAATATAGAATAGAGGATGAAAGTAGAGTTGGAAGTTTCTCTTGATCCAAAAACTAAGCTCAATAAAGAGAAGAAGAATATGGAAAAAGAAAATATAAAAATATCCCCTAAAAATGAAGAGAATGAAAAAAGTAAAATAGATCTTGTTGATGAATGTAAGATGTATATATTAAAGGTAGATGAGCTAGAGAATATGTTGAGTGATATTGAAGAGAAAATGACTCATAATAAAGAATATCTGTAAAAAGAAAATCAATGTATCTAATAGTCCAATATTAATTGAATAATAACAAAGAATACTTCAAATTTTCTATCGAAATAAAAACTTTTTCATCACAAGATGGTGAGATAAAATGTTTCAATAGAAAATGTACATTTTTTCCTATACAATTTCAAAATAGTTATTATATCACTAATGGTGTAGGTAAATTTGTGAGGACCAAGAATTCAAGAGAGGTGAATTTTAAAACATCAAATAATGAGAATAAGATGCTTGGAAGACCATTTTACCCAATGAAAAGTTAGAATGTATTAGAAAAAGGAAAAACCATGACTTTTCTAAAAAAATTTATCAATAGAATAAAATATCATAGTTCAAAGTATTTTTATGGTGTTATGGAAAATATAGGAATAAAGACTACTCTTTCTGGTATAATATATCATTACCAGGAATCATGCATGAACCAAGGAGGTACTATAATGAAAATATGAGATCTTACTATCTAAGAAATCCATCAAAGGTACCAATAAAAAAATAGGTATGAATGCTTAATATAAGTGTGTGGTAGATTTGGATTAGAATGTCATAGAGTTGATGTATGCATGAATAAATTAGATAGATATTTTCCTATGATTTGAATGGTAAGAAAAAGTTAAAAGAGAAAGATATTACAACATGTATATCATAGAATAAGTGTGAGACACCTAAAGAGTCTTAAAATATAAATAATAAATGTTTTTTATATGGATATATCAACTGAAAATGGATAAAAAATGGAGAAAACTCAAATAGATGCTAAAGTTGAGGGTAATAATATTATTTCAGAAGAATATACTAAATATAATAAGAATTAATATACTTATAATGGTTTGGAAATCAAAAGAATCAAGGTTAAAAAGTTAGATACGGAATGAAGATCTATATAAAATTAGAAGAAAAGAAATTTTCTTTACTTATAAAGTTAGATAAAACAACTCCCCATGAAGAAAAAATTTATGAGAAGGTGAACTATCCCATTTTTGAGATAAAAGGAAGAAGTTCAAGGAAAGGTTGAGAGGAAACTCTCAATATGAGTACTATTTATAAAAAGAAAATAGGTTGATCCTTATTCCCATATATAAATTATTTTGTACTTACATGTAGGGAATTGAAAGAGATGGATTCATCCCTTGAGGGGGAGAATAAATGACTTATAGATATTAAGTATTTATATGTCTTGTGAAGCTAATAATCAAACTCAAATTCATAATTATAATATTCTTGAAAAATAGTTATCAAAATGGATTTGATATTAAGATAAAAATGGAGAGCTATGTGTTTTTTCACTTGAAATTTATGATGCATTTGTTCAAATTAGTGCAAGATAAATATTTTTTCAGGAATTGAATTTATAAGAAGCTCTAAGGTATGAAATGAGATTTGTATGATAAATGTATCACATATATGATTGTTCATGGAAAACATTGATCACATTGGTTATACACTCTTGTTTTTTGAATTTAATTTTCCCATGTAGGATTATAGTTGTTTTGATAAAGGCTCTTTGTAGTAAAAAATATATGATATCAACTTTAAGGGAGAAGAAAATGTTTAATGAGAAATGATATCATCTACATGATCTTTTTATTCATTATCAGTAAGGGGGAGATTGTAAAACATACTTATTGAGATTGATTATGTTTCGTGGTATTGAAAAATAATTCAACGGGTGAGATTGAAGTTTCCTTTTGAGTTTAATTTATTTATTTATCAATAGGGATGATTATATTGATGTAGATTTGATGTCAATATGCTAGTAATGAAGTGATGATGTAGATAGTTATGAAAATATCCACAACCATAAATGTGAGGGTTGATATTCTATTCTTAATGTAAAATCCTTGTGTCAATGAGGATATAATGTGTAAAACATATGGAAGAGGAATATGTATGATTTTATTGGTAGCTAATGTTCTGAAATGAATTTGGATACTTATTTTTTTTAATGAGTAGACCAAAAAACATGGCCTACCACACACAAGACAACTTGGGGGACTTCAGACACTATTTAGGTGGGTAGTCAACCCCTAGCAAGCCAACCTGGGTAGAAGAGGATGTGAAATTTCATAGAGAACCCATAGAGGAACATGGTATAAATAGGAACCACTATGTAGGGTGAAATAATGGAAGAAGAGGGTGTTAACATGGGAAAATTCTAGTGGGATCCATGAGCGGTCCCCATTGCACACTTTTAGCCAAGGTGGGAGGTGCTTTGTTATGAAAGGAACCATGTTTCTGAGTAAATAATCTATGTGGAATTCATGAAATAAAAAAATGTTCATATGTTAAAAAAGATACATAAATAATTATAGATATCTGATTTGTTTCATCAATGCTGTTCGATCAATGCTATGAGTTGTCTTCTACCTTCATCCATGAGTACTATGCATCAAGAGTTTTTCATATTATTTCATCTAAAGATCCAATAATGCTTATCAGTATCATGTCATCATATTTATGATTCAAATTTGAACAAATCATCAGGAAAATTTGTTTTCATGATACAATGATGATCAAAATGAGGATTAACACTGGGAGTCAAATGTGATATTTTCGGTTATGATGATCCTCTTAACTGTGAAGCTGAGGTGGTGAACTTGAAGTGAGGAGGTTCATATGAGATAGACGAGTGGAGTATTTGTCTATAAATACCCATGCAGATGTCAATTTTAATTAATGATATTAATGATAATTTTTTGAGAGAGTTAAAAGAAAAAAAGACATTTGAAAGATCTATTTATTTTCAAAGTGGGTTCCATGTACTCATGTTGAGTCTTTTCATACCATCATGATAACATCAATATGATCTTATTTCCGTGAACTAGTTTCAATATTCACATTAAGTTACATGAAGGTGAAATAAAAAGTGACAGCATGAGTATTGTTACATGGAGAAGAAAATATAGAAGAGGATTCTAAAAATTCTATTATGGGGAGATCTTGGGAATTATGTGTGAAATGGTATTCATGAATTAAGGGGGTTTCATGTGAATTTTTTTAGAAGAGATCATGTATACGTGAGTTTCATTAATAGATAGTATGATATATTTTTTCATGACATATTTTATGAAAATTAATAGGGAATTGGTGTTCTTGAGATCATCTAGTTACACAAAGAAGCATTAGAAGTGAGTGTAATGCTTGTATGAAGGAAGCACAAGATCTTCATAAAAACGAGGAAATATGTTATTTACAAATGAATGAATAATGATACATACATGAATTTCTATTCATGTATGAAGGTTGCATAAATGTACATGTGATATAATTTGTCTGTATGTTGCACAATGAAGATTTTTGAGACAGATTCCAAGAATTAATTAATAAGTCATATACCTAAGTAGTTAGTGTATTGGTAAGGGTAGAATATTTTTAGAATAATGGAAATTGAGTAGTTTTATGATTGGTTTCTATCAATTTATGAAGTTCTTGAACATTTTACATGAGTATATCAGGTGACTTGGTTTATTTGTGGAGAAAAACTACCTCTTGAGGTAGTACAAAAGCAGTTTGAATTCAAAAGATATCTTTTTATCAAAGTACCATATCTTGTGTAACTAAATATTTAGTATGTCTTCAATGGGACTCTAGAGTAAAAGAAGTCTCTAGTGGGACACTGGAGTAGGCTGATGGGATACTGGTAGCACTATGGTATACAATATAAAGATCCTTCTGTGGGACTAAGAAGTTTCTAGTATAGGTGGGAACTTGTAATATCTGGTGGGACTCTATAGTAGAACACTGTGGGACTCAGTGTTGATGTTAATGTGACTTTTCCTAATTGTAAACACTAGTATATAGGAAGAATCTATAATTAGGGGGGGTATAAATGATTACAATAAGAAGTAACTCTTCGAACCAAGCCTTGTAAATATCACTTTATATTGTGATTGGTTTTATTATTTCTTATAGGGAGAGGCATAGAATTAAAGACAAGGGATATAGGCTTTAATCAGTCATAATGGTTGTATTAAAAATAATGAATTTGTAAAAAACAATTCACCACGAATTCACCCCTCTCAATCATATATTACTGATCCTTGGATACTTCAGAATTAAAGACATGATTAAGGGTAAAAATAAATTTAACAAAATATTTAATTTCAACTTACATACACTTATAAATAACTAAGATAAGGCATTATTATCACTTTCAAAATACAAAAAATACTTCTAAAATAATCAAATAATTTTAAAATTTAAAATTGATTTATTATAAAACTTTTAAAACCTTTAAATTACATCCACAATTTGTAAATAATATTTCAAAACCAATTATTAAAATATGAAATTTGTTCCAAAAGATGAGATACCCCATAATGAGAAAGTAAGGTTCAAGAATATTCTAGACCATTACAGAATCACTAAGTTAAGAAATCATCTTCCCCCTCTCCCCTATTTCTTATTTATTTCTATACACCCTTACTTCATTTTTCCTCAGTATAAACCCACATGTCCCATATTTATTTTTTTAGGTTTTCATGCTTCTAAGATTTGTGATCCCATATTCAGGTCTCATTTAGTAGACATTAGATGATTTGGACCATTATCTATCGATTCAAGGTAGGATTCACCATGTACTAAGCTTTTAATTTTAGAACCATTGATTATTGAAGTTATTACATTATGTTTTAATTTCATAATGATGGTATTAGATATGTTTAAGAAATATTTGAAAAGAAAATTAAGTTATACTTGATTTTCATTCATTGAAAATTATTTTATCAATTTTGGAGCATGTTAAAATCATATTTTAATTATTTTCACAAAGTAGTTATTTATTAAATTTTATTAATGGATTTTTAAAAATTAAATCAAAGTAAATAATTTTTTTGGGGTTTTAAATTTATTTTTGAATTATTTCACTTTCTATTTCTTGTAGAACTTTAAATTAAAATTATTAATAAATTATTTCTAGATATATTGAGAAGTTTAGATATGATTTAAATCCATTAGGTTCATAGAATAAATTAAAGGGAGGGTTTAAGAACCTTGAGCATTTTAAACGATAATGGGTTGATTTCTAAATGATTTTCTTGGAATGGTTTTTTTGAATGTGTTGTTTCAAAAATGGGTTTATAAGTTTAGATTTGAAACATGTAAAGTGAATTGGCATTTTAAGTAAGGTTTATTTTTATAATCTTGTTTGATACCTTTAATAAAAGTCTTAAATTAACAATTTTGTGACTCCTCTTTATTTCCCCTAAATTTATTGCACCCATTAAGGGTTAGTTTTTATATTGCGATGATTGGATGATGTGAGGTGAGGATATTTATATATTAGGGTGTCAAAGGTGAGACTATGTTATTTTTTTTATTTTGATGCCTGCCTTACTAATTGCATGTTGGTTTAATATAACACTTATAATGGTCATGGGAATGATATCTCACAAAGTCTATTTATATATGAATACAAATTACAGTTTATTTTGGGAGTATAGATTGAGGAGTATTCAGTTTCTATGTGCACCCATATGGTTTCCCATGGTTTATTCATACTTTCGAGTTGATGGGATTGAGCCTGAATTGTTCAACGGGGATACTAGGGGGGGGGGATAATTTCTTAAAGGATGGACTAGAATTCATGTCACTAGTTTTGTGGTGTATTTCTTGAGTTCTTAGGTTAGATCCCATCACAATATTTAGTTTATTGGTGGTTTATTTATGGAATCTATGTCTTATGCTTAATAGGTTTACCTCTTGCTTTTATTGATTATGGAACCCTGTCTTATTTAAGTTTATTATATTTATTTTTGTTATAGTGCCTAATCTATAGCATTATTTAATCCTTGTTATTTGTTATTTTTATTTTAAATTTTTTTTAAGAGGTCTTTGGAATTTTTTTAATTTAATGTATTTTAACTTGGATTATAAAATGGATTTGAAAATGGGTGTTTTGGTTTCAAAAAATGGATTTAGTTTAGAAAATATATTTAAAGTGACTGTTTTCAATAAAGGAATATAAAAGAAAAGTTTATAAAATTAAACTGGAATTATATATTGGTTTTTTAAGAAAAATGATTTTGAAAAAACTATTTTCTTATTTTATTTCAAACTAGCTTGAAAATGGTTTTATAATTAAAATCATGGAATGTGGTAGGGTGGGTGGTGGAATACAATTTATTTTTATGATCATTCCTATTATATTTTTTATTTGAAGACTATGGTTAAACTCTTGGATTGTCTAGGATTTTATATTGGAGGTAATTTTGTATTTTATTTATCACATCATACAAGTGTGCCTTTTAAATTATTTATTTTGATATCTATACCTTTTTATTTTTTAGAATGTTTGTTTAATTGTTCCATTTAAATGAGTTATTTAATTCCTTCAGTTATTATTATTAATCGATTGAATTTAATATGTGGTGTTTGTAGTGAGACTTGAACATACAACATATAGAGGGAGTTTGGAGGGCGAGTGGTGGGATTATTATTTTTCATTTCTTTATATATATTTTTCTTATTTTTGTTTCTTTGATTTGGCATGGATGTTCAATTTATAGACGGGTCATAAAAGATTTTTTTGAAGAAATTATCTATTATTTAACTTTTCTTTAAGGAAAATGCATCCATGATGCTTAATTCTGATGCGTTGACACTTGTCACTAGCCTATGGGGATCAAGAACACCCCTCAGGCCAGTGGAGAATCAGTTTGAGAGCCGGTTCAGATCGTTCCATATTTTTTTTCATTGCATAAATATCTATTTAGAAAAAAAATTCATTTATAAAGAGTTTAAAAAAACATAATAACCTAATACATCAAAAATATTTAACTAAAACCATATTTAAAACATGAATATGATAAATCCAAATGGTTAATACTTTAGTTAGTGGTTTTTCAAACATACTCTCTATAGGAAGATGTTGAATTATAGTATAAGACTTTAGAATATTATCTCTAATAGACTAGAATTTTATATAAAAATAATTCAAACATGAATCAATTATATTATTTTTTAGAGAATTTTATTAACGAAATATTGTCCAAATACATGAAAAGTGTCCTTCATATGTTTTCAAACCAGTGTATCCTCACAATAAGAAATATAATTCTCTTTCATGGTAGAAATGACCACAATAATCCATTTGAAAATATTATATGAAATACCCACTCTAATTATCATGAAATTAATCTAGAAGTAGGTTTTTAATCATCAATAAAACCTAAAAAATAAAATTCAAAAGATAACTAAAGTCCTAAAGTTGATCAGACTCCCTATAGGAAAACATATAATTTTTAGTTCCCTGGAAATATCCAAATCCATTTCCACTACTTTATATGAATTTTATTGGATTAATCACGTATTTATTATCCAATAAAATAGGATAATATTTATTTACTATATTTTAATATTCATTTTTGCAATTTTTATAAACACTAATTTTATTGCATTTTATAAATTGAACTTTATTTCGCATCACACGTGGAATTCATGTTTAGAGTATAAAATTGGGACCAATTAACAATAGGATTATATAGTTCATTGTTTTAATTATTTGAATTTTCTTATAGGATATAATTTGTCATTTTGTTCAAACATTTTTTCTTTTAGGATCAATGTATGAATCACATTGGATGATGTAGATTTTTGGCAATGAATGGATAAATTTTTGGACAAAGCATAGTAGGCATTAGACCCATAAAATAAAAGTGGAGCCCACAATTTAAGCCTAATTAATCTCAAAATTTAAATTTATAAAGATAAAATTATTGGGATAATTTAATTAAACTATGTCCAGATATAATTATGAAGTTTTCAAGGAGATACAGGGAGCCCAATTTGACATTTAATTTGTGTGCTGGATTTGAAGGGCCATAAAATCAGCCCACCATTTCGAGTATAAAATATGAATGTCTGATACAATTGGAATGAAATTTTGATATATATTATAGGAAACACATAATAAGATATTTATATTCTATTACCCCTTCATATTTATCCATATTCAATGTCAAATTCACAAGTCAAAAAGGGGGATGAATCTGGATGAATTTTCTGGTCAACTCTGAAAAGTAAATTTTTCTTTTATTTCTCACCCTCCTTTTTTCTCTCCTAATTAATGGAGAAGGAATCTATTAATATTTACTTTACCCTAGGAACCATAATTTCCTATTTAATTATCTTGTGGTGATGGTATTTTAGGATTCATGTTTTATTCATTCAACTATAATTTCACATTTTCATTTTGTAATCGCATCTTCAATTTTTCTCATGAATGTTTTTCATCCACCCTCATTTATTAATAAAGGTTATTATTATTACATTTTTTAATATATTATTTAATTTTTATTACCACTTTTATACCTTATTATCATGGTGTGAATTTATTTACACCAAAAAATTTTGAGATTCCTCACACAACGGTGGAGTGTTTGTTTTTCTTTGTTTTTCATTTATTACATTATACCTTTATAAGTCAAATTATACTTTTCATCAAGAGACTTACTTAAATGGAAGAATAAATTTTTTTGGTTTTATTATAGGTATTTTTTTGGTGTGGAATGGATTTTATTTGCTGTTATTAAATTCTTAAATTAGTTCCATGGTTTAAGAGTTCCCTTTTTGACTTATTTTCTTCTTTTTCTTCACCGAATTTAACAACTATAAATTTTGTGTGCTAGTACGATCCAATTAATTAGAGTAATCATGAATGTGATACTCTATGTGAATTTGTGATTAGAATTGGTGTCGTGTATGTATTAAATCTGATAATTATATTGGGAAGTTATCTAATTTATTGGAAATCACTTGAACAATTGAATGGAAAATCCATAGAAAAACAATTACATCCATTATAGCCTTAAAAAACATTAGATAAACCCATATTATTAAATTTTTCTATTAAAATAACTAGTTGTTTCATTCATAAATTTAAAACCATTCTATTATGAACCTTATTATTTTAGTTTAAAAATTTAAATCCACAACAAAGTTGGACACTTCGTAGCCAAACCTCTATCAAATATGAATGTATCAAGGTTTATTCATAAGTCCCCATGAATTTAATCCCTTCCTATAATAAAAAAATCACTTCTACATGTGGGGTAAATTTGGATGCCACAAAATTTTGGTGCTATTTCTAGGGTCCCAAGTAAGTAACTTAAATGCTCACTTACTTTTAACACCCCAAATTCTCCTTTCTCACCCAAATATCTATTATATTTCCCCCTTTCTAGTTGTGAAATAACTTTCATACATCATATAATTATAAACATTCTATTATGGTTAAAAATATTTTCATAGGGAAAATAGGAAAACCTTGGGTTATTCTTACACTTGGTACTAATATTCTTGAAAAACCTAAAACAAACATTGATTCTACTCTGATAGAGTATCATCAACAATATCCCATAATAAAATTGGTCTAGAATAAAATGTAAAATCTATATTTGGAAGCCCCTCACATAAGAAATTTAATTTATAAAACCTTTATTGATTTATCCATAACTGGTGAGATGTACAATCATTTTGATAATGAATGTTTTAAGGATAAATTTATAGCCCTCTAAAGGATGGTTGAAGAAATTAAAATTAATAAATCCCAGAATATCCAAAACCATTATATAATGAAAAATTAGTTGATAATTTGAAGAAGTAACTTTAGAATATGAGAAATTAGAGATATAAAATGAAGTGAATTTGTTATGAAAAATTATAATCCAATTTGAACAACCAAAGGGGATTGTTGAAGGGTGTCTAAATAATGAGGAAATATATTTTATATATTCACATGAAAAAAAATTGTATCAATGGATTTAATATATTTTAGATGTATTCAATAATGATTTTCTAGGATCATCACTAAATGGAACCGTTGGAGAAATGACAAACTTAGAGTCCATACCAATTCCTAAAACTGATCTGTCCAATTTTTTATTTGAATCTCCTACTCCAAAAGAACCAATTATGTTAGTAAATTTTAAAAATTAAATTGAGTTCAATTCAAAGTCTTTATATGTGTATTAATTTTCCATCCAACCTGAGTTCAAATTCATGGTCCATACATCATCTCTCAAGTATTCCATCATAGGGGATAATCTAAAACATTAAATCATCATTTCATTCTCACTTGAATCTAATAAAGAGAAAATACTACTTGATGTCTTAATAAATATTAAAAAAAATTAGATGTACCCTTTTTTATATTCATTGTATTATCCCATTCACTGGGACCTATATGATTTTCCTTGAATTAATTTCCAAACCATTCCCCAAAACCCAATGGGGAATCAATATCAATAATGTAGAAATGGTGAAAATGCATTCCTTGAGATGTTGAAAGTTTGAATTGGATAACTTGGTGGGGGGGGGGGGGGTCCAAGTTGAGATAAAGAATTTTAAATGAGGACTTTTTTGGGAGGAAAACTATATTTTGTGTTTTTTTTGTTTTTGTGTGTGTTTTTTGTCAAGGGAACCCACTCTTGGAGTTTCCAATGTGATCTAACATCTATTTTGTGTGAGATTTATAAGATAAATAATTTTTATTATTTCCAAATAAAAACCATGATTTCTATTGTTCAAACCCACCCATTAATAATACCCAAGGATTATGTTTGTGACATGAAGCTAATGTGATAAATATCTTATTAAAGGGTCAATAACTACAAACTAGGTGGTTTTGTTCCATGATTTCATTTCAATTAACTTCTCCCCAAATTTCTTCTCAATTATAATCTCTCTATTATCTTCTCTTTGAAAGTTGAGGGCAATTTCATTCTATGTTATGGGGAGTGGAAATATGTGATTTTTTAAGAAAAAAATGAGATTTTATGGAAACTTTCTTTTACCTTTAGAATAATAATAAACTTTTCCAAATTTAAAGCTAAATGAAAAATAATTTTGTATTCATTGATAACTATTTTAATGAACATTTATGTTCACGAGCACATATTTTGAATGTGTGATTTCCTGATGTGATTTTTAACATCAGCCTTTTCATCCTCTTAATGAAAATTCTATAATACACATCTATTATATTTTAGGCATTAGTTTGGGTTCTTGGGTTCATTTGATCATATCAGGGTGTTTCAGGTCACATTTAGTTTAATTTTTGAGTATAAAAAAATAAAAACAATGACTACATAGAGCAATCTTTTGTCCAAATACATTAGGTTTGACACTTAGGGATCACAACCCCATAGTTTTATTTCCCATATCTAGGCTTCAAATATCTATTTTTGATCATTTAATTGACAATATGTGTGGTGTTCGACACTAAAATTATAAAACTAGACACTCATCTTAAGGATTAATTTGATTCCCATATTGTGATTCCATTTCCCCCCTTGAGAAAGAAAATGGGCCCCATGTATTTTGTGATTCACAACACATCATCATGCTTAATTGAAATTTGATGGAATGTGAAAATAAATTTTAACAAAGGAATGGGCTTGTTCTTTGGATATGCTTGTGAACCTAGCTCATGTGAAGTTATTTTTATATTTTTTAATATTTTTAGTAAATATTTATTTTGGTGACAACTGTATGTTAAATGTTTTGGAAAATGGGAATTCAATTTCATATTTTTGAGATATTTTTTCTCCAAGTTTAGAAAATCTCAAGTTGGGGGTATGATCATACACTAAAATAGAATAATATTCATAGATTATATTTTAATAATCATTCGTTTCAATGTCCATAAACACTAATATTAGTGTATTTTATAAATTGAACTTCATTTCTCATCACACATGCAATTTATATTTAGAGTGTAAAATTAGTCACTATTAGTAATATTCAAATGGAATTCAATATTATTATTATTTGAATTTGATATTTTTTGTTGTTATTTATCCATTTGTTTGAATTTTTTTTTATTGTAATATCAATGGATTAATCACAAGGGAAGATGAATATTTTTGGCAATGAATGCAGAAATTTATTGACAAAGCATAATGGGCCTTAGGCCCATCATATAAAAGTGGAGTCCAAAATTCAAGCCCAATAAAGCTGATTTTTTTAATTTTGAAATATATAAATATTGGTATAATTTCATTAAACTATGGACATAGTAATTTTTAAGTTCTCAAGGAGATCTATGGAGCCCAATTTGAAATTTAATTTGTGGGCGAGATTTTATGTCCCATAAAACCATCTTACCATTTCGATTATAAAATCCGAATGTATGATCCAATTGGAATGAAAATTTTAAAAATATTAGATGAAAACTATAAGAAGATATAAATATTATACTAATACTTCATATTTATCCATATTCAATGAAAAATTCACACTTAAAAAAGGTGGATGAATATGGACAAATTTTGTGGTCAACATTGAAAATCCAAATTTCCTTTTATTTGTCATCCTCATTTTGAATATTCTAAATAATGGGGAAGTAATTTATTTATAGGGTATAGAACCTAGGAACAATAATTCTATATTTAAGGAGCCTATGGTTAGGTTATTTTAGGATTAATGTTTTATTCTTTCAATTGTAATTTCACGCTTTCATTTTCTAATCACATCTTCAAATTTTCTCATGTATGTTTTTCATTCACCTTTATTTATTAATAAAACTTATTATTATTATTATTATTTTTCATTTATTATTTACATCTTATTTCCATGTCGATTTTTTTGAATCAATTTGTGAATTTATTAACACTAGAAACTATGAAATTCCTTACACAATAGTAGAGTGTTTGTTTTTCTTTGTTTCTCATTTCTTTAATTCTTCATTTATAAGTAAACTTCCACCTTTTATTGGGAGACTTGAATCAATGAAAGGATAATTTTTTTTGTTTGATTCTGAGGAGTTTCATGGGTGTTTATTGGGTTTTATTTTATATTATTAAATTCTTAAATTATTTCTATCATTTGATCGTTCCTTTCTTTGACTTATTTCCTTCTTTGTGTTCACCAACTTCAAAAACTACACATTTTGAGTTCTAGTATGATCTTATTACTTGGATTGATCATGAATGTGATCCTATAAGTTAATTATTGATTATAATTGTTTTTTCATTAGTTAAATCATAAAATTATATTGGGTACTTATCTCATTGATTGTATACCTATTGAACTATTGAATAGAAAATTCATAGAAAAAAATAACATCCATTATATCTTTATCAACAACCTTGGATCAACCCATATTGTTTAATTTTTTGATTTAAATAATTAGGCATTAAATTAATAAATTTAAAACCATTACCTTTTTAATCTGATTATTTTAGTTTCACAATTTAAATAAACACCAAAGTTGGCCACTTTATATCCAAAACTCTATCAAATCCAAGTGTCTCAAGGTTTCTTCTTTGGTCCCTGTGGATTTGATCCCTTCCTGTACTACAACAACCACTTATTCCTATCAGGTAAATTTTAGAATCAACAAGTATAGAAGATATTATATATTAATTTATGATTTTATGTTAGTCCCATCAATTAATGCGCATTGAAAAAATAATTAATTCCCATTCAATGTTCATGTTTTCATCATAAACATATATATAGATCATTGTTCGAATTCATTCAATTAAAAAATAGTTTAATATTTTTATTATAATATTCAATATAATGACTCAAATTATGTGACTTTTATTTTTTTTAGTTCTATTAATTATAATTCCAATAAATCATTAAATTGAAAATTTGGATAATTCATCCATTTAAAGGGCCATATGGACACAAGAAAGCCCAAGGATGTTGTCAAAGAATATAGACTAGCTGTGATGTTATATTTTTTAGGATCAATCCAAAATAAAAAATTAATTGATACACCACTAGAAATCTAGGTACATTACGTTATAACATGGATAAAAATTTCAAGTCCCAATTCATCATTAATGGGCCACAATTCAGGCATGAAAGTCTAGCCCAAAATTCTGCATGGGATTTAGGTATAACTCACCATTATTGAGTTCTACCAATCTAGATGACCAATTAAGATGATTTGTTTTGGTAAAAAATTTAATATATAGGATTGAAATTTATAAAATAACTATTTTTAGATAAAGGCATCTTCAAGGACTAAAAACCATTCACATTTAGAAGACAGAAAAATACTAGAAAAAATTGGACAAAATCACATGGTTAATGAAAACCAAAATATATTTGGCTAAAAAATACTAATGGACACCAAATTTAAAGGGTATAATATAATTATAAATATAAAAAACATTTAATAAGATTATATTTCTAGATTTAGGTGTCTTTATAGTCAAATGGTTGATCCAACTTGAAGGTAATTTTGTGAAGGAAAATTGTCCACTCCCATTGGTTATAAATAGATACTATTCATCACCTTACAAGGGGTTGGAATTTCAGAACTCAAGGAGGTGAATTGTAAAGAAAATAGACATGAAAAATTAGTAGGAGGACTTTACATACTCTTATTTCAATAAAAGAAACTTCTCCACCATTTTTATTTTCATGTTAATTTTCTTTTTCTTTTAATTATAATCATATATGGTTGACTGTAATTTCATTTGAATTTTATTGCATCGATCTTCATATTCTCCCTTTATTATCTTCCACCTTCTATTGTGTAATATTAATGATAATAAAATAGTTTAAATTAAGTTGAAAACCATTTCCTATTTTACTTTCTCATTCAATCCAAAGTTCTTGTTTAAAAATCTTCACCATTCATGTCTGTTTTCAACACACAACTCTTTTCTCACCTCATTAATTTCGACTTTTTAAAATAATCACACTTAAAACAATAATATAGATTATTAAACACTGAAATGGATGAGTAGATATCTTATTGGGGTGATTCATAATTTTGGTATGTCATTTCATTGATTTTTTTTTCTCATTTAACTTTCTTTGATTTAATATTGGGTACGTCAAACAAAATATTTTGTAGATTGATGAAATGTTTTGTTTGACATGTGGATTCCAAGGATTATTGGAACCAAAAGTAAACATGGGTTTATAAAATATTAAATCATATATGAATGATAATTAATAATTATTATAACGCTTGTTATGTTATGGATTAAGTCTAAAAATACTGATAATTCTGATCAAAATCATCTAATGAAGTGGATGTTAGTTTAATGAAATTTTTTGAAAAGATCAAGGGTATAAAGAATTAAATCCTAAATAATAAACTCACAAAAATATTTATAAAATTAATAAAACTAAATTCATCCATAAACTAATTTAATTAAGCCATGAAAACAACCACCCCATTAAAAAACAAAAACAATTGACTCAAAAAATAGTACCATCACTGGGGATTTAACCCGAGTACTACTATACACATTATAAAAGAGAAACATAACATTGAATGACCAATAATCAATAGTCAAACACACTTAAAATGGAAATTATTACAGATATGGTGTAATTATTAGTAAGTTGTTTTTTATTAAAAAAACAAAAAAAATGAAAATATGAAGAAAAACACAAAGAAAACCCCACCTTTATCTTCCTTTCAAAATTTCTTTGAATGCCTCATATCCTCCCAAATAATCCATCAAGTATTTTTGAACTATATATTGAGTGAAATATTTTCCAAATTAGGAGGAACCTTAGGGATAATTAAATCACTCAAGATCCATTCATTACCTATCCAATTGATCTAAATATGGCTAACCCAATGGAACAAACCCTTAAATAAATCACTCCCCTAATATGAATTACCAACCCCCGAGTATTTAGTATCTAAACATTGAGACTAATTTTAAAATCCAATTAGGTTTGATTCATATTTTTCCTCATTTCCATGGGATTTCCAGTTAGGACCCTCATCTTCACCTCAAAGAGTTACAAGTGGTGCGCTCTACCTTAAATCCTCAAGTGGTTTTTTAAGAACAAACCAAAATTCAAGCATTCCATTTTCTATATATCCAAATATATCAAATAAATGCTCTATTACCTCCCTCCTAGTTTTATAATTTTTTTGAATGAAATGAACCAACTATTCTTAGTAAAACTATGTCCCACTTATCAAATTTATTATATCCTAAACGAAATTATTGATATTTATAAATTCCCTGATGAATCACTCTATGAGTACAAAGAGAGTTTTAAAAATATTTTGGAAACTTGTATGAAACACAAAACTATAGACTAGATCTTGATCCAATAAATTTATTATGGGTTATTATCTATGGAGAGAACTCTCATTGACATCATAAGTGGTGGTGATCTTTTTGAAAAAAATCTTGAAGATGCACAATATCACATAAGAAACATGGATTAAAATATCTACAAATTCCATAATTAAGCACATGATCATGTAAAAATTCCAATATAATCAATCCATAGAGCCCAATAATATGAATAAGTGGATGAGTGATCTTACAGATCTTATGGGACAACATGATGTGGCTTCCAAATCCCTAACCTCTTCTTCCCCACATATCATTTCCCTGTACCTATAAAAAACTATGGAATCTTTAGCTCACTAGCTCATCCTAATGACACATCTACATAGATAAAATAAAATCCATCAGATTCATCTAAACCAATGGAGATCACTGATATGTTTTCTCAGAGGAATACCAAACCACATTAATGAGGTTGGTAAATTAGAAACTCCAACAAACACCACTATGATCCCGTATCTTCTACTTATAACCCATGCTTAAGGTATGGTAATCACATATGTCACCCACCTCAATTACCTCCTAAAAATTCAAACCAATTACAATATGGTCAAGGTAGGTGTAACATGCAACAAACTTATCCCTTTGTTCCTCAACCATTTCTCTTCATAACTTCCACTATCCTAGTGATACTTCATAACTCCCAACCCAATCCAATTGAATTACCAATAACCCAAATCAAGAAAATACCAATGTGGAACATGCCTATTCTTCTACGAAACCATGGTAATGTTTTATAAAATATCTTTCCACATTCACCCTTTCATACTAGAAAAACCTTGAAAATAAAATTGGTCAACTTGCATCCCACCTAATCTAGTAGTAGTAATCCAATTCTTCCCAATTCCCAGATCAACTATTTCCCAACCTTAAGAGTAATGTAAGTGGAATTACACTTATATCTATGAATAAAATTCCTATTAATCATGATGAATCCTCTAAATCCCTTTTAAATATTGATTTGGAAATATAAAGGAACAAAGATATGGAAAAAGAACCTGAAGACACTCCCTAACCTCCTTCAATTTCTCTAAGGAACCCGATTCCTTTTCCTCAAGCCATATCTAGGCCTAAGAATCCCTTTGACCCTAATTATAAAATAATTGAAAAGTTTAGATGTGTTGAAATCGACTTTACCCACTTATTTTTCATAAAAAAAATCCATAAGTATGTAATATTTCTTAAGGAATTTTGAAACCATTAGAGACAACTTAGCATAATTGAAAAAGTTTCAATCTAGAAGTTCATTAACATAAAGTCAAGAGATCCAAGTACCTTTATGGTTCCATATAAAATAAGTTGTTCCAACTTTTATTATACACTCATAGACCTAGGATCCTTAAAAAATTTCATTCTGAAATCCATCTTCTTAAAACCTTGGTCAGGGTCCCTTGTACCCAATGAGTGTTTTCATCCAGTTATCCAATCAAAGAACAACCAATAATGAGAGAATAATCAAGGGTTTACTTGTTCAAGTCAAATATCTTAACTTCCCAACTAATTTTTATGCCCTTTCCATGAAAGGAAATACATATACTTTTCAATCTCCCATTATCCTTCAGAGAAAATTAATTATGACAGTTGGAACTAAAATTGATGTTCATGTAGAAATATTATCGATGGAATTTTGTGACCAAATGGTCAAGTTAAATATTTTAAATCCATTCAATACCCATCATAGGTTCACTCTATATTCTTTATCCATGAATATGAGTAAATTTATAAGAGTTAATTTTACCTTGATCCATCATGTTATTCCTATTATAATGAGAGTGGTGCTTATTAAATTTACACCATGATTAACCAATTCATAAATGGGGAAGTTGATGTTGAACTTTAATTTATATACTCCATCAATATAAAGGATCTTGAAAAATATTTGGAATACAATCTCACATATGATATATACTATTCCACCATGGAAAGTATGAAGTAAAATGAATCAAAACCAACTTGAAGACCATACTATATTCCTAAGCTATCTGGCCCATTAATAATGGATGAAACTAATCCAAAACCACTTCCAAAACACATGAAGTATGAATTATTTTTACATGATCAATATTTACCTATCATTATCCCTACTTCACTCATTGAAACTAAGGAGTCTGAACTTGTTTATATGTTAGAGGGAAAAAAGTAATTCCGTTAGACCCTATATGATATACCAAGAATAAACCTTGCACTTTTTAGAATCACATTCATAGTGAATAGTCTTCAAAACCAATCATACAACCTCAAAAAGACTTAATCCACTCATAAATGTGGTATTTAGGGAATAGATCACAAAGCTTCTTCAAGATTGTATTATCTACCCAATTTCCTATAGTGAATGGGTTAGTCCAATTCAAGTGGTACCAAATAAGGGTGAGATAACTATTGTCACAAATTAATACGGAGAGGTAGTCATAACTCATTTGAAAAACAAATGGAGGGTGTACATCAATTATTAAAAATTAAATGTTAAAATTTGAAAATATAACTAACCACTTCATTTATTTGATAAAATAATTGAAATATTATCCATAAAGTCACATTATTTATTTCATGATGGATAAAATGACTACTTCCAAATCCCAATATCACCTTAGGGAAAATAAAATACTATATTCACTTTCCAATTTGGAAAATATTCATATTGAAGAATTCCTTTTATCATTTCAAAATATCCTTCAACATTACCAAGGTGTGTGATGAGTATCTTTTTAACTTTAATTGAGCATTACATGGAGGTATTTTTGGATGACTTTACCATTTTTGGTGAATCATTTGAATCCTTCTTTCATTTAATCTATCCAGTCCTAAAAACATGTTTCAAATTTAACCATGTGATTAATTTAAAAAATTTCACTTCATGGTTAATAAAGGGATTGTTCATGGACACAAAATTTTTCAAGAGGGTATTCACATCAATCCAGCTAATATAGAGGTGGTCCAATAACTTCTTAAACCCACATCAGTTTTATAAATTCAACCACTCCTTGGTCATGCTATATTCTATTAGTGATTCATCAACAACTTTAGTAGAATTATGATTTCCCTCACTAGTATACTCTAGAATGATGTTACATTCCATTTCAATGAATCTTAAAATAAATAATTCACTAAAATCAAATCTATTTTTAAAACTTCCCTGATAATACAACCCCTAGATTAGTCCTTACCCAAAAAATGGATGCGTGATGCTTTTGATAGGGTCATTGGGGCCATTCTTGGTCAAATAAGAGAAAAAAATCTTCATGTCATCTATTATTCCTAAAAAACAATGAACGAAACTTAATTTCAATACATTTTCACTGAAAAGGAACTTGTAGTTTTGTTTTTTCCTTAGATAAATTTAATCCCTATATCTTAGGTTCAAAAATCATTATCTTTAAAGACCATTAAAATATAATGTTCTTACTCAAGAAAAGTGATTCCAAACTGAGGATATTAAGGTGGATCCTAGTGCTCCAAAATTTTTACCTAGAGATCAGTTATATACTTTGATTATAAAAAATTTTGGTAGATAACCTAAATATAATTTCTAATTATTCTCATTATAAAACATTTATTCTGAATTTTCAACTAAAAACCTCTCATATCTCACTCCAAAGTTACAATGTTATGACCCAATTATAAATTACGTAGTTTCTGGTGTTTTCAAGATATTTTTAAAAGAATAAAAAATGAAGTTGAAAAGAAATTCAAAATATATTTTTTAGGATAATAATAATCTTTGGAAAATTGGGGATGTCATAGTGATTAGAAAATGTGTTGATGAAGATGAAGACTCCTCTATTTTGAATTCTGCAACTCAATGTCTAGAAGTGGTCACATTAGAACATAATTAACCTTCTAAAAGGTCCTTGAATCTAGATTCATCTGGACATCACTCTCAAAATACTCACATGATTTATATTAATCATGACACACTTTCAAAAAAATTTGGAATAATTTCAAAAATAAATGAGATTCCCCAAAATATCTTAATCTTATATGTGATATTCTATGTTTATGGAATCAATTTCATGGGACCATTACCCCCTTTAAATGTAATCTCCAACATTCTTCTTATGTTTGAATATATTTCTATGTGTGTTGATTCCAAACTCTATAGAAAGGATAATGTACTGACTATTCACGAGTTCTTAAAAACACACATCTTCCATCATTTTGGAACTATGTTTTCCATTTTTAATGACTTAGGAACCCTTTTTTATAATCAAACCATGAAATATATTTTAAAAAATAATTTAGTTTCAAATAAAATATAAATTACATATCACCATAAATAAATGGAATGACTGAAATTTTCAATATAGAAGTGAAAATAGTTCTTGAGAAAATTGTTAATCCCATATGAAATGACTGATATGAAAGATTTGGTGAATCACTTTGGTCTTATCAAACTACCTATAAGACACCCATTGGGATGTTTCCTTTTAGGAAAGTTTTTAGTAAATAATGTCATTTACTAGTTGTAATTAAATATAAGTCATCTTGGGATATGAAAATATGTAATTTGGATTGTGAAAAATTTGGTAAAGTAAGATTATTTTAGTTGAATTAATTGGAGGATCTTTGACTTCATTATTATGATAATTCCAATCTCTACATATAAAAAGTCAAGGTACTCCATGAAAACCACTTACAATGAAATGTATTTCATGAATTTGAAAAGGTAATTATATTCAATTATCAAATTTTGATTCACCCAAGTAAGCTTAATTATTTTTGGGAAGGTCCATTTATTGTTACTAATGTTTACCCATTTGGTGTAGTGCAAGTATAAGACCCTAATTCTAAAATGAAATTCATGTTTAATGGACATCAATTAAATCATCACTATGATATAACACACACCCTGAGAACCATATAGAATTCCATTGAATCCCCAACTTCTAGAGTCAACCCACTATTATATATAATACATTATGGATCAGTGAATTAGTATATACTTCCCTTTATTTGATAAGGAAAATTTTTAATATTTTTTGGTGACTGAAAATGATTTTTTATGTTCCTAAAGACATTCACTATCTTAAGTGTGTGTGTGTGTGTGGGAGGAGGGGGGGGGGGTGATATTACATATTAATTCATTATTTTATGTTACACCATCCCTAAATTTTTTCAAATAAATGATTATTTTCCAATCAATGTTCATGTTTTTATCATAATCATATATAGAGAAATCATTGTTTGAATTCAGTCAATTACACTAAAATTTAATATTTTTTATCATATATTTTAATATAATGATTGTAATTATGTGATTATTGTTTTTTTTCTCATAATTTAAATTAAAAAAAATAATTCAACTGGATATTTGGATAATTCATCCATCTAAAGGGCCATATATAATACACAAGAAGGCCTAATGAATCTGTCTAATAATATAGACCAGATGTGATATTATATTTTATACTATTAATACAAAAGTATAAATTTTTATACACCATAAAATGTATAGGTAAATTCCATTACAACTTGTATTCAAATTTCATGTCCCAAGTTATCCTTAATGGGGCCCAATTCATGCATGAAATTCAATCCCACAATTCTACCCATGATTTAGGACCAGCTCACCATTCTTGACTTTTCTACTAATCCCTGTGTCCAATTAAGATAAATTTTTCTGGTTATAAATTCAAGATATAAAAACAATTTTTTTTAGAATAAATAGTTTAGAGATAAAGTCATGTTCCTGGCCTAAAACCCATTCACATACAGGCCTTCTAAAAACATAAGATAAAACTAGAAAAAAACACATGGCTAATGAAAAAATCCATATATTTGGATCCAAATGTTCAATGGATATAAAATATGGATTTTGGAATTAAAAAATACATATATATAACTTTTATGGATAAAATATTCTGATATTGATCTGTCTTCATGATCAAATGGTCAAGCCAAATTGAAGGGATTTTTTAGATGGAAAATAGTCTAATCCCTTTGGTTATAAATAGACAGTCATCCTCACCTTGAAAGGGGATGAAATTTCAGAACTCAAGTAGGATAATTGGAATGAAAAAACCCTATTCAATGTCTTTTTAGGAATTTCCATACTCATGTTTCATCAAGATAAACCCATCCTCCATTTTCTCTTAATGTCATTTTTATTGATTTTCATTATAATCGTGTATTTTTTATTTTAATTTCATTTTATTTTTAATAAAATAATATTCATATTATTCTATAATTCTCATAAAACTTCTATTTTTTAATATTAATGATCATAAATTCTTTAAATAAGTTGAAAAACCTTACCTATTTCACATTATCATTTAATCCAATGTTCTAGTTTAACTCTCTTCACCGTTCATCTATGTGTTTGTCGCATAAATATTTTCTTACCTCATTCATTTTATCCGTATTTTAAATTAACAACCTTAACATCATAATAAATATTATTAACGACTAATATGGATGATTAAATATATCTTTAGGTTGAGTCATAGTTTAGGTATGTTAAGTGATTGATGGATTTTCACATTTAAAATTCTTTGAAATAATATTGTGCATGTCAAAAAAAATGTTATGTATCAATGACATGTTGTGTTTGAAATGTGAATTACATAGATTTTTGTAAACACAAGTAAACATGGGTTCTTTAAATGTCTGACCTTCCATCATTGATAATTGATAATGATTATAACCCTAGTTAATTCTTGGATTAAATCAAAAACAATTGGGAATTTTGATCAAAATCATCTTATGAAGTGGATGTATGCTTAATGAACTGTTATGAAGAGATCAAGGATATAAAAATATTACATCCTCAATAATAAAATCACCTAAATATTTTTAAAACTATTAAATCTAAATTCATCCCTCAACCAATTTAATTATGCTCTGTAAACAAACCCCTACATTCAAAAGAAAAAACCAGAACAATTGACTCCAAAAATAGCATCATCACCAAGGATTTGACCCAAGTGACACTATAAATATTATAATATAACATCATAAATTTTAAAGGTAAATAATTTAAAATATCCAACTCTTTAATAGCCACTAAAAATTAATAACAAAATCAATATTAATTCAAATAGAAACTTTAGCATACATAAAATTACCAATAGTCATATGAAATATTTTTTTATCTCATTTATATCTTTAAAAAAATGATGCATTGTGAGTGGAGAAAGAAATTGTGTTAAACTACTTGGGGATAATTCAATATATCCACATTGAGATAAAATAAAAAATACCACATGAACTATGAAAATTAATTTTTATGTCTAAAAAACATTCACAAGGTCTTTCATATTAATGTAGTTATTATTTTTTATTAGTAAAAAATTCAACATAATTATTGTCCATAATCATATCATCAATTTATAAATATATAAAACTATTACCACTAGATTTGAAACAATATCAATGATCAAAATTTCTCTCTTCAAATCCATATTAATTAATATTAAAGTAATATTTATAGTGTCTAAAATTAGTCACATTTAATGTTTTCATAGAAGTAGGAAATGATACTATCATTAAAAGAACAAAAAAATAATTTAAAAATCCATAAGTACTTATGAAATCACAATATTTATGATTCTATATCCATAATAGACATTCTATTCAAAAAATATTTATCTATTATGAAATTGCATACAGGTCCCAGATCATAATAAATAAACTTTATATACAAGAATATGATATATTGATTTTATGTTACATAAAATTAAACACCGATAAGATATTTTATATAATTAAAAAAAAATAAAAACAATATATCATATCAATAACTAAATTAAATTAATAATAATACATTTAAATTAAACACTAATAATTAATAATATATATATATATATATATGTATATATAAATGTTCACAATTAATATGAGTTTTATGAAAAATATTATTTAATATGGTTATATATATGGTCCTCTAACCATAAAATTATAATGTGATTATGTATGTATTTTATATTAAACAAAATATATCATTGTTAGTGTATTTGTTATATACATAAATTATAAAACATGTATTCATAATAATAATAATAAGGATTTGGTGTCATAATGAATAAATTTCAATTTTATGATGTATTAATTTTATATAGTATGAAATCTAATACCAATGGGTAATATATCTTAACATAAATTATAAAGAATAAATAATAATAATAATAACAAAAACCACAAAAAAATAATGTCATGAACCATCCCAAGTAACATGGTAACCCAATAACTGAGCAAACAATGACATAGCCTGAAGGGTATTCCGGATCCCCAAATATTCATGACTAGCATATGGTATCATGCAAAGTGAATATTGGAATAATTTTCGAAACAAACATTGTGGTAATAGATAAATAAGTCAGTATGCATACAAAAGAAACTCCTCAAGGAGAAGTGTAACAAAATTCAAATAGGTAAACAACCCAAAGTACTACATTAAAGTACAAGGAAACGCAAAATAAAAACCCAAGTCCCAACGGATATAACTATCCAAGCCCAAGGATAAAAAACTTATACCACCTCTAAGTGGACCCTTACCATTTCTTGAACCAAGAATAAGGTAATCTAAAAACACCCGAAGTCACAAGTAGGATGTGAGAAAAATCCCAATAGGGTATCAATATGGATTCCATAATATGATTCCACATTTAATTAACCAAATAAGGATTTCAATTTTAAATAAACAAGAATGAAATTTTAGAGTATAATAAAATGAATTCATGATTACATTTCAAATGATGGAAATACTTTAAAAAAATGTCTTAATAATCATTTTTATATAAAATAGTTTATCTAAATTCAGAAGGCACGTAAAACAGTTAACAATCATTGGAACACATTTATATATAAAATATAAAAAAGAGAAAACATAGTTATCTTCCAAAAGGTAATATATTTATAGGCTATAGGATCCTCATATACTTGAAGGTGATCATGAAAATATTTGTATACACACATCCCTCTAACACTGGACTAAGGTGACTCATCACCATCCCATCAGGGATGTGAACTGCCGCACTATATTTTATTTTATTTGTAAAGAATTAAAAGGGTGATATCCCAATAACTCACTAACTACCTAGGATTTCATGTACTTAAGTATAATTAATGATGGATAATTTGTTATTAAAACTATTTAAAAATAAAATTCATCCCATTCTCCCATTTCAAAAGTTCTGATTTTCTATTTAAAAAGAAAAATAAGTTTTTAATTAAATCATGAATTTTTTATGATAAATCACAAGGTTTTTATCAAACCCATTTTAAGAAGTTTTCTCAAATAATTGTTTTAAATAAATTCTATAAATTATATTTCACAATTTGAATTTAACAATTTAAATTCTATATAATTCCATAAATTTAACAAACCCAGCTCAATTCACTAGAATTGAGGGTTTTCCTAATTTCTTTCCAAATCAAATCCAAACTCCCCAATTTGATGGAATTGGGTTTTTAATATAACAATTGAAAATAATTGATCATGTAATTTAGGGTAAAATAAATGGGCCAATATTAAATGAAACCACCTACATTTTTCATGGAAACACAAAACCTGCAACAGAAACCACCAACAATAACAATGGCACAAAGGATCGAGGAAATCAACCTAGAATCAAGATTAAAAAACATAATGTTTAGATCCATCAATCCCAAGATGATTTAACAAACTCATAAGAGGGAATGTGAAAGAGACAAAGAGATAGGGAAAACCCTTACCTGTTATGTTACACCAGAACCACAATAATGATCAACTGCTAAATGAAATGACTGAGAATGGTTCAAGGGTTCCAAAATCTCCTAGGAAAGGATCTTGGGTTGAGAGAAAGAAAATTTGGAGAAGAATTAGGAAATTCATCCATTATACCTGTTTAAAAACAAAACTTGAAATTTTACACGTCACGTTATTGACAAATACCAATTTTTTTTTAAAAACCCATCGCCTTTTTCTAAAAATGGATTTATTTTTATTTTAGAATTTATTTCTCATGTAACCACATTATGTGAAATTTAAAGCACCAAAAGGCTACAGAACTTGCTAGTTTTATACTGAGAATCCAAAAAAACTTTGACTTCAACATTATAGTTATCCTCTTAATTTGATCTCAGCCCTACCCAGTTAATGAAAAAGTAAAAGCATGACAATGTTTAAAATTTAACTAACATAATTGTAAAAGGATGTAACAATATATCCACCATAAAAACATTCTATCACTAGAAATCTCATCAAGAAGCATCCACATGAAAGAGGTGGAGTCACTTCTCTCCCATTAGTGCCCTACTCTCCAATGTCTCATGATAATATGAACTATGATTATATACCACTCAAACCAAATACTTATCCCTTCCAAAAAGTAACTTGGTTTCAGAATAAACTATCCTGACTGGCCTTTCAGTCACTGTTATATTAGGTTTGACATCAAGATTAATCCATATTAGAACATGAGATGGATCAAATAGAAACTTTCGGATCTATGATACATGAAACATGTTATGTATCGATGTAATTATAATGGAAATGATACATAGTATTCCACTTTTTCAACCCACTCAAAAACCTCTAATGTTACCACACAATGAGGATAAATCTTCCCTTTCCTCCCAAGATATCGATGACCCAATTTGGGTGAAAATTTCAAGACCACCTGGTTGCCAACTTAAAATTCCAATGGTATGTGATGATGATCAAAATAAGACTTATATTGGATCTATGAAATGAAAATTATCTGATTAATCAACTAAATCTTTATTGTAATCTCTTGAACCAATCTTTGTCTAACCAAGGAAATTTCACCAATATCTGACCAAAATAAAAGAGATCTACAAGGTCGATGATACCAGGACTCAAAAAGATCCATTATGAACTTATATGGGTAACTATTATTATATGATAACTCAATTAGCCCCATATGGTCATCCCAATTCTCAAAAAAATTAGAGAACACAAGTGTAGGGCATATCCTCAAGAATCTGTATAGCTCTTTTTGTTTGGACATCAGACTGTGGATGGTTTTCCATGCTCAAATGGACATGAGATACCAGTGCCTCATAAAGGCCTCTACAAAAATGAGAAGCTAATGAAGGTCATATCTTAGAAACTACAGTATATGGAACTCCATGAACCCAAAAAATATCTTTCACATAGAGATTTCCCATCTCCTCAATTTTGGTTATATCATAAATGTATAAAAAGTGAGCTAATTTGTAATATGATTGATCAAAACCCATATGACATTATTATTTCACTGGGTATGTTGAAAACAAACCATAAATTAGATAGAGATCCCATCCCACATCCATGTATTCACTGGAAATGGTTGAAGAAAACCCGTAGGTTTCTGGTGCTTAGTCTTGACCTCTTAGCATGTATAATAATGAGAGAAAAATTCAGTAATTCCTTGCCTCATACTTGGACACCATAATTTTTTCCACATGTTATAGAATGTCATTATGGTTTCTGGTTTTACTTCCCACTAGGTGTTTTGATAATCCACCATCACCACTTTTCTTACTGCTAACAGAAAAATAAAATTACTCAAATATCATAGAATTCCCTCGGTGGAGAACAACTCATTAGCATTGGCTCCCAACCATAAAGAGAGTCTAAAATACTATCGAACACAACTATAGTTCTAGAAGAATAATTTTAATAAGGAATGATGTCAGCTGAACACTGGCTAAAGAAACCTCGACCCCTGATTCCTAGACTCTATTATGCAACTGTGCAAAGAGAACCATTTAGTTCCACTTTTCCAAAGATTCCTTCACTACTTGGGTCAAAAACAGCATAATCAAAGCATCTGCTATGACATTTCCTTTCCTCGGGGTATAGGTGATGTCAAAGTAGAAATATTAGAGTTATTCCACTAAATAACTACAACATATATTCAAATATTTTTGAGAAAAGATATAAATCAAGATGGTGTGGTATGAAAACATGACAAACCTTTCTCTATAAAGGTATTTCCACCAACTCTTAAGCACATGCATCATAGTTTCAAGTTAAAGTTAATTGGTTAGATAATTATTATCTTATGGCCTACAATGATGATTTCCATACACAACAACATGGTTAACCTACATAATAATGTATCCCTAACCAGAACTTAATGCATCATAGAAGACCACATAGCCCTACCTGGACTCTGGGAGAGTCAAAACCAGTGAAATAGCCAAAATAAATTTCATCTCAACAAAATAAATCTGAAAATTTTCATCCCAAGGAAACTCTAATACCTTCCAAGTTAGATTAGTCATCAGAGAAGAAAACTTTGAGTTGTCTTTAACGTACCGAGGATAATAACCAGTTAAACACAAGAAGATCTAAATTTCAAAAAAATTCCATTATTATTCCCATTTCATAAAAACCATTAACCTATCAGGAATAATTGATATACCATGTTATGACAACATGTGTCCCAATAATTTCCATTCCTAAATCCAGAAATCAGATATTGAAACCTTGGAATAAAGAATATGATTTCTCAAAAACTTTAGAACTTCTCTCAGATGATGCCCATGATCCTTTTTGGACTTAGAGTAAAAAAAGATGTAATCCAAAAACACCACCACAAAATTATCAATATAATCATGGAAAATCCTTCTCATTAAATCCATCAAAACTGTACGAGAATTTTTTAGACCAAAATGCATAGAGAGGTATTCATAATGGCGGTACCTTCTCTAAAAAGAAGTTTTTAGAATGTCAGATTGTTTTATTCTCAACTAATGGTAACCAGACTAAATATTAATATTTGAGAACCAATTCAACCATTTAAACTAGTCAAATATATAATCAATCTATGGAAACAGATACTTGTTATTTTCCATTTCAACAAAAAGGTGAAGGGAACCATCAACCTTCTTAAAAGGGAGAACTGGTGCTGCCCAAGGTAACACACTCATGTGTTTAAATCATTTCTTTATAAGATCATCCAACTGAATCTTTAGCTATTTCATTTCATCCAGTGCCATTTGGTAAGAGGGAATATACACTGGTTGAGTACTGGGTACTAGATCGATAGAGAACACCTCCTATCATATCGGTGGAAGACTAGAAAAGTCATAAGGGACTATGTTGGGAAACTCAATAAAAATTGGAGGGAGATCACTATTCAAAGATTCTTGTTCCAGATTAGAAGAGAACATAGATATAACTTTACCAAACTCTAGATAAGAAAGTATGAATCTACTTGATCTTAGGCCCCATTCTCATTAAAAGATTCATCAAACCCCACTAGGTTCAGTGAAGGTGACCCATCGAAGATGAAAATCAATCTGAGATTTATTAAAAATGATCCAATCCATATATAAAATGATGTCAAGTGGTTTCATATCAAAAATAATAAAACTCCAAGAATGCTCAATTTCCGATAGAGATAAAATACAAGAAAGACTATGGAGACCTTTCTCTCTCTTCATTCCAAGTGGAGAAACAATATCCATCACATAAGATAAAATATTCGTTGGATGATTTTGTAGATTAAAAACATTAGTTGAAAATAAAAAATGAGATGAAATGGAATCAAGTAAAGCAATCACTAATGAAAAAGCTATAATTATGGTACCTTTCAGAGTCACTATACTTGTATCTGCTTCATCTAGAGACTCTTATACTGTGTGAAGAAGCTTCATTCCAGATGTCTGTGGCTAGAACCCCTTTTATCAGGAAGAAACTATTTTTACCATAGTTTTTTGTAGGTTCTGATGATATCATTCCACTACACAGAGTGTATAAGACATTGAATAATTTTTTAGGTTCCTTGAACATCCATATGAACCACATACCTTGGGTGTCTTCGTGAAGAGCCTCTTCTATTTCCATGGATTTCCACACAGGTAAAAAATAAAGGGGTCAATTATAGGAACTATAGGACATCTAGAATGACCCTTATATTGAGAACCACTAGGAGAATCAGCATGATTCCTTTCCCCTTTAATGGAAATTTCACCGCCACTAGGAGAAAAAGAAACTCCCATCATCCTTGACTTTCCAGCTAGGTCAATTTCATCCATCAACACTCTATCAAACACATCAACACAATAAGGAATATCTAGAAAGAAAACCTAAGAACAAATATTAGATCACAGTACTAACATGAACCATCGAGTCTTAATATTCTCATTTTATAACATCTCAAGAGAAAACTACATAAGATTAAGAAAATGGTTTGCATACACTGACACAGTTCTATCAGCCTAATTGAGTTTGAAGAAATCTAAAGCCTGGATAATATCATCAAATCTGGATAGAATTGGTTGGTAAAAAGAACATTGAATCCTTTCCACTCTAATACCTCATGTTTCTTCACCATCACCATCATGTACCACTATCTTTGTCTCGATCCTTCCATCCTGAAGGTAGACACTTCACCTTAACCTCTTCAGGTGCCTCAAAAAATTAAATCAAATGCTACATCCTGATCATCCATTCTTGATTCATTTTTAGATCATTAGATCCCTGAAACAACGCTGGATTCTAGAAAATAAAATCATAAGAATGATTCTGGAGAACATACCTACGAGGTTTTACAACTGGAGCCTGAATAGGAACTGGTACAAGTGCTTATCCCAAAGCTTAGATAGTATGCAAAACCACCTCAACTAGACTCATTCCCACAAGAGGATATACATGTCTAGGATCACCAATAGCTTTTCCTAAGAACCTATTTTCATGTATTTTGGGAGGCATGATGTTAAAAAACATCAGTAGACATCATCTAAGGCATCATATTAACACTCAAATAGAGAAAAAAGGGGAAATTAATCCCAATAGATAGTAAAAAAATATTTGGATTTCAATATATCAAAATAAAAAGTTGGAAAAATACTAGAACTAATAATAAATATGCCTTTTCCTAAACTGACCCTGGTGAATTAAGATTCATTATGGTGAGATCTTTCCATGAACTCATTTGTAACTACATTATAATTCCTAATAATATTAAAAAACTGCATACTAACATCCCAAAGAAGCTCAACATATACCTCTCATACCAATATATCATGAACCAGACCGGGTGCCATGGTAACCAGATAACTGAGCCAGCACTAAGATAGCCCAAAGGGAATTCCTAGTCCCCATGGGTTGGTGACTAAAAAATGGAATCATACAAAACAAAAGTGGGAACTAATTTTTCCACAAACATTGTAGAAGTAGAAAAAAAAGTCAGTATACTACAAAAGAAATTCCAAAGGAAGAAGTTTACCAGAATTCAAATAAGTAGAAAACACAAATTACTAAAGAAAATTACTAGTAAAACCAAATAAATAGACTATTTCCTAGAGAATGCAACTCTCCAAGATCATCAATCAATAACTACAACCACATAAAAGTGGCAACTTAACCTTGCTTGATCCTAGAAGAAGGAAATATACAAACACCTTAAGGCACATATAGGGTGTGATATAAAGGCCTAGTAGTGTCTCACCAAGAATTCTATAAAATGATTCGACATTTAGTTGACCAAATAATTATTTAGTTTTTAAATAAACATTTATGGAAGTTTAGAGCATAATTAAAACAATTCACGCTTACATTTCAAATTATTGAAATACTTTAAACAAATGGAATAATGAATTTTTTTATATAAAACATTTTATATAAATTAAAATGGAATTTAAAATATTTTAGAAACATTGGAAACTATTTATATCTCAAATATAAATAAACATGATACATGGAAATCTGAAAAAAGGTATGATAGTTCCAGAAAATGGGATCTGCACACAATCGAAGGCGATCATGACAATATGTGTATACACCCATCCCTCTGACACCAGCCAAAGACAACTCATCACCATCCCATTAGGATTTTGACATACTGCACTATGTTTTGTTAATTTATAAAGCATCAAAAGGGTGATATCCAAATAACTCACTAACACAATCAATAATGAGAAATTTATTTTTAAAATTGTTTAAAAATAAAATTCAACCAATTATCCCATTTCAAAAATTGAAAATCTCTATTAATGAACCAATATAGGTTTTTAATCAAATCATTACTTTTTCTAAGATAAAACCAATAGGTTTATATCAAAACCACTTTAAGAAATTTCTTCAAATACAACTTCAAAATAAATTCCATCTTCTCAATTTTAAAATTTAAAATCAACAATTTAATTCCATCAATTTCACAGAACTACCCCAATTAACTAAAATTGAGGGTTTTCCCAATTTCATGAAAAATAAAATCCAAACTCTAAAATTCAAGGGAATTGGGTTTTTAATAAAACAACTGAAATAAATTTATCAAGAAATTTAGGGTTTAATAAATAACCCAATATTAAATGGAACTACCAACCTTTTTCATGGAAACAAAAATCCCACAAAAGAACCTTAAAAAAAAACTAATGTGAAAAGTATCTAAGAAGTCAGACTATATTCAAGACTCAACAACATGGAGTTTAGATCCATCAATCCCAATATGTTTTAATAAACTCTTAGGAGGGAAAGTGAAAGAGACAAAGAGATAGGGAGAACACTTACCCGGTAAATCACACTGCACCCAAAAAAATGATCAAATGCTAAAAAAATGACCCAAAAGTGTTTGAGGGTTCCAAAATTTCTTGGGAATTGATTTATGGTAGAGGGAAAAATATATAGATAATATGATTTAGAAAATTTAGCTGTGCTACATTTTTAAAAATGACTCTCAAAACAATACATGATTTGTAATTCAAATACACATCTTGTAATTGATATATATCAAAATCAAAGAAAAACCCATAGTCTTTTGATAAAAAGAGATTTTTTATTATTTTAGAATTTATATTTCTTGTAAAAACCTTACACAAATATAAATCCCCATAAGGCTACAGAACTAGTAGGTTTTATGATAAGAATCCAACAAATCTACAACTTCACCATTATATGTATCCTTAAAATTCCTTCTCAGCCCTACCCAGACAACAAAAAAAGAAAAACATGATAACTTTTGAAATGTACCTGACAGGAATGTAATGGGATTTTAATAATAATAATAATAATAATAATAATAATAATTTTCTCATTTCAAAATAAAATTATGAAATTATGATGTATGAATTCTTTTATACCAGTAAAAATATAATAATGATAGGGTGACTTCATATTGACATAAATTATTAAAAAATACATCAAAATAATATTAAGGGTCAAAATGTCATAATACTATAAATTTATAATGGTAAAATCTTCACATCTTATTTCACAAAAAAATTATCATTAATAGGGTATTAAATGAAAAATGGATAAATTTTAAAACAAAAATACATCATATCACTAACTAAATTACACTAATAATAATATATTGGTAGGATATATTTATCATAAATGAAAAATTATACATAAAATATTTTAAAATTGTTTCCATGATAGGTTAGATCTTATTTAAACAAAATATATTACAAAATAACCAAATATGTATAATACAAATTATTTTTTATTCACATTTTTTTTATAATTTTGACCATTATAGGAGATATCATAATTAAAGAAAATAAATAACAAAATTATATTTACACATATATGATAAATTAATCCATATATAAGAATAGAAATTATCAAACATAAAATTTTGCATAATTAGGCCCATGATAGGTGAGTTTATAATTAAATAAAATATATTAAAAAATTATATGTATACAAATATGGTTAATTATTACATATATTTAAAAAATAAATAATTTCAAATATTTAATGTCATAATAAAATATATTTTATAAACATATTTTAAATAAATAAAATATTTCAAATCTTCAAGCCCTATGAATTTTATTTGAATGATTGTATTAAAAATAAATTAAATAAGATTTAAATATGTTTTGAAATCCATGAACTATAATATTTATATTTTTTTGTATATATATAAATTTTTATATAAGTCAAAACCATCATTAATTTTATGTCTTCATAAAAAAGGAAATCAAATTATGAAAACAATAAAATAATGGATTTTTTATTTCATTAAAATAAATATGAATATTTTTTTATAATCAATATTCTAATATGTGACGTAATAACCAACAAAATATGTATATATTTAAAAACTGACTATTTCAATACTCATCATGAATTTTTTAAAAAATATAATTCATGATTTATATAAAAATCACAATGTATTGAAATAATATATATATATATATATATATATATATGATTTTCAATACATGATATATAACACATGTTACCATAGGTTTCAATGATTATAAATTTATTCATGTGTTTTGAAAATCATGTTTGTTGAAAAAATAAAAGAAACAAAAACTTTTTCCACCAAATTTAACGAATTAGATCATATAAAAACAATTATAACTTATATATGAATCAATACTAAATATTATAGAAAATTCTAGAAAATTATATTATGAATTAACACTAATTAATTAAGGATTTAATATATAATATTATTAATGGTTATAAAATAAAAACTGTACACATAATAAAGGTGTATACCTATCATTTATGTATTAAATCCATATCTCTTATTCAATAATTTCTTGTTGATTATTTTTTGTATCACTCACCGATGTCAAATCCATGAAATTTATTTTCTTTAAGTACTTTTTATCTACTCATAGTGGAAATATGAATGAAGGTGAACTAATACCTCACTAATAAGTCTTAAAATATTATAATAATTCTTAAAATATTATTCCACTAATAACTAATGGACAGAATATCCATTTATATAAACATTATTATATGATAATAGGGACTTTTCTTTGTCCATGTGAATGAACCTTTCCATCATGTATCATTTAATAAATTTCCAACATTTAATATCCATAAATATGAAAATTTTGAAGCATTAATTTATTATTATATAATTTTATGGAAGCTTAATCATTAGCATAAGCCAAATAATCAATGCATTTATATGTAAAATTGATGCTTTTAATTGATACATAAAAATAATGTTTTCAAATTAATTAATTAATGAAAATCCAAATTTTATTTCTAACATTCCCCCACTTAGATTACAACAATTAATGATAACAAAAAAGTGTATTAATTAAAACAAATCACTTTACAATCTAAAGTATGGAATTATAAAACTATAGAAATAATATCCATTAAGTACACTATTCATACATGTGTTAATACCCATAAAAAAAGATTCAAAAAGAATTACATATTAAATTAAATATGATACACAAATCTATAATGGTACAAGCATCACAAAATTAATCAAGAGATATAATATTCAAAATGTTTTCATTATATAAATATATCTTTAGAAATAAACTCATTTATAGATAGTTTCAAACTCCAACTAACCCAATATATCAAAAAACATAACCAACCCCATATGGATAACAATACTCTAATAAAACCAAATGGTTAAGTCATTAGTTAGTGGGTTTACCTACATAATCTCTATTTGAATATGCTTAATTTGTGTATAAGGATCTAGAAATTTCTCTCTAACAACCATGTATTTTATATAAAAATACTTTGAATAATAATCAATCTTGTTTTTTAGATAATTTAATTACATAAATATTGTTATAATACATCATAAGTGTCCTTCATATGTTTTCAAAAAAGTGTACCATAATAACAAGAGATATACTTTGCATTCATGGTATAATTAACTATAATGGTATTGAGTAAGTATTTTATCAATCAAATACATCCCTATATGGATACTAAAAGTCGATGCGCCTCTGGAATATATGTACATGGGGGTAAAACTAGAAAAAACCGCATTGAGCTAGACTCAACCAAGAATTGGTTCATGAAAAACGGCCTTGATGCACAACTGGTTTGGAACTCCTAAGTGATATGATTTGGTAAATTCATAAACTCATTATGAAACATTATTATGGGAACAAAAAATCCCATAAGTTTATATATTAGGAAAGTGATCATTGATAACAGAGATTACTACATAATAATTCATATGTAATGAAATTAATTACATTTATATGTTATCCCTTTAATGTCATTATATAATATTCGATGTGTTTAATTGTTTTAAAATAATCACCCCTAAATTTTATCTTTATTCTATCCAATGACCAGAAATAGGTGGAATCGGGTAAACAATCAACATAAACAACAATGTAATGACTGCCCCAATGAGATGTCCAACCCGATGGGGGTGAGAATCCAAAAATTTGTGACAATACCCTCTCATGTGACTCAAGTTTTTTATAGTAACCTAGATCAAGAGGAGTTCCTAAATCCCACTATGAAAGAACAATCTATAGTTGATTTATTTATATGAAAAATACCCCTAACATTCAAGGGATATTCCAATATCTTAATCATGGAAAAATGGATCAATTCCATTGAGAATATATTATCTATCCTTAAATGTTGATAATAAGAAAAGGTCCCAATGAATGTTTATCATATGGATGGATAATATAATTAGTGGTGGACATTGATTAATAATACAAACCTTGAGGAAGAGATAAACGTGATGGGTTATAAGAAATTATGGAAAATGTTTTTTGATAAATATTTTTTCTCAAACAATACGACTTAAAATGGAAAGGGATTTACTTTCCCTCAAGAAAAAAATGATTAATATATCTAGTCGTATGAGAAAAAATTCACAAGATGTGCGTGATACTCCTTCGACATTTTCTTTACCCCTAAATTCAAGGTTGACTGCTTCTTTGGTGGGATAAAACTATGTCTAAAAAAATCCTTGGTGAACCGAGACATTAATAGCTATAAGAAAGTTATATGGTGTTCCCTCAAAGTAGAAATGGAAATTAGATAATCTTAAGGGTATAATAGGGATAAGAAGAATAAAGTGGAGTTTAATTTTGGAGTTTCGATGGAGAAATATAACAATGATAAGAAATTTAAACATCCCACTTGTCAAAGGTGTGGAAAGAAACACCCTATAAAATTGAGAAGGGGAATGATGAAATGCTTTATGTGTGGGAAGGAAGGAATCCTTGATAGTGATTAACGACATGAGAAAATCACTATGGGATGGAGGAAATTAATTCCTTAGTTAACCTTCAGTACATTCTTCATTTCTTCAATTATAAGGAACCACAGAACATTGAAACCCAATGCACTAAGCCATGGGTTTTTAGAGACAGCAAACAACCTCTAAGGAATAAAGGGAAAGATTTTTTCCATCACACCACTGAGGTGGATCCCAAAAAATTAAGTGGTGGTATGGTAGTTATTCCTTCAATAATATATAACATACTTTTTTATTCTAGTTTTACACATTCCTTCATATCACGAACTCTTAGTAAAAATACTCAAACGTGAACACAAATCATAGAAATATAGCTATCAGTGAAAACAAAAAATGGATAAATTATTTCATCCCAATTATAAAACACCCCCCTACCGAAATTTGTGCGATTAACTTCCCAGAAAACCTTATCATGCTCTTTTGGTAAAATATGTTGGAATTCTAGGTATAGATTGGATTTACCTATATAGAGCCAACAGAAACTTCCATGAGAAGAAAATTGATCTTCGTATTGGGAATCATCCTTAGATTCTATATATATTCAATGAGGTGGATAAATATTATTTAGCACAAAAATATATATCATGAATATTATTTCCCTATCAGAAAGAATATCTAGATCAAATGATCAAGTCTAAGGAATGAATCATCCTTTATGACATGCCCATTGTGAGAGAATATGCTGATGTGTTTCTCAAGTAACTTCCTACTCTTCCTCCTATCCAAGAGGTTTAATTTTTAATCAAGCTTATACCTATGGTTTTACCATTATCCAAGAATCTATATAGAATGACTATTGTGGAACATGAGGATATAAAGAAAAAATTATAGGATAATATGAATAAAATGATCATATGCCCAATTGCTTTATCTTGGGGTTCACGAGTCCTATTCATCAAGAAGAAGTATGGGTAAATGCGCATTTTCATTGATTATCGTGAGCGCAAAAAGATCACGATAAATTAAATGCATCCACGACCATAAATTGATGGATTTTTTTATCAGATATGTGGAGAAAAATACTTATCTAGGGTGGATCTCTAGTATGGATATTACCAAGTTGGGTTGAAGAAGTAGGATATACCAAGCCTTATTTTCATACAAGGTATGAACAATATGAGTTCATAGTAATTAAATTAGAACTCTATAACTTTCTAGAAATAATCATGGACGTTATGAATAGAGTCTTTATAGACTACCTCAATTTATTTTTCTAGTATTTATAGATGATATTATAATATTATCCAAGACCAAGGATGAGTACGAGGAGTATCTGAGAACTATGATAATGACCTTGAAAATGGATAATCTTTTTACAAAGTACAATAAATTTGATTTCTAGTTAAAGTAAGTATCATTATTGGGGAATATCATCACATGCAATGGGATATCTGTTGAACCTTCAAAAATAGAAGCAATTGAAATATGAATGATGACAAAATCTATGACAGATATTTGTTGTTTCCAAGGATTATATAGGTACTATCGTCAATTTGTGAGAAATTTATGATTTTCAAACCATCAAACCAAGCTATCTGGTAAGGGAGTAATGTTTTCAAGGAATAATGAATGTGAAGAGAGCATCAAGGAGTTGAAATAGAGACTCATTACTGAACCTGAGCTTATACTACCCACAAGTGGAGAATATTTCATGGTATTTATCAATGATTCAAATAAGGGTTTGGGTTTTGTTTTAATATAGAATGAAAAAGTGATAGCCTATTCTTCAAGGTAGTTTAATGTTCATGAACATAAATGTGCAACATATTAATCAGAGATGGCTATAGTGATATTTACTTTTAAAATATGGTAGAATTACCAGTTTGGGGAGAAGTGTGAAATATATATGGATCATAAACTCTTAAATTACATATTCACACAAAATGATATGAATATGAATTAATGAATATCGTGAGAGATTATCAAGGACTATGACTATTAAATTCACTAATATCCTGAAAAAAAGAATAAATTGACAGATGCTCTAAGTAGAAAGAATCCCACAATTTTATGATTAATAAGAATTGAGAGGGATCTAATCCACTTAGACTTAAAAAAGATGGAAATGGGGATCATAAAGAAAGGAAAATCATAAATCCTTTCACAAATAATTTCTCAACCATCACTTATGGAAAAGATAAAGGATTCTTTAAGAGATGATGTTGGAATTATAAAGAAAGTGGAAAGTATAAGAAAACGTAAATCTCTAGAGTTCGATTTTAATGAAGAAGGATTTGTGATATTTGTGTCAAGACTATGTGCACCATCAAATCTCAAGTTAAAGAAAAATTTGTTGGTTGATGCACATATATCAACCTTCTCCATCCACCCAAGAATCCCAAAGATGTATCATGATCTCCAAGAACATTATTGGTGGGACAATATGAATAAGGATATCCAAGAATATACATATTGATGTATTTTATGTCATTAAGTTAATGAATAAAGAAAAAAATCATAGGGGATGATGAAAACATTACACATACCTACATGGAAATGGGAAAAATTCACCAAGGACATTGTCACTAGTCTTCTGAAGACATTAAGAGAGAATGATTCTATATGGGTTGTGGTGGATAGCCTTAAAAATACCATTCACTTCATTTTGATTCTGTAGGATATATCAGTCGATCAAATTGCAAGGATATACATTAGATAAGTGGAAAGGATGCATTGAACAACACTATCGATTATATCTAATCTAGATCCATGATTTACCTCTATATTCTTGAAGATTATCCCACATTCTCTAAATAAAAATTTGAATATCAGCACAAATTATCACCCTGAAACTGATGTCCAATATGAGAGGACTATATAGATACTTGAGGACTTTTTTAGAGCATGCTCAATTGACATAAAATGAGAATGGTATTAATATATTCCTCTTATTGAGTTATCATACAATAGCATTTTCCACTCAATCATCCAAATGGATACGAAGAGGTTCAAAACACCTACATTTTATGATGAAGTTGGGGAATTAAAAATACTAGGTCTTAAAATTGGTAAGGAAATGGTGGAAAGGTTAAAACCATTCCGAAATACATCAAGGATTCTTAGATTCAACAGAAGCACTACACTGAAAATCATTGATGAGACCTAGATTTTGATGTTGGATACATGATATTTCTCCACATACCTTCATGGAAGAAAGTAATGACATTTTTTAATGAAGTAAATCTTAGTCCAAGATACATCGATCCCTTTTAGATCCTTGATCACATTGGAGTGGTGTTATATCGACTAGAAATCCATCCTAACCTATCTCATGTATATGATATATTCCATGTATAAATCACAAGGAAGTACACACAAGATCCCTCACATGTACTCAATCCATAGGTGGAACCATTGTAGAATGACCTCTCATATGATGAGCATCCGGTGAAGATCTTAGATCATAGAGACAATGTTCTATGAAATAATAAAATGCTCTTTGTAAAAGTGATGTAGAGAAACCACATGTTTCAAGAAGTGATGTGGGAACCAGAGGTGATGAAACAGAGTTACCCTTATCTATTTTAGTATTGAAAAATAAAATTTCAAGGGTGAAATTTCTTAAGGGGGAAGATTGTAAGGACCCAAACTGTTAAAAAGATATTTTCCTTTTCATTTAATTAATTGTATTATTATCTAATATGGTTATAAAAAACACATGCACTTATTTGGTATTATTATATTCTAATATATTTATATGAACCTTAAGCGCCATTACCATTGATAATATATCCATTGAACAATGATCACATGATTATTATAAATATAGGGTTTTAAAAAATCCAATTGACACATAGATTTGAAGTGATGACCTCAACTAGTAGGATCATACCCTATGAATCCCATTTATAAGAGATTATGAGGGAGATTGAATCATTGAGATTTTTCCTTTACCTTTCCCATGTTTTGACCAAACAACTTAAGAATGATAGAAACTATTTACAGGAGACGTTCGAGCTCATCAAGATCACGATCTAAACCTGGTATTCCAAACCACCCCATGAATGTCTCACTATCGCACACCTTACTCTTTTGGAATTTGATGGTGTATTAAAGTGATATGTATGAAGACCCTATAAAATTTTTTATTTACATTATTTTTATATAATAATGAATATATTTTCATCCTATTATTTTTACTTTATACACAATTTATATTCTAATATAATAAAACAAAAATAGAATTTTTGGTAATATTCAAATTCAATAAAAGAATTTATTTTGATGATTTAATGTAATTATTAAATAAAAAATATTTTAATAAAATATTATTAATAAATATTTTTTATTATATATAAATTATTATATAATTTTTATGAAGTTAAATTTAATTTTAATAAGGGATTGAAAACAGTTACTGTAAAAAAATCCAGTATTTCCCAATAAATGTAAATTTTATTTTACAAGTGAAAATTAAAATATTTATAAAATTAATTAGATAAAATGAATATTATTTTTGGAATTAGAATTTTTAAATTATCCAATTGTTAATTTTTCATAATTTTCTGAGATAGTCGAATTTTCGTGTAAAAATTAAATACCATATAAATATACAGTGTGTATTATGACATCACAATGAACCAAAATTGATTTAATAAATAATATAAAATTAATCCAAGACCAAATATATATTTTTAAATTTAAAATAATCTTTTTTAATTGATTAATTTTATAAATCGTTTATAAATCCTTGATAACCATTAATATATTTTAATGTTTTAAAATCATTTATTTAAGAGTATGACTCACTTACACATAAGAAATGGTATTATTTTATTAAATTATGCCATTTTAATTATATAATAATTAAAACCATGTCCATTTTTTAGAAAACTTAGGGAAAAACTTGGTAAGGTTTGTGGTTTTGGATACTTTAATATATAGAGTCTAAAACCTAAGTTTGAGAAATGATAAATAATTTCCCACTCATTTCCTATATAAAACCACCAAATCTCCCGTTTATCTTCACTAAAAATCCTTGGATAACATTTTTAATTTCGATACACTCTCAAGAGTCCTCCCATAGTTCCCCCATGCTCTCAGGAACCTCATCCCAAGCATTTGGAGTCACACACTTAGGTAAGGGATCCTCACATTCTTTTCTTTATTCGAATTTATTTATGATCACATGAATTCTATTTCCAATTCATAGTTTTGGGATATATATTTTCATATAAATATTATTTTCCATATGATGTAAATATATTTATATAATTGTTTCAATCTCAACAACCCATTTTATGAATTTTTAAGTGACATTATTATGCTGTCTAAATTTCACCACTATTTTCCATGGAAAAAATTTTGTATTGTGAATACCATACCCATTTATTATCAAGTATTTTAAAATTTATAATATTATAAATATTTGAATTGGGACATACATGTAAGTATTCCGAACTCCTTGATCATGGAATAAAATATGATTATTAATGAATCCATGTTTTATAATCTATGTTGCACACTTAAGCCTGGGAATGAAATGAATGTTACGGGTGCACCCGCATTTATATAGCACTCCAATACATTGGGTAATGTTTAGTATCATGAGATGCCATGTTTGGATAGAGAGTGAAACTGATTCTTTTATGGGGTCTTTTCCATCACGATGTCATGGAAGTTAGTCTTTACCTATGTTTATGATGCAATGTTTTAATTTGTTGCCCTATTTCCCATGATGCCTTTATATTATCATTCTATATCATGTCTTATTGTTCGTGTTAATTATTCTCACTCCTTTTGTTCCCCATTTATATTCATAATTTCTAACATGTATTACTTTCATCATGTAATTACATATTTATTACCTTATTGGGATTTATAGCTCACCCCTTTCTTATGTATGTCCCGAGGTTATCCTATACAGGTTTAAAATCCATGGAATTTTAGTCGCATGTTAAGGATGTTTTCAATAATGTTGTTGTATACCATGTTAAAGATTTTATGCTATGTATGTAGTTCCAAAAGACACTAGACCTATATATCTTCCACGTTGTGCTATGTATATCATTATATATTAAATCATGAATAAATGTGTAATAAAGATAAGTGTTGTTATAAACAATTTGGAAGAAAATTTTATCAAATAAAACACAATTAATATAATAAATTAAAAACATCATAGTGTGGAAGGCTAAATAGAGTAATAGAATTGGAAATAAATATATAAATAAATCTATAGAAATAAACTAGAGTCCATCCCAGTACTCAACCAAATCCATGATCCTTAGCTCGACCATATTCTATGACCCAATTTTTTTTACATAGACCCCTCAATATAAAGTCTGTACCTGAATCATGATTCCTATAAATCAATGTTTCTATAAAAAAGTTTAATATCTATAAAATTTTTAGTCTATGATAATAATTAAATTTAAATAAAAAAAATAATCATGTTTTGAACAATTTTGTGGAAGCCGGGCCACCATGAGCCTTGACCATACCTACATTACCTCCATACTGGAAGATATATCCATATATTAAAATTTAATAAGAACTAGACACAATTATAGTAAAAATGATATTTAGCATCAAGTGAACATTCCACTTAGGATATACTAGGAATCATGTGAGTCATGTTCATAACATTCACTAGGAATCGATTGATCATTCTATTTTATATATGCTAGGCCATGAGAAAACTTACTACCTGGAATTTAGTAGACATAAAATGAAACAGAAAAAATTTATGAGGAATATTAATTTCCTTACCTTATGATTTAATCCATCATAATATTCATTTCAAGTTGTGCATACTCCCCATCGAATGGACAACCTTTTCACAGTTTTCAACCTATTCAAAGAACCAAGATCAATACCTCCCAAGATATGGTGACAAACATAACAAGATATAAAATACAAGTAAAGTTTAAAATATCATCACGAGGAATAGTATCACCATAAAATACTTCTGATCAACATCAAAGAAGAACAAACATGAAACAAGAATACTCATGGAGACAAGTATCATAAAAAGTGTCATGGGATATTTAGAAACCCACATGTGATCGAAATCAAGCATGTTTATCAAAGTATGATTTTCAAGAATCATACTAAGTTAACATGTCTATACACAAGAAAAAAATATCCCAGAACATCCTGTATTATGGTTTTTGATGAATAACTCCTAGGTTTATTAAGGATCAAATATTTAACACATCACACACCCATTAAGAATGATAACAGAAATCAATGATGAAAAACCGAGTTCTGTTTCAAAAGTAAAGAGGTTTATAATTGATACTCTTGGAGATTCCATGTAAATATTTGTGTATCTAGTATAAAATACATTAATATTTTTTTCAACTGAACCAATTATGATGTTTTTTTAAGGTGTGTTCACTAATTCACTAAATATATTATTTATTAAGGAGAAGACCATGAATTCCTCACCAATTATTGAAGATAACCATGGGTCTAAAAAAAGAATAATGATCCACCACTAATATATCAATCAATAAGATATCAAATATGTGAATAATTTATAAGAGAGTATTAAGATGATTGATCTATTTTGGATTACACAAAAATGACCCCTGTTCATGAGAATTCTATCTCAGGTCAAGGGGGTCATTATAGAATTGTTGATACCTCCACAAATATAACAATAATAAATAATTTAATGATATTATATCATCAAAAATCATTTGATATGAGGTATTGAAAGATGATCCATAACCACTTCTGAAACATCCCGACCCTACCTCATTGGCTTGAGGAGGCGGTGAGGGTTACTTGGTCGTAAGAGAAATTCCCAAAGCGATAAAGGCTGGCAATAAATGCCGAGGGCTCTGAGAACAATTGGGGAACTATTTTACCTTGAGACAAAACCAACCAAACAACCACAACAAAATGATGAATTTCAACAAAACCAAACTCATAAATTACCAAAGACAACCAGATAATCCATAATCTCACATGCCAACACAACCCAATACAACATCAGAGTACAATTTAGAAGACTCAACAAGAACCCCATGAGCCATGACACCACCAGAGCTCCACACCAAGCTCCAAGCTCCAAAGTTCCACCAAGACATCACAACACACCACTAAAGGAGGTTGATGCCTTACCTTTTCCCATGTCACAGTACACAAAATCTACAAAGACACCAACATTCCAAATCAGGGGGTGAGTACTAAAACTCAGTAGGATTTCCCGAAATGACTTCCCTACACATTCCACTAGGATAAAATTGTTATCACATTAATATAAAATAGTTTATATAAAGTAATCACAAGTGAAACCATTACCATAAGCCAACCATACTCTTACCAAGCCACCACACCCAACCCAAACAATCAATGTAAAGCCAACCGACCAGCCACAAGCATTCCAAAATTTACCCATTGGAAAAACAATTCCATCTTGCAAAGTAATACACAACAAAAAAATCATAACATTGGCGCTTCCGTCCAACCCGTTTCACCCATTTAAAACTACTGTCTCTTCCCGTCCACTTATCATTGATGGTGGCCCTTCCGTACACTATCCATCCCCCTTTATTATAGTGGTACTTCCCATCCACTTCCACACAAAAATTCAACAAATCACAACCAATCATATAATCCATCATGGTCACAACAACATCATGTAATCAACCAATTCCATTACATGTCAATTTAGTTCAACAAATCACCCATTTATTAGAAACCATTTTCCATGCCAAACCCTATTTCAATAAAACAACCCTTTTATTGAAAAACATTTCTATCAATGATTTTCACAAATCAACCATAGCATCCCATTTTAAAATCCACAACAAGATCATTTCACCACAAAACCCTCTTTTTCCCAAAAATCCCAAAAACATCACCAAAGGGATTTTCAACCAATTTCGCACATCAAAACACAATTAATTTCAAACAAAACAAATTAATTGTAATAAGGAACCACTAGTTCTAACCACGTGGATTCGAGAGAGAAGCCACCTACCATTAGGGTTCCCGAGAAATCGACCCACGAACAACCGCACCTCAAATCCGGCAAACACACCACTGACACCTCTCTAGATACCCTCCATTAACCATAACAAGACTCAAAGTAATCATCCAAGGAAACCCCAACCCTATATCTACAAAAAAAAAGTTTAGATCTAGAAAACCAAGAAAGTGGGGGAAGTAGATCTAGAGGAAAACACAAGAGAAGCAAGAGGTGAGACTTACCTGGGAGAAACCACCTTGAATCCACCTTGAAACCCCTTCGAATCGCTTCCAAAACGAGTGGGAGATCACCTCTAACCCCTGAGAACCCAAAAACCTGAGTGAGGCTCGAGTGGGACGAAGAGAGGAGTGAAATGAGGCAATCATGAGTGAGCCTAGAACTTATAACCCTAACTTTAAGTGGTCGCACGGTTAGCCCACACGATTTGGAAAACCGTGTGCTAACCGTGCGCAGACCACTGCCTCGAGAGCCAGGGTCCGCACGTTTTTCTTGCACGGTTTGGAAAATCATGTGCAGGCCGTGCGAGGCCTACTGTCTTGAGAATAAGGGTCTGCACAGTTTACTGGGGAACCCACACAGTTTCCACTAACCGTGCTCAAACCGTGCACCCCTTTAAAAGCCTCCAATCACATCCAAAACCATTCCAAACTCTCCCAAACTCTTCCCAAATCATTACATTCACTTTAAATACATAAAAATGCATTAAAAAAGGCCACATACCTCAAACCGGGGGTGAAAAATTCTCCCCACCATTGGAATTTCCATCCTCAGAAAGTAGTGAACCCGTCCTTTGCCGAAAGAGCTCGGGCCACTGCTCAACCATCTCTTTCTCCCACTCCCAAGTATCCTCTTTAATCTGACCATGTTTCCACAAAACACGAACTAAACCGATGCTTTTACCATGCACGACATTCTCTTGCCTATCCACAACTCGCACTGGCACATGCACTAACGAAGCATCTGGTTCTAGCTCAACATGATCCCATCGAATCACATAGTCATGATCTGGCTGATACTTTTTCAACTGCGACACATGAAACACATTGTGCACTGCACTAAACAGTGGTGGAAAAGCCAAATGACAATCCACCTCACCAACCGGCTCAAGAACCTCAAAAGGTACAATATACCTCGGAGATAGATTTCTCTACTTCCCAAACCAATGATGTCCCATCCTAGGAGAGATCCTCAAGAACACATGATCACTCACCTGGAACGAAAATGGTCGTCGACGATGATCCGCATACAATTTCTAACGACTTTAAGTCGTCTCCATTCTCTTCCTGATCAACATGATCTTCTCTGTAGTCTCCTAGACAAGACTCGGTCCAACCATCAAGGACTCACCCGTTTCCACCCAACATAGTGGAGAACAACACGACCGCTCGTACAATGCTTCAAATGGAGCCATCTGTATGGATTCCTGATAACTATTATTGTACGAGAACTCAACCAATTACAAGTGATCCTCCCACGAGCAACCAAAATCCATGATACAAGCCCACAACATATCCTCCAGAGTTTGTATCATCCTCTTAGATTGACCATCTTTCTGAGGGTGATACACCGTACTCATCGTCAACTGTGTTCCAAGGGATTGTTATAAGGATTTACAGAAATGATATGTAAACCTCAGATCTCTATATGATACAATCGAAACTGGAACACCATGCCTCTTTACCACCTCCCAGATATAGATTTTGGACATAATCTCCACCGTATGAGATTCACGAATCGGGATGAAATAGGCCGACTTCATTAGACGATCCACTATCACCCAAATGGTATCGTTCTTCTTGACCGTTCTTGGGAGACCTGTAAAAAAATCCATCGCTATTTGCTCCCAATTCCAAACAAGGATTGGTAAAGACTACAACATTCCTGCTGGCCTCTGATGCTTTGCCTTGACCTGCTGACAAGTCAAGCATCTCGAAAAAAACTCATCCGCACTTCTCTTCATACCAGCCCACCAGAACGACACTTTCAATGCTTTATACATCTTCTGAATTCTAGGATGAACATACCACCTGGAATGATGATACGCCCTGAGAAGATCCTCCTGACAAGCAACTGGTACAACCATCCAATTCCGAAAACACAAAACCGAATCTCCATTCATTTTCCAACCCTCAATGGTCTCCCCACCATTGAGTCTTGACCCCACAGTCACACACTCAGAATTAGATATCTGTGACTCTCTAACTAGGCCAACCAAGTTAGAAATCATCAAAATCAGAAAGAAGACCGCTCTATCGCACTGGTCCTCACATTCCAACCTCATATCAGCTATAACCGACATCAACTGCCACTGGTCTGATGCCTGTTTCACCACCAGAGCATATGATTTTATACTTAATGTATATGCCACCGAATTTCCCTTACCCGGTGTGTACATCAAGTCTAAATCAAACATTTGGAGATATTCCATCCATCTCCTTTGCCTCAAGTTCAAATCCCTTTGTGAGATAATGTGTTTTAAGCTCTTATGATCTGTATATACTCTGAATTTCTCACCGATGAGATAATGACACCACACTTTCAAAGCATGGAACACTACTGCAAACTCCAAATCATGATTTGGGTAGTTCTTATCATGCACTCTCAGCTGCCGTGAGCCATATGAAACCACATGATTCCCTTGGATGAGAACGCACCCCAACCCCGATTCCGATGCATCACAATACACCACGTACCCATTTCTTGATTTCAAAAAAACCAAGATTGGTGCTGATGTAAGACGAACCTTTAGCTCGTCGAAACACTATTGACAAATTTCATTCCACTAGAATGGAAAATTCTTTCTTGTCAAAGCTATCATTGGCAAAGCCAAATGTGAAAAATCACGAACAAAATGTCGATAATACCCAGCTAGTCCAAGAAAACTGCGTATCTCAAACACATTTTTTGGTGGTTTCCATAAGATAATATCCTCTATCCTTTCTGGATCCACTGAAACACCCCTTTCAGAAATCACATGGCCAAGAAAATGAAATTCCTGTATCCAAAAGTCACACTTTGATAATTTGGCATACAAGCGACGATCCCTCCAGATCCCCAACACTGTCTCCAAGTGATGCTCATGCTCTACCCTTGTCTTTAAATACACCAGAATATCATTGAGAAACACCACAACAAATGAATCCACATATCTCTGAAATATCCAATTCATCAATGCCATAAACACCACTGGGGAATTCGTTAGACCAAAGGGAATAACCACATATTTATAATGGCCATATCTACTTCTGAAATCTGTTTTAGAAATATCATCCTTCCTCACCCACAATTGATGATATCCCGACCTCAGGTCGATCTTGGAGAACCATTGGGTTCCCCTCAACTGTTCAAACAAATCATCAATTTGTGGAAGTGGATATCTATTCTTTATCGTAACTTTGTTAAGTCTATGGTAATCAACACATTACTTCAAGGTTCCATCCTCCTTTTTCACAAAAAACACTGGCGCTGCCCATAGAGAAGTGCTAGGATAGATAAAACCTTTGTTTTCTAACTCTTCCAACTGAATTTTCAATTCCCGCAATTCAGCTGGTGCCATCTGATAAGATGGAAGTGAGATAGGACTAGTCCACGGAAGGAGATCAATCGTAAACTCCACTTCTCTTACGGGAGGTAACCCAATAAATTCATCAGAAAAAACATCCATGAACTGATCCACCACTGCCAGAGGAACACTCTGCTCAACACCCTATACCGATTCCAATGACAACACCGCCAACTGATATGATAACGTACCCACTGCTGGTTCCAACAAACTCGTTGCACCCTGTCTTTCATGCTTCTCTCCTCTAAAGAGATTTTTAACACCATCGTGTGTCGTAAAATCCACTGTCCATGCATCACAGTCGATGTTGGCCTTAAAAGCCACCAACCAATCCATTCCCAGGATTACATCATAACCATTCATCTCAAGCATTGAGAAGTTCCACACTATCTAAACCTCAACCACAATGATACAACATTCTCTACACAAGAAATCTCGAAACTCTCTTCAACCCAGAGGAGTTTGAAGTTTCAAAACCACGGGCATCATTTCTACCCTTAAACCCAAAAAATCAATCACACGTGCAACAATAAAAGAGTGTGAAGCAACCGTATCAAACAACACTTGCATCGTGGTAGAATTTAAAAGAATAGTACCTTGCACCGTGGATGGTCACAAATGATCATACACCACGACCTACTCATCTCCAAACACATGATTTATTGCCACACTCTGCGCTTTTTTGTTCTGATGAGGCGTCGCGGTATTCCGAGAATCACCATGACCCACTTTACTCTGCTGTCGAGGGGTATGCTGCTGCCCCCATCCCGTAGAAGAATACGACGTCTGCGATCCCTAAGGAGTGTCATGAACACCTGACCTTGGATAATTCTAACAATAACGCTGTAGATGGACCATCTTCTTACAACTATGACATGCTCGAGGTTGTGCCGTACAATCCTGCTTGATGTGGCCTGTAGAACCACACTGGAAACATCATAGCTTTCTTTGGGGCTTTGGAGGAAGATTCATTGATCCTGCCGTCAGATGATATGTTATATTCCCACCCTGAGAATAAGTGTACCTCTTTCGCTTGAACCCAGCATTAGAGTTCCCACTATTCACCATGGGTGCCACCATGCTTCCCCCACCCAGAGCGCCCAACAAATCCTACTCAGCCACCGAGGCTCAATTCACCATCTCCGTGTAATCATATATACACATCACCGCTATCTTTGAACTGATTTCTTGCCTCAACCCCACTTCAAATATCCTTGCCTTCAAAAGCGTGCTACCCGCAACCTCAGGTGAAAACCGCACTAAGTTCATAAACATAGCTGCATACTCCATCACCAACATCATCTCTTGCTTCAAACTGAAGAAATAAGTCATACGGTGAATTATAAACGTATGTGGGTAAAAATTTTTGTTAAAAAATTCCTCAAAGACTTCCCACGTCATACCCTGGTCCATCCCAGCTTGGACTACCAACTCCCACCACTGAAGGGAAAGATATTCCAACATATATATGGCCAACATCACTTTTAACTCTACCAGTGTTCCCAAGAACTCGAAGATCTTCTTTATTCTATTCAACTGTGCTTCTTCCCTCTATGGATCTGAATCACCCCTGAAGATGGGTGGATTTTGATTTTGAAACTGAACCGCATGATCCACATTCCTTGGTTCATCCCCTCTGTTTCCACTTCCCACAGCTTGGAAAGCTTGCACTAGACTTTGCACTAGGTTCTGGTTCACCTGAGGCTCAGGTGCAACCATATTCTCAGCAGCCTCCTCAAGTTGGTCTCTACGATGCCTACCCGGTGCCATTTCTATAAATAGAAAACAAACAACCATGATTCTCACTTCTGTAGACATCACGAAATCCCATTTAAAACCACATTACACAACACTATCACAACAAGGCTTTCCACCAGTTCACATTTTTCCACATGTGCCATGTTTCACCATTTTGAAAACCGAACCATTTTCAAAATACCAATTTATTCACATTACAATTTCATATTACATCATAAATCATTATACCCCAATGAAATATTCATCCTAGAGGGATGTTATTTCTACCATGCATGTCATGCTCATCTCATTGTCTACACCCACGACAATGAGATATCCAATGCCTATATGTGTCTCCAAAACACTTATGTACCCAACTCCCTGGTAACTTGAATTTCAGCATAAAAGGGTTATCTACATCCTTTTATGCTATACATTCTATGTTCTGACAATCCTACACCTTGATACCATCCCGACTCAAGGAGTACACCACAACGAATGTCAACACCAAATCCATGAATCAACTCCAAAGGACCGAACAAACTGATACAACTTGTAACACCCTGCCCCTACCTCATTGTCTTGAGGAGGCGGTGAGGGTTGCTTGACCTTAAGTGATGTTCCCAAGGTGCTAAAGGCTGGAAATAAATGCGGATGGCTCTAAGAACAATTGGGGAAAATTTTTCCCTTGAGACAAAACCGACCAAACAACCACAACTAAATGATTCATGTCAACAAAACCAAACTCATACATTACCAAAGACAACCAGATAATCCATAATCTCACATGCCAACACAACCCAATACAACATCAGAGTATAATGTGGAATACTCAACAAGAACACCATAAGCCATGACACCACCACAGCTCCACACCAAGTTCCAAGCTCCAAGTTCCACCAAGACATCACAACACACCACTAAAGGAGGTTGATGCCTTACCTTTGCCCACATCACTGTACACAACATCTGCAAAGACACCAACATTCCAAAGCAGGGGGTGAGTACTAAAACTCAGTAGGATTTCCCCAAATGACATCCCTACACATGCTTCTAGGAATAAACCATAAGCACAATAATATAAAATAGTTTATATAAAATAATTACAAGTGCAACCACTTCCATAATCCAACCATGATTTTACCAAGCCATCACACCCAACCCAAACAATCAAAGGAAAGCCAACTGACCACCCACAACCTTTCCAACATTTACCCATTGGCATAACAATTCCATCTTGCAAATCAGTACACAACAAAACAATCATAACGGTGGCGCTTCTATCCAACCCGTTTCATCCAATTACAACTAGTGGCTCTTCCTATCCACTTATCGTTGATGGTGGCCCTTTCATCCACAATCCATCCCCCTTTATTATAGTGTTACTTTCCATCCACTTCCACACAACAATTCAACCAATCACAACCAATCATATAATCCATCATGGTCACAAAAACATCATGTAATCAACCAATTCTATTACAGGTCAATTTAGTTCAATAAATCACTAATTTATTAGAAACCATTTTCCATGGAAAACCCTATTTCAATAAAAAAACCCTTTTATTGAAAACCATTTCTATCAATCATTTTCACAAATAAACCATAGAATTCAATTTTAAAATCTCCATTTAGAATCCTCAACAAAATCATTTCACCACAAAACCCTCTTTTCCCCAAAAATCCACAAAACATCACCTGAGGGATTTTACACCAATTTCTCACATCAAAACACAATTAATTTAAAACACAACAAATTAATTGTAATAAGGAACCACTAGTTCTAACCAAGTGGATTCGAGAGAGAAGCCTCCGACCATTAGAGTTTCTGAGAAATCGACCCACGAACAACCACACCTCAAATCCGGAGAACGCACCACCGAAAACTCTCTAGATACCCTCCCTTAACCATAAAAAGACTCAAAATAATCATCCAAGGAAACCCCAACCCTATATCTACACACAACAAGTTTAGATCTAGAAAAACAAGAAAGATGGGGGAGTATATCTAGAGGAAAACACAAGAGAAGCAAGAGGTGAGACTTACCTGGGAGAAACCACCTTGAATCCACCTTGAAACCCCTTCTAATCACTTCCAAGACGAGTGGGAGAGCACCCCTAACCCCTGAGAACCCAAAAAACTGAGTGAGGCTCGAGTGGGAGGAAGAGAGGAGTGAAATGAGGAAATCACGAGTGATCCCAGAACTTATAACCCTAACTTTAAGTGGTCGTACGGTTAGCCCGCACGATTTGAAAAACTGTGCGCTAACCGTGCGCACACCACTGCCTCGAGAGCCAGGTTCCACACGGTTTTCTCGCACGGTTTGGAAAACCGTGTGTAGGCCGTGTGAGGGCTATTGTCTCGAGAACAACGGTCCACACAGTTTACTAGGGAACCCACACGGTTTACACTAACCGTGCTTAAACCGTGCACCCATTTAAAAGCCTCTAATCACATCCAAAACCATTCCAAACTCTCCAAACCACTTCCCAAATCATTACATGCGCTTTAAATACATAAAAATGCATAAACAAAGTCCACATACCTCAAACCGGGGGTGCTACAACTTCCCTGTAGAATGTCTGGATTTGATTGTAGATCAGGATTTTATTGAGGAATGATATCAACATTCCTGATATTCCATCATTCTATGAATTGATTATGAAAAAATCACGGGATATTATTGAAAAAAAGAGAACCACCATATATTCAATCCCATATCAAGATAAAAATGAATAATTTTTATTTGATCTATAATAATATACCATTTCATGATCACATCATTAACTAATTTTGTATAGGTAAATGGAGAAGAATGGGACGCCCAATATTCATGATTGGGGACTTAAAATCCAATATAATTTGTTTGGAGACATTTGTTTTGATAAATGGGTAAAAAATTATTGGAAATAAAATTTAATGGAGAGAATTTAACATACTCTCATACTGAGTGAACTAGATGGACATGGGAAGAATCACCTCTATTCTTCCCACACAAATAGATAACCAGGGGAACCCCACTATTTGAACTGTGTGGAATTCAGTTTCTTGTAGACAAATAAAAAATACACCTATTAACCAGTGGAATTATATTTCCTCCACAAGGCCAAGCCTCCTATATTTACTTCAAAAACCGAATCTAAGACCATTTACCCCTAAAAACCAACCTCATTAACAGCCAAATCATATAATAACAACATAAAGTTGAAGAATTTTATTATGATTCAATAGAGCATAAATAAAAAATATGTGGTAATGTTATAATGTTAACCAATATAAATAAATCACTATAAAAAGGGAAATGAATGTTTTACCTCTCATGGTTGTTGGACCATCCTCTACCCCATCCATGGATTTTGATACTATATTAAACATCATTAACCTAGAAGTTTCTTGTTAATCACTAGAAGCTCATGGATAAAAAAATATCCTTATAGGAATAATGATGGAATACATACTATCTATTTACTAATGAACCCATTATGCTTTGTAGAGTTATGAAATCCCAATAGATCATCAGTAAATGGCATCAACATCCACACAAAGTACAATTTTTTCAATGTTTCTATGTTGTTTCATTTCACATTCCCTGTATTTTAATAATGGTATAAAGTATGATACACCCTAATAATTAAGGAATATATGGAATAAGATTATTAACGGGTTATTTTACCAAAACCTTTATTAAACTCATTATACTTCCTCTTCTTTCAATGAGAGAGACTATAATATACACTAGGCCCATAGAGAAAACTAGTTAACCCATTTTTTCCATACAAGTAAATATTAGCCATTATTTCTCTATCATCTCTCCCATCATAGTTGGAATACTGTTTAATGAGGTCATTATAATATATATATGAACATAAGATAAAAAAACTTAGATCCTTTAGTTGTTTATTGGATATAACTTCTCATAAAAAAACATGCATGTTCATTAAAGTTTATGGAATTATCCACCACTGTCTAATCACTTTATGAAGGTTGAGGAACTCTTTTAACATTTACACTATAAATGCCTCTAGGAAAATATATTGAAATAAAATGAACTAATTATTTTACAATCCAATACAACATGTTTTTACCAAAACTATCTTATTCCACCATCTCCAACTATGCCCATAATGTATGAAAACAATGCACTTATCCTTAACTGAGTGTGTTTTTTTGAATAAATTTAAGATTCTTTTAGGATTTTATGACCAACCTTCTATATCCCAAGTTCTGTTCAATCCTTGTATAGTAGTTTGTGTTTGGAGAAGAAATTCATGGGATTAATCTATTCCTCATATAGATTTTTGTTTTTCTTTTATAGTTAGAACTAAAATGATGTTAAAATCATAGTATAGTGAAAGAACATTGTGGACTATAATTTCATCACAATTTAGGTGTATATGAGGATTCTCCAATAGAACATTATCCCCATAACCCTTTATAATAATCATGATATGTCTTCTTAGAGGTATGTTACAACACAAAAATAAAGAATAATATATGAAATCAAGAAATGGTAAAAACCATTGAATTACAAAAAACCCTTAAATAAGGATTTTCAAAATAGGTAAAATTACATCACATCAGGAAAAGACAAAAAAAAACTTTTTTGAATATATAATGTTAACCGAAGGATTTTAAAACATGATCTATCCATAAAAATGTTTGTAACCTTACACTTATATTCCAAAAACCCTATCTCATGTCTACCTAGACTGATTAAAAAATAAGATGAACCACCATGTTTATACAATATTTTTCCAAACCAATCCAGATCACACTGCAAACTAAGAAGCTGAAATAACTCTCAATTAGGCATGAAGTGTATCCCTGATCCCCATAGGTAGTAAAATAATGCATGGGAATTATTAACACATTAAGAAAGTAATTTTCCTATATAATAAAATAGTTATCAACCATCTATTTACCATGTAACATAAATAAAGTAAATTATGCACAGGTTCAAAATAAAAACATGTCTAGATTTCAGCAAGATATAGAACATAAGACGATCTAATGAATATAAAAACTAAAAAATTAATATCCTAACTCCATTTGAGATGAGTGTCTACATCACAGAATACCATCACCATTATGCCACACCCTCTATCATTCATACTACCTATGACCAATCAATGCCTTTTGGTTAACTATACCAAAAAACAAGATCTAAATATACCTAATAGTATTTATATGGTGTGACCAAAAAACATCCTATAGTATCCCAATAATTTTTTCACAAAATATATTTAATAAATAAACTAACTTTTCTCAAGTTCTGGAAAATAAAACATAGAAAAAATTCTTTTAAAAAATTTCTATATAATATAAAGAAATTAAATATTTTATATAACTTAGAGTAAAATGTATCACAGAATAATTTATCATAATATAAGTGTGTAAATAATTTTAATACTTTAATCATGGTACACATTTCAAGAAAAAAATTATATTTTTTTTGAAAATTATAAATATGAAGAATTTTATAAAACTAACACAATAAGGTAAAAACCTCTATTATGTTAGGTCATAGTAATTGAGTATTCACAAACCTCAATGATAGATAAAATATTAAGTGGTCATGAAAAAACCATAGGTAAAGATACCACCTAACCATGGTAAAGATACCATATAGTCTAGTGATTCCCCATTTCAATTTAAATCCATTTTCAATGAAACATTGATGAAATATTTTCATCATTCAAAATACATCCCATATAACAACGAAAATATTTTAAAAAAATATATAAAATCATTAAATAATGTTTAAGAATCATGTTTTTTTAGATAAGGGGAACATATGAAACTACCTACCTCAATGGTTACATTCATAAAGAGAACACAAATGAGCATGAAAAATACAAATTTTCTCTCCCTATCCTAGGATTGATATAAAATAATTTCCATTATATCATACCATAAACTTAATATATGTACATTAAAATCTTTATCTATCATTACTTTCAATGATATAATATGAGATGAAAAGTAGAAATATTTAATGGATGAATAACATACACCCTCCTATAATTTCATTGATCTATTTACATTGAAGTAAAAGAAAATTATCTCTAGAAAGGAATAAATCCCACAATTTTCTAATAGATATCCTTAGGTTTAAGAACCTATGAATCAGAAAAATTAATGAGGCCATTTGGAGTGAAATTTGATAAAAATTTATAATTTTCATATCATTAAAACATGTCAATATTGTTTGGTCATAGGTTATGTTATCCCAGTTAATGATGGGTTGGATAACTCAAGAGGGGGTGGGGGTGAATTGAGTTCCTAAAAGTTTCTTTGAGAACAACCTCTTTAAAATATGTAAGTTAAATTTTATTCGTCAAGAAAATATACAACGTAAATGAAAATATGTAGAAAGAAAATTGAACATAGAAATTTATAGTGGTTTTGGGAAGAGAAATCCCCTACTCCACTCCACCAACATTCTACTCCATAAGCTTAGGGATTTTGACAAAACAACCCTTTTACCTGGGGCTCCCAACCGAGTACAACCATATTTCAATTAGTACTAAGGTCCAAGAGATTTAAAACAATCTATACATTTAAAGTATATATCCACAATCTTAACCAGAATCATATATAGTGTAAAAACCTAGTAGAAATGAGATAAAATATTTGAGAAAAATTTACGGCGCACAGTTGTAAGAAGAAACTAACAGTAGATTAAGATTTATCCTAATAAAAGATGAATGTCATGTATAGACCAGGATGATATTCAATGAAATATATCTATCTTATATGATTAGAACTAGAAAAATTGATTCTCTATATTTATAGATCTTCAATGTTAGACAAGGGAAAATAAAACAACCTTACTTTCTTCTCTTTATTCTCATATCTATCTTATATTATTGCAGATTGTTCCTTTTATATAAACTTTAAACTTGAGAACATAATAACTATAATTGTTTAATGATAAATACAAATATCCGGATAATATATATAATAAGATTTTGTATCCACTCTTTCCAAATATGTAATTTCTTTTTCGAATGCGATTTCATAGATTTTATCATTCTTTGAGAGTTCCTATATATATGGTAAGTCTTTTGCGGTTTGATATTTACTTAAATGGATAACCTTGTTTTGATGTACTAAAAAGGTATTAAATGACTTATCATGAGTTTAGAAAAGATAATCATGAAATTTTGTATTATTAGATCATGGTAGGATATCAATGGAATATACTTCTTACCATATATTATCTTTTATGTAAGGTAATAAGTATTCAACGTAGCATAAAATAATTCTCCATCATAAGATAAAAAGTTACTATAAAATAAAATTCACCTTTATTCAACAAATTATTGATAAAAATATTCTTATCATAAGGATAAAGTAGTTTCAAATTTCTATGTATATTCTGAGTATCTTGAATAAACTTTGTAAGTTAAAATCTTACATTTTAATTTCAATTTCTGATTAATTATGGATACCCCTTAATTTGTATAATACAAAGTTATTTTATATACTAAATAAAATATGAAACACTTAACAAAATTTTTATAATAAAAATAATGAATTTTTGAATCAAAAAATCACACGACAAATAGATGTATTGGAACAATACAATTTACAACATGTTAGAAATACCATGCACCAACCATGTGAGGAATACTATCTCCCATGATAACTATACAATTTGGTTTCATGGCTAGATAAACTTTTCCACAACCAATAAAACATATCTATCCCATTATACATTATTTAATTGATATGGTTACATAGTTGTACCACACAGTGCACTACTATGTTCCCCCCTTTTGGACACAATAACATGTCAAACAGTTTCTCCAGAAATCCAAATGGTTTGCACAAACCTTTTTTCACCCATGAACCTCTGAAAACAGTCTAAATAAATATGAAAAACTACCCAAAACAACCTGATAAAATATAGGGAAATCATGGATTAAATAAAGGATATAAGTACATGAAAGTATCATCATTTTGAGATATATCTAGATATCCACATGACCTTATGTTTAATTTTTTATTTAACTTATCCAATATGTGAAACCTATTTTTTAGAGACATTATGGAATACTTCCTATAAAATTCATGGAATTATACAAAAATTCCAATATTTATGTGATAAGGGTTTCATATTACGTAGTGTTTGAACATGGGTAGAACCTATCTTTTTCTTGAAAAATAAAGGATTTCTAAATGTGTGTATCAATTGTTATTGGGAATTCAATGGATTTGTTTTATAGAAAAAATATCCATTGCATCATCTTGGTGACCTCATTTATATAAATAGGGGTGTCCCAATACTTCTCAATGAATAATCCTCATTCTACTTATCATCAATTAATAGTTAATAAGGATGATATACTAATTATTTAATTTCATATATGGTATGCTCATTATAACTTTATAGTAATTACTTTTTAATTAACCAATACATGTATTATTTTGAAGGAATTGATTAAACAAATTTTCAAGTGCTGATGTTACATGTTTGTGGTGGTATTTATTGATTATATTTTTTTATACTATGTGATTTTTTTGGAGAAATAAACTTTTCTGGGATTTGTTATTGAGGTTTTTAGGAAAAAAATTTTATGTGGGAAATTACTTAAATATTAAATTTTTCATCCAAAATATTATTTTAATGAAAATATTGCATCTAAGTATTGTATAAATGTTTACTCATAATTTGTTTCATTAAATGGATAAATATTTCAAATTAATAGAAATACATGATTTTATTTGTATGAACAATATATTGTCTATGGTTTGTTAGAAACATTACTCGATTACATAATCTATAAACTAAGTTAACACTTATCTAGGTCAAATTTACATAGAAAAAGGAATGTTAGGATTTCTTTTAGTAATTGAATTGGAGGTTTTTTAAACATCTATATTAACTATTAATTATTTTAAATAATGTTTTTTAGAATATAGTTATGCATTAAGGAAATTTATTTGATGTGATTTAATTAAATATAATTGTGTTATGGATTTTGAATCTCAAAATTTAATGACCCATAAGGTGAATTATCTAACACATAATTTTTAATCATCGAAATTCATATTTTCTCTAATGTCATAATTTAATTTCCTATATAAATAGAAATATGATTTTTATAATGTTCATAATTGTATAAAATATATATATACTCAGAAGTATAATAATACGAGTCAAAGGAGATAGTTGGAAATACCCAAGAAATATTATTGTGTTATAAATTATTATATTTTGTATGAAATAAATATTGTCAATGCATTGAGTAGAAATACCCTGGAATATTATCCTTGATAAGGGTGGAGAATGATATAATTCTAAATAATTTAATAATGATATACATGGATGTAACATCAATGATTCTAGAATATCATAGATAGTATTTATCATATATTATTAGAATAATACAAAAGAGTTCTCACTGGATCCAATTGCTCAGTAGTATTTGAAAACTATATAAATACATACATTAAATTAAAAAAGTAAGATACAACAGAAAAATAATGTTGAGGACATTATAAGTCCATCTATAATATACTTAAAAACTATATATAGTTTCTTATATTTATCATTGTAAGTGAAAGAATATAATGGTGGTCCATGATGTAAATTAATGAGTAGTTTACTATAGAAGATATCAAAACATTAACATTCAATAGACGATATGGAATGAATAAATAAACAACATGACACCATAATAAACTAAAATGACTAGAATTCTATATCCATTATAAATAAATAATACATGGATAAAAATAATCATTGATCTCATTCTGATGAAATAAATAATTTCAAAAATAAAAAACTATTGTTATTTTCAATTTCCAAGAAACTATATTGATTAGGGGAGATTTATACACAAAAACCCAAGCTATATTGTATCATGAGGCCTATCGATTCATTGAGGGAAATATAATTCTTGGCCCAACCAATAACCTGATTATATTTAGTGCATTAACCATTATAGTCAAAATAACATTCCTTACCATTCCATAAGTAAACAGTATCTAATGAAAACAATGTTATCCATATAATGAAAAATGTAGAAAAAAATTATTCTCTATTCAATGAAATGATTTGGATTTCAAGTAGAATATTCCTTAATCAACTTAGAAGTTATGGGGTATCATCCAAGTAATATAAGGTACCCTTATCAATGAAATATAGTGGGGATTGTGATTTCATTTTATTTTTTATCCGTGGAATATAGTAATTGGATTCAATATATTTCATTGGTAGGAGACAAAGGAAGTGGTATGAAAAAAATCCTTCATCATGGTTCACAATGAGCATATAAATATTCAAATACATATACCTTGGGAGTGTTTATGTAGGTGTATATTCTTAGGCCCACTCATCATACAATATAGTGATGATTGAGTCCATAAAGAACAATAATTTTTTGGGTAATTAGGACTAGGTGAATTTTTTCAATAAAAGTATCCACATTCTAGTATAAATATATGGATTTATATGATATAATTCTACACACACTATATACTACCGAAACATATAATGGTTCTCTACCATGGAAATGAATATATTTTACAATGAGTTGGTAACTCTTAAAATCAAAATAATATGATGGAGGGATTACCATTTAGAATATTTAATCGCTTTAAAATCATTAGGAATATGGTCAAAAGTATTGATTTTATATTTATAAACCATTAAAAATGAAAAATTAGTGAATATATCATAATTATCAATGAATGAAAATTATGATACAGAAGTCCATATTATGGTTCTAATATGAATTCAATAAAAAACTCTGTATAGTTATGTATGAAATTGATCATAAAACACTTTGAACACCATTTATGGATAAAACTTTAAAATAGGGTGTATTTAACATGTATAAATAAAATTAAGTTTATAAAACAATAAATATTTTGAAGGATGGAATTATATAAAGAAAACCGTAACCTAAAATCATGCATATCCAAATGTGATATAACTTACTATATAAAAAATAACTATGTTAGTAATTTATTTTAGAACATAATCATTAATTATATCGTTATTTCAAAATCATTTATAATTATTCAATACATCTATATTTTTTAGTTATTATCTATTTTAAATATTGGGTGTGAGTATTATTTATTATTCCAAAATAGTGCCATAATAGTGCTGTTGTTATTTATTCATATCTCAAAGTAATTAATTAATATATAACATATGGTAATACAATAGATAACATTTGTTTATTTAAAATGTTCTTATAACATTCCATTAATGTTTTAGTTATTTTGTGTGAAAGTAGAATAAATATCAGCTTATTTAAATAATTTTAGAAATCAAAAATGATATTTTAATAGTAAGTTAAATCCATAATAAAACCTTTCCCCAACTGCTTAAAAGTAATTATTTTCTTATTGAATAATAATAATTATATTATAATTTAAATTCCCCTAGTCATCCATGATATTGTTTTATATTATAATTCATGTAGGTGGTTAGACTGACCCAAACATGAACATACTATAATATGTTGACGGTTATGAATATGAGAGTGTATTATTTTGACATAAAATAATTATTAAAGGGAATGAATGATACTAAACATATAAATTAATGTTTTTGAGTAAGATTAAAATAATTTTTAATAAATAATAATTAAACTAGATTAATAATGAGATACGTTACTTCATGGATGTGATAGTCCTCATAAAACACTGTTAACATTTTCATTTCAATATAAATGAGAGGGAATTTTGGTATATAATAATTTAAAATATATGAATAATATATATATTATAGATACCATAATTATTCAATAATATCATAATATAATACAAATGTGAGAGGTGGTAAAAAATTATATGATTTTGAATCATAGAGGTGGTATTGGTTTGGTATGATGTTTGGGCTGTGTATCCCTTTTATACATTAATAAAAGAACATATTTTTTATTCAATTTAATTTTCCATTATATAGTTACCCTATTAAAGGTCTAATGACACCCGATGATTAAATAATGTATTTTAGGTTTTTTATGGGTCGATAAATCCTCATAAATTATTTTTCACACATGATTTGAGTTATTTACCATTTTATCTTTACATTTTTACATTTTGGTTTTTACATTGGTAACATTTTTTTAACTAAGTAATTTACATTTTATTAAAAATATAATGTAACCAATATTAAATTTTTTTTTTCTAATGAACATAAATCTAAAAAATATTTAAAAAAATTACATTTATGAATATTATTAAATTACCTCCAAAATTAAAACATATAATATATAGGTTTCATTGAATAAATACAATGTTTCTATAATAAATTATTCCCAATCATATTTAGTATTGATTACAAAATCAATGTGTGTTTCCACATTTATATATTCTATTAAAATCTATATGATAAAACCATATATAATTAACTAATATATTGATTAGAAAAAATAGAAAACATTAATAAAAAAATTCCTTGACAAAAATTGTTTTACCATTATCGCAGTAATTAATATTACTCCTCGTAATAATATTTTTATTCCTAAAAATGAATTAAAGATAGTATATAATTTTAAAATTTATATCATAAATATGAAAACCATTCTATGATAAAATATTAATATTAGTGATGAAAATTAATTTTTAATATAAGTGAAAAAACAGTTACTTAGTTTTAAATATTACATATGTTTCCAAAATGATAAACATGGGTTTCAAAAATACAACATAGTAATTTTAAATGAATTATTTTTCATTATGAATATATATTTATATTTAATATAATATTGGTTCTTAAAATATTTATTTCACTATTTCATTATTATATTATCAAAAATGTTATTGTTTTTTCAAAATATGTACTTTCTTAATTTACACATACAAATAAATTTTTTCAAAAAAATTCCCAAGTATCCACCATATAATAATTATGCTATGTGGAATTCAAAAAGTATGTAAATTAGTCAAACTAAAATCTAAAAATACAACCTATAAATAAATTCTTGAATAAAATATCATTAAAGTATGTGTTTTGAAATAGTTTTGGGATGTAGTGTTTACCTACTATAGTAGGATCTTGAGTATTACATTCTCCCCAATTAAATAACTTATTCCTATAATATGGATACATTTTAGCTACTAGAAATTTTTTTATATTCCCTCCTCATATATTTTTTAGTATCCCATTTTTACACCTACAATTTGAGATTTATATAATTGAATTTTACAAGATGAGTTGTTTGAGTCCACAATACTTCCTATTTATTTTCACGAATAAGGATAAGATCGTAATTGTAAGACCTATATGTTTCCAAATCTATTCCCTTAGCTTTTAGTATATATTTTTTATTCAACATTTATTTCCTCAATAATGGGACATGAAATACATATTTTACATTAGAATGACTCGGTGTCATGGATAATTAGTAAGATAAATATCGAATCATTTCTAGTAATTCAAAAAGACTAATGTACCTAGGGATTAACATATCATTTTTTACCATGTCATAAAACTACCTTATATGGGTAAAACCTCAAAATTAAATTTTCCTAAACATTATTATTCCTGAATATCCTTCAATTATCATCACATCACTTTTTTCTACCCTCATATTATTTAATATTATATATAATAGTTCATAAACTAACAATAATCTATATAGAATCCTCATATATTACCATCTCATCTATATAAAAAAAGAAAATATTTCATTAAAATTAATTCCCTTGAACATTTTGGTATAGGTTTTTAGAGATTTAGTACAAAAATAACTAATAAAACCCATGTTATTTAAATAATTTTTTTATTTTCCCAAGTAAATATGAAACTACTTAATGCAAAATTAGTCATCAACATCTCTCATAAATTCTCCACCAAATAAACTCTTCTATACACATCACATATTTCCAATCCTCATAACCATTAGATATGGAAACATAAGAAAGGGGTGACCTTAAATTATTAGTAAGGGTAATCATATGCGATAGTAATCAATTATCATTAGTGAGAATAATCTAATAATATTAGAATATTCAATATACACAATGAACTTATTCTAAATAAATCATAAATCATACATTATGGCATAAGTTAGGGAATAAAATAACATATTAATATATCAATAAACGTGATAAACTTTAGAAAACAATAATTATAATAATCTTAAAACTATTACATTATTAAAATATGGGAGAAACTTATTATAGGGAAGCATTAATTTAATGATCCACATAATTATTTCCAATGCATATAAGAAACTAAAATGTACTCATGAATATTTATCTCATGATTTATAAATACATATCTAATTAATTTTATAGTGATATAGGACCTAAACCATAATTCTCCCAAATATATGTGTTCCACTTATAAAAAATCACTTATCACATCATAAAGGACCTGTGGAAATAATGTGGTTTTTAAAAACATTAAAATGATAATAAATCAGTTTTGCTAATATAAAGAACCCATGGAAGAAAATTGGTTTCATTTAAAACATTATAAAGAAACATTAGAAATAAAATTTTTATCATATCCTTTAAAAATGTATACAAACATGAAAATAATTAATAAGTATGTCAACAATCCTATCATGAGAAACCCATCGAAAATATTTTCATATACAATGACATGAATTATATTTCTATTTAAATAAAATTCAATTATAATAATAATGAATAAGGTAATTATAAAATATTGATAAATATTATATGGTTAAGATAATAATTTCCCCAATCAATAAATATATAAAACCTTGTAGAATGAGATTAAATTAATAATAGTAAATATAAAGTCTTCAAATAAGAAAAATATTAAAAGATATCTCATATTTACACTTAATGGATGATCAATAAAGAAAAATAAAATGATTTGTTAATAATCTAAAATAGATGGATATAACAGGATCCATCTAGAGAGATAATTAGTATGAAATCATTTAAAAAATTCCTTTGAAAATGTATAAGATATAATAACAAATTATGAATTTGATGAAAAAATATATTTTTTGGATATTTAGAAAAATTAATGTGGATAAAAGAATTATAAATTACCCATTGGAAATATATTATAAAAATAGAATTTCAATAATTAAAATAAGTAACCGTAAAATAATTGAGCAAAATTTTTATATGAATAAAAATTGGTCGAGATATTATATGTCCACAAGTAAATGATAAAAATAGAATATTTTTACACTTTTCTGAAAATGACCCATAATTTGATAACATAATTTAGTAAAAAATGATTAAAAAAATTTCATGTTTTAAAAAATAAACTTCATCAATTTTTAAAAAATACATAAATACACATGTACAATTATCCAATAAATATAAATATTTAAAAAAGTCAAGTTCTCATCTTAGAATAAAATACAAGGCCAGTTTCACTTATAAGAAACAATTATAGTAAAATATGAGTTTAGGGGAAGTGAAATTTTAAGGAAGAATATAAAACAACATGAATATAACATGAAAATGATGAAAGGTTATATAATAAATTAAAATTCTCTAGAAGTATTATTTTTTTATAAAAAATAATGATTTTAAAATAAGTTATGTTGTGGAAGCCATATAATTTTGGAAATATTTTGATCAAAACCCATTTGAGTGTATTTATGTATTGAATTGAAGTATATTTAATGAGAGTAAATGATAAGAATCATAAAACCCAATGAAAATTTAATGAAATATTTATTAGGTTGTAATAATAATATATTAATGTGATTATAGTGAACATTAATAAATAAGTCCTAGAAAATTAAATTTTAAACAATAAACCCCTTACCATAATTCATTTTTAGTCTAAAGGTCATCTAATCTCATCTATAACATAATTATCTACCTTAATAACCCATTTTAGATCAAATATCACATTTAAAACCATTTATAAACATTATTTATAGTTATTCACTACATGTATATTAGTTATGTATTATCTATTTTTGATATCAGGTGTGAGTAATATTTATTATTTCGAAATAGTTATATAATAAAATTTTTATTATTAATATTATCTTAAATTTTAAAATTCATATATCATACATGATAATCGAATGGATGTATTATAATTATTTAATTTTTTTTACTTTCATTCAATGGTTGTTTTAGATATGATCCTTAAATATGTATTTCGTGATAAGGATATTGATTGAATCATATAGATTTTTTTTCTTATATAGAGAGTTAAAATTTTAAATTACCATTACAAAACAAAAAGGTCTTCTTATTTTTTTTATTTATATCATATATGACCAGAAGTTATACTCCCATTTTAATCCATGATATAAATTTATTTCAATGATTATGTTTTTTGTTAGACAAACCCAAACACGAACATACCTTATTTAGTGGATAATTATAATGTGATTTAATTTTAATATAATTTTTTATAATTTTATAATTTCATTATATTGGATTTTTTATTACAATCATAATTTTTTTATTTTCTAATGATCACGTTTTGATGACTCTAAGATAAGAAGGGACATATTATTAAATAATGAGGTAAATTTTTATATTACCATTATAGAATAAAAACAATAATTATTAACTTTTTTAACTATATGTTACCATAAATTAAATTCCCATCATCTTACATGATATAAATTTATTATAATCTTTACATCAGGGTGTAAACCTACCCAAACATGAAAATTACATAATTTATGGATGACTATGAAGTGATTTATTCTTAATATAAATATTTTATAAGCATAATCATATTTTTTATTATTTATTAGTGTGTCATATAAAAATATTAATTATTTATAAGAATATATAACTCTTATGAATTAATTTCATCAAATGATGAAATAATTTTTTTATCTTAGAACACTCTTCATGGTGGTTGAATTTACCACGGTAGTTTATTATTAGTATTGTTAATAAGTTATCCAAATTGTCTGTAAAGAAATTAAATAATTTAACAAGCTTAATATTTTTCTATTAGACCCATTCCCAAAACTATTAATGTATTTTTGTGTTGAAAAAAAATTAATATCAATATTTCCATAAACGCGATAGTCTATCCATATGCATTGATGATGAAATAATTTTCCAAAAAATGGAGAAAATGAGTAATATTTTTTATCGTTACATAATTTAAAATATTTAATAAATGTCATAATTATAAATTAAATTACCTATTAGGATTTTTATTTTATGATAGTAATGTAAAATGAAACATGTTGCCTCATAGAGGTTAAAATCCACATAACACATGAATGACAATTTAATTATTCATAATACAATAGGGAAATGTGGTTAATTCCTATAATGTCATTATAATGATACAAGATTATAATAATTGTAATTATTTTCTCAAATAATTTTTTTTTCAATGGAATATTAGATATATTATGTGATACTAAAGAAATAAAAATGTGGAAGGAGCGAATTGAAATTTATAACTCGCTTTATGGATTTTCTCTTTTTCATTGTGTGTTTGTATTTTTGAATGATGTTTTGAGAATACATGAACCTTTTGAAGCTATTATAGAATGTTTAATATAGTTTTGGGAAGATTTTGTAATGAAATATTTTGAGAACCCTATAATTTATGAAGTAAAAAAATATGTTTGATATCATACAAGATGCACAACATCAAGCTTAAATGAACAACAAAATCTTATAATTTAAATGTTACCATTGTAATATAACAATTAAATTGATAGGCATGATTAAAAATAAATGATTTAAAAAATAAATATATAATTCCTAATAAAAATTAATTTATTTTAAAATGATTATAAAATAATGAGATAATTTTAATTGAAGTCATTGTAATCTTCAAAAAGTATAATTTTGTTTCAATTTTTTTTCTTGAATAAATTTTATTATTAGTTTCTAGATATTTTAGAACATTTATCTGAAAAAATGAATTTCTTTATTGAATTCTGTATTTTGAAATTATCATAGAAGGACTTTTTGAGACTTTTCTAAAGAAGTTAAATTTTTGGTGAATTGTAAAAAAATACAGACTTATTGAAATATAGTATCTTTGTGATATCGTCAAAATATAAATATGATATAAAAAATTTATTAAACTTATGAAATTACTCAATTACTAAATTATAATATAAATATCATGAAAAAATTGTTTATAACATTTAAATTATAATTTAATTGAAGATAAAAATGTAAATCATTTTCAGTGCTAACACGAGGCTTGGGAAACACTGGAAAATTCAAATTCGGTTTCTTATAGCATATAATTTAGACATAGAAAGTCTTTTCCCAATTTTTTTATTAAATATAATCTATAAATGATTATTTATACAGATAATTTTTGAACATGGGGGTTATATGATATGAATCTTATCCAAAGGATTGCACAGTTATTGAATAAGGGAAGAAAAGTCAAATTAATAAATTAAAAACGTTTTATTGACATTGATATGAGTAAAAAAACTTAATAAATGAAAGTAAAGTATTATATTGATCTAATTTAATTTATTTTTAATTTATATATAAAATTACTTTAAATTCTTATGAAAAATTATTATAGTGCTTGAGTATGAAGCTAAAAAATCCAAAAAATAATTTTTAAAAACTCTAAAATTAAAATAATAAAAACCACTAAAATTAAAAAAAACATGACTAAATATTATTGGTTGTGAATATTTCAACCATAAATATCCAAATTTGTTTTATGATAATTTTGGGCCACTTGGTTGACATTAAGTCATTTATAGTATTTTATTTAAAGAAAAGTTAAATGTGAAACATGTTACATTGTTCTTTTAATAAGTATTTTTTCAATATGTGGTTATATGGAAGATATGTTGGAATATAAAAATAAATTTTAAATCTAAAATATTTACCTTCATGATGGATTTTTTTTAATTTTACAGAAGAAATAATTACCTTAAAATCTTTCACAACACTGATGTAATAATTATTTAATTAATGGAAAAATAAAATTAATGACATAAAAATATAAAAATAAATATTATTTGATATAATTTGTAGTAAAACCAACCCAGAAACCTAGATCTTGTGATTTCTATGATTACATAGGCATACCATACATGAAATTTAATCCAAAAGGATCGATCATTGTAATAGTCTTAGTAAACTAGATGTATATAAGAGTTTTACATTACATTTGAAATTGACAAATTAAAACATAGTTTTTTTTAAAAAGAACTTCATTCCATCAAGTGAATCATAGCTTATTAGTTTTATTAAACTTCATGGATTCCTAGGGAAAGGAATCAAGATAATGATGAGATAAAATACTCATTAAGGGTTATGTATAGTGGAAGATACCATGAATCTATAATGAATAATCAATATGGAAATGTAAATAACTAATCACATATTACATTAAAATAATTGGATATGGTATAATCACTATGGAAAGGTAAATAACTGAAAAAACATTCCATTTGGTAAATAAATGAAAATAAATGTATCTATATATTTTTTCACTATGAAAATATCATGGATAATAATAAATAAATTTGAATGAAGTAATGAATAATTATTGGATGCCATGTTTCCTAGGTACCGAAAACCATTACCATTAAGAAATTTTATAAGCCTATTTAAAAATAATGGGTAGAATCCCATTTATATAAGGAGTTCCAACTGAGTCATCCCATAATATGACCAATTCATTTAGGGATTTACTTTTAATGGTACCAAATCCATGTCATACCAATCCAAAGCATTACTCATTTATCGAAAAATCGATTAAATTAGTAAAAACTGTTTATTGTCAAATATCCATATTATGTAATGAATATGGAGTTATTAATATTTTTACAGATATAAAATAACTACAAATGTAAACACAATATGTAAAAATGGTATACGTTTTTAGAAATAATCATATCCATGATTAATAATGTGAATATTTAGGAAAATTTAATGTTCAATGGTTAGTGAATAACTCAAGGAAAGGTTAATAACTACAGAAAATGATTCATGGAAGTGAATATCAAAACTATAATTGGTAAAAATAATCATAATCTATTGATAAAAAGAATAATTATGGTATAAAAATGACATATACCTATTAGAGTCAGAATAAGGGTTATTTTCACTAATGAAATAAAAAAAGATCTTTTAAAACATTCTTTAGGAAATATCATTTTAATTATGAATAACATTTTGAAATTAATTTTCCTTGAAGATAAATATTAGAAACATTTTATTCATAAATATAATCATGAAATAAAAAAGTATGTTTCATATAAATAGAGATAAATAATTCTATACATTCCATACAATTTAAAAAGAACATACTATTTGCATTGTAAAAATGATAGAGAAGTGTCTTTTTTGGAATATGACTAGAATATTCCCTTCAAAAAATTTGGTAGAATTTCAAAATTGAAAAAGATGTATTCAATAAATAATTTTAAAATTACTAATCAAATTTTTGAGAATAATTTTAGAAAAACATGGTTTTGAGAGGAAACCAATTTTTAACCAAAGAGAGAAATTAAGTCTAGTTTTCTTAAAAACTGTCTCTATAAAATTTTAAGTATAAATGATTGAAAAAGATTATATTACATGAAAATTATAAAACAAAGGATAATAAAATTTAAGTGTTTAATAACAATGATCAAATAATTTCCTTCAATAGAATTCAAGTGTAAAATTTTTTGAATAAAATGATATTGTAAAGTAAACCCCATGAATGAATATAACGTTGAAGTGAGGATACATCATTGAATTGATTATGTGTATCAAATATAAATTGATATAAAACAAGTTTAAATACAAAAAATATTTTAAAAATTCATCATACACATAATATTATTATATTAGTGATAAATAGGAAGTAATATAACCCAGTGAAAAGGAATTGAGTCATTAAATATTTACCACTTGGGGTATCATTTAATTCAAATAACCTTAAATGAAAAAAAAATTCAATTTTGAACTCAAAATAAAATAAAGAGTGAAATATTAATTATATTACATTTTAAATTGGTAGTATATACAAAATATATAAGAAACATGGTATAAAATAATACAATACACCTAAATGAAATGAAATTAGGATGAAAATACCTTACCTCGCACTTTTTTTTAGCTACACTTGATTTATCATCCTATAGTGTGATTTGAAATTTTTTATTAAAGTATTATAGAAACATATTAATATTTATGATATCATATATTATCCTTTTAAAACATATTAATAACAGTTTTTTAATAATCTTTCGTTATTTTCATCATTTTGGGTAATAACGTTATTTTTTTTGAGTATATGTTGATTTTTTATTTTTTCTAATTAATTAGATATTTATTTAACTATATTAATATTGTGAAATGTGACTTAAATATCATATATTTTTATTATACATGTTTTTAGAGAAATCCATGAAATTTTGTGATAGGAAATGAAATACATCATTCCTGGAGACAGTAGGACATACATACAGATGAACAATGTTTCCATTTTCTTATCACATTGAAAAAAATAATACATAAATTATATATATATTATAATTATATAATATTCATTATTTCATATATATAAAATATTATTATTAAACCCATATTTAATAAATTTCATGTAAAATCATGAATAGATCACATTACTTCATGAGGAAATAGTCCACCTCACACACGAGCGATGTATCATATTTCAAAAATAATAGAAATCATGAAGGTATTTGTTATATAATAAATCAATAATAATAAATAAATCATATGTATCATTATTATCATATATAAAAAATATTTATATCATTATGATGAACCAAGAAATGTGGTAAGGATAAAACGAAGTACACAAGTTCTCATGATGGTAGTCCTTCTTACATAAGAAAAATGATTTCATAACCCATTAGATGGAAGTGTGTGTGATTTTATGTAATAAACCTAGAATAAAAACATATTAGTATATTTAATAATATTATGATATTATATAATCATGATATAAGTATAACTGAAGGAGTTAAAGAAGAAAATAAAATAAAAATGATTTTCAAAAAACATTACCTATTCTTCTTTTATACTTCTTAGGTTTATACTAGTGAATTCATAATAAGGATTTAAACCTAATATAATGATTCTAGGATGAGTTTAGGGATGTTTATATTTTTAGTAGGTATTTTTATTCCAATGGTCTTGAGAGGTGTGATGATAGAAGGAGAGGGGGTGCCTTTTATAAGTGGGGTGAGTAAAAAACTTGTAAATTTAAAGTTTGAATTCCACCTACGATTTTTATATATCTTGTGAATGAAATAATAATAAAATCTATAAAATAAGATATAATGCCATAATATTTCCATAAAATGTGTTTTCTACATATTTTAGGTTATTTGGACCCTTAGGATTAATGTTTAGTCCCTTAGTAAACATCATTTTCTCTTAATCGATGTAATTAATTTTAACTACTTTAATAAATCACATAGTCCAAAAATTCATTTGAACTTATTAGAAATCAGAAATTTTTTTATTCTACATAAGGTATCAATTTTTTTTAAATTCAAACTAGATAAGTTGTAGAAACCAAATTAAAATTAATCCTGTAGACAAAATGAGAAAGCATGTTTTTAAAGTGAAAATATTCCAAAGCCTACAATTTTTTATCCAATTTCAATATAAAATTGATTCCAATGACCTAAATTGGATAAATATATGTATAATTTAACTATTTTAAATAAAATCCAATTAAAAATAAACTTTAACATTATAAATTATTTATAAGAAAATTTGTTTTCAATTAAAATTCAGTATTTTTCCATATTCATTAAAAAGTAACACTTCTTAGAAAAATTAAAAAGATTAAAACTAATTTAATTTTGAAATTACTATTTCAATAATTATTTTTATTTTTTCAATATATTTTTTATAAATGTTTCTAAATTTATTTTTGTAAACAAGTGTACCATTAAAGGGCAGAAAATACTGCCTTTAGAAAAATACATATTTTTTATGCATAAAATTGGATATGTTCTTATCTTATTTCTATAAAATATATTAGAATAATGTAATTTTTTTCTAATATATAATATATAAATAAAATTAACATAATACACTAATATTATTCATCTTAATTTATTATGATAAAACATCTTTTCTTGCAAAAAAATAGTTTTTATAAAAACATTTTCTTAATATTCAATTCATTTTTATTTTTATTTATAATAAATTTAAAAAAAATTGAATTCGAACATTAATTTTAAATATATAGTTAATCCTATTCATAAATAACAATTTAACTACTAGGAGGTAATTTTATTTTTATATAATAATATCAGTATTATTCAGTAAAACCCAGTCTTACATGTAACACATGCTATCAAAGAAATCCATTTTTGTGTGTAATGTAAGTTAAATCAGTGTCACATGAATAGAAATATATGGAATACATTGAATTTATTTAAAATATAAAGGAATATACTAATTTATCAAGAGGTCATATTCCTTTTTATGCTAAGCATCACATTTCATACCTGCTATCAAATAAAATTCTATTCTTTTAGAATTTTGGGGTTTCACACTCTCCCCACCTTAAATAAATTACATAATCACAATTTAAACATCACCTTTTAAAAAATGGTATGTATTTTTAGAATTAATTTGATAAAATAACACATAATAAAATATTTTTAAAAAATATCCTTTTAATAATAGATAATGATAAGTATAATGGTCACATGAAATAAAACCTAACTATGTTTCTATGTTAGAGAACAGCAATGGAAAGTGAATATTTGGACATGGAGGGAAAAAATAAATTTTTTATAGAGAGTTATTAAGGTCATTTACTATAAAAAGTTAATTATAAATTTAAATTTTAGGGGTTCAAAATCTTAAATCTATTAGCTGTGAAAAAGGTCATTGATATCATCCAAAATGATGGTAATATAATAACATTTTATTTCAAGATACTTTTTATAAAGTTGAGGAATTATTTTACTATCTATCAATATAAGGAAATATAATTACATGATAAATTATTATTTCATAAGAAAAATTGTATCCTTCATTGTTCTTTGATCAATTACCAATTAATTTCATATTCATAGAAATAAGTATCTAAAAATTAATATTTTTTTCTTAAGGAAGCACTGAAATTTTCTTCACATAGATCCATAAAAGAGTGAAATGTCTTTTTTTGTGGAGTAAAATATTTTCCAAAACAAATATAGTTGATACATTAATATTTATTCCCAAAAAAGTAATAATACCATTTCATCTTTAATATGTATTCATAGTTTGTTTAGCACAAAAAATGACACATTAACTAGAAAGTCACATAGGCTAGTGGTAGGTGCAAAACCCTTATCATCTTTTAGTAATGGGTTGAAGCCCCATATACGTTTTGGACTTGTGGAGTTTTCACCCATCACAAATGTTTTTTTCTAAAACTATAATAATTTAATTCTAATAACGTTCTCAAAATAAATATTATGGATATCATCAAAATAAAATTAATTATTAAATAAAATTTCTATTAATGTTTTCAACACAATTTATTTATTTATTTATTTTTTCAATGTACAATAATATTATTCTACCATTATAAAAATATTATTAATGATCATATTAATCCTAAAGGATATCAAACCCTTAAATATATGTCTATAAAATGTAAAGGCATTATTTCTCAAATAAATTTTCTACCAATACATATTCTTTCCATTAATATCTCTAAAATGTACTTAGTCTTGGTATACCCCTAAGAATAGGTTTTTATGACTTTTAACATGTGATCAATTTTATACTCATTAACCATGATGGTTTCTATAAATATTATGTTACTGAATACACATTTTTCTTCAAAAATTTAACAAAATCCTCATATGTTTCATGATTCATGTAACCAAAATAATATAGGGGAAAAATTCAACAATTTTATTTATTGAAACAATATAAATAAGTACATCATCCATTTTATTAAAACTTAGTTCATTCCATGGTCTTGGGGTTATAATTTATAAGTTTCTATTGACTTGGGTAATTCCAAGGTTTCCCACAATTAGGAAAATAAAATATAAATGGATCCTTATGTTGAGATTTATTTCCTTCCATCACACTCTTAATTTTTTCTTGGAAATTAATTAATTTATGCCCCTATTTCCAACACATAAATCATTTGACTCTTCCATTGAGTCACTTTCTAGGGTTTTTCCTTCTACAATTCTTTCATTATGGAAATCAATCCTTATTTTCTATATATTATACACCTCTATAATTCTTATAGAAATTTATAATTATCTTTCTTGGTGAGTATAAGAGTTGATTAATGTATATTATGTTAATCATATTTTGGAAAACAATTATTAGGAATAATCAAAATATCTCTTTATTTACTATTTATGTCATTTGATTTCTTATAGCCATCACATTGTTCTTCATATTTTATTTTCTTGTGGTTTTATTGGGTTCCAATCATTAAATAAATCCAAAATCATAATGTGAGTAATAATAATCATAGTGGGAAAAACATTTAATCATTTATAATATATCTAAATCATGAAAAATTATTTGAAATCTAAGACACTATAGGTTCAACCTATTTTATTGATTTTCATTATCTATTTAAATACTTTATAATGGTTTATAATGAAAATGTGATTTATTCTATGTATATCCACCAGGAGTGTCAAACCTGGTGCATAATAATGTAACACACCAAGCTTCCACGGTACGTTTCCATTTGAATAATGCAATGACGTGCATTGTACGCATCTTCGAGATTCTAACACACCACAACCAATCAAACTAGCCGTTATGAATAGTAATACCTACTTTTTGAAATTTTATAAATTCTATCTCTCAAAATGGACTTCATTTTTGGATTCAGAATATCAAAATTAGCCTAGGGTGAAATTTTGGTACTTTTCGGATAACTTTCATATTTTGACGAATAGTGAAAATTACTAAATATTAATTAAAAACAACTTTTTTAATCAAAATAATTAATAGTGATAAATTATGAATTTGAGTGGTTTTAAAGTATATTTAGAATATATTTTTACCATGTAATACAATGTGGGTCATTGAACATAATTTCACATTTAAACCAGACATAAACAAGTGTCAATCTTTTGATAGTTATTATCTCTTAAAAACACGCTTTTTGTTTTAACAACGGGAATTAATTTTAAATTAATTTCTGCCACTTATGTGTTTTTAATTTGGAAAAATGGATTCCATATTTGTAATCAGGATGTTCAAATTGTGTAAATAGGTAACTTTTATTTTTAGACATTTTGGATAATTACTTCGGTAAATATTTTATTTACTATGGTTAAAGGGTAAATCCGGTAAACAAGGGTTAAAAAATAATATTATAATAATAATAAATTACCCTAAAACGTGTCTTAACCCTATTGGTTGATACATGGTAGACCATGGGCATCTTTGGGTCGATTTTTGGACCCCATGGATCCACTTGAAAGTGATAATGACACTTTTTTAAATTAAGTTAAAATAAATACAAAAATGACACAAACATATATCTTTTAGAAAAAAAATTGTTACATAGGGTTATATATGTTGTATTTTATAATATATATATTCATTAGAAATATAAAACGATTTAATACATAATGATAATTTATTTATAATTTTTAGACATTAAATAAATTAATTTATTTATGACACAATGGTGATGCAGTAATTACCATAATAATGAAAAATTAGAATAATTGATATTATAAATACCAAAATAAATATAATTTGAGACTTTTATTGAATTACACTAATTTTCTAAGTTAATATGACATATTAGTATTGATGTAATTAACTTTTTTCGAAGTAATCATTCTGTTATTTGTTTCAAAAAAATCAACTATTGAATAGTGTCAAAATTGACATAAAAGAGTTTTTAAAACAAATATTATATTATTAATTGATATTAAATTCCTAAAAATCTAAGGTTCATCCAAGAGACTTATATCATGATAGGTATATTATTAATGGAATACTTGGGGGTCTCTTGGATGTATATAGTAAGTTTATTAACTATATAATACAAAAATACAAAGTCACATGGTAAATGTCAAACTAATTAACTAAGAGTTAAAACTAAAAGATAAGGTTAATATAGTGATCCAAACCTGTCTAAATTCTATTGTATGATGGTTTTAGACCTATAACCACCTTAAACTTTGAATAATAAACTTTGGATCCATTAGAAACTGAATATGAATTTATTATAAATTAATATTTCTAGCTTTTCCAAAGGTGCCCCTCACCCCTCTTATAAAAGGGAACTCCTCCTTCTAATTTATTCACACATTCAAAGACTTTTGGTTCGGCCAACCCATGCCCAAATACTCTCTAAAATTACCTCAATACAAACTATAGGCCTTAGTTTGATCAAAAAGCCAACCTAATGATCCCTTTTGATCAAATCAAAAGGAAGAACCCGAAGAAGAGGTAATGTTTTCACCACACCTTTTCAAGTTCCTTTCTTATTCCACTTATTCTTTCTTTGTTATTACCATTATAAAATAATAACTCCAGTATCATATATATACTATGATGTTATTATAAATATGGTACAACCATATTAATTATTCTATCCATTCTTTGAATAACATGTCACCATACGTGCGTACGTACGGCTTACCGTCTCCACGTCGTGGTGTAATTGTTATTCAATATATTATTATTTGGATGGGTATAATAATGATGTTTAACTCATGTAAATAATAAATATAACATGATAATGAATCTGTATATATGATATACCATCAAATTATATATTATTTTATAATCAAAATAATGATATTGTCGCTCGTGCGTACGTACGGACTACCGTCTCCACGAACGCGATGAGATTCATTCTCCATCATATCCATTAAAGTATAATTATAATTTGATGATTTAAAAATAGTATCTAAGGACTTGATATCATTATGGATATTAATAATATACATCCCATTAATAATTAATATGGCTCACATAACAAAGAATATAAAGTAAAATGAACCCGTTAACACCCGAAATGACGATAATTCTAAGATATTATTAACAAATTAATGTTAAAAGATAATATATGATATCATATTAAAGTAAATTATTCTTTTATAATTCAATAACAATTATTTTACCATTATAAAAGAGGTTAATCTACCTTTGACCAAGGAAAAATTACAAAGTAAGGGGTTTCTTAACTCACTCTTAATTTCATGAGAATTCCATTGTTCACTACTTAATTATTTGATGTGGTGTATGTGTACTGCCCATGATTGTATTCATTGTGTAATATAAATTAAATTATGGGTATTTAAATCTTCATTTTATGATACTTCTTTCATGGGAGTATGTTTCGTATGTTACTTAATCGATAAGGGAATTCGAAATTTCAATTTCCATTTATTCGGCTTTACACAAACTTCATTGATTATTTTAATCTGAGATTATGTGTGGAATAACTATTCATTTTCTTATGTCATAATTTACACTCCCCTTTTCTGTGGATATACTTTTTATACACATAATCACTCCATTGATAATTTCTCAAGTCATCGATATGAATTTGATAAGAGTAATTTTAACGCATTCTCCATTTGTTGAGTTAAACATCCAATTCATTGGTGTCATTTTTACAAGATTATGTGTGAATATCATTTGATTGTTTTACACTGAATATCCAATCATATTTAGTGTATTTATATTTGTCACACATAACAATGTCGTTGATTTATCCTTAACCTAAGTATACGGCCTTTATGAGAGATTTCATCTCAACTTAAATTCCTTTGAGACTTCTTTGTTGTTATACACCAAATCACTTTTATGTGGTGTATATAATGTACTTTGACATAGTATATCATGAATCCCTTTATTCTCATGATATTACAAAGTTTTGATTACTTCAATTATTTTTATTCAAGTGTCTCTCTTTTGGTTAGAATCCCTAACTAAAATACCATTTTTAAATGTTTTAAAGACTTATTCATCTAAATATTTCTCATTAATGTCCATGTTTTAAAAATGGTTTTAAGGATTTATTTATATGGACATTAAAGTTTAGAAATTAAAACTCCTTTTAAAAAGTTTCAAAGTGGTATGGGACACTTTGATTCAAAAATCTATTTTTAAATGGCTTCTTGACAAATAGTGTGACTTTTAAATGATTTCAAGAAAAAGGGGGATATTTCTCCCAAATAGTTTTGATGATTATTTTCATCTATGTCAACATCCTTCATTATTCTTGATTGCGGTTAATGTGATACAATAAAATATTCCATATTGTATCGAATGAGTTATGTTTGACTGTGGATGTGCTATTTTTATACCATTCATGGTTTGTGGTTAAAGTATTGACATTTCGTATGCTAGTTTTAATACGAATGTTTATGTTATGTTTAAACCTATTCATATGAGGAATACATTGGACTTAATAAGTGACGGGTGGAGCCCGCTATAGCTCCTCGATGCATCGGTAGGTCTCATGAGACAAACTAGTGTCTTGGCATAAGGCCTTGGAAAAATCTTATTTGTAGTCTTGGCACGAGGCCTTGACTATGTGGTTATGATAGTCTGGAATTATGAATTCCATCATTATGAAAGTGGTTATTGATATTGCATGTGATCATTCGACTAGTAGAATATCCATGTGAGTAAGTAAATGGCATTAATTTATTTTATCATTGCCATTTTATGCTGAAGTTCAAGTTTAAAAGGCTTTCGTTTTAGTTATAAACTGCCTCAAGTGTTTATGATTATCTATGAAAGCTTCTACTATAATGTTATCCTTACTGAGAATCTGAGCTCACCCCTTTCAATGTTTTATTTTTCCCAGGATTATGAAGAAGTAATTTATGAATGACGTGCAGGGATAGTATGAGGGGATATGAAGACAAGATGTTGTTGTAGTTTTTTTACCTTATGATGTAATGTAAGACTTATGAATATATCTAGTGTTTCCAAGACTACTAAACTAATCGGTATTTCAAGACTTGATCTTTTGTTATCATGCCAATGTTATGTAGTAATACACCGACTCTGGGTATCTAGGGTCAGGGCATTACAATTGGTATCAGAGGAAATTTAGTATAAACCTTGGAAGCTAGATTTAGACAAACTTTTATTAGAGCACGTAGACCTAAGATGAACTTTAAGGATTAGTATAGAATAACTTTCTAGAATTTTGGTATTGTAGAGATTTTGTGAGTTTTCTGATCAATACATCCCTATCTGGATACGAGCAGGTAGAGGCGGCTCTAGCACAGATGTACCTAGGGGTAAAACCCAAAAACACCGCTTTGAGCTAGACTCGAACTGGAACTGGTGCACGACAACGGGCCTTGCTGCACTCTTGGTTATGACACTCCCGGGGGATATGCTTAGGATAATTTACATTTTCTTTACAAACTGATTTAAAGTAATATATATATAAGATGAGAGTAAATGACCTTGGTTAATCCTAATGTGTTTCAAATTGAGAATATTGTGACATGTTAATCTATAAATGATTTTATGACTATTATTACTCACACAATGCTTTCTGGTTTTAGTCAATGGATAGATTCCAAGGAAGTCATAGTGACTTTAAGAATGATGTACAAGGCGGGAACGGTGGTGGAAATGAGCAAAAAAAATGGAATGTTGATAGGCGTAAAAGATATTTTCTTTATGCCAAATCAGTTTTCCAAAAATATGATCAACAACATATATATTAACCAACTTCCGGACTCAACAAGGAAGAGAAAGGTGATGAATGATAAGAGCTCCAGCAGTGGAGACCATGGAGAAAAGAACCCTCAATTTCCATCATGCAAGAAATGTGGTAGGAGACACCCGGGAAAGTGTCTCAATGGGACCAAGAAATGCTTTACATGTGGGAAGGAAGGACATAAAGTGAATAATTGACGAAGCAAAATGAAGAGTACTATGGAAGAAGATAAAAATGGTCCCAAGAGTCCATTTACAGTCATTTTCCGTAAATGTAGGGGACCTGGCCATTACCCGAGTGAATGCCCTATTATATAGGATATTTTCTTGGTCAAAGAAGAAGCTATGTGGAAATAAATTGTTTGAGAAATGTTTAAAAAGTATTAGTGCTCCTTGTTGATGGGTTTACTTTGGAATAATTTTCTCTTGTGTTTGTAACCCCGCAGTTTTCCATGTGAGAATGATATTTGAGGAATAATTATCTCTTCTCTTGTGGATATAGGTATAAATAGCCATTTGGTTTTATATGATCATTGGGGTTTGATAGAATTATAAGTTATTATAATTTGGGATAAAAATGCAAGGTATGATATAACATTTTTGGTTAAACTATGTTATTTTATTTTGAGGAATTTATCTCATTTTGGTAATATTATATAGTTTTTGAAAAAGGACAACATGCAGACCGCGTGGCAACCCGTCAACCAAAGTGCGGTTGGGATTTATCACCTACCACTGGACTACGTGAAGTCCCTAGATAGTGTGACTAATTATTTTAAGTTAAATGATTTTATTGATCAATAATAAGTTAATTTGGGTTCTTATGTCTTATCAAATGAATACCCTTGGTATAGGAAAATGATTTGTTGATTAAGTGATAAATGTTATTTTGAAAGATGTTCACTTTTTTGGGAACACTATATGCCCAAGGAAAATAGAATACTATGGGGTTTCATTTGTGGAGTAATGGTAGATTATTATATACTTTTTTACTGAGGATTTATAGTGATTTGGGTTATTTATGGAAATGATTAACCTATAATAGAGAATATGTGATGAGGTTAATTACTTTTAAGTATGTGAATTTAAGAGTATTTGATGTCATTTAGAGATAAAATTTAACATGGGAGACTACATAATCAAATTCTTATATGTTTTGGGTTTCAATATTAGTTTGGATTATATTAAAGGATTTTAAGGACAATTGATTATTGAATGGTATTTATTTAACATTGGGGTATTGTTGGGTTTAATTTTAGAAATTAAGATTAGTGGTTATTTCTCTCAAGGAATATCCTTTTTGGGGATCATTATATCTTGTACTAACCATTTTGGTTTTGATTAATCTCTAAATACAATGTAAATGTATAGTTTATCCTGCATGGATCATGTGATTCTATAGAAGTTTATTCTAGCTCTTCTAGTGTGACCAAGTCTTCTTGAATACTCATCATTTATTTTTTTTTGATTTGGGGTGGAAATTTATTAAAGAATGAAACTCTACTTAAAAAGTAAGTATATATCTTTATATTCTTAGTCAATATCATAAATGAATTCCTCATCCTTATGTAATGTAACTTAAAACAAAAAATGTTGTCCATTTACTTTTCCTACTTGGAGATTAATGAACATTTTTCCCAACACAAGTTTGTGGTTTTATTATTGTTAACTTTCTCCTGATCATGATTTCTATACCTCTACATCAGAACTTGACACTTAGTTTATCCTCCATATCCATGTTTTCCTACCTAGAATCCTAGTATGGGTTATCTTGGGTGACCTTTATACCCCTCTTTCTTTCTTTTAAAGTAATAGTTTTATTGACTCTTTTTCCGATGTGGGACTTTACATTATATAGACCAATTTTTTAAATTGCGAGGACGCAATTTATTCAAGGAGGTGTGAATGTAACACCCCAAGCTTCCACAGTACGTTTCCCTTTGAATAATGCAATGGCGTGCATTGTACGCAACTTTGAGATTCTAACACACCACAACCAATCAAACTAGCCGTTATGAATAGTAATACCTACTTTTTGAAATTTTATAAATTCTATCTATCAAAATGGACTTCATTTTTGGATTCGGAATATCAAAATTATCCTAGGGTGAAATTTTGGTACTTTTCGGATAACTTTCATATTTTGATGAATAGTGAAAATTACTAAATATTAATTAAAAACAACTTTTTTAATCAAAATAATTAATAGTGATGAATTATGAATTTGAGTGGTTTTAAAGTATATTAAGAATATATTTTTACCATGTAATAAAATGTGGGTCATTGAACATAATTTCACATTTAAACCAGACATAAACAAGTGTCAATCTTTTGATAGTTATTATCTCTTAAAAACACGCTTTTTGTTTTAACAATAGGAATTAATTTTAAATTAATTTCTGCCACTTCTGTGTTTTTAATTTGGAAAAATGGATTCCATATTTTGAATCAGGATGTTCAAATTGTGTAAATAGGTAACTTTTATTTTTAGACATTTTGGATAATTACTTCGGTAAATATGTTTTTTACCATGGTTAAAGGGTAAATCCGGAAAACAAGGGTTAAAAAATAATATTATAATAATACTAAATTACCCTAAAACGTGTCTTAACCCTATTTGTTGATACATGGTCGACCATGGACATCTTTGGGTCGATTTTTGGACCCCATGGATCCACTTGTAAGTGATAATGACACTTTTTTTAATTAAGTCAAAATAAATACAAAAATGACACAAGCATATATCTTTTAGAACAACAATTGTTACATAGGGTTATATATGTTGGAATTTAGACTATAAATATTCATTATAAAGCTAAAAAGATTTCATATATAATGATATTTTATTTATAATTTTTAAACATTAAATAAATTAATTTATTTATGACAAAATGGTGATGTAGTAATTACCATAATAATGAAAAATTAGAATAATTGATATTATAAATAACCAAATAAATATAATTTGAGACTTTTATTGAATTAAAATAATTTTCTAGGTTAATATGACATATTAGGATTTATTTAAGTAACTTTTTTCGAAGTAACCATTCTGTTATGGGTTTCACAAAAATCAACTATTGAATAGTGTCAAAATTGACATAAAAGAGTTTTTAAAACAAATATTATATTATTAATTGATATTAAATTCCTAAAAATCTAAGGTTCGTCCAAGAGACTTATATCATGATAGGTATATCATTAATGGACCACTTGGGGGTCACTTGGATGTATATAGTAAGTTTATTAACTATATAATATAAAAATACAAAGTGACATGGTAAATGTCAAACTAATTAACTAAGAGTTAAAACTAAAAGATAAGGTTAATATAGTGATCAAAACCTATATAAATTATATTTTCTGAATGGTTTTCGACCTATCCCCACCTTAACCTTTGAATAATAAACTTTGGATCCATTAGAAACCAAATATGAATTTATTATAAATTAATTTTTCTAGCTTTTCCAAAGGTTCCCCTCACCCCTCTTATAAAAGGGCACTCCTCCTTCTCATTTCATCACACCTTCAAAGCCTTTTGATTCCGCCAAAACATGCCCAAATACTCTATAAACTTCCCTTACTACAACCTAAAGGACTTAGTTTGATCGGAAAGCCAAACTAAGGAGCCCTTTTGATCAAATCAAAAGGAAGAACCCGAAGAAGAGGAAATGTATTCACCACACCTTTTCAAGTTCCTTTCTTCTTCCACTTCTTCTTTATTTGTTAATACCATTATAAAATAATAACTCCAGTATCATATATATTATTTGATATTATTATAAATATGGTACAACCATATTCAGTATTCTATTCATCCTTTGAAAAACATGTCACCATATGTGCATACGTACGGCTTACCATCTCCACGTCGTGGTGTAATTGTTATTAAATATATTATCATTTGGATGGGTATAATAATTATGTGTAACTCATGTAAATAATAAATATAACATGATAATTATTCTGTATATATGATATACCATCCAATTATATATTATTTTATAATCAAAAGAATGATATTGTCGCTCGTGCGTACGTACGGACGACCGTCTCCACGAACGCGATGAGATTCATTTTCCATCATATCCACTCAAGTATAATTATAATTTGATGATTTAAAAATAGTATTTAAGGACTTGATATCATTTTGGATATTTATAATATACATCCCATTAATAATGAATATGGCTCACATAACAAAGAATATAAAGTAAAATGAACCCGTTAACACCCGAAATGACGATAATTCTAAGATATTATCAACAAATCAATGTTAAAAGACCATATATGATATCATATTAAAGTAAATGATTCTTTTATAATTAAATAACAATTATTTCACCATTATACAGGAGGTTAACCTACCATCGACCAAGGAAAAAGTACAAAGTAAGGGGTTTCTTAACTCACTCTTAATTTCATGAGAATTCCATTGTTCACCACTTAATTATTGGATGGTGTATGTGTAATACCCATGATTGTATTCATTGTGTAATATACATTAATTTATGGGTATTTCAATTTTCATTTTATGATCCTTCTTTCATGGGAGTATGTTTCTTATGTTACTTAATCGATAAGGGAATTCGAAATTTCAATTTCCATTTATTCGGCACTATGCAAACTTCATTGATTATTTTACTCTGAGATTATGTGTGGAATAACTATTCATTTGCTTATGTCATAATTTCCACTCCCCTTTTCAATGGATATACTTTTGATACACATAATCACTCCATTGATAATTTCTCAAGTCATCGATATGAATTTGATAAGAGTAATTTTAACTCATTCTCCATTTTTTGAGTTAAACATCCAATTCATTAGTGTCGTTTTTACAAGATTATGTGTGAATATCCTTTGATTGTTTTACACTTAATATCCAATCATATTTAGTGTATTTATATTTTTCACACATTAAAATTTCGTTGATTTATCCTTAACCTAAAGATACGACCTTTATGAGAGATTTCCTCTCAATTTAAATTACATTGAGACTTCTTTGTTGTTATATACCAAATCAGTTTTATGTGGTGTATATAATGTAATTTGACATAGTATATCATGAATCCATTTATTCTCATGATATTACAAAGTTTTGATTACCTAAATTATTTGTATTCAAGTGTCTCTCTTTTGGTTAGAATCTCTAACTAAAATACCATTTTTAAATGTTTTAAAGACTTATTCATCTAAATATTTCTCATTAATTTCCATGTTTTAAAAATGGTTTTAAGGATTTATTTATATGGAAATTAAAGTTTAGAAATTAAAACTCCTTTTAAAAAGTTTCAAAGTGGTATGGGACACTTTTATTCAAAAATATATTTTTAAATGGCTTCTTGACAAATAGTGTGACTTTTAAATGATTTCAAGAAAAAGGAGGATATTTCTCTCAAATAGTTTTGATGATTATTTTCATCTATGTCAACATCCTTCATTATTCTTGATTGAGGTTAATGTGATACAATACAATCTTCCATATTGAATCGAATGAGTTATGTTTGACTGTGGATGTGCTATTTTTATACCATTCATGGTTTGTGGTTAAAGTATTGACATTTCGTATGCTAGTTTTAATACGAATGTTTATGTTATGTTTAAACCTGTTCATATGAGGAATTAATTGGACTTAATAAGTGATGGGTGGAGCCTGCTATAGCTCCTCGATGCATCGGTAGGTCTCATGAGACAAACTAGTGTCTTGGCACAAGGCCTTGGCAAAATCTTATTTGTAGTCTTGGCACGAGGCCTTGGCTATGTGGTTATGATAGTCTGGCATTATGCATTCCATCATTATGAAAGTGGTTATTTATATTTCATGTGATCATTCGACTAGTAGAATATCCATGTGAGTATGTAAATGGCATTAATTTATATTATCTTTGCCATTTTATGCTGAAGTTCAAGTTTGAAAGGCTTTCATTTTAGTTATAAACTGCCTTAAGTGTTTATGCTTATCTATGAAAGCTTCTGCTATAATGTTATCCTTACTGAGCATCTGAGCTCACCCCTTTCAATGTTTTATTTTTCCCAGGATTATGAAGAAGTAATTTATGAATGACCTGCAGGGATAGTATGAGGGGATATGAAGACAATATGTTGTTGTAGTTTTTTTACCTTATGATGTAATGTAAGACTTATGAATATATCTAGTGTTTCCAAGACTACTAAACTAATCGGTTTTTCAAAACTTGATCCTTTGTGATCATGCCAATGTTATGTAATAATGCACCGACTCTGGGTATCTAGGGTCGGGGCGTTACAAATAAGGTCTATTTTTGTATACCAGGTTACAGTCAAGTTGACCCGATGTGCCCTTTTTGGAGTTATTACCACTAGGTACAAGTATTTCAGATAAAATACACTAATAATATCTAGACAAGGATGTATTTATAGGAAGACCAACATAATATCATCCTTAATAAAACTTTACAATGTTATTCTGTACTTATCCTTAAAGTCTATTATATGTTAATGTTCCCTAATATATGTTTTCCTAGATCTAGTTCACATGGATGCTACTAAACTTTCTCTTATACCGACTGTAGTGACCTTGACCCGAGAAGCCTAGAGAGGATACTTAATAACATTACATTAGAATAAGATATAAGGAATCACATCCCGAAGGGCCAATATGTCTAGTAGTCTTGATAAAATAGATTCATATATGATTTCTATATTACATTCTAAATGAAAAAAATTATAATATTTTTTCTGAAAAATAAAACTATTCCACTTATAGAATCCATTCATATTATTCACTGTAATCATCATGGATTCTTGGGTAATGAAAAAGAATAAGGTTAATCTCAAATTCTATGTAAGGGTAATATATAATAAAAGATATCATAAATCAATAATGAATAATCAATATTGAAAGGTAGATAACTGAATAGACAATCTATTTAAATAAATGGATACATTATAATAAATATGGTAAGGTAAATAACTAAAACCACATTCCATTAAATAACTAGATATGTATTAATTATTATATAAGGGTAAATAAATTAAAAATCAGGACATTTAATAAATAAACATATAATGAAATGCATGTAGTTTGGGATTGTCTTAGTGGTAATCACCCTGTAATCCTACATGAAAAATGGGGGTTCAATACCCATTGGGTACATGCTACTGTAGTAGCAGCGACACTGTAGCAACGACGGGCACTATCATAGTGGCTGGTCACTGTAGCAGTGGTAGGGCACAATAGCAGTGGTGAGTACTATAGCAGGTGGGTACTGTAGTAGTACTATTCACAGAATGGGCCTTGGGCCAAAAATTTGGGCATATAGGCCATGTAATGGGCTAAATGCCCATTGGGCCTTTGGGTTATGTAATGGGTCTCCATCTACCAATTTAAAGAGGTATTTTATTTTCTTTAATAATAAATGGGGCTACAACCCCCACCTTATTAAAAAAATAGAATGAAATGCATACATATTTTTTTTATATTGAAGATATAATGGAATATAATAACTGAATCTGAATTAATAAGTGATAAATTATTGGACACCATGTTTCCCAGGTTCATGGAACCTTTATTGTCAAGACCATTCATAAGATGGTTGAAAATTGATGCGTAGAAATCCATTTAGAAGAGGCTATCCAAATGATTCCTCCAATGATATTACTAATTCATCGACGAGATTACTTTAAAAAGTACTTAATCTATACCATAATAGTCTATATAACTCCTCATATATCGAATAATGATTTAATTCATAAACAATTTTTCTTACCAAATATCCATAAAAAGTAATGAATACATGTTTTTTAATATCTCCCTAGAGAATAAAATAATTATTAATGTAAAGAGAATATGTAAAAATTAAATATGGTTTTGGAAATAATCATATCCTTGATAAATAATGACGATATTTAGGGAAAATTTAATGTGTAATAGTCAATGAATAACTAAAAGGGAATTTAATGACTAATAAAATGAATAAAGGAAGTTAATTTCAATACAATCCATAGTTCAAATATTAATAATAATTCATATAAGAGAATAATACGGATGGTATCAATATGATTTAGACCCATTGAAGATAGAATAAGGTTTTTTTATCATTAATAAAAGAAATAAATATCATTAAAAAATTATTTTTGAAAATAAACATTTCATTTTTAAAACCACTTTGAAGTTATTTTTCTTCAAAAATCACTTTAACAACATTTTATTTGAAAATATATTCATGAAATCAAAAAGGAAGATTTAATAACATGGTGGGGGGTAATTTTGTACATGTCATAAAAGGTAAAAATGAACATTCCTTGTTCATTTTTAAAAATGTTAGAAAAGTGTGTTTTTAAGAAAATGACAAGAAAAATCCTTTACAAAAAATTTCTAAAAATTCAAAATTGTTAATAATTTTTGTATCAAATCATTTTAAAATGGTTAAAAAATAGAAAATATTTTTTGAAAAAATGGTTATGAGAGAAAATATATTTTTGATCAAAGAGAGAAATGAAGTTAGGTTTTCTTAAAAAAAATTATATATTATTTTAAGTAAAAAATTGTAGAAAAATAGAACTATCAATTAAAAATAGTCATGAATGACTAGAGGTGAAAAAATTAAACTTTTTTATTAAAAAATTACCACATAATTTTCTTTAATAGATATTCAAGTGCAAAAAATCCTGAAAAAAATGATATCTTGAAGTAAACCATTGCTAAGTTCACAAAATTGAAGTGAGAAACAACCAATGAATCAATTATTTGTATGAAAATTAAATATACATAAAAAAATTTGAAATAATAAAATATATATTCAGAAGTCATTACACACATGATCTTATAATATTAACGATGAGGAAGTAATATATTCAAACGAAAAGTAATTGAGTTATGAAATCATTTACCACTTGGAAACTATGAATTCAAATACCCTAGCTAAAATAATTCATATTTATAGTTAAAATACCCTAAAAATAAATTATTCATGAAATTTAAAGTCAAATGGAATTATATACACTATATAAATGAAATTATGTCCATAATAATAAAATTTTCCTCAATGAAATGAAATTGAGAAAAAAATCCCTTACCTTACACTTTCTATTTGGTCAAAATAAATTTAACCACCTATATAGTGCTTTTAATTGTTTTTTTTAACTTATTATAGAACCATATTAATATATATTATCGCATATATGATCCATTTATACCAATTTTTTTCCCATTCATTAAAAATCTTTCATTATTTTAATCGTTTTGGGTAATAACCATCTTTGTTTTTCGAGTATGTTTTGAATTTTTATTTTTGTTCCAATTACATAGATCATGATTTAATCATCTAAAAAAGATAAAAAATGGTGTAATTATTATATATATTCAGTATATATGTCATTTGAATAATCTAAAAAATTTTAGGATAGGAAATAAAATACACCGTTCTTAGAGACAGTAGGCTATACATACACTTGAACAATATTTCCATTTTATTGTCATATTGAAGGAAAGAAAATTAAATTATATATATATATATATATATTATCATTCCAGTTTAATTTTTTATGTATCATATATAACATATGTATATTAAACCCATCCTTAATTCATTATGTGTAAAGTGAAAACTAATCACATCTCTTTGTGAGGTGGTAGTCCATCGTACAAATGATTGATGTTATCGTATTCACAAAAAATGTAAATCATGAAGTTATGTGGTATATTATTATTAAAAAAGAATAAATAAATAATTCATATCATAAATATAATATATTAATATTATTTAAACTATTATCCCCATCCTTTAAAGTTGGTCATGGAAAAACCAACACCATTAGCTCATGAGGCGACAATCCACCGTACACTAGAACAATTATTTTATAACCCAATTTAATGGAAGTGTGTGTGGATATTGGTCATAAAGTTAACTTAAAAAATATATGTATATTTAATACAATTATTTTATTATATAATCTTGATAAAATAATAATTTAATGAGGCGGAGAAAGAATTAAAATAAAAATGCTTTTAGAAAAACATTTCCTCTTATTCTTTTATCATCATTATGTTTGTACTATGGCCTTCATAAGTTTGATTTATTCCCAAGAAAATTCTTCTAGAATGATGTGAGGTAAGTTTATAAGGTATTTGGGATGGTATTGGCCAATATAAAGGGTTTGACATGTGTTAATTTAGGAGGATAAGGGGAGGGCATTTATAAGTGGGGTGAGTGGAAAACTTGAAAAATTTGAAATAGTGAATTCCACCCTTGTTTTATGTTTATAAAATAGTTCCCATAATTCCACCAACTCAATAAATCGAGGGTCAAGGGGGAAATATGGCCATATAATTGGTGTCGAAAATGTTTTTAGGTTCATTTGTTCTGAAATGTTTAATGATTAGTCCTTAGTAAAATCATTTTTCTCTAAATCACTATAATTAATTTTAACTAATGTCAATAAATACTTTGGAAAGAAATTACAATGGTATTATTAGAAATTATAAATGATTATTATTCAACATATTGAATCCATTTTTACAAATTCAAACCATATAAGTGATAGAAACTAAATTAAAATTAATCTCGTATAAGGAACTAGAAAATAAATTTTTAATGTGAAAATGTTCAAAAGTTTACATTGTTTTTATATCCAATTTTAATATAAAAATGATTAAAATGAACTAAATTGGATTAATATATTTATAATTTAATTTTTTTTATTTAAATTCAATTAAAAATAACATTTACTGTTATACTTTATTAACATGAAAAAGATGTTTTCAATTAAAATCTTCATTTTAACTATTTATTAAAAACAAATTCTTATAAAATACCAAAAACTCACCCTATGATGAACCATCCTTGGTCAATTTGAAACCATTCACCTGATCTAGCCCAAACAAAATCATGAGAGGAATTATTAATCCTCCTGGTCTGGAAACTATTTTCAGGCATCATGAATACATAGTTGGAAATGATTTAGTCTATTAAAAATATAAACCGAACAGTAAAACTAAAATATAGCAGTGGAAATAAAATAAAACTACACATGTACCTCTAGGTGACCTCATGGGTAAACTCCAACCGTAGGATCACACCCACTCCATGAGTGAATCAAATCATAAAGAATCACCAAAACCTAAAAATAATAATAAAGCTACATGCATGAGTATTAAAAATTAGGAGGCATGCGTATATAAACTATTCATTATTCCTTCATTTAAATAGAAAACCAATACATTCCAATTATAAAAATAAGACATAATAAAAATAATATTTTTCATTATTTTCAAATTCAAGTAACAATTTTTCATTTTCCAAAAAAACCATTTATTTTGGACTATATTTATAAAATAATTTCCAAGAATGCATAGGAATTTCAAAATGAAATGAAATAAACTTAGATTAAAACATGGTTTTCAGGAATGATGAAACAAGGCACCGTGGGAAATCCATAAGTAATTTGGATTAATGTATTCCTAGGATCCTTGTTCCTTTGTGATACGAACCTACAACCAAAACCCAAAAAATCCTCATGCATGAGCCACTTGAGGGGAACACATCCCATGTTATAGTATTCTCCAATCATAATTATATGTTTTTTTGTGTTGTAGTATCAATCCATCTAGGGGTAAATCAAACCACAGCCATGCTTATCTACCTAGCGTACTAGTCCATGTATGCCCACCTAGGTAACCTATCTTCCCATGTGCTTTACCCATTCTTAATATCCAATGAAATTATATCCCACACAATCACCACATCATCACATGAATCAAAACTTGACCGATAACCATTTTAAAAAGTAAAATCACCATTTAAACTTGAACTCACACAAACACCCATGCACTTTTCCAAACATAACAAAACATGAAATTTACCCTCTTTAAAATCACACCTTAACCCAATTTCATTTAAGTAAACATTAAAAAATATTTTACACACACCAAATATCTTTTGAAATACCCATCACACACCCAAAATATTTTTGTAATCCACTTTTAATTATTTAGAAGTTGATCATTATAAAACAGTCATGGAATTATATTTTAATGAAGAATACACATGTAAAATTTTTAAGGTGAATGTAAAAAATAAAGGAAAGTCCAACACCAAGAATAAACATCACTTTTCAAAGTATATACATAATATTTAATATTAAAAACAGTTTTTAAAAACACTTAAGAAATTAAGGAATTTAAATTAATGGCCCAGGATAGGTAACCAACATCAAACCCAAGGCGCACTGCTATAGATGACGATAAATCATATCTTCATTTTTCTACATGAATGCACATGAACTTTTACTGATATTTAAGTAAACCTTGTCCCTATGTACATATTTTCATGTATAAATACATACAAGGGGATCCTTACATATATGCTTATTATTTCATATACCCCTTTAAACATACACACATATGCATCTTCATAAACACATATAAGAACACATAGCCCCATTATATATTTTAATCCTACCACGGGTGAATATATATAGAAGGGGAAATTATATATTTAAATTCCTACATATGCATACATAGGTAATCCTTCAACGATGGTGGCTCAAACCCGCCCTAATGAAGACCAAAATGTACTACAATAATATATGAAAAATAAAATTAAAAAAATACCTAATTTAAATGCAAAAAAAACTTAAGGAAGAATAAAACCAACCTTAAAAAGATGGTGGGAGGAACGAAACTCATTGAAATTCTATACTTTCAGGAGTATATTCCCAAACACATAAGAAGAAGAATCACGAGACCTATCACACACCCTATTAAGAAATAAAGAATAAAAAATCATCCCACCAAAAACCCTAGGGTTAGGATGAACCAAAAACCACAATATAGGAGAGGAAACCACCAAAATAATTGAGTATGGAAGAATATGGATTAACTTAGGGTTTTGACCAAAAATACCCAAGAAATTGGGAGGAAACACCGAAAATGAGGGAGCTTGATAGAGTGGATAGCACCTAACTATAGAGGAGGAGAGGGGGAGGGTCTCAAAATTAAAAGGGAGGAGGAAAAGAAAGAAAAATGAGGGGAGATAAAAAATAAAGTAAAAATAAAAATAAAAATAATTAATTTTTTTTAAAACTAGGCAACCAGCACGGTTTACCAAACCGTGCGCCAATAATTCTACCCCTATTAGACAAGAATGAGGAATCACAAAACTATCAATAGGAAAGTATCATGGATGGATAAACCAAACTCTAAACATTCCAAATAACACCATCTTGATGACAACCCCTCACACATGGTTTCCACATGGTTAATTTTAACCACGAAAAACCCATGCATAAGACCAATTTTCCCTGGAAAACTTTAGAAACTAAACCTAGGCCAGACCAAAATAAAAAGTGCGGATAAAAATAATAAAAATAATTAAAATAATTAAAATTTAATGGTTGGGGTGTGCCATTTATTCCCACAACAAACATTTTATACCTACATAAAGTCACCTAGCCGTATGAAGAACCAAAATTAAACCTGAAATGGAATGAAACGAAATGAAGGAAAAAACCATTATGTGAATCCTGTCTCTTCCCAAGTAACACCCAACCAAATATAAGGGAAAAATAATAATCAAGGGGATAAATGGTGGATCTTCGCACTACAAGAGACCAGCTAGCACCAACCAACACTAGAACCAAGAACTCATAACCCAAACTAGACACGATTAACACATGGGAAACCCGACGAATAGAAATTGAACCAAACCAAAATTCATAATTTTTATAAGATATGATCATCTAAAAAGATATAACAATAAAAAACTAAAACTAATGCAATAAAGGACAATATCACTATAATCAAGCACAAATCATGGTCTAACATCCACGAAGGCACAACCACAATAATTAGATGAGGATATGACCACAAAAAAATTTTCAACAAGGAGAAACTCATATCCACAAGGAAAAATACAACAAGAAAATTTTAATTTCCTACACCCCAACAATAGAGATAAAATCTAAACCAAGGTTCCCCACACCCCTGTCGATTCCTGACTGTGTGAAGAAATTCACTTTGTGGAATATTCTTGGAGCCCTTATGTCTTTAAGAATTTTTTACACCGAAGTCTGGAAATCCCAACACTTGATAGAGGCTTCCTCTTTTGGAACCACTACTTACATCACTTCTCTATGGCTATACCTGCAAAATTCCCTTGGAGTCTTATATAAAAATGTATTAGAGAGGAAAACCCGACCACATTAGAAGAAAATGAGCATGTGTTCTTCGAAATGAAAAGCATAAAATGGAAAAGGAGACACCCCAGGAACAAGTTCCTCCAGTTCACCCTCCTCACTAGATGGGAAACCATTCATGATCACCTCAAAAAACTAGACCACTATCTACCACAGTTCACCCACTGCAACCCAACTTGTAAGAAGAAAGGAGTGACCACCCTTCCTTAGTCTAAACCTATCTATTCAAATAGAACTAGAATAGCTCACACCCTCACAATATCTAGAGTTACCAAATAAACATAGACTATCAAATTCCTCAAGCTCCCCAAAACATCTACCAAAACTCAACCACCATAAAAATTAGAAAACATATAAAAAGAACCCAACCTCACCACTCCACTGGGAGTCTGGGAAAATCCAATAATCAAAAGAGACACCTCAAAGACTATTGTTACTTTCAGAGTGAAATGATAAAAAAATAGATGAAACCAACCTGTGGTTCATCAAGAAATGAGTATAAACATATCAATTAAAAATCAACAACACAAACTCAAACATAATTTCAAAAACCAAGCACCACAAAATGGAACCAAAATTCACCTTTTGAAACCCCAAATTTCATTATAAATTAAAAACCATTTCCACATAAATATAATTTGAACACCAAAACACGTTAAAAAAATATACTTTCTATTTCAGTTCCTCTTGTACTAAAATCCTCACAATACACCCACTTATCAAAACATCACAATCCCCCTATTTTAATTTTTGTTTCAGAAAATTTAATAAGACAAATAATTCAAAGACCCACTATTGGTATTCCATGAAGACTAACATATATATACATAATTTTCAATTCAATCACACATAAAAACATACAACCAACTATACACTAGACACATACATACATAAATGTGAGCATCTATAAGAATAATAAGGTCTAAACAAAAAATATCTTCCCAAACCACTTTTCAAACATTCCCAATCAATTTTTTTTCAAAAACACCCCTTAAATTTCCAATTATTTTCCATAACCCTAGTTTTTAAACAATACTCATTTTATGTTTCATAATGATTTCTCAAAACCTCAAAAACATTTTCCAAAACATTTTTATTTCCAAAACAATTTCATTTTCCCAAAGAACCCATTTATTTATTCATGAATCCATGATTTTAATTTTGGAAATAAAATATTTATAAACCAATTACTATTTTATAACCCAATTGAAACACCCTAAAATATGATAGCAAAATCTTCTACAAATGGGTTTCCTACACGTTTTGTTAGGACGCTCGCCAACCAAGTGATCACATCGGATGTCATTAGAGGAAATTTCATATTATATACATGGTTTTCTAGGTGTAAAACTAACTTGAATCCTATGATTACCACCAATAATAAACACAAAATCCTCAAATCATAATATATTTTTCCACAAAAAATCACAGACCTTGAAAGCACCCAAGGTCGAAGCTTGTATTTTGAGACAAGACCATCCCCGACCACCCTATATATTCAAGTTTCCTTTCGATTAGGTGGTGACCAAGAACCTAACTAATAATAAACAGTTGAAATCTGAAAATAATATCTTCAAAACTACTAGAAACTTCTAAAAGAAAAGGGATAAACTTCCTCTGATACAATTTTATCATTAACCAATCCAGTTTGACCCCAAACCGATCACCCAAGCTGGACTTTGAAAAAACCGTAGAGGTTTTACCAATCCTCCCGTGATAGAAACTAATGCCTATAATTAATAATAAGTAGTCAGGAATGAATTAACCCATGCAAAAGAGATAAATAAACCAATATAAACCAAAAAATAAACTACGTCAACGTAAATAAAATAAAACTGAACATGTACACCCATGTCACCTCATGGGTCACCTCCATTCATAGGATCACACTCTCTACATGAGATAACTAAAGCCTAAAGTAGAACCAGAGGATAAAAACAAAAATTATGTTATAGGCATTAGTAATAAAACTCAGTAAGAATTCGTGGATGAAATATTCCCTAGGGATTTCATTAAAAACAAAACCAAGACATTCCAATTTAAAAAATAATACATAATAAAAAAATGGTTTCCATTATTTTCAAATTCAAGTAATAAGTTTCAATTTTAAAATAAAATCATTTCCTTTATAACACTTTTTAAAAATTGTTTCCATGAATTCATAGAAATTTTAAAATGAAAATAAATCAATTTAGATTAAAACATGGTTTTTATATAGGAGGAAACAAGAATGAAGAAACTAAAATGGAAATAACATCACAAGAACCATGGATAATCCCTGAGTAGCTTGGGTTAGTGCAGTCCAAGGATCCTCTTACCTCAATGATAAGAACCTACTACCAAAACCCACAATGTCCTCATTCATGAGAAACTATAGGGGAAGACATCACCAGGTATAGATTCTTTGATCATAATCATATATTTAGTTAGTGTTTTAGCTCTAATCCACCTAGGGGGAAATTGATCCTAAATGATGTCGATCTACCTAGAGTACTACTCCTAGTCCTCCCTTATTGGTACCCAAGCTTCCCATGTTTTAACCCATTATTCATATCAAATGAAATTATATTCCACGCAATCAATACATCATCATAGGAATCAACACATGATAGGTAAAAATTTTAAAAAGGCAAAGCACCATTTAATATTGAATTCAAACAAAAAACCATGTAGTTCTTTAAACATACCATAACATGAAATTTACCCTCTTTAAAATCATACGAGAACCCATTTTCATTCCAGTAAACTTTCACAACTATTATACACACACATAAATTATTTTTAAATACTCATCACACACCTAAAACCATTTAGGAAACCAAATTTAAACATTTAAAATTTTGATCATTATAAATCATGCTTGGAATCATGTTTTAATGAATAATACACATGTCAAAACATGAAGGTAAAATTGAAAAATAAAAAGAAATTCCATAACCAATAATCACCATCACTTTTCATAGCATATGCATGCTATATAATATTAAAAACAATTTTTAAAAACACTCAAGCACTTATGAAATTCAAAGTAAATCCCTAGGAATAAGAAACATACCTAAAACTCAAAGCATGCTGCTATAGATGATGGAAAATATGATTTTAATTTTACCAATTTCATGTATATGGACTTTATATTATATGTAAGGACACTTATCCCCTATGTACTTATTTTCATGGCCAAATACACACCAAGGGATCCTTATATATATGATTTTATTATATATTCCACATTACACTTACACACATATGAATCTTCTTATAAACATATAAAAACAACTTTACCCATTATATATATTCATCATAGCATGGGTGAATATATATAAAGGGGGAACTTATATATATACACGCCTACTTATGCATACTAAAGTAATCCTTTGATGATGATGACTAGAACCCACTCAAATGAAGACTAAAACGCACTACCATAATATATGGAATAAAAAAAATTAGAAAAGCCTTAACAAAAACAGGGAAAAGGAAATTTAGAAGGAAAATAACCTTTAAAAAATGATGAGAGGACCAAATGTGTCTAAAATACTATGAATTTAATGGAGGATGCTGAAACATGTAAGAAGAAGTCCTGAGAGACCCATCACATTCCATATTAAGTATAGGAGCATAAAAAATCAGCCCAACCAAAACTGTAGGGTTCGGCCAAACCGTACACCAAAATAGGGGAGAGGGAAATCGCCAAAACAATAGAGGATGGATGAGGAGGGATTACCTTGGGGTGTTAGCTAAAAATACCAAAGGAATTAAGAGGAAATGCTGACAGAGAGGGAGATCGATGGAGGGAGTGGCATGTGATTATAATGGAGGAGAGGGTTAGGGATGCACGATGCATAAGGAGGAGGAAAATATTGAAAAATGATAGGAGATAAAAAAATAAAGGAAAGAAGAAAATAAAATAACAACCAATTTTTTTTAAAACCAACACAGTTTTAACATGGTGTACCAAACTAGGCACCAATCGTGCTATCCCTACTAGACAAGCACAAGGAACCACAAGGTGACCCCCAGGTGAGTCAAATGGTTGGAAAAACAAGATCCAAACATAAAAAAATGAAACTATCCAGATGATAGAACCTAACACATGATTTCTACATGATTACTCCTAATGATTCACATGATCAATTTTCCATTGAAAATTTTAGAATATTAACCATGATCGGCCCGAATCAAGTTCGAGTATAAGAATAATAAAAATAATAAAAATAATTAATATCTTATGGTCATGGTGTGACACACCCTAAGATAATTTTTAAATTATTCATTAAAAAATGATGTTTATTTTTTCAAATAAGTTTTTTAAAAGTGTCTAATTTTAGTTTTAAATCAAGTGCACCATTAAAAGGAGAAGAATATATCTTATTTATATAGAAAATTTGGTTTGTTATTATTTTATGCCTATAAAATATATTGGATGAATTGAAAAAAATTTATTTAATATATTTTATATTAATTTCATTAATATAATACACTAATAATAATTCTTTTATTTTATTACGATTAAACATCTTTGGTCGCAAAAAATAGATTTTTATAAAAATATTTTCTTTATATTCAATTTTTTTTATTTTCATTTATAATAAATTGATAAAAAATTAATTCAAAAATATATTTTAATAATTTATTTAATCAAATTCATAACATCCAATTTAACGGCTAGGGGATAATTTTTATTTTTAATATTGATTTTAATAGAATTAGGTAAAAATCGGTCATGCGTATAATGAAAGATGTAGAAGAAAGTAATTATTGTGTGTAACACAAGATAAACCAATGTTTCATGAATTTAAATATATATAATATATTTTATTTAATTAATATATTAATTAAATCATAATTTATTAAGAGGTTATATTTATTTCTATGTTTGGTGTTGTGTGTCATACACACTATCGAATAAAATGTTATTATTTTAAAACATTAAGGGTGTTACATTATAAATACAATAAATGAATTTTATGTACTAGCATGATATGTTTAGGATATTATAAAATACTTGTATTTAATTTTACTTATTTTCTTAATGTTTTAATAGTCATAATAATGAATATGATCGAATTTGACTATAATGATTTTTATGCAATTAATATTTTATTAAATTATTTTAAAATCATTAAAATATTATATAATTAAAAATAGGATAATATTTGGTATATAATTTCAGACCCTATATTTTATAGGCCATTTGTATTTTTTTAACTTTATAATAGTCTTATTATATTTTAATATTGGAAGTTTTAAGAAAGACCCTCCCCTTTCTTATAAAATGGAATATCTTCTTATCAACACTTCACACAAAAAATCCATTTTGTATCATCCAATACCTACCCAAATCATTTCATATAATAATTAATAAAATTAAAAATGCCTTAGTCTAGGAATACCACCATCCTTAGTGGTCTTAACATGTTTTTTTGGAGGTGTATTTTAAAAGTAAAGGTATTGTTTTTTTCTGCATATCTTATTTTTGTTTCTTCTTACAAATTCCTTAAAAGTTATTCAACCATTATGAAATAGTAAATACAGTATCATAGATATTATTATATACTATCATGTCAAAATCATCACATAAATCCATCTATTCCCCAATAAAATGGGATATGTAATCATTATTCATGTGTTCGGCGGACTATCACCTCCAGAATTGATGTACTTAGTTTTCCATTGGCATATTTAAAGATTGGTTATAATGATGAAATTAAAGTTTATATATTATATTCATCACCTAGTAATAATTATAAAATGAAAATATATATTTTGTATTTTTATTATTCCATACAGAGAAAAATGATAATGTCGTTCGTGTGTAGGTCTGAATTATCACCTCTATGAAGTGATGTGACTATTATTTCATCACCACACCACATGGATGATATCTATGAATATATTTAAATGTGAGAAATTCTATTAATCATAGTATTATAATTTTTAAAATATAAAATTTTATTTTCTATCTTTCCATAATTATTTTTGAAAAATGGAAATGTTACTTATGTGTACGTACGACCTATCATCTCCACGATTTTAATGCAGTTCATTTTAGTTACCATATTTAGTGGATGTGTTTAAAAGCATAATTGATGTATAAATATAAAAAATTATTTATGATTATTATTCTATATATGGTTTCTTATGTAACTATTTTATCATATTCCACATAATGATTTCATTTTGGACATATGAACCAAATATCATCAAAATGTCCAATGTGAAATTAAATAATTATATATTTTTTATAACTTGGTAATAATTGATATTAAAGTACTAATAAAAATAAAAACAACCTCATGAATATAAATAATTGTCTTAATTGTATTATTTAGGATGATAAATAACATACATGATGATTTAGTCAGAAGGGAGGGGGCTCTTTAACTAAAAAACATTGTTTTAAATGTTTTAATGATTTATTTTCTAAATATGTTTCATTAATTTCCATGTTTTTAAAATAATTTTTATGAATTTATTTATATGGAAATGAATTTTTTGAAAATGTAATTTTTAAAATTTGTCTCAAATCATTTCCAATAGATATTCATTAATGTTTTATATAAGGTGCTTTCTATTGAAGACACTCTTTTAAGTTCCTCTTTCATTTTTTACATATGTAAAAAGGTGTATTTTTTAAATCCATACTAAATGAGAGGATTTTATTACCTTCATGATGTTGTAAAGATTTAAAATTTCATTTATAACGTTTTGATTTTATTTTTAATGAAAATGGATTCATTATTATGTGGGTCGTTTTTATATTACGAAAGTGATATTTTACTAGAAAATGCTTTTTTGATATCTGAAACTATTTTTCAAATGAGTTTAAAAGTGTTTAAAATGGTTTTATTAATGATATAGTCCATGGAAATAGTTTCTTATTGGTGTTACCAAATTATATTGGGTGATAACAATACATATTATACAATGGGTGTTCCCAGGTAGCATCAGGTGACCCTGTTATAGATTATATGATGGGTGCTCCAAGATCTCACTCCAATTCATTTGGTAATGATTTTATTCTCAGAAAACATATATTAGAAGTTATAAATATGAATTTTCAAATTTTTAAGGATCATATAAGGGTTCTATGATGATAATGTCTAAATTCACCAATTTGACTTTTATATGATTTCTAATGAGTTTTCTTTGAAAAAAATTTGATTTTGAAAATGTAAGATAATGGAATTTTTGAAAAGATAATTACTTTTAGAGGTATAAAGGTATGTTTTTAAGAAAATGTTTTCTTGAGTTTTCACTAGACTAATTGTTTTCTTTCAACCATGTCCTTTACTAAGCTTTTGTGGTCATCCCATATTTTTAAAAGTTTTTTTCAATAAGGTTTAAGGTATATTAAGGACAAGGATTAATTCATAAAGAAAATTGTGAATATTTATCATGAAAATAAATATTTTTTTTTATTTTAATTATTTTTTATTGAAAATTATTGATACTACTTAGAAGTTTCAACTTATAATTTATGTGTTTACATTTTAAGTGTTTTTCCTAATTCTCTAAAACTCAAAACCTGAAAGATATTTGGGAATCAATTAAAGTGAACTATAGTATTAAATAATTATATAATGTCATGTTTAAGGCCATTTACTTTCAACTATAATGGTTTTGGTGTATTTGGATGTGAGGAGTTGGGTGTTGCTTTTATAAGTGAAAATGGATGAATTTTTCGTAAATACCAATTTTTTTTAACAATGTGAAGTTAATATCATGTAATGTAACTACAAAATGGGAAATAATAGATAGGGGAATAAATAACATTGATATAGGAATCAGTCACCCATTCCCACAAATGCTTCAAACAATCTCGGGGTTATTCATTCTTAGATAAACCCTTTTTACAAATTTCGATTTTTTTGTGGTTACTAGTTTTTTTCTAAGGTTGCATTTTATTTATATCCAAAAATAAAATGGAACTTATTGAATAATATAGATATACAGATTTAAAAATTGAAAACCATTTTATTTTATTGAGTTTCTATATTGAAAAAAATAATAATTTTAAAATTCTAAATGTGTAATGTATCAAAATTAATTTTCTCAATGAAAAAAATTGTATTTTCTAAAATTTCATTTTTTAATTTAATTTTATTTTAAATATCCCATTCACTTAAAATATACATTTTTAGTTACATAAAATGTTTCATAAATTTATAATTAATATATATATATATATATTAAAAATTTAATACATTTAATTTTATCTCTAAAAACATTATTTTTCACTATTCACCTAAAAGTCTATCATTTAATAAAAACCCAAGAATTCAAATATACTTATACTGAAATTATAAATCCAAAAATTAAATATATTTTCCAATTTTGTTCTATAATTTTCAATTTTACCTTTTAAATAAAATCATAAAATTTATGGGGAAAATGTTTTTATAAAGAAATTAATTTTTAAAACACTAGTTTTTATTATTATTAATTTTTATAAAAATTCAAGAAATATTGCGTGAATCAGTTAGTATTATATTTTACATAATAAACTTTTTAAAATTAATATAAATAATATTATTTCATATAAATTACATTGTATAAAATGATAGATTCATAAACACAATATTAAACTATATAAATTTAAAGAAAATTCCGTTATATATATAAATATATTGATATAATTAGTAATTATATTACAATTATTCATACCTAAAAATTAAAAGGATTGGTTTTTATAGTCTAAAAATATCATTGTTTCATTCTAGTTCACTATTGTGTGTGGGGAAATCTATCCAACACATGTTGCAGTTAACAAAAAAGTACAACTACTTCTCAGGTTGTTACATTCTCCCCCAATAAATAAATCTATTATGAAAACATTAATGATTAGTCATTGTTGAAATTTGGTTAGAGTATTCTTACAGTATTCATCATTTGGGATATGACCTCAAAAATTTAATTTATCATATTATATTAGTCTATATCCAGGTACTTATCTTTTATTCTACAATATTATCCATTCATATATTCATATAACCAAGTATGTATATAACCTAATAATAGTTTTGTAATATAATAATATACCTAAAACAATATTAATCTATTTTTAATTAACCAATATTGAAACTATATAACCGTACACAAATTAACACAATCATTAACTTTATAATTTTATAAAAAACTAATATTCCATTTTATAACATAATCCCAAAAAATGTGATGACTTCACCAAAATTACCATGTATCAATTATTAATCCTTTTTTAAAAATATTTTCATAAATAATATTCTAAAATCCATCAACCCATTATTATATCAATATGAATAATAGATCAAAGAAATGCGTTATCTATCCCTAAATAATTTATTTTCCAATAGTCATCAATGAAATATAAATTGGTCATAAAATCACTTTTCATGGACAGTGATACAAGTAAATATATGTTTTCAGTAAATTTTTTAAATAAATCATTAGAGAAGAATCCATTGCTGTTTCAAATAATTATCAAAACACCAAGAATATACAAGTATATCATCAACTAATATCTCTCAGAATTGAAAATTAATAAAAATATATATAATTAATTACTATTAAGAAATCATCCTCATTAAATTAGGTATGATTAGTATAATCCCATTTTCATTCCTAATAGGAATATACTATTATTATATACCATTTATGTATGATAAAATTTTGAGTTATAAGATATAGTAGATTCTAGATATATACCTTTCTCGGTGTCATTTGCATGATCACATTTAAAGAAAATATTAAATCCAAAATGATTAGGATAGTAAAACATTAAATCATATTAAATTGTAACATGAGTATTAATACTCAATATTCTCTAATGACACCATAATATGATCCTTGGATAAATTCAGTTCAATATACATTGAATTATATTAGGGTTTCTTATACTTATTATCTTAATCCATTAATTTTATTATGAAATAAATCCTTTATAATGGTTCATAATTTTTATTATGTTGACCAATGAATATCCACTGGGTGTATTAATCTAGCAGTGTAGTTAAACATCATTTTTGGGAACCAGGTAATGATTTAGGTATATATTTGTATACTATTTTTTTGTTACCCATAGGCATATCTCTACCATTTCATACAACAACTTATAGTATCGAAATAGGGATGCTAGTTTTTGGAAAATTAAAAACTCATTACTTTACAAAAACTTCAATACATTATCATATATATAGAATTATACCATAGAATTAGACCGATGGTTTAAACTAATATAATCTTATAATTGTCCCCAAAACATTACCTCATATATTTTAAAGGGTTTTATATACATTTCAAATTTTTATTGACCATAACATATCATAATTTGATGACATTTCTAACTCCCAAAGTATCCTCAACCAATATCACCATAATCAAAAAATTAATATAATCCCTCATATGATTACAACTATTTTAGCCCACAAATATTACATTCCAATCCATATAACATAACTAAAATAGTTCATTACAATACGTTACCATGATCTTTTAGGTTTAGTGTTTTTAGAGTAAAAAAATCAATTTAAAACAAAACCCATATCCTTTGTATAAAATTAACATTTTTTCAATTATATAAAAAACTACATGATCCCTAATGATTCATCAACATCACCAATAAATTCACCATATATGAAACTCTTCTATACAACTCACACTTTTCCTATCTTTATATCCTAGGGAAATGATAACATAAGAAAATTTTGACAACTTACTCTTAGTTAGGGTAACCATAATAGAATTTAAATAAATATTACTAATGATAATAATATGATAAAATGATTATAATCATGATACTTAATAAACATATACCCAAAATGAAGAATATTATATATAATGTTAAAATGATTATAATAACTAATTACCTGAATGAGTATACAATAATCATCCATGAGAGTGTTACATAATAATGGGAATAAGTATAAAAACCTAGAAAATTTCCAAATATGGAGAAAACATTATTATACAGATACATTAGAATCATAATCCACACCATCAGTTGCCATTATTATGAGAAACTAAAATGCATTAATGAATAATTCTCACTTATGTTATAAATAATTTATCAATGAAATAGATGGTGATATAGGACCCTAACATGGATTCAACTATACTTATGTGTTCCATATGAAAAAAACACACTTATCAAATCAAAAATAAACCATAAAAATAATGTGGGATTAATAAAACATCCCAATAAAAGTAATTGATATTTTATTAGAAAACATCATAATGAAAACATGTATATACACTGGGTTTCATATAATTTTCAGATGGATTCATAGAAGAAATCATTAACATTTATATTAATATTTATAACATGATAATTCCATGAATAATAAACGGGAATACAATGAAAACAAGAAAATGTCTTGGTAAAACCCATTCAATTAAGATAATAAACCATATGGTATTTACTCTAAAGATTTTTTATACGAACAAGGCAATAATTTCCCCAATAAATTGATTTTTGTACTGAAGATGAACATTTTTTAATTAGAGTAATGAAATTTAGATGATTCATATCAGGAAAACATTGAAAGAAAGCTCATATTTACAAAAGTAGATTATGACAACCCTACTTTTATTACAAACTTAAACATGATATATTACACAAACAATTCACTTGATACAACATGGAATATCAAGAGGTCTAGTGTCTTTGGGGATTTGGATCGTTACATAACAACATAAAACATGAAATACAACATCTTTATTAAAAACATTATTTACATGACCACTACATTCCCTCGTACTTAGCATTGCATGGGATAACCTGAGGACATGCATAAGAAAAGGGTGAGATATAAAGCCCAGTAAGGGAATAAACATGGAATAAATGATGAGTAAAATACATTTTAGACAATAGGAATATCAATATATCACAATAGAAACATGGACATAAAGGCATGATAAAGCATGATAATCATAACATGGAAATGTGGCAACAACACTTAACATGGTATTAGCATGAGCCAAGGCTCATTGCTCATGGAGCATGAGTAAATCCTCATTACACATGAAGCACGAGTAAACCCTAATTTCAATTTAATTCTCATGATTCAACACTCATTGAACATGAAGTATCATGATACTATACTTTACCCAATGCATTGGAGCGCTATAAGGGCGCACCCTTCTTAAACATTTCATTTCATGCATAAGTGTGCCACATGGATCATAAAACATTGATTCATAAAACATAATCATCTATTCCATGAAAAAGGAATGTGAAATGAAACTATATAATAAATAAGTAAATTTTCATGAAGGTCAATACCCTTGATGGAGAAATGGGCATGGTATTCACTACACAATGGCATTGGCTTAGAAAATCGGTGTAATTTTGGCAGCGTAACGACGTGATATAAGAATTCATAAGAAATGGTTGATGAGAGAGAAAGGGGTTCCTAATAATGTATACATTAAATGGACAGTAAGGGGGTCCTATAGAGACATGTACCAACAATTGTAATGGATTTTAGATTCATGATACAAAAGTATTGCTTGAATGTAAATAAGGAGAGAGAAGTTCCTTTCGGAATTTCGGCATAGTAATGAGTGTACATGGGAGGCATTTAATGAGTGAGAATGGGGTCTCCCATAATTCAAACAATAAAAGGTCAGTATGGGGGAGCTGAAAAACCATACCCCAGAATTTATAATTGAAATTAAAAGGGCATAATAATATTAAGAAAATTGGACAAAAAAGTGAAAGGAAGAAAAACCCTTACTTGGAAGTGTGCTTCCAAAGGCTTGAGAGAGGCTTGAAAGAGGATTCTTGGGAGCTTGTGTCACCTTATAAGGATTATATAGAGAGTAGGGAAGAGTTTGGACAAACTCCAAAGGCTTTGAGTGAGGAGTAAGTGTGAGCTTGGGTTGGTTTATATAGGAAAGGTGAGTGAATTCTTTATTATTTACGTTTGGGGCCCCTTACAATAAACTAATCCAAAAAACATATAAGCACATGGTTTTTGCCCATGGTTTTTGGAAAAGTGGAGAGGAACACAATATTTTATAAGGCCAAAGTCCAAACTTCTTAAAATAAGGGGGTTGCTTATGTGGAGGTGAGTCACACTCCCATGGAAAATAATTTAAAAAGACAAGATGTTTAATAAGTCTTGAGGGGTCCATTAGTGCTTTGTAAAATATGTCAAACAAACCCAAAATAAAATTATTTTAATGGTAAAACATATATTGGCAGAAAATAAAGATTATAGTATTTTATTATATCACTATTGGGTCATTATGATTTCATAAACCACATTATATATTTAAACGATATTTAATTTTTACCCAAAAAATTTGACTGTCTCCGAAAATTATGAAAAATTCAACGTTGGAAAATTTTGACATTTTGATTCCAGAAATAACATTTATTTTATCTAAATAATTTTATAAATATGTAAAATTTCACTTTTAAAATAAAAACAGACATTTATAGAAAATTCACGGGTTTTTGACAAAAATGGATTTCAAACCTTAATAAAAATTACAATTGCATTCATAAAATTATAAGATTATTTATATTTAATAAAAATTAATTTAATAATAATAATAATATTTTATTAAAATATTATTTAATTCAAATATCCCTTAATTTAATAAAATATAATTCTTAATTAACTAAAAACACTATTTTTACATTGAAAACTATTTACAATGTATCAATAATGACAAGAAAGTATATTCATTATTATATAAAAAAAATAAGATACCTGAACATAGTACTAGTGATTTTTTACATAACCCATTAAAATTTCCGCAGAAGACCAAAGGGTAAGGTGTGCGATGATGACAGACTCTCGGGGTGGATCAGATAACATCACTCGAGTGGTAATCTCTATCAACATCCACTTTTCCCGTAGACGATCCCGTTCGAGCTTGACATGATGAAGCTCAGCTTGGGATTGGTCATGAGCGAAACCAAAGGATGCCACCTCTTTTTTGATCTCTGACAAATGGGCTTCGTATGGAGAAATTCTACTGGATGAGGCCATCACTTCTTTTGTCTGAGTAAATTGGATTTGTTAAAGCCCTATATTTATACTAATCATGTGATCACTATTCGACAGCTATATTAGAAACAGTCAAAATTATTAACATAAAACCAAAGAAGTTGACATTTTATATAAACATTTTAAATAAATATACTTTTAATTAGATCAAGAGGGATTTCTATTAAAGAATCTTTGGGTCGTTACAATATTCCCCCATTAAGAAATTTCACCCTCAAAATTTTCTTTTCCCATACTAAAACAGATGCGGGTAACTCAGCTTCATCATTTCCTCCGATTCCTAAGTCGCTTCCTCAAACTTGTGGTTTTGTGACAACACCTTTATGAGGGGCATTGTCTTATTTCATAGAACTTTTTCTCTACTATCTAAGATCATCACTGGTTGCTCTTCATAAAAAAGATCATCCTCCAACTATACCACATCATAAGAGAGTACATGTGAAGGGTCCTGTATGTACTTCCTTAAGAGGGATAAATGAACGACATCATGTACTTTGCCCATGGTAGGTGGAAGTACTAGTCGATAGGCCACAACCCCGACACGATAAATAATCTCAAAGGGGCTGGTGTACCTTGGACTTAACTTCCCTTTCTTTATAAACCTCATGACTTTCTTCCACAGAGATATGCGTAGAAAAACCATGTCTCCATCTTTAAACTCAAGGTCTCATCGACGATTTTCTGTATAACTCTTCTGTCGACTCTGGGCTTCCTTGATATGCTGTTGAATGTTTTTCACCTTCTCCACCATTTCATCGACCATTTCTGGTCCAAGCAGCTTACGTTCACCAACCTCATCCCAACATGCCAGTGTTCTGCACCTTTTCCCATACAGGGCTTCATATAGTGCCATTTGGATGCTCGAGTGGAAACTATTATTATAATAGAACTCAACCATAGGAATATGTTGATCCCATCCTCCTTTAAAGTCCATTGAGCACTCTCTCAAAATGTCCTCAAGTGTTTGGATAGTCCGCTTGGATTGGCCATCAATTTGAAGATGATAGGCCGTAATGAAGTTCAGTTCAGTATTCAAAGCATGTTGAAGACTCTTCCAAAACATAGAGGTGAATCTTGGATCTAGGCCAAAGACAATAGATAGTGGTACTCCATGTAGCCTTACCACTTCCGTGATATATATCTGTGCAAGTTGATCCAATGAGAAATCCTCCCAAATAGAAATGAAGTGTGAAGTATTTGTAAGATGATCCACAACAACCCAGATTGCATTGTTGCCTTTGGATGTCCTCAGAAGTCTGGTGACAAAGTCCATGGCGATGTTCTCCCATTTCCATTCTGGTATGGGCAATGGTTTTATTATCCCATTAGAATTCTGCCTCTCTGCCTTCACTTTCTGGCACACCATGCACTTTTATGTATATTTAGTGATCTCATTCTTCATATTATCCCACCAAAAGTTTTCTGGGAGATCTCGATACATCTTTATGTTCCCTAGGTGAATAGAGAAATTTGAACTATGTGTATCATCCCAAAGTTCCTTCTTCAGCTCTGAACTTGATGGGACACATAGTCTTTTCTCAAATATCACAATTCCTTCTTCATTAACATTAATCTCTGAGGATTTACCTTTTTCGATAGATTCCACTTTTTCTTGAATTCCCACATCATCCTTTTGAGCATCCTTTAACCTTTCCAAAAGAGATGGTTGAGCAGTCATTTGTGAATGGATTGATGATGTTACCTTCTTTATGATTCCCATTTCCATCTTTATCAAGTCTAAGAAGATTGGATCCTTCTCAATTATCATCATTGATAGAATCGCTGGGTCCTTTCTACTTAGGGAATCTGCCACCTTTTTCGCTTTCCCAGGGTGGTATTGTATTGAACAGTCATAATCCTTGATGAGATCTATCCATATTCTCCATCACATATTACACTCTTTCTGTATGAATATATATTTAAGACTCTTGTGGTCAGTATATATCTCACATTTCTCCCCATAGAGAAAATGCCGCCTGATTTTCAAGGCAAAGATCACCGCTGCCAACTCCAGATCATGCGTTGGATAGTTTAGCTCATGGATTTTCAACTGCCTTGAGGCATAGGATATCACTTTATCATTTTTCATCAGCACACATCCTAAGTCCTTCTTCAAAGCATCACTGAATACCACAAAACTTTCTCCACTTGTGGGTAATGTGAGCATGAGCACAGTGCTAAGCCTCCTTTTCAACTCCTTGAAGCTTTCTTCGCATTCATCACTCCAAGAAAAATTTACTCCCTTTCAAGTTATCTTGGTAAGAGGTTTGGACAATCTTGAGAAATTTCTCAAAAATCGTCGATAATATCTAGCTAACCCTAAGAATCTACCGATATCAGTTATCGATGTTGGCCTCTTCCATCCCTCAATTATATCTATTTTGGAGGAATCCACAAATATCCCATTGCTTGTGATGATATGGCCCAAGAATGAGACCTCCTTCAACCAGAACCCACACTTGCAGTACTTTTCATAGAGCTTCTCCTTGCGCAAAGTCTCTAGTACAGTTCTTAAATTCTCCTCATAATCCTCCGTGGTTTTGGAGTATATTATAATATCATCTATAAAGACTACCACAAATTTTTTGAGGTAATCTCTAAAGACTCTATTCATCAAGTGCAAGAATATTTATCAAGCATTAGTGAGTCTAAAAGGCATTACTATGAATTCATAGTGCCTGTATCTTGTACGAAAAGTAGTCTTTGAGACATCTTCCTTCTTCACCTTTACTTGATAATATCCCGACTGCAAATCTACCTTGGAGAAGTATTGTGCTCCATGCATCTGATCAAACAAGTCATAGATCCGTGGTAGAGGATACTTGTTCTTTGTCTTGATTTTGTTAAGTTCACGATAATCGATGCAAAGCCGCATTGACCCATCCTTCTTCTTGAAGAAGAGGACTGTTGCACCCCATGGTGAAGCACTTGGGCGTATAAATCCTTTATCCATATTTTCCTGTAGTTGTTTATCCAGATCTTCAAGCTCCATGACAACCATTCTATATGGAGTCTTTGATATTCGTAGTGACCCTAGTATAAGTTCAATTGAGAATTCAACGTCTCTTCTAGGAGGAAGACTAGACAGTTCCTTGGGAAACACTTCAGGGAATTCCCTCACAATAGGCATTTCTTCAAGGATGGTTTCTTCCTTGGACTTAATCATCTTAGCCAGATACGCATGCTCATAGGGCAGTAATATCCATGCTTGAGATGATGGAGCTAAGGAGATTCATCTTCCTCCTTACACTTGTAAATAATTGGGGGTTGATTCTCCATATGGAGTGTGATTTCCCTATCCCGAAAAATTATGTTGACTCTATAAAAGGAAAGCCAATCCATGACAATAATTGCATCAAATTCCACTAGAGGGAGTATGACGAGGTTTTCCAGGAAATTCAATCCAGAGATTATGACCAGGGAGGAGTTATATTCATGGGATGCAATGATTTCCCCATTTTCCATACTCACTGAAATCTTCACTTCCATGATTTGTGGTGGTTCAAGGATTGTTCTACTAAACTTTAGAGATATAAAAGAATGTATAGAACATGAATCAAAAATTATGTTTTCTATTATTGAATGAATAACTAGCGTACCTGTCACCACTTTGTTGTCGGGGATCACTTTGGTAGAAGTGATGAAAAAAGATCTTCCTTGTTGCCTTGGAGGTTGTTGGTTGCCTCTAAAAACCTTTGGATTAAGGAACTGATTTTCAAGATGCCCCAGTTCTTTGCAGTTGTAGCAATGAACAACACGTTGAGGTTCGAACAGAGCGTTCCTCTCCTCTGTTGCAGCCGCGAGTCCTTCTTGATGATAGTTAATAGCTAGGTTCCCTTCTCTTCTACACCTAAAGCATTTCCTCGTCCCCTTGAGGAAATTTACAGGGTGCTTCTTTCCGCACTTTTGGAAAGTGGGGTGCTGGATCTTCTTATCACAGTCGGATTTATCCATCCGACCGCCAGCATTGAAGTTTACCTTATTGTTCTTGTCCCCATGATACCCCTGTGATTCCCCGATCTCTATTTAGACCTTGAGGGCACATCGAACAATTTACTCATAGCTGTCAAAGTCACGGATCGCTAATGATTTCCATAGGCTAGGCTTAATCCCACCAAAAAAACGGTCAACCTTGCATTCAGGGGTAACGATAAAGTCAGAAGTGTATCGTGCAAGCCTTGTGAAGTTTTCCTCGTACGCTACCACATATTCTTCTTCCTTTTTCTTGAGGTAAAGGAAGTCCCTTTCCATCTTAAGCTGGAGGGTGCACGAAAAATATTTATCGAAAAACATCTTCCAGATATCCTTCCATTCCAACGGCTCGATCTCCTCCGCAAGCTTCATATTTTTGATCAACGTCCACCATTGATAAGCTTCACCCTCCATACAATAAGCCTCCAGGAGAACCTTATCTTTTTTAGAACATTGAAGGATGGAGAAGATATTTTCAATGGAGTTGATCCATTGTTCTGCGATTCTGGGATCTGATGATCCACTAAAAGTAGGAGGCCTTTATCTCATGATGCTCTCGATAGTGACTTTTTCCTCCATAGGGGGGTTTGGATGTTCCTATTGACCCGTGTTTCTAATCAAATATTGAGTTAGATAATAGAGAAGCATGACAAAGTTCACAATTCCTGCTCCCATTGGATTGGCCATCTAATTAGTACAGTCATCACACTAATCTTCACATCGGTTGTTTTCCCGAGTCCTCCTATTACCGGCCATTGGATAGAATAAAAGGAAAGTTATGGGGTAACACATAAAGGGTAATCCAAAGACAAAAGTTGATGATTTATAAATAAACTTTTATTTCCTTAACTCATGAGTCTATAGGCTTCAATCTAGTCTTTTCATGGTATACTCTCTAATATATATTCTTAGGGGCATTTTTTTAATTCCCTTAATAAGGGTTCATACTAAGCTTGTGAATTTATCAACACATATCCCCCAGGATTGTCGTAACCAAGAGTGCAGCAAGGCCTGTTGTCGTGTACCTGTTCCCATTCGATTCTAGCACAAAGTGGTGTTTTCGAGTTTTACCCCTAGGATACATCTGTGCCAGAGCCGCCTCTACCTGCTCATATCCAGACAGGGATGTATTTTCTTGATAAACCACTTACTAAGTACATACCAAAACATAGGGATGTTTTTATTATACTTATTATTGTCTCTAAGGATTTACTAGGGTTTTCTAATCCTAATCCCAAAAATAACTAAATCTATCCTCTGATACCAACTATGAAAACCCTTATTTTATTACAAACTTAAACATGATATATTACATAAACTATTCACTTGATACAACGTGGAATATCAAGAGGACTAGTGTCTTTGGGGATTTTTATCATTAAATAACCACTTAAAACATGAAATACAACATCATTATTGAAAAATTCCTTTATATGACCACTACATTCCCTCGTAATTAGCATTGCATGGGATAACTTGAGGACATGCCTAAGAAAAGGGTGAGATATAAAGCCCAGTAAGGGAATAACCATGGAATAAATGAAGATTGCAATACATATTAGACAATAGGCATATCAATAGAGCCAAAGAGAAACATGGACTTAAAGGCATGATAAAGCATGATAATCATAACATGGAAATGTGGCAACAACACTTAACATGGAATTAGCATGAGCCAAGGCTCATTGCACATGAAGCATGAGTAAATCCTCATTGCACATGAAGCATGATTAAAACATCATTGAACTTGAATTAGAATGAGTCAAAACTCATTTAACATGACATATCATGATACTATACTTTACCCAATGCATTGGAGCGGTATAAGGGCGCACCCTTCTTAAACATTTAATTTCATTCCTAGGTGTGCCACATGGATCATAAAACATGGATTCATAAAACATAATAATTTATTCCATGATAAATGAATGTGTAATGAAAATTTATAATCAATAAGTAAATGTGAATGAAGTTGAATACCCTTGATGGAGAAATGGGCATGGTATTCACTACACAATGACATTGTCTTAGAAAATCGGTGTAATTTTGGCAGTGTAATGGTGTTATATAAGAATTCATAAAAAATGGTTGATGAGAGAGAAAGGGGTGCCTAATAATATCTACATGAAATGGACTGTAAGGAGGTCATATAGATACATGTCCCAACAATTTTAATGGAATTTAGATTCATGATACAAAAGTATTGCTTGAATGTAAATGAAGAGAGAGAAGTTTCTTTCTGAATTTCGGCATATAACGGGTATACATGAGAGGAATTTAATGAGAGATAAAGGGGTCTCCCATCATTCAAACAATAATAGGGAAGTATGGGGGAGGTGTGAAACCATACCCCAGAATTTATAATTGAAATTAAAAGGGCATAACAATATTAAGAAAATTGGACAAAAAAATGAAAGGAAGAAAAACCCTTACTTGGAAGTGTGCTTCCAAAGGCTTGAGAGAGGCTTGAGAGAGGATTCTTGGGAGCTTGAGGAACCTTGGGAGGATTATAGAGAGAGTAGGGAAGAGGTTGGATGAACTCCAAAGGCTTTGAGTGAGGAGGAAGTGGGATCTTGGGTGGGTTTATATCGGAAACGTGAGTGAATTCTTTATTATTTAGGTTTGCGGCCCCTTATATTAAACTAATCCAAACCACAAATCAGCTCATGGTTTTTGCCCATGGTTTTTGGGAAAGGGGAGATGAAAACAATATTTTGTAAGGCCAAAGTCTTAACTTCTTAAAATAATGGGGTTTCTTATGTGGAGGTGAGTCACACTCCCATGGAAAATAATTTAAAAAGACATGATGTTTAATAAGTCTTGAGGGGTCCATTAATGCTTTGTAAAATAAGTAAAACAAACAGAAAATCACATTATTTTAATGGTAAAACATATATTTGCAGAAAATAAATCTTATAGTATTTTATCACATCACTATTAGGTCATTATAATGTCATAAAACACATTATATATTTAAACGGTATTTAATTTTTACCCAAAAATTTGACTGTCTCAAAAAAATATGAAAAATTCAACGTTGGATAACTTCGAAGTCCTGATTCCTGAAATAACATTTATTTTATCTAAATAATTTTATAAATATGTTAACTTTCTATTTTAAAATAAAAACCGACATTTATCGAAAATTCACGGGTTTTGACAAAAATGGCTTTCAAACCTTAATAAAAATAACAATTGCATTCATAAAATAATGAGATCATTTATATTTAATAAAAATTAATTTAATAATAATAATAATAATTTATTAAAATATTATTTAATTCACAAATCCCTTAATTTAATAAAATATAATTCTTAATTAACGAAAAACACTATTTGTACTTTAAAAACTATTTACAATGTATCAATAATGAGAAGAAAGTATATTCATTATTATATAAAAAAAATATACATGAAAATATTACTAGAGAGTTTTGTTGCATAACCCCTTAAAACAGCCGCATAAGACCAAAGGGTAAGGTGTGCGATAGTTACAGATGCTTGGGGTGGCTCAGATAACATCACTTGAGTGGTAATCTCTATCAACTTCCACTTTTCCTGTAGACGGTCCTGTTCCAGATTGACATGATGAAGCTCAGCTTGGGATTTCCCAAGAGTGAAACCCAAGGACGCCACCTCTTTTCCATGCTCTAAAAAATGGGCTTCATATGGAGTGATTCTACTGGATGAGGCCATCACTTATTTTTTTCGAGTAAATTGGATTTGTTAAAGTCCTATATTTAGACTAATCATGTGATAACTGTTCAACGACTATATTAGCAGCGGTCAAAATTCTTAACATAAAACCAAAGAAGTTGAAATTTTATATAAACATTTTACATAAAGTGACAATTAATTAGATCAAGATGGATTTCCATTAATGAATGTTTAGGTTGTTACATGGATGACCAAGAAATAGAAAGGAATAAAATGATCAATTCTCCAAGACAGAAGTACATAACATAAGTTACAAAAGGATATAATGTGAAAGGTTCTATTTTAAATATTTATTTGATAATGTATATGATATTTTAAAGAATAATGACTTAGATGAAAGACACATTTTTTATAGTTTTAAAAAAATCAAAGGGTAAATTAAAATTATCCCTGATATTATTAAAAAAAATAATGTTTTATTTTATAAAAATAGGATTAGAATAATTCATTTCATTTTCCATGAAGTCATAGATATAATGTTTTATATAATATTTCCAATGTGGAAGAATGACTAATTCACATTTAAATGTAAAAAAGAAAATCCTTTCACATTTTGAAGAAAATAAATGATATAAAGAATGAAAAACATTATTTTAAAATTTTTAAATTAAATTAATTCTATATAAAATGACCGTAATAAATTATTGAATCATATATAAATAAAATATAAAAAAAAGAATCCAATGATTATGGGTATGTAGAAAAGGGTTTTTGGCAAAAAATAAGAAGTGATTTGATCTATTTATCTTATAGGAAACACTTTGGTTAAAACATGGGTGAAGTAGAAATGAAATATTTAGGGGGAATGTAAAACCCCATGAATATACAATGAAAATAAAGAGGGTTTTTAGAATGAAAAAAAATCAATTTATTCACTATCTTTAATAAAAAATATTTATTTCTAAATAATATTTTCAATGGAACCCATATAGTTTCTGTAACATTAAGATAAATGTAATGACCGAAACTATTATAAATAAAATTCCCCTTGTGATTTAATTGAATAAATGATTATATAATATGGTTCTAGAAAATACGAGGACTTTTTTAGTTTTATTATATCCAATCATATTTAGAAGACTGATATATATCATTACCATTGATAATATATCCATTGAACAATGATAACATCATTTGTGTAAATATAGGGTTTTAACAAATCCAATTGACATAAAAAAGGAAGTGATAGACCCAACCAATAGGATTGTACCCTATAAATACAATTTATCAGATCTTATGAGGGTGATAACACCACTAGGATTTCCTCTAACCAAGCACAAGATAAGATCTAACAACTTAAGCATGATAAAAAAGGTTTATGGGAGTAGTTCATGCTCATCGGGATCATGAACCCAACCATGTCTACCGAAATACCCCATGAAAGTATCACAGTCACACACCTTACTCTTGAGGAATTTTTTGGTGTATTAAATGCATATGTATAAAGACACTCTAAATATGAACTTGTACATTATTTTTTTATAGAATAATGAATTTATTTTCATCCCATTATTTTTACTTTATAAATGATTTTGATTTTGATACAATAAAACACAAATTATATTTTTAGGTAATATTCAAATTCAATTAATGAATTTATTTTGATGATTAATGGATTTTTTTTGAAATAAATAATATTGTAATAAAATATTATTATTTTATATATTTTTTTCAAAAATGAATGACCATATAATGTTGATGACGTAAAATGTAATTTTTATAAGACCTCAAAAACTGTTATTTTCAAAAAAACTCATAATATTTCAATAAATATTAGTTATTATTTTTAAAAGTAAAAATTCTCATATTTAGAAAAATATTTTGAAAAAATTCATATTATTTTTACAATCATAATATAAAAATTATCCAACAGTTAATTTTTCATAATTTTATGAGACAACAAAATTTTCCGGTAAAAATTAAATACCATATAAATAGACCACTACTGCAAAATTTGACTTTAAAAATGCTAAAAATGACGTTTATTAGTGCTATAGAAGCACTAAAAATTGGTGGGAGATTAAAATACCAAGTCTTTTATTAGTTCTTCTGTAAGTGCCGAAAGAAGAAACCTTTATCAGTGCTTTCTCAAGCACTGATAAAGGACCATTTATCAGCTCTTCTAAAAGCATTGATAAAAGAATCCTTTATCGATGATTATAAAAGTTCTCATGAAGGGACCGTTTATCCGAACTTTTAAAATCATTGATAATGGGGAATACTGTTGTGTGCTCTACAGTACACTTCCCCACTAGTGCAGTGTGCTATAACAGCACACCGCAACACCAAAAACACCATGTAATTAGAAAAATAAAGTATGAATGTATAATTTAAATTAAGAGAAAACATTATAGGATCATTTTCTTGGTTTTGGTGATGTGATGAATGCTTTGAACTAAAATTATACTTATATATTGAAAAAATGAACTTTAAGTCATACCAGTTACTTCGTGTATCAGATTAAGGGGAAGCTAAATCTTATATATCTCAAATGACTTATGGATAATTTTCCTAAAATATAAAAACAATCCAAATGTGTTTACTCAATTTTGAGTATATCAATTTTCTTTTTTTCAAAAATTTAATTTTAAACTAGAAACAAGTAATTTGACTCATCACAGTCATATCATGTTTCAGTTTGAGGTGATACCAATTATTACACATAAAAAATGACTTATAAATCATTTTCCTAAATTATAAAGACAACCTGAGTGCGTCTGATTAGTTTTCAGTGAGTGTCACTTTTTGAACTAAAAAATTGATTTTAAACTAATAATAGAAAAATTGAGTCACACCGGACACATTGTGTATCAAATTAAGGTTAATATAATTTTTACATGTTAAAAATTACTTCTGGATCATTCTACTAAAGTATCAAAATATTCTAAATGTGTTTGCTCTATTTTGAGTAGGTGAGTTTTCCTTTTTACTAAAATTGATGTCTATTTAAGAAAAGAAATAATTTGATTCATATCGGTCACACCATGAGTCGTATTGAGGTTTATATAATTTTTTCATGTCCCAAATGTGTTATGGATCATTTTTATAAAGTATCAAAACAATCTGAATGTATTTATTCAGTTTTGAGTATGTAACTTGTCTTTTTTACTAAAATGTCATTTTAAACTGAAAACACACACTTTGTCTCATACCAATCACATCGTGTTTTAGTTTGAAATGAGGCTGATTCTTACACATCAAAAACGAATTATGAATTAATGTCCTAAATTATCAAGAAAAGTCAAGCTCATTTACTTGGTTTTTTGTGAGTGACAAATTTTGATCTAAATTATCAATTTTAAACTGGTAAAAGACACATTGAGTCATACCAGGAACACCTTTCATTATATTTTTATGCATTTAATTCCCATATGTCTCAAATCTATTATGGATCACTTCCCAAAAGTATCAAAAAACATGAATTCATTTTATTGGTTTTGAGTTGGTCAATTTTACTTTTTATTAAAATTGATGTGTTTTTTTAATAAAAAGATGCAGTTGGAGTCATACCAGTCACAACGTACATCAAATTGAGGTATGGTTGATTCCTACACATCTAAAATGAATTATGGATCATTTTAATAAATTACCAAAATAATCTAAATGTGTTTTCTCAGTTTTGAGCATGCAACTTGTTTTTTTACTAAAATTTTATTTTAAACTCAAAACACACACTTTGACCTATACCAATAAAATCATGTTTTGATTTGATGTGAGTCTTTTTTCTACACATCACAAAGGACTTATGAATTGATTCCCTTAATTATCAAAAAAATACAACAATGTTTTCTTTGTTACTAGTGAGTGGATTTTTTTGAACTAAACAATCAATTTTAAACTAATAAGGGACACATTGAGTCATGGTGATCACACCATGTGTTAAATTGAGGTGTGGTTGATTCCTACACATCTCAAATAACTTATAAATAATTTCCATAATGGATAAAAATAAAATGAATATTTTTTCATAGTTATGAGTTTGTTAATTTCACTTTTTACTAAAATTTACGTCAATTTTAAATAAAAAGAAACACCTAGAGTCATTATGGTCACACCATGTGTCAAATTGAGGTGTGGATGATGCCTACACATCCCAAAGTCTAAAAAATATATTAACTTCAAATTCTACCATGAATCCATTGTATTTATTTTTTGAACTACCATCAATGCATATTGACTTGTTGTTCTTAGATGAAAGATCTTTGTTGTTGTTGAATGCTAGAATAGAAGAGGATTTCAAAAACAAGAAAGGTTTCTCAACCAATAATATTAAATCAATATACAGTGTTAGAAGTTCAACAAGAAAAGGAAATGAAAATATAATGTGTGGAAATATTGATCGAAATAATCATTTTATCTCTTTTGTGGATTGTTGTAGATAATTGAAATCAAAATATGTCTTATCAAAAGATCTGTGAAAAAACTGAATATATATTAGATAAAAATGATATTTAAATTTACATTAAAATAGTAGATAAAATGATGAAAGGATTAATTAAATAAGTAGTATAAATTCACCCTTGTCTTATGGTTATATAGATTCTTGATAATGTCCTTGTTGTCATTATCTCAATTAGAGGATCGAACAAAAGAATTAAATTTTATAAGAAACAAAATTTTTATATTAGTAATACTAAAAAAAATAAATTAAACATAAATATTAAACTATAAACTAATTATATAGATAGTTATTTTACTAAAAAAACATTGTTTACCATAGGGATATGCTTACGGTAAAGCAAGAATGCTGATAAAAAATGAAAATTGATCCTTCCAAACAATCAATCAACGTGTGAGGAGGATGAAGAGAATTTCTCTACTACAGTCGATGTTTTCCTTTGAATTTATTCAAAGGTGAAAGTTATAGACAAATGTCATCCTCATCAGATCATATTCAAAACATTTACTATTACATTTTTATTGTTTTACACACATCATCCATTTCTTGTAGACATGAACCTATGTTTCTTGAAATACTCTAAGAAGTAGTCATCCATGGGATGAATAATGATCAGGGTAGTACAAAAAGCATAAAAGATATGGGGGATGAGTTTTAAGGAAAAAAATGAAATAATAACTGTTCTGGAGATGAAGCCGTTGAGGATGAAAATTATATTTCATTATATTATCTAAAAAGGGAAAAACCTCCCATTTGTGAGAATTACACAATTTCCACTAGTTATTAACTCGCTGCCTCCATTACCACCAGCTCCATCTAGAGAAAAGCTCCACACAACCAGAGAAATGATAGAGTGAATGGTGGGATTGAAATAAAAAGGGTGGAGATAGAAGAATTAGAATACACAAGTACAGTGCTATGCAACCCGATGGTCTTAGGTTTCTATAGTGTAATTTCAATTCACATGTGTATGTTACCAAAATTAAGTTTTTTGATTTGACATGGAGGTAGAGTTAGTTATGAATTACGTTCATTTTTATCCTCAAATTTTCAAATAATAAACTGAATAAAACTTTATTAAAATAATTAGTTGATGAGTTTTTATAATGTTTTTTTGATAAAATTTGGTTTTTAATAGGTTTTATTTTATTAAAAAAATGATAGGGTTTTATATGATTTGGAAAACTGGTTTATGGAGATGCGTAATTCTTTCACACTTACCTTAATAGACAATAAAACCGAACAGGGTTTAGGCCTTCCATCATCAAAAACTATAAAATGGAGGTCACTCCTCATTCGATACATAGACAAATAAAGTGAATCTACCTAAATATTATATCTATATGTTATATATATATTCATTATATTTATAAGCTTATTTGAATAGAATTATTTAAATTTTTAAATTATTTATCATATTTAAATTTATTTAAATATACAATATATTATTCGATATATATATAATACTATTTTTTCTAATGAAGATACAAAATAATATGAATAATAATTAATTATTATTCTGGGTAATTATCTATAAAATATAATTATTTAAGTTTTTGAAATTTTAATTATTTCAAAACAAAATTATATATAGTTTCATAATTTTATTATTTTTAATGTAACATGTGTTTTTAATATTTTATTTGTTATTTATGTATAAATTATATTACTATTAGTTAAATGTAAATATAGACCTAAATTGTATATATTGACCTAAAACGATGAAAACTTAAAAATAATTTCAAATATATAGAATTTTATAACTTCCATTCTATTTTTTGGAACAAATGATATAGTAACTTAAGGATTATAGGGTGGCCATCTAATACAGATTGACCCATCCTTGATATTTTAGGGAGGTCCATATAGAAGTTGGAATAAAGAATTAAAACAACACAATTTTGAGAAATATATGTTACCCCTACAACATTATATCACAACAAAATAAAATAAATATAGCCCCATACTAATTTTGAAAATAGAGTACCATTGGAAATAAATCAATATAGTATCACCCCTACTAATATTTATTTAAAAATAAAATAACACAATTATGTAAAAATAAATTTTAAAGAAAAACCCTTAAACAATAATATTAAAATAGAATTAAAATAAATAAAGTTCATCACATTAATTCTATAAAATCAGCTTATGTGGCTGCTTTTCACCATCATCAAATAGATAATTGGATTGATAAATCATTTTTCTCATTCGTTTAAGGTTTCTACAGTGTAATTTCAGTTGACAAGTGTATGTTACTAAAATTAACTGGTTTATCTTCGAACCATTGGAAATTCACTAAGATCTCAAAATAGTAACAAAATTAATCATGCAGAGTAAGATGGGGAAATAAATATAGATAAAAAAGAAAATAGATTCAATAAAAAAATATAAAGAGACCAAAATAGGACATTTAAAAGAGTAGTTAAGAAAATAGTGGATCATAAACAAGGGGAAAATAGTACAAAACAACCAGAGAACAAATAGAAAATAGCAACCTAAAAACTAAAATTGAAAACCCTTGGATCTAGATCTCAAAATGACAAATACAGAAAGAAAATCCAAACCTAAAAAGGAAAACATATGATTACCTCACTTGGTTGACGAAAATTTGAGACCCTTGAATAAATATGATAATGTTTTCTTCAGAAACCCGAACTACAACCGAACAACATATGTCGGATGATTTACAATCAACTAGAGGCAGTGCGTTAGTGTGATTTGAGTGGGTCTTTGTGATTCAAGATTCGATTCACCAAGGAGGAGTGCCTAAAATTGGTTTCTTTTTAGGAACTCTTATGATATCGCAATGGGTTCGCAAGAGGTTAGGTTTTTTTAATTATATTGAGTCACTTTTATCAACGCCTTTAAGAAATCACTAATAAAGAGTCATTTTTCTACACTTATTATTTAAGCGATGATAAAAGGAATATTTTTCAACACTGATAAATATTTATTTTATCAACGCTTATTACAAAAGCACTGATAAAGGATTTATATTTATAATTATAAATATTTTATTTGTAAATATATATGAAATTAATCAAGATATATAAATATAAATAAAGTAAATAGATTCCCTATTTGAATATATTTATTATAAACTTATAATTATTTAAAAATATAAATATTTATTTGTAATTATATAAATATTTTTTAAAAATAATATTCATATTATTATATGTATTTATATAATTAGATAATTATATATATATATATATATATTTAATAAATATATTTAAGTATAAATATAGTAAATATATTCATTATTTATTTGAATTTATTATAAATTTAATAATTATTTAAATATATATAATTATATAAATACTTTAAAAAAATATTTAATTATTAATAATTATAAATATATAATTTTATGAATATTGTATATAATATTTTAAATATATTTATTTATAAATATTTTTTTATAATTGTTTTATAAATATTTTTGTACAAATATTTTTTAACAATATTAATAAATATATAATCTTAAGTGTACACATGTTAAAAATGAGTGAAATTGTATAAATTAAAAATAAGTACACTTTACTAATATTGAAAAAATGGATAAGTTTTTTGTGTGAGCATTGTAAATAAAAAAAATTCAATTTCATATATGTGAAATCAATATAACACACATTTGATCAATGTTAAATAGAAAATTAAAATGACATTCAATTATTTGTCCATTACTCTATGTAATTAAACAATATTTTTAATTCATATTAATATTTAATTATAAACCATTATTCACTAAATATATGACTATGTAATGTAAAGTGCATAAATATTTTGTAATATATAAATGATATTTATATACATTAATATATATCTGTATATTTAATATATACTATTTATTATCATTAAAAAAATCATCTTATTAATAAAATGTTTATTATTTTTCTCAATTCACTTATTTTTAATTTTTATTTGTTCAATTTTCATTTTTCATATCTATATATTTAATTCATAATATTTAATAATATTTATAATTTATATATAGTAGAATAAATTTATTAATTATTACCAATAATTATCTAATTAATAAAATTTATAATATTGTTTTTAATAAACTCATTTGTTTATTTATTTAATTATATCATTTTATTTATTCAGACATTTATCAGTGCTAAAAAAGCATTGATAAATGACTCCTTTATGAGCGGTAAAAATATAGTGCTGATAAAGGGTACCCTTTAGCAGCGCTAAAAATAAAGCACTGATAAAGACTTAATTTTATTAGTGCTTTATTTAGAAATGATAATGATGCCATTTATCAGCACTTTTTTCTAGAATTGATAAATACCAATGCTATTAAATTCCAGTTTTTTAGTAGTGTACTATGTGTATTGTGACATCATAATGACCAAAGAGTTATTTAATAAATAATATATAGGGTATCCATGACCAAATCCATATTTTCCCTTTAAAATAATGTGATTTAATGATATATGATTAATTTTATAAATCTTTTATGAATCCTCAAAAACCATCAATATATTTTAAGGTTTTAAAATCATTTCTTTATGAGTATGAATCAATTACACATAATAATGGGTATTATTTTATTATGTTCAGCACTTGGAATTATAAAATAATGAAAAAACCCCATTAGGAAGAAACCATAGAAAGAAACCATGGTAAGGTTTGTGATTTTGGTAATTTATTATATATATTCCAAAACCTATGTTTGAGAAATGATAAATAATTCTCCACTAATTTCATATATAAACCCACCAAAGATCCCATTTTTCTTCAGTAAAAATCCTTTTATCATGTCCTTACTCTTCTCTCCCCACTCTAGTGTTCTCCTAAAGAGCCCCCAAGTTCTCAAAAAACTCCCCCCATGAATTTGGAGTCACACACTCAAGTAATAAATCCTCAAGTTCACTTCTTTATTCATGTTTCTTTATTATCTAAACCATTATATTTCAAATTCCCAATGTTAGGATATGTATTTCCATGTCACTATTAGTACCCATTTTATATCCAAATGATGATATTCCCCTTTATATATCATCAAACCATTTTATGAATTTTTATGCAGCACCGTTATGCTGCTGAAATTTCCCTACGACTTTCCATGCAAAAGAAATTGTGCAGTGAGTACTATAACCATTTCATATAAAGGGTGTTAAAATTTTAACACTTAAACTTATTTGAATTGGGAATTACATGTATGTATTCCAAATTCATTTATCATGGAATGAAATATGTTGATGAGTGCATATATGCTCTATGATCTTTGCGACACACTTAATCATGAGAATGAAATGAAATTTATGGGTGCACCTATATTTAAGTTGCGCCCCAATGCATTAGGTAATTTTTAGTCTCATGAGACATCATGTTGGGATAGGTTGTGTACCATATTCCTTTGTGGGACTCTTTTTGTCATGATGTCTTAGTAGTTATCATTGAAATATTTTTATGATGTAGTGTTTTATGTTGTTTCCACATTTCCCATGTTTTTTTATGATTATCATGCTATATCATGCATTATTATTCATGTTTATGATTCTCAATCCTTTTATTCCCCATTGATATTACTATTTCCTAAAATGTATTACCTTATTAGATATTTATTACCATACTATGATTTATAGTGAACGCCTTTATAATGTATGTCCTTAGGTTATCCCATTCAGTTTTAAAAGACATGGAATTATAGAAGCATGTTAAAGTAGTTTGCAATAATGTTTATCTATCCCATGTTCATGTTGTTATTCAATGTACCGAATTCCTAAATACACTCTAATTATTTGTATTCAAGGTTGTATTATGTTTATTTTTATGCAATAAATTGTGAATTAATTTTTAATAAAAATAAGGGTTGTTATTGTTGGTATCAATGGAAAAGTTTAGTTATTTTTGGGATTAAGATTAGACAACTCTAGGGAAATTTATATGGATAAGACTAAGTAGAATAAAACATCCCTAAACTTTGGTAAGTATAGATTAATTGTTATATCAAAACAATATAACCCTGTCTAGATACTACATGTAGATGTGGATCTGGTATAAAGGTATATAAGGGTAAAACCTAAAAATACCGCGTTGAGATAGACTAGATCAGTAACTGGTACATGACAATGGTTCTTACTACACACCTGGTATGACACTCCTCAGGGACATGTTTTAGTAAATTCATATGCTCATTTCAAACCATTATTAAGGGAACAAAAAATCCACCAAAAATTATACGTTAGAAAATAGATCATTGATAACATAGATTGAAGCCACGAAACTAATACGTTAAGAAATAAATGTAATTTGTAAGTCATACCTTTAATGTCATTCATTTCCCCTTTATGTGTTTAATATTTTTAAAATAATCATCCCTAATTCATCCTTTATTCTAGATTATAGTTGGAAATATGTGGAATAAAGTAAAAAATAAATGCGTCGGACAATGTGATGACTGCCCTAATAAGATGCCCAACCCGATGGGAGTGGAAGTATAAGAAATGTTCCTCATAACGGTGGTTTAAACCATGTCCATATGATTCTACGATGATTTCATAAAACCACTGCTAAATTGTTTGTCGACATCCAAAACGTGGTTTTTTGGTAATTTTTTATTAAACATATTTAGTGGTGGTTTTGTTGGTTTTAGCAGTGATTTCATGTGAAAAAATGGCTTATTAAGTTGTGGTTTCAACCACCGCTATTTTTTTTTCATTTTTACCTTACCCCGAATGGCCCGAAGGCCTTCTATTTTTATGGATTTTTGAAACCCCCCCCCCCTTCAAGGGATGTGGGGGAACCTTTATAAGTCTCATAGGCTCAGATATTACATTTCCCGTTGGCTTATAAGATTACATGACCCGAAGTTCTTAGAGAATTCAACCAGACTATCTACTAGGAACTGCCCCTCCCCAACATCTACATTGTGGTAGTAGCTCTCCACCTTTGCATGATTGTCTGGCTAGGCTTCCCATCCAATCATAGGATAGTACTGATGGAATAGAAAAACCCTCTCATTATGAAAATCCATTTGGCTCTACTCTAGTGAGTGTACATGCTCTGAATCTTCTTCTGGGGCTGCTCCTTTTTTGTAGAGTCTGTCTGGGGCAACTGCATGTGGCCCGAAGGCCCTGAGGTGGCCCGAAGGCCTTAAAGGTGGCCTGAAAGCCCTACTAACATGAATTCCTAGGTTTCTAGGAATCCTTAAGGACTCCAAGCCCAAACCGATGGCCCAAGGTGAATAGTTCCATCTGGTACAGTATTGAATAGTACCTGCTACAGTACTTTCACAGTGTATAGTTCTGCTACAGTACCTGCACGGTGTACAGTTCTGGTACATTACCAGATAGTGTAAAATTATTCTATAGTACTGCTACAATATTGCTACAGTGCCTCTGGAAATATGCCTCTACCTGGTTTTGAACCTGGGTCTCTTGAATGCACTTAAGGATACCTCACCAACTGGGCTGAGGCTCATGTTTTTTCATTTTTACCTTAAAACCAATGTTAAACGACCATAACCCCCACCAACTAATAACACACATTTATTTAGTAGTGGTTTTTACAACCACTGATAAGAGAATGTCAAACTATAGCATCAGTTTAGACCACCTTGAAATATAGTCAATTTCGTTGGTGGTGGCTTAAACCACTGCTAAATTTCGATTTACAAGTAAAAAAAGGAAGAAGCTTCTACAGCCTCAGTACCAGTACCCTTAAAAAAACAATGTGTAGAGAACATATAACAAAATAATCTAAACCATCTAACAATGTTCATTAGAAAACAATCTAACAATATTTCATAAAAAACCTTTCATAGTGAATATATAACAGAATAATCTCAACCATAACATCTCAACCAAATAACAATGTTTCATAGATTTAAATTTAGGGCTTTAAACTATATAGAACCAACATCTGAGCTGTAAGCCTTCAAACTACATAGCATGAAATTATAATATATATCCCTGAGCTATCCTAAAAATAATGATTTATCCCAGTGCATTGGATAAAATTATAAAAAGAATTGGGTCTGACAGAACTAATGATTAGTTTTATTTTGGACTGTATGTTTGATACAAATTATGTTCTTAAAAAATACTCGGTAAGAGCATCATGAATGTGTCTACAAGAAAAACTATAATATAACCATTTCAAGAGGATGTTGTTTTTTCAATTCAGGTTGAATATTAATATAAGAGTCTTTCCATGGTTTTGGAGCCACATTTAGTAGTGGATGAAGCATGTTCCATGGAATGTTTTTTAATTCAATAAATTTTTTCCCAGAAAATTTCTATGGTGAGGAGAATGATGAGTATTATGGAAACTCTGTCCTTTCACAAATAGGGGCACAAATGTAATGGACCAATCGGAAATTTTCCGAATGACTTCTTAAAGTTGTTGAGTTGGTATATTCAATATTCTATATCTCAAACATGATGATGACCTTTAAAATAGAGGTTTGAGTTTAAAATAATTCTAGATGATAGATTCATCCCTGAGATAAATAAGTGATCCATGAGTTTTATCAGTCGGTAGTGTGTCTATGAATTCATGGTAACATGATGGAAAGGTGGTTGGTTGATTACCCAACCATTAATGAATGATGAGATTCATTGTTGGATTTTTTTTGTTATTTATGAAATAACATGGTATCATTGAGATCAAAGGTTGTGTGATCAATAACATAATTAAAACACTGGCTATTAATATGGGAATCTCTTAAAAAAGTCTTGAGTGGATTGATTGATGCTTCAATGATCAAATTTTTAAGGGGATCTCAGCCTTCCATCTAGGCATCATGTTAAATATGATGTGAAATTTTGGGGTTGTAACCCTTTAATGATATACCATAGAAGTAGAATGGGGTTTTATGGTGTGATGAGGTGTTTGAACCATTTTTAGACCCAGTCACACATCATCGAGAGACGAGGTTGGTTCAAGGAAAGTATAACATATTTGATGGATCTTGTATCAGATGATCTAAACATTCCTATAAACATAATTTTTGAAAAATGTCAGGATGTTTTCATTTGTGGACCAAGAATGGGTAATGTTTAACAACTTGGTGTACTCCTATTCCAGAATCTTTCAGTCCAAATATATTGTCACCATCCAAAGTATATTGGGAGAGCGTCTATATACTAAGATACATAATTAAAACCAATACCATTTTGTTTGTTTGGATGGAATCCATGGGAGGTTTACACAATGATTGATTTATATAATTCCTTAAGATATGGATTATAAATGTCAAATATTGGAGGGTAACACTCATGTGAGGGTGGGATCAGTCGTTGGAAGGTTGTTTTAGTTTTTCAGTTTCTTGACTACTAGAACTAGGTACTATTGTATTCCATGGTGAATTTCCGGAACTGGTTCAAATACATACATGGAAGAAGCTTAAGTCTTGGCATTAGGCTTGGGATACCTTTTTATTATCTTGGTGTTTTTGATCGGGAATGCTCTATAATGATTTTATAAATAGTGACATAAATGAGTAAGATTTGTTAAGATCAAGAGATTTCACCAGCAGTTGGTTACAAGCTATGGCAAGCATGCTCAAAGTCACATTGGGGTACCTTGGATAAAAGGTTTCAGAATATTGATTTAGATATATCGACTATTAATGTTGAGTGTTCTCAAAAAATACTCAACCAAAATTAGTTCAATATGAGTTATTTATAAGAGTAGTATGATGTCAGTGAGTAACCACTTCTGGCACATGGTGGGTTGAGACATGTGCATTTTAATGGGTTCTAAGAGCTTTTAAAAGAAAATATAGTGTTAACGGTATGAACTTGGTAAATCGGATTTCAACAATTTCAAAAAAAATTAGGATCATGGGTAATATCCTCATATGTAACATATTAAATGTGTTAGGAGCACCATTACGACATTGAGGTTCTGCATAAAGGGGAAATTGTGATAGTGGGAGTACCGAAACATAGAATTGACATTTAAAAATTAAAATTTATTGTGGATATTTCTATATGCTAGATGATACTAGAATTATTACACAATCATCTCTCTTATATATAGGCTCACTAAATATCCTCATGCACAGAGTGGTGTAGATCCCAATTCGGATCTCTATCATCCTCCATGTTTTATTCTCTCTTATAGTGATGACGCGTGGCCAAAATATGCTCGCCTACCATCTAGGGAACACAACTCAAAGAATATCTTGTGAAAAGTGATCATTCCCATGTTTTGAATGTAGTCAATGATTGACCCAACATTTGTGGGGCCCATCCTTGAATGACACGACTCTGGGGATTGTGTCTCTAACACGAATAAAATGAATCAAATATACTAAGTAGTAGTTATTCTAAAATACAAATATACACATCCTAATATAACTCAATGAAACTATTAAATATCTCTATCTCCCATATGGAACATATATTACTTCATACTCCACCAACTTCATACATCACCAATTATAGACTCACTACCTCACTCAATCATCAAGCCATATAAAATTCCAATTCCTTTATCAATCATGGGGATTCATGAAAATGTTAGGTGAATACTTTGTTCCACACAAGATACATGATACATAATACATGATACATGAATAAACCATCTATTTTCATATTTTTCCATCATATCAACAAGACCACTAATCACTATCCGATGTTGAACACTACTTGTCACCCTCTCCACTTCCATCTCCACTTCTTGCTACCGACACCTGTAACGAAATTATATTGAAAATTAAATAATTTTTTATATTTATATTTAAACTTAAAACAAATAAATGTTTTCAAACTAAATTATTTTGAAGTTTTTTGATTAACCTTATCAGCACACATCATCGATGAAATATCACTAGGGGTGGATCTGGTAATCTACAGATATAAATTGACCAACACTTTCAGTAAAGTGGATTTCTGAGCCCCCTGTTCCAGAATTGTGTTTTTTATATAAACATAATTACTCGGAGCATATCAACTAAAACATAGAGTATATGAAGCTTCAATCCCTGATGTCCTGCTAATGACATCATATTGTAAGGGTCCCAAACCCATTCTATACACTCGACCAGGATTCTCCTTCCCAAGCACTTTACCAACTAGGTAATCCTAAGAGACTGAGTCTGACTGTTCTAGATTGGCATCCCATAGTTCTTTAAATTTAACCTATAAATAAACTATCAATCATATTCGAATAAATATATGTTAAAATAGTGACAAATTATAATTAGTTATTTTAATAAAAAATGAATTCATACCCCACCTTCTTTAGCATGCTCATTAACAAAACTCCCATCAAGTTTTTTATGAACATCCAACCACACTTTTGTTTGGGATGCATGGTGGACTAAACTCTGTCACTGCATTAAACAAAGCTAAATAAAATAATTAATATATTAAATAGATTATATTTTATTATAAATTTTTAAACTAATGAAAAGATTACTAGTGTTGATCGACTTCTAGAAGAACTCTTTGACCCCACAACGTGAGGGATGATTTACTTAGCCTGGCTCGATGCATTCTTCCTTGAAAGATCCCAAAATAAATAAAATGTAATTTAATACTAATGTATGAAATGTAATATCCTTTTCATACACATGTATAAATGTAAAGTGAGATTAATATAATAATATATATTTAAAAACAATGTGCTTCTCATCACGATGTCTGTCAATAAAAACATTCCATTGCTCTCTAGGTACCCCATTTGGTACTTTGTCATAAATTTGTTGGGTGATCAATGAAATATCATTTAAATCACCCCATAATCTCCATTTAAATACTTCTCATTTCTCACCTAGATTTTTCAATGTCTAATTTTTTGCTAGTGCATCTGCAACCGTAAAGTGGAAAAACATTTGTACCCAAATATTCATTTCAAAAATATTAGAATTTAATAACATAATGAAATTAAATAACACCATAATGTATTAAAATTAAATTTATCTATGAATCAAAAACGTTATTCTTCCAAGATGAAGGCATATTCCTCCAATAATCCCATGTAATCGAAAGGGAAACCTACTTCATGGCTAGCTGACCAAGAGTATAGCCATGTAATTCTGTGGCGTCATCCATAGGGACCCCATAGAAATAAAATGGGACAAATATATTCAATACAGTTAGATTCCATACATCTGAACCTTTTATATTTTTCTCCATATTTGAATTATTTCCTTCTTTTATGAAAAATTAGTTAGTATAAAAAACACAATAAAATTATTTATATTAAAATTTGTACCTTTAACATCAATTCTCTAGTATCCCCATAAAGAACTAGGTGTGGCACCCTGATCCCTCACTACTAATGCTACTGAATGGGAAGGCGTCAACCAAGATACTAATGGGATGCTCACAGAGGGTGTGAGATATGGTGTAGGGGGAAACAAAGGGTATCTCAGATGATTTAGGGAGGGAGACAAAAGGATTTTTATATGTCGGTGTGGTCGATGGAATAGTATAGTGCTCCTCCTTGGAATTCCTATCATTTAATCACATAAAATTAAATTTAGAACTTATAATTCAAAAAATTAAATTTGTGAGAGAGTTTGGATATTGAGATCATATCCATAAATGTCATGTTATATGTGATGGATTTTCTATATGATTAGCACTGGAAATTGTGATGAACTTCCCTTATGATTTTTATTATCATTAGTAATATATACTAAAATTACGTTCTCTAATGGAACTCTAATGCCTTGTGGCTACAATAGATTCATCATTAGAATTGATCGAAATAGGTGAGGTTACGTGTTGGGGTAACCTGGTTAGCACCTGATGACCCAACATGGATTTTATTATATAAGTTCGAAGATGAAACCTATAAAATAATTCCCAAATGTTTCACATGATATTAATAACAAAATAAAGGTTATATATGTGAAATTTAAAATAAGAAAACCAAATTTAATCAAAATTAAATCAATTAATGATAGATAAACACAAGGTTTTCTATATTTACACACTAAACATTCTCTATAACATAACTATAGACATGCTTCACATCAAAAAAATAAACATGCCCTATATTAAACAATTTTAAATGTTTAATATAAAAAAAATATATTATTATAATGTATTCATATAAAAAATAATAATCATGCTCTAGAGGAAAAAATAATGCACCTTCAACATGCACAATATAATTTATTCTATCATCCATTTATTTCCATCCCCAATAAACATAATACATGTGAAGTTCATTTAATTTGAGAGTGAAACTTTTTAATCAATATATAACTACTAGGAAACAACAAATCCAGTACAAAACCCCATATATAAATCAAATACCAACTCCATGCTCCTGCATCACACATCATCACCACAACCATGATCATTACACAACTCTATCACACATCATCTGATGTCACATATCATTCTAAAAAACCATTTCAACACTGAACAACACACTCAAACTCAAATCCAATTACCTCCAATAATGGTAAAATCCCCATAGAGACCACATGAAGCACAAAAAATGCATCAATCACATAACATATAAATCATATTTTAGCATGCATAATACCAAATTTCAAAGGGGCCTCCTATGTGGATAGATAAGAGTGGGATTACGGGAGAAAGGGGGAAAGGATCAAGATGAAATAATTGAAAAAAAATACTCACATTATATATATATATATATAAAGAAAGTTTATCAAGTACATTCTATGGGGCCATGGGGTCCCTGGTTTCACTTTAGGATACCCGAGACTCTTACAAGTCCAACATTAACTATTTTACTTTCCCCAGGTACCCAGTGTCACCTATAATTTGAAAATATATGTGGGAACCCTTTTTTTACCCTAAATCCCCAATTCACACACCAAACCACAAGCCTTATTAAAAAATAACATAGAATGTAAAATCAAAAACATAATCAATTTTGAATCCATTATCAAAAAATAACCCTCAATCAGAATAAAAAATTGAAACCATCGAATTATTTTACATTCAAATTTCTAAAACAAGACCTTAACGAAACCATAATCAAGGTAATAAGTTAAAAACATTATATCCCCAAAAAAATATCACTTCTCAATATAGATAAGTCTAAAGAAACATCTTTGAAAGACTTATTACCTCTATATTGGCAATAAATGAACTGAGGAATCTATTATATCAATAATACTAATCTTTCAAACTCACATTAATTCCCCAAAACTAACCATATATAGATAGCACTGTGTGGAGAGGGAAGGTCATGGCTCGATACTAGTGAGGATTGGGTGAGGCTTCGGATCGGTAGGGGTAAGCGAGGCTTGGGACGGGTGGTGAGGCACGGTGAGCCTTAGGAATGGCAAAGAGGCATGATAAAGGTATGGATTTAGGGGGTCGGGGGGTCGTAGGGGTCGATGGAGTGGGGGATTCAGGGGATAAGTCTTGGGTTTTTAGAAAAAATAAAAGTTTTATCGGCAGTTTTTAAAAGACCACTGCTAAATTGTTTAGAAAATGTTGGCATCTGTTTAGTAAACCACCGATAAATACTGATTTTGGTGTAGTGTGGGAAGAAAAATCTTGGATACAATACTCTCCAAAATGACTTAGGATTTTAATAAAAAGCTATATTAGGAGGACCACTGAAATCTCCCTAATAAAGAACACACTGTAATTGAATCCTTTATGTAACAAAGGCCTATGACTATCAGAAGATCATACGATCCCTTAATAACAGAAAGATGGATTAACTCCACTGAGAAGATATTATACATCCATAAATGTTATAAAAAAGATAATATTATCATAACTATTTATAATATGGAGGGATATGTTGATCAATGGTGGAAATTGATCAAGAATACTGATACTGAGGAAGAAATCGAAACAATGTGGTGGAAGGAATTCTAGAAAATGTTTTTCAATAAATATTTTCCTTCAACTCTCCAACATTAAATGTATAGTTATTTCCTTTCCCTCAAGAAAAAATATGAAAAATCTATTAGGGAGTATGAGTCATACCTAAAATGACATGCATGATATGCCTCCATCTTTCTCTTTACCCTTGAATGAAGGGTTAACTACTTCTTCGGTGGGATAAAACCAAGTATATCCCTAGTGATCTAAGTCTTTGATATCTATGAGGAAATTTTATGATGTTCCCTCTATGTCAAAAATGAATATCGATGAATCTCTAGGGAATCATGGGGATAAGAAGTTTAAATTTTATTTTAATTTTTCTGGTTAGATGGAGTAATCTAGTGGTGCTAATAAATTTCAACACCCCACTTCTAAAAAGTGTGGAAAGAAGCACCCCAAAAATTTCCTAAGAGGAACAAGGAAATAATTTAGGTATGGGAAGGAAGGACACCTAGCTAGAGATTTCTGATAGGAGAAACCCACTAATGCAATGGAGGAAATGAATTATCTAGTCAAACCTCATCCCATTGTTTATTTCTTCAATGTCATATAACTAGGGAACTTTTCAAACCAATGCACTAAACCAAGGGTTTTGGAGAAACCGAACAACCCCCAAGAAAAAAACAAAGATATTTTCCATCACAACCACTGAGGTGGATCCCAAAAATGATGTTGTGATAGGTATGCTAGTTATTAATTCTATTATATAGAATTTACATTTTGATTCTAGTTCTATTCATTCCTTCATATCATGAATTCTTAGTAGAAATATTCAAAACCACCAAAAATCATGGAGGTAGAGTTTTCAATGAAATCGAAAAATTGGGAAATTATTGAATCCCTATTATATAATACCTCCCATATATAAATTTGTGGGATAAATATCCCATAGTATCTTTTCTTACACACTTGTGCTGAATTTGATGCAATTATGAGAATGGATTGTATTTTCTTATATGGATCCAACATAAATTATTCAGAAAAGTAAATCACTATTCGTATTGTCAATCACCCTTTGATTCTATACAAGTTAAAATAATAAGATGAATATTCTTTAGAACCAACATCTCATACATGGATGTTATTAACCTATGAGAATGTTTATCTAGATAAAATGATTGAGTCTAAAGAAAATGATCTTCCTTGAAGACATTCCTTTTGTGAGTGAATACACTATTATGTTTCTCAAAAAATTGCATGGTCTTCCTAATAACTAATAGGTTTAAATTTTAATTGATATTATACTTGGGGTGTTATCATTATAAAAGACTCCATATAAATTGTATATTTTGGATATTGAGGATATTAAGAAACAACTACTGAAGAATCTAGTTAAAGGTTTCATATGACCAAGTGCTTCACTATGGGGTGCACCAATCCTCTTCTTTAAGATTATAGATAGGTCAATGTGCCTTTTAATTGCTTATCATGAGCTCAATATGATCAAAATAAAGAAAAAATATCCTCTACCATAGATTTATGACTTGTTCGATCAGATACATGGGGCCAAATACTTCTCCAAGGTGGATCTTTGGTCAGTATATTATCAAGTAATGGTAAAGAAGGACGATATCCCAAAGACTACTTTTCATAAAATGTACGAGCACTATGAGTACATATTAATGTCATTCATACTCACTAATTATCCAATAACCATTATGGTATTGATTAATATAGTCTTTATCAATTACCTAGAATTTTTTTGTAGTCTTTATAAATGATATTATAGTATTATCCAAAACCAAGGAGGAGCACTAGGAGTATTTTAGAACATTACTAAATACCTTTTGAATGAGACATTTTTTTCAATTATATAAAATGAGATTTATGTCAGAAGAAAGTATCATTATTGGGGAATATCATCAAAATAAATTGGATATTAGTGGACCCTTAGAAAATTTAAGAAATTTAATGATGGATGTGGCCACCATTGGTGATAGATATCCATAGTTTCTATGGATTAGCTGTGTATTATTGTTAATTTTTTCGAAATTTCTCAAGATTATCAAAAACTATAACTAAGATAAATAAGAAGTGAGTCAAGTTTTCTTGGAATGATTAATGTTAAGAGAGATTCATGGAGTTGAAAAAGAGGTTTATCACTACACATGTACTCACACTACCCACAAGTACATATATTGTTATGGTATTTATTGATGCTTCGAAGACGGGATTGGGATAAATGTTAATGAAAAATTAAAAAGTGATAGTATTTGATTAAAGGAATTTGAAATTTCATGAATATAAATACTCAATTAATGATATGGAGTTGGTTACAGTGAATTGTTTTTTGAAAATATCACAACATCATCTCATTGGGGATAAGTATGAAATATATATGGATCCCAAAATCCTCAGGTATATATTCAAACAAAAAGAGCTAAATATGTGGAAACAAAGATGGTTAGAGTTGATCAAGGACTATGACCAATAAAACAAATACCATATTGGGAAATATAATAAAGTGGAAGACATTGTAAGTTAAAAGGATTTATCAATTTCATCATTTATGAGTATTGATAATGATCTCATCTTCTATGATTTGAAAAGGATGGATATGGGAATCAAAAGGGATGGAACATCATCAATCATTTCAAAATGATTGATCAACTGTCTCTTTTGGAAAATATAAAGTATGATCAAATAGATGTTGTGGAAATTTAGAAAAAAGTGGAAAATATCATAAAATTAAAATCCTCATAGTTCATTGTTAATGAATAAGGTGTTGTGATATTTGGGTCACGACTCTGTGTACTATCAAATACATAGTTAAAGAAGGGTTTTTAGAAGATGAAAACAATTATTCTTTATCTATCCATCCTGAACACACAAAGAGGTATCAAAATCTCTGAGAGCACTATTAGTGGGACAATATAAAGAAAAAAATCATGTAATATACATCAATATGTCTTTTATTTCAAAAAGTTCAAGTGGAAAGGAAAAAATCCAAGGGAATTATGAAACCATAACACATACATACATAGAAATGGGAAAACATCCCCATGGACTATTTCATTGGTCTCTCGAATACATCAAGAGAAAATAATGAAAGGGTATTATTTCATCAAGTTCTTCCCTTGGACTTATAAAATAATGACAACCACTCTCATTTTGTGGAAACCATGGGAAAAAACCATGGAAAGGTTTTTTTTATTTTGGTTATTTTATTATATAGAGTCCAAAACCTATGTTTGAGAAATGATAAATAATTCCCCACCCATTTCCTATATAATCCCATCCAAGATCCCAATTATCTTCACTCAAATTCCATGGATCAAATCCTTACTCTTCCATCCTATCTCTAGATTCCTCCAAAAGTTCCCTTATGCTTTCAAGAAGCTCCTCCCAAGCATTAGGGGTAAAACACTCAAGTAAGAGATCCTCACCTTCTCTTCTTTATTCATGTTTCTTTATTATTTTATGCCTTTTATTTCCAATTCCTAATGTTGGGACATGTCTGTACATGTCCCTATTACTTCCCATCGGATTTCCAAATGATGAAAGACTCATTTCTCTCTAATCAACCAATTTTATTAATTTTTATGTGACATCATAATGCTGCCAAAATTTGACCATAATTTTTCACTAAAAAATAATTGTGTTGTGAATACAATACCCACTTCCTATCAAGGATGTTCACCATTATACACTTATACTTATTTGACTTAGGACTTACATTTATGTATTCCACAATCCTGGATCATGGAATAAAATATGATTGTGGATGAATACATTTTCTATGATCTATGTGGAACTCTTAACCATGAGAATGAAATGAAAGTGATAGGTGCACCTAGAGATTATATAGAACTCAAGTGCATTGGGTAATGTTTAGTCTCATGAGAATTCATGTTGGCAGGGGGAGTAAACCTAATTATTTTACGGATATTTTTCTATCATGATGTCTTGGAAATTATCCATAACCTATGTTTATCATTCTATGTTTTATGTTGTTTCTAATTTTCCCATGTTGCCTTTATAATTATCATGTTATATCGTGCCTCGTTATTCATGTTTGTGATTCTCACTCATTTTATTCCCCATTTATATTCTTATTAACAAACATGTATTAACATATTATTTATTTATCCCCTTATTGGGATTTATATCTCACTATTTTCTTATTTATGTCCCAAGGTTATCCCGTGAAGTTTTAAAATCCATGGAATTTTAAAAGCATGTTAAGGATGTTTTCAATAATGTTGTTGTATCCCATGTTCAAGGTGTTATGTGATGTTCCTAATTCATAAAGACACTAGGCTTATCAATATTCTGGGCTGTATTATGCGCAATTTTATATATAAAATCATGAATTAATGTGCAATAATGTAAAGGGTTGATATAATATATATCGCTTTAGAAATTATTATCAGTTTTATAAAATTATATTTTAACTTAGTAAATGATATTTATCTTAAAACACCAATATTATGGTAAACAATATTAATTTTGTATTATTCAAAAAAATTTAATGGTATCATATTCCCAATAATAAATAAGTCCCAATAAATTAAATTTGTGTTAAATAACCACTTACATAATTACTACTTCATTGAAATGTTATAAATAATCATATATAACGAAAAAATATATATTAATCGCTAATTTTATAAATTTCATCATTTTTATAATTTTTTTAATCATAAATTATATTTTATGTCAGTATATATGGGAGAATTATTATTATTTTTTCATATATGGTGTGAGTTATCATTATTGTTTTGATCTAGTTTTATTATAACAATATTGTTATTACTTATTATCCCTAATATAATTATTCATATATGATACATGATACATAAATTAATGTCTTATAATCATTTATAATGTCATAGTTTCATTTTATTTGAGTTTTTATTACGATCTTTAATGATTCACTTGGTGATGAGAAATTTTTGATGATTATTAGAACAAGAACATTGTTTTCTTATATAGTTTAGTAAAGAATAAAAGTAAAAATCCATAACTAAACAATATAATTACTACATATTTATATCACATATTACTATAAATTATATTATCATTATTGTCCATGATATATATTTTTTGGAATGTTCACATAGGTGGTAAAACAAACCCAAACAAGAATGTACTATATTTAATAAATGACTATTAAGTGATTTAGTTGGAGTATAATTATAACACAATAATTAGGATATTAGTTACTATTTTTTTATATATAATAATTTTAAATATTTATAAGAGGAATATATTCTATATAATTTTTTTATAGTATAGAGAAATTAATTTCTGCTTAGAGTGATCTCTTTGATTGTTGAATTTTCCACAATTAATTATTGATCATATTTTTAATTTTTTATCCAAATTTTATATAAAAAACCATAAAAATTTAATAAACATAATATTCATTAATTAATAAAATTTTAATTACCATAAATTTGAGGAAATTATTCAAATAAATACAGAAATCAAACATTCCTCAGAGGCAGTAGTTTACACATATTCTTGGATGAGGATTTAATTTTCTATAAAATGAAGAAATGAGTAATATAGGTTATAAATTAAAAATTTAAAATATTTCATAAATAAAACATTTATATATTAAATTTCAAATTAATACCATCATTTTAGGTTCATGAATGAAAAAAAGAAATGTGTTTCATTATGGAGATGGTAGTTCACATAACATACGAATTACAGTTTTGTTTTTCTTAATTGACTAGGGAAAGAAGGATAATACACCCACCATGCATACAATAAATTAAAATTATAATAATAATAATAATACACATGTAATCAATTTAAGATTTTTTAATTGAATATAATGAAAATGATGTTAATATAATGAAATAGAAATGAAAAAGGAGTTGTTAGAGATTTATACTTCACTTCTTGGATTGTATCCATTATAACCAGGGTCACATAATTTAAGGATAATCATTTGAGAAAATAAGAGACTATAAAATGTGGTGTGGAATTTTGAGAAGAGCCTTGGTCATTGTTTTTTTATAATCTGTTGGTTTTTTGTGAAGAAAAGTATTGAGAGTAGTTCCCCTTCTATTAGTGAATGGGAATTATATTTTTATAAATACAATAAAATTTAAAAATGGGAAGTCAATATCAAGTAATGAAGCTCTAAAATTGAGACATAATTGAGAGGGGAATAGGATAGTTCAATATAGGACTGAAAAACACATTCCAAAAAAATTTTAATCATATTTTTTGTCTTTCCCTCTTGGTTAAACAACTGTTACTTCTTTTTTACTTTTAAAGATTTGACTAGTTTTTACCTAAGGTAAAAGATCATTTATAACCCAAAATAAAATTTTCAACATTATAAAATTTTGACTAACTAATTCAAAATTTTAAATCCATTATATTAAATACATTTCATATAGAGATAAATATTAATTTTATAATAGTAAATGAATTATGTATTAGAATCATTTTTATGGAAAATATAACATATATTATGAAATTTCAAATATGTGTTTTTAAATATAAATTTACATATTTAAGTTTTAATGATAATTATATAATACATATTTTTTTCTTTAAAAATTATTTCGTTAATTTTATATTCAATATTATATACTAATAATTTCATAAATACGTGTTATTTAAAAAGAATTATATTTTTCACTATTAAACTAAAAAAACTTATTTTAGAAAAATACCAAAAATTAATTATAATAAAATTATTCCATTCTAAATTAAAAAAATTTCTTATTTTTTAAAATTAAATTTCTAAAATTTTAAAATTTAACATTTAAATAAATCATAAAATATAAATAGAGATTATTTTATATAAAAACAACTTTTTTAAATACTTTTTTCTTTAATTTTTCATTACTATAACACACTAATAATGATATTTTTCATAAATAAATATTATATTTTATTGAAGTCCTAAATTATGAATTAGATACTTAGTTTTTGTTATTAAAATGTGCAACATATTAATATATAGATTCTTTAAGAAAATATTTAATGAATTAAATTTGAATATAATAAATTTAATATTTCCAAATATATTAATATATTTCCTATTTTTATTTCTTATATTCACACATAATAATTCAATCGAATAGTTTTAATGGTATATACATATCATAATTTCATTTGATTTTAGTATTTTCTATGAAGAAATCTATTTAACACATTATTTATTTATGGAAAATATTTAATTGTATCTCAGGTTTCTATAATTTATTATACTAGATATAAGGAAATAAAAATAATTTCTCTAACATATTCACCACTAGTTGGAGTATGAAACATCATCCAATGCAATTCTTCATCTGGTTCCTTTTGGATTTTTAAATAGAAGATACTATTATTCTAAAACAACAACAAATTTAAGAACATATCTCACATTCAATGGACGTCAAGAAAATTAGATCATTTAATATATACATGTGTATATATAGTCATTTTAGACCAACTGTTGGTTCTTGGATGATAAATAGTTCATAAATATATCACTACATCAAGATCATGGAATACTATTCTTGAATTTTGATGTGAAAAGACGGTGTTGAACATATAAAAATTATTGGGGTTCCCTATAGGGCCTTTCCACTTCAATGATATAAATTCTAGAAAGGTTCTAAAGGGGTAGATCATATATAATTGTTATGAAATTAGTAAAATTCGTAGGGATATTTACTATGACCCAAATATAATTTTTATTCATTGGAGTCTTATGAAGTCCAATGAAAAATTCCATTGTAATTTTGTCCCACATCCATATTTTTATAGAAAGAGGCTGCATTGATCCCATAGATTATTGTATTTTAGCCCAAACCTGTTAATGTTCTTATAATTTGTAGACATAGTCTGTAATTTCCTACTTCATACTATACCACAAAAAAGTCGTCTTAAATATTTATATATTTTGTGATGTGAGGGTGTGTAGAGAGATTTTTAATATGTGATTCACCAAGCCATTCCCCCTTAGACCCATGTACTGATGGAACACATATAATCTTTCTATTATTCATAACTCCATCACTATGGATATTATTTTTAAATTTATAATCATTTAAGTCCATAATCATATTTTATAATTCTCAATAATCCTATTTGGACTTGTCTTTCATTTAAAGTTAGGATTTATTATAAATTTTATATAAATGGAATTATGGATCCACTTTCCTAAAAATAAAAATATCATTCTTTACTATATATCAATATATAGTATCATTATCATTCTTCATCATGTTCAAAATTACATGGTCTCTCTTACTCAATGCATTATCCACCTACCTTTACTTCGTTAGGTGGTAGTAAATCAATCAATCATGGTCCATTGGTAGTTCCAACAATTTTCATTGCCTCATATTGAGCTTCTTCTGGTAGAATATCTGATTTGAACTCTTGTGATATACATATATATATAATCATTAACCATAGAGGTATTATCTTAAAAGATTTAAAATATAATATTATAGATTATAACTCAATTTCATGAGTTGGATATATTATTTCCTCAATTTTAAAATATCATGTAGCATACATAACCACCCTATTATTTTACATAAGGACACATTGTAGAACTTTTATTAATGCATCACTATATATTAAATTTTTTTCTTTACCGATTACTCAAGTTAATATCGGTTCTTTAATCATTCTTCTCTTCAAATCTTCAAAACATTAATCTCATTCCCTTAATAATGAATATTTGATATATTTCCAAGTTAAATTGGATAACATGTTGTCGAACATGGAAAAATCATGAACAAAAAACTGATAATAACCTATTAAACATAGGAAACATCATATGTTTGTTATATTTTTAAATGTAGTAAATTCATTGAGTAAATTTTTCATTGAAGGATAAATAGATATTACATACCTACAGAAATATGAAAACAAAAGAAAAACTATTTAAACAAAAATCACACTTACAATATTTCCCACATAATTATTTTTAGAGGGTATGTATAATTGTCTATAGAAAACTATCAAGATCTTAATAACACTAACTTTATATTAATATTTCATCAATAAATACAATAACAAAATTATCAACATAATACTTGAAGAATATATTCACAAAATCCATATTGATAAAATTTGAATTAATAAATAAACATGAAATTACCATAAAATCATAATGTTCATATTTCATTCAAAATGAAACCTTTTTAATATTTTCCTTCTGCTCCCAAAGAGGATGATTACCGAAATGATGTTCAATCCCTGAAATGTATTTTGAAATTTGAATTATATAAAATAATTCTTCAATTTTTGATAATGGATACATATGATTTATATTAATGTAATTGGTCTGCCTATAACTGATGCACAATCTAATTTGAACCATCCTCCTCTTTATCTTGTAAAATAAGGGCTCCACATGGTGAAACACTCGATATTATAAATATATTTTCACATAACTCTTTTATTTCATTCTTTAACTCGAACTAACCCATTAGTTATATTATATAAATATTTTTCAGTATAGGTCTTGAACTAGGAATGAGTTTAATGGTGAACTCAAATTCATGCTTTAGGAGATGTCAAGGTTATTAATTTGGAAGATAATAAATTAATTTTTGTTCAAGGGGTTTATCCTCTATTCATAGGATACCTTTCTTTTCAAAAGAACTTCCTCAATCTTTCTATATTTCTAGAATTTCTATAAGTAGAGATACCGGTGGAGGATCTAAAAATGAATTAGATTTTGACGTCTCCCTACTATGTATAATAGATTCAACCAAACCATCATGAATTGTAATATACATCTCTTAGAAATAAATTATTTCAATATAAATTAAAAGAAAATTCATACCAAGGATTATATAAAATTATAGGTTAACTAAAAATGTTATCAAATAGGTTATTTCCATGGATCATAATTCAAACTAAGTCAAATATAATTGTTGTAATAATATTTCCACTTGGTATAATAATTGATAACTCTATTAATAGTTTTCAAGAAAAATATTTGATATTTTTGGAAAACATGCACAATATAAATGTGTATAATGATCTAGAATCCCACAAACGATTAGATAAATTTGAGGATAAAATCAATTCATATTCCACAAAATCATCAGGAACTTATACTTCAGATGAGATAATCATATAAAAACTACCATCATCAATTAATAATTTCTAAGGTAAATTCCCTTTATGTATGAGGATTTTTTTTAAAAATTACCCTTATATTTATTGTTAAATAATTGAACATAAATATCTTCTACCTTGCCTTCAAATTTTTGTGTTTTTACCAATCTTAGATCCCATTCTTATAATCCCCAAGATGACTCATCCCATAGTTATGAAATGTAGGAAATATTATCCTTTCTTTATTAACGTTAATAACACTATTCATCCCATTATTCGTAGTCAAAATCATCCCCTCTTAATTTCATTAAATATATACTTATTGTAGAACTCATATTAAACCATAATTATTCTTGATACTATAAAATAATATAAGGAAATGGTCTGAGAGAAAAATTCTCACAGGTGGATTAAATTTAACCAATAAAAGAATTGACCAAAATTTCTTTCCTATATACACAAATGTTATTCAAAGTTTCTAGAAATAATTGTAATATTACTATTATATTCAACAAAATTTTCCATGACATTTTATCCAGGATTGATGGGAATCATTTCAATTTATGAAATTTTTTCATTAGTGAAATATGTTTCATAGAATAAATAATTAATATTACTTATTACTTTAATGTTTTCCCATATCCTTGTTCAATATTTTTAATTAGTGACCACCATCGGTCTACCTCTCCCTTATTAGGATAGAAATCCTTTATTATGTAACAACCCAACTAAGATTCCACTAAACTGGTACCTTGGAATGGTGAAACTCATGGACTCATTAACTCCTCCTCATATACTATTGGATAAAGGCTATTATTGAGGTTCTATAAGTGGTATTAAGACATACATATCATAAAAGTCAAGTACCACTACCCCAAAATTAAAAAAAAGAACAATAATGAAGAAACATAACCCTAGAATTCATGAGATCTAGCCCAACACCACTATCCCAAACAACAAGTTATCCATACAATCAAGCACCATCATCAGATATATTTCCCTTGTAAAAATCATCTTCAATGATAGCTATTCAGGTACTAAATGGTTTCCTAAACATTGTGTGAGTTTAACTTCATAGGCTACCATGAATGGTGTCTAATTTAATTCATGTATATAATTATTATGGATAAATGTGTTTAATAAATTTTTGAAATAGTTATAATAATAATACAAAGAAATAATTATATCATAAAAGAGCCTCGGGTCTTAAGGGGACATCCCAAGATTGTAACACCCCTAGATTATGTGAATTATTATTTTTCAAATTAATTTATCGTTTCATTTTTTTTCATTAAAAATAACACTGGAAATAGTTCTTTATATATATTTATATTAAAATGATAAGTCAGAAATTCCTTTAACAAGAAATACCAACTTGTCTTGCGCTATATTCAATAGAAACTTGGATTGCACTACAAGCAACACAGACTTGGCATACGATGCATGCAACACTAAGTTTCTACAAAACCTACCTTTTTAATTATTTACTTATTTAAATAAGATAATTATTAAATTGACGTTAAACATATTAATAAATAATTTTTCAAATATTTCTGTTTTATATAAATAAAACATATGGATAATTAAAGATAACATTTTTGGTAAAGTCCTTTTATTTTAAAAATATTGTTTTATTGAATGGATTTTTTTTAATAATAAATAAAATTTTAGGAACATTTATAAATGTAATTGGATAAAACAGACTTCATTTTTTGATGAATAGTGAAAATAATGCTTTTTAGTTAAAAAATGCCTTTTTGTTTAATTAACTATTTATGATAAATGATATTATAAATTAGTTTTAAGGTAAAATTTTTTGAATATTACATCTACTAATACAATTAAATTCATTAGGATCAACTCTACTTTGAATCTAGAAAGGTTTTTTGACAAAATTTTGATCTTTTCCTACTATAAAACCCTATTATTTCATCCCGTCTGTGGGTTTAGCACTAATCTTAATTTTTCCACTTCTATGAATAGAGTTTTAAAATCTGACTTAAGACTTTTAATTAAGTATAATATTTAGATTCTAATAATTCCATGTTAATTTGTGACCAAAATTATTAGTAAAATTTAGTAAAATTAATCACAACTGTTAAGGCCAAATTAAGCTTAATTAGGGACTAAAACAAATAATTAATGTTACGAATGACCTATAAAATTGTCTAAAACCCATTGGCTATACATATTTAGTCTCTAAACTTTAAATTATTTGTTTGGGTTGTTTTTTTAATATTTTTTCAGGTAATAAATTGTGCACACCTAATTTGATTCTAAAAATTCCATGTGAGTCTTTTTCCTTCCATATAAAAGGCTAGAAACTCAACACATTCATTACAACTCTAAAAACCTTTAAGTTCATAAAATTTATTCCCATGTATCCCACTTAGACTTTTAAGCCTCACGTTGATCAAAAAACCTTTCAAGGAATCCTTTTGGAACAAACCAAATGGAGTTACTCGATTAGGAGGTAATATCTTCTCTCAAGATCCTCTCTTTATTTTCCATCTCCACCCCCTCCACTCTCTTTATTATTTTCATGTGTGAACATTATCCTAAATATACTATTATGGTTTTATGCAATGGGTATGACCTTCAATTACACAATCCTCTATCTAATGGATGTTGAACATACTTTTTCTGTGGACGGCGAACTATTTCCTTTCGAAATGATGATTCTTCATTTATCCTTTACCACCAATCATGGTGGCCATTACAATGGATAATATATTTATATATGTAATATATTATATTTATTATGTCTTCAAGCTTCTGTATTCTTTTTACAACACACGTCTTTTTTCTTTCCATTGGGTGTTAATACGATAATCTCGTTTGAGGAAGTGTGGACTAGCGGCCCTCAAAGCGATGTGATTCATTCTCACACCACATATAATGTATTAAGAATGGATTTAATGAACTTATATGATATCTATGATATATTAATTCTAATTTAATAATGATATATATATATATACATACATATATATATACATAATTATACATACACATATGTCATTTACATAATTTATTTCAATATGAAAAAATGGAAAACATAGTTCATGCGTACGTATGCCTTACTATCTCCATGAATGGTGTATTTCATTACATAATCCATTATTCTATAGATTATTATAATATAATTATGCTGTATATAACTAACATTTATATCATGTTCTACATTCTGGAATCATGATATAAGTATAAAGATCAATGTTATAACAAATTAAGACACATGTGAAGAACAAAGAGAATATTACACGAAGTGAAACCTAAACATAGGATCATTAACAAGTGAGTAATATAAGGTTATAAAAAATATATATGGTAATAATACAAGAATATTATTCTATAAAATATGTATAATAAACTTATATTTATTATACATGAATCTTGTATGAGTACAAAGAGAGTCAAGACAGAAGATAAGGGGATTTCATATCACTTTTAATTTCTGTGAGATACTAACTATGTTCACCACTCTTTAATTTTTTCTAGTTTATGTACTTCCTATGATTGTATTATATTCATTATATAGTTAAATTTATGTGTATTCACATTTCCATTTTATGATATTTATTTCACAGGTTTTAAGTTTCAAAAGTTACCCAATTTGTAAAAATGTTTTTTGTCTAAATTTTCATTCTTTGAGACTCCAATTTTATTATGGCCATAAAATCTTTTTAGAGGTGAATATACTTACTTTTTACTTGAAATATCTTAAATCTAAATATTTTCATGATATTATATTATTCATGAAATTTCCTTTCCTTACATGTAGATCATGATCCCATGATACCAAGTTATAAGAGTTTATTGATACAATATCATTACTTTTCAAGATTTTTTTTGTTTAAGATTGATTTGATTAAATATTATGATCCATATCACAAGAATATTCATGATTTTCTTTATACTCTCTTATTTCATGATATAATAATGTATTTTTTTTATCATTTTCTACTCTTCGTACATATGCTTATTAAGAGAGTGTTTTTAGTAAAGCCTAACTTTACCCTCTCTTCGGTCGGAAATCTATGTTTTCTAAAAATAGATTTGAAGAATATTATACCATTCCCCTATAATATATAAAAGAAATTTTTACCAATTTTTTTTCTTTTACCAATATTTTAAAGGGAATATTATTTTCATTTTCTGAATAAGGAACTTTTATATCATTTTTACCATGCAAAAATAATGTTCTTTTTACCTTGTACGACATGTATGGATTTACCCTACATCATTTCATCGAAGCTCCCTTTGAATTTTTAAAAGTTAAATAATTAAGAAAATGTTTCTCAATGAAATTTGCAAATAAAATTGGTTTAAAAATGTTTTCATGTATTATTTACTTGTTTTCAATGTGTTTTAAAATAAATGGATTTCAAATTGTTGTCAAGCTTATTTTATAAATTTTCAAGAAAATATTTATTCAAAACATTTTCAAAATTTCATTGTAATTTTTCAAAGTATTTTAAAATAAATTTTTTTTGAAAATATTTTCAATATTTATTTAAATGTTTTCATGTTTTTATAGAGATAAATTTTTTTAAAGGTTTTGAAGATTATTTTAAAAGTTTTAAGGGAAAAAGATTTTTTTTCAAAATGATTTCATGTCTTCTTTATAAGTTTTCAAGGTATTTTATAAGAAAATAATTTTCAAATGGTTTTATGTATTAAAATTAATTTTCAAAAAATAATGCATATTTTCACCAAGAAATGTTTTTAGAGGATATTTAAAAATTATTTTCCATCTAAGATGACATATATTGATGTTTCTCATACCTTTTAGGTAATGATCTCAAGGTTCCATTCATATACATTCTATGAATGGGTCATGCTTAATGTCATGGTATTTATGAAACCTATTTCTCTTTCATGGGTTATTCTTCGATGAAATGGTTATGAAACCTATATATTTTCCATAGGTTATGATGTGATGAAACATTAATGATACCCATTTCATTTTATGGGTTATTATTTGATGTTTAAAATACCTATATCTTTTTATGGGTGATGATATGATGAATGTTTTATTATCTTGTGGCACATCTGTGAATGATTTTACTATGATATGTGTGGGACCTATATACACCTACAATTAATTGGTTAATGATATGTTTTATATGATCTCAAAGGGTACATGGGTTGTATCCCAAGCCTGAAAAGAAGGAGGGTGTATGGAATGTAACCCATGCCCGAAAAGAAAGTGGGTGTACGAGATGTAGCTAAATCCTAAATAAAAGAGGGTACATGGGTAGTATCCTCATCCCGTAAAAAAAGAAGTTAAATGGGTTATAGCCCAATACAAAAAGAAAGAGGGTATGTGGATTGTAGCCAATGACTAAAAACAAGAAGGTACATGGGCTGTAGATCAAGACTAAAAGAAAGTGGGTACAAAGGTTGACATCCCAAGACCAAAGTAGGTACATGGGTCATAGCCCAATCCTAACATTTTATAATGGTCTTGGTTGGTATCCCTGATATAAAATCTTCTATACTAATATGTATGCCACAAATCCTATGTATTATTCCTTAGTAATGATTTCATAGATCATGATGTTTATTTACTTATGATTCATGTCTTATGAACTTCCAAGATTTATCCCATATCTCATGTTTTGGACCTTTAATATGTAGGGTATGATATCATAATGTTATAATCATGTTATCATACTAATATGTTCATGTTTATGTGTACATGTCTCCCTTGTTTACCCTTACGAAGCATCTGAGATCACCATTTTCTTATGTTTCCTTTATCCATGTTATGAAGAAAGGTTTTAGGTAGAAGTGCTAATGGTGTAGATATTTATTTGAGATGTTGAAGATCTTTCACTAGGATAGAAAATTTTATTTCCAAGTTTCCAAAGAAACTAAACTATTACCGTTATCGAGCATGTATTTTTAAAATGTACTGAATATTTAACTAAATTGATGTAATATCCATGTATGTTACGCCTGGATCACTATAGTAGGTATTAAAGGATAGGTTTAGTCAATCTTTGAAAACTATGATAAGAAAACGTTAGTGATATCCCTAAGTATATTTCAAAGGATATATCTAGGAATGTCTCTAAGTATAAGTATAAGAATGAGTTAATGTTAATAAAATGTCTTTGAATTTTTTTAAATGATATTGTGAGTGGTTTCCAAGCAATACATCCCTATCTGGATACTACGAGTGTATGTGGATCTGGAATTGATGTACCTTGGGGTAACAACTCTGAGAAGATAATCTAAGGTTGACTCAGGGTAATCAGGTACATGACCATGGGCCTTGCTACACACCTGGTTAGACACTCCTAGGGGATATGCTTTGGGAATTCAAAAACACTTCATGAACCACCATGAAGGATTTAGATATAAGTTAGGTATGAATAACCTAGGATACTTTCAAGGTTTCATGATTTAGAAATCATATAATTAATTCTTTTCATGACTATGGTTTTCTACTAGGATAAGTAATGCTTACAATATGATTCTGGTTTTAGTCAATGGTCGGAATATGAAGAAACATGATTAATGTTGAAAGTGATGGAAGATATTTTGATGAGCAGTCAAATGGGATGATCAGAAGAGAAAAAGATATTGTTATTATGTCGAATCAGCTACCACGGTATATTATTAACAATTTTATCATTGAGGATATTTCTAATAGGTCCAATAAGAGAAATATGTACTTTCATGGTAAGAAACATAGAGGAAAGAAGATTCAAATTCCTACATGTCATGAAGAAGGGATGAAGAAACTTGAGGAATAACTCAAATGGAGGAGAAGATGTTATTTGTGTGGAATAAATGATCATAGAGTGAAGAGTTTTCATGAAGTTCAATTTATTATATATGGATAACATGGTAATTACCCAACACAATACCCCAAGATAATAATTTACTTCTAAATAAAGGAATGACCTCTTCCTTTACAAACATTAATGTCGAAGGATTAAAGTAATTATGTATTTGGATTCCAAATTTAAGAATGGTGAGTTATGTATAGATTCTTCAGTTTATATTTTGATAAGGATTCACAAGAATACGTTGAATGGTCATGATGTGATAGAAATTGTCTCTCATGAAATTTAACATTTTTACTGAGGGAAATTAACCCTTATTATGTTATTTATGTTAAGATAATGTTGTACGGATAAAGATACATGGGATATAAATTAGTAAATCGAACAATACTGATTACCTTGGAACTAAGTAAGGACCTATTTATAACTGGTTTATGCTACCACTAATGAAGTTTAAAACATTCTTGGATTTAAGGAGAAAATCCAATATACATGGTAATGAGGAAGCATGCATGTTTTCCAAAAGGATATATGAAAATTCAAGTGTTCACCATGTTTTAAGAGAATATATGATGAGGTAATTCACATGATTTGAATGTGTCTAGAAAGTGATAATTTGTGTTATAAATGGGAATCAATGTTAAGTTAATTTTGTGACACTCTTTATAATGTTTTGAATTTTCAACTTTGAGAAAGGTTATAAGGTTAAACTTTCATGAAAACATTAAGTTAAGATTTGGAGGAAGTATTTTTGCATTGAGTTTGTGTTAAAAACCTTGGTTGAAAGGATAATCAGTGGTTAACCTTATTTCAAGGATTTGAATCTTATATATTATATTAGTGTGGTTTAAAAAAAGATGTCATGTATGTGAGGTGACAACCAATCAAGTCCAACAAGGTTATGGGTCTTGAACCCATGACCAAAGGATGATAAGAGTTTCAAACCTACCATTGGCCTACATGATGTGCTGGTTAATGTGTATTTATTTTTAATGAATAAATATTTATGATGAACAATTTTTGTTATTTTTTTATTTTTATAGTTTAATGCATGTTTTTAGAGATAAATAGTTAGACATTTTTTCTTTACGAGCATTAAGATCCATTAAAATTGTATTTTAGTGATTTCTTCATAAAATTTAATTTATTTAAATTAATTCAATGAGGTAACATATGTAATATAAAATTTTTCAAATAACAAACCAAGAATGATATTTTGTTAATATAAATTTATCAATAATTACCCAATGTTCTGAATGTGGTAAAAAAAGTTACTATCCTCATACCTTAATTTTCATTGAGTTTATGACCTTTTAAATCATCATAGATTTATGAATTTGAGGCCCTAAACTTAACTTTTATGATTCAATTTTTTGTGATTGATGAACTCAAATACTCCCTATAAATATTTACAAATTTCCTCCATGTCTAATCTTTAATCCCAACCTAGGTTATCCTATGTGGAAACCCAGTTAAATGTTACTTTGGGTAACCATTATGCTTCAAAATCTCCCTTTTAAGGGAAGTTTTGGTATAAATTTTTACGATGTGGGTTTATATAATTAATACTTTCAAGTATTACACATTCAATATCCCAGATGAATTTCTAGGGGGAAATTATTTTAAGGGGGGTATAATGTAACACCCCATGATTTTGAGAATTATTTTTGTTCAAATTAATTTATCTTTTCAATATTTTTTTTTCATTTCACAAGAAACTAGAAATAGTTATATAAATATATATATATATTAAAAAAATAAGTCAAAATTTTCTTTCACATGCAATTACAACTTGTCCTGCGCTTCACGCAATACCAACTTGGTTTTCACTACAAGTGACACCTCCTTGGCATACATTGCACACAACATTGAGTTTCGACGAAATATATCTTTTTATTTTCCTAATTATTTATATAATATATTTATAACCTATCCATTAAACTTAGTAGTATATTATTTTCAAATATTTTTTTATATGAATAAAAGATATTGACAATGAAAAATAATATTTTTGGTAAAGTATGTCTATGTTAAAAATATTATTTTCTTGAATGGATTTATTTTAATAAAAAAATTAATTTTAGAAACATTTAGAGATTAAATTGGATAAAATAAAATTCATTTTTCAATTCAAAACATCTAAATTATAATTGGGAGAGTTTTTGGTACTTTTATGAGACTTCATTTTTTGATAAATAGTGAGAAATATTGTTTTTAGTTAAAAATTGTCTTTTTGTCTAATTAAAAATTAATGATAAATGATATTGTAAATATTTTTTAAGGTAAAATTAGATGAATATTACATCTAATAATACAATGAAATTAATTAGGATCATATTCAAAAAGAAAATGAATAAGAAATCATAACAATCTTTTGAACTTTTTCCTATTATAAAACCCCATTATTTCACCCCGTCTGCGTGAGTAGCACTAATCTTAATTTTTACACTTTTGTGATTGGAACTTAAAAAATCTGACATAAACTATTGTATTCTATATAATATTTAGATTATAATAATACCATTTTAATTTTTGACCAAAATGATTAGTAAAAGTGATTAAAATTAATCATAATGGTTAAGGCCAAATTAAGCTTAATTTGTGATTAACCTTAATATTAAGGGCCCAACTGACCTAGAAACATGTCTAACACCCATTATATGTCTATAGTTCGGACATAAACCTTCAGTTAATTAGTTTTGATGGGTTTTTAATACTTTTTTAAGTAATAAAATGTGCACACATTATTTGTTTCTAAATATTCCACGTGAGTTCTTTTCTTTCCCAATAAAAGAACACCACCACAACCTATTCTTAAAACCTACAAAACATTTTAATTTATTCAAATATCTGACAAATTATCCTTAAAAAAATCCTCCCTTCAACCTTGAAGCATTAATTTTGGCAGAAAACATCTCAAGGATGCCTTTTGGCACAAACCAAAAGTAGTTACCCTATTAAGAGGTAATGTCTTCTCTCAAGATCATTTCTCTATTTTCCTTCTCAGCCCCTAAAATATATTTATTCCATTATTTTAGGATAAAAACAATATCCTACATATACTAGAATGCTGTTATGAAAAGGGTATGACCTACACCTACACACAACTCCATCTAATAGATGTTGAACATACTGTCTCTGTGTACGAAAAACTACGACCTCGTGGAAGGATGATTGTTCACTTCTCCATTACCACCGATCATGGTGGAAATTATGATAGCCTATCTATTTATATATGTAATATATTATATTTATTATGTATTTAACCTTATTTATTCCTTTTACAACATACCGATTTTTACCTTCCATTTGGTGTTAATACAATATTCTCGTTTGAGGAAGTGTGGACTACCACCCTCCCAAAGCGATGTGATTCATTCACACACCACATAGAATGTATTAATAACGAGTTTGATGAAAATATATGATATACATGATATATTGATACTAATTTAAAAATGATATATATGTAACAACCCGAACTTTTGAATAATATTTGATTCCAGAATTTCTGAATTATTTTAGTTTATACTCAACAAAACTATATCCTTTAATTAATGAAGTGAGTATAATTAAAATAATTCCAATGTGTTTTGACTGTTATATGACCATTGGTCAATATGAACATTGGAAAAAATACTCTTAACATTATGATTATTATTTATAAATACAATTGATCATGGTTAATTAATACAGAAAGAGGAGTTAATGGCTTCATATAGTAGACTTGGGCCATACGAAGCCCATCTGTCGGAGTTTGGGATGGAAGTTGCATAAATAGACATTGCTCTGGACCAACCCCAAGCTGAGCTTCAATATGTGAAGCTTGAACATAATTTCCTATGTGATAGGTTCATGTTGATAGAAATCACCACTCGAGCAATGTTGTCTGATCCACCCCATGATTTTATCACCATTACACACCTTACTCTTAGGTCCTGTACAGGTGTTATAAGGGGCTATGTAACGAGTCCTTAGATACTTTGTGTAATCCCTTGGTATAAATAAATTTTTTATTTCATCATTCCTATTTTTTGAATAGATCTTCTTAATAAAGTATATTTTTAATTAAGAGAAAATTGATAAATTGATTTTTGAAGTAAAAAATTTATGTTTTCAAAGATCTCTTATACATAACGAATTATTATGGTAAAATAAACATCATTTTAGAATTTCAATTGTTAAAATTATCCTAGGTTGGATTTTTAAAAAATTTCTAAGAAGTTTCAATTTTATGAATACTGTTTTATGAATACTGTTTTTGATGAATAGTATTTTATGGATATTTTTTTTGAGGAATAGTTAAAAAAATATTTTTTTATTAAATAACTTTTTTTGTGAAACTATTTTTGAAAATCGGACATACACGGTCCTAATCAGGGTAAAAAATGTGGTTCAATAAGATCAAAATAGTTTTTGGTGAACAATAAATTTACCCTTTGGAATAGTAATTTTACCCTTATGAATAGTAATTTTACCAATGGCATAGTAACATCACTTAATGAGGTGCAAATATGTTTTAGTCATCTTAAGTGGTAATGTGATATAATTATATCATAGTATAAGTAAATAAATGTTTTAGAAATTATTAGTAAAGTATTATTATTTTATTTATTTAATTTAATTTAAAATAAAAGTAATATTTATAAAATTGAGTTCACTTTTGTATTCTACACATCGAAGAATGGTTATGGTGATTTTTTTGGGATTTTTCTGAAAGAGTTCAATTCTAAGTGAATTGTAAAAATACAGTTTTGAGTTTCGGTGTGTTTAATGACATTAGTAATGATTTAATCATGATGTAATAATTCTGGTAGACTTGTTAATAGTAATATATGTTATGAGGTGTCCCAAGTGTCTAATACCATGGGCAGATATCATGGGAAAACCCATGGTTTGGAAAATACCACTGATGATTTGTCCTTTGTAAATTAATAAAATATTCCCTCACTTTTACTATAAATACCAAGACATTCCCTCACCCCTTTCATTAAAAATTCATCTTCAACAAAGTTAGGCTTTTTTTACCTCCCAAGGAGTCCTCCTAAAGTTCCATAAATCCCCCAATTTCACATCCTTTCATTTTTTGAAGTTACTCTTCAAGATAATAGAACCTTTCACCCTCTTCTTTTAGTCATGAATTCTTTTATGTTATGTCTTCTAGTTTACCTTTTATTATATGGTGGTATGTTCTTATATATCCATATTACTATCAATTTTACGTCCAAATTATTAGATACCCTTTCCACTCTCATCAACAGATTTCCTGAAATTTTAACTGACGCTGTTAGGCTACCGAATTTTCGTAAAAGAAACCACATCTTCTCTTTTCTTTCAAGATTCATTTTCATGTGGTATGTCATTCAAATATCTATAAAATGAACTTAGTTGTATTTTATTATGTCTCTATACAGTATTATGAGTTATTTATGAGTGGGTTACCCTTTCCCCTTATCTCTTTAATGTTTTCCAAAAATCATGTTATGTAGCAATTATGCTGCAGAATTTTCGTCTCAAAATATCTCTATTTTCTCAATGAATTTCCCTTTTTTATTTATGTGAATACACAAATCTATTTTTATTTCTAGAGGTATTAATGAATAAATAAAATTGATCTATTTTGTTCTAGAATTGATATCCATATAACCCTTACTCCCTTTCCATGGGTTATAAATTACATAATGATCTTATTTTTAAGCACTTTTTAAATGTCACGATTTTGATAGGAAACCCATTTATTTTATTCATTTTGGGTTATTTATGAAATGTTTGATTATGATATATGTGGATCATATGAAAATAAATACATATTAAGGCTACACCCTGATAGTTCTCTAATGCAATGCGTAAAGAATTTAATATCTAGAGATGACATATTTCATGATACCTTGGTGAATAACCTTGGTATTTTTTACGAACACTCGGGGATGGAACACAGTGATATGTTCATGAATGTCTAAATTTAATGTTGTATCCACATTTTTAATTTATGCTTAAAGTTTTTATTATTATGATTTGCCTCATTATCTTCATGTTGTTATTGATATCGCTCAAGTTCACATGTAAACTGTTTCACTAGTTTTCTTTACCGAGCCTTATACTCACCCTTTCCATAGATTAATGTCTCCAAGTTATAAGATGTAGTAATTTTATAAAGGATAGACTTACGATGAATCCTTACAAGTTTATTAGAAGTATTTTTTATGTTGTTTTCATGTATGTTGTTCCTGATTTCCAAGACACTAGACTTTAATGATCCTCTATTTGTAAAATTTAATGAAATTTTATGTAGTTAAAAAGGTGGGATGCAATAATATATATACAAACTTATATATACATATTTCATTTACATACTTTCTTAAAATATGATAATAAAAATGTAAAATAACGTTCATGCGTATGTACAACTTACCATCTCCATGAACGATGTATTCCCTTACATACTCCATTATGCTATAGATTATTATAATATAATAATAATGGATATAAATAATATTTATATGATGTTATATATTATAAAATCAAGATATAAGTATAAGTATTAACGACATAACAAATTAATACACATGCGGATAAAAAATAAAATATTACACAAAGTGAAACCTTAACATAGGATCATTAACAAGTGGGTAATATAAGGTTACAATCAAACTGCATATGGTAATAATATAAGAATATTATTATATGACATATTTATAATAAACATATATTTATTATATAGGACTCTTCTATGAGTATGGAGAGAGTCAAGACACAATATAAGGAGATTTCATCTCACTTTTAATTTTTGTGAGAAACAAGCTATGTTCGTCACTTTTTCCTATTGTGTAGTGTATGCACTACCCATGATTGTATTATATGTGTATTTTAATTAATTTTTTTTGTATTAAAATTCCCATTTTAGGATCCTTATTTCATGGGGGTTATGTTTAAATGGTTACCAAATTGGTAAAATTGTATTTGTATCAAATTTTCTTCTTTGGGGATCATGTTTTATAATAGACCTAAACTCATTTTCAGAGTGCATATACTTCCATTTTACATGAAATATAATGAATCTAAATATTTACATTATATTATATTCTTCATTTAATTTCTTTTCATTACATGGGTAACATGATCCTGAGATACCATGTTATAATAGTTTATTGAGACAATATCATTTCTTTTCGATATTGTTTATTTTTATGCTTCCTTTGATGAAATATTATGAACCATAACTCAAGAATATTCATGATTCTATTACCATATGTTATTTCATGATATAATTATGTACTGGAACCATTTTCTACTATTTTGTACATATTTTGGTTAAGAAAGTGTTTTTAGGAAAGCCCATATTTACCATCTCTTCATTCAGAAATCTATGTTTTCTAAAAGGAGTTTCCCAGAATATTATACTATTACCCTATAATATCTAAAAGTCATTTTTACCCATTGTTTATTTTATCGATATCTTAAATGTAATATTATTATCACTTTACAAACTAGGAACTTTTCTATCCTTTTTACCGTGAAAAGGGAATATTATTTTGACATTGTACGACATGTACGGATTAACCCATCACCATTTATTTGAATCTCCATTTGAATATTTAAAAGGTTAATAATTATGAAAATGTTTTTAAAATATATTTTCAAACAAATTGTTTTCAAGTTTTATTTACTTGTTTTCAAAGTGTTTTCAAGGATTTTTTTTTTCAAATCATTTTCATGTTTCTTTTAAATTTTTTCAAGAAAAATTATTTTCAAAACATTTTAAAAATGTCTTTATATGTTTTCAATGTATTTTCAAATATATGGTTTCAAAACATCTCCATAATTCAATTATAAGTTTTCAAGTGTTTTTAAAGAAAACTATTTTTAATGTTTTTGAAACTTATTCTAAAACTTTTCAAGGAAAAAAGGGTTTTTTATAATGATTTCATGTATTATTTATATGTTGTCAAGGTATTTTATAAGAAAATTGGTTTCAAATGTTTTTATGTATTAAAAATCCTTTTTCAATCAATAAAGGATATTTTCCTCAATAAAGGTTTTTCTATGATATTTCAAAATTATTTTCCATCTAATATGACATCTATTGTTGTCACTCATACCTTCTAGTAAATTATCAAAATTTTCCATTCATATCCTTTCAATGAATTGGTCCTTCTTAAATTCATGGTCTTTATAAAACCGATTTCCCTTTCACAGGTTATGCTTTGATGAAATGGTTATGAAACCTATATATTTTCCACTGGCTATGATGTGATGAAACATTGATGATACCCATTTCATATTATGGGTTATGATTTGATGTTTATAACACATATATCTTTTTATGGGTGATGATATGATTGAATGTTTTATTATCTTGTGGAACATGTGTGAATTATTTTACTATGAGATGGGTGGGACCTATATATCTCTCCAATGAATTGGGTAATGATATGTATTATATGAGCTCAAATAGTACATAGGTTGTAACCCCAGACCAAAAATAAAGTGGGTGTATGGGTTATAGCCCAAGACTAAAAAGAAAGAGGGTGTACAGGTTATATCCCAAGCCTAAATGAAAGAGGGTACACTGGTAGTATCCCAAGACTGAAAATTAGAAGGTACATGGGTTATAGAGCAAGAAAAAAAGAAAAAGGGTAAATAGGTTATAGAGTAAGCCTGAAAACAAGAAGGTATATGGGTCATATCCAAAGACTAAAAGAAAGTTGGTACATAGGTTGCTAGCTCAAGCCTAATGTAGGTACATGGGTCGTATCCAAATCCTAACATGTTATAAAGGTCTTGGTAGGTAGCCCTAACATAAAAGTTTCTATTCTTATATATATGCCACAAATCCTATTTATTTTTCCATATTTATGACTTCATGGATCATGATGTTTATTTTATTATGATTCATGTCTTATAAACTTCCAAGAATTATCCCATAGCTCACGTTTATGACCTTTGATATGTAGGGTATGATCTACTAAGTTTACAATCGCATTATCATACTACTATGTTCATTTTTATGCTTACAAGTCTCCATTTCTTATCCTTACTCAGTGTAAGAAACCAGTTCTTACTTTTGAGGTACGAGTTTCTTCTTTTCTCTTTTCCTTAAGTGTTTTTGAGAAAATAATGAAAATGGGGGAAAATCCTAAATTTTGGGACTACATGCGGTGTACTTTTTCCACACACCGTGTACTTTGGCCGTGTGGGGTGAGTACATAGGGTGTGTAGCCTTGTTGGCGACTAAGGGTGTAAAAACCAACTAGACGCCGTGTAGTGGTCCTTTACATGCCATGTAGTCAGTCGGCAGAAGAAATAGTAAGGCAGTGGAAGAAGACGCCAGCTGGGCGACAATACACGCCATGTAGTCGGGATTACATGCCATGTACTCATGTCGAAGGATGAACAGTTTGGTGGTGCCGCCAGAGGAACATTTAAATGAAGGGAGTACACGCCGTGTACTCGAAAGTACATGGTGTGTACATTGTTTTTTTGCTTAAAATGGGCAGTAGACAACCCTGTTCACATGGAAGGCTTAGAATCGGACGTGAGCTTGGGAGGGGATGACTGAATCTTCATGGATCTCCAGATCGAGCGTTGGGGATCCATTTCCACTTCCGTCAATCACATTGGAACCACACGGGTAATCTCTCCCTTCACCTTGCATAGTTCTTTATAATTCTTCCTCTAATGGAAGTTATTTGCATTTCAGCGAGTTTTATTTCACCTCAGATCTACCTCGTTTTGGGACGATTTGTGGAATGTCGTTCGAGTATACTGATCAGGGGCATTTAAGGTAGGTGGCTTGGTGTTTAATTTCCAACTTTTGTGCATTTTTGTGTAATGTTGTGCCACGAACCCATGTTGGGGTGTCGTGTGGATGAGGCTAGGGCTATTTGAAATACCTATAATTGAATAGGCCATTAATTGTGATAATAATTAGCTGTTTGGGATCGTTTCATGGATCCAGGACCACCCCGGGGGTGCGTTCCTCTGTTAGCCGATTGGCCAGGATACCCGAGGGTATGCCTTTAAAGTAATGATTGTAGAATTTCCTTGAGAGGAATTGCTTGTGTACTGCTTTCTTACATGTTGGGTATGGCCTGATTTCTTATTTAGCCCGAGGGAAGCGTTGTGATTTGCCTGTGGGCAGTGTCTTACTTAGCCTATGGGAAACTTCTTCCGTGCCTGTGGGAAATTGATTCTGTGCCTATGGGAGACACCTCGTATGCCTGTGGGCAATATTCGATATGCCTGTGGTCATATTTCTGTGTTTGGATTCTCTTTACCTGAGGGTAAGGGTTTTCATGTCTGAGGACACTGACTGTTTACATTGAAATTCACTGTGGTGGTTTCTTAATAAGAAATAATGGAATAAATGTTAAATGACAATATAACTGGTACAACTAGTTACTTTTGAGTACTTCTTAGTTTATTGCATTTACTTTTGCACACTGTTGTTGCATATTTTCACACTGTTGGGAACGAGCCTTTGGTGGGTGCCTACTGGGATTTATTTCTCACACCCTGTTTGGGCCATGCTTTTCGGCCCAAACATATTACGTTTCTGTAGGTGTGGATAAGGGAAAAGGTCCTTATACAGGTACTTGATTTCTACTAAGGAGAAGGGGAGCATGGGACCGGGCTTAGGATCAGGATGCTACTGGCTGTTGTTTTACTTTTTTATACTTTGTATTGTATTGTACTGCTATGTAACATGTTCTGGATGTTTTCTTAGAACTTGAGACATGTTTCATCATATCTATATATCTGGTTGGTTATCTTTTACTTCCATTGTTGTACTAAATGTGTATGGTTTATTTATTCGGCTGTTGTAGTATGCTTTTTATTTTATTCCGCTACACTACACTTTGACAAATGAGGGCATAGTTTCCCCACTATCAGACCTAGGCCCTCGCTGCTAGTCAGAAGCCTCTAACATTTGGGGAAATGCACTTGAGGTGATGTGGCGAACCGGGTTTGGGGCACTCGTTGAGTGGCACCCGGAACCGGGACGTTACAAAGTGGTATCAGAGGGGGTTTCTTTTCTATGACTTACTATTTAGAGCCTTAGTCAGGGATAGGATGGAACAGTAGTTGGTAATAAGCTATGCCCGGGTGTAGCTAACTCGTGTACAGGGAAAATCCAATTTACCCCATATTGAAATTTTACTGATTTTGAAAGTTATAGTTGATCTGATTTCACCGTTGGGTGACACACTTGTGATTGTGCTGTTGATATTTTTCCATGGGTTCTATTTATTTGCAACCCGATGAGATGGGGGTATTCCATCTCATGCATCATTTAGGCACATGTTTGAAATCACATGCTAGGCATAGTTCCATTCCATGTAGGTGCATTGTAAATTGAATGTTGTTGTGGTAGTAGTTGTGCTAGGAAAGCATGTTGTTGTGATAGCTGCTTTGATAAATACCTGTTGTGTGATAGGGTATTATTGTGTGAGTCTGTTGAAAGAATAGACGCCAAAATTTGGTTTTTGGGGAGTATGGTCCCCCATTGACTGGAATTTGGTGGATCATTGACTGTTTATTTTGTTATAACATAGATATGATGTCAAAATTTGATTCGTGGGGAGTATGGGCCCTCACTAATCGGAATTTGACACTTTGGTGTTGTTTTTTCGGTATTTTCTGTGTTTTGGGGAAGTTTTTAAGGCATACTGTCTGGAAACCCACTATACACGATGTGTAGTACCTTAAAAACGCCGTGTATGATATTCTGTTGGGGAAGAAAAGAAAATTTTTTGAGTACACGTTGTGTACCCTGAGTACACGCCGTGTAGTCTCTTCCCGTGTCACAAACCGTGTGGGCAGTGACACAGGGAAGGGGAGAGCTTGGGGAGAACACGCCATGTAGCTTCTATACATGCTATGTAGTGTTGACCCGGAGTCCTCCTGTGTAACTAACAACACGGACGGAGGAGACCTTAAGACATACACATCGTGTCCCCTGTGGAACACGCCGTGTAGTCTAACCTGGGATCCAACTGTGTAACTAAAAACATAGGTCGATGTAATCCTTTTGGGTACATGCAATGTGTATATTGAACATGTCGTGTAGTTGGAGCCGTGTGTCCGGCCATGTAACTAACAAAATGGGTCAGCGAAGCTCGTCCAGAACATGCCGTATAGTCATGTCTGAGGACAGAATGTGTGGACTTAGCTGTGTGGTTGGGAGACAGAGTAGTGTACACACTGTGTGCAGGTGTTACACACCATGTAGTATCAATACGAGTAGTCTAATGTGTCACCAACGACACGATCAGTTGGAAAATTACACCATACACACCGTGTAGTCATTATACACACCGTATAGTTATTTTTAACGGGAGCCATGTGGCTTGGCCGTGTAGAAGGTCTCGGGCAGGGGAAGAAAAGTCAGGTACACACCGTGTAGTCAGTATACATGTCGTGCAGTCTTGTTGTGTAGTCTTTAATTCCTTCTTCCTCCTATTCCCCTTTTGGTTCCTTCGTTTTTCAGTCTTTGATAATCTTGATATAAGGAGTGCACTTGAACTTGTAGAGTAATGCCGCCGAGACGTTCACACGTTGTTCTCCAGGAGAGCGGCAACGATTATACTCCAGAGATGGTGGGCCATGGTATACCATTTGACCCTCTAGCATAGACAAGTGCGGTGCCATCCATACTACCGGACACAGGCGCGGAGGTGCAGTTCCGTGAAGGCTTTATGCGGTTCATGCAGACCTTTTAGAGAGCACCGCCGGCTGCCACATCTATGGATGAGCTTACTCGTATATTCCAGCAGCAGCAGCCGCCGATGTTCTCCAGGTATAGCGAACCAAAGGCTGCGGAGTCCTGGCTGGGGTCTATGCAGACTATTTTTGAGCATCTTGAGATTCCTCCAGGGTGAAGTGTCATGCTCGTGACGTATATGCTGCGTGATTCAGACAAGAGGTGGTGGGATGTAACCACCTAGTTAGAGCATCACAAAGACATGGCGTGGGAAGATATTTAGATAGCATTCTATAACTTATTCATCCTAGAGATGCTGAGGGAAGATTGAGCTCGAGAGTTCATGAATCTCTAGCAGGGCGCTATGTCAGTGATGGATTATTCTTCCCATTTCATCGAGCTTCAGCATTTTGCATCCGTTCTAGTGGGTGATGAGACGCTGAGAGCCAGACACTTTGAGGATGGTCTTTGATATGAAATTTGGGCACTGGTGAATGTTTTCAGGTTGCCCATAGTACATGCTATTGTGAACCAGGCGCTGATTACATAGAGGAACCTGCGGGAAGCTAGTGGTGTGGGCCAGGGCGGTTCAACACCAGTTTCTAATACTATTTATACTGGTAAGAGGAAGAGATAGATTGACTTCCCTTAGGGTGGCAGTACCAGCCAGACGAATGTTTCAGGTGGCCATGTCATGTGCTACCAGTGTGGTAAAGAGGGGAATAAACAACCTCAGTGTCCAAGAGACCCAGTGGAATGTCGAACTTGCGGCAGGATGGGTCATCTGCAATGCTTTTGCAGGGCGTTTCCACCAGTGGCTAGTGAGAGGGGTTCTGTGCAGACTCTGTGTGTGGGGGTAGGACCAGCAACTTCTTACCAGTCAGGGAACTGGAATACGTCAGGGTGTACAGGCAGGGATGGTGGTCATGGTCGTGGTAGCCAGACACCAGGATCTCAGAGGCAGGAGGGCGGGATTGCTCAGGGTAGCTAGGCTGTGTCACAGGGCCGCGACACTGGGCAGACATATGCAGTGCAACAGACCCAGCAGGAGCAGGATCCCGGTCCTTCTACAGCTAGAGGTACTATTTTAGTAGCTTCTGTCTTATCTTCAGTACTTTTTGATATGGGTTCTACACATAGTTTCATATTTGTGCCCGTTGTGGAGAGCCTTTGGCTCTGTGTTTCTTCTTCCTCTTCAGCTATTATGATGTTAGACAATCCATTGGTAACTAGAACGGCTAGTGTGTGTCAGTGTAAGGAGTTCCCCCATGAGGTTGGTGGGTGCCACTTCCTTTGGGACCTCTATGTCTTAGAGATGACGAGCTATGATGTCATTCTCAGGATGGACTGGTTGGTTTCCTTTCGAGCCTTTGTGGATTTCTATCATCGCAGGGTGCATTTCTCGTCACAAAAGGGTGGAGAGTTTCTATACAAGGGTGAGTGGGATGTTCAAGCGAGTTGAGCTGGACCAGAGCATCGTAGTCAAGGTGGAGTCACCACCCAGATTGTGAGTTTATATCTAGATGACCATGGGACTTGTCATAAGGATTTCCCTCCAGTGGTTGATCGTTTTAGGGATGTCTTCTCGGACGACTTTTTAGGTCTTCCTTTGGAGCGATAGGTGGATTTCTCGATTGATCTTGTGCCAGAATCATCACCGGTGTCCATTCCTCCTTATAGGATGGCTACACCATAGTTTCAGGAGCTCAAGAGATAGTTGGAGGAGTTACAGTCAAAGGGTTTTATCCGACCCAGTACTTCCCCTTGGGGTTCTCCTGCCCTTTTTGCGAAGAAGGCAGATGATACCCTCAGACTCTATGTGGATTATCGTAAGCTGAACCATTTTAAGGTTAAGAACTGACATCCCTTGCCAAGGATTGATGATATTTTTTATCAAATTCGTGGAGCACGAGTGTTCTTGAAGATTGACTTGAGATTAGGATATCATCAGATGCGCGTTAGACCATCTAATATACCTCTCATAGCTTTCAGGAGCAGGTATGGTCTATACGAGTATACGGTTATCCCGTTCAGACTCACGAACGCACCGACAGTTTTCATGGCTCTGATGAATTGTTTGTTCCATCCTCATTTGGACTCTTTTGTGGTAGTATTCCTGGACGACATCCTGGTGTACTCTCACACTCGACATGACCATGCCACTCATATTGAGATCGTATTGAGTATACTGAGAGAGCATAATCTATATTCTATGCTCTCAAAGTGCTCCTTTTGGATGGACCAGATTCACTTCCTAGGACATATCATCTCAAAGGCAGGAGTTTCAGTGGACCCAGAGAAGGTTATAGCAGTAGTTTCCTAGGAGAAGCCTAAGAACGTGTTTGAGATACAGAGATTCTTGGGGCTGGATGGTTACTAAAGATGCTTCACAGAGGACTTCTCCTGCTTAACATCACCATTGATGGGTTTGACTAAGAAGGGTGTGATGTTCGTTTGGTCAGAAGCTTTAAAGGAAACCTTCTAGGAGCTGAAGGGAAAGTTGACATCAACACCGATCCTGATACTCCCATAGTAGGGGAAGATCTATACAGTTTACTGTGACACATCAGGTATTGGTCTAGGAGAAGTGTTGATGTAGGGCAATCGAGTTGTTTCATAGGAGTCTCGGAAATTGAGGCCACATGTGAGGAATTACCTGATGCATGATCTTGAGTTTTCTGTAGTGGTTCATGCATTGCGCTGTTGGAGACACTATCTATTGGGAGAACATTTGGGGGTTTTCACGAACCACAAAAGTCTCAAGTATATCTTTACCCAGCATGACATGAATCTGAGGCAGCGAAGGTGGGTCAAATACCTTCATTCCTTCGATTTTTATCTTGCCTATACACCTGGGTAAAGGTAATGCAGTAGCTGATGCACTGAGCTGGTAGACTTAGATATAGGCAGTACAGGAGGCCAGTGGTGAATGGCAGCTTATGGCTTTGTTCTCTGAGATGTATTTGGAGGTTCATGACAGTCAGGGGAAGACCTATCTTGCATCATTATCTATGACTTCTACCATTCCAGATAGAGTGAGGATGAGACAAATAATTGATCCAAAAGCCCTAGTTCTACGAGAGTCGGTGGAAAGTGAGGACCCTCCTCCTGGTTGGATGATAGGCGATGATGAAATTTTGTGTTTCCATGGATGAGTATGGGTTCCAGGGGACATAAGTGAGGATTTGATGTGAGAGTTTCATGCTTTAGCTTGGGCAGTTCATCCTGGGGTTACCAAGATGTACTGAGACTTGAGATGTCAGCACTGGTGGCCGGGTATGCAGAAAGATGTAGAAGGTTTTGTTATGAGGTGTTCCACCTATCAGCAGGTGAAGGTGGAGCATCAGAGGCCAGCAAAACTGTTACAGAAGTTACCCATTCCAGAATGGAAATGGGATGATATCACGACGGACTTCATGACTGGTTTTCCGAGGTCACCTCGAGGCAATGATGTCATATGGGATGTCATGGACAGACTCACAAAGGTAGCTCACTTTTTTCCAATCAAGGAGACCTTCGGTGTTGACGAGCATGGGAAGTTTTATATCTGAGAGGTCGTACGTCTTCATGGGGTCCGTCGTTCTATCATTTTAGATAGGGATTCCTATTTTATGTCTCATTTCTGGCAGAGTTTTTAGAGGGAACCGGGTACACAGGTGCTTATGAGCACAGCTTACCACCCTCAGACCGATGGCCAGTCAAAGCGTATGATACAGGTTCTTGAGGACATGTTGTGTGCCTGTATCCTAGACTTTGGGGGCTCTTGGGAGAAGAATGTACCCCTAGTCGAGTTTTCCTATCATAATATTTATCAGGAAACTATCGAGATGACACCTTATGAGGCTTTATATGGTTGGCCATGCCGATCACCTTTGTGATGGTTAGAGGCAGCTGAGGTAGCTTTACTGGGACCACATCTCATGCAGGAGAATTCTGAGCTGGTCGAGTTGATTCAGAAGTGGATGGCCACTACAGAGTCTTTTCAGAAATCTTATACTGATTGCCATAGATGACCCTCAGAGTTTGTGGTTGGGGATCATTTTTTTCTTTTCTGTTTCACCGAGGTTGGGACATAGGCAGATCAGGGGGCTGGGTAAACTTTCACCGAGGTATGTGGGGATATTTGAGATTCTGGAGAGAGTCGGGCCGGTTGCCTATCGTTTATAGTTACCAAAGATGTACCGGGCCATGCATGACGTCTTCCATGTATCTCAGTTGTGTCATTATCATTCAGACCTGTCTCATGTTTTTCAGCCCGAGGAGGTTGAGCTTGAGTTAGATACGTCCATTGAGGAGCATCTGATTCGTATCGTTGATAGGAGCACGAAGGTTCTCCGAGGCTAGTCAGTTCCTCTCGTACGGGTGCTAGGGCAGCATGGCCAAGTACAGGAAAAAACCTAGGAGTGGGAGACAAATGTACTTGCTCATTGGATAGAGCTGTTCGGAGCATTATCTTCGCCACCCTTGGAAGGGAAATTCGGGGATGAATTTCTTTAAGGGGGGAATTTTGTAAGAACCCAATTCATACTTTTGAGGTACGGGTTTCTTCTTTTCTATTTTCCTTAAGTGTTTAAGAGAAAATAAAGAAAATTGGGAAGAATCATAAATTTTGGGACAACATGCCGTGTAATATTTCCACACGCCATGTACATTGGCCTTGTGGGATGAGTACATAGAGTGTGTAGCCTTGTTGGTGACTAAGGGTGTAAAAACTGAATACATGCTGTGTAGTGGTCCTTTACACCCCGTGTAGTTAGTCGGAAGACGAAACAGTAAGGCGGTGGATGCAGCTGCCAGCTGGGTGACAGTACATGCCATGTAGTTGGGATTACACACTGTGTACTCATGTCGACGGATGAACAGTTTGGCGGTGCCCCCAGGGGAACAGTTAAATGAAGGGAGTACACGCCGTGTACTCGAAATTACACACTGTGTACTCAAAAGTACAGGTCGTGTACTTTGTTTTTTTCGCTTAAAATGGGCAGTAGCCAACCCTGTTCATAAGGAAGGCTTAGAACAAGATGGGAGCTTGGGAGGGGATGGATGAATCTTCGAGGATCTCCACATTGATCATCAGTGATCTGTTTCCGCTTCTGTCGATCACGTTGGAACCACGCGGGTAAGCTCTCCCTTCTCCTTGAGTAGTTATTTTCAATTCTTCCTCTAATGGAAGTTATTTTCATTTAAGACAATTTTCTTTCACCTCAGATCTACCTTGTTCTAGGACGATTCGTGGAACGTCATTCGAGTATACTGATCAGGGGTGTTTAAGGTAGGGGGATTGGTATTTATTTTCCAATTGTTGTGCGTTTTTGTCTACCATTGTGCCACGAACCCATGTTGGGGTGTCGTGTGGCTGATTCCATGGCTAATTGAAATACCTATAATTGAATATGTATTAATTGTGATAATAATATACTATTTGGGATCATTTCTTGGATCCAGGACCACCCCAGGGGTGCGTTCCTCGGTTAGCCGATTGGCCAGGATACCCGAGGGTATGCCTTTAATGTAATTATTTTAGAATTTCCTTGAGAGGAATTTCTCATGTACTTCTTGCTTATATATTGTTCATGGCTCGATTACTTGTTTAGCCTTAGGGAAGCGTTGTGATTAGCCTATGGGCAGTGTACTACTTAGCCTATTGGAAACTTCTTCCGTGCCTATGGGCAATTGATTTTGTGCCTATGGGTGACACCTCGTACACCTGTGGGAAATATTCGATATGCTCGTGGGCATATTTCTATGTTTGGATTCCCTTTACCTAAGGTTAAGGGTTTGCGTGTCTGAGGACACTGACTGTTTACATAGAAATTCACTGTGGTGGTTTCTTAATAATAAATAATGTAATAAATGTTAAATGGAAATATAACTGGTAAAGTTAGTTACTTTTGAGTACTACTTAGCTTATTTCATTTACTTTTGCACACTATTGTTGCATATTTTCACACAGTTGGGCACGAGCCTTTGGTGGGTGCCTACTGGGATTTATTTCTCACACCCTGTTTGGGTCATTATTTTCGGCCCAAACAGATTACATTTCTGCAGGTGTGGATTAGGGAAAGGGTCCTTATATAGGTACTTGATTGCTTCTGAAGAGTAGGGGAGCATGGGACTGGGCTTAGGTTCACGATTCAATCGGTTGTTGTTTTTCCTTTTATACTATGTATTGTATTGTATTGCTATGTAACATGTTATGGCTATTTTATTAGAACTTGAGACATGTTGCATCATATCTATATATCTGGTTGGTTATCTTTTACTGTCATTTTTATACTAAATGTGTATGGTTTATTGATTCCGTTGTTGTTGTATGCTTTTTATTTTATTCCATTGCGCTACACTTTGACAAATGAGGGCATAGTTTCCCCACTATCAGACTTGGGACCTCGCTGCTAGTCGGCAGCCTCTGGGGTTTGGGGAAATGCGCTTGAGGTCATGTGGCGAACCGGGTTTGGGGCACCCGTTGAGTGGCACCCGGAACCGGGACGTTACACTGGGCATTTGATCTCACCCCTTTCATTTTTTTCTTTACCTTGGTTACGTTGAAATGTTTTTCAGTAGAAGTGCTAATGGTGTCTCTATTGGTGATATGGAAGATGTTTCACTATGATAGATTATTTTGTTTCCATGTTTCCAAAGACACTAAACTAATATGGTCCTCGAGAATTTATATCTGCAATGTACTAAATAATCATCTAAAATGATGTAATATCCATGTATTTTAAGCCTGGGTTTCTATAAATATGACACTATATGATATAAATTTTTCAGGCCTCTGAACATGTCAGATGTATTATTTCATAATTCACTTCTAAGTTGAATCGCAAATGAATTTTTTATATGTAAGCTAACGGTGTAAACTGGGATTTAATGGGATATCATTTCAATAAATTTACAGGTAAAACTATTAGTTTGGTTTAAAATCAATGAACTATCCTTGAAATTCATAGGAACAACTCAATTAGAATCAAAGGCACACAACTAAAGTATTCCACACCAATAAGATAATTCTGATTTAGGGGAGCTATTCTCCTGGAATTTATCAAGGGTACCCTTAATGAATCCATGAAATTAATTTTTAGAAATCAATATGGTCACCCATTACACAAATTGGAGGTGGGATGACACATTGAATTTTCTATAATTAATCTTAGTCAAGTACAATATATTTATCTACCCATTTGATAGATCTTTACCTCATTGAATATAATTATGTCTTACCCCTTAACATTCACATGATCCCCTTACAAAAATACCAGGATCATACATGCAATTAAACATCAATTCAACACTTATGGAATCCATGGAACTATCCAAGGGATTCCATACTCGTAATCAATTCAAATATTTACAAATAATTCATTATTAAAAAATAGACATGTAAATATATTGAACAAGTTAAGAATTGGTCACCACATTTATTCATTTCACATTTTCCTTTTTATATTTTATGGTCAAAATATATATCATGTTTTGGGAGTCATCCAATGAAACCCATGGTCCAACATGACCTATCCACTATCATGGGTATCCCAACCCCACCAAAATAATTCAATCATTTTAAAAAACTTTCATATCTGGAAAATTTATATTCATTAGATATGGTCTACACAAATCCATTTTTTCCTAAGAACAAGGGAATTTCAGAAACATCAATGGGGTAAAAAACAATTAATTCATTTTTTAGGTCAATAGACCCATAATCTAGCATTACTAAACATGAAAATGTGAATTATAGTGGAGACACATGAATAAAAAATCTCATAGGATAATTAAATCAACCTTATAGGGACATAATAATTTTGTATCATCCTTCAGTTTATGTTAAAATAAAATATATAGAGAATCTAGGGAAAAAACACTAAATACAATATTTAAGTTAATGATAGAGGAATAAATATAGACTGAATGAGAAAAATATATTTTAAGATAGAGTATTTTTAATAATACTATATGATTTTTAATGTGATATACATAATAAAAAAATGGTTTATGATTTATGTAGTATGACCCAAGACTCATAGTAGGAGAAGAGATATCCCATGTCACTACTATATCCCTAAATGATGTTGAAAATCAAGTTATGAAGAAATTGGGAAGTGGAAAAACCACATAGTTTCCCCTTTTAGAAAATTTTCATCCCAAAACCCACTAGCTTGTTGGAGGGTCTCTTCAATGAGATGGTGGGTATCTAGTGGATCTGTAATTCTACAAAAAGACCATAGAAAAGCCAGTGGAACAACTTTTTGTCTCCGTACCTTAATATCCTCCCAGGAAACATTAACACCTTTGATACCCACCAAACCCTCTCATAAACATAACTATGTGAATATAAATGGGTTTTCATAAAAATATTTATTCCTTACATCGCAAAAGGGGTGATGTCTTAAAACCTACCCATAATTCCATTGTTTAACCATAGTATGTACACCTCGTCCTTACATATCCCCAAAGAATAATATATCTAACAGTGATCTCACCTTCCTGGGTTTATATATGAGTCCACAAGAAAAATTCTAATGTGATTTTCATCTAAACATCTTCATAAAATCCATATAGAAGCATAACCATTCCATTTTTAAGAAAATCCAAGGTCATTGTGCCCAAATCTATATTCTAGAACTATAATACCATCTAGTAACGGAAATTTCCTATACTCTATAACCATATGGAAATCATAAAACCCAATCATCTTGTGAACCATGGTTTTAATAAATCACTCAATACCCTCAAGATCCCCATTGCTAGAAACATCAATGAATTCATGATTTTCCCACATCACACATAACAAGCTTATGTCATTAATCAACACTAGAACACTCTCAACTAAAACTAAATATAAAAGAAATGATCACTTCTAAGAGATTCCATATCACAATGCCTCACCTAAACATTTAAAATAGCTTTATATCTCAATACATTGAAGTCTGATTGACTAATTCACCTAACTAGCTTTGCTCCAATGACACACATTCAATTCAAACACTATACCATCACCCCTTAACTAACTATCAGAAACCAAGAAACTCAAAAAATAATCACTCTCTCATAAATAATATCCAAAACTGTATATTCTTTACAAAATCAATCCCCCAATAGGTTCGGATCAAAATGTCTCCATATGAAACATTCTCTAAAACCTTTCACAAAAGAGAAAAACAATAAAATTATCCAAGTAATTATTCCTAATATAGGAAATCCATGTTAAAAATCTCTGAATAAGAACCTAGAAGAATTCAATCACTTATAATACACCATTGTTCTTGCATCTCTCACAATACATGATCAAACCACTAACCTTAACCTTGATTTAGGATGTATTAACATAGCTATGTCATTCAAAATTATATTTCAAGATAATTAAAAATAGCATGGAACACTTGGTCCTTATAGGTCTATATTGGTTTCATGATATATGTACAGAATCACATTTCTTACATATCTCAAACCTCTAGGGTCCATTCCATAATCCATTTTCATTCCATAATCAAGACAATGGTTTCAACAACTTCATACTCTAGAACACAATGACATCATCAACCATTTTACTAAAAATCCTATGGCGATCCCTTATAATGAATGTAATACATAATTTTATTTTTAAATATATGATGCATTCCACCATGGGACCCACAACTAAAATATAGTGTCACTGGTCTTATGATAATCTTGATATGGTTCTAACACCCAACTCCCAACACAAGCATTGAACACAAGTCTAATGATGATAAAACTTATCATTCTATATCATAGACTAAACTGATGAGGTTCACCACCTCCATTCAGAATTTTAATAAAATAATTTTTTCCATGAATGAATGGTTCAATACTTAACCATTCCTATTATATTGAATGTTATTTATCTTATGATGATTCTAAACCACTATGTATATTCACAAAAGAAAAAAATAGTTGGAACTTCCATGGGTGAAAATGTTTAACTCTCTGTCTTCCCACTAACATATCATCAGGACCAAAATAATGATGAATTAACCCTAGAGGCATTCCATTACCACTCAAGTTATACTAATGATTCCTAACCCTTACCTTCTACTAAAATTCATTGCTAAATCACTAATCAACTGATCTCACCATCATTCTCTATCATGATCATAAATACCCCATCAATCTAAAAAACTAGAAAACCATTTCTAGAATGTATCTACTCAGAGTAACCACTCCTGCTTCATCGAAAAATATATATGATGATATTCCGATAATACACCATGTAATATAGATATTTTAGGTCTACTAGTTCAATGACTAGTCTCAAAAAACTGAACACACATAGTCACATGGTTCGAAACTTCTACAATCGATTTCCCACACTTGACCATAATAGTGACCTCATAGAAACCCATGAAACAAACTAAAAATTTATATGGACCATGTGTCATATTTCATTGAAAACAATTATAATAGCACAATTCCCTACTCAAACTGAGTACCAAATATTAAAAATTTTCCACTTAACATTTCTGGCTTACAATTACTTTATTTCCATAATCCAATGAAATATCATTTAGGGTTAGTGTAAACAACTGAAATTATTGTGGTTCAATACACACTAGATTTATTTACTTACACCATACTCTAAAATAGTACTGATGACCTTAGACATATACATATTTGGGTTGGATCCTTTTATGGACACTCACCCAAGTCATCAACCCTTGATTCATATGTTTGGAGTAACTAGGTTCAAAAGTGATAGATAAACTTCCTCCAACATAGTGTTACTATAACCTTAGAGTGGACTTGTATATTCACATAAAAATACATGGGTTATTAGGTCCAAATGAATCAACATTTTTTAGTTACCACACTCTACGAAGAAACCTTTTGATTAAAACTACTAGGTATCCACAATTCATTACAAATAAGTTGTGACCCAAAACCCATCATGATATGACCAACATCACATTTCTTGAGCTATGAAATAATCCAAATTATTTACCATGGATCCATAAATAAACTATTTTTCCAAAATTACACACTAAAGAAACTTAACATATAACTAATGAACAAAAAATAGACCATTTGAAAAATGATAGGAGATTTCACCTGATCCATATGGTCACATCACCTAAATGAGCATACACCTTTAAAATGGGTGATATACACAATTATTTGTACTAAAACTCAGGTATCACTCAATCCTCAATGAATATTTCCAACCCTCAACTCATAATCCCCTAAGTCTTACAATTTCGAGACTCACTCACATGCCGGGTCAAGTATCTGACCAAACTATAACTCACACAATGACTATCCACCACACATACATCATTCTAGCATTAAGTGTCAATCCATCATTTAAAATTACAATAAAATATTTAATAACCATAGTATAAGGAATAACACTGATATTTCCATCATAATATATCATATATTCCCTGAGAATGTGTACTCATATTGGCCTAAAACCACAAAGGATAGTTAACTCAAAAGCCTTAAAAAATACCTTATAAAGGCATCACAACCTATATGGAACCTCACAACGAATAAAAAAATCTCAATAAAAGATGAATGGTTTGGAAGAAAAAAAAATCTTCCTTCTAAAATATATCTTATAACAATGGAAACAAGAACACTATTCTATCTTCTACATAAAACCCAATGAACCTAAAATGTTGGCACATCACACTCAATAACACCTCCCATGAATTAATACAATAATCAAATGCATCTTTCCACACTTCCCACATCCATCCATACAAAAATTTTGGTTAGTACCACATGTTTTACCCCTGATGGATCACTAGGAATAGACTGAATGTGATCTATGGTCAGATATAAGATTCACCAGGTCCTTTAACAAAGCATAGACACCAAAAAATAATTTAATACCCCTCAGTAAACACACTCATACATCTATAATGACCACACAACACCAAACATTATCACAGTAACCAATAGAGACATGTACCTCACACATATTCATATCAAATTCATATTATAATTGTATCAAAATAAGATATTTCTCTATATTCCAACCAATACAAAAACAAGGTCGATATCCTTCACACTTTTTCACATCATTAGTGCTTCTATGATCCTCTCCCACTAATCAATTCCAAAACCCACTATTCCATTAGGATTAAAATTGGTATGTTTATTTATCCTTAAATACATTCCATGGCATGAGTAAATAATATGTCATTCAATTTTTTAGAGAAAAAACTTTATATGTTCTTTATTAGAATTTTATTTAACCAATGAAACCATTTAATTTTGTCCAAGTCTCATATTTCATATAGGTCTAGGTATATATAAATTTCCATGTGCCATAAATTTTCTTGTCCCACCACCACTATGTATTTATATAAATAATAAATCAAATTTTATAGAGGATAAAACCATTAAATTTTTTTTGGAACATAATTTAACTATTTTTTTAATTTAATTATCAAGAGGACTTAATTTCATAATATTAGTCATTTAGAGTTTGGTTAGATAGAGTCCCAACATAATCTCCATAAGAATAATTTAGAATACATTACATTTATCATTATTACAATAGGATTCACATTTTTATTTTTGTCTTTTATACATAAATATTCTAGGATTTATATATTTATAATTAACATCAATATTAGAATATAGGATTGTTTAGATATGATTTCATTCATATGTTATGAGGGAAAACTCCTTATCAATTTCTTATTTATACCTTATTTAAAAAAACCATCACTTTAGTAAATCATTTATATCTACCTATTAAGCAAAAATACTCTTAAGGTGATGGCCATGTAGAATTCTGTTATACATTTATATGTGGAAGAAAACGAATAAGAGGTTGTTGGAGCATTAAATAACCATCCCAATTTAGTTATCTAAAGACCTAGGAAGATATAAATTTCTTATAGATATAGACGACAACTAGAAAATAAAACACCGTCATATAGAAATTCTATTTAAAAATCAATCATTAGAAACATATAGGTGATGTATAATCTACAAACCCTATTTCTATACAATACAAAGAGTTTAAAATCCATAAATTGAGAACACAACACAAATATGGACCCCTCAATGCGTAGTCAATCGACATTGAAATCATAAAGAAATATTTATGATTCCTACCCTAATTTTTTTTTTCATGTGAGGTAATGTAACTCAAAATAAAAATCATATTATAAATTTATAACAAAGTTTTAGTCACTTATCAAATATGACCAAATAGTAAGTAAAATACAAGAGGTCATTGATACCAATTTGCAACACCCCAATCCAGATGCCACTGAACTGTTTCTTAGAGCTGGTGTTTCACATGGAGTCATGCATATATCAATGATTCCAAAGGATACCAATAATTTGGAAGGTTTTATATTTCGTAAGGTGGGGATACTATATCCTATATTTAAAGCTCAACAATGTAAAAATAATTGAAACATCATATAATATCACATCCATAAAAATAATATGCTGGTGAAAAATACCATGTCACATCCCATATAATATCAATATTATTATTTTCATGTACCTATAAGAAATACTTATCAATAAAGTGATGTAAAACTAAAAAATAAGTAAAAAAATGTAAAATGAATGGAAAATAGTATTAACCTTGAAGTCTCAAGCTTTAGTATAGCTCCTTACTCCATGAATTCTAATCATGTACCAACCAAATGCTAGAATAGTGTAAGAGTAACACTCAGCATGGAACAATAAATGGTTCCTAATGAAATTAAAATATATAATTTAATTCAAAATGGTGCGTAATAAACATTTTATGTAATAATAATAATAACCTACATCAACAAGTAGAACACAAAAAAAATCCTCGAGTCTCAAGTGGATAACATAGTTGAAACTACCTACTTCTTCCATTACAAGAATCTTAACATGGTGGAAGTATCATGTATGAATTTAGTTCTCGGGAGTGTCACAAATTAAAACACATAAATATAACTAGAGGGAATTCTTGTGGCTCTTATAAGAAAATCACTTTGGCCACCTAACACAAACACATAAGGGACCACTCATTCGATATTGGCCTCTAGTTCGAGCCTAAATAGAAGATTCATATAATCTAGACATAATATCCATGAATATAAAATTTTTTTGATTGATGGTTGGATAGATTTAGAAATAATGAGGAAAAAAGATTCAAAGATAAATAAGTGTTTAAAATTGTAAGAACCTGAATATTTTTTTCAGGTATGTTTAACATTTTTCTGGAGTTTTTGTGAAAAGAGGAGTTTCTGGAAATTTTTGAAGTACACACTGTGTACTTTATAAGTACATGCTGTGTACTTTTTTCTATAGAAGGCCGTGTGCTAGCTGTGTTATGTCCACACACACGGTCATGTGGGGTGATGTGGTGGCCGCCTAATGCGGAGTACAAAAAAGAAGAGTACACACCGTGTATTTTGTTTTTTTTCATTAAACGCACAGGGGTCGCGTCTAATCTCCAGAACGAACTTCTTTTAGGTCACGTTCATCCAAGAGTGCTGAGAAGCCGTGGATCTTTGACGAGCCCCTGAGCCTCTGTCTGTCCTTCGAATCAAACTCCTTCAGTTGTGTTGGAATCGCATCAGTGAGTTCTCTCTTCTTCTAGTGCATAGTTTTCCAATTCCTCCTATTTTCCAATTTATCATGGGATGAATGTTTTATGAACATTTGTAGATCTACAATGTTATAAGGAGATTGCATCTTCAAGGTTCACGTATATTGATCTCCTAACTCGGAGGTATGTGGTTTGTGTCTTTCTGTAGGAAGTCTTTGAGTATTTTGTGAAAATTCCACCAATACCCTTGAATGGGGTATTTTGTGTTTACCGTTTTAGCCCTATTGTTTTCATTCACTGATTTTATTATAGAGTAGAGGATACTGAATGTGAATAGGGTTAATTGTTATGCTTTAGAAATGTTTTCCTTGCACGTTTTACCTGCCAGGACCATTGGGTCCAGTTTGCCTGTTTGGTCTCTGTTTACATTCCATGCCTAGTATTGTAGGATGGTATGACTGTAGTTCTAAAGTACTGATATGCCATAGAATACTATCCAAGTAGTTATTTAGGATTTCTTTGTCTATTACGTGTGCTAACCTTGCTTGAATTACATAGGGCTTTGAGAACTTGGTGTATTTACCATAGGGAGAATTGCCATTGAGGGCTTCTCCAGAGTGTCTTTATAATTATACGATGCGAGACCACAAGGGGAATTGAAGTTGAGTGCTTCCCCATAGTGTTTTTAGTTCCTTGATGTGGCCCATAGGGGGAATTTACATTGAGTGATTCCCTAGAGCACCTTTAGTATGATACGAGACTATAGGGGGAATTGACGATGAGTTCTTTCTTTGAGAGTCTATAATTTTTAGCTGAACCAGAGGGGTGAGACTGTGTGTGCTTCCTAGAGGGTTTCTTGTACTTGATAGGTAGGACCAGAGGGGATTGGATATCGGTACTTTCCCGAGGGTTAACAGTTGTGTTATCTATTTTTCTGTTGCATGATGTGTGGTGTTTTGAATGTTTAACTGTGGATTGTTTACTGCTTAGTGCTTCCTTGTTTATTGCTTTCTGTACTTTTACCTGCCACATACTCACTGACTGTTAGGCATAGATATTTGGGTGATTTCCTACTGGGATCTTGTCTCACACCCTATTTGGTTCATGATTTTGTGCCCAAAAAGATTATATTTCTACAGGTATATACAAGGGAAAGCACCCTTCGACTTTAGGTACTTGATTGCATTGGAGTTGGAGAGCATGGGACCAAGCCGAGGCTTGCGATGATGAGGAGTTATTCATCTGTTTTCCTTGGTACATTTGTTTAGTACTATATTCAGAATTGTGACTTGTTTGGCTGCTTTCATAGTCATATATGTAGCATGCATCATTTACATATATTTTTCTCCAGTTGTTTCTTTATCAGTCTTCCGCTGTTTACTATTGTTGGATAGTTACTATTTCTGCTATTGTGTATTTGTTTCTCTTCTGATGTGTTACTCTACCAATGAGGGAATAGTTTCCCCACTATCACACCCATGGTCCTCGCTACTAGTCGGCAGCCTCTGGCGTTTGGGGAAATGTGCTTGAGGCCATGTGACCAACCGGGTACGGGGTGCCTCTGGGTGGCTTCCAGAACCGAGACGTTACAAAGTGGTATCAAATGAGTTCTTTTCTCTTGACATAATGTTTAAAGCCTATATACAGGGATAGGATGAAATAAGTACTTGGTAATAAGATGTGACCGGGATTAACTAACCCATGCATAGGGAAAATCCATACTACCTCGTTTATTGCAATTTTACTGGTTTTCAATTTTATAGTTGATTTTATTTCACCGTTAGGTGATTCACATATTTTGTGTGGTTACAGTTGATGTTATTGAGGTTCTATTTCTATTACAACTCGATGAGATGATGTTGTGTCATATCATGCATCATATAAGCACTTATTTGAAATCACTAGCCATGAATTCTTTCCATGCCATCTAGGATGCATTAGCGATTTCTTGTTGTTGTGATAGATGTTGTCTAAAATATGCATGCTGTTGTGATAGATGCCTTGATAGAAATACCTGTTGTTTGATAGGGAATTGTGTGTGTGGTTCTGTTGAATGAATTCCAAAATTTGGTTCTTGAGGTGTTATGGGCCCTCATGGACTTGAATTTGGTGGATCATTGCACTGTTTTCTTGTTTATAACTTGTATAAGATTCCAATCTTTGATTCGTGGGGATTGTGGGCCCTCACAGATCAGAATTTGGAACTTTAAATGCTTTTATCTGTGTTTTCTAGGGTTTCGAGTAGTTTATGAGGCTTAATGTATGGGAAAACCTAGAATACATGTCGTGTAATGTTAAGTACACGCCATGTGTTCTTCTGTTCGGGAATAAACAGTTTTTCTTAAGTACACACCCTGTACTTTATGTACATGTCGTGTAGTCTCTGACCATGTCATAGGCCGTGTGGGTAGAGACACGAGATGGAAAAATTCTAGTGTAAACACGCTGTGTCCGCATTGCACACACCATGAAGTATAATTCTAGGAACCCGACCATGTAGCTAGCAACATAGGTCAGTGAAGTCTCTTCTTATACACACCGTTTCCACCTTGAACATGCCATGTATTCTGACCTAGGTACCCGAACATGTCACGAACAACAAATTTTGGTGTTATCCTTTCACGTACACACCATGTCTGTCAGGAACATACCGTGTAGTTTGAGTTGTGTGTCTGACCGTGTCACTAACAACATAGGCCAGGTGAAGCTTTTCCAGTACACGCCATGTCTACCTAGAACATGCCGTGTAGTCTTTTTTTAGAAGAGTTGTGTGGCTTAACCATGTAGAAGGACCCAGTCAGGGGAAGAGGATTAAAGTACACACCGTGTGTTTTGAGAACACGCTGTGTGATTGGGGTGTTACACGACCAGTTTAGGGAAAAGTATACGCCCATGTGACTAAATTCTGGGAACACGCCGTGTAGTTAGTGTATACGCAGTGTAGTCATGTTTTGTAAAACTTGAATGTTTTCTTCCTCTTGTTCTCTTATTACACTCTTTGTTTTTATTCCTTGATAGTCCTGATCTAAGGTGTGCGCTTGACCTTGCAGAGTCATGCCACCGAGACATCCTCTAATTGTATACCAGTTTCTAGGTGGTGATCAGACACCAGACATGGCTGATCAAGGACCACGTGCAGATCTTCCTATTGTGACAGTCTTGGCACCATCAATTATACCTGTTACCAGTGCTAATTCATATTTCAGGGAAGGAATCATGAGGATGATGTAGACTTTTCAGGGAGCGCCACCTCCTTCCCTGTCGATGGCTGATTTGACACGGGTCTTCCAACAGCAACATCCTCTCACTTTCTTAGGGGAAGGAGGACCTCAGGCTACAGAGTGATGGCTCAAAGCCATGCTGACGATCATTGAGCATCTGGATATGCCTCTAGAGAGGAGAGTCAAGCTCGCTACCTATATGCTATGAGATTCTGCTAAGAGATGGTGGGATGTGATCTCACATGCGGTTTATCAGTAATTCATGGCTTAGGAGGAATTTCAACGCATGTTTTATGATGACTTCTATCGGGAGACATGGAGGGCCGACCGAGACTGAGAGTTTATAAGCCTTGAGTAGGGTACCCTATCAGTTATGGAGTACTCCTCTCGTTTCACCGAGCTTCAACGTTTCACACCCTTCCTAGGAAAAGATAGGTTATTTCTGGCAAGGAAGTTTGAGGATGGCCTCATACATGACATCCTCTCTCAGGTGAATGTCATCAGGTTAACTTATATCGCTTACATCGTCATTTAGGCACTAGTCGTAGAACCGAATCTGAGGGAATCCAGGGTTTTGAGCCTGGGTGGCTTGAAATCCAGAGTTAGTGCTCCACTAGCTGATAGTAGGAAGTGCTGAAGGGAGACTACAAGGGGAGATCCGAGTAGGAAGGATGCACCTTCAAGTAGCCAGGTGGTATGGTAAAAGTGTGGAAGGGCTGGTCATACGAGGCCGTAATACCAAAGAGACCTAGTGGAGTGCCGATCCTGCGGCAAGATGGGAAACCTTCAGCATTTATGTCAGATATGTTCACCAACTGCTAGTGATAGTGGATCATCTATGACTCCACATACATGATCGGTACTACTAGTTTCTCACCATTCTGGGAATTGGAGTTCTTTCGGCCGTTTCGGCTAAGGTGGAGGTCGCGTCTGCGGTGGTCAGTCACCAGGCCACCAGTGACAATAGGGTGGATCAGCTCAGAGTAGTCAGGCAGGGTCACAGGGCCATGGTGTTGGTCAGTCTATTGCAGTGGAGCAGACCCATAAGGAGCAGGATCCCGGACCCTGTATAGTTTGAGGTATGATACCAGTTCCCTCGGTTTTATCTTATGATCTTTTCGATACTGGTGCTATGCATAGAATCAAATCTGTAACTGTTATGGAGAGCCTTAGGCTCTGTATCTTTTATTCTGCCGATGTTTTGACACTAGAAACTCCATTGGGGACAACAAAAATCTGGTGTACGTCAGTGTAAGGAGTTCCCTCTTGATGTTGGTGGGTGTGAATTCCTTTTGGATCTCTATGTATAAGAGATGACAGGCTATGATGTCATTCTTGGAATGGACTGGCTGGTTCCCTTCTAGGTAGTTGTCGACTGTTATCGCCGCATGGTGAGTTTAATATCACCATAGGGTGGATATGTTCTTCATAAGGGTGAGTGGGATGTCCAAGAAAGCAGAGCGGGTCCAGAGCATCATGGGTTGGGAGTAGTTACAACCCAGATTGCTAGTCCTTATCTGGATGACCAGGGGACTTCATAGTTAGACATTCCTCCAGTGGTGGATCATTTAAGAGATTCCTTTCCAGAGGAATTTTTAGGTTTACCTCTAATGCATGAGGTAGAATTTTTTATTGAGCTTGTGCTAGGAATGACACTGGTGTCCATTCCTCTTTATAGGATAGCTACACCAAAGTTGCAGGAGCTCAAGAAATAGTTAGAGGAGTTACTGGGAAAGGGTTTCATCTGACTGAGTACTTCTCCATGGGGTTCGCCTGTTCTGTTTGTGAAGAAGGAAGACGATACCCTTAGGCATTGTGTGGATTATCAGAAGTTGAACCAGTTAACAGTCAATAACCGATATTCCTTTCCTAGGATTTATGATCTCTTTGATCAGCTTCGAGGTGCCTTGGTGTTCTCAATGATTGAATTGAGGTTCGAATATAATCAATTTCACGTTAAACCATCTGATATACCTCTCGCATCTTTCCGGAGCAGGTATGGTCTATAAGAGTACTTGGTTATGCCATTCGGCCTCATGAATGCACCTACAGTTTTCATGGCACAGATGAATCGAGTGTTCGATCCGTACTTGGATTACTTCATGTTTGTTTTCATGGATGATATCTTGGTGTACTCTCACACTTGACATGACCATTCTACCCATATTGAGATTGTTTTGAGTACACTGAGGGAGAATCTGTTATATGATATGCTCTCAGAATAACACTTTTCGATGGACCAGATTCACTTCTTGGGTCATGTTATCTAAAAGACAGAAGTGTCAATAGACCCGAAGAAAGTGAAAGTAATAGTTTCCTGGGAGTAGCCGAAAAATGTCTATGATGTGTGACGTTTTCTAGGGATGGATGGATACTATATACGTTTCATATAGAACTTTCATGATTAGATGTACCTCTGAAAGGTCTGACTAAGAAGGGGGTGAAGTTCTTATGGTCAGATTCTTGTGAGTTAGCCTTTCAGAAGCTAAAGGGGAGGTTTACTTCATCACCGATATTAGTTTTTCTAGAGCCAGGAAAGTACTATATTGTTTATTGTGATGCTTCAGGTATAGAGTGGGGATCTGTGCTTATGCAGGGAGATGGAGTCATTGCGTACGGGTCTCATAAGTTGAGGCCACATGAGAGGAATTACCAGACGCACGATCTGGAGTTGGCAGCTATTGTTCATGCCCTATGCTGATGGAGTCAATATCTTATGGGAGAGCACTTTGTGGTTTTCATTGACCACAACAGTATCAAGTATATCTTCACTCATCATGATCTGAATTTGAGACAGTGAAGGTGGGTTGAGTACCTTCAATATTTTTTACATTGACCTTGCCTACATGCCTGGGAAAGGCAACACTGTGGCTGTTGCGTTGAGCAGGAGGACTCGGATACAAGCGGTTTAGGAGGCCAATAGTGAGTGGAAGCCTATGGATCTATTTTCTGAGATGCATTTGGAGGTGCATGATAGACAGGGGCAGACTTTTCTATCCTCTGTAGTTGTTACCTCTACCCTTCTTTATTGAGTATGATTGTGGAAACTATTAGATTCTGAAGGCCTAGTCTGATGGGAAAGAGTGACAAGAGAGGATCCTATTTCTAGGTGGACCATATTCGAGGATGAGATCTTGTGTTTCCAAGGGCGCGTGTGGGTTCCAACAGACATACATGAGGAGCTGATGCTATATTTTTATTCCTCAGTTTGGGCAGTTCATCCGGGTGTCACCAAGATGTATCGTGATCTACACTGTCAGTATTGGTGGCTAAGTATGAAGAAGGATGTTGTTGGTTTCATCATGAGGTGTTCCACTTGTTAGTAGGTGAAGGAGGAGCATCAACAACCAGTAGGGATTCTGTAGCAGTTACCCATTCCCGAGTGGAAGTGGAATGATGTCGCGATGGACTTCATGACTGGTTTACCGAGGTCGCCTTGAGAGAATGGCATAGTTTGGGTTTTCATTGACAGGCTCACAAAGGTTTCTCATTTCCTGCTGATCAAGGAGACCTTAAGGGTTGATGAGACTAGGTGGTCGTACATGCGAGATATTGTACGTCTGCATAGAGTTCCACACTCTATTGTTTCAGATAGGGATGCAAGTTTTACTTCTCAGGTATGGTAGGGGCTTCAGAAGGATTTGGGAAGACATGTACTTTTGAGTATAGCTTTCCACCCCCAAACAAATGGCCAATCTAAGCGTACAATTCAGGTTCATGAGGATATGCTCCGAGAATTCATTCTGGATTTTGGAGGTTATTGGGAGAAGAATATACCTCTTGTAGAGTTTTCCTACAATAATAGTTTTCAAGCGACTATTCAGATGACACCTTATGATGATTTATACGGTAGGCCATTCCAATCACCCATATGTTGGCTAGAGGTAGGAGAGGGAGCTTTGCTGGGACCTCATCTTGTTCAAGACACCACAGAGTAGATAGAGTTGATTTGGAAGAGGATGGCTACTGCCCAGTCATGTCAGAAGTCTTATGCTGACCAGTGGAGACAACCTCTGGAGTTCGAGGTTAGGGATCATGTTTTTCTACATGTCACATAGAGGTTGGGACATAAGAGGATTAGAAGACAGGGTAAGATTTCACTGAGGTACATTGGGACATTTGAGGTGTTGGAGAGAGTCGGGCCAGTTTCCTATCAGTTGCAATAACCTTGGAGGTACAGAACTATGCACGACGTCTTCCACATTTCTCCACTTTGACGTTACTTTTTAGATCTGTCTCATGCCTTCCAACCAAAGGAAGTCGAGTTGGAGGTGGATGTAACTTTTGAGGATCATCCTATCCAGATTTTTGATCGTATTAAAAAGGTTATCCATGTCCAATATGTTCCTCTAGTACGAGTGCTATGGTAGCACAGACGGGTGCAAGACGAGACATGGGAGAGGGAGGCTGACATACGATCACAGTGGCCAGAGTTGTTCGGAGTTTCTTCTTCTACACCGTGCTAGGGAAATTTGGGGAAAAATTTCTTTAAGGGGGGGATTTTTTAAGAATTGGTATCTTCTTTTTAGGCATGTTTTTCCTTTTTCTGGAGTTTTTGAGAAAATATGAGTTTATGGAAATTTTTGAATTACATGCCGTGTACTGTATGAGTACACGCTGTGTAATTCATTTCCACAGAAGGCCGTGTGTTGGCCGTGTCATGGAAAAACACATGGTCATGTAGGGAGATGTAGAGGCTGCCTAAAGAGGGCTTTGAAAAAGGAGAGTACACACCGTGTACTCCAAAAGTACACGCCGTGTATTTTTTTTCATTAAACGTACCGGGGTCGCATAAAATCGCCAGAACAAACTTCTTTTAGGTCCCATTCATCTAAGAGTGTCGAGCAACCACAGATCTTATACGAGCCTCCCTGAGCCTCTATCCTTCCTCTGAATGAAACTTTGTCAGTTGCACTGGAATTACATCGGTGAGTTCTCTCCTCTTCTAGAGCATTTTTTTCCAATTCCCCCTCTTTTCCAAGTTATCTTGGGTTGAAAATTTTATGATTTTTTATAGATCATTGCCGTTCTAAAGGGATTAAAGCTTTGAGGTTCGAGTATATTGATCTCCTAACCCGAGGTAGGTGGTTTGTGCATTTCTGTAGGAAGTATTTTAGTATTTTGTGAAAATTCCACCAATACCCTTGAACAGGGTATTGTGTGTTTACTGTTTTATCCCTATTCATTTCTTGCTTTGCTTATATGCTAGAGTAGAGGATACTGAATGTGAATAGGGTTAATTTTTATGCTTTAGAAATGTTTTCCATGTTAGTTTTTTCATGTCTGGACTGTTGGTTCTAGTTTTCATGTTTGGTTTCAATTTACATTCCATGCCTAGTATATTAGGATGGTATGACTTTAGATCTAAAGTACTGATATGCCATAGAATTCTAGCCAAGTATTTCTTGAGGTTTACTTTGGACATTACACATGCTAAACTTTCTTGTCTTATATAGGTCCATGAGAACCTGGTTTATAGACCATAGGGAGAGTTGACGTTGAGGGCTTCTCTAGAGTGTCTTTATAATTATACGATGTGAGACCATAGGGGGAATTGATGTTGAGTGCTTCTCTAGAGTGTCTATAGTTTCTAGACATGGGCCACAAGGGGAATTGACGGTGAATTCTTCCTTAGAGAGTCTATAAATTTTAGCTAAAATAGAGGGGTGAGACTGTGTGTGCTACCCAGAGGGTTTCTTGTACTTGATAGGTAGGACCAGAGGGGACATGATGTGGGTACTTCCTAGAGGGTTACCTGTTGTGTTATCCGTTTTTCTATTTCATGCTGTGTGGTGTTTTGAATGCTTAAACTGTGGATTGTTTACTGCTTAGTGCTTCCTTGTTTATTTCTTTCTATACTTTGACATTCCATATAATCACTAACTATTATTCATAGATCTTCGGGTGGTTTTCTACTAAGATTTTTGTCTCACACCCTATTTGGGTCATGATTTTGGGCCCAAACAGATTATATTACTGCAAGTATAGACAAGGGAAAGCACCCTTCGACATCAGATACTTGATTGAATTGGAGTTGGAGAGCATGGGACCAAGCCGAGGCTAGTGATTCTGAGGAGTTGTTCATCTGTTTTCCTTTTTACTTTGGTTTAGTACTGAATTCAGAATTGTGACTTGTTTGGATGCAGCCCTAGACATATATGTATCATGCATCATTTAAATATATTTTCTTCAGTTGTTTCTTTATTAGTATTCTGCTATTTACTGTTGTTGGATATTTAATGTTTCCGCTATTGTGTATTTGTTTCTCTTCCATTGTGTTACTCTGCCAATGAGGGAATAATTTCCCCATTATCGCACCCAAGGCCCTCGCTGCTAGTCGAAAACCTCTAGCATTCAAGGAAATGCGCTTGAGGCCATGTGACCAACTGGGTACGAGGTTCCTCTGGGTGGCTTTCAGAACCGGGACATTACAAAAATACCATGACATTTTATCATGAAAGACCAAAGTGAAAATGTTTGAGGATTGAAAGAGGATGAACCATGTTTCAAGGGATGGGAGAATATCTCTCAGACCACTTTCAATTTCATGAATGATTTTAAATTTATAGATAATAAAGAAGGGGAATTGGGGTAAAATAACCATTTATTCCCTTATTTAAAAAACCAACCGAAATATTGTTGGCTATATGGAGGGTATCACAAAAAATATGGTGGTATTATCTTAGTTTTGAAATCCTACATAAAAGTCACGATCCATCCAGTGGGAAAGGATTACTTAGGATACATACCATAACCTCATCCAAAAGATTTTGAAAAAAATCCATTACCCATTTGAACCCCATAAAAAGAATATATAAATGAAAAATTGGTTTTAATATAATATAAATGATTCTATACCCCACTAAAGGGGTGGTGTTTCAAAATTAATTACCATTTTCATGACAATAAAAAAATAATGTTCTTTTTTTGGGACTTGATATACTATTCAATAAAAAATACATTATTATTTCAATTGAATATTGATGAATTTTATAATATGAAGTCATAAAATATATTTAAACCATAATTTTGAATAGTAGGCCCCTCTATATAGGTGATATAATTTTTTATAACCTATTTCAACTTCCCAAATCTGATTATGATCTTAATAGACTTGTCTCTAGATTAATTGACTTGATCATGGTGAACAACCATATATTGACTAATTATTTTTATATGATTATCATTCCTCATTTTAGTCCCCATATCTTTATAGTAGCATAAACATAATTATCTATTGATATTTAATTGTAAAATACAATTTAAATTATGTTTTCTATAAGGATCCCTAGAACCCTTGAGTATTATTCATAGTATTTGTCCTATTTAACTAATTTACTCTAAATATAACCCCTAATGTTCCTAAAAAAACTTCCAATGAGACAAACGGCAATTACCCAAACTCTAAAAACCTAGATCTAGGAGTCAACATACATTATTAGAAAATAATATCAATTTTCTTATAGTATACAATAGTTTAGTAGTCATGGAATTCCATATACATACATGAATCTCCTTTAACATAAGATACAACATGAACACATTATTATAAATTTATTATCTCATCAAACTTATCCTAGAAAATTACATAGAGTTACCGTCTATTTTTCTTGGGGAAATGAAAAAAATAGTGAGATATGATACTCTTTAAGGGGTAGTATACCTTTCATGACATCATAACATAAACATTGATGAAGTGATATGTAAGGAATACAAAAATAATATAAATCTATAATCCATTAAAACTGAGGGAATTTTATATCCATCAAAAATAAAAAATCATTTATAACAATAATCATTGATCACATAGTAATAAAATTTAGAATAATAGACATCCAAAAATATTATCATTTCCATGTCCTATGACACAATAATAATATTCGGAGAGGTATAAACAAAAAAAGTAGCTTTGTCTCGTGGGAGCTGTCAATGTATTGGGGGACTCTAGATGAATAAAAAATGATTATCCAAATAATGAGAAGCATGGAAAATATATACTTCTCTATTAAATGGATTTATGTGGATAGGGATGATAACATACATCAATAAACATAGAATATATAGTGTATCATCAAATTAAAATGATGTATCCTTTTAAGATAAGTATAGTGTTGAGGGTACTTCAAAGGTTCTGGGTAATCAAATGGGTATATTAATTAGGTATTATAGTTCTCATTTTTTTAAGGACAATGAAATCATAGGAAAAATCATTCTCCATAAATCACAAAGAGAATATGAATATTCCAATGAATATCGCCCAAGAGTGGCTATCCAATTGTGAATTCTTGAAACCACTCTTCATGTATTAGCATGATGATTGAGTAAATGATTAACCCATCATTTTCAGGGAGATTAATCCTATGTTCATATATTCCACACACACATTCACATTCTAGTATCAATATGAGGATATGTTTTTAGGAAAACTATAAACATTTTTACTTTACAAAAAATATTGGATGGTTTTCCAACCATGGAAAAATTTAATTTTACAATATTTTGATAACCCTTTAAATAAAACGAATATGGGGGAGGGATAAAAATATAGACTTTTATATTCATTAAAATAAATTAATAATATGGTAAAAATATATAAATTTAAAGTCACACTCCACAAAAAAGGATGTAAGTGGCAAATATAAAATGAGTCCCAATGATTGAAAATTGACATAGAAAGTCCAATTATAGCTTGGGTGATAATTAAATTAAATAATATTGAAATAAATTGATTCAAATTGACCTTAAAATAACACTGGAAAAAGGAATTTAATGACAAGATATCCCTAATAGTTATTATATTCAAATAAAAAAATGAAATTAGGTTCATAATACAATACATATCTCAAAGAGAGGAATGGTAGATGGAAGCACCATACCATTAATTCCATTTATCCCAATGTCCTACAAACTCATATATAACAAAATGAAATATTTTAATCTCATATTTCATAACATCATTCCTATTGTCTTTCATTTGTAAAGTACAACATTAATTATTTTCTTCATGTATATTAGTTATTCATTATCTATTTTCAATATCAGGTGTGAGTAATCATGATCACTTTGATCTAGTATGATAAGATTGGGGTTGTTCATTATTCTCATACAAATTTTAATCATTCCTAGATTATATAATTTACTGTAATATATATATTTTAATTAATTATAAATGTATTATTATACACAATTAGTTTTTTGGTTATGTAGCATTAAAGTGGAATTGGTGGAAACTTATGATAGTAATTTCATCAATCAAATATAATATTTTAGTAATCTTTTATGTACTTAATATAAAGCTTCCAAAAAAAAAATTATTTTGATACTATATTATAATAAATTTTCTATTTTAGTTCCCATTTCTATCTATGATGTATTTTTATAGCTTGATTTATGTTGGTGTCTAGAACAACTCAAACATTAACATTCTATAATTAATGGATTCATAATATTAAGAAACAAGATTATTTTGGAAATAAAATAATTGTTGCAATCTAATAATGATAATAACGATATATTTTCTAAGGTGTTTATTTCATATTTAGATAATTTTTAACAAACAAAGATATAAACTACATATTTAATGAGATATATTACTTCATGGAGGTGATAATCTGCAAAACCCACGATTAACATTTTAATTTCATGTACAATGAGAGGGAATTAACATATGTAATAAATTGAAATTTAATAATCATACATATATATTATAGATATTATTTTTTTCATCAATAAATTATTCAATTCGAACAATGAGAATTGGTATTAAAAATTGATTACGCCTTGTCATGAAGTCAATAGTCAATGCACACACACTATTGTTGCTTTTCTTCGATTTAATAATGGATGGAGGGGAATAAATAATGGTCATTTCATTCATATAATGTCATATCACTATAATAATGAAACCTATTCCTTTAAATTGTTTTGTATATATGAGGAAAACAGGGGTATTATTAATAAAAAATTAATAAGAAGACACTAAAACATATGTCTTGAGATTGAGTTTTCCCTTAGATGTATCCATGGATATTCAAACATTTCACTAAATAGCGGTATCCAGAGGCATAAATATGTGGGCTTTAGATCTAGGGGAAAAATATTTATTTTTTTTATATGAATATGTATGGTATAATTGTGATATAAAGTAGTTGAAGTGTGTCCTTTTTATAAGTGATTAAATGTGCACTTTTTTTTTATAAAATTTACTTTTCAATAATATCATTAAACAATTAAAGGGAAAATGTCCTAAAAAATCTCAATATAATATATTGTGGGGTGCGATTGGGTAAATAATTTCATATCCTTGAGTTTAGACACACATTTTTTAAAAAAATATTTATTAACCAATATAATTTAACATTCCTTGTCATTTTGATTTTTTATATTGGTAAAAGATTTTTAAATATGTAATTTATAATTTATTATAAATATATGTTGAACAATATTATAAAATATGGGTGTGATGGAATTATGTTTTTACTCAATTAAATTTAAATCAATATGTAAATATGATAAATTTAACACGTAAATTAAAACATATATTATAATGAAAAATTATTTGATGTAGAAGAAAATCTGTTCATCATTAATTGAACCTATTTGTAATTTTTATTAAATGATAAATTAATGGGGTTTAGTACATTTATATATAGGTTTAAATAATATATTATAATCATTGGGGAGAAGATATTAATTTATTTGATTATATAAAATGTTCACAATTTTAATAAGGTAATTCACCAAGAAAAATAGTTTTTCCTATAATATATTAGTTTTTTCCATGATAGAATTTAGAATATTTCTAGGAATATTTCCAATGTTTGGATTTAAGATAGCATGTGATTCTGATACACAATGTTCCTGAATTTAATTTCAAAATATATTAAATATATTAAATATCACATGCATGGAGTATTCATGAAAAATCAGAATATCTACTAAATGTAGGCCCAAATAAAATATTTGATAGAACTATTGAGTAAAAAATACATGATTTACCCTAGAAGTGTCATAAAATTTTTCAGTATGAGGTGTATTTGAAAATATTTTCATGAGTGTGAAGGAATAAAATAAATAAATAAATTATTTATGTTACTTTTTAAAAATTTAGTGACCGACATCTCTATAAATAAAAGGTTATGGAGATTTTCCCAAGGTTTGATGCTAAATCCTAGAGACCAAAAAGACTATTGGAGAGCGTTGGAGGAGAGTGTTATTAGAGAATGATGACAGATTGAGAAGAGATCAAGTATCATTTCCAATTGTAGTTCATGGATCTTTCCAATGATGGAAACACATGAAATTTTTTCAACAAAGATTGATCCAAACATCATGTTGGGTGTTGATTTTTTTACATACCATTCATTAATACTGGACGAACACATATAAATTCTGTAAACATAATTGTTGCACACATTATTAGTATATTTAATTAAAATGTAATTATATGTTCATTGTGTCATATTTCTCTTCAGTTGTCTATTTCTAAAAAAATAATTGAGGCCAAATGAAAAATGGCTGAGATCAATTCCTCATTTGTCCTTACATATGGATTTCTCCCTTATTTATTCATTAAATATTTATTAGTATTTTATTTATCCAATGATTCATCCAATACCTGGTATCCAATAGTTTCTCAACTATTCTTCGATGGAATGGATTGATACCACAAGTATTGAATGTGATAGAGGATGTGATTGTAGAATCAATAACAGAGGTTGATAGATGAGTGGAGAGTGAGAAAAAATCAAGTGTTTTTAATTATCACATGTGACATAAGATGACAATGATAGTATAATATTATTCTTTTTCTCTTTTAGTGGAAGGAATTCAGTGAGAAACTGATGTTAAGGCCATTCGACCCTAGATCCAGTGTTCTTTGGCACGATTGATGGTGGAGGTGGATGACTTGGGGGGTGTCTATTCCAATTGTGGGTTTTGTGAAAAACATGAATACATGGGACGTAGTCCTATGAGCACATTTCATGTAGTACATTATATAAATCCCTAGGGTTTCATCATGAACAAAATTATCTCATGTCATGTGACCCATATCACTGTTTGTGTGACCATTAGAAGAACATGTCAGAATGTATAGGGAGGACATGCCCCACAGGTCCGGTGATGTTGCTTTTCATTTTTGGTCTATGAAACACATTGTGTACACCATGGCAGGTGGATCAGCATATAGGGAGTGTAAATTCTTAGTAGATCATGTGGTCCAACATGATTTGTATGGAGATCTAAATGCTGTGTACTTGGGAAAGTATATGAGAACATGCAGCCTACACATCAAGTTCCGTCCTAAACATCTACACAATATGTTCCCCTAGGACACACTGTGTATTGAAAAAAAGTATATATTGTGTGATCATGAGACATGAGTAGTGTTAGACTTAGTGAGACATGCTATGTACCCTTAAGAACACATCGGGAAATTGTTGGAGTACCTTTTGGTTTCCTTCTTCCCATCTCATCATTATTGTAATATTGTGTGAGATACATTGGAACTGTATCGATTGAGTGAGTTTACTTAGTCTATTACCATGAGTGTTTGGTGTGTAATCACATTACCATTATAAATAGGGATCCTATTTTAGATTCCTGTCATTTGTAAATTGTGGGTGAGTTCCCTGATTATGTAGTGAGTTGACTCAGATAGCTTTGACTAATGACTCAGCAGCTTAGAGCATGTATTTCTCTAAGTGGTCTAGAGCAATACTCATTCTATTTGTATTACCTTAGATGAGGTTTTTTTAATTGGAGTGAAAAAAATTTACATGGAAACCATTCCAAATTCTAGGAGGATTTTTTTATTAGGGTCTAGTGTCCCCCCAGTGAGCCCTGGTCATTGACCCCCTCTCCATGTATCAAGATATGATATTTTTTGATGCGATGTAGTCCGATCAAGAGTGACTATCATATTAACCATATTAGTTCTCTTTATGTTGAGACCGAATGAGGGTGATCTCGAGGATAAGTGTCTTTAGTGTTGATATAACTCATGGAGTTTATTCTCCCAAATAATCACTTTAAAAAACCTAATAGAATGAATTCAAGGTTCATTTTACAGTTGTGATCTTAGCTTGAGATTGTGTGTCTACTGTGAGTATATTAGTATGTTTATTTATATGTATCACATTATGATTGAAATATATTATGATAATATGAATAATACTCTTTTTAGAAGGTTATTTCATGTTTTCTAATAGGGTATTGTTATAATCACCCCTACATGGTCTCTATCTACATGTGGAATACCTTATGAAGAATATTGATGTTTTGTAGAGTCCTGGGTGGACTAGGAGCTGGTGGAGCTAGTTTTTGATGGATAGAATTAGGTGTATACTAGTGTTCTATTTTACAATTTTACCCACCATCTGAGCAGGTCAGGAATTACATTCCAATTTTGGTTGGTCTTGTATTTCACTAATTTTTTATCTTTCCATTACCTTTTTTCATACTATGGTCGTGGAATGATCGATGTATGTGTGTATAGAGAGTGCATTTCTAGAGCCACTATATTTTCATTGAGTCCTTGGTGATACCCTCTGGCATTTTGAACACCAAAACAGAGTTCACAATACTTATGAACCAGATCCTTAACCTTTCACGGCTTGGTTTACGGTACACTTCAATAATTGTAGCTTCATGTCCTCGATGTTATAGATTGATCTTGCGAGGCATATTAAGATGGTGATACACATTCTCTAGGTGTGCTAGTTGCATAATATATCTCATGGAGTTAGTTCCCAAAATATTTCATCTCATTCTTGGGATTGAAAGTTGACCATATAAAGGATAAGGTGGCATGATATTGAGATCCATATAGGGCATGCTTATTGTAGTAGATTCTCACAACATAGTTTTCCTATTATCTTTTGTCAAGTGAGGTGACAGAGTAGTTGAACCCTTTAATGTAGACCACAAGTGGGTGAGGTTGGTGAAATATACCTTTATTAAATGGTTAATACCCATTATATTATTTAGTGTGTTAGGGATTCATGACATGGGAATATCAACTAGGTGATCTTGCATGATATGGTATCCACTGGATACATGCCTGTTGGAATTTCATGAAGGAGGGAATCAATTCAACATTTTTATATGGAAAGGTGGTGATTCTAGTTACAATTTGAGAAGAGTTTCTAAAGTGGTTATTTTACCTTATCATTACATCCATTATAGGTGAGGATTTATGATTATCTCTTGGAAATAGTTTGGTAGCAAAGGGAGTTGCAGTGAGTTTTCCAGTTAAGTGTGATGACCAAAAGAGCTTTGTGGAGAGTTAATGGCACATGTATGTGAAGTAGGTTGTCTATCCTTATGGAATTAGGTTGATGACCATTTAATATGGTGATTATTACTTTATATCATGATTTTAGAGAGGATTCAATAATCCTTTTTAAGACTCATTTCTATTTGGGCCCAACATTTTACTCTAGCTAAATAGCCAAGTAGAATGAATAATTCATGTTCTAGTGAATATTCTTTGGGTGTGCATATTGATTTTGATCCAAAACATAGAGGATCATCTACAGTTGGTTGGGTTTTGTGTATCACGATGATTACAAATCCACCATTAGAGTATCACATTTTTGAGACCATATACGATATACCTTGTAGAGCAATGTTATACTAGTCGGAGCCAGTGGGTAATAGCTCTCTGGTCATAGTTTTTGTTCTACTGATGATTGTAAAGGGTATAGTTCATCCAATGGAGGATGTTGAATACCACATACACAAAATGAGTCCTCATAGGATCGATGATACAATCCTTTCGTGTTTGAGAGTTATAGAGTTTTATCCAAAATAGTAGGCTATATATAGGAACCTTATTACCTTTTTTTTCTTTCTGATGTGTCAAGTTAGAGAGGTGGTGTACATATTAACTCCATGTCCATATTATATTTGTTTTTTTAGTGTTATCTACAAGTCACAGTTAAAGAGGAATATGAAAAAATAATTGTGTGGTATCGACCTAGGAATGATTGACCATGGGAGGGGAGTTTCCTGTTCAAGGATTCATTAATATTGATAACTGATTGGATAAAGACCCTTTGGGGTGAGTTTTTTACTTGGGTGTGTGTTTTTTGACAACTCATAAAATAGTTTGGATAAATCATGGGATTTAGAGATGTAGTTGATAGATCATTATTCCTACCTTGTTCAATGGGTTTCCTTTTAGTGATACAAATATTTGAGAGAGGGAATAATTTAATATCCTAGTTTTTACCCTGTAAGACTTTATAACATTTCTAGTAATATTTATAATACTAGGAACTAATACAAAATTTGATTCTAAGGCCCAATGTTCATAGAATTAATTTTTGAAATATATTAAATATATTAAATATCACATGCGTGCAGTTTTCCAAAAAAGGTGGAATAAATCTTATAAATGATATGGATTAGAAATATGAGGGAATCATTGAGTTCCGAATGAATTTTTTACCCCAAGAAGTAGAAATACATTTTATGCTTGATAATTTTGTGAAAAAAATTATTGAGATCTAATGATTAAAATAAATAAATAATTTATGGCTTTTATTTGTTTTAAATGCACTGACTGACCTCTCTATAAATTCAAGGTTATGGATTTTGTCTTCGGTTTGGACGCTAAACCATATAGACCTATATGACTATTGGGGGGGTGTTAGAGGAGAGCGTTATTTGTAAATGATGATTGATTGAGATTATATCAAGGATCTTTGCACAATCGGAGTTCATGGATCTCACCAATTCTGAGAATGCATGGCCATTCTTCATCAATGATCAATCCAAACACCATGTAGGATGTTGATTTGTTTTTTCCATACAATTATTTAATACTATATGAATGCATAAAAAACCTTGAACTGAATTGATACGTGCATCATCAGTATAATTAATTGAGATGGAATTATATGTTTGTTGTCTTATATTCATATTCAGCAGTCTATTTCTAAAACAAATAATAAATTCCAAATGAAAAAGGATGATGTTAATTCCTAACCATTCATGGATTATTGATTTCTCCCCCATGTGTTCATTCAACTATATTTGGTATTTTATTTAGAAAATGGTTAGACCAATACATAGTATCTAATTTTAGAGAGACCTTTCTTCAATTAAAAAGATCGATACCATGAACACAGATCATGATAGAGGATACGATTAGAGAATCATAGAATGTGGTGGATAGATCAAGGGATAGAGATACCTAATTAATGGTCATCTTTGTTTTATGGAGTGATTTACAGTTTCATGGATGGTGATAAATGATTTTCATTCTATTTTGGTGGTTGAAATCTAGCGATCAGTCACTAGAAAGGCTGTTCAACCCTAGATCTGAAGTTGTTGGGCATGATTGATGTTATTAGTGGAGAATCCAGGATACAAATGTACAAAGAATGATTTATGTTAAAACACAACTAAACAACATGTAGTCCTATGAACACACATAGTTCAGTCCTTTATGTGTGGTACTAGGTTCCCAGCATAGAGATAAGTATCGAAATCCATCTGACCCATGTCACACTTCATGTGAACCTTATCCAAATAGCTCAACATATATATGAAGTAAATTCCTAGGAGGTCGAGTAGAGTTACATGGCATGTGTTCTATCCTACATGCTATGTACACTCTAGCAGGTGGCTCAGTGTGTATCAGGAGTACATGACTAAGAGATTTTCTAGTCCGACACATTGTGTATGGTGATCCACATGCGGTTTACTTGGGTATGTTCATTATACAAATTGAGTTCCAGCAGAAGAATTTACACACTTGGTTCCTCAGGTGCATTCCGTGTATTGGGAGAATGTACATTACATGTGAGCATGAGAATTGGGGAGTGATGGACATATCAAGACACAGTGTATACCCCCAAGGACATGACATTTACTCCTTTGAGGACATGTTGTTATCCTCTATCTTATAAACTCAATTTTTTTGTAATATTATTTGAGATGCCCTAGAATTATCTCAGTTGAGTGTGTTCTCTTGGTCTATTATTATATGGGTTCAGTGAGGCATCACATTACCATCATAGAGGGTGATCCTACTACAGCTTATTGTGATTAGTGATTTTGGGGTGAGTCCCCTTATTATAGAGTGTGTTGACTCATACCACATCAACTATTTACACAATACCATAGAACATATATCCATCCAAGAGGCATTGAGAAACCCCCATGTCCATTTCTATTACCTTATATTCAGTTGTTATAATTGGTGTGAATGATATTTATAGGGTCACCTATCACTTATCTATGATGATGTGTTCAATAGGGTTGGGTGTCCCCTAGTGAAACTTGGGTATTGAACCATATTTGCGTGTTGAGATCTGATCGTTCAGATGAGGTGCTTTTCGATTGAGTGTATATCTTGGATGAAACCTCTAAGATTCCTTTGTACTAAGACCTGATGAACATGAACTCTATGATGAGTGTCTTCAGTGATAGTATAGCCCATAGAGTGTGTTCTCATAGATGAGTGTCATATGGGACCTTCGAGAAGGAATCCTAGGCTTGTTTTACAGTTGTGATCATACATTAAGACTGTGTGTCTAATATGAATATATCTAGATGTTTATTTTTATGTCTCACATTGTGATTAGCATATCCTATGATGATCTGACTACTCTTTCTGAATTTTTCATAGTTATTTTGGGCTATCCTACTAGGTATTATTATAATCACCCCAACATGGGATTCTCCCTAATTTGTTCCATCTTATACAGATGATGACCCTTTTTGTGGAGTCTTTCATGGACCAAGAGAAGGTGGGGATATTTCTAGCTAGATAAGAAAAGGTGTATATCATTGTTTTTTACAATAATCAACACCTTCTAAGAATTTCATAATTTACTTCCTAGTTTTGGTCGGTCTTGTATTTGTCCCCTTTTAACACTTACTAGTACTTTTTTCGTACTCTAGTTGTGGGATTATAGATGTATCCATGTATTATTTTTATTTGTTTTATATTTCAGTGTTATCTAGGCTTAGGGTTGTGTGACTGTGCATAGATAGTTAAGAACTATTCCTCTCATATGTGTGATATAACATCTTGGTGCTGGTCTTTATCCCTTGGTCTATTTCATACAGGATTGCAGTAGTTGTGTCTTAGGTCTTAATGGGTTCGGGTCATAACATTACTATTATCACGATAATTAAAATTAATAACAATAATAATATTTTTATTCCTAAAATTGAAATTAAAAATCTTACATAATATGGATATAATGATAATAAATATGAAATCAAATATGTTAAATTACAATTTTAGAAGAAAAAATAATTTTTTTAATATAAGTGCATATGAAAAGGTGTATGATTAAAATATTACATATTTTTATAAAATTATAAACATGGAGTTTATAAATACAATGTAGTAATTTTAAATGATCTATTTTAAATTATAAATATTTACATTTAGAATAAATAATTTTTGAAAAAAATTAATTCAATCTTATAATTTGAAAATTTCATAAAATTAATGGTTCTAGAAGAATTAATTTTTTTTATTACACACGTAAAAATGGATTCTTTCAGAAAATTCAAAAAAAATCCATCATTGGATAATTCTGATATATATAATTCAAAAATAAATTTATGTGGTTAAAATTCAAGATCTAAAATTTAAATTCTATGTAAATTTTGGAATAAATTCTCCTTGTAGTGCACATTATTCTATAGTTTTCAGATGAAGTGTTTTCCTACTATAGTAGGGTCTCAAGTATTATAATGGGTGTTATAATGGAAGGGGAAACATCATTCATAATCAATATAATTATATTACCTTATTTATTAAAAATGATTTAAAAAATACTAGGTCAATACAAAGCCCCTACAAAATAATATTTTACATAGGAGTAACGAATAATTACTAGAATTTAATATTTGTTATGTTTTAGTATTATAATATGTTAAAATTTTATGTGTTCCATCAATACTAAAAAGAAAATATCTACTAGGTTAAAATTTTCTATTCATTATAGTAAGACAAATATATATAAGGATATCATAAAACATTTATTTTGGGAAAATATTGAGGGAATGGTATGGATTAAATTGAAAGGTTCATAGTGTAACAAACCCAACCTAGATACCCTCTCAAACTAGTACCACACCCAAATTTCTTCATACCTGAATGTCATTCCTGATCCCCATAAGATGGAAACTAGAACCCATACATCAATCAACAACTAGAGGGAATGATTTCAACCAACTTGAAAAAAACATGGAATACATATATAAGTGTGATAGTATAGAAGAGATAGACATATTCTATAACAAAAAGAAGAGAGTAGAAAAAAATCAACTTGAAATCAGTCATGAAAACCCAAAGTAAAATTCCAATATCTAAGGAAAACTATAACATAAACTGACTACTTTATTTGATACCATTAGAAACATTCATTATCTCACCACCAGCTACAAAACTCATCTAACAAAAACCATTCCACCTCCCTATGGAGCCTTTAGTTTCCATGCATTGAAATATATACAATGGACTATGCACTACCCAAGGGGTGTATAGGGTGTAAGATAATAGGCTTAGTATGATCCCACCTAGTTGTTCCACAATGAGCCAATTTAAAATAATATGAATATTTTCATATTTAATAGGAACAAGTCATGATAAAAATTTTAACCATTTTTATATCAAAATCATATATGCACAATTAATTTTAAACTTTTTAACATTTCAAAAAATAAACTGTAGTAAACGATTTCAAATCATTTCATATAAGTCAATGAAATCAAATCAATGTAAATGATGCATCTGTTGGAACCACTTTGTGTATAGGATTGTATTTGTTGTCAATAGTTGTCAATGGAATACCAAAATGAAAGAGATCAAGAAGTACTCCAATAAAATGGAGGAATGGAAGCTCACAATGTGGGAGATCATGAAGTACTCCGATGAAGTAGAGGAGTAGTGATTCAGACGATTGTTGTGCTGATCGTATGTTCAAAGAACATGTGTCAAAGGTGATACATTGTTTACAACAATGAATAATGTAAGGAGTAATCCATCCAAGGATGATTAAAGCAGGATGGTGTTTTTGGATGAAGACCATGCAATTCCTCATTATTGCATGAGAACAATGGGTTTTGCAATTACTCATGATTGCGTGAGAACCATGCTAGAGACTTCTTGATGGATTGAATCACATGGTTTGCATGAAGTTGATCATGACGGATGATGAAGGAGGCAATGGGCCAATGAGTTGACTTATGAAATGGCCATGCACATCACACTGTCATAGAAGATGATGGTACTAAAGCTGTTCCTTCAAAGAATACATATCACAATGGTGGAGTTTGTGATAAAAGCAAAAGAGTTGCTGAAGGATACAGATCACCAAGAAGAAGTGTTGTTGAGGTGATCGTGCTTGTCGACAAAGCAAACAAACGACATACAAATTTGTTGACAAAGGAGATTCCATGGTGACATGTCGAGTTCAAGAGTTGTGGTCAATGATCTATGTTTGATTCAAGAACTTTGACAGAGGAATGGATGATCTGGAGGCGGTACAAAAAGAGCAGATAAAAGGTGGCGCCGTTTTCCAGTGTTTGCCAAATTTCAGGGCCTCAAAATCAACAAATAAAGAAGAAGTGATTTTGGAAAAGGGACTTGCACGCCATACACTTGGAGGATAGAAAACTTGCGCGCCATATACTTTTAAAGGACCAGAACATGAAAATTTGGCAAAGGCATAAGGGTCGCGCAAGTGTTGGTTAAGTCGCGCAAGTGGACTTGCGCGATGGCACCTACAAGGAGTGGAACTTGCGCGTCTATGGTTTTTCGAGATCAGAAGATCAAAATTTGACAAAGGCAAGAGGGTCGCGCAAGTGTTGGTTAAGTCGCGCAAGTGGACTTACGCGCCTATGGATGACTTGCGCGCCACCGCGCAGGGGGACCAGTTTGCCTATAAATACTGGACCACCCCTCCTCATTTCTCACGGAGCTCAAGACTTGGAGATTGTTCGAGCTCTCGTTGCGCAGGTGGTAGAACCGCGCAAGTGGTAGTTGGGTCGCGCAAGTAGAGGTTGCGCGCCGATTGATGGTTGAGTGCCCCAGGTGATTTGGGCAAGGAAGGAAGTGAGTCGCGCAGGTTTGAAGTTCAAGAAGGCAGAGTCGCGCAGGTGCTTTGGAGACACTTGCGCGCCAGGTTATACTTGCGCGCATGAGACTTGCGCGCCGCCGGGAGACTTGCGCGCCGGGCTTGAAAAGGAGACCCAGACACTGTTGAAGCACGCCCGCCTTTCTGGAGCTGCACAGGAGATGAAGATTGTCTGATTCTTTTGGTGCAAATCGAGATTGAAGAAGAAATCTAAATTATACATGCATAATCTCATGCATACATGGTGAATTGATTCTGAAGAATGCCGAGTAAGCTGAACATCATTTATTGAGCAATCGCATAAGTGATTGTGATTCAGGCAGACGAATACAAGGGGATCTAGTGCATACAGTCATTGCACTAAAGAAGAAAGATCGAACTATAAAGAGCATCAACTCTGAACCCTGATGCGAGCAAAGTCTCATGCTGAACAGGAGACGAAGAACTTCAATGCACACCTATTGAAGAGACCTTCACGTCTATAAACTGAGTGGGACTTCACCAACGGCAGTGAGCCAGGGGGAGTCAACGGGAGTGACCCGAGGGAAGCAGTGGGCTATCCCTGAACCTTTGTAAAGGCAGTGAGCCTGGGACAGAATGTCTGTACCCGAACTTTTGTAATCTACAGCTAGTGAAGCATAGTGGATTAGGTACGACCGACAACCTGTCGGCGTATGCTCCTTGGACGTAGCCCTTAGTGGTGAACCAAGTAAAATAGTTGTGTCATCTGTCTCTGCATGTGAATGTTTAATTGCTGATCATATCCATCATACAGGTTTAAGTAGTTCCTACCAACGTGGGAACAAGATCCACAACTTTAAGAAGAAAAAGTTGCCACCCTGATTCACCCCTCCCCTCTCAGGGTGTCCCGGGGTCCTACAAGTGGTATCAGAGGGAGGTTAACGTATGTTGGATATTCTCCAGTAATTCTATTGAGAAGAGGATTTGAGTTTCTTTCCTAAAGTCAACAATGAAGAGCAGTCTTGATGAAGTTTCTGAGCAGTCATCTACATCCAGCAAGACCATGACAAACAGGAAAAAGAAAGAGAAAAAGCAGCTAAAGAAGTCCCTCATATCCAAAGAAGATGCAGTGTCTTGTTCTCCAAGCCATTCCAATAATGAAGAAACATTAGGCTTGGAAAGTATCAAGCAGGTGGCTCAGAACTCATCCAGAGGAAAGGATGATACCCCTAATTCAAGCTTTCAGGAAAAACTCAGAACATATCTGCATGATATTCCAGAAGAAAGGGTTGCTATTATTTGTAGCCTATTCCAATCTATGCAGGATGAGATCAATCGATTAGAAAGGGAAGCTGACAATATGGAAAAGGGGCTGGAAGGAAAAGTTATGGAAAACATGAAGCTCACCAAACAGGTGAAAGTCTTTGAAGAAAACAAGGCAGTCAATAAGACTCTAAAAGAAAGGGTCCATGCACTTGAAGTTGAGCTGAAGAAGAGCAATGAAGTCAAGAATTTTTGTTTGGAAGAAACTTCCATTAAATTCAGGGAACTTGACTCTTTGTTACAAAACAAAGTTAAGATGCATGAAGATGAGGTTGAAAGGTTAAAGAAGACTTGTGAAGAGAAGATGATCACGATTGAAGATCAGAAGATCATCCTCAATATTGTGGGTCAAAAATTGGAAGATCAGTTGACCGAGATTGAGAACACACATATTGAGCCTTCACAAAAGAATGAAATTAGCGACGCTTGCACTCAATGTTCGTTGGAGGAGTCTAAAGCTGAAATGCCTTCAACATGTGATAAGAAGATTATGACAACTCTTGATTATCCACATCAAGAATCAGTTGCTGCTGGTACTCAATGCTCACTGGAGGATTCTATTGTCAAAAGACCTCCAACATGTGATAAGAAGATCATGACTTCACTCTTTGATCTATCACAAGCAGCTAAGAAAGTGAAGGTACCATCCATACAAACCTGTACTGTCGTTTCGAAATATGCTCCTTCATCAAGTGCAGGTCAGAATAAAAGTTCTAAACAAGTATGGATGAGGAAAGGTGAGAAGAAGAAACCTACCACCATGGCTAGGGTGGATGGGAAGAAAAAGGAGGAAGTGGGTTCCTCAAATAGAGAACAAAAGATTAAGCAGATGGCCCAACAACTTAATACAGAAGATACAAAGAAGAAAAGATTTGTGGGTCAATGTTGGTGCTGCAACAGATTTGGGCACTGTGCATTGGATTGTCTTTATAATCCCTTACATGGAAAAGCACAGGGAAAGCCTATATCAAAGGGGAGGAAGCCAGAAAAGAAGAAGCAACATCCGAAGGTCCAGAAGCATCTGTTTACTGCAAACAGATTTGGAATTCTTGATAACATCTGTGATGTATGCAACGGCAGCGGTCACAATGCGGGCACATGTCCACATCAACATGCTTTCACTGTCGAAAAGAAAAGAAGACCTCTGATGCCGTCAACGAATGAATCAGCTATCGTGGGGAGAAATCAGAAGAATGTTGTGAACACACACTTCCCCAAGAAGATCTCAAGTAGGGAAGCTGAGAAGACCCAGGATTTTAGATCCATGAAATTGAAGGGTCATTCATCCAAAAGAAACACTAAGTGGGATGAATCTCGGATGAACCCATGTGGAAGACCTAAACCAGCTGCAAAAGTTCCAAATGACATATTGGTCATCTGGCCAGAAGATTTGAAAAGAATAAGGAAACTTGAAGATGAGAAGGCCAAGGCTGGTGAAAAAGGAAAAGGAAAACTTTCACATGATGCAGACACAGTGCAGGAGAGATTGCAAACAAAGAGAAACACAAGTGTCAAAGAAGTTCTGTGTGAGAGATGCAAGAAGTCTGGTCACATTGCAAAAGGTTGTCTAACCTTAATACCAGAGCAAGAGGCAGTCCTTAAGAGGATCAATAATGTATCATTCATGATGGCTGCTAAGCAGAACAATTCTCCACACAAAGCAGAAGAGAATGTGAACAGAGACATGCCACACCGACAGATGTCAGAACATATATTCAAATGTGCAGGCATGAAGACTGGAGTGAACAGAGGAACTTGGTTGAGAAAAGAACCTCAACCAAGAAAGTCTTTGTGATGAAGCAAGAAGGAACCACCTTATTCCCGTAAACATTTGTGAATTGTATTTGTGCTAATAATGCAGGGAATTGAAGGTGAAGCATTCTCTCAGGGGGAGAACCTGAGAAGTAGTGAATGTTGTCAACTCTTGATAGCCAAGATGAAGAAGTTTCCATCCTTAGTAGATTCTTCAATTGATATTCAAAGATTATTATGATGAAGGATCACTCTTAATGATGATGATGAGGAGTTTTTCCCTTGAGGGGGAGAAAAATGAAGAAGCGTCCATAATCACTGTTTCAATCAATATCAACTCCAGGTGGACTCAAAAGCAGTTATCTGTGAATCTCTTGAAGAACACACCAATGGAGAAGGTCTGTCATTTCTCAATCTCTATCCCTTGGTTACTCAGATCAAAGATTATTTTACAAAGGGGGAGTAATTGAATTGATCAGTGACATAAAGAGAATGGAAGTGCCCCAAGGTCACTTATCCTGCCAATTGCACTCGAATGTTTGTGATCTATTTGCTGAAGTGAGTGCAGGAGTTTCAGGTTGATTATTCTCTATCATAGTTGATCTTCTTCTACCTGGAAATAAAGTGGTAAACCCTTGAAGACAAGATACATGAGTTATCATCTCATGTTGGTATCATGATCTGTGGATATTGGATAGCCTTGTTGACTTAATCAAATCCTCTTGTTTTCTACATCGAGCATTGCTCAAGTAGACTTAGAGTGAAATGGTTAATGAAACATTGCTTAAGTGTGGATTGATACCCTCCCTACCATATGCTTTGTATTTCTTGTCAATAAGGGGGAGAGAAAGTGAAATGAAAAGAAATGTTGATTTGCTGAGAAGATTCTCATTTTGACATTGACAAATTCATTTCAGAAGATGTATAAGGTATTGACAACAAAATACAAAGGGGGAGATTGTTGGAACCACTTTGTGTATAGGATTGTATTTGTTGTCAATAGTTGTCAATGGAATACCAAAATGAAAGAGATCAAGAAGTACTCCAATAAAATGGAGGAATGGAAGCTCACAATGTGGGAGATCATGAAGTACTCCGATGAAGTAGAGGAGTAGTGATTCAGACGATTGTTGTGCTGATCGTATGTTCAAAGAACATGTGTCAAAGGTGATACATTGTTTACAACAATGAATAATGTAAGGAGTAATCCATCCAAGGATGATTAAAGCAGGATGGTGTTTTTGGATGAAGACCATGCAATTCCTCATTATTGCATGAGAACAATGGGTTTTGCAATTACTCATGATTGCGTGAGAACCATGCTAGAGACTTCTTGATGGATTGAATCACATGGTTTGCATGAAGTTGATCATGACGGATGATGAAGGAGGCAATGGGCCAATGAGTTGACTTATGAAATGGCCATGCACATCACACTGTCATAGAAGATGATGGTACTAAATCTGTTCCTTCAAAGAATACATATCACAATGGTGGAGTTTGTGATAAAAGCAAAAGAGTTGCTGAAGGATACAGATCACCAAGAAGAAGTGTTGTTGAGGTGATCGTGCTTGTCGACAAAGCAAACAAACGACATACAAATTTGTTGACAAAGGAGATTCCATGGTGACATGTCGAGTTCAAGAGTTGTGGTCAATGATCTATGTTTGATTCAAGAACTTTGACAGAGGAATGGATGATCTGGAGGCGGTACAAAAAGAGCAGATAAAAGGTGGCGCCGTTTTCCAGTGTTTGCCAAATTTCAGGGCCTCAAAATCAACAAATAAAGAAGAAGTGATTTTGGAAAAGGGACTTGCGCGCCATACACTTGGAGGATAGAAAACTTGCGCGCCATATACTTTTAAAGGATCAGAACATGAAAATTTGGCAAAGGCATAAGGGTCGCGCAAGTGTTGGTTAAGTCGCGCAAGTGGACTTGCGCGATGGCACCTACAAGGAGTGGAACTTGCGCGTCTATGGTTTTTCGAGATCAGAAGATCAAAATTTGACAAAGGCAAGAGGGTCGCGCAAGTGTTGGTTAAGTCGCGCAAGTGGACTTACGCGCCTATGGATGACTTGCGCGCCACCGCGCAGGGGGACCAGTTTGCCTATAAATACTGGACCACCCCTCCTCATTTCTCACGGAGCTCAAGACTTGGAGATTGTTCGAGCTCTCGTTGCGCAGGTGGTAGAACCGCGCAAGTGGTAGTTGGGTCGCGCAAGTAGAGGTTGCGCGCCGATTGATGGTTGAGTGCCCCAGGTGATTTGGGCAAGGAAGGAAGTGAGTCGCGCAGGTTTGAAGTTCAAGAAGGCAGAGTCGCGCAGGTGCTTTGGAGACACTTGCGCGCCAGGTTATACTTGCGCGCATGAGACTTGCGCGCCGCCGGGAGACTTGCGCGCCGGGCTTGAAAAGGAGACCCAGACACTGTTGAAGCACGCCCGCCTTTCTGGAGCTGCACAGGAGATGAAGATTGTCTGATTCTTTTGGTGCAAATCGAGATTGAAGAAGAAATCTAAATTATACATGCATAATCTCATGCATACATGGTGAATTGATTCTGAAGAATGCCGAGTAAGCTGAACATCATTTATTGAGCAATCGCATAAGTGATTGTGATTCAGGCAGACGAATACAAGGGGATCTAGTGCATACAGTCATTGCACTAAAGAAGAAAGATCGAACTATAAAGAGCATCAACTCTGAACCCTGATGCGAGCAAAGTCTCATGCTGAACAGGAGACGAAGAACTTCAATGCACACCTATTGAAGAGACCTTCACGTCTATAAACTGAGTGGGACTTCACCAACGGCAGTGAGCCAGGGGGAGTCAACGGGAGTGACCCGAGGGAAGCAGTGGGCTATCCTTGAACCTTTGTAAAGGCAGTGAGCCTGGGAAAGAATGTCTGTACCCGAACTTTTGTAATCTACAGCTAGTGAAGCATAGTGGATTAGGTACGACCGACAACCTGTCGGCGTATGCTCCTTGGACGTAGCCCTTAGTGGTGAACCAAGTAAAATAGTTGTGTCATCTGTCTCTGCATGTGAATGTTTAATTGCTGATCATATCCATCATACAGGTTTAAGTAGTTCCTACCAACGTGGGAACAAGATCCACAACTTTAAGAAGAAAAAGTTGCCACCCTGATTCACCCCTCCCCTCTCAGGGTGTCCCGGGGTCCTACAGCATCACATATCATATCAAATTAATGATAGTAAATGCTAAAATAGTAAAATGAAAAGAATAGAAATTAACATTCCAAGGATCACTACTGATTTGGCTAGCTAAGGAACTCATAACTAAGACATAGAAAATATCACACATAAAGACTCTATATATATTCACAAAATCTAAAGAGTATAGGAACACCACAAAAAAGTGAACCTACAAACAGTGTCTACCAAGTCCCTAGAACAATAGGCCGAGGGATCCAAGGAACACCCCATGAGTCAAACCTTAGAGAGTATCAATGAAAAATACATACTACCATACCTTCCACCTAAATACCCAAGGATTCCCATGTGCTCAATTATTGAAATAGTTTCATCAAAACCTTTCGTTAAAAACCATTAAAAAATTTATTTCATAATTATTTGAAAATGAGATTTATTTTTACCAAAATAAGGGGTAATCCATCACTTCTCAAAAAAACATTAACAAAAAAATAAATCAATTAATAAATCATTCCATTTGATTTATAAAACAGTTCACCAAAACTATATAAATACATATCATCCTACATAGGCTAGATATGGAAGAACTTACCTCAAACTGAGGTCATTCACAACCTAAATGCGTTCAATTGACAAGGAAATACAAAAAATAAACAATTGAGGACATTCAATTGATTCCCACATCTTAGAATCAATTTCATAAAAAAAAACTATTGTTAGAGAGGATAAAGAACAACATACCTCAATGAAACCTGCAAGCCACACCAAAATATAGAAAGTGGTTATAATATGGAGGAAGATCATAAAATAGATCGGGAAATGATAAATAAAATTATAAACAAAGATCAAAATATCCAATAACACAAAAAAGGTGATACCATGATCAATGAAAATAAAGATTCTGAAGAATGGCTAACCTGAAGAAACACATTGAAAAAAAAAACGATGAAAAATATCCAAATGAAACAATCTGAAAGGAGATTAGGTCCCCCAAAATTTCTGGTTAGACCTCCTAGGTTAATAGAAGAGTTTTTTTCAAGTTGAATGAAATAATAATCACTTATACAGGGCCCTAAAATCTAAAACTATGAGACATTAATGATGTGTAATCAATTTACATCGTGTAATTTTAAATTATGGAGTCCTGATGAAAAATGGGTCACATTTTATAAAAAAACAGTTTTTAAAATTTACACATCATGAAATATTTAGATGGACTATAATCCTATCATGATGTGTACATGACTCATGAATTCTTCCTAGTGGCCATTACATGATGCATAAAATTTACAAAATGTGAAATTATACTACATACAGCAAAAACCACATATTACTACTGAAAAATCCATACAACCTTTGATTTTCTATGAAATTATTGAGAACCCCTATACATTTTTAACACATTTATCCCAATAAAATATTAATTAAAACAAACATATATCCCTAAAATTCTGGTAATTCCACCATAAAATTATCTCCTTCCCTAGGAGTCTAAAAACAAAACCAAAAAATGAGTTAAATGAAAAGTGAGAAGATAAATTCTTGAAATTTGGTAATGCGATGTCAAAAATTCCCGTCATATAAAATTCCATCCCTAGAAATCCATGTGAAAGAATGATATCCAGAAAAGAGGTGAAGTCATGGCTCCAACATCAACGATTCATGCTCCCATGTCTCTTCAGAATCTGATCACTATCGCCATGAATCATTGACTAAAGGAATCAATTTCCCATGAATGAACTTCAATTCAGATTTAATTACCTATACTAGCTACTCCATAATATATAAGTATAGTTTTATTTCAATCTCTTACCAACTCAAAATCTGATAGGAATTAGGATGGTATTTCCTGACCTGTGATATGTGAAAAACATCTTGAATTCCTATCAATTGAACAAAAATTTCCAACTGATAAGAAACATGCCCAAGATGCTCAAAGACCTGAAACAATCCAACATATCATAGAGAAAACATTATTGGTTTTTGAAGACAATAGTGGCCCAATCAAGGGTAATATTTTTAGAAAATATTCTCACATATGGGAAACTCATAGGGATGACATGACCATTCCTAGTGAGATTTATATCAAATTTCAGATGTAACCAAACACCGATTTGTTTCAAGAATCCTTAATGATGTATTCTAAAAAATTCTTGGTCCCACAAAATTGGGTTCGCCCACCTATTCTCAATAAAGATTTGATATGAATAAGTGACCAAAAAATACTTGAAGGGAGTCATTCTGAATGAAAACTGATAAATGTAGTTATAAGAAAACTCAAATAGTCCCAGATGGATTTCCCATGATCCACTAAAACCCAAGAGTTAGGAACTAAGCATATACTATAAGATCTGAATAAAATGCTCATTCTAAATTTATGTCTTTGGATAATAAGCTGCACTCTATCAGACCTAAGTCCCCATCACCCCTTGGATATTACTATATAACCTTAAAGTAATCCTATGATCATTGTATAAAATAATCGGTGAAGGACCCCCATGTAACTTAATGATCTCATATACATACAACTTACCCAATCTACAACTTTAGTAGTTTCCCTGATTGGAATTAAATGAGATTAATTTTTCAACCTACTAATCACCACCCATATATACTTCAACCCTTAGGGATTTATTGATGATCCAACAATAAAATCCCGGGAAAAGGTATACCATTTCCAAACCAGTATTGAAAGAGGATGGATAAACCCAGAAGGTTTTAGGTGAGATGACTTTATCTAATAGAAGTTTTAATATCGGGAAACATAATATACAACATCAGGCTTCATACCCATCCACCAGAATTGGTGATCCATGAAATAATACAAAATTATAGTTTATAGAAGAATATTAAATGAAGAACTATGGAAATAAAAAAATTGATCTCCTCATAGATTTTGGGACAGAAAACTGATCCCTAAAATAGAGAATACCATTTGAATAGAGAGACAAACTAGAAATGATCTCCCCACCATATATGGTTTTCCTAATTCATCTAAACAAATCATCCTACTTCTTAATCTATTTAAAAAATCAAATAATAGATGAATATAACATAAAAATAGCCAAAACCATAACTGAAACATCCTCCTAAGCATCAATGATTATCTGAGAAAAATGACACATAAGGTTCAACACCTCCATCAATTCCAAAATAACATCCCATGGTACTTTCCTACTGAGACTTTATGTGATAACATTCCCCTTACCAATGGTGTTAGCGTTTTATAAGTCAAATGTCTAAAAGTATAAAACCACTGACTCAATCCAAGATTCAATTATGTATAACGAAAGGTATAACTACGAATCTTATTGTTATAAATGACTATGAACATTTCCCAAAACAGTAGAGACTCCATCAAATAAGTGCATGGATAACCACATAAAGATATAAATCATTAGTGGGGTAATTATTCTCATGCATTTGAAGCCAACGAGAGACATAAGACAGTACATGATCACCATACAATAGTAAGAAACCAAAACTTTCACAAATGGAATCATAAAAAACTATATACCCATTAATGGGATCAGTAAGATAAGAATATGATCTGATTTCATTAGACATTTCAGCTTTTTTAATGAAGACTGATTCTTTTAATCCCAAATTAATTTCAGCCCTATCTTGTAAGAGTAGTAGAAGGTGACACCAACTATGAGAAATCATTGACTAACCATTGATAATATTCAGCATGACCAAGGAAGCTATAAATATCCAAGACATTATGTGGATCTTCCTATGACAGGAAATATTTCAACTTCTAATGATCAATTAATAAGCCTTTCCCAAAAATAGCGTTTCCTAATAACATCACTTCAGGGATCCAAAAAATAATTTAGCAATATTTCCATAAAATTGTGACTTCCCATGAATTCTATAACCAAACTCAAATTGTACTCATGAAAAAAAAATTCAAGATAATCATGGAATATCCAATTCATCAAATCCATAAAATCCATTAAAGCATTATTCAGAACAAACAACATCATATGATACTCATTAGTACCATGATTTCTCCTGAAATCTGTTTTCGGTATGTGATGCTCCTGAAATATGATCAGATGAGAAATCATCCAAATATAAATGATTGAAAACCACCTTTCCCTGTTAAATGATGAAATAAATAATTCACAAAAAGAAAATGATAATTTTTGTTAACTGTTACCTAGTTCAAATTCCATTAATCTACTCAAAATCAAAGTAAACCATCTAAATTCATGGAAAAGAGAATAGGGGATTCCCAAAGAGAAACATAAGGTATAAAAAACCATTGAATATCAGATCATTCATCTATATATCGAGCTCTTTTAGCTTCTCTAGTACCATATGATAATAATGTATTGATATAAGCTTTTTATTAGACACTAAATCAATCTTAAACTCTATTTCTCTATCTGTAGGAAGTCTATGGAAATCATCTTGAAAAAACATCAGGATATCATGAAGAATAATGGGAAGGTCCCACACAAATTATATTTCATTAGGATAAAAATGTGTATCATAACAAAAAATTCCTATGCTCTAGGTGAAATGGTCCTGCACAACTTGACCCATGATCCATCTCACCATTAAGTACACAATATCTACCATTGGCCACATGAAACAAGAGATTCTAATGTTTAAAATCATCCTCATCATTATGAGTATCTATCCAATTAATCCTGATGATTACATCCAAAAACATTAGATCATTAATTATAAAATCACATACTAACTCCACATCAGCTATCAATAGAACACAAGTATTTTACTAAAACCCAAAATCATTCCTCATCCTAGGAGGTCTCAATCATTATATTGAAAATAGAATGAGATACATTTGATATTTATTAATATCAAAAAATTGTGTAGATATAAATGAGTGGGAAGCTCCAGTATTCAATAAAGCAATTTCTACCAAAGATGCAGTAAAAATGGTACCACTCCCTTGTCATTGGAGCCCCTTCTACATCTATTAGAAACTCATCTACAACATGAAGCTAATTAACTCCATAGGTCTATGGATAGATCCTTATATTCTAAGAATTATTTTATGATGTCATAGTATCCTTTGGAGATAATGATCCTTGACCATATAAAGGTGTAGAAATTTCCTGACAGAAATGCTACAAATAAACATAAAATCTATGACTGATACACATCATAGTAGGTGCTGTAAAATAATGATGACTCATTCTAACCATTTGACAATTATAGAAATTTTGGGGCATACTAAAATCTATAACTAAATTTTTAAGGGATCCCTTTTAGTGAGAATAACCTCCACCACTCCTGTGATTATCATTCAAATTTCTATTTTTACCATTCATGTCGTTGAGGCTTCTACTAGGTGGAAGAGAAGGGAAATTTTATAAACATTTCTATGATATTCGTCTATGCCATCATAAAACTGTCTACCATCTCTACATCGAAATAATTCTTCAGCCTAAATACGTACAATATTTTATCCGGTCACAAACCTAGTAGGTACTTCTGAGACTTCATCCAGTCATTCATTACTAACAATGAAGAAAAGTAAACCATCACCACAAACCAATTGGTGTTTATTGACATTGAATTATCTCCCTAATACTAATAGAGGAGGTCTAGAGACTTAACCATAGAATGTAACTCTAGGAAAATGTTGGTGAATAATGGATTCTTGAATCTCTTCAATTCCAATACTATATGCATATCATCTAATACAATGAAATATCACTATTACCTGTGGGAACCCTTTGGTTTGAATACTTCACACTTCACCTTGATACTCTTATAATTATTCATTAATTCAAATATCTAATAAATTTTTTCATTCTAGTCCTCTTAATATTAAGGTTCCTTTGTTCCCTTTAAGGGTATTGAATTCTCACCCAAGAAATCTCATCATCAATACCATAATCGTAAAAATCCCATATATAACACAATAGTTTCATTCGATACTCGCATTAAATTCTAATAAAAAACACAAAATTACATCATTATATCATCGATAAGGTTATAATCTATTTGTGGATTCCCTTCAGGATAACACACTACACTATATAGGGGAACCCATGGATGAAATCTTGGAGGTAAACTACTACACAAAGAAATATAAGAAATGATCAGGTAATAAGATAATATCAATTTGAACATAAAATCCATATCAAAATCTAATATTAGATCAAAAACTCCAATCATGAGAGGCACATCCCAACATCCCTTGGTAACATGAGTCTCTTAATGGAATGATATGAAAAAATACTCACAGCAACCTACCTCTTAAGTCCCAACAGTTCTATATCCAATCTTCCAAATGTCCTAAGAGAAGGACACTTGAGGATAGACAAAACCTATTATCAAATTGAGAAAAACCTTACCTAGTTATTCTCACAAATTTCTACCTGACTCAAATTTTCACATACCTAAGGGGTGTTCTCGATCTCCATGGATTGGAAACTAGCACATGGGCATCAAACAAAAATTATGGGGAAAACATTTTCCCAAACTAAATAAAAAACACGAAATGTGTATATATATAATTGAGTGAAAAATAGAGGAGATAGACATATTCCATAACTGAAAAAAGACAATAGAAATAAACAACTCAAAAGTAGTCATAACATTCCAATGTACAAGTCAATCATCAATGCAAAAATAAAACTGAAACTGAATACTCTTTGTTGTGTCTTGGAAAATCTCTAATCATCTAACCACCAGCTACCCAACTTAGCTGAAAGAAACCAAGCCAACTCTTTACTCCACCTTTCCATTCCCTATATCAAAATACATACGAAGCTCCACACACCTACGAAGGTGTGTACATAGTGTTATCTAATAGGATCTTTGGGATCCCCCAAAGGTGTTCTATAATGAATCTTTTTACACAAATTTAAACATTCCAACCATTAAAAAATAAGGAATTATAGAAAATTTAACTAATTTTATATCAAAATCACAGAAAAACATTTAATTTTCCATTTTCTACATTTCTTAAATAAACTATGTAAAACTATTTCAAAGCATTCTATATACTTAAAAATAGTAAAATAAAAGAAAATAATGCATCACATATCATATAAATTCCATGGTAGTACAACCTGAAATATTATAAGTGAAAGTACAAGTAAAAACACACAAAGGATCACCATATTCCATGATATCATGGACTCCCAGACCTAATACATTAATAATTCTGTGCATCAATCCTCTTTATATATGAATAATATTTATAGAGTAATGGAATACACCATAGTGTTAACCCCCCAATAGTGTCTACTATGACCATAGAAAAATAGGACTTGGGAGTAGAGAAAACCCCCAAGAGTGAACCCCCTGACAGTATCAACTAACAATGCCTATTACTATGCTTTTAGTCTAAGCACCCGAGACTTCCCATGTATACTATTTTCAAAACCATTTCATCAAAACTATTCTTTTAAAACACTTTGACCAATCCATTTCATAATAACCTTATAATATCTTTTTTATTTTACCAAAACATGGGGAAACAATCATTTCACAAAAACCCATTTCCACACATAGAAATCAATAAGTCAACAAAGTCATTTTATTTATAAAACAATTTATCAAAACTAGAGATATACGGTTCACCCACCATAGGATAGATAGGGAACCAACAACCTGAAACATGGGTCACAAACGCCCATAATGGGATCCACCATAAAATAATGGTGAAAAGGAAACAAATGATGCCATTAGATTGACTACCACATCATAGAATCAAGTACACATGAAAAGTAGTCGGTAAAGAGGATATAACACAACATACCTCAAGTAAACCCACAGACCGCTCCACCACTACCATAAGGTTTTTCCTCTAGAGAAGGATCACAAAATATATCTAAAAAGGATCAAATAGATTATAACCATTGATCAATAAATCTAATAATGAAACAAAATGGTGATATTGTGATCAACATAAATAAATAAGATGATGGATTACTCACTGAGATAATCATACGAAAACTGCAATAATGATCTATTAAAGAATGAAATGATATGGAAGGAGAAGAGGTACACAAAATCATATGGGAGAGTTATTACATAAATAGAGGAGGGGATACACATTTAATGAAATTGTAATCACTCATATAGAGCCCTAAAAACCAAAGACCACAATACAATCATGACATGTAATCAATTCACACTATGTAGTTTTTAATTATGGAGTCCCACTGAAAGAAATTGCGCCTTTAATTAAGACCCAATTTTAACCATTTAATAATGTGTAACTTTCACATAATTTAATACATTAATTATGTATACCAAACTCATGCGTTCTTCCTATCATCCACTATATGACCTGTAATATTTACATGATGTGAAATTCTCCTACAGACAAAAAAATATATTTCTATAAAAAACACAAAATCACCTCCATCATTATCCAAACATATAGAGAACCCACAAAAAATTTAACTCATTAATACCTAGAATATATTAATTAAAGTAGAAATAAATCCCCATAAATTAGGCCATTTCCCCCCAGAAAATTCACTCCATCCTCACGAGTCCCAAAACACACCCAAATATAGAGGGAAATGAAAATTAATAAGATATATACCTAAAAGTGGGGAACATGATTTTATAATTTAAAATGACGATGACTAAAGGATGAAAAGAAACAACACATTTGTGTTATAAAATTATTACATGAATCATAGTGGAATTGGGATAAGATTACAATGTATTTATTATTGGAATTATTATAAAATCCAAGGCATATAATATAATATGAATCATTATGGATTATCATACAATGTCTAATCATTTCCCATAAATTTGAGAATAGTTACCTCTTGAACATACTACTAAGATATATAGAACTAATGTTGTGAGGAATCATGGTGAAACCTAATCTATATTCTATGATCATGAACCTTGGTTTACATTAAATTTTCAGAGGATTTTCTAAAAGACTTTAAATATAGTTCTTAATCAAAGCACAACCAATCAAAACTAAAATGATATAAAGTATGATATAACTTTATAAATATTAGAGGAAGACTTTTATTCATTATCACATGAATTTAAAGGTTTTTTGGATCAATATTTACATATATTGGAGTTTTTTTAAAATAATAGTTAATACACAAGCATCATAATTACACCATATGAATCGTTTCCTGGAAAGAGATGACAGTCTCCAACATGTTATGATGATATTGTAGAAAAGTTGTTATTGGGTTTGAGATTTATATAATATAAATTATATAAATCAAGAACCATATAGAATATTATCAAGGAATTGATATATTGATATAAAATTTATGATGAAAACTGAATAAATAATCATGGATTCTATTTTTGAGCCAATTTTTTCCTAAGGATATATCAATGAAATGGGGTTTCAAAATTTTTATAAAAAGGGTATCTATGATCTAGGAACATTTAGCTAATTGAAATATCACTGTGGGTAGGTCTTATGGAATATCACTGATAAATTCACCCAAACTATAATTATGTGCATGAAAAATTTCATACATAACCTCTTAAGTGGTATAATATTTACCCATACCATGATGTGATGGTTGATCAAGAACAGTTAGAAACTATATTGTTATATAATGAAGAGATTTTTAAGATTATTTATATGAGATAAAAGGGGATTAAAAATAAAATTACTCAGATTCTACCAGCACTGGTCCAAACTACCTAGATACCAACGAATTGTTAGAGAGTTGTGGCGGGAGCCTACCCAAGGGCATACATGGGTTTCCATCCATAATAAGCTTCAAAGGCTGAAGCTCAGGATCCAGGTGTAGTCCAAGAGCCTCCCTCCAGTCGATCAGAATATAGAGGCCCTTAAACATACAATTGAGAGCATGGAAACCAGTCTTGAGGAGGAGTAGTGTGACTCGACATTTGAAGACCTTGCAGAGAAGAAGGATACCGGGGCTCAAATGATACTAAATCAGGAGAGAATGGCTCGAGAGAGATCTAGGATTAAATGGCTGCATGAGGGTGACAAGAACTCTGCTTTATTCCATGCTTGTATCAGAGAGAAAAGTCTCCATATCAGCCCCAATATCATTCATGGGGATGGAACTTTTACTGATGATAGAGACACTATAGGTGGCATGGCTCATATGTTTTTCTGGGACCTCTTGGCCAACCCCAACCTAAGAATGCCCAATGGCTACCTCATGGGAGATGCAGAGATCTGGGAAGCACTGGACACTTTGGTCACTCAAGGAGACAATGAAAGACTGGGGAAGATACCAGAGGAGGATGAGATCCAGGCGACCATGAAGAACCTTAACCCAGAGAGTGCGCCAGGTCCAGAATGATTTCCTGGCATAGTTTATCAGAATGCATGGGACATTGTTAAGGGTGATTTCATTGGAGCAATTCTAGAATTTTTCAGGGGTGGTATCCTCCCGTGTGTGGCCTTGGCTACCACTATGGTGCTCATTCCCAAAAGAAGGAACCCCTTTTCTCTTGTAGATTACAGACCGGTCAGCATGTGTAACTTTCCCTACAAGATTTTGGAAAGCATCCTCAATTCAAGGTTGTCTCCACACCTCCCTCGATGGATCTCCATTGAACAACATGGGTTTGTGAAAGGCCAGTCCATCCAAGGGGCTATAGCCCTATCTTAGGAGGTGTTGAGAGCCATCAACTTCAAGACGCATGGTTCTAATATGGCGGTTAAACTGGATATGAGTAAATATTATGACAGGATTGAGTGGAGTTTCATAAAGAGAGTGCATAGGGTTATGGGATTCTCTCCTAGAGTGATTGATATCTTATTAAAAGGCTTCAGTTCCTCATGGATGGTGGTCTCCTTTTTGGGGAAGACTTATTTTTTTTCAAGGCAACCCACAGATTGAGGCAAGGTGATCCCATTTCCCCTAGCCTATTCATCCTTGTGCAGGATACTCTCAGTCGCCTCATTAACAGAGGATTGGCTCAGGGTACTATTCTTACTTATAGGAGGAAAATGGACCTACCTATTGTTTCTCATTTGATGTTCGCAGATGACACAATTGTCTTTATCAATGGTGGTAGGAGATCAGTGAGCGCCCTCAATGGGATCTTCGAGGAGTATTGCTCTTGGAGCAGTCAGCTTATCAACAATGCGGAGAGAAATTTCTTTATCTCCATAAGTGTGGATCTCATCGGGCCTCCTGGATTTTCAATATGCTGGACATGCATCATGGATCGTTCCACTTGGATTACCTCGGTTCGCCTATATCTTTGGGGAGACTCTGAGTTCACAATTTTGACCACCTTGTGAGCAGAATATCAGACAGAGTGCTTAACTGGAAGAACAAATACCTATCCTTCGGAGGAAATATTGCCTTGGTTAAAGGCATTTTGACGGCCATTCCCATCCACGCTATGGAATCCACCAATGTTTCAAATGGATTCATCAACAACATTGACATGATTTTGGGCAGGTTTGTCTTGGATTCTTGCTCGGAAGGAAAGAGGCATTGGGTGGCATGGGGAAAAATGGAAAAGACTATCCATGAAGGGGGTATCAATGTAAGGAGCATCAGAAATATGATCCAATTTATGCAGGAAAAACTTGCATGGGAAGCCATTGAAGAACAAACGCTATGGGGGAGGTCGATGCCACACATCTGGGCTGGAAGTATGAGAGCCACCGAAGGCCAGGTTTCTCCTTTTTGTGCCAAGATCTGCCAAATTATTCCTGGCCTAAAACAGCATTCACGATGGATTATTGGGGAAGGTAATATCTATTTGTGGAATCATAATTGGGTAGGCTTTGTTATCGTATTTCCAGGATGCCCTTCACCTATGATCACCTTTAGGGAAGTGAGTCTCTACCCCACCTTTTACTAAGCTTGTATAAATGAGGAGAAAAAGGAAATCTTCGACTCTATAGTCCTATTCTCGGAGGCTGACAAATGCATATTCACTCCTTCTGCCTCGACTGTTTTTACCACCAGGGGATTTCGGTGGCTTCAGTCCGTGCATGATCACTTAGATATTTTGAATGGCATGCCATGTTGTACAAGGATTCCATTGAAGTATAATTTCCTTACCTGGAGAATAAGAAGACATGATATGGAAACTGATGAGAATATCAGGAAACTGGGATTAAAAGGGCCTTACGATGCCAATGTTGTAGCCTCCCCCGAGAGGAAAGCACGAACCGTCTGTTCTTTGAAGGAGAGTGGGCGCAGGCGGTCTGGTTAATTTTTAATGGAAACGCTATGATAGATGACCATATGCACGAGGGGAACTCATTCCTGGAAATATGGTTCCTTGGTAACAACGAGGAAGGCTCTTCTAGAATGGCGAGGTCCATCATTTTCAGCGCTGCCTGCTGGTGTTTGTGGCAGGCCTGAAACCAAGCCAGGTTTGAGGGAACCAACTCAACTCTAAGGGCTATCATAGTGCGCACCAAGAACCTACTGCTCGACATGTCCTCCCTCTTCTGGGACTGGCGCGAGGGACCTCTTCTGAACCTTCTTAACGGTCAGCCCATGCATGTCCAGGTCTCCACCAACAAACCAGCAGGGCAATGGGTACGTTGCGAACCTCTGGAAACAGGCTACAAGCTTAACACGGACGGGTCCTGTATTATGGGAAATATGAGAGGCGGAGGCGTGGTTCAAGACAAGATGGGAACTGTAATTCTGGCCTTCTTTGAGATGTATGGAACTGGAGGCCCCCTTCAGGCGGAGGGGAGAGCTATGCTAACAGGGTTATCCCTCTACAACCGGAAGAACCTGGAGATTACCCAAGCGGAGACAGATTCTTTGATCCTTCATGAGGCTCTGCATGGAAAACGTGATATCCCTTGGTCCATTTCTTATACTGTCAGAAAGTGCAAAAACTTACTCAACAAAAAGATACAGGTGACCCATACGTGGAGGGAGGGAAATAGGGTTGCAGATTACATGGCCTCCATGGCAGGACCTTTTTTGAATATTTTCTAGAATACTCATCCTTTCAAGGTCGAGGGGGCTAATCTGATTAGAGGGCATGCCCTTGGTATTCACTATTATAGGCCCCCTATGCTTGATGAGGTTTCCTTGTATGGCTTGTTTTTAATAAAAAATTTGACATTGGATGGATGAAGGAATATCCTCATATTATTATCGATAACATTATAATTTAGAGGGAAAAAAATTTATAACGGGGGGAGAATGTATTAAAAATTATCTTACTATGATAAATCACATTGTCATCATAAAAATATTATAAAATATTATTTCTATTATTTCATGATAATAGTATAACACAAAGTAAAATAGTAGAAAATTAGAAATTTACATTCATTATAATGGTTATAACTAGTGCAACAAAACACATAACTATATAATGCACCACAACCATCTTAATCTCTAAAGTGTAATACTACAAAATGAATGAAAATAAGATATCATACATTTCTATTAGGAAGATATCAATATAAAATGTAATATGAATAGTAAATAAAAACAGTACTATATAAATGATATTGAGTTTATAGAATGATTCTTATATATAAATTGTAATATGATCACTGGAATATGACTATCAGAATTTGACATTTGGGAAGATGACTATCGAAAATTTTAAATGGTAATAGTAATTCCACCATTATTAATATAAGTAAAATTAATAAACCGATTTGATAATAATAAAACTATATATTGTTAAAATTTTATATTAATCAACGAGTTGTAATATAATTAAATATATGACTTAGATTAAAAATAATATTTACTAGAAGATAGAGTTTTAAAAATATTTTAAAGCCAAGCACATTATTTTTTAAAACAAAAAAAATTATTTAAAAAACCATATATATATATATATAATTATTTTCATTAAAATGAATTTAAATTTATATTAATCATTATGATATTATCCAATGGTAAATTATTAAAAAATTTCCGGGATAGATAAATGTTTGGATAAAAAGTGAAATATATATGGTTATACTGTAGGTATTAGACATATTAATGATGTACAGTGAATCCATAAATTTAAAAATGGATTCTTTTCTAAAATATGTGATTATTCATTAAAATATTTCGTTTTAATGTATCAATATTAATTTTACATACATATAAATAATCACTTGAAAACTAAACTATATTTAAATATTCTTAAATAAAGTATTCTAGAATAAGAATTTTAACCACATTTTGGGAAATATATTTTTAATTTAGGTGTGCTCCTAAAAAATTAAAAGCAAAACATAATTTCCCCAATTTCAAAAATTTGGGCATAAAAGCCTGGTATGCCAATATTGTTCCATGTTTTGCAACTTATAAGTCCATAGTAATTTATTTGAAATTAAAGTAAATTGAATCCCCATAAATAGCTACAAATGACCAACCCTTATATAATTCCACTTTACTCCAAATCAAATTTTTATGAATTACCTCTCATTATATCTCCCTAAAAAGTCACCCTAAGAATGTTATATGGTTTCAAAGTTCCATTTTCCAGATTTAATAAGTTTTTTTTTCAATCTATATGTTTCCCAAAACTCATCTTCGATAATCAATTTCAATACATCATTATAATATCATTTTTAATTTTTTTTCATATAATAAAAATATTTTTTATTTTATTTTAATAGTATCCATTTAATATAAATTTAACGATATATTATTTATTAGCTATCAGTATATCCTTTGTAAAAATTGTTATTAAAAAAATGGGGGTGTGTGGGTGTTCCTAACCTTTCACATCAATTATATTTTTAATATATCCAAAAATAATTCATTACAAAGAGAAATATTATTATTATCCATTTATTATAATAGATTTATTTGATTATCAGTGGGATATAATCACTACCTCTTATTATACTAACATCATATGTAATTATAATGGTAAAACATTCTTATAGCTATGAAACATCCTAAATGATAGATAATGAAAAAAAAATTGTGATTTAATAAAAGTGAAATCACTATCCTAATATAAAAAATGTGATATAGGAGCTAGTATCAAGGAACCTAGGGTAATAAACCTAAAAAATTTTGGTTGGGTATCAACACAATATTCACATAGTTTAAAAAATGGGCCTAACTCTAAAAAACATTTGACACACATGGTGGTTGTGTTTTGGTTGATTCACAAGATTTTTACAAAACATAATGAAGGATAATTTATATTGTTATCCCTAAACCTTGATAATAATCTAAACTAACACTTATTAATCATTCAACTAATATGGGTACATTCCTATATCTTTTTAATATCCTCTAGTTTATATATTGACTATGTCATATTCACCTAGATAGATTCAATATTTAAATGACTAAGGACAAGTTGATATTGAATATATCTATGTTTTTTATATTTATAGATGATTAGTTTTACCAAAAATAAGTTTTGTGGTGTCTTAGGGAAATATTTGATATTTTTTATATATGAATTTTATTAAAATGGTGGATGCATTGGAATTGTAATGTGATGGGTGGGGACCATAATTATATGGCCCATCAATGCATCTGTATGTTTCAGGGGAAAAATTAACATGTGTATTTGGTTTATGTATTATATATATATATTACACTGTAATGTTTATGGGATGGTATGTTTAGGATTTTTAATTATTTTCATTCAATAATTATGAATTTAGTTATTTATTCGCATTTATTTATTTTATGTAATTTTATCCCCAGATATATTATACTTAAAGTTCTATTATTATGTGATTATTCAGTTTATTTATTCTATCCATATTTATTTATTTGATTCTTATTCTATAATAGTTTCTACTCTATGCTCTCCCTTAAAGTGTGACCTTTTTTTGAGAGAAAATATTTTACGCAATCTCCCAATTTTTTTTGATGATTACTACATGTGGCATAAGTACTTTCAAGGGGAATCAAATAAATTTTTATGTATTCAAATGATGCATCATATGGTATTAATGTATTGTAGTGTAAATTTTTGTATCCATTTCCTATGAATACTTTTATTTTATCATATTCATTAGGATCATTGCATTATGAACCATTTTAATCAAATAACCATAGGATCTAGGTTATTAGAGTTAGGGTTTTTATAATAATATTTTGGGCTGGTTGAGAAAGAAGAATGAAATCACATCAATGAAAAGCGGAGAAGAATAATATAACATAGTGAATAAGTCATTCCATCAGCTTTTGTGGATGAAGAAATTGATGGATTCTATTAGTGAAGATATGATGCTATAAATAGTGATTTTTTATAAAACAAAAATTTGTTTGACCTAAAAAAATGAAGCAATACACTACCATAACCAAAGTGGTGACATTAGGTATCACATCATTATAGAATATGTGGTGAATGAAATGGTAATAGTGTAATATTTTGGAATGAATAAAAATTTTAAATATATAATAACTAAATAATTAACGACAATAACACTTAAGAATCATCAATTGGACCTTAGTGTTCAATAACCTCACTCATATCGATGTATTTTGGATAATTCATCTATATATATTGTATGTATTTCTTTACATGATAGTAAATAATTGGTCGATTATATATACATTAGGTTTGTTTATATAGGGGGATAATATTTTTTGAAACTCATGTTTTTATTAAGTTGTTTCAGCACTAAAATGACTCTTTCATATATGGGGTGATTATGGTGCTTATGTTAGGGGGAAATGTGGTCCATGGGAAAATGAATTTAGACAAGGGGTGTTCCTTAGTGAGGAATATGGCAGGGAATATAATTATTACATGTTATATATTTTTTCTATAAATAGAACTACAAAAATTGACATATATTGTTAGAATTATTTTTCGATTACCATCAATATAGTTTGAAGTTTTTTTTGTGAGGATGTGAGAATCAAATTTATTTTCCATGCAACCCTAAAGGGTAGAATGTTCGAAAAAGCATTTTCATGTAGGTGTTTAAGGTTTTGATATTTTTTTGTTTTTTCAATGATTATCTATATTTTTCAAGGTATTAGAATTTCAAAGGAGATATTTTTTAATTTAATATTAGAAGTTAAACTGAAGTGATAATGTTTTATAATGATTAATAATAACTTGGGTATAATTTTATAGAGTTATTATTGAATTTGGATGAAATATTTGCTCCAATGGAAGGATTTTCACATTGAAATAAGTGCATCTCGCATGACCCACATATCATAGAATGTAGCTCACTATGGGATAATTTCACTAAATAAGGGTAATAAGAACCCAAAATGATGTATTTGAACCATGTAGCAGGGATCATTCAGGATTCCCACAAGGTGAGTCATTTATGTTAGAGAATTAGCGTTTTTTAGAGTTCTAGAAAGTAAAATATGGTGCATTTTAGGCTTCAGTCATCAAGAAGAAAAAACCAGTCATTTGTGATAGGAGGTGGTGTTTTTTGAGGACTATGAAGGATAAATCCATGTCAAATTTATTGGTTGAATGTTTAGGAAGATATTTAAATGCAATTTAATGATTAATTATATTTCTAAACATGTTTTCCTATAAATACCATGGTAATCAATTCATTACCTATAAAAAATATTGAAATTAATATTTTATGATCATCCATAAAATAAATTAATTTAATGTATACCATATAATTACATATCCACATAGTAAGGATCAACCATATAGGATGTTCAACCCATGAAGGTGGTTTTGGAGAGAGGCTAAGAAACTGGGTTCCATAATGTTCATTTGTGAATAAGGAATAAATTAAGATGATTTCAGAGAAGTAGTAGTTGAATTAATTTTTTTTGATGTAGTGAAATGTGTGTTACCAAATTAATATTTCATGGTGAAGAGTGCACCTTATAACACATTGTTGAAAAATTATTAGATCTATTATTTAAATAACTATTTCATATGTTTTTTTTATATTCATGTAGTTACATAGAGAATAATTTTCTAGTATTCATGAATAAATATACTCATTGAATTTATTAAGATGAGTAAGTTAATTACAAGTTATAAAATTATGGAAGACTTAATGGAATGTACAGTGCATAAATGAGCTAATATAAATTTTCCATTGGTGGTGGTGCACTTTCCCTTAATACATTATAAGTCAGTGTTTCGGGCATGGAGTGACCATGACTGAGTAGTTTTAATCCACCATATCTATTAAATACTAATTGATTATAGAACAACTGATACCAAATCAGTATATTATCCTTATATTACCATTTTTTGGTAGTTTTAGAAAATAATGATGAGTTCTGTTTGATTTAGGTTTTTTTATTTTTAGTGAATTAGTATTATTACAACGTATGAATAATGTGTTCTAACCTTTTTTAGGAAACAATAATTGTTTTAAAAAAATCATATATGTCACAGTGATTCCCCCCACCATTCTCATATCACCCATGGGTAAAAATCTATGTCAAATAGGTTATATAACTTCTCACAATGTATATTTATGAGTTTCATCCATATATTTCCTTGAAGTAGATAAATGATCAGTATAAGGATGGAATAAAATTTAAGAATAAATATACTTCTTATTGACATTTTCCTTGAATTCCATTTTCCCATAAGTAACAATATGTGCCACTTGAAACCAACTTTGAGATCATATTCACATATTATCAAAACCTCATCACCAATGTTTCTAAAATCAAATTTATTTATTTTGATCTTCATAAATAACAACGTTTTCTTATTTTGAATGACTTGACACCAAGATTGATTTCATGTATAAGAAGTTTTGTCCCAACTAATTTATTTATTATTTCATCTCATTTCTTTATCATGATGATCTAATCCAATAATAAAGGCTGAATCCTTCTTCTTGCTTCTTCTATAATACCCATTAAATCTTATCTGGAGAACTTGATTAATATTCAAAACTTAGTCTACTTCATCTTCATGAGTTCAAACTTATTCTTCAAATTTAACTTATAATTTTTTCATTCACTATGAACCCTATAGAAATTCGTTGTCCCTATTTTCCTTTTACACATAGGTCAATATGACCATGATTTCCAATATTTTGAATATATAATACCTCATTATGTTTTCAATTCCCATGACCATTCATTTATTTTTAACATACATACCTTGTACTTGGTTGATCTCTATAATATAATATTATTTTTGTATCTCAATATCTATCTCATGTACTTTTAAAAGAATACCCTTTATTTTTTCATTTACTCCTCAATATTAATGCGCAATAGTAGTTTTCAAGTATTATCCTATTAGAATCTATTTTCTCATATCATTCATCAGAATAAATATTCCAATATATAGATAGGTCTTTTAACAACACTGGAAAGAAGATTTATAAGATCTTTAAAAGCAATGATTAACTAGGCATTGATAAATTAAAACCTTTAGCAGTTCTTATAAAGGGAACTGATAATGGTTGGATTTTAGAAATACCTAGATTAACAGTTTTCTTTGAAGAATATCTATTTTTTTAAAGTTATATTTTTTTATCCAAGAGTTGATGGGAACCCAACCCACCTTCCTCATCGCTAGCCCCCATTATCACCACTCATGAGAAACTTCCTTAGTGATTTTACCACCTTCATCAGCACAAGAGAGGCCTTAGAAACCCTTACTAAGTGGGACTCGATATGATGACCAACTCTAATTAAGATTACACCTTTACCACTAAACTACTTCAAAATTATTCAATATTATATGATATTTCTATTTATATATATAAATGATTTTTTTTTCATATATTTATTTGTAAATAAATATATTTATGTACATATTTATTATATATATATAGAATTATTTGTAAATGTATTTATAAAATATATGTTTCTGTGAGTTTGAATGTTTAAAATATATATATATATACTTAAATGAAATTAAAAATAAAATTGTTCGTCCATTTGGTTTATATATTTATAAATAAAATATTATTTAAATATGCATTTATAAAATTGATTTTTTATAATTAAATATATAAAATATTCATATATTTAATTATAAATATAACAATATTATGAAAAAGGAAAAACTTTAAAACCATAATATTAATATAAATGTAACCCTATGAATAAATTCAGTCTCCACTGAAAAAAATACAAAAAGACACCTTTAAAAGTTACTGAAATTATGTCAAATGTTAAAAAAATTATGACTCCTTGACTTATAACATTGTTTTGGCAGATTTTTGGACATTTTTTTCTTAAAAAAAGTTCATGGGGATGAAATGGGATACCATGGAATAGATTTCTTCACATGATTTGATTTGATATGTGGTAGAGTATAAATGGACACCCGGATAAAACGTTATGTCCATATGATGTTCAAGTCATGTTTTAACATTATTTTAAACTATTCTTATTTAATTTTTATGTTAACTAATTATTATAAAATAAATTTTAGACAATAATAATTATGAAATTAAATAACTAAAAATATTTTCTAATTAAATTATAAACCATTTTCAATTAATATCTTATATATTATGTGTAAATTTTCTTTTGGACTTATCAAAATAAATTTAACAAATATATGTTATATTTATATCTATATAGATATTTTTATATATTAATATTGTATTTTCCATCAAATATAATTAATTTCCAGGAAATATAATTTTTTATTAAATATACCCCTTATAAGACCTTTTGTAGTAGCACTGATAAATGGCCCCCTTTATTAGTGCTGATAAAGGCATGATTTATTAGTGATTTTGTAGTAGCACTAATTAATGGTCCTCCTTCAGGATAACTTTTTTATTAGCACTGATAAAGGGTCCCCTTTATCACCAATTTTTTTTAAAATTGATTAATACCTCCCTTTATCAACAGTTTTAGCTAACGATATTAAAGACAAGTGCTAGATAAACACTGATTTGTTGTAGTGTCCATTGAAATTCACATTATAATCATTTATTATGGATATATTATAATCACACACCATTTAGGTTTTCAGCATTAAATATTATTAACTAAATTAAAGCCTCAGTAAATATCAGTACATATATCACGATGGATCCAAATTCAGATAAAAAGTCATCATTTAACTCTACATCACTAGCTTCAATCAAAATACCCTTTTCTATATTAATATCCTCATAAATTTTGCAAAAACATCTTCTTTTAAAATTACTATATTTTTTAAATATATATTATCATTAAGTCAAGATTCCCCAGGTACTCAAAAAATTATCTACCACTCATCCTCTTTAATTTTCCATCTCATTCATCCTCATCAAACCCAACTTCAATAAAATTTTATATTGAGTCTTTTTGATCAATGAATATTAACAAAAACATTACCAGATAGAACATTATTTCCATATATGATAATCTAGGAGCCTCTAATTTCAATGTTTAATCACCCAATCAAAATCATCAAAGATTTGATGTTGTTCAAATAAATCTCAAAGACCAATTCCTCAAACATTCAATTCTTGTCTCTTAAATAATTTTTGTTGTTTTAATAAAGAAACATAGTTCAATAATCTTAAATTTCATTTGTATCTTAGAATATAATATATGGAACAATCATACTTTAATCCCAAATATTATCAAATCTCCTTTTATATTTATTCTATCACATAATACCTTTTGTAGATGATTATTATAATGAAATATTCCTAAACATATACAACATATAAATATTTTTATATGATTCTTACACTATAAAATTCATGCTTATGTATAGGTGATTTATGGTTTCATGACACCAAATCCATGAAAGCATTAGTGTCTCTTGGTTATGTAGTGAAATATATGGATATGAAAAAAATTATGATTACCTAGGGTAGGATGATGTATAAATAGATAAAAAATTATTCTTTTTCTTATATCATATTAGATTAAATTATTTCGATATATCAATAGATAATATATTTTTAAGTCCATTTTCTATTGTATGATACTTATATAGAATCCCATTCCAAGCCAAATTTCATATTCAGACTCATAAAGCGAAATATTTTTATTTTATTTTATTTTATATTATCGACATGTCAATGTTGGACCTCTACAACCTCTTCAAGAACACCTTGACACATATTAGAAATTTTAACCCTTTTTGAATATTCCAACTATATTCATAAGAACACTTTCTGAATATTAAAAATCAAATATACTAGTTTCATGAACATCATAGTACTTGTATCATAAACTCAACATCACATAATACAAACCTTAATTATAGTGTTTTTTATATTTTAAATGATTAGCTATCATTCCAATTAATCCTTTAATGGATCCTTCTATACATCTAAAAACATTTCATATTAAATAAAAAATAATATTCTAGTTTTTCACCATTACAAAATATAATACCTATTTTTAATTTTTTGGACACAACTTGTATCACTATTGATATCACTAACCATAATTTCATATAATTTTCACCTAATGAATTATATTATTTAGTGTATTTGTAAATATCATCAAATAAATCCAAATTAAGTTTTGAATATTTAAAACTCCCTTTTAAACAACAATGGTATCCTTAATTTCATCAATGTTTTTCTAATAATATATGGGTAGGTTCTTATATTGGCCTACTCATTATTTAGACAGCTACATCATTAAGAATTCATTTTCATGCACTCATGGAGATATTTTTAGTTCTACCATATTAGATAATTTTTTCATAACACTTACATAACAAAACTATACAATAAATCTTGGACACTTTCACTCAATACCCATTTAATTTATAATGAAATACTTTTAAAATGAAACATGTTTCTTTCATTGAATAATATAAATGGTTTTCAAAGTGAATACATAGATTTCCATTAATATACATACACCCTTTGAAAAGAAATCAAAAATGTTTGATGACCACAAAAATATCAGTAAGGGACATATAAATATAAGAAAGGAAACATGCTAGTATATTTCAGAACAATGATATCATACAAGGGAGTTTGTTATTAACAGAACAAAATTTGGGTTCAAATACTAATTTACATACACATGAATTCAACTTTGTTGCCCAATGTTATTCCGTCAAATAATTTTTATTTAAATATACACGGAATATCATATTCATGAGGGTTTCATAATGAACTTGAGAACCATTGGAAATTTTTTACAAAAACAATCTTTTTTACCCTTAAAGTGAATAATCATTCTTTTTTTTACAAAATATCAATAACATACCTTGGAAATAAAAATAAATCTATGAAAACTCATTAGAAAGCATAAAATATTCAAATAGGTTCCTTCGTAGTATCATCTATATAGAACTCTTACAACAACTCCTATAGGAACACTTATAAATGGAATATTATACTCAGTTAATTCCAATATAATTATTTTGAAAACATTATAATTACCAAGTGCATTGGAGAGGTATATCGAGATCACCCATCATCATAAAAAAACTATACGGACCATAACAGAAATTAAAAACATAAAATACTTTATCTAAATTATTAACTTCTTATAAATATCCTTTCTGACCCCTATGTAGATCATTTTTGGATATTGATATATCTCTTTTCTTTAAAAACAAAATTTAAAAAATAAAATAGGCAAGAAAAAGGGAACTATGTTTTTCATTGAATAAAATGTGGATGGTTTTAAAGGAATACAAATATCCAAAAAAAATTAGTGTGAAATTCCACTAACATCGCATACAGTAAATTATAACATTCATTTTTCATTTTCTAAAGAAATTCAAAATGTTTTGTATAAATTATATAAAGATATTAATATTTAAAACCATTATAATAAATCCCAATTCAATATAATGTGTTATTTAAAAATAATTTATGTCAGTATGAATATATCCATAAATGAATATTACGAAGATAGACATGGGTTAAATTGGTTTAAAAAATAAAACGACAAATTATTTAAAATGAGGATTTATTATAAAGCATGACATACAGAGATTACAACATGTTATAGAATTTATTTATTTTCGTAAATAATAAAAATATATTAATTATTTAAATTATTAATAATTATTTTTGATTTTTTATTCTTTTAATTTTACTTAAATCCTTGTTATACTAAATTGGTTAATCGGTTAGGTTCACATCAGATGTTTTGAAAAAATTCGTGTTCTATGTTCAAAATGACTTTGGTATGTTGAATAAAATAAAATGGATTTTGAATATATCATTATATAATTATTTTCATTAGATAATAATAATTTTTATACATTAATTATAATTTTATAACTAACCATATAATGTGGATATGAAAAATTAAATAGTTACATTATAGATACAGTAGTCTGTATGAACACTCAAGTAACATTTCTATTTTTGTAATGAAAATTGGGGGATAAAAGGTAAATATTATTTTGAAATTACATAATGATAATAATATCATAACTATTATATTATTTATCTTAATCAACTCATATATACCAATCCAACGAGGTAGTGATGAAAAATAAATAACATTACACAACGTGGTTGTAATATGCACGTACAGATGAGTTATGATTTTATTTTTTATTTAGTGTAAAATAATGATGTATGATTGTTATTTAACTTCATTAATTAAATTTATATCATATATATAATATTATATCATTTTGATCCATTATTTTAACCATACATAAGAGATGGTGATGGGACACAAATTACACAATTTTGTGATGTAGTAGTCTGTTGTATGTACAAATGATGATTCTATTCCCACTTGATGGAGGAAGAATTGAATAAATGTTATTAAATTAACATAATAAAATTTAAGTAAATGGGTTATAATTAGGTTATTATATTTTAATTGTTAATAGAGTTTATTTTTAGATAATAAAATTAGTAATATTTATATTCTTAGATAAATGATTTACCTTTTCTTCAAACACACTCCTATGGATTACATGTTTTTCATTCTAAGGTTGATATATTTATCATGGAAAGGAATAACATAAAATGAAAGGGGTTTTAAGGTATTTTTTATTTTATTATATGATCTAAGAGTCGATTTAATTATGGTGGAAATAGGAGACATGGTTTCCTTTTATATGTGAAGGAGAAAAAATACTTCCAATTTTTGAAAATATATTTATACTATTGAGTTATTCTCATAAGAAACAGTCTGATAAGGGAAAAATTTATATAATATTGTGATATAAGTCAAAATAAAATCATCCAATAATAATTTAGAATAAATTTTATGTCCTTAAATCCATTTTTACCTAGGTTAACCGGATTTATTGTTTTATGACAGTGAAAACATTTTTACCGAAGTCATTATTAATAATGGACAAAAATTAAATTTCCATCATCAATACATTTAAAAATTATCATTCACAATATATTTTCAATTTTACAAAATACAATTTTTATTAGTGATATAAATTTATTTAAATAACAACACAAACAACAATGAAATTCTATTTTTGGAGCAATGCTCTTTTTAGCATTAAACTAAATTTACATTCATTCCATTCATTTTAAAAAACATCAAATTATGTTCAATTTTTTTAATAATAAATAATATATAAACTCATTAAATAAATTTATCAATATAAATTACTGTATAATATTTAAATAGAAACTCATTATGTGCCTAATAACAATTTATAAAGCAATTATTGTTTTGAAGCCTAAAAATGAACATATAAAAAATCCTGGATAATATAGATTAATATGTAATTAATTTGATTATTCCTAATTTATGGATCCTTATTTTATATTAATAGGGAATAAAAATTTATTAGTAAATTTTAATTACTTTATATTATGAAAAAATAAAACTTTTAAAAAAAATTTATTTTGCACTATTCCCTGAAAAAAAATTCATAAAATTTAAAAAATTACGCTTAATTACAGTATTATCCTTATGACATCAATAAAAATTTAAATTTGGGAAAATTCAAAATATAAAATTTTTAAATTTTACTTATCAACAAAATCATATTAAATATATAAAATAAATTAGTAATAATAAAGAATTTACTTTTTGATTGAAAAATATATTAATATTCTTAAAATGAATATAATTATATTAATTAATGTTAATGAGGAATACAATTCATCTTTTATAATAATTACATTGGTTTTTACATTATTCCTCCCTTATTGAAATTTCAACCTCGCAATTTTATCTCATTCAATGTATAATGTTTTTAAAATATATTTTTAAAACATTTCCAAGGAATGGAGGGTAAAACATAAAACCATTGATGAAAAAACCATTTTAATATTTAAAAACACCTTTATTGAAAACCCATATAATGAAAAGAAATAATAAAACATCCTATTGAAAAGTGGAAATGGAAAATATGGAGGTCACCTGGAATATCACATAACCAGGTTCCCATTTATGGAGAACATTGTTAAGAAGTTAAAATACAGACAAATAGAAGGAAAATTACTTATATGTAATAATATAGAGTAATAGAGAACATAGCAATGAAAATTTTAATAAAAAAACCATAAAATAACAAGGAAAAATTATACCACAATTCATCAAAACTAAAGGTTATTGGATGAATTTTTTTATTTCAACATCCTTCTATAAGAGATATTGGATTAAATTACTATCAGGATAGAAAATATAAAAAAATATACTGAGTTGTTTTTCATTTCATAATCAAAATTTCTTCCTTTGGTTGTAATTTAATTAATTTACACATCTATCACATCTCTTATTCAATGAAATGAATATTCATGACTAATTATTCATGTCCAAAGCACTAAAATTTACTACTAAAAGATCAAATAATGAATAATTGGACTACATGTCATTCATTATGTATTTAGACATCATATAAGAACAAAATGGTTAGAACATGGTGATAAAATATTAAATATGAATAAATAGTACATTTTACTTAAAATCTAAGAAAATAATAGACAATGTTAATATTAAAACATTCCATAAATAACTAAACTCAATTATCTTTATAAATATTCATATCCATGTTTAAAAACATAAAATTTGAGGGAATTGATCTCATATTCACCTAAGATCAAATAAAAAATTATCATTAAAAATAATTATCCATTAATCAATTCATATACATAAAAATGAATATTTTAAATTCTTATTATCTGTAAAATATAAAATTATTTTCTATAAACTACCAGAATTACCATAAATTCAAAATAAAATTATATATACTTCCAAAATATTATTACAAATTTATTCCTCAAATAAAATACATCTTAGAATAAATTATTTCCACTTACCTGGATAATATAATGTTCTCATAAATTGTGAAATTCTTCAAAAAATATTATTAATAACTTAGTTACAAAAAAACATTTTAATCCCACGGTTATCTCTGTGATAAAATATATACTTCTGAAATGAAATAATCCTTTCATAAAATTTATCCATAATTAATTCAACATAAATACTCATATTAACCCAAATGGTTATTAAAACCATTAATTTTATGTCTAAAACATATAAAAGAATACTTATTCAAATGAAATTTTCATTACAAGACTTGTTTATCATAAGGGTCCCATATACCTCAAAAATTTATGAAAATACAATAAATAACTCTTAATGTAATCCCATCACAAAAAACCCCAAAGGGTAATATTGATTTAAATATATTATCATCCTTAGAAACATTCCATTATATGATAACTATTGAAACCATATATGTAGACACATTCTATCCTTCAATGTTATTTAAAATCCATTATAAAATATTTTTTGTCTTATATAATTATACATTCAATGTAAAATAAAAAATTAATCATGTACTATGATTCATCAATCATAAAATATTGATATTTCCTATATGAGGAATAAATAAGACATATATTAAAAATATTGATCACCATTTATTCAAATAGAAATTTCAAAAAGGATGCACCATAAAATATCGATTTGAGACTATACATTTTTACAATTCCTCAAAAAAAAATCAAGATCGTTTTTATCATTTATCAATGTAAAAAAATTGTAAATGAGTTTAAATAGATGTTGGTAAAACATTAAATATGTAAAAAATCCCTTGTTTTGAATTTATATCTTTAATATATCATCGAAAACATATTTCCCAAAAATATTTAGGATCTAGTTTAATATTATTTTTTCTATTATGGGTGGTTATTTATAAAATAAAATTTAGAAAACAAGATAAAAACATATGATTATCGACGGTCACCTTCCATTGTATCTATGTAGAGGGTAACATATCCTTTGTTCAAGTCATCCATTGTAAATACATGATAATTACCTATATGGTATATTTTAAAACTGGTATGATTGTTTCCAAAACATGGTCAAACAGATCACATGTTAATTTATGATATCGAAGTATAGAATATGATTAGGATACATTATAAAGTGTTTTTAAACATGATTAATACTATAGATGGTGTCCAAATTAAAATAATTTGAAATCATTTTTTCTATTGAATCCACTGAAAAAGATTGGATTGTGTTTTATATAACTGTATCCATCATGTTGAATACAAATTCCCCTGATGTAATAAATCTTAGAGTTGAAAACAAACAATTTCATTAAGGAAATAAAAATTAGGAACACAATTAATTTTTGAATGTCTAGCTCTGTGAAACTCTCCCTTTGAATGCATAACACTATAAGATTGAAAAAAGATATCTATGGTCCTAATTAAGATCAATGTTCTTTTGTTAAAATTAGTCATTTTGTTTTTTGAAAATTTTTAATGACACCCAAGAATATCCCAAATAAGTGTCTAGCTGGGTGTGTAGTCTTATGCCCACTTATCTTGCTCTAGGGTGATGATCATGTTAACTCCCAACCCACCCCTTTTAGGATAATTAACCTGGGTGTATCTATGCCTTTACTGTATATAATTTCTAGTTTCTTGGAAATAAATTAATGGATATTTAAACCACACAATCTTTTCTTTGTAAATAATTTTTGGTATTATTCTATCAATAGAATTATTAACCATAATAGTATTTAAAAAACATGAGGTATCCTCATCTTAATCATATTAATCTCTAAAAATATCAAAAAAATTATCTACTACTGAATATAAAGGAATTATTTTTATTCAACCTATAAATTCATGATCAATTCATTTTAAATCATTATCAAATTGTAAAACCCTAAGCTTCCATGGTATGTTTCCCTTTGAATAATGCAATAGCTTGTGTTGTACGCAACTTAGAATTTTAACACACCACAGCCAATCAAAATAGCCATTATGAATAATAATAGCCACTTTTTAAAATCTTGTAAATTTTATTTTTCAAAATGGACTTCATTTTTGGATTTGGAATATCATAATTATCTTAGGGTGGATTTTTAGTATTTTTCCGAATACTTTAAATTTTTGAGGAATAGTGAAAAACACTACGTTATTATTTAAAACAGAGTTTTTGTTTAAATAATTAGTTATTTTATTTCAATTTATATTAGGTAAAAATAGATAAATAATACCTATATATTTTCAATGTAATTCATTGGAGTCATTTTATAATAATATTAGATATATACAATTTTATTAAACGTTTTACCGTCTTTTACCCACCTTCTAGGCGAATTTGAAAATTTTCATAAAATGTAATTTTACCACTTCTGTGAATTTAATTTTCAAACTCCTAGTGACACGGTTGAAATTAGGAAGTAAAATTTTGTTCAATAAGATAAAAATAATTTTTTGTGAATAGTAACTTTTGATATTTATTTACAATGATTAAAAGTAAACAGGGTAATTAAAGGTAAAACAATATTATTATTACCCTAAAACATGTCTTAATTTTATTAGAAAAATTTATATAGACCAAAATCAACCCTATTAAAAAAATTTGATCCTTTTCATCCACTTTGATTTGATTAAGACATTTATTATTATTTTATTTAAAGATTAGTTAAATGTGTTAAATTATTATTTTCATAACTAAAACATTTTAAATATAGGGTTGCACATAAGATAAATTCGACTATAAATATTAATTAGAATTATAAAAATAATTCCTACATAATGGTATTTTATTTATAAATTTTAGACATTAAATAATTAAATTTATTTATGACACAATGATGATGCAGTAATTATCTTATTAAAGAATGATTAAAATAATTGTTATTATAAATATCCAAATAAATTTAAATTGATACTTATGATGAATTCCAAGAATTTTATAGGTTAATATGAATTTTTATGATTAATTTAATAAATTTTATCCGAAGTAATCAAGTTTTTTGGACTAACAAAAATCAAATACTAAATAGTGTCAAAATTGACATAAATGAGTTTTTAAAACAAATACTATATTATTAAATGATATAATAGTCCTACAAATCTATGGCTTAGACAAAGGAAATATATAATAATAGATATTTCATTAATTAACCACTTTGTATTCAGTTGGCATTTTATAGTATGTTTATTAACCATATAATATAAAGATACAAGGAGACATGCTAAATGTTAAAATATTTAACAAAGAGTTAAATATATAATATAAGGTCAATATAGTGACCTAACCCATTATAAAACCTATTGGTTGAGAGTTTTTCAGCCCATACCCATTTTAGACACAAAATAAATCATTTTGGATCCATTATAAACTGAATATGATTATATAATAAAATAATATTTCAAGCTTTTCCTTAAGTGACCCTCACCTCTCTTAAAAAAAGGTACTCCCCTTCACTCAAAATCACATCACCAAAGCCATTTGGCTCAGCCAACCCAATCTAAAATATCCTCCCAACTATCCTAACTTATACCTAGAGTCCTTAATTTGGTCATAAAGATAACTTAATGAGACCTTTTGATAAACTCAAAAGGAAACACCCGAAGAAGAGGTAATAATTTCACCACTTCTTTCAGAGTTCTTTTCTTCTGACACTTTTTCTTTATTTGTTATTTCCATAAGAAAAAAATAACACCAGTACCTTATACATACTGTGATGTTATTATAAATATGTTACAACCATATTAATTATTCTATCTATCATATGAATGATAAGTCAACAAATGTGCGTATGTACGTCTTACCATCTCCACGTCGTGGTGTAGTTTGTTATTCAAACACTTCATTATTTGGATGGGTATAATAATGAGTATAACTGATTTAAATAATAAATATAACATGTTAATGATTCTTTATATATTATATTCCATCCAATTACATAGTATTTCACCATCAATATAATGATATCGTCGCTCGTGCGTACGTACGGATTATCGTTTCCACGAACGCGATGAAATTCATTCCCCATCATAACCATTCAAGAATAATATTAATTTTATAATTAAAAATAACGTTTGAGAACTTAATATAATTTGGGATATTAATCAAATATTTCATATCGATAACAAACATGACTAACATAACCAAGCATATAATGGAAAGAAAATCAGTTAACACCCGAAACGATGATACTACTGAAATATTATTAACAAATGCAATTTTAGAAGATAATATATGATATCATATTCATGTATGTGGTTCTTTTATAATTTAATAACAATTATTTTACTATTATACATGAGTTTAATGTACCCTCAATAAAGGAAAAGTACTAGGTAAGGGTTAATTCTACAATCTCTTCATTATTTGAGGTTGTTTATACGTGAGTATCTACTTGGACCTCTTTATCATTTACATCTCGGTTTCGTTAATTTTTTTAAATTTTTTTTAATATTTTGTAGAATATGGTTTAAAGTCATTTATACCCTTTTTTTATTTTTTATGGAAGTTTTATAAAGGAATCATTCCGTCGTTTTCCAAACAAGGTCCTTTACGACCTTTTCCACAAAATTAAGGAATGAATGTTTTTTTAACTTATACAGAGAGTGTAGCTATTTTCCACCATTATAACATCTTAGAAGCTTCCCTTACATGATTATAAGTAAATTTTCAAAATAAATGTTTTGTTTTATAATTATTTGACTTTTAAATGATTTAAAATTAGAAAGCGATATTTCTCTCAAATAGTTTTGATTTCATCTATGTCAACATCCTTTGATGGATTTTACACTTGTTTGAAGTTTATTTGTTATGATACAAATATTCCTTATTGTATTGAAGGTTTTGTGATATGTTTGACTGTGGATGTGTTATTTTTATACCATTCATGGTTTATGGATATAGTATTGACATTTCATATGTTTGTTTTAATACTAATGCTTATGTTATGCTCGAATATTTTCATATGAGGAATGCATTGGACTTAGTAAGTGACTAGTGGATCCTATTATAGCTCCTCAATACATCAGTAGGTCTCATGATACAAACTAGTGTCTTTTCACTAGGCCTTGAGAAAATATTATTGGTAGTCTTGGCAAGAGGCCTTGACTATGAGGTTATGAAGTCTGTAATTACACATTCCATCATTATGAAATTGGATATTGATATTGCATGTGATAATTTGACTAGTAGAATATCCATGTGAATAAGTAAATGGAATTATTTTATTTATATTTTCCACATTATGATGAAGTTTAAGTTTAAAAGCCTTTTGTTTTAGTGTTATACATATCTTTAAATGTTTATGCTTATTTATGAATGTTTCTTCTATATTGTTATCCTAACTGAGCATTAGAAAACATTACACTAAGAAATAATTTGAGGACTAATATAGAACAACTTCCTTGAATTTTAATAATGTAGAGATTTTGTGAGTTTGACAAGAAATACATCGCTGTCTAGATACAAGCAGGTATAGGTAGCTCTGGGACAGATGTACCTAGGAGTGAAAAATCCAACAAGGATTTTCAGGCTTGAACCGGGGTATCCTGGTACATGACGATGGGCCTTACTGCACTCTTGGTTATGACAATACTAGGGGATATGCTTAAGATATTTCACATTTTATTTATATACCATTATAAATGATTTATGAGTATATACCAACTCAAAAAAAACATTTTTTTGATTATGGATTATATCCATAAACTGTTCAATTTTTGTTAAGTGTTTTTCAAGTTTAGAATTATGTATTGTGACTCATAAACATATATACTATATGCCATTGTTTAAAAATAGAACCTAGTGGAAGGAATGGAAACAATATCAATGCACATAATCGATGTAGGGATTGACCTCCTACTTAAGATAATTATGGTGGGGATGGTGATGCAATGGGTTCTGGTCAACTTATCACCATACCGGGACAACTCACTCGGGTTATGAATAATAACCTTACCTTCATGGAGAACCCTAATCCACAACGCGGAGGTTCAATGTTAGAACACTACATGATAAAATAACCACCAACATTCAATGGGACTACAAATCTATTTGTATCTGAGCAATGGATAAGTTCCATAGAGAAAATATTTCACACTTTGGGGAGTTGCGAATGGGAAAAGGTTTTCATGGCAGTTTATAAACTCATGGGAGATGAAGATCAATGGTGGTAATTAATTCAAAACAGAAATGAGGATGAAGAAATTTAAAATATGGAATAGAGGGAGTTTAAAGAGATTTTATTTGAAAAATACTTTCATTGTGACCATCGAGCGTATATGGAAAGACAATTTATGAGTCTGAGTCAAAAGGAGGATGATAATGTCGCAAAGTATGAGGCTAACTTTACAAGGTTATCAAGGCATGCAATAGATTATATACATAACCCAAGGACTAATATTGATCAATTATTCAATGGGTTAAAAACATTTATCGCTTAAGCGTTAGTCTCACAATCCTTCTAATCATACGATGATATTGTCCCATGTGCTATCAAGACAGAAGAGGAATTCCCTATGTCTTATAATGTTAAAGAAAAGCAAGAGAAGAAGAGATCTACTGAACACTCTGAAAATGGAAATAAGGGGAAGAAGGGAAAAGTTGAATATGCAACATGTAGTAAATGTGGTAAGAAACACCCCAGTACTTACCTGAAGGGAATGGGTGTCTGTTACAAGTATGGTGAAAAGGCCACCAAGATCATGACTATATAGGAAATAGAAAGGCTGTCAATGATGAATGATACAATTTTAGAGAAATGGGGTATTATGAAAATGAATTTCCTAAGCTCCAAGGAAACATATCTCAAAAAAGTACAAGGGAGCAAGGACAAGCTTATGCGATCACTAATGCTACGGTTGAAGCTCCCAAAATATGTGGTGGTAGGGAATTTAATGATTTCCTCAAGTTTAGAAAATTATTTATTTGATTTTGCATCATCACATTATTTCATATCTTCCCAGTTTGCTATGAAAATTAGATATTTCCAATTTGATTTAACAAGGAAGTGTCAGTCAAAACGTTTAAGGGATGTATCATTGTAACAAAGTTTTGTGAATAAATCCCCATTAGGGAATATTAATGTTCTTTATCTTCTAATATCATCATAATACCCATGATTGAATTTTATATAATCCTCGATATGGATTGGATTTCAGACCATGATGAAAAAATTTATTGTAAGAAAAAGGTGGTTAAAATTTTCGATAATGATAAGGATTACCTTATATTTAGAGTATAAACATCACCACCAAATTATTATCTAGATCCACCCCTAGTAGCTCTAAAAAATTAAATTGTTATGGAGGAAGAGAGTAAAACAACTATGTGTGAGGAAAATAATGTTCAAATAGATAATGTACTGATTGTTCAAGAATATGTTGATTTGTTTCCAGAGGATTTACCTAGACATCCTCCAGAACGAGAAATTGAGTTTTCCATTATTTTTATTCTTGGTTCAGGGCCTATATCGAAGATCCCTTATATAATGTCCATTGTGGAATTGTTATAACTAAATAAAAAACTAGAGGAATTGAGTAATAAAAAATTCATCCACCATAGTGTTTCTCCATGTGGAGCCCCTATTCTTTTTGTTAAGAAGAAAGATATATCTATGATCTTGTGTGTTGACTACAGGGAGATCAATGATAAAACAATAAATAACAAGTATCCCCTACATCTCATTTATTATTAATTCAACGAACTTCATGGATCTCAATAGTTTTCAAAGATTGACCTTAGATTTGGATATCATCTGTTGTGTATGAAGAAGGATGACATTCCAAAAACAGCATTTCGAACTAGGTACAAGGATTACGAGTTTATTGTAATTCATTTTGGACTGACTAATGCACCCTCTATTTTCATGGATCTAATGAATATAGTTTTTAGAGGAATATGCTGATAAATTTTTAGTGGTATTTTTTGATGATATCTTGGTTTACTCCTAAAGCTATAAAGATCACGTAAATCACTTGCGCACTATTCTAAAAACCCTCACAAGAAATGAATTATATAAGAAGTTTAGTAAGTGGGAATTCTTGATTTAACAAATTTATTTTCTTTTCCATGTTATATATAAGGATAGAATCTCTGTTGATCCTTATAAGATAAGAGAAACACAAGAATGGCAAACACCGACAAGTATTACTAAGGTACGTTGTTTTGTTGGATTTGTGGGTTATTTTCGACGTTTTTTCCAAACTTTTTATTGATTGGAAAACCCATTAACCAATATCACATGTAAAGGGGTTAAATTTGTTTAGACAAAAGAGTGTGAAATTTTTTTTGAAGAACTAAATTGAATATTAGTCAATGCTCCTATCTTGAATCTACCATCATGTAATGATGGGTTTGTTATTTATAGTGATGCTTCAAAGAAAGTACTTGGTTGTTTCCTTATGCAGAATGATAGAGTTATTTCATTTGCATCATGGCAACTAAAAATTCATGAACAAAACTATCTTTCCCATGATATTATGTTAGAAGCTGTAATCATTGCTTTGATGATATGGAGACACTATCTCTATGGTGAAAATGTGAGATATATATCGATAAAAATAGCTTGAAGTATATTTTCTCACAAAAAGAACTCTACATGAGACAAAGGAGATGTGTAAAACTACTCAAACATTATGATTTCACTATACACTACCACGAGGGGAAGTAAAATAAGGTGGAAAATACTTTGATCAGAAAGGATCATTGAGTTCTGAACAAGATGAGAGTTGAAAGGGATCTTATGTACATGGATCTAGTAAAAATGGATATGGTAATAATCATGGAAGGTGAAATGTCAATAATTTTTCAAATGGTGTCTAATATAACTTTACTTTAAAGGATTAAAAGTTCTTATACTGATGATGAGGAGATTCAAAAGAAAATTAAAGCTATGAATGATGGGAGATTGATTGACTACATAAATGAAGATGAGATTTTGAAATTTGGGAAGAGAATTTTTGTTCTTAATATACCTCATCTAAAAAGGGAATTTTTGGATGATGCTCATAGCTCGAATTTATCTATACACCTTGGTAGCCCTAAGATGTATAAAGTATTGAAGGAACATTTTTGGTGGGACAACATGAAGATGGAGATTACTGATTATGTGTCATGATGTATGGTTTTTCAATAGGTTATGTCTGGTAGACAACATCCTGGATGTTTCATGCAACCTCTTCCCAAACATGAGTGGAAATGGGATGATATTACGATGGACTTTGTCTCAAGGCTACCAACGACTCTTAGAAGGAATGATGCAATATGGGTCATTGTTGATTGTTTTACCATGTTAGAACATATTCTTTCTATATGGGAAGATTTACCACTTGAACATTTATCAAGAATATATATTAATGAAGTTGTAAGACTTCATGGAGTACCCCTATCAACTGTTTCTGATCGTGATCTCCTTTTTACATCAAGATTATGGAAAATTATTCAGAAGGCCTTGGATACTAAACTTTGTTTGAGCACTACCTACCACCCTCAAACTGATGGATAATCAGAACAGACTATTAAAACCTTAGAAGACATGTTGAGATCTTTCTCACTTGACTTACAAGGTATGTGGGATCAATATTTACCTTTGGAAGAAATTTTTTATAAAAATAGATTCCATTTAAGTATTCAGATGGCACCATATGAAGCATTATATAGAAATAGATGTCGCTCACCAAATTTTTGGGATGATGTTGGTGAAAGAAAACTCGTAGGCCGAGAACTTGTTGAGGAAACAATAGAAAATTTGAAGGTTATCCAAACCCACATCAAAGTTGCTCAAAGTAGGCAAAAGATCTATACTGATAACCAAAGGAAAGAATTGGAATTTCAAGCAGGAGATCATGTTTTCTTGAAGATATATCTCTGTAAGGGTGTTATATGATTTGGTAAGAAGGGAAACTTAAGTCCCAGGTGCATTGGACCTTTCAAAATTCTATAATTAATTGGAGTTATAGCTTATCGTTTAGAAATTCCACCAAGTATCTCCAAAGTTCATGATGTGTTCCATGTATCACTGTTGAGAAAATACATGCCTGTCCCAATGCATGTACTCACCTATGAGAAAATAGAACTAGAACCCAACCTATCTTATTACGAAGAGTCTATCAGAATATTTGATACTATAGAACATGTGTTGAGAAACTGGAAGACTCGTCTAGTGAAAATTCTATGGAGAAATCGAAAGATGAAAGAGGCAATGTTGGATCCCAATGAACTTACGATGAAGAACCACTCGAATAATTTTATACTGTAATATTCTAGAAATTATGAGGATGAAATTATTTTAAGGAGGGGAGAATGTTACACAATAAGCTTCCATAGTATGTTTCCCTTTTATAATGCAATATCCTGTATTGTACACAACTTGGAATTTAACACACCACAACCAATCAAACTAGTCATTAGGAATAGTAATACCAACTTTTTAAAATTTACAAATTTTATTTTTCAAAATGGATTTTATTTTTGGATTTGGAATATCAAAATTATCTTTGGGTTAATTTTTTGTATTTTTCCGAAAACATTCAGTTTTTGAGGAATAGTGAAAAAACTGCGTTATTATTTAAATCAGGATTTTTATTAAAATTATTAGTTATTTTATTAAAATTTATATTAGTTAAAAATATATACATAATACCTATATATGTTCAATGTAATTCATTGGAGTCATTTTATAATAATATTAGATGCATAAAATTTTATTGAACTTTTTCCCGTCTTTTACCCACCTTCTAGGAGCATTTGAAAATTTGCACAAAACATAATTTTACCACTCCTATAAATTGAATTTCAAAAATATAAGGGACATAGTTTAGATCCGTATGTAAAATTTTATTCAAGAAGTTGAAAATAATTTTCAGTGAATAGTAACTTATGACTTTTATTAACCACAGTTAAAAGTAAATAGGATAAATAAAAGTAAAAATGATATTATTATTATCCTAAAACACATCTTAATATTTTTAGATAAGTTTATTTTGACCAAAATAAATCTTAGGAGTAAAATATTTCCTTTTTTCCACTAGGATTAGATTAAGACATTTATTATTATTTTATTTAATGAAGAGTCAAAAGTGTTAAATTCAAATTTTCATAACTAAAACATTTTTAATATAGGGCTAAATATAAGATAAATTCGACTATAAATATTAATTATAAAGATACAAATATTTCCTATATAATGGTATTTTATTTATAATTTTTAGATATTAAATAATTAAATTTATTTATGACACAATGAAAATACAATAATTACCTTATTAATGAATGTTTTAAATAATTTATTTTATAAATATCTAAATAAATGTAAATTGAGACTTTTAACGAATTACCTAAATTTTATATGTTAATATGACATGTTAGGGTTGATTAAATGAATTTTTTTATAAGTAATCAAGTTTTTAGGAGTTTAACAAATATAAAATAATAAATAGTGTCAAAGTTGACATAAATCAGTTTTTAAAACAAATACTATATTATTAAACATTATAATAGTCCTATAAATCTAAGGATCATCAAAAAGACTTATATAATAATAGATATGTCATTAATAAAACCCTTTGGGTTCTCTTGTTATTTTATAGTATGTTTATTAACCATATAATACGATGATACAAGGAGACATGGTAAATGTTAAACTATTTAACCACGAGTTAAATCTAAAAGATAAGGTTAATATGGTGAGATAAACCTATCTAAAACCTACTTGTTGAGAGTTTTTCGACCCATACCCATATTATACTCGAAATAAATCATTTTGGAGCCATTATAAACAGAATAATATTGTATAATAAAATAATATTTCATGATTTTCCTAAAGTGACCCTCACCTCTCTTAAAAAAAGGTTCTTCCCCTTTACTCAAAATCACACCACCAAAGCCATTTGGATCTTCCAAATACTACTCAAATATCCTACCAAATAACCTCACTACTACCTAGAGGACTTATGTTGATCAGAAATCCATCCTATGGAGCCCTTTGGATCAACTCAAATGGAAACACCCAAAAAAGAGGTAATAATTTCACCACCACTCTCACAGTTCTTCTCTTCTTGCGCTTACTCTTTCTTTGTTGTTTCCATTCCAAAATAATAAATCCAGTACCTTATACATAATTTTATGTTATTATAAATATGTTACAACCATATTCATTATTCTATCCATCCTATGAATGACAAGTACCATTACATGCGTACGTACGACTTGCCGTCTCCACGTCATGGTGTAGTTTGTTATTCAAACACTTCATTATTTGGATGGGTATAATAATGAGTATCACTGATGTAAATAAAGAATATAACATGTTAATTATTATGTATATGTGATATATTATTGTGCTTTGGTCTTTGACCAAAGAATTACCTTTAAAAATATATATATATGATATAACATCCAATTACATATGATTTCACCATCAATAGAGTGATATTGTTGCTCCTGCATACGTACGGATTACCGTCTCCACATACGTTATAACATTCATTCCCCATAATAACCATTCAAGAATAATTTTAATTTTATAATAAAATATAATTTTTAAGAACTTAATATCATTCAGGATATGAATCAAAAAATCATATCCATAACAAACATAGCTTACATAACCAAGCATATAAAGGAAAAAAAAAATCAATTTACACCCGAAACAATGATACTGTTGAAATATTATTAACAAATAAATATTAAAAGATCATATATGATATCATATTTATGTATGTGGTTCTTGTATAATTTAATAACAGTGATTTAATTATTATACAGGGGGTTAATTTACCTTCGATTAGGTAAAAGTACAAGGTAAGGGTTAATTCTATAATCTCTTCATTATCCAAGGCAGTTTATACGTGAGTATCTACTAGGACCTCTTTTTCATCCACATCTGTGTTTATTAAAAATGCATTCAAAACATTTTTAATATTTACTAGACTATGGGTTAAAGTAATTTATACCATTATTTTAATTTTTTTAAAATTTTTATAAAGTAATCTTTCTGTCATTTTCCAAACAAGGTCCTTTACAACCTTTTTGACAAAATTAATGAAAGAATGTTTTTTTTAACTTATATAGCGAGTGAAACTATTTTCCACCGTCATAACATCTTCAAAGCTTCCCTTACAAGCTTATAAGAATATTTTCAAAATAAATTTTTTCTTTTATAATTATGTGACTTTTGAATGATTTCAAAATAAAAAGTGATATTTCTCTCAAATAGTTTTGATTTCATCTATGTCAACATCCTTTGATGGATTTAACACTTGTTTGAAGTTGATTTATTTGGATAAAAATAGTCCATATGTTATTGAAGGTTTTTTGATATGTTTGATTGTGGATGTGTTATTTTTATACCATTCACGGTCTATGGATAAAGTATTTCATTTCATATGCTATTTTTAATATGAATGTTTATGATATGTTTCAACCTTTTCATATGAAAAATGTGATGAACTTAGTAAGTGATGGATGGAGCCTTCTATAGATCCTCGATGTATTGGTAGGTTTCATGAGACAAACTAGTGTCTTGGAACATGGTCTTGATAAAATATTATTTTTAGTCTTGGCATGAGGCCTTGACTATGTGGTTATGAAGTCTGACATTATGCATTACATCATTATGAAATTGTCTATTGAAATTACATGTGATTATTCAACTAGTAGAATATCCCTATGAATAAGTAAATGACATTATTGATTTATATTGTCCATATTATGATAAATTATAAGTTTAAAAGTCTTATGTTTTAGTCTAATACATTTCCTTAAATGTTTATGCTTATTTATGACAATTTCTTCTATATTGTTATCATTATTGAGCATCTGAGCTCACCCCTTTATATGTTTTATTTTTACCAGGATGTGAAAATTATTTTATGGTTTAACTGTAGGGATATGCTAAAGGATATAAGTGTGTTAAAAGGGGACAAAATATTGTTGTTGTTTTTTATCTCAGGATGTAATGTAAAACTTATGTTTGTATCTAGTACTTACTAGGCTACTAAACTGATCGGTCTTTCGTGACTAGATCCCTTGTTATCATGCCAATGTTACGTAATAATGAACCAAATATGGGTGACTAGGGTTGGGGTGTTACAAAAATAACTTTTCAATTTTATAGTTTTATAGAAGTAATTCATTTCCCTGACATAACAATTATAGACATTAAATGTTGGAAACATCCAGTAATTATCAATTTTAATTAGAAATTTTTTTTTAAAATGAACATGTTTTCTTTTCAAAAAAATTATGAAATGATTCAACATGAATTCATAATTATTCCTACTGAACCAAAAGCCCATTTATTTTTTGAAAATACAAGATTATCATAAAAAAATTAGTATGATATATATAAAAATAGAAGGTAAGCAACTTATTAGTCTAATTGAATACCTTGATGTCATATCAGAATGTTTCCATAAAAATATTAAAAATTTGAGATCAAATAATTGTTTATGAACACATGAATACAACTTTACTATATATATATTTTTTCATATAACACATTATAATAAATCATTATGGTAAAATTATAATGAAGATATTTTCTTAGAGAACATGAGAACCCATGTGAAAAAACTTCTTAGAATGTATACCTTTTACCCCTAAAGGGGAAAATCAATCATTTTAAAAAAATATTACTAGATTAACTTATGAAAAAATATTAAATGAAAAATAATTAATGAGATTAGAAATCTCATATAGGGTTCTAAAGACATCATCGATATAGAAACCACAAAAATACCCTTACAAGAACCCTTTCAGATAGAATAATAAACTAAGTTAATTCCTACATGTATCTATGGAAAACTTAATCATTACCCAATTCATTAAAGAGCGATATCAGGCCCACCAATCATCATGAACAATCTCCAGTGTCTGAAAAATAAATTAAAATCCAAAAATATCGCATTTACATCATCTTACTCCTAAGGATATAATTTTAACTCATATGTAAAACATTTTTAGATGTTGATATGTGCCTTTTCATAAAAAACAATTTGTTAATGATAAAGTACCTCAATAATGGAAGGGGTTTTACATTTATTAAAAAATAGAATACTGTAATGTGAATAAAACATAAAATAATGGGTCTGTTGATGTGAAGTGATGTTAATGTAATATCTATTTAAACAAAGCATTAATTTATTCCCTTTTAATAATAAAAATCAAAGTGTTATGTATAAAATGTGAAAGAAATATTTCTTTTTAAACCCATTGTAATAAAAAAAAATTAGAAAAGAATATACTTAATAATCATTAAATATAAATATAAATATACCCATAAAATAATCTTAATAAAAAATACATATAGGAAAATTATTTACAAACCAAATCCTTAAAACATACAATATTTTTTTTAATCTGTCCCTTTCCGTGAGCCACACATGTCACGTAATGTTTTTTTCATGGTTAATAATATGACTATGTTAATTTTTTACTAGATTAATATTTTTTTCAATTTTATAATTCATTTTATTTAATTTATATACATTTTATACTTAATTACTTAATCGATTATATTCACATCAAAAGATTTTATATCTTTAGAACTATATGTCAAAAATAAAATATATCGGTAGAATATGGTTAAATAGATCAGGAATATACCATTTTAATACTATTACTATTGATATATTTATAATTTTTATACATTAATTATAATTTTATAACTAACCATGTAATAGATTTAAGAAAAATTATTTTTGTTACATGAGGGAGACGAGAGTCCGTACGTACATGTAAAGACCCATAATTTTAAAGGAAATTTTTTTTCTTAATTTTATTTGGAATTTTACAAAAGCACAGTTTCTGACGGCACCTGATTACGAGGCCCGGTGTGCCCGGAATCATTTTCCGAAGTTTGGCTCGGGTACGTTTAGTGAACGGACGATCGGTATTTCTATCTTTTGAACCGGTGCCCGGAATCGAATTCTGAGGGCACCGATGAAATCGCAGCGCCGGTATTCGCTTATAAACGCCTCTTCCGGAGTTGTGTTTGCTCGGGTGTGGTTTTTAATTTTCGAGCTTAATGTTAAGAAATAAAATAATTTTACGCCAACTTTATTTTATTTCACTTAAGCCACTTGGAAGCCACTTGAAGCCACTTAAAAGTGGCTTAAACTGAGTTGAACCTGATAGGATACTATCCAGAAATATCCTACCCTCTTGGTAGGATATTTGTGAGGTGGGGCCCGCATGAGCCCCGCTGTTTCTTTCCGCTAAGTAACGCACCCGCGAAAACCCGTCATTATGAAAGTCGACTGACGCGTTTTCTTAAATTCTTAACAGACCATTTAATTGGACGATTTATTTCGTAAATTAAATGAGCTGTTTCTTTCGTTGAATTAATTCAACGAATTGATGGGTCGTTACTTACCCGTTTTCGTTTGTTGGCATAATAATAAAATAAGACCAACCTATCTTTTGGAGGATTACTCGTTGAGAGAGGATCCTTGAACCCTCATACTCCTTCGCGAAGAACGCGGAGAACGCTGAACCCGGAAATCGACGACGCAACGCCGTGATCCGCGATGCTGACGTTCCCTTCCTGCAACGTTCTTCTGCGACGTCTCTTCCTCCGCGACGGATCTTCGATCGGCTGCTTGAGGTAAGAGTCTCGGACTTTCTTTTTAATCTCCTTTGTGGTTCTTTACCAAAACACAGATTTAATTAATTAAATTAAATATGTTGTTCTTGGTCCGTTGAGTTCGCCGACTCAACACCGGATTCTGCAACGACGCGATGCATTTCCGCGACGACGTGACGATCCCCTCCTTCCGCGACGAGCAATTCCGCGAAGGACGTGTGTTCGACGATGACTTCGAGGTAGGGATTTTATTTCTAGAACTGCCCTTTTTTTTCTGTGTTATTTCCGTTCAAGAATGAAGAACCCCGACATAAGAACAATTTTATTCCCCTAAAATTTTTGAATTCATGTGTTGATATTATTCCTCCCGTTGTTTATCACTAACGCGGAGGGTGCGGGCCAAACGAACACGGCCCGATGACCCTCCGCCATTCTTCGTTGTTATGCGGATTTGACGAGAAATGACAGAACATGCCGCAACAGAAGTTTGATGATCCCGCAGTGAAGAACGAGTCCCGAGAGCAGCAGCGGCGCAGACGGGAACAAAATCGGACCACCGGAGCGATCCTGGTGGCCCGCGGAACACGCCGGCGGCGCGGGTCGCCAGCGCGGCGGCGCCGGCAGCCGGGAGCGGCGGCGCCCTGGTGCGCCGCCGGACAGGCCTCCACGGCTGAAGCCGCGGGGGCAGCGCCCCGCGGCGCCTTGGCCGTTCGGCCGCTCGGCAGAACCGAGCCAGGCCGGTCCGACCGGCCGGGTTGGTTTGTACACAAAACCAACCGGGCCTTCAGAGCGAAAACGCTCATATCTTGAGCTACGGACATCTGATTGAAGTGTCGTCAGTTTTGTTGTATTCCTCTAAGTGAGACAGATCTTTTGGCATCTCCGCCCGAGGATTGGATTCAGGTGGAGTACGGTCGGGTTGGTTTTGCCTTAAAAACCAACTGGGCCCCTGGGATGAAAAAGTCAATAACTCTCAGACCGGACGTCCGATTGACGCGCAGTCTGCGACGTTGAGTTCCTGTTGACGATACGGAACTTTTGGATACATCAACTTCGGACTTTGTGTCAGTTGATGTATCAGCCACTCGGCTCAGGGAGCAGACCCTCCCGAACGAGCTTGTTGTGTGCGGAACCCTAGAGCTGGCTACGACTGCTTCTTCGACATCGACGACTGTGCAGAGATCCTCCGTGAACTCCGACGACGACCGTGCAGAGATCCTCAGTGGACTGCGGCGACGACTGTGTAGGGATCCTCAGTGGACTGCGACGACTACTGCACTCACCGATCCTACGTGGATCAGTGCTTCAGGTCCTGTGTGGGCCCGGTCCTGTGCGGGCTCGATCCTGTGTGGGTCCGATCCTGTGTGGGTCAGCGCTCAGCGGTTCTGTGTGAGCCAGTGCCTACAGGTCCTGTGTGGGCCCGAACCTGTGTGGGTCATTGTGGGGGTTAGTTACCTATCGATCCATCGTGGGTCCGATGACTTAGATGGATCAGTGATCATCTTTATCGTCATCCGAAGAAGTATACCTGTGTGAGATGAATCATGTGTTACTCTCCTTTGTGGATTGTGTTGAGTTATCATCTGTGGGTTTACTGTTTACTCTCCTTTGTGGATTGTGTCGAGCTATCCTGTGTGGATTTACTATTTACTCTCCCTTGTGGATTGTGTTGTGCTATCCTGTGTGGGTATACTTTTGCTTTCCTGTGTGGACTGGGTTGTTCTTGGGCTCGGACGTTGGTGCCGAATGAGAATCGATGACTTAGGTATATGTATGGGAATATACCTAAGCCGTGTCAGATGTTACTACGTGATTGTATCTTTCCTTTGTGGATTATCCTTTGTGGATTTCGGGAGACCTTCGGGGGTCTCGGGGTCCCTACATAGTAGCTTATACTCACCCCTGAACGGGTTTTGTCTGCACTACGTTGTGTTGGTTGCAGACGACGGACAGCACTGATCGTGGTGGAGGCGTGCAGAGCAGGACGGTACCTGGAGGTGGACCACTGGGCGGGACGTACTCGGAGCGGTCAGGTGGACCCGAGGAGCAGTGGAGGCTATCTGTACCCACCCTTCAGGTGGGAATTCCAGAGGATGGCTCGATGCTGCGGCTTTTACTTTTCAGTTGCTGTTTTTCTCTTCAGTTGTACTTTACAGTTGGGCTTGTATTTCCATCCCCCTTTTACTTTCAGCACAGCTTGTACAGTTTTTAATTAGTGTTTACTTTTCTGCTTTCTTACTCTATGGTTCTTTTTTACTTTTAAAAGGCAATGCCTTCCCTTTTGTTGGGATTTACGCCTTGGTGCTAGTCGCCAGCCCCTGGCCTATGGAAGGCGGGCTTGGGGTAGTCACGACACGGGCCCCGAGGACGGGTCGTGACAAATTGGTATCAGAGGTGGTCGGTTCTACCACAGACTCTGATCTTTCTTCTATGTGAAGCAATAGTGTTTAGTGTATTGAGTGTGGTTAACAGTCTAGGGAGTCCAGTGTTGGTGCGGCAGCCGACGTATCCGTACACCAGGACCCTGACATCTGATTTCCGACTTAATGCACGAAAACATTAATTTCATGTGTGTTTCAAGTTTTCTTTGTGATTACTTGTGTTTTCTCACCAGGGATACTGTTCTGACCGTGGCACACTTGTTTCCTTTTTAGGATGGCCCGACGACAGCAGCCAGCTAGGGTTCCGAGAGTAGAGCACGACGATAGCCCGTCGAGTGACGAGGCCTCGGTACAGGGCATGTTGACAGCAGAGGCACCGGTGGTACCTTTACCCGCTGAGCCCCCGATACTTCCAGCGCTGACCGCTGACGATGCACGATGCCTCGGATCTCTGCATGAGTTCCAGCGCTAGCGACCACCCAGGTTCTATGGGGAGACGGACCCCCAGGCAGCCGAGGACTGGCTGGATGTGGTCATCCAAGTTTTCAGGCTAGTGAGGACACCAGCAGACCTCACGGTGATCCTCGCGGCGAGCCTACTGCACGCAGCAGCAGGACGATGGTGGAGCTTGATGCTCCAGGTACACGATGAGGCCTCCCTCATCTGGACGGACTTCAAGAGCCTCGTCCGCTCAACGTTCGTCCTGGCCACCCTCCGCGCGGTGCGCATTCAGGAGATTCTTCAGCTGCGGCAGGGCAGCTTGACGGTCGCCCAGTACGCGGAGAGGTTCACCGATCTTTCTCGCTACTCGAACGACATGGTACGGGACCCCTTCTTTCAGGCCCGGACCTTCGAGCAGGGATTGAGACACGAGATCAGGGCATCGCTGATCTCCCTCAGTATCCCGACCCAGGAAGGAGTGCTAGAGCGAGCCCTTCTGAACGGGAGCTTTCTGGCTGAGTCTACAGCGAGACCTACCGCAGGGCGGCAGGTGGCGGAGTCTTCGGCAGCAGGTAGCCGACGGATGACTCAGGGTTCCAGGCAGACCATACCTTCCAGCAGACGACCTCGGGACACTGGCTCAGCAGTGCGAGGCACACAGCGTGGAGACATTCTTCCGAGAGGCAGGCAGTGCTACAAGTGCGGCGGGCAGGGCCACATGGCCCGTGACTACCCGGCCCGCCGTACCGAGGGGTAGCAGACTGTGGAGGGGCCACCAAGGCAGAGGAAGAGGGTCGACCATGGCGGTCCACAGGGAGGAGGCGGACGAGGCAGAGGAGCTGGCCGAGCAGTAGGTGGTGGGCGACACTTTGAGGGTCTGCCACCACCACCACCAGGAGGCCCGCCCCGACCACAGGGAGCTGGCGGGCAGAGACAGGCACAGCTCCAGGCAGTGGAGGCCTACGACCACGGCGTGCCAGAGATGATTCGAGGTACGATCTGTGTCTATTCCACCCTTTTTGCAGTTCTTATAGACACAGGAGCGAGTCACTCTTTCATAGCCACTGCCCTTGTTCGGAGCTCGGAGATTCCGACAGAGTCGTTGGCTCGATCCTTACGGCTAGAGACTCCTACGGGAGCAGACTCGACGATTACGCACTGGTGCCGGCAGTGTGAGCTTACTCTAGGAGGAAAGATCTTCTGCTGGGATCTTCTTGTAGTGGCGTCGAGGCCTTACGACTTCATCTTGGGCATGGATTGGTTATCTATAGTCCATGCTCAGATTGACTGCATTAGGCGCAAGGTGCGATGTGTGCGCACTGATGGGAGTAGGTTCACCTTCACTGGCGAGAAGGGAGCCTTAGCAGCACAGGATGGACTCACGTAGAGGAGAGGACAGCCCATCACTCATCAGTTGGCTAGCCTCATCCATGGAGCAGTTGACGTGCAGAGTCCCGGTTTTCCTGTAGTGGTGGATCAGTATGCAGACGTCTTCCCCGACGACGTTCCAGGGCTACCTCCTCGTAGAGAGGTAGACTTTTATATTGACCTGTACCCCGGGACAGACCCAATATCCACTCCAGCGTATCGGATGGCCCCCTATGAGCTTCGAGAGCTACATGTACAGTTGGAGGACTTGCAGGGCAAGGGGTTCATCTGACCTAGTGTTTCACCCTGGGCTTTCCCGATTCTGTTCGCCAAGAAGGAAGACAGGAGCTTGCGACTGTGTGTTGATTATTGTCGCCTGAACCAGGTGACATTGAGGAACAAGTATCCACTACCGAGGATTGATGACCTCTTCGATCAGCTCAAGGGAGCACGGTGGTTCTCGAAGATAGACCTCAGATCAGGCTATCATCAGCTCAGAGTTCGAGACGAGGATGTGCAGAAGACGGCCTTCAGGTGTCGGTATGGCCACTATGAGTTCTTGGTTATGCCTTTCGGCGTAACCAACGCTCCAGCAGTGTTCATGAGCCTCATGAACAAGATCTTCCAGCCATACCTCGATCGATTTGTCGTGGTCTTCATCGACGACATTTTGGTGTACTCAACGACGGAGGAGGAGCACGCCTACCACCTGCGGGTTGTACTAGACACACTCTGAGAGCACCATCTTTATGGAAATCTCTCGAAGTTCCAGTTCTGGTTACGTGAGGTCCACTTCTTGGGGCACGTCATTTTTGAGGCAGGAGTTGCAGTGGATCCCGCGAAGATCGAGGCAGTGCTAGCTTGGGAGCCACCCAAGAGCGTGACGAAGGTGCGGAGTTTCTTGGGTCTAGCCGGACACTATCAGAGATTTGTGACGGACTTCTCCAGAGTTTCGGTGCCACTATCAACGTTGACGAAGAAGGGGAAACCCTTCATGTGGTCAGACAGATGTCAGCAGAGCTTCCAGGAGCTGAGGCAGAGATTGACCAGCGCACCTATCTTGAGGTTGCCTGAGGAGGGAGTTGGATACGTAGTCTACTGCGATGCATCAGGGACCAGAATTGGGTGTGTCCTGATGCAGGAGCGGGACGTGATTGCCTATGGGTCACGTCAGTTGAGGCCTCATGAGAAGAACTACGCTACCCATGACCTGGAGTTAGCAGCAGTGGTCTTCGCCTTGAAGACATGGCGACACTATCTGATGGGCGAGCGCTTTACAGTCTTTTCTGACCACCAGAGTCTCAGGTACATCTTCTCTCAGAAGGACCTGAACCTGAGACAGCGGCGATGGCTCGAGTTCCTCCAGGACTATGACTTTGAGATATTCTATACTCCTGGGAAGGGGAACGTGGTAGCCGATGCCCTCAGCAGGAGGACGGGCATCCAGCTACTTAAGGAGGCGACAGAGCAGCTAGCCACTTTGCAGATATCCTTTGTGGATAGAGACGGATCAGCCTTCCTTCAGTCTCTCACCGTCTCTCCTCCACTTCTACAGTAGATCAGAGAGGCTCAGCGTGGGGACACTGACTGTGAGACACGGCAAGCAGATATATCCTCGGGACAGGCACCCGATGGTTTCTCCCTTGGAGCAGAGCACGACGTCATTTTCAGAGGAAGTACCTTGGTACCAGTCGCTTTACGAGAGGAGGTGCTGAGAGAGTTTCACACTTCTCCCCTGGTGGTACATCCTGGAGTGGCGAAGATGTACCAGGATCTCAGACGACAGCACTGGTGGCCGAGCATGAAGAAGGCTGCGGCAGAGTTCGTTTCACGGTGCCTCACCTGCCAGCAGGTAAAGGCAGAGCATCAGGTACCAACAGGCTTGGTACAGCCCTTGGAGGTCCCGGAGTGGAAGTGGGATGGGATATCTATGGACTTCGTGACTGGACTTCCACACACTTCCAGAGGTCACGACTCCATTTGGGTGATTGTTGACCGACTCACCAAGTCGGCACACTTCATACCCATCCGAGAGCAGGGCTCAGTGGAGAGCATGGGGCGTCTCTATGTTCATGGGATTTTACGGCTTCACGGTGTGCCATCGACTATGGTCTCCGATCGGAACGCTCGTTTTACTTCCCGGCTTTGGAAGGGGTTGTAGGAGGCGTTCAGGACACAACTACGTCTGAGCACCGCCTTTCACCCTCAAACGGATGGTCAGACGGGGAGGACCATTCAGACTCTCGAGGACATGCTCCGCGCATGCGTCCTCGACTTTGGTCGAAGCTGGGAGGACCACCTAACCTTGGTGGAGTTCGCGTACAACAACAGCTACCACTCCACCATTGGGATGGTACCATACGAGGAGTTGTACGGCAGGCCTTGCAGATCTCCTTTGTGCTGGAAAGACCCTGGGGAGTCAGCACTTGTGGGGCCAGAGATGGTCCGGGCCACGACAGAGAAGGTCTAGGTCATCCAGGAGTGGATGGGGACTGCTCAGAGCCGGCAGAAGTCGTATGCTGACAGGAGGCGGAGGCCACTAGAGTTCGAGGATGGCGACCACGTCTTCTTGCATGTCTCACCTCGACGTGGTTTGCAGAGATTTGGCCGAGGTGGAAAGTTGTCTCCACGCTTCATTGGACCATTCCAGGTCATCAGCAGGATTGTTGGGGTGGCTTATCGCCTGGCTCTACCACCTCATTTACACCGGGTGCACGACGTCTTCCACGTATCTCAGCTAAGGAGATACGTGCACAACCCGACGCACATCATCGACCATGGGGAGCTAGACGTGGATGATGGGGCGACTTTTGCAGAGGTCCCAGTGGAGATAGAGGATCGACAAGAGCGGGTCCTACGTGGGTAATCGATTCCTCTTGTGTGCATCAGATGGCAGCACGGGAACCTCCAGGAGAGCACATGGGAGCGGGAGACTCAGATGTGTGCTCAGTACCCACATTTGTTTCCCTAGTTTATGATGTATCTTTATGGGGACGTAAAGCCCTGAGGTGGGAGTAATGTAAAGAACCGTAAATTTCAAGGAAATTTTTTTTCTTAATTTTATTAGGAATTTTATAAGAGTGCAGTTTCTGACGGCACCTGATTCCGAGGCCCGGTGTGCCCGGAATAATTTTCCAAAGTTTGGCTCGGGTACATTCAGTGAATGGATGAGTGGGTTTTTCTAACTTTTGAACAGGTGCCCGGAATCGAATTCTGAGGGCACCGATGAAATCGCAGCGCTGGTATTTTCTTAGAAACGCCTCTTCCGGAGTTGCGTTTTCTAGGGTGTGGTTTTTAATTTTTGGGCTTAAAGTTAAGAAATAAAATAATTTTACGACAACTTTATTTTATTTCACTTAAGCCACTTGGAAGCAACTTGAAGCCACTTAAAAGCGGCTTAAACTGAGTTGAACCGGATAGGATACTATCCAGAAATATCCTACCATCTTGGTAGGATATTTGTGAGGTGGGGCCTGCACGAGCCCTGCCGTTTCTTTCTGCTAAGTAACGCACCCGCGAAAACCTGTCATTATGAAAGTCAACTGACGCGTTTTCTTAAATTCTTAACAGACCATTTAATTGGGCGGTTTATTTTGTTAATTAAATGAGCTGTTTCTTTCGTTGAATTAATTCAACGAATTGATGGGTCGTTACTTACCCGTTTTCGTTTGTTGGCATAATAATAAAATAAGACCAACCTATCTTTTGGAGGATTTCTCATTGAGAGAGGATCCTTGAAACTTCATCCTCCTTCGTGAAGAACGCAAAGAATGCGAAGAACGCGAAGAACGCGAAGAACGCCAAACCCAGAAATCGACGACGCGACGCCGTGATCCGTGACACCGATGTTCCCTTCCTGCAATTTTCTTTTGCGACGTCTCTTCTTCCGCGATGGATCTTCGATCGGCTGCTTGAGGTAAGAGTCTCGGACTTTCATTTTAATCTCCTTTGTGGTTCTTTACCAAAACACGGATTTAATTAATTAAATTAAATCTGTTGTTCTTGGTCCGTTGAGTTCTCCGACTCAACGCCGGATTCCGCGACGATGCGACGCCTTTCCGCGATGACACGACGATCCCCTCCTTCCGCGACGAGCAATTCCACGAAGGACGTGCGTTCGATGATGACTTCGAGGTAGGGATTTTATTTCTGGAATTGCCCTTTTTTCCCGTGTTATTTCCATTCAAGAATGAAGAACCCGGACATAAGAACAATTTTATTCCCTTAAAATTGTTGAATTCATGTGTTGATATTATTCCTCCTATTGTTTATCACTAACGTGGAGGGTGCAGGCCAAACGAACACAGCCCGACGACCCTCCGCCGTTCTTCGTTGTTATGTGGATTTGACGGGCGACGACGGAACATGCCACAATGGAAGTTTGATGATCCCGCAGTGATGAACGAGTCCCGGGAGGAGCAGCGGCGCAGACGGGAACAAAATCGGACCACCGGAACGATCCCGGTGGCCCGCAGAACACACCAGCGGCGCGGGTCGACGGCGCGGCGGCGCCGGCAGCCGGGAGCGGTGGCGCACCGGCGCGCCGCCGGACAGGCCGCCGCGGCTGAAGCCGAGGCGGCGACGGCACCCGCGGACCCACGGCCGCGCGGGTCCAGTGCAGTCGGACGCGGCAAAGCCGCATCCTTGACTCAGTGCGGCCCCACGCGGGGGGCCGCTGCACCACCAGGCCGCGGGGGCAGCGCCCCGCGGCGCCTTGGCCGTTCGGCCGCTCGGCCGAACTGAGCCAGGCCGGTCCGACCAGACCGGGTCGGACCGGGTCGACCCAGTTCGGCCGACCCCCAGGGGGGGGGGGGGGTCGGGCCGGGTCGGCCCGGGACCGGACCCCCCGTCTTCGGACGATTTTCGTTCAAACGCCCGTAACTTGAGCTACGGGCCTCCAAACGACTCGCCGTCAGCGGCAACGCGATCCTTAGATTGAGACAGTCGTTCCGGTATATCGCACTCAAGGTTTCGGAATACTTTGAGTCCGTTCGGGTTGGTTCGTACCCGAAACCAACCGGGCCTTTGGAGCGGAAATGCTCATATCTTGAGCTACGGACGTCCGATTGACATGCCGTCAGTTTTGTTGTATTCCTCTAAGTGAGAAAGATCTTTTGGAATACTCCTCCTGAGGTTGGGATGCAGGTGGAGTACGGTCGGGTTGGTTTTTCCTTAAAAACCTACCAGGCCCCTGGGACGAAAAAGCCAATAACTCTCAGACCGGGCATCTGATTGACGCGTCGTCCGCGACGTTGAGTTCCTGTTGACGATACGGAACTTTTGGATACATCAACTTCAAACTTTGTGTCAGTTGATGTATCAGCCTCTCAGCTCGGGGAGCGGACCCTCCCGAACGAGCTTGCTGTGTGCGGAACCCTAGAGCTGGCTGCGACTGCTTCTTCGACAGCGGCGACTGTGCAGAGATCCTCCGTGGACTCCGACGACGACCGTGCAGAGATTCTTAGTGGACTGCGGCAACGACTGTGTAGGGATCCTCAGTGGACTGCGACGACTTGTGCACTCAGCGATCCTACGTGGATCAGTGCTTCAGGTCCTGTCTGGGCCCAGTCCTGTGTGGGCTCGATCCTGTGTGGGTCCGATCCTGTGTGGGTCAGCGCTCAGTGGTTCTGTGTGAGCCAGCGCCTATAGGTCCTGTGTGGGCCCGATCCTGTGTGGGTCATTGCGGGGGTTAGTTACCTATCGATCCATCGTGGCTCCGACGACTTAGATGGATGAGTGATCATCTTTATCGTCATCCGAAGAAGTATACCTGTGTGAGCTGAATCATGTGTTACTCTCCTTTGTGGATTGTGTGGAGTTATCCTGTGTGGGTTTACTGTTTACTCTCCTTTGTGGATTGTGTTGAGCTATCCTGTGTGGATTTACTATTTACTCTCCCTTGTGGATTGTGTTGTGGTATTCTGTGTGGGTATACGTTTGCTTTCATGTGTGGACTGGGTTGTTCTTGGGCTCGGACATTGGTGCTGAACGGGAATTGATGACTTAGGTATATGTATGGGCATATACCTAAGCCGTGTCAGATGTTACTTCGTGATTGTATCTTTCCTTTGTGGATTATCCTTTGTGGATTTCGGGAGACCCTCGGGGGTCTCGGGGTCCCTACTGAGTAGCTTATACTCACCCCTGCACGGGCTTTGCCCGCACTACGTTGTGTTGGTTGCAGACGACGGACAGCGCTGATCGTGGTGGAGGCGTGCGGAGCAGGACGGTACCTGGAGGTGGACCACTGGGCGGGACGTACTCGGAGTGGTCAGGTGGACCCGAGGAGCAGTGGAGGCTATCTGTACCCACCCTTCAGGTGGGACTTCCAGAGGACGACTCGACGCTGCGGCTTTTACTTTTCAGTTGCTGTTTTTCTTTTCAGTTGTACTTTACAGTTGGGCTTGTATTTCCGGCCCCCTTTTACTTTCAGCACAGCTTGTACAGTTTTTACTTAGTGTTTACTTTTCCGCTTTCTTACTCTGTGGTGCTTGTTTACTTTTCGAAGGAAATTCCTTCCCTTTTGTTGGGATTTACGCCTTGGTGCTAGTCGCCAGCCCCTGGCCTACGGAAGGCGGGCTTGGGGTAGTCACGACATGGGCCCCGAGGACGGGTCGTGACAGTACACATGTGTCATGTTTTCAATATTTAATTAACAAGGGGTGACGATGATAAAAAATATTTTAAATTTTATTAATTATAATTATTTCACAAATATCATATTATTTTTTTTGAACCACTAATATATTTATTTCAATTAATTTGGTGATCACAAATGAAAGAAATGTTTTCACGAGGTGGTATTCTACATGTACGCATAAATGATGTTTTTATTTTTCTCGGATGGTAATGAAAGAAGTAAGATATTTATTTGACATTACTAAATAAAATTTATAACACATTTATCAAATTATTTCATTTGGATGAATTATCATAAGCTTTAATATTATATAGTGATGTAAAATGAATTACATTTACTCACAAAGCTGTAGTCCATTGTACACATGAATGAGGTTTTCATTTCCCATTTGATGCATGTGGTGATTGATAAAGTTAATTCATTCAACATCATTACTTATAAAAAAATGGGACATACTAATTACATAAATTTTAAATGTTTAAAAGTCAAATGATGAAGATAAAATATTTCATAAAATCAAAACACTATGTATAGTGCTTTACCTCTTCATTAGGAAATCTCCTTATGTTTAAAATATTTTCATTAAAAAGCCAATATTTTGATCAAACTAGGGGATATAGGATATGGTAAGTTATGTTATAAATATATTTGGGATGTTAATGGATGATATAAAAGGATCTTGATGTGTATAGTAAATAGGATAGTGGGTGTCCTTTTATATATATAGGAGACTCAACACTTTGAAAATTTCACAAGATATAAATATTATTAGGTCATTTTCAGAGAGAAGTGTCCCATTAAAAACATATATTTCATTACCAAGGTGAAAAGATTGAAATAAATTCATCTTGTAATAAATTATATGAAATTTTGTATCCTTTTCAATTAGTTTTATCATAGGTTAACTGGATTTACCCTTTTACCATGGTGACACATTATTTTACCAAAGTTACTATTCATATATAAGAAAAAATTGAAATTACACCCATTCATAAATTTTTAAAAGATGATTCGAAATATGGAATCCATTTTATATTATTTAAATCCTATAATTTGATGCAATTAATTTTAAATAAGTGAAAAAAACACAATAAAAACCTATTTTGTAAAATTTATTTTGAAGCCTAAAATTGAATTTACATTAATTCATTGCATATTAAAAACCATTAAATGAATGTTAAAATATTTTATTAAATATAAATTATATAAATTTAATAAATATAAATAATAAACATATACTGATATTACTTATTTTGATAAAAGTTCATTCCACATATAAAATAGTTTTTTTTGAAAAAAATGTTTTTTTAACGAAAAAAGTTAAACATTATCCAAAATCAAGCATAATGTTAATTAATATGCTATAGATTATATTATTTATAATTAAATGATACTTATGAATTTTTTTTATAAAATTCAAAAAATAAAGGGACATTTTAATTTTATGATGTAATGAATTTAAATGATTATTTTTAAAAAATTTATATATTTCACTATTCACTAAAATATTAATTTTACAAAAAATGTTGAAAATTTTCATTATGTGAATTTTGAATTTATGATATGAAAAAAGATATTCATTTTTATATAATAATACTCTAAAATTTGTAAATTAATCTTTTAAATAAGTTTATTTAATAGATTTAGATAAATTTATTAAGACTAAAACCATTTCATTTATGTTTTAATAATTACTTAATATTATTAGTATGAAAAAAATTATACTCATGAATACTAATAGGACATAAAATTTAAAAATTATCAGCATTAAATAAGTTTCTATTTTTCTCATATATTTTATTATGCATATACTAATTATATAATACTACCTTTTCAAGCTCATTAACAACATACATGTTGGCAAGATTCAATAGTGAAAAATACCATAAAAAAATAGATATTAAATATTTGGATTCTAATGAATTTTAGAATAAATGGTTTATATTACTATTGTAATATAATATTTTTTACTATATTGATTCTTTATTATATCCGTTATGGAATTAAATTTTATAAAATATCATAATGCATTCCAGATGAATGGTTATAAAATCTATAATGTAATTTTTTGGAAGGATAACTGGTTTTGTATACCTATGATTGAACTACCTCATGGTAGGAATTTTTCTAGGATACTGATTCTTCTATGAATGAGAATTATATTCCACTTTTAAATTATTTCTCTATGTGAATGAAAATAATTAATGGATAACAATGTATCCCATTTAATGAAATCCTTTTATAGATCCCATCAAAAAATTGAATTCTTAATTTTTAAAATATTTTATCAGTAATATAATGTTATATCATCGTCCCATAATTTTTTTCTATTAATATGATAAAAATTTGATACTATTATTGGTTATAAATATATTTTTAACGCTACTCATTACATACTTTAGTTTTTGGATTTTTGAAAAATAGTGTTTGACTCTATTTTGGTCCCCTATTTCTCAAATATGTTTAAGAATGTTTATAACATATTTTTCAGACATGTAACTACACTAATGAAATTTAAGGATTCCATTACAATCTCTCCGAATTGAAATGATTTCTAATGCATGATTTCTATAAATATTTAATTTTATTCCATTATTGATCCTTTAAACCTTATTGGGAAATATACTTATTCCTAATGTTACTAAAATGACCCACATGATATGGTTGAATCATTATTCCACCAAATATGAAAATGAAAAAAATTATTGGAAAAAAATAATTTCTTCTATTTTTTACCTCTTAAGAATAAAATAGGAATCTAATTTATGTGAACTAGAAAAAATGTTCACGACTATACAAACTTTTAGAATATTGTAATTTTTGAAAAATATTAATCTTGTACAAAACAATGTGAAAATGTTTGATGGAAAAAATTATTTTATTTGATGAAATAAAATATAGATAGTGATAGAATTTGAATTATACTAGTTTATATATACATGGTAACTTTTTTGAACAAAATTTAAGTGGTGGTTGGATTATTATATAAGATCTATGAACTCATCATTAATATATATGAATAACTAGATAATGTCATAAGGAAACTGTAACTAAAATGAAATATTAATGGACCTAATTATAAAAATATATGGATTCCACCTAGGAAATTCAAGATTCTAAGGAGAATAATCCCCCAATATAGAGGTTTCAACCATAATTTATTAAACTCATGGGGTCTCTAACCCCTATATTATTCATAGTTTCTCATGTGTATAAAGATGAAAATATTTTGGAAGATTCTCATGATAAAATGGCATTTTCCTTGTTTTTTATATTATCCTTTACCTAAAAATGTATACGATATAATAGAGATTTATCATTATAATACTTGATTCCTTACATTGTTTTTCATATTTTATTTGAGTTTATGAATCCTCTTAATAGAATAACTGTCATTTTTATAGTAATTGTTACTATAATATAAATAGTATTGTTTTGTGTGCTTAAAAATATGATGAATCCTATTATAGATTTCATCGATTTAAAAAACAAAAAATATATAATGAATATTGTAAGAAATTATATAGTTATATCATTAAATTAATAATAGATCTATATTTTATTGTATGATTCAAATTATAATTTTTGTAATTTTTCGACCCAACTTACAATTAAAATAATAGATGGACCAGTCGTTATATGGCCTCAAGTGTGCCTCCACGTATGCCAAAGGCTATAGACTTGAAGTGAGGGTCTAAGGTGTTGATAGTGGGAAGACTATACCATCATTATAAAATTAGAACAATGATATATTAGAAAATAAATAACAAAAATAGTGTAAGAAATACTAAATGAATGATAGATCTATAGAAGAATAATATCAACTGAATATAAATAGAGAACACCAATATACAACAATTAAGGATTGTCTATATGATGATACATAACTAATATGTTAGACAAATTGAAATAAACATAAAATAGTGAAATAAATGAATAACAAAAACAATTAAATTCCCTTAGGGGGAACTCTTGGAGCATTCTAAGCTCTATTTCAGTCCTATGATCACAAATCACAGGCAAAACAAGTCAAAAAAAGTAGTAATCCTTAGTCATATGAACATTAGATCTTCTTGGGTACCCCAGTTAAATGGTCGCCTGAGTAGGGTGTGAGATAAAATCCTAGTAGTCCAACACTAATGGTGTCTACAGCTAAATCCAGTTTATAAATACAAGGTGAAGTAGTGTGAAGTTATAAAGAATAATAACACGCTAAATAAATAACAATTGTCTTACTTCAGTTCATAAAGTACACCTAGTAGCTCTACCTAATTCATCACATAGTCAGAATGAGCGTCTCGTCAGTAACTATATATATATATAGTAATAATTTATATATATACTATAGTTATATATTTCATCCACCTATATGGATTAAGTATGTGAGGATATAAGTATCCATATACTTAGAATACTTCGTGTTGGATAGATTGGGGTGTAACCAAGTCATCCATAATAATTCTAAACGAGTCTATAGGATCAAAAAAGGGAAAATCCCTATATCTTATAATGAATGAAAGACTTCATGATCCAAACTCAAGATAGTGAGTGTGTAGTCATGCTAACACTCAGAATAAAGGGTGTAATATCAGGTCATCACCTAAAACAGGGGATATGGTGTGTCACTCCCACCATCTGAATGGTGTTAATAGTGTGAGACATCATGATCAACACCCAATGTAAGGGAGAATGAATCGTCATGCACAAAAATACCATACCATCATTCCAAAACATATATCACAAGTGTAATCATATTTATAATAATAACTATGATGCATTAACTCTCATGCATTATATTCATTAAGTAAAAATATAACCAATGTAATTTCAATTCATATAAATTAAAAACTTACAATATGTGTGGAATTTACACCCATTCAACTTATCAATTTGATTCATTTTAGTAAGGATGCTCATCAGGATACAATAAATTCCATTTAATGAAATTAAAATTTGCCATTATATTTAAATATAGAAATTGAACACCCAAATAAATTTCATTTAATTTTTACCAGTGAATTTGAAAAAATAATATTCTTTTATCAAGGAATAAACATTTATGTTCAAGTCTTACGAACCCTCTTAGAGGGCGGTTGTCCTCCGAAACAGTTGTTTACAAGGAAGGTCATTCTCTCATCTTCAATTCATTTAATAATATCGTTTTAGTATATTCACTAATAATTCATCATATTTAACAATAACAAAATTCAATGGAAACACTAATGAAATATAGCTAACCATGATTAAAATTAAAAATCACCACTTTTTATTTTAGAAAAAAGTGCACCTCATTTGATGGGTATTATTATAAAACATGAAATTGATTAAAATATAATTTATTTAACTAAACAAAGAATCAGATTTCAATATGCATGACTAAATTTATCAAAAACATGCATTTTGGGATGCTACCAAACATTGAAATAAATTACAAGGTTCAACATGAAACTTAGGAGGTGCTGCCATCAATTGGGCCATTACTTATAAGGGGGAATTCCATTTATAATCAAAGATAAATTATTAAATGGAATTCCATGATTTTAATTAATTAATTATGAAAGGAAAATTTAATCTTTCATATACAAGGGGTGTCTGTGTTTGAGGTTGGAATCCCAAAATTACTAAACAGTAGCCAAATGAAGAAAATCAATTATTGTAAATCAACTTATATTGAAAAAATCATTTTTATGGTGATTTATGGAAAATTCTAGCAAACAAAAAATAGAAAAATTCTTTAAAAATAAATGGAAACATGTGGAAAGAGAAATAGACTTCCTACATCATGGTTCTGGTGCTGTACAAATACAATATTGAGTTTTGATTCGGTCTAGTTTGAAAGAAAATGAAGAAACAAACACCTTCCATGAAAATAAAGTGAATGATATCCTACCAAAATAGTGAAACATATTATATTTGAAACTTATAAATAAGGAAATCAGATTAAATAGCATATCTACTACTATCCCATTCTTCCGATATCATTCAAATCAGAGTTCGGGTCCACGATATATCAAGATCCCTTGGTTTGGGAGGAGGAGAAACTCATAGGAGAGAAGAGGAGCCTAATGTGGTTGTATAAGTATAAAGAAAGAGGGAAATGGTTTAAAGATTCATTAAGGTAAAATGAACTATTTTTTCCTAAAAAGCTGGGTGCATGTTTTGGTTTCATAGTTTTCCAAACTGCACACTATCACGACCCATCCTCGGGGCCCGTGCCGTGACTACCCCAAGCCTGCCTTCCATAGGCCAGGGGCTGGCGACTAGCACCAAAGGCGTAAATCCCGATAACTGGGAAGGCATTGCCTTTATAAAAGTAAACAAAACACCACAGAGTACAAGCGGAAGTAAAACACTAAGTACAAAGAGAAGTGTTGAAGATAAATGGGCCAGAATACAAACCCAAAAGAAAGTACAACTACAACTGAACAAAGTACAACAGAAAAAGACAACTACTAGAAGGACGGAAGTGGCTCCTGGGTCGTCCTCCTTGGATCCTACCTAAAGGGTAGGTACAGATGGCACATCTAATGGATCTTCCACTACGGATCCTACTTGAAGGGTAGGTACAGATAGCCTCCACAACGCTCTCTCCCGTCAACCTCCTCTGAGTGTCGTCTCGCCGTGAAGTCCACCTCCAGATACTGACTCATCTTGTAGTCCACCTCTGTGTACTGACTCGTCGTGTAGTCCACCTCCGGGTACCGTCCAATCCTCGAACACTCAGCCTCCATCAGCACTGCCCATCGTCTGTAACCAACACAACGAGGTGCAGGAATAGCCCATGCATGGGTGGGGATAACGACACTCAATAGGGACCCCGAGACCCTCAAGGTCTCACTAAAAACCAACAAGGATAACCACAAAGAATATCTCAACAGATAACCACTACCCAGGTATATGCCCATAGATATACCTAAGTTATCAAGTGACCCATCTCAATCATGAGGTAAACACAAAGGTCAAAAGTCTCAGCCCAAACCCAGATTTTCATTATCGAAACCGTAACTACTGAAGAGCCCCGTCTCTGGAGTGTACAGTGGTCCTATCACGACTCCGAGGTACTCCTCACTAACCTAAGACTGCTGAGGTACTCCTCCTATCGAGTATAGTGGGCCTGCTACTACAACCAAGCGCTTCCCACCATGGTTCTGCCGCTACAACCAAGCGCTCCCCCCTCACAGCCTCAATAAGTACTCCTTCTGTTGAGTACCACGGGTCTACCGCTACAACCAAGCACTCATCCGCCATGGGTCTGCCGCTATAACCAAGCGCTCCCCCTCATAACCTCCTGAGGTACACCTTCAGTTGAGTACCGCGGGTCTGCCGCTACAACCAAGCGCTCATCCGCTGTGGGTCTACCACTACAACCAAGCGCTCCCCACTGGGCTATCCGAGACACACCGAATCGATCGGTCAAGCAGTCGTCAGGTCTCAGCCAGCTACACGGTCTCTGTACTCCGCACGCTCATATCCAAGAGGGTCCGCACCACGAGCTACAGGTCGATACCACAAGTATCACAAAGTCCCATGAAGAAGTGTCTCAAAGGACCGCCTCATCACATGGGTCTCAACAAAACAGACGGCGCGTCAATCGGACGCCCGGTCTGTGAGTTATTAGCCTTTTCGTCCTAGGGGTCGGGTTGGTCTCGTGTACGAACCAACCCGGCCGTATCTCAACTATACCCTAACTCTCATAGGGTAAACTTAAAGGGACCGTTTCTCAACGTGATCACCAACGCCGCAGACGGTTCGTCAAATGGACGTCTGGTCTGAAAGATATCAGCTTTTCCGTTCCAGGGGCCCGGTTGGATTTCGGGTACAATCCAACCCGGCCACTATCCAACATCAACCAAAACTCGGGCGAAATATGCCAAAAGTTCCGTCTCATCAAGAGGAAATCAACAAGACAGACGGCGCGTCAATCGGACGCCCGGTCTGTGAGTTATTGGCTTTTTCGTTCCAGGGCCCCAGTTGGATTTTGGGAGCAAACCAACCCGACCGCACTCCAACGACATCCAAACCTCAAGAGGAGTAAGCCAAAAGATCCATCTCACTTAGAGAAATCCATCAAAGTCGACGACACGTCAATCGGACGTCCGGAGCTCAAGATATGAGTGTTTCCGCTCTGAGGGCCCGGTTGGTTTCGTGTACGAACCAACCCGGCCAAACCCAAAGTATTCAGAAACCTTGAGTGTGATATACCGAAACGACCGTCTCGATCCAAGGATCGCATCGCCGCTGAAGGCATGCGTTCGGAGGCCCTTAGCTCAAGATACGGACAAAAGACCGAAAATAGTCTGAAGACGGGGGGTCTGGGCCCGACCCGGCCGGCGGGTCGGCTCGGACCGGCTCGTCTCGTTCGAGCGAGCGAAGTCCGGGGGCCGGGGCACGCTGCCCCCGCGTGTGAACACCCCCCCCCCCCCTCGCGGGGGCCGCCCTTGGTCAGCGGACGCGACATTGCCGCATCCCGTGTGCGCCGGACCCGCGCGGTCGCGGGTCCGCTGGTGTCGCCGCCGCGGCAGCTTCAGCCGTGGCGGCTCTGTCCGACGGCGCGCCGGGGCGCCGCCACCTCCGGCCGCCGGTGGTTTCCGCGGGCCACCAGAGTTTCTCTGGTGGTCCGATTCCACTCCCATCTGCGCCGTAGCTCCTCCCGGGTCCCGTTCTTCACTGTGGAATCAACGAATCACCCTTGCGGCATGTTTTGTCATCGCCTGCCAATCTGCGCATCAACGAAGAACTGCAGAGAGTTTTCAGGCCGTGTTTGTTTGGCCCGCACCCTCCGCATTAGGTGATAACAATCGGGAAGAAAATAATCCACAAATGGAAAACAAAACAATATACAATTTTAATAAATTAAAATTGCTCTTGATTCAGGTTTTTGTTTTTAGGAGGAAACAACCACGGAAATAAATTCATTTCACAAAAAAAAACCCCTACCTTAACTTCGTCGTCGGACACGAGATCAACCGTCGCGGAAGAAAGGGTCGTCGCGTCACGGAAGGGCGTCGCTGTCGTGCGGTACTCGGCGTCGTGTCGACGAACTTGTCGTTGTCGAATGAAGGTTGTCGCGGGGTTGGATCGTCGTGGAAGAAGCGTCGCGGAAGGAGAATCGCGGAAGAAGTGTCGTTGACGTCGCGGTACTCGGCGTCGCATCGTCGATCTCCGAGGGTTTGACGTTCTTCGTCAGAGGTTGGAGCGTTCTTCGCGTTCTTCGTCGAAGAAGAACGCTTTCCTCCCAAATTCTCTCCACGCCACAAGTCCAACTAAATAAAAATAAGTTCAACCATTATTTTATTATTGACCTAAGCTTTTGAAATTCAAAAGATAAGAAACGAACAATTAATTCGTTGAATTAATTGTAACAATTTAACTGCCCAAATAATTGGGGCGTTTCTTAACTAGAAATACGCACGGTTGACTTTCATTAAAGAGGAGTTTTCACGGGTGTGTTACTTAGAGGAAAAAAAATGGTAGGGCTCGTGCGGGTCCCACCTCACAAATATCCTACCAAGAGGGTATGATATTTTGGATTGCACCCTATCCGCTTTAACTTAGCTCAAGTGGATTTAAGTGGCTTTTAAGTGGCTTTAAGTGAAATAAAAATAAAGTTGTCGCACTACTTTATTTTATTTCTTAACTTGACCCCAAAAATTTAAAAACCACACCCGAGAAAATGCAACTCTAGAAAAGGCGTTTCTAAGAAAATACCAGCGCTGCGATTCCATCGGTGCCCTCAGAATTTGATTCTAAGCACCGGTTAAAAAGTTAGAAAAACCTACTCATTCGTTCACTGAACGTACCCAAGCCAAACTTCGAAAAATGATTCCGGGCACACCGGGCCTCGGAATCAGGTGCTGTCAGAAACTGCGTTCTTTTAAAATTCCAAAAAAAATTAAGAAAAAAAATTTCCCTTGAAATTTACGGGTCTTTACATCACTCCCCCCTCAGGGATTTACGTCCTTGTAAAGCTTTAACACAAACTAGGGTTACAAAAGCGGTACTGAGCACGCATCTGAGCCTTCCGCTCCCATGTGATCACCTGGAGGTTCCCGTGCTGCCAAAGAAAGTGCACAAGGGGAATCAACCGTCATCCTAGGATCCGCTCCTGTTGATCCTCGATCCCCACAGGAACCTCCGTGGAAGTCACCTCATCGCCATCGTCTATCTCCTCATGGTCAAGGATATGTGAAGGGTCGAGCACGTATCTCCTCAACTGAGATATGTGAAAATCGTCGTGCACCTGGTGCAACAGAGGTGGATGGGTAAAGCAGTAAACCACCCTGCATGCCCAGCTGAGGACCTAAGAAGGTCCGTTGAACCTCAGAGATAACTTTCCGCCTTGACCACATCTCTATAAACCTCATCGAGGTGAGACCCGTATAAAGACGTGATCGTCGTGCTCAGACTCTAGAGGTCTCCAATTTCTGTTAAAACTCAAAACGAGTGTTGCCACAAGGGTAAGGTTGACCGACTCAAGAGTGATCGGTCGCACCCTCCTGTGCATGAGTTTATCCTGTGCTGCGTGGGGTTTTATTTTCACCGACCAAGGAAAACCCATCCCGATGTCGTAGTTAAACCATAACCTTTTTGCCTAATACCGCCAATTTGTGTATGAACTATGATTGCCCAGTCTATACTCAAACCAACGTCGTAAGGCCTCGACACTGCCACCAAGAGATTCCAACCGAAACTCTCGCCTCGAGGGTCTGACCACACCGTCGGCGTAAGTGTGATTATCGAGTCTTCTCCCAAGGTATCTCCAGACGTGAGGGTCAAGTCTACGGCTTACCGGAAACTCTAGGTCTGGGACAAGATTTTTGGAAGGAAGGAATGATTCATATCAACGTCCGTTACTATAGCAGCTAGTAGTGGACACCGACTGTCCCTTGAATCATTCTTCGAGCTATCGGGTCACTCTCCTTGACCGCAAGTAGCCGCACTCTTCCTCCGCCCTCCAGATCTCTGAGCCTAGTGGGGATAACTAAGGCGGGTGGTTGTAGCATGTTAAGATGTAAACCACCTCATGCTGCTCTCCTAGCTCTGTCTCCACGTCTGTTGCTTCGAAGACTCATCTCTCCTTTAATATTCCTCTTATGGAAAATTTTAACATGCCCGAGTCTCCAAGACTGGAGCCAGTTTCTTGTTTCTTACTGCACTGTGCAGTCTTCATCTGCTCCTAGATGATCTGCACCTTCTTTGCCTACAATCTGAAAGAGCTGCTAAAATGTCCCCTTTACCGAAAAGAGAAACTCGGTCTCATCCCCTGGATGAACCACGCCCATTTCCTAATACTGTCAATCCTGACATGAATGATGTATTCATGCCATGGATGACGTCGTAAGGCCTCGACGTAACTACCAAGAGATCCAACTGTCACTCTCGCCTCCAAGGGTCGAGTCACACTGTTGGAATCTGTGTGAGGTCACTGAGTCTCCTCCAGTAGAAATCTCAAAAGTGAGGTTCAATTCAACAGTCTTAACCAGGACCACTCAGTATCAACCAAACATAAGACAGGAAAGCAAACATCACAAAGATAAGTGTCTTTTTATTATTGCAGCTCATAGTACAATGACACGAATACAATAGCAACATGGAACTAGAAGTACAAGGGATGTATCCACTAGTTCCTCTCATGTCCACCTGCTCCCGGAGCTCTAATTCCTTGTCCAATGCTCGGCTGTTGCTCAAGCACCTGCCGCTGCTTCTGCCTCGGTGGCCCCTCCAAAGCCTGCGGATCATCTGTACGAGGAGTCGGGTAGTCACATGCCAAGTGACCCTTCCTGCCGCATTCATAACACTTCCTACTCCTCGTATGGCTGGCTCAAGTCCTCTTGGACCTCTGAATCATCTGTCTACTTCCCACAGATGACTCGGCTACTGATCGAAAACCCTACGACAAAGGCAGAATCTCCTGTACACGCTCGGGGTGTAGAGATACTGGCACAAAATCCACCCTGAAGAAGGTCTCGAAGTCTTCCAATGTGAAGGTCATCCCGTCGCAAAACTGGAAGAAGTGGCTCCACCACCTGCCTGCTGCTGCCTGAAGAAGGCTGGCAGCAAAGATCACCATGAGGTCTGCCGGCGTCCCCACTAGCCTGAAGACTCTCACCACAGCCTCTAGCCAATCCTCAGCCGCCTGCGGGTCCGTCTCTTCCCGGATCCTGGGTGGTCTCTGGTGCTGGAACTCGTGTAGCGCGCTCAAGTGGAGTGCATCGCCTACTGCTGGGGCTAGTGGCATCGGTGGCCCAACGTATGGTAGTACCGCTGGTGCCTCCGCTGGTGCCTCAACTGCAAGAGGGCCTTATACCGAAGCCTCGTCGCTCGACAGGATGTCAGTACGCACATCCCTCTGGGCTCTAGCTAGTCGTCCGAAAAAAGGCATCCTAAAATAAACAACGTGACACGGTCAAATGATTATACCTGGTGAGCTGACCTGGTTTGAGATGACATTTAAAAACTTCTGGAAACACACACGCAATCGTTGTTTTTGTGCACAAAGTCGGAAATCAGTTTCCAGGGTCCTGGTGTATGGATACATCGTCCGCCTGCACCAACACTGGACTCCCTGAACTAATAACCACACTCAGTACTCTTAACACTATCGCTTCACAGAAAGAATAATATCATAGTTATAAGTTCTGCGGTAGAACCGACTCCTCTGATACCAATTTCTCACGACCTGTCCTCAGGGCCCGTGTCGTGACTACCCCAAGCCCGCCTTCTATAGGCCAGGGACTGTCGACTAGCACCAAAGGCGTAAATCCCGATAACTGGGAAGGCATTTCTTTTATAAAAGTAAACAAAACACCACAGAGTACAAACGGAAGTAAAACACTAAGTACAAAGAGAAGTGGTGAAGGTAAATGGGCCAGAATACAAACCCAAAAGAAAGTAAAACTACAACTGAACAAAGTACAACAGAAAAAGACAACAGCTGGATGGATGGAAGCGGCTCCTGGGTCGTCCTCCTTGGATCCTACCTGAAGGGTAGGTACAGACGGCGCAGCTCCTGGATCGTCCACCACGGATCCTACCTGAAGGGTAGGTACAGATAGCCTCCACAACGCTCTCGCCCGTCAATATCCTCCAAGTGTCGTCTCGCCGTGAAGTCCACCTCCAGATACTGACTCATCGTGTAGTCCACCTCTGGGTACTGACTCGTCGTGTAGTCCACCTCCGGGTACTGTCCAATCCTCGAACACTCGGCCTCCGTCAGCACTGCCCGTCGTCTGCAACCAATACAACGAGGTTCGGGAATAGCCCGTGTAGGGGTGAGTATAACGATACTCAGTAGGGACCCCGAGACCCTCAAGGTCTCACTAAAACCAACAAGGATAACCACAAAGAAGATCTCAACAGATAACCAGTACCCAAGTATATGCCCATACATATACCTAAGTTATCAAGTGACCCATCTCAATCATGAGGTAAACACAAAGGTAAAAAGTCTCAGCCCAAACCAGGATTTTTATTATCGAAACCGTAACTGCTGAAGAGCCCCGTCTCTGGAGTGTACAGTGGTCCTGTCACGACTCCGAGGTACTGCTCACTAACCTAAGACTGCTGAGGTACTCCTCCTGTCGAGTACTGTGGGCCAGCTGCTACAACCAAGTGCTTCCCACCATGGGTCTGCCGCTACAACCAAGCGCTCCCCCCTCATAGCCTCAAGAGGTACTCCTTCTGTTGAGTACCGTGGGTCTACCGCTACAACCAAGCGCTCATCCGCTGTGGGTCTGCCGCTACAACCAAGCGCTCCCCCTCATAGCCTCCATAAGTGATCCTTCAGTTGAGTACCACAGGTCTTCCCCTAAAACCAAGCGCTCATCCACTGTGGGTCTGCCGCTACAACCAAGCGCTCCCCACTGGGCTATCTGAGACACATCGAATCGATCGGTCAAGTAGTCATCAGGTCTCAGCCGGCTACATGGTCTCCATACTCCACACGCTTGTCTCCAGGAGGGTCCGCTCCACGAGCTACTGGTCGATACCCCAAGTATCACAAAGTACCATGAAGAAGTGTCTCAAAGGACTGCCTCGTCACAGTGGTCTCAACACAACAGACGACGCGTCAATCGGACGCCCGGTCTGTGAGTTATTTGCATTTTCGTCCCAGGGGCCCGGTTGGTCTCGTGTACGAACCAACCCGGCCGTATCTCAATTGTACCCCAACTCTCATAGGGTAAAATTAAAGGGACCGTTCCTCAACGTGATCACCAACTCCGCAGACGGTTCATCAAATGGATGTCTGGTCTGAAAGATATCAGCTTTTCCGTTCCAGGGGCCTGGTTGGATTTCGGGTACAATCCAACCCATCCACTATCCAACAACAAGAAAAACTCGGGCGATGTATGCCAAAAGTTCCGTCTCATCAAGAGGAAATCAATGAGATAGACGGCGCGTCAATCGGACGCCCGGTTTGTGAGTTATTGGCTTTTTCGTTCCAGGGGCCCGGTTGGATTTCGTGAGCAAACCAACCCGACCACACTCCGATGACATCCAAACCTCAAGAGGAGTAAGCCAAAAGATCTGTCTCACTTAGAGGAATCCATCAAAGTCGACGGCATGTCAATCAAACGTCTGGAGCTGAAGATATGAGCGTTTCTGCTCTGAGGGCCCGGTTGGTTTCGTGTAGGAACCAACCCGGCTGAACCCAAAGTATTCCAAAACCTTGAGTGTGATATACCGAAACGACCGTCTCGATCCAAGGATCGCATCGCCACTGACGGCGCATCGTTCGGAGGTCCGTAGCTCAAGATACGGGAAAAAGAACGAAAACGGTCCGAAGACGGGGGATCTGGGCCCGGACCGACCCGGCCCGACCCCCCCTGGGTCGGCCCGACTGGGTTGACCCGACCTGGGTCCGGGTCCGACCCGGTTGGGTGCGACCCGGCCCGGCCAGGGCGCGACCCGGCCGGCGGGTCGGCTCGGCTCGGCCGAGCGAGCGAAGTCCGGGGGCGGGGGCGCGCTGCCCCCGCGTGTGAACACCCCCCCCCCCCCCCCGCGGGGGGCGCCCTTGGTCAGCGGACGCGGCATTGCCGCGTCCCGTGTGCGCCGGACTTGCGCAGCCATGGGTCCGCTGGTGCCGCCGCCGCCGCGGCTTTAGCTGTGGAGGCTCTGTCCGGCGGCGCGCCGGGGCGCCGCCCGCGCCGTCAGTGGTTTCTGCGGGCCACCGTAGTTTCTCCGATGGTCCGATTCCACTCCCGTCTACGCCGTATCTCCTCTCGGGTCCCATTTTTCACTGTGGAATCAACGAATCACCCCTGCGGCATGTTTTGTCATCGCCTGCCAATCCGCTCATCAACGAATAACTGCGGAGAGTTCTCAGGCCGTGTTTGTTTGGCCCGCACCCTCCACATTAGGTGATAACAATCGGGAAGAAAATAATCCACATTTGGAAAACAAAACGATATACAATTTTAATAAATTAAAATTTCTCTTGATTCAGGTTCTTTGTTTTTAGGAGGAAACAACCACGGAAATAAATTCATTTCACAAACAAAAACCCTACCTTAACTTCGTCGTCGGACATGACATTGACCGTCACGGAAGAAAGGGTCTCTGCGTCACGGAAGGGCGTCACTGTCGTGCGGTACTTCGCGTCGCGTCGACGAACTTTTCGTTGTCGATCGAAGGTTGTCGCGGGGTTGGATCGTCGTGAAAGAAGCGTCTCGGAGGGAGAATCGCGGAAGAAGCGTCGTTGACGTCGCGGTACACGGCGCCACGTCGTCGATCTCTGAGGGTTTGGCGTTCTTCGTCGGAGGTCGGAGCGTTCTTCGCATTCTTCATGTTCTACACGTTCTTTGTCGAAGAAGTACACTTTCCTCCCAAATTATCTCCATGCCACAAGTCCAACTAAATAAAAATAAGTTCAAACCTTATTTTATTGTTGACCTAAGCTTTTGAAATTCAAAAGATAATAAACGAACAATTAATTCGTTGAATTAATTGTAATGATTTAAATGCCCAAATAATTGGGGAGTTTCTTAACCAGAAAAACGCATGGTTCACTTTCATTAAAGAGGAGTTTTCGCGGGTGCGTTACTTAGAGGAAAAAAACGGTAGGGCTCGTGCGGGCCCCACCTCACAAATATCCTACCAAGTGGGTAGGATATTTTGGATTGCACCCTATCCGCTTTAACTTAGCTCAAGTGGCTTTAAGTGTCTTTTAAGTGGCTTTAAGTGAAATAAAAATAAAGTTATCGCACTACTTTATTTTATTTCTTAACTTAACCCCAAAAATTTAAAACCACACCTGAGAAAACGCAACTTCGGAAGTGGTGTTTCTAAGAAAATACCAGCGCTGCGATTCCCTCGGTGCCCTCAGAATTTGATTCTGAGCACCGGTTCAAAAGTTAGAAAAACCCGCTTATTCGTTCACTGAATGTACCCAAGACAAACTTCGAAAAATGATTCCGGGCACACCGGGCCTCAGAATCAGGTGCCGTCAGAAACTACGTTCTTGTAAAATTTCAATGAAAATTAAGAAAAACAAATTCCTTGAAATTTATGGGTCTTTACACTCACAAACATTGTGACTTCTAGTGTTTAGAAACCACACCCCGCATCGGTTTTCAGCACAGTTTGACCAACTATTCCCAACTGTGCACTAAATAGTGAAAACACAATACCTAGGTGGAAGTAAGTGTGTTGGATAGGCACACAATTTGGGAAACCTATTTGTAACCCATGAACACCCTCTGTAAAAAAACCAAAGACACCATACTTGGCCACTCTCCACCATTTTCATGATTAAATCTTACCATTCAACACCTCAGACTAAACTAGAACATGCCTCATGGTTTCCATAGGAGGGTTGCATGGTTTCTTGATAACCATGAATTCCTTTTCTGATTTTTAGTTTTTGGGGTTCAATGTTCCCAAAACCTGATAGAACACTGGATGCACCTTTCAAGCCACTAAAAAATTATAGATACAACACATTTAAGAATATATAATCTCAAAATTTCTTTTTAATTCTTGTATTAATGAACTGGTTATCCCCTAAACAAAAAATTCAAATTTCCATAGAATATTACCTTGGATGAAAACATGGGTCATTAAAACCTCAACACCTTAGAACTTATCATCCCCGAGAATCCTTATAGACACAAATAAACATCACACAATCCATGAGGTTCATGAAGTCCCATTCTAACAGTCGTGTTGCATTCCCAAACTCCAAACACACCTCTAATAATTACTTAATTAAATGACAGTTATGTTTTGAAATGATCAATTACCCACCAACTCTATTTAGCTTGGACATGAAATATTTTCATGAATAGCCCCTACAAACACATAAATATCTTGTTTCCTCTAGAAGATTTGCCAAAAATTTTCTCTTCAGTATCTATATTCCTTATGACCAAAGAAACAAATTAAAGAAACATCTGGCTAAATATTCTAAAAAATGCTCAACTTAGACGATCATCATTTTACAAACCAAACTATAATGCATTCTCCCAAGGCATCTCGAATTTCTCACGATAATTTTCATTGAAGCCCATGCCTGAATTTAGGTGATATTACTTGATCAAACCATCACCTATCCATTTAAACTGTTGTGCCTCAAAATGAATAAGGGTGTCACCTAGATCCAGATCATTGGAATTTTCACTCTTTAATCCCACCTCTGAGCCTGAAATCAAATATATGTTATCCTAGGATTCATTAAATTGGAGTCCAAGGAACTAGAACAAGGTAGTATAAACACTATGTTTAAAACTGATACATTGGTACATGGACAAGATGTCCACATCAGGTCATTGAATAAGCCCATAACAGCATCTTCTTGGAGGTCAAGTAAGAGGAAAACTACTGGTATCCAACAATCTTCCGAAGGCATTCATACATGAGGACCCATGTATCACTCAAAACCACCATGATTTTATAGAAACCACATGACCAACAAGAATCTCTGATAAATACTATATATTTAAAATAAGTCCTTTTAATCCATTATCTCATTATCAAGGTGACACTCTCTTAGTGCATCTAGGAAGACATCAAATAGAGGATATACTCAATTCTAATAAAGAATACACTAATAATATTTAAACAATCTAAAAAAAGGATCTAAGACACTCCTACTACCTCATGGTGAAGTTCTTAGTATGGTCCTAGAACAACCATAAACCAACTACTTGAAAGAAGATCATGCGAAGCACCACCCATAAACTTATTAAGGAAGGATCTTGGATTCACCTACCGATATATTATCATTAACTAATCATTAATCCCTTTACTACCAGAGGCATACCATGATCACTCAAGATTAACCACCAATGTTCCTCCATGATCAATAATGTTACTCAAGTGTTGCGTACACAACCAACCACATCAATGTCGTGTTTCTGATCAATCAATTACTTCTTACTAGACTCACCATCCTCACAATCATCCAAAAACCACATTGACCATTTTTATATAGTCTTACTTAGTTGTTTTACTTTAACCCATAAGGGAAAAAAATTCACTAGAACTAACATGAATCACCCAAACTTTGGATTGTCGTAGTAATAAAAATCATAGAAAAACTATCCTCTCATATGTTTGTTGGATTAGGTTCACCTTAAACACACGTGTGACATTTCTCTAAGTCATTCTCATAGACATCACAACATATGGTATGAAATCCAAAACCAACCTGACTGGCATATCAAAACACTGTGTCATCTTTAAACTCTATCTTGTGCATTGGGATTAATCCGGTTCCTTTAATTCCTAGGTCACTATACTCCAAAGATGACATGAGAACATACTCAAAAACTCTAGGCTCAATGTTTCCACCAAACACAACTGGTTCATTGTAACCTTTAGAAAATTTATGGGTACCATTGATGTCAACACATACTACCCTAAGATCACTAAATCTAATAACACATCCTAGATATTATCCATTTTATTTTCATCAATTTTCTTTCATGTATAAGGTGGTCTTTACTGGATATTTATCCCATTTTTCGTATATCTCCTTATGGCCATTAACCTAGATGATGACATACCATGTCATCCATCACTAAGGAAGAAGATAGGGTCATGCAAACTACTAAGTGGTCAAATATTCCCTAGGCACGTCTAACATGCTAAAACCAATCAATAATCGACGATCTCGCCCGTAACAATGGCTAAGGATACCCTAACCACCCATCTGAACAAGGATTTCATGTAGATTCAAAGAGTCCTACTAGGTATTATGACAACTAAACAACACCATATGTCTTAAAACTCAAAAAAATGAGCAAGAAATTTAATCTCTATGGGTGATTCCTTCTTCATTCTAGCCCCTTATGAAGGCATAAGCATCTACCCTATCACTAGGTCACATCAAATAGATTTAACTAGGCCCTAATCTTATTATTTAAACCATTTATAATATTAAAAAGGCCAATGGAAACCAATCAAATTTATTTTACAAGGAAATTCAATGAGATGTTTTATCTTCCCTTACATAAGGGTTGAAAGTAAGGATACCACCTAAGGTTACATTTTAATTCATTATATTGATTCACATTGAATATTGAAAAATATAAAAGATTTAACTCAGACCATCAAGTACCAATTATAAGACAAAAGTACTTGGTACCTGATTTTATTGACTTGTCAAGGGGAAAACCTGAAAGTCTTATCAAAATTACCTTTTGAAGATCAATCATTTATTAACATCCCATCATAATTGGGAAATTTTTCACAGAAATTCCATTTATAAAGTCTGAGTATTAATAGATTGGGAAAACTATAAGGGTCCCACTAAGAAAACATGGGTTCATGAAAATGAATCCCAAGAGAAGTTTTTTTATTAAAAAAGTTTCAAAACACCTATATTGTGTCATATCATAAGAACCAGTCCCAATTGAACTAATTTGGACCATTTTTGCATCTAAGATGTTAATCATACAGGTCACCATCCCAGTGTGATATATTCACAAGTATTTAGTGAGGAAACCAATTAATTAAGATCAAAACTAACATCTTTTACATTTATAACCATTTCAAAAATTATCATGGTCTTATATAGTGGTTTGATTATATGGGTTTCCCTCTCCCAATCTATAAATCACTCATACACTTAATGAATTTGAATTTGGATATAATTAATTATGACCAATTCAATTTAGAATTTTAACTTTAGAAGATTTAACATTGCAATAATGATCACTATATATATATATATATATATATATATCTCAAACGATTTTCTGATTACACGGTTTACCTTTCCCCAATTTATATAGAGCCCATACACCTTAAAATCAAAACACAGATCATATTTAATTACAACCAATAAATTCCATCCCATGTAACCAATTATATATCAAAACCATAACTAGGCATGTAATCATAATAAATAATGATAGAGGAACATGATAAGAAGCACAAAAGTTCCATAAAAAGACAAGACATTTTAAAAAATCAGGCATCATGGAATATAATCAGCCCAACATGTCATATATAAAATATTGCTAAATAAATAACTAAAAACGTAAAAATAATAATAATGTCACTAAAATAATAAACATGATATATAATTTCTATACAAATAAACTCCCAATGAACATCATCACAATCAGCAGGAAACCGAAAAATGAAACTACCTATCATGTAATATGCATGTAATATAAATCTTTATGTGCCTATAATGATGCAAATCATGCTACTTACTTTCCATACCCGGAAAAAGGACACATAACACAAATTTCATAAATCAATAAGTAGTTGAATGTACACCAATCGGTCAAGGTGAAATTAAAATAAACTATAATAAAAAACAAAACAAACAACCATTCTATCCCGGGCCACTTGGATTCTTCCCTGCATGTCAGTTGATCACTCGTAGGCATGGATATTTACTCAAATATGAAACATTCCTATTCTACTTTCTACCAACCCCAAAAAATAAGAAAAAAGAAAAAAATAATGCTCTGATACAACTTTGTAACTTCATGACCTGACTAAGCATAAAACCAGTAGTCAAAAAAGTAACCACATGGCCTCAAGCACACCTCCCCATATGCCAGAGTCTTCCCACTAGTATTGAGGGTCTAAGGAAGTGATGGTGGAGAGAATATAAACTCATGACATGAGTATAAAAATATTATATCATGAAATAAATAAAATAAAATAGCATAAGAATTAATAAATGAAATACATAGCTGTGAAAGAATAATATCAACTGAATATAAATTGTCAATGACAATATAAAAAATTAATGCATGTCGAGATGATGATACATAACTAATATAGTAGACATAAAACATGGAACATGATAAAGTGAAATACATGAATAATCAAAATAAATAAAATCCCTGATGGTGAACTCCATGAGAATCCTAAGCTCATACCCAGTCCTTTACTACTATCTCCCTTGTACTACAAGTGAACAAAAGAAATAATCCATGGTACTCAAAATATGAGATCTACTCAGGTACCCCTATGTATGGGATTTCTGAGCAGAGTGCGAGATAATATCTTAGTAGGTCATTGTAAATGGTGTCTAAAACTAAATTTAGTCTGAAAATAAAAGTAAAATCAATGTGAAGGTATAAATAATAATAACAAAGTTAATAAATAACTACCTATATACTCAGGTTTCTAAAGGACTCCTAAGAGCTCTACCAGCATTGGCTCATAGATAGAATGAGAATTTTATTGGTAACTATATCTATAGTAGTAATATATATATACATATAGTATAGTTATATATTTCATCCACCTATTTGGACTATGTACGTGTAGACGTAAGTAGCCATATTCCTTGTATACTAGGTGTTGGTTGTACAAAGCCATAACTCATTCAACCACAACCAGTCTAACTGAGACTATAGGCACAAGAAAAGATTAAAATCCCTAAATCTCAAAATTAATGAGAAATTTAATTATCAACACATGATATGGATATGGTTCCATTATGACAACACTCAAAATAGAGGGTGTTTCGTCATTCCAACACCTGAAACAAGGGACGTGGTGTGCTATAACAAGCATCCAACCAGTGTCAATTGTGTGAGATGTCTTGCTCTACATCTGATTTAAGGGATCATTAATATTCATTTCCAATAGAACCCTTAAAATAATTCAATATCACATATCATTTATATAGACATATTTATAATAATATCCATGATTCATTACCTATCATACATTATATTCATCAAGCCCAAATATAACAATGGGCATTTAAATTCACATTAAATCAAAAACATACAAGAGGAGTGTCCATTACACAAATTTAGTTTATCCATTTAATTCATTTTAGTATGTAAATACACCAGGATACAAGCCATTACATTTAACACAATTCATATAATATAAAATTATTTAAATATAGCATGTGGTGTGGTCATACCTTTTAACCATTAAATTTAAACAATCCATTTTCATCTATCAAGGAATGAGGATTTGTGATCAAGGCTTTCAATATCACTTAGATGGTGGTGGGTCCTTGAAATAGTTGGTTATAAGGAATTCCATTCTCCTATATTCAATTAATTAAATAATATCATTTGAGGAAATGCACTAAGAATGCCACAAATCTAGTAATAACAAAAGGAATAGGAAGAACCAATGAAATATTTCAAACCATGTTTTAAATTAAAAGTCACAAATTATTATTTTTGAATACAATAAAATTAATATGAGGGGTTTTATTTTTAAACATGACATTTTTTGACAAATAAATCATTTAACTCATCCTAACATTACACTCAAGAGGAATAACTCATTTTTTCAAAAAGAAGAATTTTTGGAAGCTACCAAAATTGTAAAAATAATTATAATGATCAAAATAGAACTTATGAGGTTATATCATCAATTGGGTTACTAAAAAAAGGTTAAATTCCATTTGTAATCTAAGATGAAATCTTAGAATGCATTAAAAGTTATTAATTAATTAATTATGAATAGAAATTTTAAGCCGAAACACCCAAGGGGTGTCTAGGTTCAAGGTCAGTATCCCAAAATTACAAAAAGTTAGTTAATGGAAGCATATAAAGGTGCATAAATCAATTTATATTGATGAAATAAATTTTAGGGAGACACACAACAAAGGTGGGTGTGAATAACAACAAAAATATCTAAAAATAAATGGAATCTTGGGTAAAGAGCAATAGACCACCTAACTAATTCTTAGAAAACATTACTCATATAATATTTAGGATTTATTGGTTCTAGTTTAGAGGAAATAAAATAAATGGACACCCACCCTAAAAATAGTGCGAATGAGATCCCACCAAAATCGTGCAACAGATCAGAATAGAAACTGAGAAAGGAAGCAAGATGAGTCGATAACATACCACTAGATATCCAATGATTTTGAAGGTGTCCAAATCAAATTACAGATCTATGAGATGTCAATATACCTCATCTTGGGAGTGGGAGAAACCCATGATAAATAAGATAAGACTCAAATGGTTGGAGAAGAATAAACAAAGTGGAAAAAGGGTTTAAAGGTTCATTAAGGAAAAAATGGCAAATTCAGCCTAAAAAATAGGGTCTCATGGTTTGGAATCATGATTAAAAAAACCATGCACCAGTCGTGTGGCTCCCACTACATAGGAACCACACCCCCGCATAGTTTTCCTACATTTTTTGTCCAATTTTGTGCCAACTGTGCTCCAAACATTGTGCACATAGTACCTGAGTGTTAATAATAGGGCTAGTTAAGAGAATGGTTTGGGAAAACTATGTGAATCTCATGTTCCCCCTCTCCTAAAAACTATAAACACCCCACATGACAATGGACCTCTTACCACAAGACTATATCTAAATGTGAAAAACTACATATCTACTAGACTAGGCCGTATAGTTTCTACTAGAGGCTCTCATAGTTTTATACAATCCCTGCACCCCTTCCAAACGTCCCAAATTTTGAGTTTCTGAGGTCTGATGCTCCTACACTTGATGCACCTATCGGGCCTCTAGAAAAGTCTAATTTTTTTATTCATTTCAAATCATGGAATTTGAATCTCAATCATGGTTCAAAGAATGGCCCATCCACCAAATTCCAAAATTCAAATTTCCATGGAATTTAACCTTGGCTCGAAACATGGGTCATTAAAAATTGACAAATGGTTCACATCACAATGGTTATGACATAAAAATGATATTTTTATCACTTATAAATTAAATATTTGTTTCCTTTTTTTCACATGAAAAATTTATTTGGATGGTTAAAATATTCAATGATCAAAACACTCCAACTGTGACACATTATTCAAACTTATGTCCACTTTTAAAAGTTTGAATCCAGATCCTATATTAATTCACTAAGTAAAAATAGTATTTATAGAGTATTGGATATTACTGAAGAATTTATTTCTACTCCTCAATCTAATTCATGTTTTTATTCATAAAAATTATCTATTTATATTCTAGAGATGTTGTTATCACACCAGCAGAATTGGAGGGGTAATATATTACCAAAAAAATCATTCGTGTCATTTTTATACAACATGTGGAGGCATGATCAAATGTTTTTTACTCATTAATAATCCTTCGATATTATCTATTTTCAAGGATAATAATTTATTTACGGTGAACCTATCTGTTTTCTTCAATTTTTAACATGCTTATTTGATGATGGTGATATATCTGGTTCTTTATTGGGCTATTTCAATGTAATGTTAACGTGATGTTCATAAAAACTGATCAATAAAATCAAAGTGAGGTCCATAATTTAATAAACATGTTTTTATTAACATTTAATAAAGTGAATGGGTATCATAATGTTCAAGAGGTAAGATCATAAGGTATGATATAACATCGACAAGTATTATTAATAAGATAGTTTGCCCATTATTTAATATATAGGATATTATTAAATGTGATTTGTTGTTTTTCTTATTTTGGGTATGAATTGATGAGTTATAGATTAGGATTCCTCAAATACCCTTGGATTTACACTCTATCATAGTCTATAATATATATTGTCATAAGATATGACAAATGTACTAGTTTTTTAAAATACAGGGTACCATATAATAGTAGTGGTATAATATAATTCTCTAAATATAAATGAGTCTTCAATGGTAGCACTAATTATATGTTATGTCTGAATGACTACATTTAGTAGAAATTGATACTACCTATCATAAAACAAGATAAATGATAATATTTTAAAGAAATATTTTTAATAATGAATATGTTTCCTAAAAATTTAACGTAACAGCTTTTCTTAACTCATTTTATATTATGTGTGATTTTTTATTAAATTAGATTTGAAATGTTTATATTGATCTCTCATTCTTAGAGAATAGATAAAATGTTTATTTATTTATTATTCAAATTTAAAATAATAATTTATTTTAATTTTTATATGATATGAATAATATTTATTATTTAATTTAAGTGATAAATTAAATTATTCAAATGTAATACAATGTTTGTATATATGAATAAAAACATGAGATAATAAAGACTCTTGTTAAGAAATAGTTGTGGATAAAATATTCATGTGATAAATATTAGAATGATGTATCAATAAAAATCCCTCAGATACTAACTGTGAGTTTTCGTCCAATGAAAACACATGTCAAAACCTCAATCATCCAATATGATATGTTCATAGTAATGTAGGGTTCCCATAGTAAATATTATATAATGAATAGTAGATGTTTATAACATTATGAGCTAGGTATCTCTATCCCAAAGTGAATATCGGTTAAAACATAGCTAGTAAAACATAAGAGTTATGATTCAAGTGAAATAGAGTTAAGTGTGAAGTGTACAATGAACATCAGAAAATAGTATACCCATATTTATCCAATAATTCCACATAATATGATTGGTTAAAATGTATAACTAATTTAAAAAATTGATGATGTTCATTCCAAATCACAATTATTGATTTAATAAATATTTCTCAAGGATCAAAAATGAAAATTATTTTGACATCGTAATATTAGGGGCAATGCATTAATTAAAATTTATTATTGAAATGATGAAAAAAAAACGATACTCACCCATGGATATTTATTTATTGTAGATTATGGAATACATCATGGTTGTCATTTTGATATATCCATTATAAATGAATGGTAATATAATTATATATTTGTATCTAATGTAGAAGTGTTTATCTTAAATAGAATAATTTTGAGGATTTTGATATGAATGTTGTAGAAATAATTTTTTTGAACCTAACTAATTATTAATAGATACACTACAAAAAAGGTGTTTCTCAGTTGGGGTTTTGGCATTTAGCAGCGGTTTAAAACACCACTAAATGATACATGATGATTTTAAAAGTGCTATGTATTTGTGTGTGAGGAATCATTTCACGATGCATTTTATGTGATGGTTTTTATTTCACAACGTTTCGTTTGGCAGTGGTTTAAATCACTGGTAAATATTAAACAATAATTTTTTTACCTTTTTTTAAATTTATGTAATTAATTAATTAATTAATATTTTTTACGTAATTAATTAACATATTATTATTACTATTTATTATTATTATTATTATTATTGTTTTTTAATTTTTTTATTCATTTTTTATTCATATTTATTATTATTATTTATTATTATTTAGTATTTATAATTTATTTATTTCTTATTACTTATTATTTATCCTATAATTCATGTGTATTCCATACATGTCACGCATAAATCTTACAATAATATGTGTTGGGAGAATTTTTAACCACTTTCCTCTAGGATATACTACAAAGACTTTTTTCACTCTAGCAAGCACTTCATTTGGTGAGTAAACAGTATGTAATATACTCATACATAAACAAATAAAAAACGAATAATGATATTAAATGATAATAAATATTGAATATATAATAAAGAAGTAATAAATAAATAATAAATTAATATGTAATATATAATAGGTAAATAATAAATAATTTATAAATAATTATTAAATAAATAATAAATATGTAATAAATAAATAATAAATAACTATTAGAAAAATAATAAATAAATAACAAAATAATAATAATAATTATAACTAAATAATAATAAATAATAATAAAGAACAATAAATAATAGAAAATGATAATAAATAATAAATAACAATGACTAATAAATAATAAGTAAAAAATTAAAAATAATAGATTTCTTTAAAAAATAATAAATAAATAATAAAAAATAATAAATAACTAATAAATAAATAATATATAGATAATACATAATAAATAATAAATAATAAATAATAAATAATAAATAATAAATAATAAATAATAAATAAATATAAAAATTAATTATAAATGATAGATAAATAATTAATAATTAATAATAAATAAATAATCAAGAAATAATAATAATAATAAATAATATATGAATAATAAATAATAATAAATGAAATAAAATAAAACTAACAAATAACAAACAATAAATAAATAAACAATAATTTGTAACATCTCATATTTTCAGTATATTATTTTTGGATATTATATGGATTATTTTTGAGACCAGGATTTGAGACGATGTGCGATTCTAAGGCCTGGTGTGGTTAGAATAAATGTTTGAATATAGTAAATATATTTAATATAAGGCACACATAGGTTCCCTAAAAAAGTGGAATAACTTCTAATTGGTTCTTGAATAAAAAATCTGAGGGCACTCTTGACTTTAGAATGATAGTTTTTAACCTAGGTGCAACTAAACATCTATCAGCATATGTTGTTTGTAGAGAAGTAATCGCAGGAGCGAAAATAAATAAAATCCTTAATTTAAATTATTTTAATTTGTTTTTTCTGACACAATAATCATTGGATCTTTAAATATATAATTATTTTTGAAATCTAGGGTTAGCTGCATAACCCTGAAACCTTTGGAGAATCATTGGAGAGAGCCTTCGTGAACCCTCTTAGGCGAACGATGATAAGATCATGGATCGATGATCGATGCTCCTCAGATTCGATGGATCTTTCCAACAAAGATGAAAAGACACCATTATTTTTCAGAGATCAAATATAATCGAGGTATGATGTTTGTTATTTTTTGGATTCTTCTCCATTCTTGATTCGTATGATGAACACAAACCAATCAACGGACATATTGATCTATGGTTCAATCATCATGTGGGATGGCTATAATTACATGGTGATTTGGGAGAATTAATTTGAGTATCCTGGTTGTTTATATTGTAGAAATTAATCGAGATCAACATGAATAGGGATTGATATTCTTTCTTCTTGTTTGTTCATGTTCTTTTCTCCATCGATACATGGTTCACTGCTGGCGTTCTTTGTTTGTCCCACAACTCAACTATTCCTAGTCAATTGATCATTGCACATCCATTTCCTGGCGCAACAACACGTTATCGTAGATCTAGGATCAGCACGACATGATAGAGGTGTGATGATAGAGATGGGGTGATTTAGATTATGGATGATTCCTGAATTCACATTCTAGACATTCTTCATCAAGGAATGAAGAATGATGACTCGATCAGTTTTGTGCGAAGATCTAATGATGAGACACATTGATTTGGTGATGGGAAGGAAAAACATGGATGGATCTTGAGTTTATCAGCAAGGAGATTTCTGTATCAATGGATGATGCTTTGGCCAAGGTGTGCAGAGAAGAATATAGGATTTTAGAATATCCTACAGAACACGGTGTGTAATCCAAGATTACATGGGGTGTTGGCCACCTTTAACGATGGATAGAGTTTCATGATGAAGATAAGGATCACACAATATGTGAACAATATCATAGAGAGTGTGAACACTATCACACAACATGTGAGCGTCCCGTATTGAATCAGCATGTATTCTGGAGAGTATAAAGACATGGGTTGGAGTACATGGTCACAAACACATAGTGTACTACCACATAGACACAAAATAATGTACACAGACTGGTACACCAACATGACTTCATTACACATACATGGAAATGAGACATAGGTAGTATACAATGTGCCTCTACACACCATGTATATCTTTTTACACATTGTGTATATGGAGACTACATTTCCTATGAGGCTCTTCCACACATGCATAACATGGGATAACTAGACAAGTCATGTACCCATTAGGACACACTGTGTACTCTATTAAAGAGTGCAGGAGGCTTTTTTCTTATTTTGGACTAGTATACGTAGTGTGCCTTCCCTTGGTCCTTTACCTCAAGGGTACAATGTAACATTACATCTACATCACTTGATTGTGATCCCCTATAGAGGAAAAGTCTCAGATAGAGTTGTGGATTCCATCCATGAGACTAGAATGAGATCCTCTATCATTCTTAGTTCCATATTTGGAGTTAGTGTAATCAGTGTGACCTCCCTAAGAAGAGTGTTGATCCTCTATCTAGTAGGCCACATCAATAGGGTTGGCGGAATAGTTTATGTATGATCGCCTATACAGCAGGTTGATCCAGTCGTGGTGTCCCCCAGTGGTTCTGGGCCTGAACCCTTTCTATGTATCATAGTCTTCTTAGACCAGTGTTCTTTATTTGGGTGGGTCCCAATGATTTAGACATATTCTTTGAGACTCTCAGTTGATTGATGGCTTGCAGAGCGAATTCTCCCAGAACGGGCATTGCTTCGGGCAGAATCCTTTGGCAGACAGTTGGTTATAACTACCTGATGATGTAGTGCCTTTCCTAAGTACACCTAATTGGTTCTATTATACATTGATTTTTATACATTGTATTAAACTTACTACACTTGGTGCTTCATGTTTAGTTTTTTTGGGTGTGCAACTGAGTATTGTTATTTTCACCCATGCACAGGCTTTGTCTATACGTGTTGTGTCTTGTGCAGAAGATGACTCTTTTGAAAGTGTCCTGGGAGGATAGGGAGTAGGTGGAAAATATATGAAGCTTGATAGAATAAGGTGTTTACTGAGAAAATAATTTTGACTTAGTCCTCACCCCTGTAGTAGTTTGAACTCTTTAAAATTTTGGTTGGTATTTTTTTGGACCCTTTTCTGTTTTTAGTACTATACTTACATACACTATTGCAGGATCATTTATGTATACAAGAATTATTTCAATTGTTTTATGTTTCAGTATTGTGTGGAATAGGAGATGTGTGCATGTGAATAGGTACTTAGGATAATGCCTCCAATTTGTGCGATATGCTTACTCGATGATGGTCACTATCCCATGGACTATTGGAGGCGGGTTTGCAGCTGTCACTACACGATCCATTTTGGGATGGATCAGGATAGAGTGGTATTAGAGGGAGGTACTAATATTGGAATTAGAGTAAATGAGATTGGATTAGGGAAACAATTTTTAGTGTTTTGAGTTCAGATTTCAGGATAGGGATTCTAGTGTTGGTCTGTCAGCTGACATATCCATAGAGTAGGAACCTGATCACCTACCATTCGACATGGTACATTTAAATGTTTGGTTGCAGAGAAAATTTGGGGTACATACATCATATTTAAATGGATGTGTTTTCTATGTCCTTCTTAAGTCATCTACATAGATATACTGTATGAATGTTGTACAATTATTTTTATTTCAGGATTCCTCAATGTAGACATCCAACTAGGTTACACCACATTATCACAAGGATGATCCTCTTAGTGATGAGACATCGATTTAGGGGCGTGTATTGGAGATATCATCTCTAGGTGGTTTACCAGCTATACGACCACCCGTTGAGAAGAAACTAGAACCATCACTAACATTTGAGAATATATGCAGGATGAGTCGATTACATGATTTTTAGATGCAGCAGCCTCATAGGTTTTGGGGTGATCCAGACACCCAGGTGTCCAAGGAATATCTAGAGACAGACACTCATGTTTGCTGCCTTGTGATGATTCCTACTGATCATATTTCAGTCCTTGTAGCGAGTCTTCTTTGGGGATCATTAGATAGGTAGTGTATTTTTGTAACTTAGTCATAAGATGAAATAACTCCCTCCTGGAAATACTATAAGTATCTCTTTAGAGATGAGATCTATTTGGGCACATTGTGATTAGTACACATATATGAGCTCATGCATCTGAAGAAGGGATGTATGACGTGTTAGAGTATTCAGTGAGTTTTACTGATATCACACTTTACTCCTTGGATATGATACAAAACCAATTATTTAGGGTTTGGAAGTTTGAGTAGGGATTGTATCAAGACATTAGGGCATCAGTAGTGTCTTAGGGAATTTCCACCCATGCTGGAGTGCTTGAGTGAGCCTTACTGGTAGAAATATTTCTAATAGAGAATCTAAAAGTAGTGGGAGATAACAGTGGGCACCCAGTAGGTAAGACATCAGTAGCAGGCAGCTAAAAATATTCATAGAGATCCAAGTTGGTCAGACACTTTAGGAGGTGATATCCAGACTCATATTTAGTGGTGTAGAGATCTTAGGGCGTCTTGAATCAACCAAGGGACAAATAGTGTTTCTCTTGCAACTGTTGGGGATATCTGACATGAGATTGTCTGAAACATCATACAGATGTTTGTGATATAATCGAGGGGCCACTGAGATAGAGGTAGAGGTAGGATAAGGGTGGTATAAAGGTCGGAGAACATGGATGATGGATCAGTAGGGCAACAAGAAGTCGTTGGAGGTTCGATCTATTACCACCACCACCCCAGGTAGTCCACGGTAGGATCAATGATTTAGTGGGAAGGGATGAGGTCAGCTGCAAGCTATAGATCCCTATGACCTTGAGGATCTAGGGATAGAAAGGGGTATGATATTTGTCTTTTATAGCTACTATATTGATAGTAAATGGTTCTAGCTATTCATCTTTTACCACTTCTATAGTTCGAAACATAGAGATTCTGGTTGACCTTTTGACCCGATCCTTGCATTTGGAGGCCTTGACTGGCTGTGGCTCAGTGATTTCACATCTTTGATGATAGTGAAAACAGATTCTTGGAGGAAATATTTTTCTATGGGTTCTATTTTTTTTAGTAATAATGCCTTAAAATTTCATCTTAGGCAAGGACTGGAAATCTATAGTTTGTGCAAAAAATTAATATTTTAAGCGAAGGATGTGGTGTTTTCATAGTAACGAAATGAGGGTCTTCTTTTTGGGTGAAATGGAACCCTTGATGGAGATGGATGGGATCAATCATGGAATAATACAACTAATTACTCCCTAGTTATCCAACACGACTCTAGGGGCAGTGGATTCTTTCGGCTATCAATTTTTTACGGTGGTGGTGGAGTATGAGTAATTCTTTCTTGAGGACATACCAGGTTTACCTATCCATATAGATATATATTTATGCATAAACTTTCATCCTAGGGAAACTTTGATATCTTTACCAGCATATGGGTTGGATCCCATAGTGTTTTGAGAGCTTAGAATACTATTGTAGGACTTACAGGTGAAGGTTTCCATGGGGCTTAATGTTTCCTGATGGGAATCCCCAGTGTTGATTTCCAAGAAGGTGTATGGGAAGTTGAGGTTACGTGTGGATTATTGGTTCTTGAACTAGGTGACCATGAAGAAATTATATCCACTATCGAGAATTGATGAACACTTTGATCTGTTGAGAGGGGTGAAATGCTTCTCAAAGATTAGGCTAGAATCAGGTTGCGACCAATAGTGAGTACATGATGAGGAGATACCAAAGATAACCTTTAGATGTTGTTAAGATTACTATGAGTACTTGGTGATTCATTTTTTCATGAAGAACATACCAAAAGTGTTCATAGGACTCATGAACTAGATATTTAATGCTTTATTTGACCAATTCCTGGTTGTCTTCGAGGATAAAATCATAGTGTATTCGGTGTCCGAGGAGGATCACATAGAAAGTTGAGGATCAACCTAGACACACTTCAACAACACTGAATTTATGAGAATCTCTCAAAGTGTCAATTTTGGAGTTGAGAGGTCCACTTTATGGGACTCATCATCATAGAGGGAGGAGTTGTAGTGGATCCTGTGAAGGTTAAGGATGCGATTTCTTGGGATCCATCCAATAGTGTTAAAAATGCGCAGTGTTTCCTTTTATTGGATGATTAGTATCATAGAATTTCACCTAAATTCTCCCAAGTGTATGAAAACTTGAAAGCATTTACCAGGAATGGGAATCCTTTTATGTGGATGTAAAAGTGTCAATAGTGATTTTAGGTGCTAAGACAGAGGTTGAAGAGAACTCCTATCTTGAAGTTATCAGAGGCGAGTGTTGAGTATGTAGTGTTTTTACGATGCATCATGGAAGAGAGTTGGTTGGGTTTTGATGCATAAGAAAGAAGTTATCTCCTATAATTCACACAAGTTGAGACCACATGAGAAAAACTATGTGACCCACAAACGTGAGTTTGTAGTAGTATTTTTTTCCTTGAAGATGTGGAGAAACTATTTGATGGGCATATAGTTTATCATATACTCTGACCACAAGAGTCTCTAATATATCTTATCTTAGAAGGATCTTAACTTGAGATAGAGGTGATGGATAAAGTTCCTATAGGACTATGCCTTTCATATTGTCTATACTCCTATGAATGGGAATGTATTTGTAGACACACTAAGCAGGAGATCTTGTTCTCAGTTGTTGACTGAGGCATTGGAGCACTTAGCCTCATTTCAGTTATCCTTTGTAGACTGGGATAGTGCTTCATATCATTAGTCGATGGTTGTTACCCCACCATATCTACAACTTGTCAGGAATGCTAGAATGGATATAATGACTATGAATCCTTAAATACATAGATATCTATAGGACATTCTGCTGATGGATATTATTAAGGTTGGGAGTACACTGTGCTTTTCAGAGGATGGACATTGGTACCAGGGAAATTGTGGGAGGTGTTTCTGAGAGAGTTTCACACATATCCTTTGTCAGTACATCCAGGTGTGGAAAAGATGTAAAAGGACCTTATATTTCTAATTTGGTGGCCATGCATGATTAATGGAGTTGCAGAGTATGTCTCTTGATTCCTTGTCAAGAATTGAAGGTTAAGCACCATGTTATAGCTGTTTTAACCAAACCCCTTGAGGTTATAGAGTGGAGTTGTTATGGGATATCCATGTAATTGGTGATAGTATTATGACGTACTTCTTGAGGACATGATTCCATCTGGGTGAATGTATAATGACTCACTAAGTCTTCCCACTTATTATCTATATGATAACAAGGTTCACTGTAAATCTTGGTACCAATCTACATATAGGAGATAGTCAGAATCCCTGGAGTCCCATTAACAATTTTTTTTTATCATGATTCTCTCTTTACATCTCAGTTGTGTAAGGGTTTTCAGGAAGCATTTGGGACTCAATTATGTTGGAGCACAGTGTTCCACTGACAAACTGATGGATAGATAGAGCGGACCATCCAAGTCTTGGAGGACATGTTGTGAGCTATCATGTTGGACATTTTCTATATTCCATAGGATCACCTACAATTGGTAGAGTTTTTATAAAAAAAGTCACCATTCCATCATTGGTATTGCACCATTCGAGGCATTTTATAGGAAACCCTAAAATTCACCACATTGCTGGACAAATCTAGGAGAGTGGGAACTCATGGGATCATTATTGGTGAGACATACTACAGAGAAGTTGAAGAACATCTAGAACGAGATGAAGACTACACAGAGCCTTTAAAAGTATTATGTTGATAGGATACGAAGATCTCTAGAGTTTGAGGAGGAAATCCATGTGTTCCTAAGGGTCTCACCATGATGTGGATTGATGGGATTTCTCCATGTTGGTAATCTATCTATGAGATTAATCAGTACTTTTCAAATTCTATGTATTGTTGGGGAGGTGGAATACCACATAGCTCTACTATTGTAGATGGATCAGGTGAACATCGTCTCCCATGTGTTGTAGCTGAGGAGGTATGTTCTTGACCCATGAAACATTATTGACTGGGGTGAGCTAGATGTCAAATATAGAGATAAATTTGTAGATTACCTTGTGGAGGTTGAGGATCGGTATGATAAGATATTCCATGGGCATTTAATTCCCTTTGTTTATGTTCAGTGGTAGCCAAAGAACCCTTAAGATAACACTTTGGAGTGGGAGACCCAGATGCAAGCCCTGTACTTCCATCTCATTGAGTAGTTTTTCTATTTTTTGGATGAAAAGAACTAAGGATAAAAGAATGAGTCATCTCTAATTTTCTTTTTATTATTTTTTTGATATTATATGGATTTTTTTAGAACAAGTGCTGATAAAATGTGCGATTCTGAGTCTCGGTGTGCTCAGAATAAATGTTTGAAATATATTCATTATGTTTAAAAGAACATGAAAAAAATTTCCCAAAAAAGTGGAATAACTTCTAAAAGGTTTCCAGATCAGAAATCAAAGGGAACCATTGATTTTAGAATGGTGGTTTATCCCTAGAGTTACTTAATTTTTTTGGCATTGTTTATTTATAGAAAATTCATTGCAGGAGTGGAAATGAATAAAATAATTAAATTATTTTATTTTATTTCAGTTTGTTGGTGAAGATATTAGTTTATATTTAAATATTTTCTTATTTTGAAAATATAGGGTTAGCTGTATAACCTTGGATCCTCTAGAGAGTCATTAGAGAGAGCATCAGAAGAACACTATCAGGCGAATGATGACGTGATCATGGATCGATGATCGATGCACCTCAGATTTAAATAATATTTCCAAAAAGATAACAAAGCCTCCATAATCATTAGTGATCAATCCAAATTGTGTTAGGATTGTTTTTTGTGTGGATTATTCCTCATTCTTGATTTCTATTTTGAATGCAGACCAATCAATGAAAATATTGATCAATGATTGAATCATCTTGTGGGATGGGTATAATTGTTGGGTGATTTGGGAGAATTAATTGGAATCTATTTATGGTTTATATTAGGGAAATGAATCAAGATCAACATGAAATTAGATCGATATTCATTCCTATCATTTTTTATTTATCCTTTCTCCCCCAATTCATCGTTCTTCACGGGCATTCTTTATTTGTCCTGTGACTCGTAAATTCCCAATCTATTGATTGTTACGCACCAGTTTCTTGGTGAAATAATCTGATATCGTAGATATATGATCATAACAACACGATGGAGGTGTGGTGATGGAGATAAAGTGATTCAGATGATAGGTGAATCATGATTATTCATTAATCAGAGTTCTTCGGTGAGGAATGAAGATCGATGATTCGATCAATTTTGCGAACATATCTGATGATGAAACCTATTAACTTAGTGAGGACATGAAGAAGGAGGCTATATATTTAGTTTTTCTATAGGGATACAACCATATGAAACTCCAGATCTTTGGTGAAGGAGTTCATAGAAGAATATAGGATTTTAAAATTCACATAAAACATGATAAGTAATATGGGACCACACGGTGTGTGGCCCCCCTTTAGTGGTAGCTGGTTTTTGGGATTAAGATAAGGGTAACATGGAGTGTGACCACTTTCAAACAGTGTGTGACCCTCCCTTGTTGAATTGACATGTACTTTGTAGGGTACAAGGACGTTGGTTGGATTACACGGGCACAAAAATGCCATGTACTCCCACACAGACATGATTTGGCGTACATAGACCGGTACATGGACACGACTTCGGTACACAAACATGGTCAGGTGACATCGGAATGACACCATTTTTATCTACACGACATGTATATCCTTCTACACACCATATATATAGAGACTACATGTCGTGTGAGGCTCTTAGATGTGGGAAAAACATGGGATATCTAGACACGTCGTATACCCCTTGGGACATGCCATATAATCCCTTCAAGAGTTCTTGAGGTTCTTTGTTTTCATAGTTTGGAACAGTATAGATTGAGTGTGTTCCCTTGGACCATTACCTTAGGAGTACAATGTGAAATTACATACACATCTCTGGATTGTGATTCCCCACAGAGGATGAGTCTCATATAGATTTTTGGCGTCCATCCACGAGACTGGAGTGCGATACTCTATCATTCTTAGTTCCCTAGTTGGAGTTTGTGGAATTATCATGACCTCCCTAAGAAGATGATTGATCCTCCATATTATAGGACACATTGGTAGGGTTGGTGTAATCATTGATGTATGATCCCCTACAAAGTGGGTTGATCTGATTGGATTTGTGGTGTACCACAATGGTTCTGGGTGTGACCCATTATTTGTGTATCAGAGTCTTATTAGACTAGTGTTATTTCTTTTGGTGTGGCCCAATGATCTAGACCTCTTCACAGAGAGTCTATGATGATATCATGGATAGAGGAGTGACTTCTCCTAAAATGAGCATTGATTTGGGAATAATATTCTGGTTGACAGTTAGTTATGATTGCATCATGGCGTGGTGTCTTTTCTAAGTACATATGTTTCATTCTATTATAAATAAATTTTTATATCTTGTATTGATCTGACCATACTTGGTGCCTCATGTTTAGTGATTTTATGATTTCATATTATGTATTGTTATACTCACCCTTACATGATCTTTTCCCACATGAGTCATGTCTTGTGTAAATTATGACCATTTAGACAGTTTATTGGGAGGAGAAGGAGAGGGTGGAGTATAGCTAGAGATTGGCAGACCAAGATGTTTATCGAGAGTGTATTTTTGACTTATTCCTCTCCCTTGGAGAAGGTTGGACTCTTTATAGTTTTGGTTGGGCTTATTTTTTGCCCCATTTCTTTTTTCATTAAATTGCTATCATACTCTGTTGTGTGATCTTACATGTATGCATGCATTCTTTTAGGTGTTTTATATTTCAACACTGTGTGGGCTTATAGATGTGTGCGATTGTATACGTAATTTAGGATAATTCCTCCCATTTGTAGGATATGCCTACTCAGCCCTAGTCACTAGCCCTTGGCTTATTAGAGGTGGGAATGGGGGGTCGAGGCATGGGCCCCTATGGGGCAGGTCATGACATAAATAAATAATAAATAATAAATAGTAAATAAAAATAAAAAATAAAAAATAAAAAATAATCAGAAATAAAAAATAAAAACTAAAAACTAAAATAACACATACTAAAATAAAAAAATTTAAAAAAAATAAAAAAACAAAAAAATTATATAAATATCTTTAAATATATATATATATATAACAAAATTTACATAAATATATATAAACACACACAAATTTATAATTATATATTAATATAAATAAATAAATACATATATATAATCATAAGTAAATATAAATATCTATATATATATCTACACATATATGATATAAAAAAATTTAAACATAAATTTATATAAATATTTACAGATGTATATAAATACACACAAATACGTACATATATATGTATTTATTTAGTTATATTAGAATATACACATAATATATATATTTTTTCTGACACACACGTGTTTATATATGATCATTACCTATATATATATATATATTAAAATTAATTCATTTTTATAAGGTAAATATGATTGATAATTATTTATTTTAAAAGAAATAAATATAAAATATTTATTTCTATTTGATTTATATGTTTAAAAATATATTTTTATGTTAATATGTATTAATAAAAGTTATTTATTCTTCGTAAATATAATAAAATATGCATATATTTATTTATAAATAAAACTAAATTATGAAAAATGAAAAAAAAATTTAAATCCATATCAATATGAATGTAATACATGATAATAAATTTAGTCCCCACCAAAAAATTCAATAAGACCCCCTTAAACAAGGATAAAATTCAATATAATGTTAAAACATTAGGATAAACCGACTAAAAATTCAGTTTTGGAGGCCTTTGGGGCCTATTTTGACCGCCAAAAATATTCAAATGGGTTCCCCTTGTCGTTATAACATAGAGATCCTCACAGGCTTCGATTTTATATGCGGTAGAGACCAAATGTACTCTAAGATCAAAAGTTATGGTCGTTTGAAGTTAAAGTTTGATTTCCAACTTTTCATTAAACTAAAACAAATTTTTTCCCACATAATTATTGCCAGATTTATACCTAATGGGGATTTAGATTGTTTCATAAGCTTCTATTTGACTGCTTGTGGAGCTAAAATGGACACCTGGATCAAAATTTATGGTTAATTGAATCCAAAGTCTGATTAAAAACTTTTTGAGCATTTTTTTAAGTTTAAAATTATTATAAACTAATAATTATAAATATTTATCAATTAAAAAATAATAATTAATTAAAATTATAAATAAAATGCTTTATACGATAGTAAATAATATATAATATGTCATAAATCCTAATTTTTTTTAAGAATTTTTCATTAATTTATCGGTCATTTTTTAAAACCTGCATCGTTTCCTGGTGGTTTTTTTAAAAACCACCACTTAAAAATTATATATTCTTTAAAAAACATTAGAGGCATTTTTAACAGCCACAACTATATTTCTTTCTGTAAATCATTTTTTGATGGTTTTTAAAAATTCCATGAAATACCACTATTAAATCCCTATTTTGGAATTGTGATATAGGCTATGGTTCACACATGTTATGGATATACATATATATAAAAAATGGTGATTTTTTTGTAAAATTACAACAGATAATTATATTTGAAATGGGAAATCAGTTTTAGAATTCCATATCTTTACTTATGAATTAGTTTTATATGGTGTATTCTTATGCAAAAAACATTAACTTTGTTTTGACAATAGAAAAAATTTTACATCAATTTTTTTTTCAAGTTGGTAATTTCAATCATTTTTATGAATGTTTTTTTTCAATATATTTGAAGGATGTTTTTTGGTGTATAGAATGTAGTAAATGGTTAATATATTCTATATATGGATAATTATTTTGAATAAATTCAAAATAAGAAGTTTTTATTTGATTATACCAACACTTATCTTTGGTAATTTTTTAGTCAATATATAAATTTGGAATATATTTAAAAAAATTAAAACAATACATTATTGAATTTATAAAATTAAGATACATTTTATTCCTATAATTGTTTATGAAAATAAATTTTAAAATTTTCTTTTTTTGGAATATCTTAGAGGTCTAGAGGACTATTTAATCTTATAAATATTGACATGTGTGGACTAAGGAGTATTGAATATGGTGATGTATATAGGTACATAGTAACCAATACATATTAGTATAGTCATAATGGTTATGTATTTATATTGAAACTTATTTTTGAGACCATTGAAATTTTCATTAATTTAAAAAGTGATGTATTGAACCAACTAATTAGAAGTATTGTAATTATGATATCAGATCAATGTTGAAAATACTTAAGTTAGGAATTCAATAATAATTTAAGTTATTAGATAATTACATTACAAAACACTCAACTTATAAAACCATAGTGAAATGAAGTGATTGATAGGAATAATTATACCTTGTTGGATATGATTCAATTTATGATAATAAAATTTGATCTTCTATTTTCAATTTGATTATATGATGAAAAATATTATTCATACATAACCATGTTCAAAATAAAGAAATCAAAAAAAATTATATGAAATGTCTTTTATGAAACGTCATATTTAAATTATATGAATATTTATAGATATTAAAATTATGTATAATTTCTATGTTATGAATACTATAGAATAAAATTAGAAAATATTTTTTTTTGGTTTTACCCAAGATATTATAGAATACGACATTTATTATCAATATAAAAAAATGTGTTTGTGTCTATAGAAAATTTTCTCCATTAGAAGGATTATATTAATGGATTATATGGTGGAATAAATATTGAACATCGAGAAAGTGAAAAGAAATCTGGAATTGTTCCTATGATTGATGTAGAGAGGCGTCCACAAGGAGTTATAGAAGAAGAACTAACATATGTTATATAAAGATACTTGATGTTTGGGTTGTATTTTTCCATAAAATGATATATATTAATTTCATATAGAAAATTAAGAACAAGGAATAATCCTAAACTATGAACCTAAAAAATACTAAAAGGTGATTAAGAGGTTTTTTCAAATTACCTGTTAGAAGCCATAAAATATGAGATGTAATCCATGTACATGATCCATGTTTTTAAGAATTTGGAATCACTTTAAGGAGTGATATCCATATAGTATAGAAGAGGTTTTATGAAGAACGGTTACATAGATTGTATAATTTCAACATATAAATCAACCTTCTTAAAAGTGGTCTATAAAAAATTCATAACATGTAATGTGTGGAAAAATTATCATTATATTTTAAGGTAAATTATATTATGATACTAATTTCAAAAGAATCCCATTATAATTATTATATATATGAAATGGTTGTAAAATCCAAATTATTTAATGGAAATGTTATATTTGACTTGTATTTGAGAATACCGAGTGTTTTTTGTATAAAAAATATGTATTCTAGGTTTTGCAAGTTTCAATGAGTCATTATCTATTGAAGAAAGATTCAAAATGATAGAAAATAAATATTTATAATTTCATCGATGAGTTTTGTTTCATCAAGAATATTGATGATACTTTTATATACAAGTATCTTAGTTAGAGTATTGTTACATTTTTTATATTGTATGTGGATCACATACTGGATATTGAAACTAATATATCAATTATAAATTTTATAATGATGTGGTATATAAAGATATTATTAACGAATGGCATGGATAAAAATACATATATATTGGGTATGGTGATCTATTAAGAAAAATCAAAGAGGCTTATCGGAGAAAATAGTTTTATTGAAAAATCATAAATTATGTCATAATGTTGAACCATATTGGTAATGTATAGAAGTTATTTCTATAGATAATTCGGATAATGGGTATTTACCAGTGTTGTGTGGAAGAAACCTTAAGTAGATTCCAAATCCATATAATGAGTTATAATATATGGGTATTCTTCCTTATGAATCTATCATATGATCAGTCAGGTTTTCTATGTTATGATTATGGCTTAATGATATAAATAATTTGAATATAATATGTTGACACTAATCCAATTTTAGTGAGATCTAAAACATTTCTATAACTAATATCATTATGTTCATGAGAATAATTTGGAATATGGTATTTGTATTTAGAGTTGAAGATATGAACACTGTATGTGGTTACAATGTTTCTTATTTTTTATGCAACATAGATTTTATGATATATATATATATATATAAGGTTTTATTTTTTTTCCATAAATAGTGACAATATCAACTAGAAGATTATATAAAATGATACCATATTAGACTCAATAATATAGGTATTGTATATTGTTGCATCTGAAAAATTGTTAGAAGTTGGTTGGCTAAAAAATGCATTAAATATTAGGTGTTGTTCCAATAATCCATAGAAAAATTAATTTTTTTGGATAATAATGGAGTTATTCATTAGTCCACGATACCCAAGTCCCACTAATGGGATAAAAATTCCATCATAAATACCAAATCATCTAAGATATTTTTAAGAGGGTAGATGTAATGATATGTTTAGTGGATATAGAAGAAAATATTTTCAATCATTTTTCAAAACTACTAGCACAGATAAATCATTACGGAGTTTTTGAATCTATTAGAAGTATTCCCTTGGGATTTTTGAAGTATTGACTAAAAAATTATCATGTTTATATATATTACATGATTAATTAAATGTTAATATCCCTAAATTGTTAGAATTCAGATTGAAATTAATACATTATAATAATAAATTATTATGAGTTGTGAAGATATATTAAAATTAATTTGATTAGAATATTATATTTGATATAATCATAAACTCATGGGATAATACGTCGAGATTTATTATCTGGACTGGATTGCTAAATCATATCACATCGAATTTTATATTTTTATATATATTGTTAGGGGTGTATAATTATTATAATACATAATATTGTATATTTTTTAGATAAATAATAGTGAACCATCATACTTTTATAAAATTCTTATACTAATAATGATGATGATATAATTTGAGGTGCGTGAGATTTTTTCTAATATATTTTCAGTTGAGTTTATCCAATATATATTTTGACCTCTTCTACAAAATGTATAATATCTAAGCATGTGATTGAATTTCAAAAAGTAAATTTTACTCTAAAATGGGATATGTGAAGAGTTATTTTCCTATTTACAAGGATGACAATGTGTTATTTACTTGAATATACCATTTATTCTATTTTGGATAATCAAGAATTTATGAATTAGAATATCCTTTATTGAAGTGGGCAATGTCTACCAGTCAATTGATGTATTGAAAAAGGGATAATATATGTTTTCAAAAAATGTTTCTGATACATTTAATTGTGGAAATATTAATTTATAGATTTGACTATGTTTAATACAGATCAAGTAAGAAGAAATAATATCTATTATAGAACTATTTTTTTGATAGAGGATCCGGTTATTTTATATTTCTCAAATAGGGTATCACAACTATAAATAACCCTTATATACAAGAAACTATAATTCAAGAAAATTTTTGTACATGTTTATTTCTCACATATACCCAAGGTAAAATTTTGACCATGGATATATCATATTGAGTTTACCTTTATATTCATCAAGATATGATTACTATAGACGTTGGACTTATCGGTGACACCAAATTTACATGTGTATATTTTCCAATGGATAAAGATTATTCTCAATGAAACCAAATGACCATGCGAATATTTTCTAATGGTAGTAGGACTTCATGATGAAATCATAATTATATACGAATATTTTTTATGGATATTTTTTAACAATCTTCATGGAATTTAATGACTACGGTACTTGGGTATCCTAATTTTATATCCCACACACCCTTAATCCCCCCTTAATATACTGCTCCCCTTGTTTTGTTGAAAATTACAATATTTTTCTTCTTAAATCCACCATCATTTATATTCAATTAATAAGCCCCCAAATTTTTAGACATTTATTCAATAAAATTCAATTGGGAATGATTTTTCCCCACCTCTGATTCATTTAAAGTGATTTTTCATATGTCACTGGACTTGGTCATTATCTATCTCCAATCAATAATCATCAATTTATGGGTGAATCATAGGCCATAATTTCAATTATATATAACACTGTTTTTGGAGATGAAAATTCTTATTTCCTTACATTTGATTAATCAAATTTTAATTATGTTTTTATTTAGAAAAATGTTTCATTCAAAGTATTATTTTTGGTAATGAAATATTATACATAATTAATCACCAAAATTATTCAGGAATATTTATAATATATTATAATATTAATTCTAGATATACATTTGTGAAGATGTTTATTTATATAGTTTTCTATAAATAAAATTGAAATTCAATACTACTCAATAATTTTACATGAGTTCAAGATATGATAATTATTATATGAAAGTTAATATTGATAATGGAATTTGTAGATAATAAATATATATTTAATTTTCAGGGTTAAAAAAATATTTTATCACATTTTATTTGAACTTTATATCTACTAACATATTTATTTGGAATTTTAATTATTTATAATTGTCTCATTTAACTATTTTTAGTTTTCTATTCACTATGATTTCATATGAAGATGTTTGAAGAAAAAAATCAATGAAATAACAAGTGCAATAGATAAATTTCATGACCCAATTGATATCATTTATAGATATTTAATGTGATATCATTTAATGAAATTAATTACTATAAATAAAGATAATTTCCTATTATATCAAGGTGTATTGATAAGTATTTACTTTATTAATGTATACAATATGAATATAATTTTATTATCTATATTATATAATTATTTTAATCAAGGAGACTAATAGATTTAATAGAGGCTACATATGGTATTATAAGGGTACTTTAGAGTATAGGATGAGTCATAAAATTGAATCTATTATTACCAGTAATACTAATTCTACTATTAAAATTCAAGCAATCCCTATTAAATCACTTGGTTATCATCCAGTAGTGACTTCAATGCCTAATTATCATTAAATATTGATGAAAGGCCATTTTTCTTATCTCTTCCCACCCATGACCACACATATTGGTAGTTTTCAAGGTCTTATCACTCATAATTACAAATTTCTAGCATCTATTATAATAGGAACTACTCATCAGTACATCCCTACCCCATATCTTCATATATATAACATTGTATATAATTATTTTTTACATTTTTATCTATCTATCACACCAGTATACTTAATTGAAATTATATACTATATTGGATATTGATATCACACTACACATAGAAAAATATACTTCATCAATTATTTCTCTAGACACAAAATGACATAAGATAATAGATCCTTAACCTTCTAGTATGTGTTTAAACATTACTTTATTAAATCAATGATAAATTTATATTTTTTTCTATATAATTTTTTCATTTTTACTAATCATTTGTATATCAAAAAACTACATGATCACCCAATAATTCTTTTTTTAAATAAGAATATACTAAATATCATTGTATACAATGAACACATGGAAATATATGGTATGAATGACAAGGAATGCAAAAGTTTTATAGAAACATATCCCTAATTAAGCAAAATTATTCCCACTAAATCCATTAATTAATGAGAATATGAAGTGAAAATAATAGAAAATGCATGGGATGACATTTGGGTAAGTAATAATAATCCTATTCTAAAATAATTATATCGTAACATTTTTTTACAAAATTTCTTTTCGATGAAGCTATGTTATCATTTTTTTGATGGATATATTTCCATGATTTCATGGTTATTGGAGTCGGGTGAACTTTGGTATGATTACATGTTTTACTATTGTGTTGGATGGAATGGTATAAATGATATTGATCTTCCTATGATACTAATTTTTTTTAATTTCCAATATTATAGTATAAAAATATAATCATCCATTTGAAAAGTTTAGAGTATATGAGAATATTTAACCATACAAACATATATAAATTTGTTTAATATAAAGTGGTATTATATTTTAAATTAACAAACTTATTAATATTAATAAAGTTTTAAATCCTTATATTTATAGTATAATTGTATCAGAATTAAGATAAAAAAATTTTCCTTGAAACACGTTAATACTATCAAGTGTATTTCTCTCCCAGATCATCAACAATCATTTGTAAAGTGTAAATATTGTATTCCTTAAAAACCCCTACTCTAAAAACAAAAAAAATCAGTAAATTAAAATGAATAAAAAATAAAATCTCTTTATATATAAATTTGAAGGATTTCATTTCAAAATATTATGTAATATATTAAAAGGACGAATAAGAAATTGATGGTATGAATTTACTAATATTTTTAACAATAAGTCTCTATAATCCCTATTTCATCCCTCAATCTCTCATAAAAACATACCAATGAATATTTTTCATTTATAGGGATTGATCACACCTATTAATACTAGGATTATATGGTAATATTTTAATGTTTGGAATATAATAAAATTCTACCTTTCATAATTTGGGGAAGTATTAAACATCACCCTAGAGAATGTAGTTTTATACTTTTTAGGAAGTGTTTTAATGTATATATGCATATCTAATGTTTATTAGAACAATTTATTTATGATATTTGAATGATTTTACCAAATATTTTCATAATGTTTTTTAATTTCAAAAATTTGTTATTTTGAAAAATAATAATTTTCTTTATTGAGTCTTTGATTTGATGATTACCACATATTTAATTTCATTGGACTAAATATCAAAAATCATCTTTCTAAAAATAGATAAATTTATTAAAAATAATGTTTCGATTGAATTTTTTGGTTTTTTATAAAATATATAGGAATAAATAATTTTATTGGACAACATTGAATATAATTAATTTTTAATTATATTTATGAAATGTGAAAAACAATAGATGAATTTTTTATAACAATGATTAATGTTTTTTGATGAAATATCTTGGAATTACCATTGAAATGTTGAGGTGAACTAGGAATGTAATAATCATGATGCACATATATTTATTAATGATATGTATTTCATTACATTTTAATTTGAACATACTACTATATCCAAAACAATGAATGGAATCCATTCTAAATGTATTTATTTTTAGATTTAAGAAAATTAAGTATGTAACAAGTGAATTGAAGAAACTTTTTTATTAGAACCATAACTTGGAGTTGGAATATCTTATTTTTGTTTATGATAATGGGGAAAAGAATAATAATCTTCATAATAAAGTTCATGTTTATTAAAATTTTCAAAAATTCTACATTATAGAAAAAAAACTAACTTATAAATTCATGATGACCTGATCAAGTAGTGAAAAAATTCACAAAAATAAATTTACTATGAATATTATTATTAATATTCTCTTTTAAACATTATTATGATGAAAATTGTATGTAAAATCATGTTCTTTAAAATAAAAATAACTATTTTGAATATAATGTTTCCTATGCTGAATCTGATAAAATGTTCCAGATGATTATAATGAAGTGGAAAAAGGAATAAATCTATATTTTATATTTTTACTAATTATTAATTTTTTAGGAATGAATTTCATAACCAATACCACACTATATTACAAAATATGTTCATTGATAATATGAAAACTTTAATTTTTTTTGAATATATAATATTTATTTCTCAGGATCCATCCTAGTTCAACCCTTAACCGGTCACTCATGCTGGCCTACAATAAGGCCTGAGTGGCATTCTTGGTCATCCTGAGAAGGAAAATAATTCTAACATTCAAATATCCTGAATTGGGAATATTTTATCTTGTAAATGTCAGAGAATTAAATAATGAAGAACAAATAAAACTATAATTAGTAGTGGAAAAAAATAAGCTAGACGTATCTCTAGGTGACCTCATGGTTCACTTCCATTGAAAAAATTTCCCTATATGGAGATTATAATAGATTTAGAAGCAACGCTTAAAGCTAAAAAAGGAGAAGGTATATTAATTTGTATTAAAACTCAATATGTATACCCGAATAAAATATTACCCATTTTATAACTCTAAATGGAAAAATGACCCATATGAGTTTGGAAATAAGACATATAAAAATATTTTTCACCATTTTAGTAAAAACATATAATAACATTCAATTTTTAAAAAACTAATTGATACTATATTTTCAACAAAATTATAAAAATCATGAAATATCTTTCAAAAATTTCTATATAATAAAATAAATAGTGCTAAAATAGGTGTTTGAATATGGAAAACAAAAAAAATATTTCATTTTTTAGATAAAATTGAAAAATATTGGAAATTATAAATTCTTTCATTTTAAATATGTTATAAGAATAACAAGAGAAAAAGAGACAATTAATTATAGGAAATACCTAAAAAAGATAAGTCATTATGGACATGTATTCTCATGCCACGGTTATCAATCAATATTGTCTATTAATGGGAACCAACCACTAGATAGGTCACAACCAACATTCTAGCAGTCCCCATAGCATTATAATTCGTCTAGTCAGAGTTATAACATTGACATTATGAGGAGCTTTGGTAATTTACCTACCATCTCAGCTAGAACACTAGTTCATAATGTCCATCCTTGGTACCTAGGGTTTCCAAGTGCTCTAATTTATCTCATAATCCACTAAACCCATTTTGTCTTAATTACACTCTTGTCGGCATCAATTTATAACTATTTAAAAATGATTTATAACATTTATCGTTTTTTACACACCCAATCATCCTTTTACACCATTGTTTAAAGATAAAAAACTATTTACAAAACACATTTGATCATTTAAACTTGGAAAATTTTTAAATAATATTAAAAATATATTTAATAAAGAATACACATGAAAACATTTAGAGGAAAACACTAAAAACATGGAAATGTAAAATTCCAAGCATCACAACCATTTTTCATATCATATAAAAACCACTTAATATTAAAAAACACATGTTTAAAACACTCATGAAATCAAGTAAATCAAATCAAAGGCATGAACATATAGAAACAACCTTAAAACACATTGCATTTAATGAGGACAGCCCGAAATCGCTTCACATATGTATGAATATGCACCATCACACACACAGACCCATATACACATTTATCCAGTTTTTGTATTCTTCATTACTTTATGGAATATGTATAAGGAGGGTATATATATGTGTTAACCCATGTAAACATGTGAAAGTATCCCTCAACAAAAGAGGCACAAAGCTATCCCATAGAGGCCCAAGATGATCTAAAATAATATAAAGAGACAATAAATCTAAAAATATTGAATTAAGATTGGGATGAAGAATTATAATGACATATAACTTACTGGAATCCAAATAATAACACCCTTCCTTCGAATGTTGTGGTAAATATAGTTCGTAATTAGACTTCATGAATGCTTGGAACGAAGAGTCGACCAAAAAAACACCCAAAATTTTTTGGGTTATCCCTAAAGAATCACACTGTATATAAGATAAATTAAACCAGTAAATATAGAAAAGAGAAGAATGAGGAGGGTTGGACAGACTCACCAAGGTGCATCAAAAAAGAAATATGAAGAAAAAACATCCCATTGGTGGGAGAGGAGGAGGAAGAACACTGTTGGGAACCCTCTGGGTATGGTTATCTCACAATGTAGTGAAGAAATTGTGGAATGGGAAAATAATAAACCTTAATAATAATAATAATAATAATAATTTTAAATACATGCAAGGATATAAAGTCTTCCAAACCATATGCCTATTATGAATCACCTATGTCTTTGAAAGTGGAGATTCCCCGTAGTTTTTGGGGAATAATGCATGTCAATGCAACTAATTGTATAGCCTAGATAAGGAAATTGTTTGGGCCACATTGGGCTTCATATTATAAGAATGGTTTTATATACCATGAATATAACTATGATCATAATTAGTTCCTCATATATTATCCAAAATATCGTCAAAATCAACTATAAATGCTCAAGAAAAAAAATGTTCTCAAACACACCAAAATCCATGATTAAATTTTGAAGCAAGTCCTCCCCAAGCCACATTGGAAATTCATGTGTCCATTAAAATTGGTGGTCATTGAGTTCCTACATGTGACTAACCACTTTAATACTGATAATCATAGATCTAAGCTACTAAAAATTTCCAAATAAAAATGTATAATTCCTTCGATACCATTTTTTCAAGAACTAATCTAGGTCAACCCGAAACCAATCACAAGATCTATCCCACTCCAAGGTGCGTGAGGAATTATCGATCCTCCCATGTTAGAAACTAGTGAAAACAATCACATACAATGAATTTTGAATAGTATATCCTATAATTGATAGAAAAATAAATAAAACAAAAAAATTCAACATTAACTGATAGAACGAAATAAACTTGATATACCTTGATGTGACCTCATGGGCGGCTTCCAACTAAACGAATTTCACTCCATGGAAAATAATACCAGTCCAAGAACTACATCAGATGCAATAATGGAAATATATCTATAGACATGATTATTAAAACTCAGTATATTTTCCAGAATAATTATTTTTTTATTCTTTACCTTAAAAAACAAAATTGAGTCATGATAGTTTGAAAGTAATACTTAAAAAAATTATTTTTCTACCCTTTCAAGAAAAATAAATGACATGCTTTTATTTTATAAAAAATAATTATGATTTTTAAAAGATATAAATACCACCCATAATGTTAAATATAAAATAGTAAAAATAGCTGAAACAGGTTTCTTAATGTGGAAAATAAATCAATGATGATAATTTATAATGAAACTAAAAAACATAAGAAACTAGACTTGAGAGATTTGAAAATTTTAATATAAAAAAATAGTAAAAGAGAGAAATAAACATGGTAAATCTTTAAGAAGATCGACCATTAGGAACTAAATATCATCATAACTTGGGGACTAATCAATATATTCTTTTCTTATGTACTAGTCACTAGAGAGGTTGTAACCAAAATTATCACAGTCTCCAAAGAATCATCAATCATTTAGTTAGTTAGGTAGCATAAATTTGTTTGGGATCCCATGTCAATGTAATACCAATTCAGCAATCATACCATTCTACATCAACCCACCTAAGTTCTCAGGTTTCCCATGTTCTCTAATTTAACTCACACGACACCAATTTTCTTGGTCTCAAGTCAACTCATATTAGAAACCATTTCTAACCATTTAAAAGGGGATTAGTACATTAAATTATATTTTGACACACAAAAACATCCTTGATAACCACTATTTATATGTAATAAATAGTTTAAAATCCACCATTGATCATTTAATATTTTGAACATTTTAAATAAATATTGAAAGCATATTTAAATAAATAATATACATTTTAAAACATAGAGGAAAGTACCAAAATCATGGGAAATATAAATTCCAAGCCCCAAAAAACTTTTTATATAATATAAAAACTAAAAAAATATTAAAAACACAATTCTAAAAAACTCAAGCAATCAAGGAAGTAAAATTAAAATATTGGATATAGAGAACCTACCTAAAAACATGTTCATTTTGATGATGAAAACCTGACACTGAATCAATCATACATGTATATACACCTTCACACACACACACACACACCATTCTACCTAATGTAAATATTCCCCCATCCATGAGAGAATATGTATATAGAATATATATTTATATTCTTAATATTGTACACACATGCAATTCACCCTCAAGAATGATAGTCCAAGGCTATACAAATTAATTCGAAGTGACACTAAAAAAATAAAAGGACCCATAAAATAAAAAAAGTCATAATTTAAATTAGTCCAAATAATTATAAAAATAAGGAACTCACCAAAAAAACAATGAATAACTGACAACCATCGGTGGTCGTGGTAAGAACGGAACTAAATCAAACATTAAAAACCTTATGAACCAAGAGACAAAAAAAATGGGTTAGGGTTCTCCCAAGGTGGGAAAACCACACAGAAGAAAAATAAAACCCTGAAATAGAGGATGGATAAGGAAGAGGAATCTAATAGTGACTCACCAAAGACAATTACTCCGAAAATATGATGAACAAGAATCCACTAGAGAGAGAGGGAGGAGGATTTGCGCTGCTAGGAGCCCTCTTGAGCATGGGTGTCGCACAAACCAGGGCAGAAAGGTGGAGAGAAAAAATAATAATAAATCTTAATAATAATAATAAATATTTTTAATTATTACATTTATAATAATAATAATATGTTTACTTCTATTTTTTTCAATGAACTGGTAGGCCACACTATTTTGAAACAGGGTTTTCTAGACCATATGTCTATTATGTGATGAATCTATCTGTGAAGGAGAAGAGACTTCATAGTTTCTAAGTACAATCATATAGTCGTGTACCTAATAGTGTGGCCTAGACAAATCCACTATCTGGGTTACATGATTCTCTCTTGGCCAGCACATACCTTCTTCTAACCTTGCACCAACTATACAGATTATTCTGTCAACCCAAAAAACTATCATTTTTTTAAAACAAAACACTAGTGAAATCCATATAATTATGGTAAGACTCAAAATAAATTAAATAATAGATACTTTTCAGTTTTGGGTATGATATTTTTACATAATAAATTATCAATACAAGGGTAATAAAAAGGTATCTATAACATGACATGAATGAGTGACAACTCATATGTAGAGTAAAAATTCTATGATGAATTAAATAGTTTAATTTGTAAAACTACCTCAGGAAATAGTATATGTAAATATGTCTCACACTAATAAAATACAAGAAAATATGTTACACTATATATATAAATCCTTGGATATTAAATAATTAACTGATGAAACATTATGAATAAATTCATTTACCACACTACAATAAATAGTGGTTAAGAGGAATCATATTTCATTAAAATTATAAGGAATTTATGAATGTTACCAAAGTAAATTTTTCAAGGAAATAATCTTATTATATTGAGTGTATATAATTATGAAACTGGAAATATTAGTAGGAAAATATTAGAAAATTTAGAAATAAGTCCAATGTGGGGATCAAATATAACATATTTTATAATAAGAATTTTAGGATTTATGTTTATTATTAAAATTTCATGGATATGGCTATATCATTAGAAGATTTTTTTGGGGGGAAATTGTAGCAAAAAAAAAGAAATAATAAATAAAAATTCACTTATTTAAGATTTATCCAAAATGGAAAAATATTTTCCAAGAAGTAAGAATTTAACTAAAAGTAGAGTTGAAAAATAATTTTTCATATCTATTTTACTTTTTTTGTGAATTTTAAGAAAAAATATGATAATATAATGAAATATGACTTTGATTGATTTATTATATATTTTTACTATATGTTATATAGTATTTGACATGGTTATGAGAGATTAAATATATAGAAAATCAGTGTGAAATGATGCTTTTATACACCTTATGATGAAGGTAATATGTCATATATTTGATCGATGATGAAAAATAATGACTCCAAAAAGTAGGAACCTAAATTAAGACCATGAGATTGAGTTTTTATGATTGATAATGTAAATAATGTTGTCACTAATGGGGTATTTTAATAACCATGATGGATAAATACCCTAATAGACTTATGGTGTGGAATCATCTATAGTGTTTGAAAAAAAAATTATATTTCCCAATTATTTAACATAAAATCATTTATTGAAGATTAAAAATATATTGAAAGAATAAAGATGTCTATTTTTTTATATAGATAAGTTTATTTTTTCTCTATTAGATTAAATATAATTTTATAGAAATTCATATCATCGAAACATATAAGAATAATAATTCGATCATTTTATATTACATTAATAAATTATCCCATATTAATTTAATATTGATAGAAAAATTTTGGGAATAAGTAAACTAGGATTTAAATTTCAATTTGAATCGATAATGATATGAAATATAAAAATTTCATTAGTTTTTAATTCCTTAGATAATCCCTTTTCCCCAAATCATTGGATTTAATTTTTGAGTTATGGTTAATTATTAAATTTTTTTGTAATAGTAATAGGGAGTCTTTATATTTTATATATGGAAGATAATAAATATTTTTAGATGAGATAAATAATAATATAATATGAAAAAATTTATTCCTTGAATTATAACATTATTATTGAAATTCATTAGGTTGTTTCATGTAATAGTATAAAATAATGATTAATCATTATTATTGGTATGAATACATTAACAAATTATTAATATTAATTAAATACTATTTTGGATTACTATAGATAATAGTAATGAAATATTTTTAAATGTGTCACATATAAACTATCTAATATAATATTCCATATTCACATGGAAGTTGTATTATTCCAGGATATGATTGTAGAAAATAATGGAGTAATGGAATTTTTTTTATCAAATTAAATAGAATAAATGATTTTCCAATGTTTACTTTTGATCAAGGAATCATTATCATTGTATTCATGTGTATGAAAAACAAAAGAAATCATAAATGTCATTAGTTTAGTTATAAATTATTATAATTCTAATTTTGGTGAATAATAAAAATATAATTTTAATATATTTGATGTATTATATCATTGATAAAAATCATCCATAATTAATTATTGTGATTATAGAAGATATTATTTTTCATTCAAAATGGAATTATCACAATAATACCCACTACGTCCTACATAGATGGTTGTTAGCTAAGTGAGACACAATAATCCCACCTCCAATAGGTCAAGGGATTGAAATAATCATAGAATATGAAAAATTCTTCAATGGTAGGTATTATCCTTATATACATGCACAAAAAAATCATATCAACATTATCCATGAATTATAGTATTGTAAACCACTAGTAGGTACCCAATGCATACATGAGCTACTAATATCCCATATATATGTATATTTGATGATAAAAAAAATTATAAAGTTGAAAATATAGAAAAAACCATAGAAAAGATATAATATTATACAAGATTTTGTGTCACCAAAAGAAAAACACACTCATGATTTATCTCTACAACACAAAACCACTACTCTTTACCTATTATTGTTCCTCTAATGAATATATTAGAAGTAATATCATCTAAATAAGACACAACATGTTTATGAAATTTCCCATTACTGAGTGAGTATATACATATTTAGTTGGATTCAACAAGTTCAGACATTTTAATGCATCAATTGGGAGTGAGTTTATGGATATCACAATTCAGAGCGTACATAAGGAAAGGTGAAAGGAAGATATCCTATATATGATCGTTGGTGGTACTAAAGTCTCATAGTATGGTCTACCTCTATTAGCTAATATATATTCTTCTCAATTCTCACATTCTGTAATCACATGCATTATTTTTCATCCCTACCTACGATAATTCTAAAGGATCTATAAAAAATAAAACTCATCAAAATAATAGATTGATGTAGAGGATCCCTCAACTACATGATCTCAATAAATGGGTAATATTATAATACACAGATAAAGGATCCCTATCCAAATAATGTGGGTGAAAGAACTGACTTTATTTAATTTTTATAGGTAGAGGAACCATTCCCCACATATACTTAAATGTGGAAGATTATTCTCTTGAGGAGGATCCATGTCCCATTAGGTGAGATACTTGGATCTCTCAATGGATTAATTGGGGGAACCCATCCTTTGATGATGTTTTCAAATGTATATGAAGTTATACAGTGTTTATATTGGGAAAATAGACCTGTATAAAAAAGAATAGTTTTTCACATTTATTTCATTCTCATAAGAAATTTTATTTTTCTTATGAAGGGTTTGTGGTGTCATACACTACGTGTATATGTTGAACTAGGTACCTTGGATTGTGTCTTTTCTTGTATTCATGTACTCCGCCGATTCCTAGGTACTATACGTGTGTCTATGTCGATGTTTATGTACCTGTAATCTACACATTGAGCTTCTAAAATAGGGGGCCTCATAAAATGTGGACATGAAACAAAATGTGTGATTCAAAAACAATATTTAAAACCAAGAACCAAATCAATGAGACTATATGTTTTGTGTTCTTCAGAACTAAATGTCAAGTAGTCATGTTCTCTCATCCATGCTGAATGTTTCCCAAAAAATCATATTATTTTGACTAGATGTTCCTCTATGCTAATAAAAATAAATATTTATTAAATAAAAATACAAAGTAAAACATTTGTTCATATATCCATGTCCTTGGATGGATGGAAAATTGGATTTCATCTACCGTCATGATTATATGGTTTGACTATTTATTGTTTGTTGGTCCAAAATACAGTATCAACCTTCAATGATCCATTTCTAAACCTCATCATATTTAAAAAAAAAATATTCCACAATCAAATACTTAATCAAACATGAATTATTGTTCAATATCATCTCAAACCAGTTTAATTATTAGAACTTAAACCTAAAATACCTCAAATATTAATACATACAGAACTAGTGGTGAAATTCACAACATTAATTTTAGATAATTGATAAAAATTATAAACCAATTAAATGATCATGTTTAGTGAAACTGAACTAAAATATAATCCTATGTGATTAATAAAAAAAGGCCATATGAAGATATTTCTATTGGGCCAAATAATTATGCAATGAAAAATTAACTCATGATGAATTAATTCATCATTGATGTTGTTGTAAAGAATGTAAAATTTTCCAATAAAATCAAAATCAATGTCCTGGGTTTCGATTAAACATTTATGATAAATTAATCTATTTAAATACTGATGATGAGATCCATAAAATATAGATAATCAATCTATAAATTGTTTTCATGTTCCAATGCCAACTGTAACATCCTTGACCTGGAATCTAATAAACTTATTCCTGGAGCCAAGTTGTCACAAGACCTCAAGCATGCTTCCCAATAATCTATAGGTTGCCAACTAGTGTAGAGGGTCTACTAATCATTATGGGAAACTATACCCTCTTTTGTAGAGTAATACACAAAATACAACAATATAAATAGTGGAAATAATAATAAATAACCAAAAATCATTCCTAACCAAACATCCCTCCAAACTGGGTACAAACCACAAATCAACAATAACCATGTCAAGTCATGATAAAAGTGAAAAGAGAGAAGAAAAAAAAAATGAAGTCAACCAGATTCATCCTAAAAACGGTCCAGAATCTATGTATTGAGAATCCTCCATGAATATACCAAGAGTAACTCACTCCCTTGCACTGGATTATTCCCTTATCTAACCCTATAACAATGAAGTCATCTTATGTACCCAACAGTGGCCCGAGTAGGTTGTGAGTACAACTAAGTAGTTCACCACCAATGGTGTCTGCCAAATTATATGTTTAATAAGTAATTCATAAAAGTGTTAAATAAAATAAAAGGTAAATAAGTACAACTCATGTTCCATTAACTGACAATATTTACTTTGTATAGATCTATCATTATTTCTAATTCCATCAATTAGACCATATTCATCACTTAATTAATTTATCATTACATGTTCAAGGGACTATGCATATTCAACTACAACAAAGAATAATAGGAATACGATAAATTCCCTAATTCACTAGGGATAATCACTTCCAAATATATACAACACAATCACCTTGAATCCTCGATCCAGGTGGTCTCATCATGTAACACTATTAGGGGAATAAAACTACATCACCTTCCCTAATCCAGGCATTTTGGAGTGGATTTTAGAGCTTTAGTGCAACTCAAATCATGGGAATAGAACATCATGTCAATACCCTACTCTACCAATCAATGTTCACATGCTTATATATACAACCACCGAACACATACCACATCACAACCAAACATAGATAATACCAATAACAAAATCCATATCTGTAATAACCGATATGGGAGATAATATTTTTCCAAAACCCATTAACACATTCTCCAATAATATCACATAGTTATTTATCCCAATTTCCATTTACTATGCCTAAATCACTAATCTTATTCACTAATTTCCTAAACATTAACCCATTTAACCTATTCAACAATTTATCACATTTTCATTCACTTAATTTTATATAGCACATACATCTCTCCCATCTTCTCTTCCACATCTTTCCCCATAAAGATCATGATTCTCACATTACGTCCTCTACCGCATTAACCCAATGAATGCCTAAAAATCTACCACTTAACAATAGTCAAAACATCTTATAAAATATGTTCTAATTCATCATATATGTATTATTTCATTTCCGAACATAGTATATAACAATATAAAACCCATAGTCACTTATCCCCATGCTCGAGTCAAAATATGATGGTTCATCTAGATGAATGACTAAAAAAATTAATCATCATATTACATCTTTCAAATATATAAAAATATAAAAGAAACCCCCTGACTATGTAGCTTCATCTAAGAATAACTCCACCATAATATATCATTATAGTACCCTAAGTAAATGATTGAATATAAAGGGATACGACCCCATCCATGACATCTCAATGAATCCCACAAAAAATATTCTAATACCATATGTTTCCATCCAAAACAATATCCATGGATTAACATTATTGTTAATTATGAGGTGTTTTATAATATTTTAATAACATAAGGGCATATAGAATATACACAGGATCCTAAACAATCACTATAAAAAAGCTCACTGGAAAGTAATCCTCTCTGAATGGATAGTCAAACACTTTCTACAAGAGGGTCACCTCATCACACATATGGTTCAATAGACTCCACCTTCACAAATAATATCCTTATAGAAGGATATCCACCTAGATTGATGTTAAAATATATGAGGTTCTAACCAGATTAAATCCCACACCAAAGACTCTGGCTAGCCCTCTTTCACATGTAGATATTTATCACCCTATAAACATGGTAGTATAGTCCATTAAAAATCATGAAGAGTAATAAATATAAATTCATCATATACTGTCCTTCTTTAGAAAAACTGTTTATCAGCATAACTTTGAAAAAACAACCCGAACCATATGAGGTGGGTCAACATAAAAACAATCAGTTTTGGCACCGCCTGCTATCCAACTATAGAGGATACCTCATGATTACTTAAGAACACATATGATTTATCACTATGAGAGTTATCTGTTGTACCTCTCGTTCCCCTCGTTGTTTGATTTTCATGATCACAATCACCTTATTATTTATCTAATATTGTTTGAAGTGTTTTTGAATGATAGGCACAAGGTTGCCAAGAAAATGGCCTAAGAAAGAATCAAGAAGTGGACTGAAATTCAGTCCACCGGCCAACCGGTGTGATAGCACTGGCCAGCTGGTGGACCTGGCAGAGGCATTGCCCACTGCCAGGCTCCACCGGTCAGCTGGTGGCTTGACCACCGGCCAGCCGGTGGTATCCAGTCAACAGTGGTAGCTACTGTCTGCCCACCGGCCAGCCGGTGGCTCTGGCACCGGTCGACCGGTGGTGCCTGGAAAAGAAGAATCAGCTACTGCCAAGCCACCGGCCAACCGGTGGCTCATCCACCGGTCAGCCGGTGGAGCCTGGACCAAAATCCTTCTCCTCTGCCAAGGCACCGGCCAGCCGGTGGAGCTGTACCGGCCAGCCGGTAGCCCAGTCAAACTAGCCGTTGGCTTTGACCAGTCAACCCTCTTTTGGCCTCCAACGGCTCCCAGGCCTTTTCCAACGGCTTCGAAGACTCCCCAAGGGTTCCATGCCTATAAATAAAGGCTGAGGAAGCCCCGGACACTAACCGGAACCAAAAACCAAGCCCAAGGACACTTTGTTGATCATTCGGCAATCCTCCGGCGAGCCACCTCAAGGAACCCCAAGTGCTCCATCCAATTCCACATCCAAGAGAACCACCAAAGAAGCTTGGAAGCGGCCTTCAAACTCTCCTATCAATCAAAGGCGCCCAAGGCTTCTCCAATTACGGGTTTTATTGTTTTATTTATTTTGAGCTTTAAATTTGGGTTTGTGTCTACAAACCCCAACCTTTTCTCTATCCCCTCTTTCTTTTGGGTTTCACATCACCATTAAGGTGTGAAAAGGTTGTGAAGCTTTCCTTTAAATAGCTTGAGACATAGTTGAGCTATCCTTCACCTGTAAGAAGGATAGTGGGTTCTTTCTCAACCATTAAAAGCAAGTGGGTTCTTGCTAAACCACAAAAAGCAAGCTGTAATAGGTCCTAGTGCTACCTCAAAGCCTAGTGGGTTTCTTGCTAAAACCATTGAAAAGAAAGCGGTAGGAATCTCTCAACGGTTGAGTTGGGAGCGGAGACGTAGGCCGGGTTTTGGCCGAACTCCGTTATCAATTTTTGTGTCTTGCCTTCTTTATTTCCGCTGCATTTCATCTTTCATTTTTAATTTGTTAATCATTTTTTAAAATGCAATTCACCCCCCCTCTTGCCATCACTCCCTTGGCTTTTTCCGACCCAACAATTGGTATCAAAGGGAGGTTTGAGTAATACCCTAACCGGTTTCAAATTCAAGATCCACTTTGATGGCTTCCACTTCTTTCGCCCCCGAAGTCTTTTCTTTGGGTCGTGCTCCATTTTTTGATGGGACCGACTACACTTATTGGAAAACCCGCATGACTACCTTTCTTAGAAGCATAGGATATCCTATTTACAAAATTGTCATGCAAGGTTATACTTTGTCTACCCCCGACGAATCCAAATGGACCCCCGCCGATATTAGAAACTTTGAGCTTGATGGCAAAGCCATGAACGCTCTACATTGCGGCCTTGACCGAAATGAGTTCAACCGAGTTTCCACTTGCACCTCATCTCATGAAATTTGGAAACTATTGGAAGTGACCCATGAGGGCACTAACAAAGTTAAGGATACTCGGTTAGACATGTATAGACAAGACTTTGAATCTTTTTCAATGCATCCAAATGAGTCTATTTATGAAATGTTTACACGCTTCACTGACATTTGCAATGGAAGGAAATCTCTTGGTGATGATGTTTCAGCCGAGACGATGGTCAAGAAGATCTTATGGGTCCTTCCGAGCTCATGGGCACCAAAGGTGACGGCGATCCAAGAAGCTAAGGATGTCAAAAACATGCCGGTCGAGGAGCTCATTGGATCCCTAATGACGTACGAGATCACGATGAGGAGGAAAGCTCAAAAGGAGGGCACACCAATCAAGACACCAAAGAACATCGCCCTCAAGGTACAAAAAGAAGTAAGCTCCTCCTCATCATCATCATCTTCATCTTCTTCATCATCAAGCGGTGACTCGGAAATGGAGAATCTCGCCCGCCAAATGCACAAATTTATGAAGAAGCACAAGAAGAAGAAGAAATATCGCAAGGCGCGAAAGAAAGAACCCACCGCAAGATCCGAGCCCAAGGTAAAATGCTACGGGTGCGGCGAAAAGGGCCATTACAAGCCCGATTGCCCACTCAACAAAAAACGGGCCACGCAAAAGGAAAAAGGAAAGAAAAAGGTCCTCAAGGCAACATGGAGTGACACCTCATCCTCCTCCTCCTCCTCCTCAAGCGACCAAGGTACAAAATGCCTAATGGCAAAACATGAGGTATCATCATCCTCTTCCTCTTCTTCCTCCTCTAGTTCTTCAAATTCTTTCAATCATTTGTCATATGAAGAACTCCAACATGCTAGAGACCAATTAGAAAATGGTTTTCATGAACTTTCTTCTAAATTTGTTGCTTTAAAAAAGTCTTTCAAAAAACTCTCCTCCAAAAAAGAACAACTTCTCAAAGAGAAGGAGGAGATGTCCCTCAAAATCCAAAATTTTCCCGATGTTGATTCTTTAGAATCAACCATTAAAGACCTAAGGGAATCCTTAGCCAAGTTCACCCAAGGTGAACAAAATTTGTCCAAACTCTTAGGTTCTCAACGAGTATCTAGAACCACCAATGGACTTGGCTATACCAATGTAGCTTCCTCCTCCCATGCTCCTACTGTTTTTGTAAGGGGGAGCTCTAGTTATAAATTTTGCAATTATTGTAAAAAACCCGGGCACCTCATTTACGAGTGTGATTGCAAAAATGCCCGGTACGGCCAACCCAAGTCTATTTTCTATTCCGATGAGTTCTATAGGAGAAGACCCGCCATGAGACAAGTATGGATTGAAAAATCCCTTCTAGCGAGTCTCTCCGGGCCTAAAATTGTCTCTTTTCAAAATCCCTCTCCCCGGTGATTCATTGTTTTTATTTAGGGGGAGAATTTTCAAAACCTTGTCTTTGATTCAAAACTCTCAATTTCAAAAATTTTCATTTGGATTGAAAAATACCTTTTACACTTTTTACTTTCAATTCAAACCTTCTTTTTCAACAATTAGTATCATTTTCAATTGATTTAAAATCTCGTTTTTCATCGTTTCCCTCAATCAAGTTTTATGCCCCACGCTATTTTGATAATCACAAAGGGGGAGAAATTTCTGATTGATTGGGGGAGAATCCTTTTCATTATGCTTATCATTTCCTTTCAATTTAAGTTTTTACATTAATTGTTTTGGTGATTGTGATCATAAAAATAGGGGGAGATTGTTGTAACTCTCGTTCCCCTCGTTGTTTGATTTTCATGATCAGAATCACCTTATTATTTATCTAATATTGTTTGAAGTGTTTTTGAATGATAGGCACAAGGTTGCCAAGAAAATGGCCCAAGAAAGAATCAAGAAGTGGACTGAAATTCAGTCCACCGGCCAACCGGTGTGATAGCACCGGCCAGCCGGTGGACCTGGCAGAGGCATTTCCCACTGCCAGGCTCCACCGGTCAGCCGGTGGCTTGACCACCGGCCAGCCGGTGGTATCCAGTCAACAGTGGTAGCTACTGTCTGCCCACCGGCCAGCCGGTGGCTCTGGCACCGGTCGACCGGTGGTGCCTGGAAAAGAAGAATCAGCTACTGCCAAGCCACCGGCCAACCGGTGGCTCATCCACCGGTCAGCCGGTGGAGCCTGGACCAAAATCCTTCTCCTCTGCCAAGGCACCGGCCAGCCGGTGGAGCTGTACCGGCCAGCCGGTAGCCCAGTCAAACTAGCCGTTGGCTTTGACCAGTCAACCCTCTTTTCGCCTCCAACGACTCCGAGGCCTTTTCCAACGGCTCCGAAGACTCCCCAAGGGTTCCATGCCTATAAATAAAGGCTGAGGAAGCCCCGGACACTAACCGGAACCAAAAACCAAGCCCAAGGACACTTTGTTGATCATTCGGCAATCCTCCGGCGAGCCACCTCAAGGAACCCCAAGTGCTCCATCCAATTCCACATCCAAGAGCACCACCAAAGAAGCTTGGAAGCGGCCTTCAAACTCTCCTATCAGTCAAAGGCGCCCAAGGCTTCTCCAATTACGGGTTTTATTGTTTTATTTATTTTGAGCTTTAAATTTGGGTTTGTGTCTACAAACCCCAACCTTTTCTCTATCCCCTCTTTCTTTTGGGTTTCACATCACCATTAAGGTGTGAAAAGGTTGTCAATCTTTCCTTTAAATAGCTTGAGACATAGTTGAGCTATCCTTCACCTGTAAGAAGGATAGTGGGTTCTTGCTCAACCATTAAAAGCAAGTGGGTTCTTGCTAAACCACAAAAAGCAAGCTGTAATAGGTCCTAGTGCTACCTCAAAGCCTAGTGGGTTTCTTGCTAAAACCATTGAAAAGCAAGCGGTAGGAATCTCTCAACGGTTGAGTTGGGAGCGGAGACGTAGGCCGGGTTTTGGCCAAACTCCGTTATCAATTTTTGTGTCTTGCCTTCTTTATTTCCGCTGCATTTCATCTTTCATTTTTAATTTGTTAATCATTTTTTAAAAGGCCATCACTCCCTTGGCTTTTTCCGACCCAACATTATCATTATGATCCCTATTATATATCTATTTTGGCTATAATCATATAGTAAACTATTAGTAGTCATGATACACCATGGTAATTGAGTATTTTTTTGGAGATGGATCAAAAACTACATTGTTACCAGTGCCCATTCTTATATAATTCATGCACCACTAGTTTCCCTACAAATGGTTTCCCCATGTTTGAAATCAGTAAGAATATTATCAGAGTCATAGTATATGGATACATTGACCACTTTATAATTACTGGGTTACCTATCCCATGCTTTAATCATGAAAAACTCAATTATTGTTCCACCAATCTAAAAATAATTCTCATGGATATATTATCTCCAATCTATGATCCAAAGAAAATATATTCTATGATGAAACTCTATGATGACCCAACCCACTAGGGCACACCATTCCAATAGTAAACTGAATATGAAATAACATATTCACTTAAAATTGACTTGGGGATATCATTTATCTCAACATAGTAAATTCACACACATGATAGGCCTTATTCCAATGTTCCTGTATAGAAAAAACACACATCACGACATCAACCAAGTAATGCAGTAATGTATACTAATAGTAGGTATACAATAGTTAAATAATTTACTTATATTCTAAATAATAGTACATCTAATGGAAATGAATGTATAATAGGGAGAATGCAATTGAAAAAAGCTATAGAAATGGTCCATCATACTAAAATATTGTCTGTAACCAAATGAAAAACACAAACACAGCTATCTGTACTACATTGTAACACCATGACGAACATACTCCAAGTCATCCTTGGGAATCATCATTTGGAATAAATTATTCAAAATACCATAAATGCGAGGTAAAATAAAACATAGGGGTGGGTATATATATTCCCAGTGGGATCCCCCTAAATCACAAATCATAAGGAATCATTAGAGTGTAAATCAACTCATATCACCATTTAGAGGGATCTAGAGGAAACAACATAAGGTGGATAACACAGATAAACTCTTCATAGGTACACAAGTATTATTACTAAGGTTTATCTCATCCAAATAAATATAGATTTTTAACCTAGTTCTCAATTTATATAGTCCCAAAAATTATTCATAGTCCCTTCCCTCTAACAAAACTATAGAATACATTCCCTATAAAAGTGGGTAAAATACTAGACTATAGTGGAGTATAAATCTCCCATATTTTAAATATATATGGGAAACATTTTAACTCCACATATAGTCGATCCATAACCTAGTAATGTGGGTGACGTTCCTAACACTCTCTAAATCCAACTTGTAGAGGATCACTACCCCACTAATAATCAAATATGTTATATTATACTCTTTAAAAAGATCCTAGTCCCATCATTGGAGATACATGACTGTCTCCATGTCCTAATAGGTAAAATTCACTCCTAGAAGAATTTTTCTAAGTTCATCGAATGTACATGGTGTGTCCATTAAGAGACCCCACATGTGTCACTAAGCCCAATTTTAATCAGGTGTTTTCTACTAAAATGACATCATATTCTCTATAACTAAGAAATGTTGGTGTCCTACATTTCATGAAGATATTGGACATGGTAGTTGATAATGATTATCTACTCATATTCATGTACTCTTCTCTTTTCCATGTACTATACTAGTGTCCATGTACATGTATGGTGCATATCTAGATGCTAGAGCATGGGGTCACACTTTGTGTGGATAAAAGCTATGGAATGTAATACTCATCCATTAATGAAATTATATAACATAGTTTAAGGGACCACACAATGTCTGTTTCTTCAAAAAAATGTTAGGCAGTTGGGTTTTCTTACCATGGTTTAACACAACCCCATTAAGCCTTCTCTATTGATTGGATTTGCCTCCATTATCATTGGAATGTTCATCTACGACCCATAAAATTGATATAAAAACCACAAGTAATTAATCAAAAGAATATTATTGAATGAAATTGAGATTATAACAACCTATATTTATATCATTTTTTCCTCCATTACCACCCATATGCCAACATCCTATATCAGTCATCTGCAATCTATTTCCCAATCTCATCATCTTCGTAAATCATATATTCCATAATTATAAATGTAAACCGACACAAATCCAGGTTTTATTACATATTGAACTAGATTTAATTTTGAACTTCCAGACTACCATAGGATATTGTTGAATACACTAATAAGAAGGGTAAAAATTTAGAAAAAACAAAGTGAGATCCATGTTTGTGTGTGTACCACAATTATGAAATCCTATGTTTATAGTATCCAAATAAATTAACCATTATTTACACCATAATAGGGTAAATAATAATCCTACCCATGTTTATATAAGGAAGACATGGTTTTTAGGATAAGAATATGTATTTTAACAATGATAATAATAACACTTTCCCATGATTTTTTGAATTATATAGTTTATTTATTTATTTCATAAACAATATATTCCTATCATTTAAACATTCAATGATAATTAAACTCAAATGTGAATTTATTTTCTATAATTTATGTTATAATTGAAATGGAAGTCATAGATGCTTGACTACCAATATTAATTTATGGGAATGAAAATAATGTACTGGATCCTCTTACGATAAATGTCTTTGATCATTCCATATGCCCATCTCATGCTCTCTTGTTTGATTTTCACTATTTTAATGGTTTGAGATGATTCTAGATCACCTTTTTATGTAAGGATTCTTTTTATTATATAAGAGGAATCTATTATCTGGTGTACTATAGGTGGAAGAAATATCCCGAGTGTTATTACTCAGTGATCTTCTACAAAAATATTCCATCATTATGGAGAATAATGAAGATGAGGTACTACTAAGTATTTTATATTATTCATTAAAATGTTGGTTTAATAATGATAGATACGATTTCTTTTCAGTATCTTCCTTTTTATGATTATAATATTTTATTAAAAAACACACCATCTTAATGTCCTGATTTCAATATTATCACGATAGTTTCTAAATTTTATATTTCAATAGTATATTTTAGTTTCCACATATATTTTGATAATGATAATGTCAAGTCCCCTGAATCCTATTTGATGAGAAACATTTTAATATTAATCCGGGGATTTAGTGATGTATAATAACCTAATAAATTTTAGTCTCTTTTTAACAAATACTAAGATACAAATACTTTTGAGTGCCGTAATGTTTGTATCATGATTAATTTTGGAATTTTTGTTATTGTTGATTCAATATTCCATTGAAAAAAATATTTTTATGTGACTATTTAGAATTTAGGGTGTACATTGATTGATTAGTGACATCAACTATGACCACTGTTCTTTAATATATTCTATTATAATGATTGATAATTAGTATAATTATTCTAAATAGTATTTTTTTAGTTTCTTTTAATCTTAGAAAAGTCAAAGGACTATATTTATTATTCAAACCAAAAACCTTCATGAGTTTTAGATCTACTTCTATTATGATTGGATATATATCAAAATACAAGAAAAATTATAAAATCGTGATCTTCTAGAACAAAAATACATTCTTGAAATGATTGGGTTTTAGGAAGGTTTCAAATCACTAATTATGCTTATAAAAAATGTGAAATTTTTTAAATAATTTATAAATATGTTTAATAGTTTGACTAAAATTTATGTGGAAAGGTATTTTACAACGAAAATATTTTGTTATGATGTCTCTTATTATTTGGGTGTTTTGGAAACCAATAATTTCTGAAGAGATCACATCCGACATTGGTGTTCATCTAAAACTATATGAAAAATCGACTCTGGGTATGTAGCGGTATCATGAAATAGTTATGTTGGATAATAACCTTCTGAAAAACCTTCCAAATAATCCCACCTTCATTTTAAACGGTGACAGATATTTGGTCGAATTTTTGTATTAATTAATTCATCGTTTATGTGATTTTATCAATATTATTGGGCTTGTGGACTTAATATAAAGGCAAGTTGAAAATTTATAGGTGAAGATGAATGATATTCCCAAGAAAAAATTGTCTATGAGAGATCGGGACTTGATACAAAATCTTTTAGCATAATTAAGGAAGGATATGGGGGGAGTTATAGGAACTCTGATTCCTGTGGTCCCAAAAGACTAGGTGGAAAGTATTATTAATATATAAAAAGATAGTAAAAAAATTCAAATGAAAAACATGTAAATGGGGTGAATATATCATTCTCATGGTATATTGGATCAGGTTTTTTAAAGGATACATCAATGCATAAATGGTTATATTTTAATGTTGTGTCTTTGATCTAGGATTAAAAGTCTATAGCTAATCCTACATTGATCGGATATTCCCTTGGGGTTGAAGAATCATGGTATTTTGTGGAGTCAAATCTAGAATCATAGAATTCTAGAGCTGGATATAAACATTAAGCATCCAAAAAATAGTTTTCTACAGAGGTTGATATTGATATATAGTAAATGAAAGATAAATATCGAACATATTTTTGTCAAAAAGTAAGAAAAAGAATACTATTGAATCATTCAATAAATGAATGTCTTCTAAAAGAACTAATACATGTCAGGGTTCTAGATATTAAGCTCAAAGTAAGACCTTTAATTACATTGATTTAATTATTAATACAAGTGATTTTGATATTAACTTCTATTAGGAGAGAAAACCCAGTACATTGATTATTGAGACTACTAGAGAAAACCTAACCCAATTGGCAACTCATATTACATAGATTCAGTCATGTCCTATTGAAATTTATAGAGGCTCTGGGTAAATCCTGAATGCTTTACCTATTTAAATATTGAGTTATCCTTTAAAAAAATTCTATCTTAAGGAAATATTTTTGTGAAATCAATGGATAATAAATGATTAAAGAATTCGTTAAGACAAAGGAATGATACACGAAATGAAAAAAATACTTCCAGGATTATATGAGGGTGAATGGTCTCCCAGGGGTATCTACAAGGACATGGAAGAGTTGTTTGATAGGCATGTTAAGGTCATCTTTACGAACTGGTTATGTGACTCTCTCAACATTCTTAACTTTCTTAAAGGTATTGAATTTAATTCCCTTAATATTGAGGTTAAAATACATATCAATTCTGATATTGATATAAGAAACATATCTTAAAAAATAGACCACTAATTCGTAGCGATGAAGGTGGGATGTCCACATTATCCTCTAAATATATATAAGATCCTTATCAGATATAAAAAACAAGGAGGTGTGGTCATCATCCACTTGATCGATGTTCATACTGAGTCTATGCAGATGGTGAAGTCAAATTCTTTATTTTTTTTGTTTTTTTATTCCCCTAGGGAATCCTTCTCTTTTCCATCCCAATCCTCCACTTCGTATACTATTTTTTTCATTCCATAAATGGTATGTACTCTTGGGTCCCCCAAACCTATTTGGAAGAAACTAATTGGTAAAAAATTAATCTTTTTATATTTGTTTTCTATTTTCACATAAATAATAACAAAACATATTAAAATTAAATTTCCTATGATGGATAATATTTTAAATCATACCTCAATTTATTTTAGTTTATTTGACTAATTTTTACATAAAATGATATATGTTATGTTTTTAACTTATATTTTCAATATTTAAGTCAAATTTTTATATAATTTATATGATTTCACAAATATAGTATGTTTTGAAAATCAAAATTTTAATATTTATGTTCTATTTATATTCATATTATGAAGGATTTTATATTTGTATATCGGTGAAATATTCATGTATATTTATTTATGGAATTACCATAATGAAGTATTAATTATATAGCGATTATTAATTTTATTAATGAAATTTTTATCATTTTTTATCTCACCAACAAATTAATGAATTATTCATATATAAATACATTATTTAGTATTTATTAATAATATATATTCATTAATTTTAATTTTAATATTTTTATTCATTAGAATAGGTGTTAAATAGTATCTTATAAATGTAATTCCTTCTATGTAAGGATAATATATCTATATATGACATAGTATTTAGTTATGTTCAAACCTGGCTATGATTTTTTATTGGTAATGAAATTTATATACAACATTTATTGTGATTTAAATATATTATGTATCATTATTTTATTCTAATTTATGTCACTTTAGAGTATGGTAAATTGATAATTGAACATTTTAGAGGATTTCTCAGTAGACTATAAAATTTGAATCTCTCTTGAAATGAAGTTGTTTTCTACCAATCATATAATTCTTTCTCATGTGGATATTTTTGTATTTATAATTATATGAAATTTTATGAAATATATTAATTTAAATTATAAACAATATACTTTTGGATATGTATAGGTACAATAGGATTTCTATTTATAAGTATGTAAAAAATATCATGAGTTGCATAAGGTTCCAAATGATAATACACTGGGGAATAATAATATTAGTATAAGGTGACACTAATGTGTACTAGAAGCCTAGTGAAATGTGGTTCATGGAAAACTAATGAATATAATATATTTAAAAGTTGGTACCATTTTTATAGCATAACATTTATTAAATTTCAACATTTATTGACTATAACATTTACTACCCATCTGAAAAAATATATGTTTCAGAAAAAAATTAATCATCATCATAAAAAAACACAGATATAAATTATTTAAAAATAAAAATTTTATTAATATGATATTTCTATATTGGAAATGAAATTTAATAACTTTTATAAAAAAAATAAAAAAATATTTGAGGTTTAGAAATATATTCTTCAGAAACCTAAAAAAGATGAAGTTAGTAATAAATAGAAATATACTTATAGTAGGTATAATAAATATTATCTCAACATCATCACATTGATGTTATATACTAGGAATCCTATGAAAAAATGTTGAATGAAAATATAGATGCCTTTGGGATGATAGAATACAAAAAGGCTAACTAAATATTTTGTTAGAAAAAAGACAAAGAATGTTTCAAAATAATTCATTTGGTGTATGATAATTGGATGTACAACCATCATTATTCTTCCACTAAATATTATCGAGTACGTAAATGACGTTGGGAGATATGGATATACACTTAATCATGACATGGAAACAACCAACATTAAGAAATCATAATTATAAGGGTTTTAATTTTTTTATAAGCTACATCTGGAATGATTTCACCGAGATAATATATGTTATCCTAAATAAGATGATGGTTATTGAAAGTACAAGGTTGGTTTTATATTAAGTTCATTTACAAGTGAATGAAAAGTATAGTGAAATATTTATTTTTATGAATAGAATAATATATGAGATACAGAGTCGAAATCATATTCCATTAAAATATTTATATGAGTTTCTAATGAGGGGGAATACCTCAAAAACATAAAACATAGATATTTCAGTGTGATTTTAAGAGTTTCTTCATTAATGTTTTTTTTGGAAATGGGTATGGTTTTTAATTTTTTTAAATCTAAGACAAAATGAATTATGAAACAAAAAACATTTTCTATAAGGAAAAATATTTTTAGTCTTTAATGACTTTTCCCAAAACCATGAGAAGAAGGCATTAAGGGCCCAAAAAAATTATGTTCAATTATAAAACAAATAATTGTTATATCTTTTAACACTTATTTTTATTATTTTTATTATTTTTATTTAATTTTATTATATATATATATATAATAAAAATTTAGCAGAATTTAACTGCAATTTAATATACCAATGTAATGAATCAGATTTTCCTGATTTTATTTTTAAAAATTATTTGGGAAACTTTTGAGACGAGGCGATGAGACAACGTACGATTCCACGGTCTAGTGTTCTAGGAACAACTTGTTGAAAAATGTTATGTTTTTAATAAAATTATTATGAAAATTCTGTTAAGAAGTGGAATATCTTTTAATGTGTTTCCTAGATCAAAAATCTAAGGGAATCGTTGAACTCTGAATAGTGGATTTTCCCTAGTCTCAACCTAACTTTGGTCGGTGCAGCTCATCTGAAGAAAAAGTCACCAAGGATGTAATAGTAAATAAAATAATTAAATAAAATTATATTATTTTAAAATCCTAATAACTAAGGATTGGTGACTCATAGTGGAAATCCCAAACCACCATTGAGTTTTTAATGTGGTTTTTTCCTAAAGCATGACATAACTTTAGTCGGTGTATGGATCCTATGGAAAAACCTAAAAACAACGTAATTGTCATTAAATAATTTAAAGATGAATTATTTTATTAATGTAGTGAATTTCTCTCTATTACATTTATTGTTATATAATTTTACTATTGTTGTTTGCTCAAACCCTAGAGATTCAGACAAATTTTGGAGATCATTTTTGGTGAGCAGTGAGAGATCAATGTTTGTATCATCAATCGTCGTGCTGATAGAGTTGGAGGATCTCGTCAATGACGACAACATAAACATTCTTCATAAATGATCAATACATAATATAGGTAGGGTGTGATATTTGGAGTTATTTTACCCATTATTAAATTCCTCAATGAACACATACTAATCATTGAATAAATTAATATGTGGTTCTATCATTGAGGGATGGATTATATTTACAGGATTATTTTTGGGATTTTCCTTGATTTTCTTCTCTGTTCTTAATTCTAACAAGAGATGACTAAGTCCAACATGAACAAAGGCCGAGGTTCGTTCCATTTGAATTCTCAGGATTTTATCCCATGATTTCCTACCTTCTTCGTGCGTTATTCATCTTCTCCCCATGATTTGAAAACTGTATGTGAACAATTGATCATTGAATCCTCCATTTTTTGCACAATGATCAGAAAACATGGATCTGAGTTTGGAATGATTCAATGGAGGTGTGACGGAGATGGTGCGATGTGCGTCTGCCAATACGATGGAACACGACAGTGTAGGCGGTGGCGCATGGCTGCAGCTAGGGAGACATCTCTGGTCAGTCCTAGTGAGTGGTGGTGCAGGTCTAGTGGGTCAATCTATGTAGACTCCAAGGCAACAGGCAAGGTAGCCAATAGAGGTGGAATGCAATAGGCAGCTTCATGGGAGCTAGTAGGGAAAATGGGTGTAGACCACAGCAGGCATCTACATGGAGTGGATGCTAGATGCGGTGGGGCTGGGTGAGCCCCAGCAGGCTAAGTCAAATCTGGGTTAGACCTAGGCTGACTGAGCTAGATCCGGGCCACAGTCAACTACGACATTCAACCATGAGCCATAATAGCTCTAGCCACAATGGCAGCTGGGGGTGGTCCACCATCACGGTTGACCACAATAGCCCAGGGCGGTCAACCACCATGGTCGACCACGACCGCAGGGGGTAGTCGGTGGACTAACTATGAGTCAGTCCACATGCCCAGTGAACCCATCATATAACTTCAAAATGCAATAACATTCAGATAATATTTCCATTTGAGGAGACTTATATGAAGTGGATACCCTGACGTTGAGAGGGCCCTTTTGAGATGATGTGGTGAGATATTATCTTGGACTAGTAGAGGTTGTGAGTGTTCCTTTTTTCCTTCCCTCGAGGGATCTGTACAGTATTACGCCCATATTAATGGATTGTAACCCCCCCAAGGGGACAAGTACCACATAGAGTTAGGCATCCCACCCTGGGGCTGGAGTTCAATCCTTTATCACCCATAGTGGAGTTTTCTAGAATCGATGAAAACTTCAAGAGAAGGGTGTTGGTCCTACATCTAGGGGGAACGACAGCAGTGTAATGTCCCAAAAATCTTTGATCCATTCCTTTGTGAAAATATAGTGTCAGAGGTGTTCCAGTAGGTCAAGGTGACATTTCCCCATCACTTTGTAAAATTTTTAGTTTATGAACAGTGTTTCTAGAATGGTGAGGTTCTAATGGTGACCTCTTTTCTTTTCTAAATCTTGAGTTCAGGAATTATGTTTCTAGAATTGTGAGGTTCCAATGGTGACCTTTTTCCTTTTATAAAATTTGAGTTCACAAATAGTGTTTTTGGAATGGTGAGGATCCATCGGTGACCTCCTTCCTTTTCCAAATTTTGAGTTCATGAATAGTGTTTCCAGAACAGGGAAGTTCCAACACTGACCTCTTTCCACTGCCAAATTTTGAGTTCATGAATAGTGTTTCCAAAATGGTGATGTTCCAATGGTGAACTCTTTCCTTTTCCAAATTTTGAGTTCATGAAGAGTGTTTCTTGAATGGTGAGGTTCTAATGGTGAGCTCTTTCCTTTTCCAAATTTTGAGTTCATGAACAGTGTTTCCAGAATAGTGAGGTTCCAACGGTGACCTCTTTCCTTTTCCAAACTTTGTGCTCATGAATAGTATTTCCAGAACGGTGAGATTCCAATGGTGACGTCTTTCCTTTTCCAAATTTTGAGTTTATGAACAGTGTTCCAGAATGGTGTGGTTATAACGGTGACCTCTTTCCTTTGCCAAATTTTGAGTTCATGAAAAATGTTTCCAGAACGGTGAGGTTCCAATGGTGACCTCTTTCCTTTTCCAAATTTTGTGTTAATGAACAGTGTTTCCAGGTTCCTACAGTTTATCCCCTTTGACATTTACTTTGACGCAAAATGCATTTAAAGCCCTGTTTTAAGTACTCTAACGCCGATTAAAAGGTCGTAAATCCTATATTAATTTTTCCTAAGGATCAAGATCCTTTTACTTGGTCAAACAGTGTGGTTTAATGCGATCTTCTTTTAATGGAAAATCCTACATATCTTAAACCGGTGCTCTGTTAAATCTTCTAAAAGGGAGAGATATCTTCCTCCCTAGTTCTACATTCTTTTTCATGGGTGTGAGATGCTCAAACATTCCATTTCATCCCATAGGAGTTGTTCAATCAAACTTTTCTCTTTGGATTGTATCCCCTCTATTTTGATGAAACCAAGCGGAATTGATCGATCTTCGATATAAGGTATGATATATTGTCATTATTTTTGGGTTCACATCATTCTGTTTCTCCTTGAACTAATAGGGAATGGTATCTCTATGTTCCTAATGGGTTTTTATTGGGTGTTTACTGATTTGATGGTCTCTCTGCACGCACAGGTGGATACAGTTATCATGAGGGTGGAGATCGTAAACCGTTGTGTAGCTTGTTCTCGTATAAGGAATGTCAAGAACCATTTTAGGTAGGGGATTCATTTATTCCCTTTTTTTTACATGAAACTATATAGTTATCACGTTTTATCCCACTGGATCACAATAGAATTGACATAAAAAATATTTGAACCAGATAAATAAATTGATATCGATCATATGTTATTGGATCTTAATTTTCTAGACATTGTTATATCTATGATTTCTTTGTTTATCTTTTTTTTCTTGATGGAAATTGGAAAATAAAGTAAATCCGGAATTAATTGATAATTTTTTGGATAAAGATAAAGAGGCATGTGAATGAATCCAGTTGTTGCTTTTTAATTTGATGCTAATAAAATTAATACAGTAAGCATGTTTAATAAATTTGTGATAGCTTACTATTTAGGTTTTTTATAGTAGCAACCTATGAATAATAAATAGGTTAATTGAAGATGGATTAAAGAACTGGTTGTTTGATAAAAGAAACTCCATTGTTCGGTTTTGAGTTACCCTCTTTATTGTTTAAGATCCAAGAGCCAAATTGAAATGATGTTTGTTTACTTACTTCTTGTGTTCTGATGTGAGTCTGGATGGCTGTTGTGATATGTGGGGGTAGAGAGGTATACTAGTTGTGGCCAAAGTTGATTCATAGAGTGGCGAGATGCATCAGTTTATGCATGTGGGTGTTGGGGAGGACACAAGGGATGTTGAAATGGGTTGGATGTGAATGTTTGGAGGCTTGCTAATTCTTATTGGTTGTTTATCTGCTTTACTTTACCCACTTCTCAAGGTGGCTGGTCTTGCTTACCCTTCTTCTGAAAGGGGAAACGACGTGCTGGGTATGCCATGTGGTTTTTGTGTTTAGCTTCTCGGATGGGTCTACGATCTTTCTATAGGTGGCAACGGATCGATGGATAGTTCATCTACTCACCATGTTGAGCACCATTGTGTTTATTAGAATAGAATGTTTTTCTAGAATGCCTGGGAATATGGGAAAGTAATGTTGTAAATAAATAATTCAATAAATGATGTTAACCCATGGAGTTGGAGTTTTATGGGGTGCAATTCCCAGGTTTTAATTTAAAGGAAAAATGATCTTTGGGTATGATGCTAATGAAATTTAATGTGGAAAATGTTAATGATTAATTAATGTTTAAAGAATTAGTTAACTTAAATTGAAACAGATAAAAATGTAATGAAGTAATGTAATAAATCACTTTTAATGGTTGTGTGCTTATAGGATACCTAGTCTTAGAATTAGAAGCTAGGAATCTGAGAGATGTTAGTTATAGTTGAATATAAGTCATGGTTATTCCCATAGTGTGGTTGTGAGATATAGTATATTCTGTATTTTTTGTGTTTCTATACACTACTCTTCCCCATTAGTATGGGAAACTGAAACCCTGAGGATTCTGATCCCTGGGGTGGGGGGGGGTCACTAACATTCAGGTGGGAGGGTGGATGGCTGACTACACCCTTTGTCACCACTCTTTTTCTTGGTAGTTACATGTTCTGGTAGGCATAATGGTTAGTTTTCCCCATATATATATGTACAGTGATGTAATGGCTTGTGGTTATTCACACCCATATATTCGGGATATAGTTTCCAGTGGAATAATATAGGTGTAACGTGTATAGGATGTGATGGATTGAGGATACTTACTTGGTGTACGGGCAATAATGGATTCAGGTCTAATACCCGACGTATGATACATGTTATGAGAGCTATGTTGGCTTCTAGAAACTACTAGCTTACTTTTCATATGTGCACATGGTGGTTTTGTTGCACAAGGTGCATGCTGTGGTGCCTCGCCCAGGTGTCTACAGGAAAGCCTTTTTGGAGAGAGATGCTTAGGCTGTGCGACATTGGGGAAAAGAGGCAAACTAGTGGGGAAGTAGTAGTGGGGTACCCTTGATATTCTTTATTATATTATATAGTCTTATATGCGATGCTTAGTGAAAGTAGCCAAGGTGAGGCTGTGATGTTAGTATACATGTTTAAGTGATGAGTTAGTTTTACTTGTTTTTCACTGTGCTTTAGAATGCTTTCTTCATTTTTGCATGAGAGACTTCGAGGAGGATCTTACTGAGTATACTGTTATACTCACCATATGTCTATATAAACTGTTTCTTTAAGTCACTTGTAGTAGGTTGGAGATCAAGCTGGTTTCTCCTAACTTAGGGTAGTAGGAGCTGTTTAGGCTTTGTGGTTACTATTATTTTTACTTTATTTGGGGTATTTTCGGTTTTCCACTTTTATTTGCAGTAGTTTTCATGACATTGCATATGTGTACTTGGGATTTCATTTATATTTTTTTCTGAGTTGGAGTTGGTTGAATTCTATCTTATCTCACTCTTTCACATGTGTTATCTTAGAAGGTAATTCCTACCATTTTTGTGTTTACTATACCCTCGTTGCTAGTCGCCAACCCGGGGCCTACTGGAGGTGGGACTCGAGGGGTCACTATCTGCCTTCTCACATTTCCTGCCAATGAGGGGTACACCTTGTGGGGAGGGGTCATGACAGAGTGGTATCGGAGCCTCTATTTGAGAGATAGGATGGAGTTTGGTGTTAGGAACACGTGAGGTTTCATGGGTTGGTAGGGAAACAATATCAGTCAAGTTTAGAAAGTGATGTAACCACTGAAGAGCAGCTAAGGTATAGGCATTTAGGCCCCCATTCCCTTATGTATGGACCTTTATGTTTAAATTGGCTACGAAACGAGGTGATACTAGTTTCAGGGTAGAGACCTAGGAAAGGATCAGGTGTCATTCTTCCTTGTGCCTATGTTTGAATGGGTAGACCTTAAAATAGGGTAACCTAAAATAAATAAATAAATAAATAAATAAATAAATGTTGAGTCTTCCATATTCCAGGTTTAAGAGCTCTAACTAATTTTTATTTTATAGGTATGGCTCTAGGTCAACATCCTCGTCAGTATCGCATAAAATATTTCTTGCAGGCTCTACCAGAAGATCATTGTAAGGTAGAGGTTTAAAATGATGACACTTGGAGGAGGACACTCCAAGAGTTTCAGTTCCATAGTCTACAAAAGATCTAGGGCTCCTTTTCAGATGCAATCATGAAATACTTGTTGGAGGGGTCGAGATTGGATTCAGTTTGATCTATGCTCAGAAGGAGAAATGGTTGTCCTTGGTTGTGACGATGCTTCATGGAGTAGTGAAGATATAGTGGTTCTTGTTCCTTGGGGATCACGAGGAGTCAGTGATCTCATGGGAGGAGGTATGAGACAAGTATAGAGTTGAGTTTCTTTCTTCGATTCTAAAGGTGTCCAGTCTCCATGATCTACTTACACATCGACATGGGAGCTACAATGTTCAAGAGTTTGGAATTGGTTTTAGGAACCTTTTACGATATGATTAAGACTTGTTTCCATATGAGGAGGCTAGGGGGGCATATTGAGGAGGCTTTGCATCCAGAGATCCATCACCTATCCAGCCCATTTATGCTGAAGATATATCTTGAGGTGCTAGAAAGAGCAAAGGTTGTCGAGAGGGCTTTGGCCAGAACTAGATAATAATGAGAGGGGAGTCATCATGATTCCTCACAAAGCAGAACTATGGTCTGGGGTTCTCAGTTTTTAGGGCAGAAGAGTTTCTATTCAGCCGAGGGTAGGTCCCATCCCTCATCATCTCATTTCTCAGGGGGATAAAGCTCTCATACCTATGCCAATGGGTCAAATTTTTTTTTTTCTTATGGTGGTCAAGGTTATCATCAACGAGAGTACCTAACCTTTTAGAGTAGTCATCGTGCACCAGGTGTTCAGCTCCAGGTTCCTCTGTTGAGGCAGTTCCAGTCGAGGTAGTAGCAACAGGTTGGACCATAATTTGATTAGAAGAGGTTCGATGTGGTAGGCAGAGGATAGACCCGTGATGCTCCCCGTCCTTAGATAGAAGAGTAGGTCTATGGTGGTGGTCCTCGTCAAGGTCAGAGAGTTCATGGAAGAGGTCACGGTCACCTTCATGCTTTAGCATTGCCAGCGCCCGGCAAGCCATACATCGTTCTAGGTACCCTTTTCATATTTTCTACCATGCTGTATGCATTTTTTGATTCAGGAGAGACACACTCCTTCATATCACCTACCCTTGTGCATTCTTTGGGACTTGAGGTAGAGAGTATTCTAGTTCCCTTGGAGTTGACTATGCTAGTTGGAGGTCGAGCAGACTTGTTTGAAGCATGTAGAGATTGTGAGCTAGTGTTGGGGTAGCACCTCTCTTGGGAATATTTTCTATGTTTATGAATAAAACAATATGATGTCATCCTCGGCATGTATTGGTTGTATTCAGGGTAGGATATCATGGATTGTTTCAGGGGTGGGTTGTGTTCTTTGATGAGGAGGGAGATCCAGTGGTGTTCGTTGGTGAGCGAGACCTTCAGATGGGTCATAGGAGTGTTCCATTCTAATCATACATGATGGGTGAGCTGATATTGAGTTCCTCACTGGTTTAGTAGTTGGTGTTTCATATGGTCATAGAAGAGTGCCCTAATGTCTTCCCAGAAGAGGATGTAGCCTTACCCCCTCAACGAGAGATCGAGTTTGGGATCAATCTACAACCATGAGCATCTCCTATCTCTATGTATCCATATAGGATGGTACCTTATTAGTTACGAGAGCTATGTATAAAACATGATGGTCTATTACAGTGCAATTTTGTTCCGATGAGTGTGTCCCCATGGGGTGCACTAGTTTTGTTCGTGAAGAAGGATGACGACAGTTTGCTGTTGTGTGTCGATTAGCATTTCTTAAACAAAGTGACAGAGAAGAATCATTATCCTATTCCATAGATTGATGATTTATTTGATCAATTGAAGGGTGAAATTTGGTTCTCAAAGATCAATTTTCATTCCGGATATCATCAGATGTTTGTGAAGGATGAGGATATCCCGAAGACTTATTTATGTTGTTATCATGGGAATTATGAGTTCGTTGTAATGCTGTTTGGTGTGATGAATTCTCTAGTTGTGTTCATGGGATGGGTGAATGCTATGTTCTGTGAGTTCATGGACATGTTCGTGGTGGTTTTCATCGATGACATCATTTTTTACTTCACGTCTGAGGAGGAGCATTCAGAGCATCTAAACACTGTTTTGGGAGTTCTTAAACAACATCAGCTATTTGGGAATTTGTCAAAGTTTGAGTTTTGGGATCGAGAAGTCTATTTCTTAGGACATGCTGTGTCCTAGTAGGGAGTAGCTGTGAATTCATTGAAGATATAAGTAGTTGTGTCTTGGGAAGCCACCAAGATAGTGTCATAGGTGTGAGGTTTCTGTTGTCTCACAGGCTACTATAGGAGGATCATAGAAGATTTATCTCAAGTTGCAACTCCTCTGACAGCTTTGACATGGAAGGATAAGGTGTTCATATGGACTGATTAGTGTTATGCATCTTTCAAGTATCTGAAAGAGAGTTTAGTAAGTTCTCCAGTTCTTCGTCTTCCTGCAGAGGGAGTTCATTTTGATGTTTTAAGCGATGCTTCACATTTGGTGGTAGGATATGTTCCCATGCAGTAGAAATCAGTTGTTCCTTATGGGTCTCGACAGTTGCATCCCCATGAACTTAAATATGCCACCCATGATCTTGAGTTGGCATCCGTGGTGTTTGTTCTGATGTCCTAGAGACATTACCTCATTGGAGAGCGCTTTGTGGTTTTCACCACTAATAAGAGTTTGAGGTTTGTTTTCTCCCAGTGTTACATGAACTTGTGACAGCGTCATAGGATGGAGGTCTTATAGGAATACAACTTCGAAATATCATATACACCTATAATGGGGAATTTTGTAGCTAATGCGATGAGTTACAATTCATGTATTGATGTAGTATGTGAATCTGGTGACTCGTGGAGAGTAATGGAAGAACTATCAATATTACATCTTGATATAGGAGAAGTTGGGGGCATAGGTTTTCTTTTTCACATGATAGTGCAGTCATCCCTGGTGAAACATGTGGAAGAGTCCCAGTCGGGGGATATAGAGGTGGAGGTCTGGAGAGACTGATTTGTTTATGTCAAAGCCCCTGATAGTTGGTCTAATAATGAACAACACCAAGTGTAGTATCACGAAATGAAATTTGTTCCTTTCTGGTTGCATGATATGGTTCTCAGAGAGTTCCATAGTTCACCTTTAACAGTGCATCCTGGATTGAAAAAGATGTACTGAGCCTTGAGAAGTTTTTTTTGGTGGCCTAGGATAAAACATACAGTTATAGAGTTTGTGTCTCGATGTTTGGTCTACTAGAATGTGAATGTCGAACACCGTGTTCCCGATTGTCTCCTCCAACGATTAGTTGTTCCTTAGGGGAAGTGGGACGACATCTTAATGGACATTGTTACTGGTTTACCTCGAGCTCAGGGAGGAAATGATGATATTTTGGTGGTAGTGTATTTTTTAACAAAATCTTTCCAATTTATAGTAATCAAGGATTTGAGGTCAGTAGAAGTTTTGTCGAGGATGTATCTAGAGGATGTGGCGAGTCTTTATGGAGGCCCAGGGATGATCATTTCTTATTGAGATCCCCATTTTACCTAGGGTGTAGAGATTTCTACAACATGCTTTAGGTTCTCAGTTATTGCTTAACACTACTTTTCATCCACAAACGGATGGTCAAATAGAGTGAACCATCCATAATCATGAAGACTTGTTACGCTCTTGTGTCCGGGATTTTTTAGTTTTGTGGATGAGGCACTTACCCTTGGTGGAATTCACTTACAACCACATTTTTCACTCCACCATCCGTATGGCACCATTTGAAGCCCTATATGGTCGGCCTTTTCCGTTATCCATTATGCTAGACTGGGGTCGTAGATTCAGTAATTCTCGAACCAGAACTAGTGTAGAATACTAAATAGATGGTTCAGGTGATTCATGAGAGGATGAATACATCACATGATCATCATAAATCATATACAGATCAAAGGAGGAGACCCTTAGAGTTTGATGTTGGGGATCCGATGTTTCTGAAGGTGACTCCCCATCATGGGTAATGAAGGTTTGGTCATGAGATTAATCATTCTCACCAGTTTTTTGGTCCTTTTGAGGTGTTAGTACATATTGGAGTTGTGGTTTATCGAGTAGAACTTCCCCCACAGATGAGCCAGATACACGATGCTTTTATGTGTCACAGCACCATCGTTATCTTCATGATGGCTCTCACATCATTGATTGTGGAGAGATCGATGTTGATGATGATGTGACCTTTGGGGTGCGACCTGTAGAGGTCCAAGACTGTAAAGAGAAGGTATTGCATGAGCAATCAATCCCCTAGGTTCACGTCTTGTGGAAACATGGAGGCATGGAGGAGAGTACCTAGGAACGTGAGCCATATATATATCTTCAGTACCCAGAGTTGTTTTATGTTTAACTCTTTTCATGTAACAATGACCCCTTTGTGGTTATAGACCTTTTTTGTTTATGAGATGGATTTCTTTGGTTGCTTCTCGTGGCTTGCTCTCTTTTGAGAGGTATCTCAATGGGTGGTCGTTCAGAATTCTTTTATGTTGCCTTTTAGGTTGGTTTTGAATTCTCGAGGATGAGAATGTTTTGAGAGGTATCTGATGTAATGGTCCGGACCTCTCTAGTCCATTCGTTTTTTAAAATATGGTGTCTGAGATGTTCTGGGAGGTTAAGGTGACTTATCCCCATTACTTTGCCAAATTTTGAGTTCAAGAATAGTGTATCCAGAATGGTGAGGTTCCAACAGTGAACTCTTTCCTTTAACAAATTTTGAGTTCATGAACAGTGTTCCAGAATGGTGAGGATCAAATGGTGACCTTTTTTCTTTGTAAATTTTGAGTTCGTGAATAGTATTACCAGAAGGGTGAGGTTCCAATGGTGACATCTTTCCATTACCAAATTTTGTGTTCATGAACAGTGTTTCTATAATGGTGAGCTTCCAATGGTGACCTCTTTCCTTTTCCAAATTTTGAGTTCATAAACAGTGTTTCTAGAATGGTGAGGTTCCAATAGAGACCTATTTCGTTTTCCAAATTTTGAGTTCATAAACAATGTTTCTAGAAAAGTGATGTCCTAATAGTGACCTCTTTCATTTGCCAAATTTTGAGTTCATGAACAGTGTGTCCAGAATGGTGATGTTCCAATGGTGACCTCTTTCATTTTCCAAAATTTGAGTTCATGAAAAGTGTTTCCAGAATGGTGATGTTCCAATGGTGACCTCTTTGCCAAATGTTGAGTTCATGAATAGTGTTTCTAGAATGGTGAGGTTCCAATGGTGACCTCCTTCCTTTTCCAAATTTTGATTTTATGAACAATTTTCCAAAACAGTGAGGTTCCAATGGTGACCTCTTTCCTTTTTCAAATTTTGCATTAATGAACAATGTTTCCAGAATTGTGAGGTTCCAATGGTTACCTCTTTCCTTTTCCAAATTTTGTGTTAATGAATAGTGTTTCCATCTTCCTAACGTTTTTCCCCTTTGAGATTTCCTTGGATGTAAAATGCATTTAAAGCCTTGTTTTAAGGAATATAAGGAAGATTCAAAGGCAATAACTCTTATATTATTTTTTCTTAAGGATTGGGATGATTTTAATTGGTCAAACTTCATGGTTTAATGTGATACACTTTTAATGGAAAATCCAGCGTATCTTAAAATGGCACTCCATTAAATATTTTAAAAGGGTGAGCTATTTCTTCCCTAGGTATTCCTCCTTGTTATTAGGCATGAGATGCTCAAACAATCTATTCCTTTCCATAAGAGTTTTGCAATCAAACTTTCCTCCATGGATTGGTTCCCATCTGTTTTGATGAAACCAAGAAGTATTGATCAATCTTCGATATAAGGCATGATCTATCATCATTTTATTTGGGTTAATCTCATTCATTTTCTCCATTAATTTTTTTTGAATGGCATCTCAATGTTCCTAATTGGTTTTTCATGGGTGTTGACTGGTGTGGTGGCTTCTCTGTATCCTCGAGTGGATACAATTGTCACAGGGGGAGGAGATTGTAACCCATTGTGTGGATTGTTCTCGTATAAGTAACGTTAGGAACCATTTGAGGTAGGGTATTCGTCGATTCTCTTTTCTTTTACATGAAACTATATAGTTATAATTTTTTATCCCGTGGGATCATAATAGAATTGAAGTAATAAATATTTGAACTAGATAAATAAATTGATATAGATCGTATGTTATTGCCTCTTGATTTTCTAGATGAGATGATATTTTTTCTTTCTTTGTTGAGATTTTCATTATAGATGGAAATTGGTAAAGAGCATAAAGTTAGAATTAATTTATAATTGTTTGGATAAAGATAAATAGGGACGTGAATGAATCTGATTGTTTTTGTTGTAATTTGATGTTAATCAAATTGATGTAGTAAGCATGTTTAATAAATTGGTGATATGTTACTATTTAGGTTTCCCATAGTTGGAAACGAAAAATAATAAATCGGTTTATTCAAGATGGATTAAAGAATTGGTTTATTATTAGAGAAAATAACTTGTAGGGTTATGAGTTACCTCTTTCATGTTTAAGGTCCAAGAGCCCAATTGATATGATGTTTCTTTCCCTATTGCTTGTGTTCTAATGTGAGCCTGGAAGGCTGCTGTGATATGTGGGGCAGAGATTCCTACTAGTAGTGGTAGAAGTTGATGCATAGAGTGGAAAGATGCATCAGTTTATACATATGGGTTTCAGGGAGGACGCCAGGGATGTTGAAATGGGCTGGATGTTAATGTTTGGATGCTTGCTAATTCTTATTGGTTATTTATCGTCTTTAATTTACCCACTGATCAAGGCATATAGTCTTTCTTACCCTTTGTCCAAAAGGAGTGAAGACGCATGGGGTATTCCACATGCTTTCCGTGTTTACCTTCTGAAGGGAGGATGGGTATATGATCTTGCTATAGGAGGTAATGACTTGATGGGTAGTTCATCTACTCATCGTGTTGACCCCCCTTGTGTTAATTAGCATAGAATGTTTTTCTAGAATTCCTGGGAATATTAGAAAGTAATTCTATAAATAAATAATTGAATAAATGATGTTAAACCTTGGGGTTAAAGTATGTTGGGGTGCAATGCTGAGGTTATAATTTAAAGGAACAGTGAATTTTGGGTGTGATTCTAATGAAATATAATGTAGAAATTGTCAATGGTTAATTAATGTTTAAATAATTAATTAACGTAAATTTCAACTGATAAAAAGGGAATGAAGTAATGTAATAAATATATTTAAATGGTTGTGTGCTTATAGGATACCTAGTGTTAGAAGTGGAAGTTTGGAATCTGAGTGATGTTAGTTGCTGTTGAGTCTAAGACTAGGTTATGCCCATAGTTTGGATGTGAGACATAGTATATTCTGTACTTTTTGTGTTTCTGTACACAACTCTGCCCCATCAGTTAGGTAAACTGACACCCCAGGGATCATGAGCACTATGGGGTGTTTCCCCCAATATTCAGGTGGGAGGATGGATGGATGAATACCCACTTTGGTCCCACTCTCTTCTATTGGTAGTTACACATTCTGGTAGACATAGTGGTTAGTTTTCCCCATATATGTGTGTAGAGGTCTGTAATGGCTTGTGGTTATTCACACACATATATTCTGGATATAGTTTCCTATGGACTACTATAGGTGTAACATGTATAGGCTATGATTACTCGAGGATTGTTAATTGGTGTGTGGGAAATAATGACTTCAGGTTTAATACCTGATGTATGATACACATTATGCGAGCTGTGATGGATCCCAGAAACTATCAGGTTACTTTTCTTATGTGGACGTGGTGTATTTTTTGTACGAGGTTCATGTTGTGGTGCTTCGCCCAGGTGTCTGCGGGCAAGACTTTTTGGGGAGAGATACTTAAGATGTGCGACATTGGGGAAAAGCGGAAAACCAGTGGGGAAGTAGTAGTGGGGTACCCTTGATATTCATTATTATATTATATACTCTTGTATGTGAAATTTGGTGAGAGTATCCATGGTGAGGTTGGGAACATAGTATACTTATTTAGGTGACGATTTAGTTTCATTTTTTGTTCACCGTGCTTTAGAATTATTTCTTTAATTTTACACGAGAGGCATTATGGAGGATTCTACGGAGTATACAATTTTACTCACCCTATTTCTATATAAACTATTTTTTCTGGTCACTTGTAGCAGGTTGGAGATCAATTTGGTTTCAACTAGCTTGGGGTTGTAGGATCTATTTGGGCTTCGTGGTTGCAGTAGTTTTTTACTTTATTTGGGGTACGTGTAGTTTTCCCCTTTTAGTTGTAGTTGTTTTTTCATGGCATTAAATATGTGTACATGGGTTTTCATTTATATTACTGTCTGAGTCGGAGTTGGTTGGTGTATATCTTATCTCTCTCTTTTTCATGTTTTCTCTTAGAAGGTAAGGCCTCCCATTTGTGTGTTTACTATACCCTCAATACTAGTCGCCAACCTGGGGCCTACTGGAGACGAGACTCGGGGGTCACTATCCCCCTTCTCACATTTCCAGCCCTGGAGGGGTAAACCTTGTGGGGAGGGGTCATGACAAGTAGGGTATGTGGTATCTCCCTGAGTGTGTGTCCATGATATGTGTTATCCGCCAGGTTGTGTGGGCGAGATCCCCTATGTTGAGAATTTATCTAGATTGGTTATGTGGTATCCCCCAGTATATCTAGTTGAGATACATGGTATCCTCCAATTTATCTGGGCATGATCCACTCTCTATAGTATCATAATATTTCATGACCAACACATTCTCATTATGGTAGGACCCAAAGGAGCTAGAAATCTGGGAGAGTTTCATTGATGATATCATGGGTCGAGGAGTGCGTTCTCTCAAAACGAGCATGCTTAGAGAAAAGTGTTGTGGCTAACCATTGGATAAGACTTCCTGATGGTGCGGTGTTTCATAATATTATATATGGATATTCTTGTTATATGTAACATTCACATATTTTTATGTGGAATTCCTATATGGAATTCATGTGTGTCACTTCTGTGTGGAATTCCTATGTGGTACTCTTGTGTGGTATTTCTGTGTGGTATTCCTATATGGTAGTCATGTGTGGTATTCCAGTGAGGTATTCTTGTGTGGTATTATTATGTGGAAATTTTGTGTGGTACTCATACATGGTTCTCATGTGGTACTCCTATGAGGTATTCCTGTGTGGTATTCCTGTGTGGATATCCTATGTGGTACTCTTGTGTGGTATTCTTGTGTGGTATTATTATTTGGGATCTGTATGTGTAACTCTTGTGTGGTATTCCTGTGAGGAATTCTTGTTTTATAATTACATCATGGTATTATTTTTTTGTATTAAATTATGTTATTCCTTCATGTCATTTCATTGTTTTATTCAATTTGTGATTTCAGGGTTTTCTACTAAGTATTATTTTACTCACCCCTATACGAGCTTTTCCCAAACATGTCGTGTCTTGTGCATACGATCATCCTTTTGATGAAGTTATAGGTATTCCAGGACAGGGTGGTGCTTTGTGAGTACAGACATACCGAGTTGTGTTCTAGTGGATTTATGATGATAGTTCCAATACCTCTTCTTCTTAAAGGATGGACTTGAGTTTAGAGACTATTTTCTATTTGGTGGACTTTTCCCCCTATTTACTTTCTAGTAATTTTACTATTATACTCTTCTTGTTGGATATAATGGTTTTCTTATATTGATTAGTTAGTGTTTTTTATTTCATAAGTTTTGTCTTGGAGAGGTGTGTGTGCATACAATTACTTTAAGATAAAGCCTCCAATTTTTGGGATATGCCTACTCAGTGATAGTCCCCAGTCCATGGCCTATTGTAGCAGTCTTGGGTTAGTCATGACATGGGACCCTCCAATATGGGTTATGAAAGAGTGGTATCAGAGTAAGCCAGTTCTAATTTTGGACTGGGAGTCCGTGAGACTGGTTAGTAGAAATAGTGATAAGTGTTTCGAGTTCGGTTTCCAAGCCAGGGAATCTAGTGTTGGTGCGGCAGTCGATGTATCCATACAGCAGGACTCTGATAGCCTACATTTAGACTCAGAATATGAGAACACTGGTTGTAGAGAAATAATGGTACATGCATCACATAGAAATGGGTTTCAGTTTGTTTGTCCATCTTGAGTGTGCTCTCCAAATATACACTATTGACCATGGTACATATGTTTTTACTTCCAGATGACACCATGTAGAAAGTCAACTAGGATTCCACTGCTTGATCATAAGGTTGATCCACCGGGTAACGAGACATCAAAAAAGGTATTTTTACTGGAGAAAGATCCCTTAAGTGGTGCACCTACTATACCACCACTTATAGACTAGAACATGGTTACCATAATACTAGAGGATGAGGAGAACAAGGTGATTTCACTTCACGAGTTTCAGCAATAGAGAGCCTTCGGTTTCTGAGGTGATCCAGACATACCAGAAGATGAGGGATGGCTAGAGGTAGTGACCTGCGTTTTCCATAATTTCCTTAAACCATTATATCAGATGGTTGTCCTAGGAATAAGAATTCTATATCGAATAGCAGGGTGATGGTGGGGTTTGGTTACCTGATCGTGCGGTGAGGTGATTATTCCATCGACAGAGTCTGAGAATCTTTTCAGAGGGAATTTATTGCCTAGTGAGATAAGTACTGTACATGTCAAAGAGCTTATTCAAATCTAGAAGTACAACATTTCGGTATCAATGTATTCATCAAGGCATTCCATCCTTTCCTAGTACTTGATGTATATGATACATGACTGGTATTTTAGGGATCAGACCTTCGAGCGAGGTCTGCATAGGGACATCTGAGCTAGTGTTTTTCCTTTGTTCATTCCTACCTATATTTTCATGCTAGAGGGAACCTTTTTGGTAGAGAGTTCCTTGGATGGGTATATATAGATGGTGGTGGTCAGTATTGGGAAATAAGAAGAAGAGACCTCTGGAGTGAGAAGTCGACATTAGTCTTAGAGACTTGGATATGTGAGATGTTTGAAGAGGTGGTCCCAATATAGGGGATCTATTGCTCAAGGATCAAAGGGTGGGTCCAGTCATCCTAGATAGTGGAAATGATTTGCATGTGATGGAAAGGGACATATCGCTTGATATTTTCCAACCTATCATACTACTGATAGAGATATGGTGGATGGACCACCGAGGTAGAGATAGTGATAATATAAGATAGATCCACAAGGTGGATGATGTGGAAGTGGAGCTGGGTGCGTAGAATGTAGTGGTTGATTTTTTGACATTTTACCACCACCACCACCCACAGGTTGTCAAAAATAGGCTCAAGGATGTGGAATATAGGGGAGGGGACAACTGCATGCGGTCGAGTCATATGCCCCAAGGGATTCAGTAATGATTCGAGGTCCAATATATGTATTTTCTAATTTATTTGTCAAATTTATAGAAACATGTCCGATACATTTTTTTAATTCCATGAATCTTGTTTGGTAATTGTAGATTTTGGTTTTACCGTTCACTCAGACCTTACACTTGGATACTCCTACTGGAGGAGATTTGTGGATAACAAACTAGTTCCGATAGTGTGACCTCACTCATGGAGGTGAGAGTTTCTGTTGGGATCTCTAGGTTGATGCATTAAGGGCTTATGATGTCATTTTTTGTGTGGACTGGTTATCCATAGTTCAAGCTCAGATTGACTATTTTAGGTGAAGTGTGCGGTATCTCTATGTGATGGGATGGGGTTTTCATTATTGGTGAAAATGAATCCTTAGTAGTATAGGATGAACTCACCCATATGAGGTTGCAACTGATTACTCATCAATTGGAAAACCTAACCATCAGTGTAGTGTATCCAGTGAAATTTGAGACAATAGTGTTGTATAGATTTTCTCTAGTAATATGAATTCTAGATGGTCTATACTTTTGGGAAGGAGGATGTGATTGATGATGCACACAGTTGGGGATTTGGATTACAGTTTCTAAATAAGGTATCAGAGTAATTGGCCTGTTTGCAGATATCCTTTGAGGATGGGGATGTAGAGGCTCACCTCTAGTTGATGGTTGTCACCCCTCCACTCTTACAGTGAGTTAGGGAAGAACAACTTGGGGATACCAAATGCAAGACCCAATATGCTTAGTTGTCCATAGGACATGCTCCTGATGGATATTTTGTAGGTGGTAAGAATGTCATTCATTTTAGATGGCACACAATGGTACCTATGATGTTGAAAGAGGAGGTTATAAGGGAGTTTCATACCTCCCTATTAAAAGTACATCCAGATGTGGAAAAGATGTACCAGGACCTATGACATCAGTTTTAGATTCCAGGGATTAAGAAGGGAGTTGCAGGGTTCGTTTCCCAATGCCTTCCTTGTTGGAAAGTAATGGTTGAACACCTGGTTCTAGTTTGTTTAGATTAACCACTTGAGGTGCTGGAATGGAAGTGGGATGTGATATCAACGTACATAGTGACGGTTTTACCACATAAGTCCAAGGGACATGATTCCATCTTGGTAATCATTGATCGACTCAGCAAGACATCCCACTTCCTAGCTATCTGAGAGTGTAGTTCAATAGAAAGTTTGAGATGCATCTACATGTAAGAGATAGTTTGAATCCATGGTGTTACATCAAAGATATTTTTAGACAAATATTATCTCATTACAACCTGATTGTGGAGGGGATTATAAGAGAAATTTTGGACTAAGTTATGCTTGAGTACAATGTTTCACCCACAGAAGGACAACCATACTGAGCGGACCATTCAGGTTTTGGATGACATGTTTCATGTTTGTGTGTTAGACATTAGAAAGAGATTGGAGGATCCTTCGTGGGCTATCAATTAATTTAGTGCACATTCATTGGAGGAACAAGAATCTCCTAAAGTGAACATGATATCAGGAGGCTCAGTTTCATTCTTAGAATGATCATTTATTTGAATAGACTTTATTTTGGATTTTAGGGATGTAAATCCCCAAAGTGGGGAGAATGTAATGACACTAATTTTACCGATTTTATTTTTATAAACTATTTTAAAAAATTTGCAGACCAGGAACTGAGATGACATTTGATTGTCATGCTCGGTGACCCCGAAACAATTCTTTATAAAATGATAGATTTTTAATATCATGTTGTAGGGTCCTAAAAAATATTCAAAGGAGAATGAGAATCCACTTTACTCTAAGGGAGATTCTACCAAATTTCACTCGTGTGGCCTGCCAAACCCTTCGGAGTTCCTATTCCCTGAGACAGATAAAATCCTTCTAATATGGCCTGATCCTTCACAACCCCTTCATTGGCCCATTAATTGGCCCCAAGACAAGGCCTCTACTGAAGCCACCAAACCCGTATGATGACACATACAGGCGCATCAGCGTGTCACTTTGTGTTCACGTACCCACGGTAGGCGAGTGCAGAGGGGTTGCCTCAGCCCTTGAGTGGATTCTTGAGTCACTCCTGGGACCACATACCCACAGTAGTGCAGAGTACAAGCCTAGGAGTCCCCTTTATTCCCCTCCACTTGTTAGGATTGGGGCACTTCTCCCCTCCCTTGGGAGTGGCAGACTACCCATCAGAAGGAAGCAACCATGCACCACTGTACTTCCCCATGACCATGGCCAAGGAAGTGAAGCATGGGGAAGGGTGCTTATCCTTTCTTCTTCGGTGTCAAGTCCCTCTCCCTTTGGGCTTCATCATCATAGGCATCCATCTCAGAGTAAGCCCCGAATCTTTGGGCTGCCCCACGTGTAAGCCCCATTACACCTCCCACAGATTGACCTTTCGCGACGTGATCATCTGGTCCCTTCTGTCTCTTTTTTCTCACATTGAACATGAATCACGTGGGATTAGAGTAAGCATCGACCCTGAAACCCTCTCCTAGGTCACCTTAGAGTGTAACCCCCAAGGCCCACCATGCGAACTATGGGGACTTTGATCCATGTCAAGGCTTGGTACGTAGGAAGCCTCCTTGAGGTTCATACCCGCTACCCATTGGACCCCCGGTCCATACTTACGTCGGTTCTCTGACACCACATAACCCGAAATACGTGGACTTTGATCCTTGTCTCCTAGGCAGGGTATGTAGGAAGCCTCCTTGAGGTTCAAGCCCAATAATCGGTCATTCTGACCCCCTTTACGTCGGTTAACCCACACCTTCAGCCGCCTCAGAGTGTAACCCCCGTCCCAATCCGAACTACGTGGACTTTAATACCTGTCTCCTAGGCAGGGTACATAGGAAGCCTCCCCAAGGTTCAAGCTGAACAATCAGTCGATCCGAACATCTTCACGGTGGTTCACCACCCCAACCCTGGGCATCCTTGAGCGTAAGACCTATACTAAACTAAACTACATGAATTCTGATTCCTCTCAAAGGGATACATAGGAGGCCCGTACCACGGGTTCGACCAAATGCTTAGGTCTTTATCTTTCCCCCATAGAAGACAACAAACTCTAGAGCACCTAGTTATGAGGATTCAAGTTAGAGCCCTCTCAATGAGTCTAGACTCCTAGGGGTCATTAATCCAACGAGGGATGGTAATCCTTGGGTATAAATGATTCCAAACCCCTATGTCCAGCTGACCATTTCCAAACAAGATTAATCTGTGGATACTATGCATGGGTATAAACCAATGATTTGAGAACATATGAACACGTCTTAAATCTATAAGAGAGTCCCAGAATAGGAAATAATTCCCCCCCAAAGGGTGCGTTGAGCCCGACTTCCCATCCTCTTGACCAATGTGTGTTCTTAAGCATCGCTGGTCAAACCACCCAGCGAACACTTGCCTTTGAAAATAAGGTCCACATATTGCTGGATAAGGAACCATTGGGCGTTTTGAGGAAAAAATGGTGCACCTGATATGATTTATTAAGAAAAAACCAATCTTCTCTAATCAATCGTCGAGTAGCGCACGTTTCTCCCCCATTATCCCATCGTGCTCCGCGAGACAAAGAATGGTGAACCCGACGAGAATATTTAACCAAGCATAAAGGATTTATCCTAATCCCACATTGTTCCCCCTTTATACTCACATGGAGGGCCAAGAAAGGTCATTAATTATGCATGGGGTCATGAGATGCTGCTTTGACGGGTTTTCTGTTTGTATTTGTTAAAATATTTTACAGGTACCACTCATAACTCCCTTTAATCCAATGACATCACGAGGGAACTCACAGGCACGTGCTTCCAACAATGCAATGACCGGACTTCCTCACCAACGGAGGACCCTGTCACCTACCCAGTGTCTTCAACTCTGTGTCTTAGATGCGTTGACTTGAGAGTACCACTTGAAGAGTACTCTCCCAATGGTGGAGGCATCCATGCACACCCTTCAATCCGCCAAGACCCATCGGTCGCCTGCCCAGTAGTGGCCGCGAAGGAAGATCCAGATGGCTCATGTTGCTTTCTCAAACCATTTCAGGAGTCTATCCCCAGAATGGGACAACTCATACCTCCCTTATCTTGGGGAGGAGGATAAGGTCTATGCTGAGGGCTTCATCCCAGCTGAACGGGGGTTCGGCTCTAAGGCCCCCACGAGTAGACGTCATCACAGTTACAGCGTGACTCTACATCCTCACGATAAAGAGGATGTCGCCTTGAGGATTTAGGCCCATTCTCCCCGAGCTCCGGCCCCTTGGACCACCCGACGAGGGCAGAAAACATATAACTAGTGACCGGTCATCACCATTGTCCTTGAGGAGGAGCTTTGCTACCCAGTCACAAAGATGTATCACGAATAGGCACATACACCTGTTCGCTCCTCCAAATCCCTCCATCTAGACATGGCGGCATCATACAAGAAGGTGCACATCCCCACCGGGCTCTATCAAGCCCGTCACTCACACAGGATGACACCTACCCAGAAGCCACCTCTCCCTACCTAGGGTCGTGAAGCCCACCAACCCGACGTGGTGGAAACCCAACGCCTGTAGGACCAGCTCCTAGAAGATTCTCTTGACGTCTACCATCCTGGCATGGTGGCGATCAAAAAATCCCGCCATCCAGATGTGGCGAAAATTAATAGGCGGGCATGTCTCCCTTCCAACAATGGCCATCGACTCGGTATGGTGGAAAACCAACATATGCAAGGACAGTTCCCTGCGGATTCAAGTAAAGTCTTTCATCCCGATGTGGTGGAAAACAGAGAGATAAACCGGAATATCTCGACCCAGGGGAAGATTCATTCACCTGCCCTGATACAAGAGAATTGTCATTACCCACTGACCACCGGAGGACCGGAGAAAGATATTCCTACTCCGATACCGGAATGGACCTTCATACCCATTCTGTCCAAAGATATCTCTCTGAATATCCTGGAAATAATGGAGGAGTAGGTATCGATCCCAGATCATATCTTGAAAACTTTCAAGAATGTAATTTCATTAGTGGAAACGGCAAGGACTCTGGCCCTTTAGTCCATTTCCCCCATTGAGGCGACTCATATTGGAGATGAGACAGACGCCTTGAAGTAGAACTACATCGTAGCTCCGCCCATGAGGGTCGTCGGCTATATTCCGCGATACAAGGGAAACCAAATTGAGCAGCTTCACTCGTTCCAACTGGGGGACACCCGTCCATCATGGTGGATGCTCCAGAGCAGGCATATATTCATGCTAAAAGTCAATATGTTCATCGGCGTATCCTGGAAACATCACAGGACCCAATTAGAAATGGACCCAAAGGTGAAGGACATTGTTAATAGCAGACGGTCCCCACTACCAGCAAGAATGCACCCTGAACATGCCGAAGGTAGCCGGAAAATAAAGAGCAGGTTCATGAATCTGGTCTTCTGGATGCTAGGGTTCCCGATGCTGCTAAGAACATATCGAAGGCTCATAACTCTTCCCACCCATTACCATATTAAGGGAGTGGCAGTAGCAGTTGCGAAAGTCCTCCCCACAATGTCGCTACCAGTAGCTCAGAAGGTCCTCCCCAGAGCACCTGTAGGGGCCTCCCCCATAGGCATATAAGGATTGATCACAAGAGCGTCTATTTTGATGTGAGTCACAACAACCCTCAGTGTGACCAGAAGATCGAGAAACAAGAAGGCCCTCCACTTGATGCGGTCCACCCTAAAGGTCTTCCCTTAGGTATACACTACAAGAACCCTCCATGCAGTGGGACCACCGATTATGATAGTAGTCATCGCTATCATAGTCGCAACCGTGGAGGCCCTCCCCACAGTGACGTCTCATCATGACAAGAAGATGCTCCCCATGTTGTGGCCTGCCCTGAAGGTCCTCCCCAGGGGTTACATTGCAACGACACTCCGCACATCCGGGTATCAGATCATGGTGGTAGTCTTCGCCACCCTAAAAACGGAGGTTCTCCCCATAGATACATCAAGAAATGAGAAGGCCCTCCCCTCGTTGTGGTACATTATGAAGGCCCTCCCCAGGGTGTAACCCACAGATATTTTCCCTACAGCAGTTGTAATGGTAGTCCTCGCCATTGCAGAAGGTGTGATGGTAGTCCTCTCCACCATGGCCACCATTGCAAAGGTCCTCCCTGCAGTGGCCCCAAGCAACAAGAAGGTCCTCCACTTGTTGCAGTGTGTCTTGAAGTTCCTCCACTGGATTCACATCGAACGTTAAACCATGATGTTCATCCTCACCATGATGGCAGTTGTTGCGAAGGCCCTCCCCTTAACAACGCTACATAGCCAGAATGTCCTTCCCTTGCTGCGACATGCCTTGGAGGTCCTCCCTAGGGTATGCACTGCAAAAGTCCTCTATGCAGTGAGCCATCAAGCATTAATGGTAGTCCTTTCCATTGTGGATGCCATTGTAAAGGTCCTTCCCGCAATGACATATCATATCGATAGGAAGGTCATCCCCCTACCGAATCAAGCCCAAAAAATCCCTCATATGTTGAGGCACTTAGAAAGATGGGATGAAGCATGTAAGATTCCCAGTCAGTCGCTAACGACACCCTTCTTCAATCGGGAGACGTTCCGGGGCCATGTTAACCTTCTGAACCACCTCAGAATCGCCCACATGATAATTCGGTACCTACCGGTCCCACTGCCTCCGACCACACTATCTGTGAGCATCTCAGTTGGGATGACCAGATAGAGGAGTCTCTTTTGGAAGAGTATGTCGACATGTTTCACCTGAGGAAACGACTAGCCAGAGATGATATACTAGTTATGTTTTGGCCCACGACCACCACTCAATTCAGCATACCCAGAAAGTTGTCGGAAGAATGCATGCACGACATCCACTCCAATATATGGGCAACCCTCTGCCAGCTGAAATCAATATTCCTACCCTACGATGGGTATGTAAACCATTTCAAGAAAATAGGAGACCTCCTGCGTCGCATCGACTTGGAAGCTCTTCCATCGGCATGACAACCGCGACCTGAGAGGCGTAAAGGGAACCCTGAGTCAGCCTGCCTCCATGCACTACACCAGTTGCGTCGCCTTATTGGTGATGCCCGGACGAGAGTCTATATCAGAGGGTGGGGAGAACACGGTTCTCTGCATTTCACTCCGCTCCCTTCCCAGAAGAACCCGTTTGACATGGTATCTTTCCACGTCATCACTTCAAGACAACAATCGAGTGGTCTCCCTGTTCTCGAAAGGCGACACACCCAATAATGATGGGCCTTGAGTAAGTCCAAGGAGAGTCAGGCCCGATGGGAAAAAGCCATCCAAGAACTCCTGAATCAGGTCACCGAGAGCATACAATAGGCCTCTCACCTAAGAGAGGCCAATCAGTGGTCGGTGCCTGCCTCCCCATAAGGGATTGATTCATAGAAGAACTCAACACCAAACCCAGTTCACCCCCCAAATGGGGGAATGCAATATCAGGCAGGTAGCGATAGCAGCATCCACTGCCGAAATCTGGGGTCAACCCCATCCTGCAGGGATGGGGGCATTTTTAATGTCAAATTCCACCATAAGACCAACAAAAACGGGAAGAGACTGAACGTCCAAGGAATGGAGCCAACCCCAACCCTCAGGGATGGGGGAATTTTTACCTCCTCAACAACAACCTCTCCCACGAGAATCGGTATTCTATCATCTAGGGAGGATAGTAAGAAGAGGAGGTTACTGCCCTATACCATCGTTTGATTCATCATCCCCTTTGGGAGGGAGGTGTACCATAAGGTAGCATCAAAGAACTCTCCGTGTCACCCTTCATCAAGGATTCCAAAAGCGATCCCGGGACATGAAAGGGAAGACCAGTAAAAGATGTGGGAGATCCTCCTCCTATTTGTAAGATAACATCTTCTCCGCCCCGCGATATGTATCCATCAACACCATAGAGGTTAATCCCATGGATAACACCGAAGACGGTGAAAATCCAGATCGATCGGGAGACGATGGTTCCGGTCAGGCTGTGACTCACAAAGAACCACTAGGTATGTACACTCGAAACCAAAGGGATGCTCTAAATATGTCCACCCCTTTAGCTAACATTCCTCTGCTCACCCTGAAAGCTCAAAATAAGGATAATAAAAAAGGACCGGTTACCCTTATCTCGCCTCTTTCTCTCGATAAAAACGAGCCACTTACGCTCGAAGAGAGGTTCGATCAATAGGAATAGGAAATGATGGAATTGAGGCGGCTTAATGCTGAGCTGCTCCAAAGGAATCGTCTTATTGAAAGTGCTTCCCAAGAAGAGCCACACCTTGCATTCCCAGTAAGTGCACCTCAAAGACCAAGGTTTTCCCCGACAAATGAAGCACGATCAGGGCTCCCTCCCAATAAGGTGCCCAACCTGTCCAAATAACTAAATGTGGATCCGGATGAATACCAAAACTTCCCTCCACTCAGGAAGCAACTGGAGGGAGTACGTATGAACCCTTCAAAGGTGTCATAAATGGTACATATACCCCGGGTGCCAACTGAGATGGATCCTCAAGCAATGCCTCAGGATACACCTACCTAGGACCGGGCCCAACAGGATATAAACCAGGGTCTCACCAACACCATCGAGGCACTAACATCTCGATTGGAAATAATGGAAGGTCGACGCACTCTGATACATCTAGAGCGGAAGCCCTACCCGGATTGGGTGAGTAACACACCAACTCCACCCAATTTTGGGAGCCCTGTATTCCCTATTTTCAATGGATCAGGCGATCCAAAATAGTATTTGATGCACTACGCATCTTATTGCGACCCTATGATGGGAACTTCGGAGCAAAAAGAATCAGTGAAACTTAGATGCTTTGTACGGACCTTGCAAGGATTTGCCTTCATCTGGTATACGAGTCTTCCAAACCAGTCAATAAAAAGCTGGGAAGACCTTCGACTGTAGCTCATGTTCCACTTCAGCTCAACGTTGCATAAAACAATGGTCAGCAACATCATGAGCAGCTTGCCGAGGGAGAATGAGAGGGTCTCGGATTTCATCGTCAGATTGAAGGGTTTGACCTACTCTCTGAACATGCCAATGCCCCATGATGAGATGCTGGCCATATGCATCAATAATATTCGAGATGAGCTGTGAACACCACTCATACCGGTGGAGTGCACCACTGGATTCTGCCATCTCTCAGCCATTTCCCATATAATTGAAGACTCCATGCTGTAGACCAATTTGAAGTCCCAAATAGCCTCGTAGGCTCCCACAAAAAGAGCAGTTAGAGCTGATGCGTCCTCTGTCACGCTCAATCCATCCCTTGTGCCTGCTCCACCGCTCAGGCCCCCACCAAATAGTCACGGGACCCCTGTATATTAGTGGCCGACTCGGCCTAAGAAGGACGATCAGAGAGGATCAAAGTGGAACCAGTTCGAGGGACAAAGACACAAAGTATACTCATTCCGAGAGGACCATATCTGCGGCTATTTCATCGCTATCATGATTTGAAACTTGCTCCTCCTCCCGGAGCCAAGGAATCCTAAAGAAATTTTCGGCGATGACAGGCTAGATTACTGTCCCTACCATTGGATGTTGGGGAAAAGTATCCGAAAATGCTTTATCTTAAAAAACCTCCTGCAAAGGATGGTAGACTCCGGGCAGGTCAAGTTGGGACCACCCCCAGCACATGTGAAGTACATTTCTACCACTGAGTCTGATAAGGGGGAGGGGTGGAAGAAAGTCACCAGCAAAAAGGGGTAGAAATTTGATAACAGGATGACTCATAAGACTGTCATCCGAGCCTAGGGAATACTCCGAGATCAACTACAGCAGCCGGTGTTGCCACCAACTACCCCTAATGCCACACAACTGACAATATCGGTCTCACAACCCTCCATGAGATGGTCATCCAGGAGTGATCAAAACGAGAGGAAACAAGTTCAAGAGGAGAAGCCCGCAACGAGGCCAAAGTTAGCCCCGACACTGGAAGGTGTTATGCCCTCAAACTTAGCACCACAGGCACCGACCCGCCAAACGACACCATCAGGGACAACTAACCAGTTTGACCTATCATAGGATGATGAGATAATCTTTGGTTCTATCAAAGTCATCCATCTTATGGAATCATTCCCGACGAAAGGTATGGTTATGAACCCGAGTTCCTGACATAAGGAGCAGGGATGAGGAATCGCCGGGGTAGGATATTCCTGGGGAGACACATTCGCGGGCGAAACCAACCATATGATTTTACCCCAGTCCAAACTATTAATATCACAGAAACTCATGGGAGAGCCCTTCAATAGACTCAACAAGAGAAATAATATCCCTCCACATCCACAGGCGGCCACTCTGCCCCCATCATTCTACGGTACCCATCAGAGGAGGAACTAGTGTCTAGCCACCTAGTGCGCACAAACAGACCGGCTGGGTCGAGTCCCCAGAATGTGGGGACATCATCGGCATCTGACCCCACAGCCAGTCCCTCCTCGTCACATATTCCAACTCCCAAGATGCCCGCTAAAACTCTCCCACCAACGGAGAAGCGTCGGTTGTTGGAAGAGAAATATGACATCCTTAAGCAGCAAGCATCGTTATTAGCCAAACATTCGATCCTGGATGCCTTGAGTTTGTCAGAAGACCTCAGGGTGGAACTTATAGAATCCTTGCTCAGCACCCAGGAGTTTCAAGCCAATGTATATGCCGCTGAGATTTACCGGACATAGACTAGCCCGGCTGAATGCAATTCGATGATTTCCTACCCCGATCAGGACGAAGATGTCGTCGTGCAAGGACATATCAAACCAATATATGTGTTTGGAACACAAAATGATGTTGATATCCATAAATTCTTTATTGGAAATGGCTCTGGAGTTAACATCCTTCCCCTAAGAACACTTCGTAAGCTGGGATATAAGGAGGATGGTCTAATACCCTCTGTCACAACTCGGTTGAGTTACGACAAGAGTGAACAAAAGCTATTGGGACAAAAACTTAAAGGACAAGATCTAGTTTATCCAGAGTTTCATATTGAGTTCTATGAATATGTATATTTTTATATTGAATGTGGGAGAGATAAGTTACCATTGAAAGGTTATAGAAAAACTTATTCTCTTTCCTACAGCAAGGTAACTAGTATCATTGAAATACTTTACAAAGGAGAAGCCATTTTTCTCACCCACAAACTACCTGACCAGGCATGATGTTTTGATAAGAATAAGATATAGAGTGCCTTAGACTCAAAAGAGGGAAAACTACAAATATCAACCATCTATCTACTAACATCAAAATGTTAGCTTTATGGGTTCAGGGATTAATCATTCTATGAAAAGGAGACAATGAATCCATAAAGAAAAGTGAAATCAATGTTTTGGATATTATGATAAACCTGAGAAAGATAAACATAGTGGATTATATCATGACGATGATTCCAAATATCAAAAAATGGAACTCTCAAATCATAGATCATAATGTATCTAACAATCCAATCCAATATCATTGTCTTATTCCTAGAATTTTCAAAATCCATTGTAGTTCAAATCCCCAATCTTTAAAAGCCATGTTACTTAGTGATGATAATTTGAGGAGGATGATTGTTAGTTTCAATGGAAAATCCAGAGAATTTATTGACTTGTCTAAAAGTGAGATTGAATCCTTATCCAAAAAGTAGGATGTAGTTGAGACTTCCAATAATGGTACAAAGAAGGGAAAGGTAATGGAACCGAAAGTGAAATAAAAAACTCATACAGTTTAGGAAACCTAATCACCACCTCCAAAATCTATCAAGCAAAAGAACTATCAGGATAAATTTTTTGCTAAGTAGAGGGAAGATAGGAATAACAATAAAGAAGGAGAACCTAGATTTGGCTTGGATCCGGCACATGAAAAAGCCGTAAAGATTTTGACTTTTGAGGAATTTGAGAAGTAAGAAAAAGAGAAGAAGAAAAAGAAAAAAAAGTCTGAAGCTGAGATTGTTCAATCTCTTCTTAAGGATATTGTGAAAGCTTCTATGTAGATTTAGGTGCCAGAAACATTTTTCAATGAACCGGTACTAGTAGAGATACCAAGAAACAATATTGTCATTCCAGAACCTAATGAAGAAGAGGTGATTTTCCAGGAAGAGGAAGTGGAAGAAGAAGAACATAAATGAAGTGATGATACAAATGATATGATAAGAAAAGATAAACAATATCATTATAAGGAGATTAATTTATAGAAATTACCAATTCAGACATCCGAGGTCGAATCCTCTAAACATTCTACCATAGGAAAAGGTGATGATGGTCAAGAAGAAGTAAGAGAACCATCAAAATAATAGAGAAGAAACTGTGATTTAGTTCAACCATAGGACCAATTGGCAGATGCTGAAAAGGAAAAGGTTGAGGAAGATACAATAGTCCAACTACCAGATAGTGAACATGAACGACCAAAGGATACTAAGATAAATCTGAGAGATGATAATTGAAAATAGGTGTTAGGTGATACACCTAAATAGGAAGTGGTGGCTAAGAAAGATATTGGTGGATCTTAAAAAAGAAATGGTGTTGAGATAGAGTTATTACCCGCAGAAATAGGAGAAACTGATTTAGAATCATCCTCAATGGGTCATGATTTTGTAGTTCAATCCCTAAAAATATTGGTTGATATAATTATTTTTTTTCCAACTATTGAATTTTGATGTCTGATGATTCAACATTATTTTAATCAAAAATCAGATTTTATTTCCACGCTAATGGACAATTTTTTAGGCTTCAGGCCGATTTTAAATCATTCTATATCGGGTATGGTGCACATAGGAGGTCATGCAACGAAATTACTAAGCAGTCTATGAAGACAATTGAAGAGCTGTGAATCTTTGATGACTTTCAATATAATGTGAAGAGTATTTTTGATACCGAAAATTTCAAGATCAATGATCTTACAACATGTTTTAATGATAAGCTCAATCTTGAAAAAACACCTCAGAAGTCGGAAGACAAGGATCTGAATTGGAAACTTAATTCTATTTCTTTTAATCTGAAGAGGGAAAGAGATCTCAGAATGGATTTCAATGAAAATCTCAGTAAGGAAATTTTTTTGAAGACTTTGGAAGAAATAATTAAGGCTCACGAAAAAAAGATCAACGTTTTGAAGAAGAAAAATGAAGACCAGGATGAACTGATCAAACATTTTGAAGTGAATCATAAGGATCATAAAATTTTAAGACAATTGTCAAGAATCTTATGCCGATCGAAAAAGAAGGATGATTTTTTCCTTAACACTGATCTTTTTTTGTATTACCTTTCATGTTCAATTTTTTTCAATCATAATGAAATTTTTAGTTATTTATCATGTGTTTTGTTTTATAGTAATAATATTTCAGGTTCCATATGTTATTCCATTCTCTCAATTCCTTTTTGAAAATCACAGAGGGGGAGAAAGGAATGATAAAAATAATACCAAGTAAAGAAGTGAATTCCCTATGTAAGGTGGAGTCTATATAATGAGAAGTTTTATAGGGAATAATTCCTTATACAAGAAGAAGAAAAATATCCTTAAGGAAGTCAAGAATACGATCCTTAGGAATTTAACAAATTAAGGGGGATTTAGTCGTATTCATCACGATTAATAAGTAAAGGGAGATAATTTTTTCTTTTATATTCATAAAGAAGAATTATAAGTCCTTACAATATTTTTTATAAGGATGTTTGTGATTTCCAAAAATGGGGAGATTGTTGATTCAATAAGTTTTCCCTATGAATTTTCAATTTCTATATGTTTTGAAAATCACAAACAATCTATCTTAAAGAAAATTATATTTTCCCTAAGGATTATTTTCATAAGAAAAATTTCTATTCTCTAAGGAAATCTTTATCTATACCTATGTTTTCATTGTTCATTTTTTAGTCTCCCTAAATCTAACTCATTTTATTACTAAAAAAAATTTGGTTTCATATATAAAATCTTAGAAACCTATAAATTATTGGATATAGAGTATTATGTTTCTAGGATCTGAATTCTCTGATATTAAGACTATGAATTCTATGATATTTGGACTCAAAATAATCCGAAATTTAGAGTCTGAATTCTCTGAAATGCAGACTCCAAATTCTATGATATTTAGACTCCAAATTCTTTGAAATTCAGACTCTGATGTTTTTGAAATTTTGAATCCAAATTCACTAAAATTTTGACTCAGAATTCTCTGAAATTAAAATTCCAAATACTCTAATATTTAGACTTAAAATTCTTCATAATTCAAAAACTAAATTCCTTAAAATATATACTTATAATTATTCATAATTTGGACTCTATGAAATTTAGATTCTGAATACTCTGATATTTAGACTCTAAATTCTTCAGAATTTTGACTCTGAATTCCTCAATATTTAGACTCTGAATTCATCAGAATTCAGACTCCAAATTCCTCGTAATTTGGACTCCAAATTCCTTAGAATTAACAATATGAATTCCTCAGAATCCAGACTCCAGATTCCATAAAATTCTGACTCCAAATTACTCAGAATTCAAATTCCAAATTTATATAAATTCAGACTCTGAAACCTATTGAATTCTGATTCTAAATTTTATGTAAAAAAATAATCCAAATATCATAGGCTTATAGACTTATATTTTTTTAGACTCCTAATTATATTTTTTCTTAGACTCTAAAAAATAGATTTGGTTAAGTAATTTCTTTTTCCTTACACTTGTTATGAAATGATGCCGTATAATTTGTTTCTAACTAACCATTGTTTGAGCGACATGTGTATAGGTACCTCTGATATTTAAGGTAAAATATGGCCATTAGAGGAGGGAGCCAACCATTGAATATGTGCCTATAAAAAGGATCTCATTTGAACGAGCTCACGACATGTTGATCAATCCAGATATTTCATACTGTTAAAATATTTATAGAGAGAGATATTCCCATGATTTATGTGTACTGAACATCTTGTTCAGATTTCATAGCGTGACTCTGATTGTTACTAAGTACAATCGAGGGCTTCCAGGAATAGGAAGGTAGAGGTGTCGACTACCTTAATGATCGAGGGATTACGGGGATAACAAGATTGATTATGATATTACTATCGATGGATTAACCTATTGTGGGTAAAACAAACATTCTTGAAAGTTTAAATCAAGATACCTTTTTCCAAGGTTGTTGGATACCCTACTCTTTGGGTTAAAAGATTTTTTACTTGTTGTTAGTTTTGTTTCAAGTTTGTTTCCACTGTATTTTGATAAAGGAATAAAGTATAACCTTATTATACATTCTTATCACTTTTATATACTCTGATAATTAATATTATATACGCCTTAAGGTATAGTATTTTCCTTGTAAACATTTCTTATGTTTTATTTCTGGACCCATATTTCTGGAACCTAGCTAGCTTGTTTAAAAGAACAAAAATAGTCCTGTGAATTTACCTTGTTAATAATTGATAAATATCATTTTCATTAAGGTTAAAAAAGAATATTTTAAACATACAACTCACCCCCTCTTGTATTTGATCATCCACGTCATTATTTCAATCCTAAAATTGCTATCAGAGGAGGTCTCTGAATAACTTATATTCACATATATGATTTATTGTTCAAGGATTACTTGTTATAAATTTTATTTCATAACTTTTCTTACATATGTTATAAATAGCTATTTCACAACTAGAAAATGGAGCTACTACCAGGGACCTAGAGCCTTGGTTTTAAAACCCTGGATGTAGAAATATTTTCCATGGCCTATGGCCATGGTTTTCTGGCATATGGAAACTATTTGAAAAACTATGGAGATATGCCTATCTTTCGACACCATATAACCACAATTTTCGAAAACCATGGCTATAGGGTTCCTGCGCTTCTGCGGGAACAAAAATTGCTGCCAAAAATTTGGCGGGAATACCTACCACCACCGTTTTTAGTCTGTTCCCATGGTTTTTATTAATATATATATCATAATATATATATATATATATTTTAATTTTCATGCAGTATAGCGGTAAGTGCGCTGGATTGCAAAGTAGAAATGTAGGGATCAAATCCCAATGGGGAAAATTATGATTTGTGCTATTGACATAGTTTTCTGAGGTTATTGTATGGTTATAATCATGTAAATAGCCACCTAGGGCCATGGTTTAATCCATGGCTCTAGGTCAACCGCCACAGTGTCAAATTTGGAGGCCTATTTCCACATTTTTCAAAAATATGGCAATAGGTAGCTATTTCCATGGTTAACACCATTGCAATAGGTCGGGACCTACTACCACGGTGATAGCGGCCACAGTTGGCCAAAACCTTGGCCATAGCCTATGGCCACCGTTTTGGGGCATGTTTCCATGGTTTGGAATCATTGAAATAACCCTTTTTTCTAGTTGGGTTTTTATATTTGTTTATAAACGTTTTGGATTATGATGTTTTTGTGGAAAGATATTTTCTTTTAGAATAGCAGGAATGAATGTTGGTTAGATTGAAAATCTAAATCCTACTTGACCAACTATATTTGATGGCAATGATTATGAGTACTAGAGAGATTTAATGAAGAATTTTTTTATTAATACTTGAGTGGGAAACTTTTTCATGCTTACTGGATATTACAAAATTACTGAAAAAGAAGTAAAAAACATCACTAACCAAGAAAAGTTATAATATCAACTAAATTACAAGGTACACAATACTCTTTTCTGTTCCATGGCCAGAAATTTATATAGTCAGATTTCATCATGTCAAGGAAAAACTTATATTTGGAAGAAACTTGAGGTTACTCATTTTGGAACTTCCAAAGTTATAGAAACTATAAGAGAAATGTTGGGAGTAGAATATCATGGATTTATATTTACCTATAGAGAACCACATTGTAATGTGAAAAAATGATTTATGACCATTTTCAATAGTTTAAAATATATGGGTGAGAAATTTTTAGATGATGAAGCTATTTTAGAGAATATTATTTTTATAATTACTAATTAGTGTGAATCTAATAGAAAAACTATTTTCGAGAATAGAAAAGTGTCTGAAATTATTCTTAATGGGATTTTTCAAACTCTTCTTAAACATGAGACAAGAATGAAAAGAGATGTTGATATAAATAAGAAGAAGAATTTTAATGGAAGTGTATCCTTTACTGATACTAAATCCAAGACTCTAGAAAGGGTTAGAAGATCCATGTCTAAGAAAGTCACTATTTCATCAAAATCTAGTGATAGTGAACATTCTCTGAATGAGCTAGCTAATATTTCATGAAGGATGAACAATATAGTTAGAAAGAAATACATTCAGTATAGATATAAGAAAAAATAATGTAAATAGAAGAAATACATAGAAGTCACCTACTTTTAATGCAATAGAGAAAGAATATAAGGCTATATTTTCCTATGATTAAGAAAAAGGATAGAAAAGAAATTAATTTTGTGGGGAATATAAATAATTACTACACGGCTAAAGCTAAGAATGTTTTGAAAGCTAATGACAACTGGAGTGCTAGTGGTGATGATTCATCTGATTAATCCTTAGAGTATAAATCTTCTGAATAGAAGAATCATGGTCTACTTGCCTAACTAACCATTGAAAATAATTTTCTAATGGCCAAGGTACACAATGATGAATCTATTACTAATGTATCATTGAATGAAAATTATATTGATGATAAATACTATGAATTCTCAGATGATGAGTCCTCCTCATCAGAAGATAACACATTAACTTCTTATGAAGAAGTGTCTAGGTTTGATAAATTCTTGAGAATGAAAATTATAAACTAAAGAAAAAGCATGATAAAAAAACTTCTATATTATCTATTTTACCCAAATAAGTATCAAATCTTTCTAATGATCTTGATTAGAAAACTTTTTATTTTAATATTAATTCGAAAAATAATTTGGAAGTTTAATATTAGAAGGATAAACTTTATAAGGATCTTAAAAATGTAATTTAAAAAAAATATTTTTGAGGCTAACTCTACTGCTAAAACTAATGGTTTTAATGAAAAAAATATAATTGTTAAACTAAAGTCAGAAATATTTTCCTTAAATAAATGTCTATCAAATTTTACCTTTGGTAAGGAACATTTTTAAAAGATGTATTCCCAAATTCTACTTTTATGATATAGTTTTGTATTTGGTTATACTCATTCTAAACAATTTTTTATTAATAACTATTTTGTTCCCCAAAGTTCTCCACTTTTCACTAATTATCAGTGTGGTGGGAATTGGGTGAAATTTTTTTCTTTAAAAAAACCTCAATCTTTAGGATTTCATAAATATTATTTTTTAAGAAAATGTGGATACCTAAAATTTTGATATCTCAAATATATGGATCCAAGAAAGTTTGAATTCCCAAAGTCTAACTCTTTTATTTTAAGAAAAATAAAGAAAGTACCAAAAATAATAAAGGGTACTTGGATTGTGAATTTTCCCGACATATGACTGTTACCAAAAAAATATTTTAAAAGACTACAAAGATGAAAGGAGGATAAATAACTTTCGTAGATAATGATTTGGGAGAAATTATTGGTATAGGTAACATTTTTATTATTGGAAAAATGTTAATTTGAAATGTTTTATTTGTTAAGGATCTTAAGCACAACCTCAATAGCATAATTCAATTATGTGATGATGGTAACCTTGTGAATTTTAAGAATAATACATTTTTAGTACACAATTACAAAGAAAATTTTATTCTTTCTACCCATAGGCAAGAGAATGTATACACACTAAATTTAGAAGGCATTATAAGCCAATATGTACCTTCATTTAGTGCAATAGAAGATCAATCTTGGTTATGACATAGAAGGTAAAGACATTGTAACATAGGAACATATGTAAACACTCAAAAATATTACTAGGTAAGGATCTACCAAATCATAGATTTGATTCTTCAAAATATTTTCATCCTTGTCAATTTAAAGGAAACATAAATCAATTATTATTTAAATCAGTGAAGTCTCATCTTCTGATGAATTACAGTTAGTTCATATGGATCTTTTTGGTCCAACAAAAACTAGAACTTTTAGAGGAAAATATTATGTATTTGCCTTAGTTGATGATTACAAAAGATTTACAAGGGTCTATTTTCTAACAAAGAAGTACGGAGATTTTTCTTATCTCAAAATGTTTAGATCTCAAGTTAAAAATAAGAAAAACCTTACATTGATAACTATTCATATTGATCATAGAAGAGAACTTCAAAATTCCAATTTTGAAGCTTTTGATAGAAAAAAAGGCATTACTCGTTACTTCTCAGCTCCAATAAATCCTCAACAGAATGGTGTTGGGAAGAAGAAATTTGATCCTTTAAGAGATAACTAGAACCAAGTTGAATGAATATTCTATAGCTAAACACTTTTGGGATGAAGCTATAATTAATAATTGTTTTAATATAAATTGAGTTTTTATTAAACCCTTTTTAAACAAAACCCGTTATGAATTGTTGAATGGCAGAACACCAAGACTTTCATACATTAAGGTATTTGGTTGAAAAGTACTCATTCTGAATACTAAAGATTATCTATATATATTTTCACCCAAATATGATGAAGTTAGTTTCCTAGTATACTCCACAAATTTTAAGGCTTGTAGAGTTTTTAATAAAAACACTTGTACTCTTGAAAAAATAGTTCATGTTATATTTGATGAAACTGATCTATTTATTTTTAATAATCCCCAACCTATATCCTCAGATGTGTTTCCAAAAACTTATTATCAACCATTTCTAAAAGACCTTTCTGTTAAGGAAAATGTTCAATAAAATATTTCTGAATCATTTACCCTATAATTGTTCCTACCATATGTTGATGAACAGGTTTTACAAAACCCAAATCAATTGTTTCTTAATAATAATCCCTATTATATTATCATTGGTGATGTAAATCAACTTTTAAGGACTATAAGTTCCTTAATAAATGATGTAGATCATCTAGCATTCCTTTCCAAATTAGAAAATAAAATCACTAAAGAAGCTTTAGATTATGATGATTGGATAAAGGCCATGCAAGATGAACTAAATGAATTTGAAAGGAACAAAGTCTCGACCTTAGTTGAAAGAACTAAGGAGATTCTTGTTATTGGAGTAAAATCGGTCATTAGAAATAATTGTGATGAAAATGGAATCCCTGTAAGAAATAAAGCTTGATTATTTTCTAAAGGCTATAATCAACAAGAAGGAATAGACTATGAGGAAACCTATGCTCTGGTATCATAACATGAATCTATTTGTACTTTACCTTCCTTTGCATCATTATTTAATTCCAAACATGTTCAAATGGATGTATAATTTGATTTCATTAATAGATATGTTCAAGAGGATGTTTTTTTGAACAAACACCTAGTTTTGAAGACACAATACTTCCTAAACATGTTTTCAAACATACCAAATCTTTTTATGGACATAAAAAAGCCCATATAGGCTGGTATGATCGAATTAAATGATTTTTTCTTCCAAAAAATTATGTTAAGGGAACTAATGATCCAACCCTGTTTATAAATAAAGATAAGAAAAATGATTTTATTGATGAAATTTATATTGATGACAATATATTTGGTTCAACTCAGCAATCTTTAACTGATTCATTTGCGAATAAATGAAATATGAGTTTGAAATGAGTATGATGGGTGAGTTAACATTTTTCATATGTTTTCAAATTTTTCAAAAACGAGAAGGAACATATATATCTCAACATAAGTATGTTAAAGATCTTCTTAAAAAGTATGGATATGAAAACACTAAAAGAATAAGTACTCTAATCGGTACCTCAAATTCTATTGATCTTGATGATGTAGGGAAACTAGTAGATCAAAAATAATTTAGAGGTATGATATGAAGTTTACTATACTTGATAGATATTCGTCTAAATTTAATGTTTTCAGTATGCATATGTGAATGATATAAATCCAACCCAATGTAATCTCATATAAAATCATATTTTTTTCTATTTAAAGGGAACCATGGATTTAAAACACTTTTATAATTTTAGAAAATGATTTTGTTTTAACAAGATTTTCAAATGATGAAATTGATGGGTATAGAATGGATAAGAAAAGTACATCCAGAAAATGTCTTTTCTAAGGATATTTATTAGTTTCTTGGTCATGAAAAAAAAACAAAACACAGTAGCACTTTCCACTGCTAAAGCTGAATATTTAGCAGCTAGAAGTTGTTGTGCTCAAGTGTTGTGGATGCAACACACAGTCATAGAATATGGCATGAGTTTTACCAAAAAATAGATATTTTATGATAACAGTCATTCCATTTCCCTAAGAAAAAATCCTACATATCACTCTTTCTAAAAACACATAGATATTTTGCATCACTTTAATAGGGATCACACACAAAAAGGAGATATCATTCTTCAATTTATTAGAACACAAGATCAACATGCTGTTATTTTCATAAAATCACTACCATTCGATAGATTCGAATACATTATGAACAAGTTAAGAATAATAAACAAAAAATAATCTTCTATATTAACTTTTTTGTTGAAATCTATATCCATACATTAAGAAACTCCTTTTCCAAAAGGGAGTGCCTTTTCTTGATAGTTAAAATTTTTCATAGTTAGAATTTTTTATATCGAAAATTTTTGTAGTTAAATTTTTTCATAGTTAAAATTTTTCGTAGTCAATATTTTTCCATACATAAATTTTTTTTAGTATAAAATTTCTCAAAAAATCATTTATTTAAAAAAAATTTCTGTAATCTAAATTTCAGCAAGAAAATTTTCCTCATTACTAATAATTTTCCCAGAAATCTTGAAGGTATGTTTCCTTACATAATTTGTTGTAAAAAAATATAACTTGTTGGTATTTTCATCTTACATTATGAAAATTTTTGGATTCACTTTCCATAAATCCAATGTTTTATTTTAAGAACCTATAAACATTGACATCTTCCAAAATCCTTCTTCGACTTTCCCCTCAACCGTTAGATCATATCAATCCACTTTTAGGAGTTAGATTATTCAGGGAATATGAACAATTGCCTAAATGTCTATATAAATACCCCCTAATGGTTGTCTCATATCGGGTTTCAATCCCTAGTGTGTCGAAGCTCTACCTCTCTACTTAAGTGTCAATCCGTATTTCTGATCTGCTCAACTCTAAATGTCTTTGGAAGCATCCCCATAGAAGAAAATGTCACAAACAAAGGAAATTTCAGAATGTAAAATATATAGAGAAAGGTTAGTTGATCAAAAGTTCTTTGCAATTTATGATTCTCTCATTTCAATGTATATCAAGTTGAATGGCTGGGAAATCCCATGCATAGAAAAACTGAAAGGACAAAATCCGGTTTATCAAGAGTTGATTGTTGTGATCTATGAATATGTATGTTTTTTTTATGAATGTGGGAGAGATAAGTTATCATTAATAATTTATGGAAAAAATTATTCTCTTTCCTATATAAAGGTATCTAGTATCATTGAAATATTGTACGAAGGAGAAATAATTCTCTGTAACCACAAACTACCTGATTAGGCAGTATGTTTTGATAAAGGAACGTCTATAGAGTACCTCAAGCTCAAAGTAGTGAAAAATACAAAGATCAATAATCTATATACTAACTTAAGAATGATAGATTTATGGGTTTAAGTATTTCTCATTCTATGAAAATGATACAAGGACTCCTTAAAGAAATGTGAAATCTATTTTTGGGATTTTATGGTCAAACTGAGAAAGATAAACATAGTGGAGTATATCTTACAGACGATTGAAAATATAAAAAATGGAACAATCAAATCACAGATCATTATGTATCTAGAAATCCTATTCAAGATCATTGTCTTATTCCTAGAATTTTTCAAAATCCCTTGTAGTTCAAAGCCCCAATCTTTCAAAGTCATGTTGCTCAGAGATGATACATTGAGGAGGATGAAGGCCAGTTTCAATGGAAAATCCAGAATTTTTTTGGACTTGTCTGAATGTGAGATTCAAGCCCTTTCCAAAAATATAGAAGTATCTTAGGCTTCCAAAAAGGTTACCAATAAGATAAAGGTGAAATAACTGAAAGTGAAACAAAAAACATCAATAATTCATGAAACCCAATCAGCACCTCAAAAATCTAAGAAGTAAAAGTCCTATCGGGATGAAGTTGTTGCTAAGTAGAGAGAATATAATAAGAACAAGAAGGAAGGATATTCTATATTTGGCTTGGATCCTAATGAGGAAAACACATTAATGATTAAGGTTGTTGAGGAATTTGAGAATCAAGAAAAAGAGAAGAAGAAAAAGAAGAAAAAGTCTAAAGTTGAGATTGTTTAATCACTTCTCAAGTCTACTGAGAAAGCTTCTGAGTAGATTTAGGTACTAGAAACATTTTTCAATGAACCAGTACCAGTAGAGATTCCAATAAAGAATAGGTTCATTCCAGAACCTGATGAAGAAGAAGAGATTGTGCGGGAAGAGGAAGTGGAATCAGAAGAACATGAAGGAAGTGATGATACATATGATATGATAAGGAAAGTTGAAGAATATAATGACAATGAGATTCCCTATGAGAAATTATCAATACAGAATTATTAGGATGAATCCTCTAAACATACTACTTGATGAAAAGGTGATGAAGGTCAGTAAGAAGTAAACAAACCATCAAAAGAAGAGAGCAACAACCATGATATTGTTCAACTAGAGGACCTGGTGGAAGATAATGAGGAAGATAAGACAGTCAAACTATAAGATAGTGAACATGAATCACTAAAGGCTACTGAGTTCATTCTGAGAGATTATAATGGAAAAAATGTGTTAGATGATCCCCTAAAAATGTAGTAGTGGCTAAGAAAGATTTTTTTGGATATTCAAAAAGAAATTTTGTTGAGATAGAGAGAGAATCCTCACCAACAAGAGAATCTGGTTCAAAATCATCATCCATGGGTCAAGATTTTAATCGTAAATCCATAAAGAAATTGGTTGATACAACTCATTTGTTTCCAACTATTGACTCCAGATGTTATATGAATTAACATTATTTTAATCAGAAATCATATTTGGTTTCCATGTTAATAGACAAAGTTTTCAGGCTTGAGGTCAGTTTTAAATCCTTCTATATAGGGTATGATCCACATAGGAGGTCATGCAATGAAATTAATAAGTTGTCTAAGAATAAAATTGAAGAGATGGTAATATTTGATGAATTTCAAGAAAATTTTAATGATGGTTTTGATACTAAAGATATCAAGATCAAATATCTTACTAAAATATTTGATGAGAAGCTCAATCTTGAACAAATAGATCAGAAGTAGGAAGACATGGATCTGAATGGGAAACATAATTCATTTTATTTGAATCTTAATAGGCCAAGAGATATTATAATTGAGTTCGAAGAAAAGTTGAGTAAGTAAGAAGAACTTTTGAAAACTTAGGCAGAAATTCTTAAGGCTCAGGAAGAAAAAATCAAAGTTTTGGAGAAGAAAAATGAAGATCAGGATGAACTAATAAAATGTTTTAAAAAAAATCATAAGAATCTTAAAAAGTTGAAGACCATTGTCGAGAATATTATGACAAAGGAAAAATAAGGATTATTTTTTCCTTAACTCCCATCTTCTGTTGTATTACATTTCTTTACAAATTTTTCCAATCATAATGATAATTTTGGTTGTTCTTCATGTTTTTTGTTTTATAGTACTAATATTTCTGGTACCATATTGTTTTCCATGATCTCAATTCCTTTTTGATAATCATAAAGGGGGATAAAGTAATGATAAAAAGAATACTAAGTAAAGAAGATAATTCTATATATAAGGGGGTGTCTAACTAAGGGGGAGTTTTTTCAATGAATATTTCCTCATGCAAGAAAATGAAACATCTATTTAAGTAAGTTAAGTATACAATCCTTAAGGTTTCAAAAAACGAAGGGGGAGTTATTCATATTCATCTTGATTCATATGTAAAGGGAGATAAGTTTTTATTTTATGTTCACAAAGAAAAATTATAATTCCTTATATTATTTTTCGTAAGGATTCTTTTTGTTTCCAAAAAGGGGGATATTGTGGAGTAAATAAGGTTTCCTTATAAATTTACCATTTCACTATGTTTTGAATATCATAAACAATCTACATTAAGGAAAATTATATTTTCCATAAGGATTATTTTCATAAGGAAAATTTCCCTTCTCTATGGAATTTTTTATCCTTACATATGTTTTCACTATTCATTTATAGTCTCTCTAAATCTAACTCATTTTTCTACTAAAGGAGAATTTGGTTTCATATCTAAAATCATGAATTCATATAATATTTTGGATATAGAGTATTATATTTTTAGGATATAAATTCTCATAAATTTATGTGCTAAATTATCTGAAATTCATGCTCTGAATTCTCAGAAATTCAGCCTCCGAATTCTCTAAAATTCGAGCTGTAAATTCCCAGAAATTCAGACTCCGAATTCTCTAGTATTCAGACTCTAAAATCATGAGAAATAAAGCTCTGAATTCCTCAGAATTCATACTTTTAATTATTTATAATTATGACTCTGAATTCCTCAGAATTTATACTCGGAATTTCTCATAATTCAGACTTCAAATTCCTCAGAATATAGACTCTGAATTTCAGAGAATTTAGACTCCGAATTCCTCAAAATTCAGATTTTGAATTCATGGAAATTTAGACAATGATATATTTTGAATTCATATTATTAATTCATTTTAATGCAAGAATCTAAATATCCTTATCTTATAGACTCTTCATTTTTTTGTTAGACTAAGAATTCTATTTTTTATTATACTATGAAAATTTGATTAGGTTAAGCTATTTTTTTACTTACAATTATTATGGAATGATGTCATAAAGTTTATTTCTATCTAACTGTTGTTTGAGGGACACATGTATAGGTCCCTCTAAGATTTAAAGAAAAAATATGGCCATTGGAGGAGGGAGCTGACCACTAGAGAAGTGAAAATAAGAAGGAGCATGTTTGAATGAGCTCATGACATATTGATCAATCTAGAGATTTCATGATGTTGAAGAGATTTCTAGAGAGAGATTATAATGAATTGTGTGTATTTAACATCTTTTTTAGATTTCTTAGTGGACTCAAATTGTTGTTGAGTACAATCGAGGCCTTCCAGAGATAGGAAGATGGAGGTGTTGACTGCTTTTAAGATAGAGGGCTTTCGGGGATAGAAAGATAGATTCCGATATTCCTTTCGAGGTATTACCCTAGTGTGGGTAAGAAATAATTTCTTGAAATTATAAATCATATGACCTTTATACAAGGTTGTTGGATCCCCTACTCTTTGGGAATGAAGATTTCATACTTGTTATTTGTTTTGTTTCATGTTTACTTCAACATTATTTGGATAAAGGAAGAATGTATAACCTTCTTATACTTTCTTATCACTTTTATATACTCTAATAAGTAAGATTCATTATGCTTTAAGGTCAAATATTTTCCATGTAATATTTTCTTAAGTTTCATTTCCAAAACCAAATTTCTAGAACCTAGAAAGTTTGTTTAATAGAACTAAAAGAGGTATTGTGAATTTACCTAGTTGAACATTGTTAATCATAGTTTTCCTTAATGTTAAAAACGAATGTTTTTAAATGTAAAATTCACATGCATCTTGTAATTGAGAAACCACATAATTATTTCAATCCTACAGTTGGTATCAGAGGAGGTATCTGAATTACTTATATTCATATATAAGTTTTCTTTCTCATGTTTTCCTTGTTCTTCATTTTCTAGCTTAGGTGTCTCCTTGATATTTTTATCATTGTTTACAAACCTTCTCTGTTAATATGTTTTTGTGGAAAATTATTTTCTTATAGAATGGAAGGTATGAATGTTGGTTTGACTGAAATTCAAAATCCTACTAGACCCTCTATATTTGGTGTTAATTATTTTGAGTACTAGAGAGATCGAATGAAGACATTTTTTATTAATACTGGAGTGGAAAACTTTCTCATGCTTACTGGAGATTACAAAATTTATGACAAGAAAGTAAAAACCTTCAACAACCAAGAAATGTCAGAATATCAACTAAATTACAAGGTACACAATAATATATTGTGTTCCATGACTAGGAATAAATTTAGTCAGATTTATTCATGTGAAGTAGAAAAGTTTATTCGGAAGAAACTTGAGGTAACTCTTTTTGGAACTTCTAATGTAATAGAAACAAGAAGAGTTATGCTTAGAGAAGAATATCATAAATTTATATTTCCCTATGGGGAACCAGTTTACAAATTTTAGCAAATATTTATCACAATTTTCAATAGTTTGAAATCTATGGGAGAGAAAGGTTTAGATGATGATGATCTTGTAGATAAGATTATTTATATTATGCCAAATGAGTGGGAATATAATAGTACAACTGTTGATGAGAATATAAATTGTCTCAAATTACTCTTGACGAGTTTATTGGATCTCTTCTTCATCATGAGACAAGAAATAAAAAAGTTGATGATATGAATAAGAAGAAGAATGGTAATGGAAGTGTAGCCTTTACTGTTACAAAATCCAAGACTCCAGAAAAGATTACAAGATCCAAGTCAAAGAAAGCCAATGTTTTATATGAATCTAGTGAAAGTGAACATTCTAATAATAATCTAGCTAATATTTCTCGAAGGATGAACAAGATAGTTGGAAAGAATGAATATTAGTATGATATAAGAATAAAGAAAGAAAAGGCAAGAAAGACTCAAAAGTCACATGCTATGAATGAAAAATAGTAGGTCATATAAGGCTAGATTTTCCTATTCATAAGAAAAAAAATATATAAAGGAAAAGCATTTTGAGAGGAATAGAAAGAAGTACTACAGAGATAATGCTAAGAATTTTTTAAAAGCTAATGACACCTGGAGTGCCAGGGGTGATGACTCATCTGATGAATCCTCCGAATATGAATCTCTTGAACAGAATAATCTTGGTCTACTCACCAAACTACCGATTGAAAATCATTGTCTAAAGGACAAGGTACATAATGAAAAATCTATTACTAATGTATCTTTGAATGAAAATTATACTGATGATAAATACTATGAATCTTCAGATAATGAGTCCTCCTCATCCGAAGATAATACATTACCTTCTTATGGAGAATTGTTTATGTTTTCTAATCTTTTTGAGAATAAAAATTCTAAACTCAAGAAAAACAATTATAATGAAAATTATAGATTATATATTTTAACCACAGAAGTATCAGATCCTTATAATGATACTGATAAAAAAACTATTTATTTTAATAGTATTACTAAAAATCCTGAGGATGTTAATTATGAGAGGGATAAAATTTCGAAGGATCTAAGAAATGTAATTTATAAGAAAAATATTTTAGAGGACAAATCTAGTGCTAAAATTATGTTTTTAAGGATAAAATCTCATTATTAAACTAAATTCAGAAATATTTTCTTTAAAGAAATATCTTTCAAATTTTACCTTAGGTAAGGAAATTTTTTACAATATGTATTACCAAATTCAACTTTTAAGAAATATTTATGGATTTGGTTATACTCATTATAAACTAGTTTTTAGTAATAATAATATTATTCCCCAAAGTGATCCATTTTGTGGTGGACATTGTACAATTTTTTTCATTAAACAAAACTCTATCTTTAGGTTTTCATAAATCTTATTTATCTATGAAAATGTGGATTCCTAAAATTTTGATTTCTGAAATTTATGGATCCAAGAATGTTTAGATTCTAAAAGTCTAACACTTTTATTTTCTAGAAAACAAATAATGTACAATCATAAATACATGGTACTTGGATAATGGATGTTCCCAATATATGACTGTTAACGAAAATTTCATTGAAAATATTATCAACACGAAAGAAGGAAAAGTAACTTTTGGAGATAATGATCAGTGATAAATTATTTGTATAGGTAACATTGTTCTTCTTGGGAAAACGTTAATTTCAAATGTTTAATTTGTTAAGTATCTTAAGCACAACCGCATTAGTAGAATTCAATAATGTTATGATTGTTACTATGTGAATTTTATGAATTATTAATTCATAGTATACAAGGGAAAGAAATAGTTTATTATTTTTGAACTTATGCAAGAGAATGTATGCACACTAATCATAGAAGACCTTAGTAGCCATGATCTATCTTTCCATAGTGAAATGGAAGGTCAACATTAGTTATGAAATAGAAGGTTAAGACATTATAACCTTAGAAACCAATGTAATCTCTCAAAGAAAAGTCCAGTTAAGGATCTACTAGAGCTTGGATTTGATTCTTCAAAAGTTTATGATCCTTGAAAATTTGGAAAGAAACATAAATCAAGTTTTAAATCAATCGGTGAAGTCTCAACAATTTATGCATTATAGTTAGTGCATATGGATCTTTTCGGTCCAATAAAAACTGGATGTATTGGAGGCCAATATTATGCATTTGTCTTAGTTAATGATAACACTAAGTTTACATAGGTATATTTTCTATCAAAAAAGTATGAATCTTTTTATTATTTCAAAATGCATAGATCCCATGTTAAAAATGAGAAAAATCTTCCATTGATAACTATTCATAGTGAACATGGAGGAGAATTTAAAAATTCCGATTTTGAAATTTTATGTAGAAAAAAAAGAATTACTTGTAAATTCTCACCTCTAGGAACTCCTCAATAGAATGGAGTTGTTTAATAAAGAAATCATATTCTTTTAGAGATAACTAGGACCATGTTGACTGAATATTCTATTGCTAGACACTTTTGGGAAGAAGCTGTAAGTACTGTTTGTTATACTATAAAATGAATTTTGATTATATGTTTTCATAACAAAACCCTTTACGAATTGTGAAATGGTAAAATGGTAAGACATTCATACTTCAAGGTATTTGGATGAAAGGTATAAATTCTATATACTAAAGATAATCTATATAAATTCACACCCAAATCTGACAAAGGATTTTCCTAGGCTACTCTATAACTTCTAAGGCTTATAGAGTTTTTAATAAAAATACTTGTACTGTTGGAGAAAGTTTTGTGATATACAGTGATGATTCAAAGAAAGGTTCGGGTTGTGTACTCATGAAAAATGATAATTTTATACCCTACGCCTCACGACAGTTGAAGATACATGAGCATAACTACCCGACGCATGATCTAGAGCTGGCAGCCATGATTTTTACCTTGAAAATCTAGCGGCACTACCTTTACGGCGAGAAGTGTGACATATACACCGACCACAAGAGCCTAAACTATATATTCACACAGAAGGAGCTCAACATGCATCAAAGGAGATGGTTAGAGCTAATTAAGGATTATGATTGCTCTATTCACTATCATCCTGGAAAGGTGAACAAGGTAGCTGATGCTCTAAGTAGGAAATAACCTGCTACTCAATCCATGTTGAGGATTGCGAAAGACCCTATCTTCTTGGATATGCCAAGGATGGATTTGGGAATCGTAAGGGAAGGGGATACATCCTACCTTTCCCAAATGATTGCGCAACCATCCATCCAACAGAAGATTAAGGAAGCACAAAGGGATGATGTGGATATACAAAAGAGGGTGAATGCTGTAATGGAAGGGAAGCTGCAAGAGTTCCATATCGACGATGATGGTGTGATTCAGTTTGGAACAAGGCTTTGTGTGCCTTCATCACCTGGGATAAAGAAGGAGATATTGGATAATGCACATAGCTCAACTTTCTCTATCCATCCTGGGAGTACCAAGATGTACCGTGATCTCCGAGAACACTTCTGGTGGGATAACATGAAGAAGGATATTTCGGAGTATATATCAAGGTGCTTGGTATGTCAGCAAGTTAAAGTTGAGCGACAAAAGTCCAAAGGTATGATTCAGCCATTGCCTATACCCATGTGGAAATGGGAAAATTTTACTATGTACTTTGTCACGGGTCTCTCGAAGACGTCAAAGGGGAATAATGCGATATGGGTTGTGGTTGATCGACTCACCAAAACTGCCCATTTTATTGCTATTCGGGAAGACCTCTCACTTGAACAACTTGCAAGGATATATGTGAAGGAAGTAGTGAGATTTCACGGTGTTCCACTCTCGATTGTCTCTGACCGTGATCCAAGGTTCACATCTAAATTCTGGAGGATCCTTCAACATACCTTGAGTACTGAATTAAATTTCAGCACGACCTATCACCCCCAAACTGATGGCCAATCTGAAAGGACTATTCAGACACTCGAAGATATTATATGATCATGCTCTCTAAAATTCAAAGTTGGATGGGATCAACACCTCCCATTGGTTGAGTTCTCAGACAAAAATAGCTTCCACTCGAGTATTCAGATGGCTCTGTATGAAGCTCTTTATGGGAAGTGATGTAGAACTCTATCTTGTTGGGATGAAGTTGGAGAAAGAAAGCTACTTGGACCCGATCTTGTGCAGGAGATGACCGAGAAGGTTCAAGTCATCCAGAAACACATCAAAGCTGCTCAAAGTCGGCAAAAGAGCAATGCTGACAATCGTCGAAGGGACTTGGAGTTCGATGTTGGAGATAAAGTCTTCCTTCGAATATCTCCATGGAAGAGAGTCATGTGATTCGGGAAGAAAGGGAAGCTAATCCCAAGGTAAATTGGCCACTTTGAGATCCTTGACCGCATAGGATCCGTGGCCTATCGTCTGGCACTCCCACCGAATATGGCTCAAGTTCATGACGTGTTTCATGTATCACTACTGATGAAGTACATACCAGACCCCTCACATGTACTAAACTTAGAGGTGGTGTAGCTGGAATATGATATCTCCTATGAGGAGCAGCCGGTAAAAATTCTGGACCGAAGTGATAGGGTTCTACGCAACAAGACAACCCGCCTTGTGAAAGTGTTTTGGAGGAACAATAAGTTTGAGGAAGCAACTTGGTAACCAGAAGAGGCAATGAAGGAGAAGTACCCTCACCTGTTTGTGTAAAGTGAAATTTTGGGGGCACAATTTCTTAAGGGGGGAAGAATGTAATGACCCAACGTTTTTCAATGGAAAATTCCCTTCTTATATTTATGTCATAAAAACACAAAATAATGAACTATTATGTGATAAGTGACCTTTAAACATAATTTTGTCACCCCTATGTTTAGAATTTTGAAAAATCCAACATACACGGTTGTGTTCAAGATGGTTTTTGGAGTCTAATGAAACAAAAATAATTATTTGTGAATAGTAACCTACCCTTATGAATAGTAACTTACCCTTATGAATAGTAACATGACCCTTATGAATATTAAATAAGAGTAACATTACCTATTAATAATAAAATAAAATTTCGACATCTTAGAAAGTGACAATTTGACCTTAGTAAACGTTTTTGGTATTTTATAAGTCATAAATAATTAATTATAATTAATTAAATAATTTAAAAGAATATTTATTTTCCTGTAATTTATTCATAAATTATCGAATCAATGTCTAATAGTTTTTAGATAATTTTATAAGACCCCGCGTAATTTTTGAAAGAACAATAAAATCAGTTTTAATCTTAAAAACTGTTTTTTGAAGTAAATTATGATTTTATTTAAATATTAAATTAATAATATTTAGAAAATTATTTTAAAAAAATGGACTTAATTTTTGGATTCTACACATCGAATAATAGTTGGGGTAAATTTTTGGGATTTTTCTGAGAAACTTGAATATTTGGTGAATAGTAGATACATTAATTTACCATATAAATACATTTTAATTAAAACCAACTATTCCTGACATCACAAGTGATGTAAGCACCCAAATCCCGAACTCACATGTCTTATTTACTATTCTTAGTCATCCAAGACTCACTATTCATTTTCATAGGTGAAATTAATAAATTAATCAATTTTATATTAAGGAAACCCCTCTCCCCTCCACTATAAAAGCCACCCTTCACTCCCTCTTTTCCTCACACCTCTCAAGCTCCAAGACTTCTCTAAACTCTGACCAAACATCTTCCCTAGCACCTCCCCCACGTCCAAAAGCTTCTGGTCTCATCAAAAGACCAAACCTATCTTCCTTAATGAGGATCTCAAGAGGAAGATTCTAGAGGTATTTTCTCTCTCTCTTCTCCTTTAGTTTCCTTTCAAGTTCAAGTTCCTTTCTTAATATCTCCCCACCTATATTAATCAAAATTGTTTTTTAATTCCACTATTATAAAAATAATATAGTTTTTATGATGATAATATCACCCCAAACCCTTTTCCTCTTCCTTTTATTTTATTAAATAGAACGTTGTTCATGAGGTGTTAATTTATCACCTTCAAAAACGACATGCTCTCTTCTTCCATTTCTACCTTTAGATCTGGTCATGAAACCATTTTTATTTTTGAACCAGAATATTTTATATGTATTATTTTCTATTTTAAGTTCTGGAAATAACCTATGGAAAAATTACTAATTTAAATGTTAGAACAAGTTCGTTGTGATCCAAAAACCGCCCAAATTATCCCAAATAACCATCATTAAATTCTTATCTAATGATTCACCCACATGGATCTAATATAATTCATTATAAAAATCATTAAAGTTATAATAATATCACTAATAAAATTTAATATAATTTCTCTATGCTTACCCATGATCTACCCGAACCTCAATTTAAGAATACAAGTGGACCGCTCAAGAAAACCATAAAAACGAACATCCCCGAACAAAGTTTTTAAACTCTATAAGTCATCCAAAGGTACATAATATGACATAATGAAACCATAATGAACAATATTCATGTATAAAAGGTTATGTAATTTCTAATTAATGAATATAATGTCATTATACAGGAAATTAAAGATAAAGAGGCATTCGGGTACAAGGTAAGGGGAAATCTCGAACCCAATTTTTCTTCCTTCAGGTTCTCCCTCTTTCACTCCAATTTTGATATGGTTACTCCTCAAAGATCATTTTTTCATCATTTACTTTACTTTTATGGGATATAAATGTTTGTCACTAGTTTTTATGTCCATCAAAATATTTTCCAAAAGAACTCTTCTTTCAAGATCTCACCTTTTACCTCCCATTCAAGGTTGATGGTTCTTGTATCAAGTATGTTGTTCTCTCTTTATTTTGGGAACCCAAAGCTTATTAATGTGTTATTATGAGATGAAAAACATTCCTTTACTTGGGTTATTTATGTACATGTTTGATATGTGTTCCATGTGGAAATCATGATAATGATAATATTATGATGTGATGGGTGCGCCCGGAATTATATAGCGTAATTTGAATGTTTAAATGTGACAGGTGCGCCCGGAATTATATAGCGCTCCAATGCATTGGGTAAAGTGATGAATCTCATGAGTAAATGTGAAATGATGTGTGAACAAGATTCTAGCTTTGTTCACAACTATTTGTGGTAGTTAACCACTAAGACATGATGTTTCATTTTTATGCATTGCCACATTTCAAGCTTATTGTTTATGCTCCTATCATGTTCTTGATCTTTCTCCTACGTCATAATTATGCTCACCCCATGCTATATTGTTCTTATCTATCCTCTTACTGGGCTTCTAGCTCACCCCTTTTGATGTATATCCTCAGGTGGATACATGTACTAAGGAGAGGACAAGTGCCACTAAGAAGCCAGTGAAGAAGAAATTTAATAAATGTTTATGGTTGATGTTTTATTTGTTATGTATGGTCCTAGTTTTCCCAATACACTAAAACATTGGATCATCAATGTGTAAAACTATTATGTTTTTTATCTTTTAAATGAAGTAATATTAATGTAAGAAAATACGGGTCGATATACGATCCCTGGATAAATGCTCCAAATAGTATATCAAGAGAAAAGAACCCCTCTAATACCACTTTGTAACATCCCGGTTCTGGGAGGCACCCTAAGGCACCCCATACTCGGTTGGTCACATGGCATCATGTATATTTCCCCAAATGCTAGAGGCTGCCGACTAGCAGTGAGGGCTTTGGGTGTGATAGTGGGGAAACTATGCATTCATTGACAGAGTAACACAAGAAAAGTTAGAAAATTATACAATAACAGAAGAAGTAAATATCCAAAAACAGTAAACGACGGAATATTGGTAAAGAAAAAACTGGAGAAATATATATATACATGATAAATGATAAATATATGTTTATGAAAACACCCCAACAAGTCACAATCCTGAATACAATGCTAAAATAAATTACAAAAGGGAAATAGATGAGAAGCTCCTCAGCATCGCAAGCCTCAGCTTTGTCCCATGCTCTCTAGCTCCAATGCAATCAAGTACCTGAAGTCGAAGGGCGCTTTCCCTTGTCTGAACCTGCAACAATATAATAATTTTGGGCCCAAAAGTATGACCCAAAAAGGGTGTCAGGATAATCCCAGTAGGCAACCACCCGAAGATCTGTGCCTAAAAGTTTGTGAATATATGGAAGGAAAAAGTTCCGAAAGGAATAAATAGCAAGGTACCCAGCACCAAACAATCCAAAATTTCTAGAATCTAAATTTGCAAACAAGTAAGCAGCCACTCAAGCAAGTAGAACAAACAGGTATCCCTATGTGTAGTTCTCACAGCCTAACACCTATGGTTCAACCTACAAATACTATCAACCCTCTTGGAGGCACACAGAGTCTCACCCCTCTAGTTCAGCTAAAGAATAGACTCTCTGGGGAAGCACTCACTGTCAATTCCCCCTATAGTCTTGTATCATACTAAAAGAACTCTGGGGAATCACTCAACGCCCCATTCCCCCTATTTCCCTCATCGAGGAACTACAGAAACTCTGAGGAAGCACTCAATGTCAATTCCCCCTGTGGTCTCGCATCATAAATTAATAAGAAACTATAGAGAGCCCTTACGTATATTCTCTCTATGGTATACTACACTAGGTTCTCACAGCCATGTGTAAAGTCAGCAAGTATCGCATCGTGTAACGTCCAAGGTGAACCTCAAATACTACTTGTCTAGAAGTCTATAGAATAACATCATGTCATAAAAAGAACACTCCATCCTACAATACTAGGCATGGAGACTGGAAAAATCCTAACAGGAAAAACTAGACCAAATGGTCATAAATAAGAAAAATATGAATGGAAAAAACATCTGAAGCACAGAAAATTACGCTATTCACAAACAATAACCTCTAATCCGGAATTCAAGAAAAGAAGGAAGACAATATGTCTAAAACAATAAATACGCAATACCCCATTCAAGGGTAATGGTGGGATTCTCACATAATAATGAAATTCTTTCTACAGAAAGGCACAAACCACCTACATTGATGTTAAGAGATCGATATACCTAAACCACGGGGCATGAATTGCCTTAGAACATTGAAGATCTAAAAAAACTTCTAAAATATTTAACCCACGATAACTTGGAAAACATGAGGAATTGGGAAATGATGCTCTAGGAGAAGAGAGAACTCACCACTATGATTCCAACACACTCACCGGTGCTCGAATCGGAGAACGGATGCAGGTTTAAGGGCTCATCAATGATCCGCGGCTGCTCGGTTCTCTCAGACAAAGAAGACTTAAAAGAATTCATTTTTGGGGATTAGACATGACCCTGATGCATTTAATGAAAAAAAGTACATAGCGTGTACTTTTGGATTACACGACGTGTAATCATCTTTTCCATACATTGATTTAGGAGGCCTCCATGTCACTCCAACATGGTCGTGTGTATGGCCATGACATGACCAGCACACGGCCTCCAGCGGCATCGCAGGACAGGGCGTGTACTCAAAAATTTCTATATTTTCATCCTTTCCTAAAAAATGACTAGAAAAGGACCAAATACTTGAAAATAAGATCTGGGTTCTTATAATTTTGATATTTCTCATTTCAGACAACACTGAATATATCATTTTTTATATGAAAGAACTATGTTTGGAATCCGTTATACAAACCAAATTGTTATTCTTCATCTACATACAACACATAGATTAGCTTGAGGTACACACACAAATATGTTTTTCTTGTGTGACACATAAGGTTTAGTTCTATTAAAAAATTGAGTTACACATAAGACTGAGTATTACCGAACTACAATATTCTACTAATTTTTTTATTAAAATATTATTATAGTTACCACATATCCATTAGAATGGAAATTAAAAATAATATTAACTATATTATAAAACTATGATTAAAAAATATTAAAAAATGAAATCCTTGTTTTTTTAATTTTATAGAAATGAAAGTAAGAACTATTCCAGAAAAATAAATTCCTTTTACAAGAATCCTATTGTTCTATGTACAAACACCATTTTATAAAAATAAATTAAACTAATAACTATTTATAATTTTTTAATAATATATATATATATATTACATATTCCTTAAAAATTTTATTATACTCATCCAATATATTTGATAGTCATAATATAAGAATAAATGAAATTTTATGAATAAAAATATGAATTTTCTACAAGGATAAGTTTACCGTCTTTAATGGAGAACACATTTTAAATATAATTTTTAGAATATTTCATAAATTTTATTTGAAAAAATAAAATTAATTTTTGAAAATTTTATATCAAACGTTAATTTGGTTGAACTATTTATTTTTTTGATAAGTTTCATGATTTGATGAAAACTGAAAAATAGATAATTTTTATTGAAAAATGAATTTTAATCTAAATAATTTTTTGTTTTTAAAATTTGTTTTTAATTTATTTTAATTTTTAATTAGTACAATTTTAAATTAATTAATTCTATTAATTTAATTTGAACTATCTTCACATTAGAATTGGATAAAAACATTTGAATCATTTTTCATTTTTACTTTAAAATCTCATTGTCTCATCTTGTCTGTGAGATTAATTTTAAAATAATTTATTCCAATTATGTGATTATAATTTTGAAAAAGTGGAATACATAGTTTTAATTATATGTTAAAAATTTTTAAGTAGACCCCTTTTATTTTTTTAAAATATGAATATTAACTTTTTTAATTTGTATTAGCATGGTTAAGGGAACATCATGTTGTTATATATACAAATAATATTATAAACATTAATAAACTACCAAAACACTTGTAAAAATTTAATTGAAAATATAATTTTAGATCCTTGACACCTATGGTTCATAATAGAATTACTTAATGGACACATGTCCATGAAAATGTATTAGTTATTATTAAAATGAAATAGAGTGATAAAATGTCACACTCTTACTTTAAATAAATATAATCTTTTAAATATTTTTTAAAATAAATGTTTTTATAGATTATATATATTATCCCAGAAAATAAAATATTTATCTACATAATGGAAAATTTATTTTAAATTGTAGTGAGTAAATTATTATTATAAGTAATTACACAATGTTGATGTCGTAATTACTAAATTAATGAAACAATCAAATTAAAAGATTTTATAAATAATTAGATAAATATAATTTTACTTAATTAAGGTAATGAATAAATTTTAAATATTCATATGATATATTATATGTGTATTAAATAATTTTTAAAACATATATTGTAGTCTTGAGTTTCATAATTTCAAAGTAATGAATAGTCTCAAATTGGACAATTATTATTTTTTATGAAAATAATTTTTTACTAAATTATTTATAAATCATCAAAAATATTCAATAATGAAAAACTATATGATATATGGTATTTAATATAATAAATTCCCCATTTATGTTCTCATTTAAACATTATAGGTAAAAATATTATCATTTTTTATATTGAAAATGTTGTTACCAAAATTAAAACTAAAAGGGGTTAACTACGAGTTAATCAAAATGATAAAGTATAAAAAACACAAAAACAGGGATAAAATATATAATTTGTTTTTATATTAAAACCTTGTTATATATTTCATTTTAAATAATGGACTTTGAGGTACTTGTAGTGATATTGAATTTATTATAAATAAATGTTTTAAAAAATTCGAAAAAAATTTTCATCCACTCTCTTATGAATGGAAACCACTTCTTATCTATTATACAAAATTAAATAACTATTTGGATTGGAAAAAATTTAAAAATTTATATTCCAAATTTCCATAAATTAATTCTATATTCATTAATTTTGAATGAAATTCGACCAAGGAAATCATTTGGTTGAAATCAAAACGAGATACCCAAAGAAGAGGTAATGTTCAGCAACAAAATTTTTTGTTTTATTTATTCCTTAAACCCATACAAATATTTTTATTTAATATTTATATAATATACATTTTATAACTATTATAGTTATATTTTTTAATCTTTAGGATAATACCAGAAAAATAACACTCTTTCATCAAATGGGATACACAATCATCATTTGTATGTACAACAGACTACCACCCCACGTACCAATGCCTCTCTTTCTTCCTTTACCACATTTAATGGTTGGAAAATAGATGGATTTATAGTTTATATATTATATATATTATAATTATGATGTTATTATGACATTAGAAATATTATATCTCAGATACCTTCTTGCTTTCAATTTTTAGGAATAAGATAACGTCATTCATTTTTACTGTGGACAATTAGCTCACGAAGCAATGAGATTCATTCATTCTTCACCTAGAATGTTTTAAGTGTAGTTTTATAAAAAATGTGACATATATTTCATTAAAATTTTCATTAATGCTTTTATATCATAATTTTTTTTTTATTTCAATATGAGAATAAAATTAAAACATCATTCATGCATACATATGACCAACTGTCTCCATGAACAGTGCATTTTATTTTCTCCCACTAAATTTCATAAATAACCATAAATACATATATAAGGAAAAAATATGATATATATTTATTTATTTTATAAAATTATGGATATGATTAAATGAGGATCCACATATGTTGACTAAAACTACCAAAACAAAACATTTATTTGAAACAAAGCGGTTTTTTTCCAAAAAATAACAGAATAATTGAATTTTTAATATGTGAGTAATATAAATGTTGTAAGTAAGTAATATATGGTATTAAATATTAGAATTTTGTTCTATGAAATATTTAAAATAAACAGGTATTTATTATACAAGTGGTTTGAATGTGTTTGAAGGAGTTAAGACTTAAGGTAAGGGGAAATCATAAAACATACTAATATTCATGAGATACATGCCATATTCACCGAAAAATACTTTCATTAGATGTATATAACTACATAAGAAATTATATATAATTAATTTTTTTAATGAAATTAAATGTTTCAATTGAATTTATTTATTTATGGATCTCACGATTCAAAATTTACTAATGTAGAAAGTGTATTTCTTGTTTCACTTTCATTTCTGTGAGACTTTTGACATATTCATCACTCATATATTTTATATAGTTTATATCGTAACCCTAAATCTAATCTATTATACTTATCTTTTAATTTCTTTGTATTTACATATCTATTTTATGATCTATATTAATGGGGTTTATAGTTCAAAACCTTACAAATTGTTAATGGATTTTTTTTGTGAATTTTCCATCTTTGAGATATATGTTATGTTATGAGCCTATATTATTTTAAGAGGTGTATATAACTACCTTTGGAATGTTGTATCATGAATTTATTTATTTTCATGATATTATAATTTTCATTTAATTCATTCTCTCATTCATCAGTAATATATTTTCCTTTAAAATAATGTTTTATAAAAATGTTTTAAAAGTGTTTTAAATAATATTTTATGAATTTTCAAGGTGAAGGATCTCAATGTTGTTTGAAACTATTTTAATTTTTTAATTTATATGATTTAAAGGTTATTTTCAATGAAAAATATTTTCTAAATTTTTTTATGATCTATAAATAATTTTTCAATACGGAAAGGATATTTTTCTTAATAATTATTTCAAATTATCATACAAAACCATTTTCCACTTAAGATAGAATTATTTGATATTATATATTATTTATTGGGGTTAGAATTCCAGGATATTATCCTTATAAATTATATGGTTGGTTTATGTTTATTATGAATGATTCATGTTCTTTTTCATACATATGTATGTTTTTAATTATTTCATGGTTGGGAACTATATACCCCTACAATTCATTGGGTAATGATAAAATTTCTATGAGATCAAATGGTATAAAGGAGGTAATCAAAAGACTAAATCATGTGGGTACATGGTTGGTCATTCTAGGCCTTCAACAAGAGGGTACATGAGAGGTTATCCTAATCCAATAACAATAGGGTACATGAGAGGTCATCCTAAGCCTACAAAAAGAGGGTACACATAATGAAATATTAATCTTGAAACTAGAAGGTAATCGCGTGGTCATACCATGCCCGAAGTAGGTACATACTTGATTATCCCAATCCTAACGTACTATAAATTTTATTGTTGGTATCATTGAAATAATATATTCTATACTTAATTGTATGACACAAATTCCATATCTTATTCTATTATTAATCATTGATGAGTCTTGTTCTTTGATTATTTGACGATTCATGTCTTATGAAAAACCATTATTTATTCTATGACTCTTGTAAATTAAATTTTACATACAAGGTCTGATCTTAGAATTTTTTTTTATGTTCTCATATACTTATGTTCGTGTTTTTTATACATGTCTCTTTTATTTACCTTTACTGAGAATTTGAGCTCACCTTTTCTTATCATTTTCCCCCATGATACAAAAATGTATAAATAGTAATATTTCAATAAGGGTTATAGTAATGATGAAATAGTACAGAGAAGATGAATATTCCTTATGAACCATTTGTTTATATTTCCATGCTTCTATAAGCACTAAATAAATATGGTTTGTGAGAATGAGATTTTTTAATTTATTAAATATTCATAAAAAATTAATTAATATATATGTTTTTTATTCCTAGAATTCTGTACATCCATTAATAAAACATACTCATGAGTATCTATATATAATTGAGTGAAAATTCCCATCAGGTTCCACCCTTCCTTCCATTCCCAAACTGACTATGAGGGTACTTTCCAACTAATAGAATCTTGAATGGCATTTTCTTTTACTGTCATATAGGCACTATCAAAAACAAATTTATGAAGTAATTCTACACACATCCTCTATTTATGATTCAATTAATCTTGAAAAAATATATAACATAGGAACTTATGGTTAGAAAAGGCTTCCAATATTTCCCCAAAAAATTTAATTCATCTAATACTTAAGTTCATTCACAACTGTGGAGAGATCTAAATAATCAGTGTGATAATTTTCATCATGCAGTTTATGATGAAAAGAACCTCAAGTCACCTCATGATCATACTATATGAACACTCAACCCAAAATAGTGTCATAAGCATCCCAAAAATCCAAATATCTTCTTATGGGATCAAGTAATATTAAAAAAGGATTTGATGTTAGAATTATTTTCAGATCATCAAAATAATACTATGACTTTTTGTCCCATATTAAATTTACCCCTTTTATATTAAGCGTAGTTAAAGGATATTCCCTAAATGAGAATTCCTTTACCAACAATAAACGATATCCAAAAATGATGAGGAAACACTGAATCTTAAATATGTTACATGGATCTTTCCATTATAATACAATTTTACCTTCTTTAGATCATCTAATAATCCATGCTATAAAATCACATGTCCTACAAACATCACTTAATGGATCTTAAAATTAAATTTTGAAATATTACCATACCAATAATGACTTATTAGGATTTCCACAATCAAACTCAAATGGTGCTCCTGATCGAATCTCAAGTAAACTAAAATTTCATCTATTAATAGTACTGAAAAGCATCAAGATACTCATAGAATATCTGATTAATCAATTCCATGAAAACTAGAAGATAATTCATCAGACATAATGGCATCAAAATATATTTTTAATAACGATACCTAATCTATAAATCTTTCTTCATTATATCACACTCTCAAACACTGAGATTAAGATAACCTAACCAAAAATAAATCCTTGAAATCCATATTTCTATTGTAACAGATAAAAAATTATTTTGAAAAATGAAAATGATATACGTTCTTAATTTTAACTAGATTAAAAATCTAGTAGTCTACAAAAAATTAGATTTAACCATTTTATTTATTATAAAAGTGCATTCGGGCTCCCAAGGTTAAATAATAGGGGAAAGAAAATTTTCACCAGGTCATCCAACTAAACCTTGTGTTCATTAAACTCTATTGGTGCCATATGATATGAAGGTATCATAATTGTTTGCATAACTGGAAATATGTAAATAAAATAAATCATCTATCTCTACAAAGTAATCCCATATAAATGGTACATTATAACATTAAGAAAACCCCAAAAAAAATTGGTATGATGAATGAAAGATGAAACATCATAGGGTAGAACTGTAATAAGTAACAACAAACTCCTAAGATCTGGGATAGTCTTACCTAGCCAAACCATGGATTCCACTATCCCTAGAACACCCATTATCTCTTATTAACCCAAATAAATGAGACATAATTATGATAACAATCAACCTTATCATGATGAGTAAGACTTATGTCCATCACATTGATGAAATAAAAAAATCCAGACCTAGGAAATGAAAATCCCATATGAGATCCATATTACCTATTGATAGCACATAAGAAGGACACTAGAACAAATACTCAGTCATAATCCCTAGAGGTGTGACTATGGCCATAAAAAAGGACATGAGTTCTATTATAAGGATAAAAATATCATAACAAAATATATATATAAACATATGGAAAACACTACTATCAAATAATTAAATCTCTGCAAAGGATGAAATAAAGATGGAACCTATCACCATCATTGGACCCGTGTCCACATCCTCTAGATACTAATCTATAATGTTAGGCTGCTTCACCCCTAAGGCTTATAGTTGGAGCCCTAAAGTATTTGTAACATCTGACGATGTCATTGTATCCTTTAGAGCTGAGAATCCCTAACCATATCAATGAATAGTCATGTACAGAAAGAAACAAAGTAGATAACCCATACTCCCATATATGTTACACATCATTTATGGAGAAGAAAAATAATATTGGGTTTGTCTACCCTCTCCACACTCATTGAAAGTCATAGGCATGCTACCTTCCATAACTAAAGTTACTCGGGATGGCTACCACTATCAACAACCTACTCCACTCCCACGATGATCCTTTCACTTATTCTTTTTCTCTGGTGGTCCATATAATCTTCCACTTGGTTTAATATAAGAGGCAAAAGATCCAAAAATTCCTACCATTTTAATTTATACCATTATATTATTATCCACTATGTCTTCATAGGTCAATAGGAGGAGAATAATTTCCTATAATATGATATATAATCGAGAACCCTATAAGTACTTATGAGATTTCAACTGGTAAATTTCACCACCTTTGGGGAAAAATGAACCAGCACATCAAACCAACTGGTGTATGGAGACACTGTAGACACTTCATTCTATAAATAATGGATATATGGAGGTTTCAATATTATTGAATACTCAAGGAAAAAAATTCTTCAAGAACATAGTATTGAGACGCTTATTCTATAATACCATATGAATATCATCTTGTACCATGGAATCCAACCACCTATCACTATGACCCCCAAGTCATAACACCGTCCACTTCACCTTCATACTCTCATGAATATCCAAGAATCCAAAGATATGATTGATCTTGTTCAAATAGTCCTCAAAATATTTTGGGTTATTAATAATTTTAATGGATAATGGATTATTAGGAAAAAACCACTATGATCAATCCCTTTCACTTACATCTCTTTTATATACCTCAACAATTGTGTTATGTACCTGCGATACATTATGGTCAACACAAAAAAATACTTGTATGATTGCTTCTATAATGTTACTACCCATCCAAGGATTCATTTTAAGACCATTAGTTTCACCATCCTCCTGAGTAAATCATAGAAAAATTCTCCTAGGAATACTACTACACACTAAAATAGAATAGATAAATAGAAAAAAAAATATCAATTCAAACCGAAAAACTGATAAGAAAAAACTGAGATCGATAAAAAAATCAAAATTGGAGTCACACATACAAACCTCCCATGGTAACTTTAGTCTAATCACAATATGATTTGGGAAATAACACACTACAATATACCTCTCATATCTTGAAAATATAATCTCTAATTTACAAAATGTCTCAAGGAAAAGAATCTTGATGACATACCACCCCTGATACCCAAATGTAATGAACTGACCCGAATAACCTATCAAACTAGTACCTAGACTAAAATTCACATAAATAAATGACATTCCCAATCCCAACAGGCTAGTAACTAGCCACTAGGCATTACAAAACAACTAGTGGGAATTATTTCTCCCAACCAGTTTGAATAACATGGATCATAAATAGAGAAATGTGACTACATTGGAATGATATATTTACACAACTTAAACAAATGGAGGAAACCAAACAAATAAAAGAATCTAAATTCTTTATGAATAGGTCTATAAATTAATGAACTAGAAAACAATAACTATTACTTAATGAAATATAATAGGAAATCTCCCACCATTTCAGTATAATCTACCCAATCACAGTAGACCAAAAGCCTCACCACATCACTGTGACACCTAACCTTTCCCTACTTAAAAATATATAAATCTATCCAAGAAATTCTAAATAGGAACACAAGGAGTGGTGTCACAGTATTAGTAAGTCCCAAAACGGTGTTCCATACCATGAATCTATACTAATAACTCATGTGTACTAATTTTAAATAAAATATTGCATGATAATAAGTAAATTAGTTTTATCTAAAGTAGGGTAAATATTTTTCCTCTTTTTTAAATTACAAAAGCAAATGTTGATATATCAATTTCATAAATAATTTCCATGACTATTTATCAAACCCTAATAAGTCCTAACAATTATAATATATTATAAAGTCAATAATTAGTAAATATCAACATGGAACTGAACAAGTCAAGCTAGTATAAAACCCATACAAAAAAAACCAGTAGTTCATAATATGTCCTTAGAACAGATGACTAAGGATAAAAGGAATAATAGATTAGAAAAATCTACTATAATGTGATTAAAATGTCCCCAGAATGACATTCCTATGGTGCTTCGAAAGGCCCAAAGAGAAACATTCCGATGGTGTTATGGACGATGGCCATATGCTAAAACATCAACCTATTTACCCAAGGATTCACATGTGATTCATTTCATAAATAATTTCAATTTTTTTTCAAATAAAGTATTTTGTATTTACAAAAAACAAGAAAAAAACATTTATCACAAATCTATTCACACACATAAAACAATCATGTCAATTTTGTTATAAATAAATATATAAAACATGATCGATAAAATTCATCCAACGTAGGATAGAGATGAAGCTACAAAACTCAAAACACAAGTCACACACACCCACACCAAGAGACAACATCAATAAGAAACATAATGATGATGATTGATGTAATAGAACCACGATCTCATAGTGTATTAATAAATAAAAAAGTAAAAATCACTATAGATCAATAAATCTGATAATGCAATGAAACATTGCTATAAAAATAAATGAAATTAAGTATAAGAAATGATTACTACATAATGAGATTAATTCCTACAACAATTGAGATCCAATTAGGATCTATTCGTTCCGGAATGAATGGAGACTCTGAAAATTACTAGAGAAGCCTTCTTGGACGAGAGGTAGAGGTTTTATGTATGAATGAAATAAAATTTCAGACAGGTGGTAAATTAAAATTCAAATTCCATATAGTTTCATGAATTTTACCCCTTTTCACATCATGTAATTCATCGAGTTCAAGTACTCCAAAAAACTATTTTCTTTTTATTAAAAACTATTCTTTAAAACATACAAGGTGTGTAACTCATACATGGAGTGTATTACCTTCACGCTCTCTACCAAGAACACAACGTGGGACTGAACATTATGTAAAAATTGTGTAAATCATTTCACATCTTGTAATCTCCTATCACACATTGAAAACACTAAAATAACTTTATTATCTTCTAAACTAGAGGAGGCCCCCTAATCTATTAATGAATTTATACCCATACTCTGTTAATACAACAAACATACATCCCCAAACATTATGACATTTTTCAAAATGAAATTATCTCAATATTTTGGATTCCTAAGATTCACCCAAGTAAATTGGAAAATTTGATGGGAGAAGGGAAATACCTAAAATATAGTAACAAGATGTCACAAAATGAATCCAATTAATCAATAAATCATTATAACATGACACCATTTGGGGTTAATTAACCACCTTTCTAATGATATTTTAAAAATAATGTATTGAGTAAAAATTTGATGTAATATAATGGTAATATCATATATTTATGATATATTTAATATTTTTTATGATTCTGGAATGAAATTTTTATTATTAAATATATTTTTTTCAAATATAACAATTTAATTGTAAAAAATGATGAGATGTATATAATCTTGCTTTTTATTTTCAGAAGTTTTATTCATTTAATACACCTAATGGGATTCTGAATTACAAAATCATTGGAAATTTTGATTATTAAATATTTATTGATCTCATAATGATAAATTTGAAACAACATTGTGATAATCGATCCTATCATGATGATGTTTTTTCTAAGTGAACACCTAAGAGTGATAACACCTAATAATGAATATAAATTTAATAGGTTGATATATTATAAATATATTATTATAAAATAATTATAAAATGTATTTAATTTTTATATTAGGGTTTATCGATAGGTTAATAGTATAGTAATGTTTCTTATATAGGATTTTTGAGCACAATCGAGTATGAAAAATACATATTGAGGGTTTTTTATCTCAAATTAATCTCTTGAGGCATATTTTGTATTATGAAAATAAAATCATTTATATGGGGTCTATACATCATATATGATATGTTAAATTATAAAAGTAAGTTTATTCATGATATTTAATTATTAATTTTATAACCATTATGCTTAGTAGTTTTGATTGAATTGATACCCAAGAAATGAATGGGGGTTTCCATCCCACATTTCAATCATTGGGATGCAAGTTATATGTAACACCTATTTCATATTTTTGGGCATAGAAATTTCCATGTATAATTATTTCCCTATTCCCCATGAATTTTTAAGTATTTACATGAGTATATTTTTATTCATCCCTTGTTTTATTTTTTTTCTTATATTACCATTATTGTAGGGGAGTTTGAATGTCAATTTTTATACAATTAGATATGATTTGTATGAACCACTTGTTTCTCCTTAATGGTGCATATATGGGTCATGGTACAAATTTTATAACCACAAGTACAATTTTTTATTAGAGGATTAATATTTTGGATTGTATATTAAACATTGTTTCTTTCAAAATCATACTCATTGAAATGGGAAATTTTTTTCCCATGTTATTCATTTGAGAGTACCATATTTTAAATTCTTTGATTAAAGGTTTTCCCCCATATTCTATATGTCGATTGGAAGTGGAATTTTTTTTCTAAACCATAAATCATTAATCAAAATTATTTAGAATGAAATATTCACATATATAAATCTATTTAAATTATTAATTAACGAACTATGAATTTTTTTTATTTATTCATGATGATATAGATATTTATGGATTATAAATGGATGATGGTAATATGTTATTTTATAATACACCTTCAATATATATATAGTTTTTGTCAATTTTGTACATATTATTTATATATTGAATAATATTTGGGTTTTTGATGTTTTAATTAAAATATGGATGATTATTAGAAGAAGTTATTATGTGTTTTTTCATTTTCTCATATGATGAATGCATTATAATTAATTAGTTTCAGGTTAGGAATAAAATTATATATCCCTTCAATGTCCCTAGTTTTATCCTAAGATAAACTACCACATATATTTTCTTTTACTATAGACAATAACATAGTATTACCTAGATAATGGGCCAGGACTATTAGATCATTATGTCTAAAAGTTTGATATATTTTCTTAAAGAATAGAACTAACTATTCAAAATTATTCATTTCCCCACTAAGGAACAAGATACTGTTATTTACATTCTATATTTATTATAATTATAATATACTAATATATTATGATCATGTTTTATTTTTATTCTCACATTATGATGGTTATATATTCCTAATAAAATATTTATTCCCAATTTTTCCCATATGGGCTCAATTTTATAATTTCCATTACTGGGAATTTGATATCACCCCTTATTATGTCTCCATTACCCAATTAAATGATGAAAATAACTAAAGATGGTTTTTTAATTGGATATCTTGTGTGGAAAATGTTTGAGAGATAATGAATACTTAATTTGAATAAAGTAGTCTCCTTTTTATCTGAAAAAAGTAAATTCATTCTGAATGATTTTTTAGTTTATGATTTTTATAAATGATATAAATCCAAATACCAAAATTATTCTAGAAATGTATTTAATAAATGGTTTTTATATCAAGTAAATTATAGATGATTATGTACATTAATATATAGTTTTTTATTGAAGATGGTTTGTATAATATGTGCTTATAATGTCTATATCAAAGAATCTTCATTTCGGGTGTCACTATAACCCATCGAAAAATAAAGAATATTATAAGGAGATTTAAGTGTTCCTTCATTGACTTCTATATATGATCTACCATTTTGTTTATTCCATACAATCTAATTGATTTTTATTTATTTCCCCTTACATTATATTATTTTACATTAATAGGACTTAGATATTGTCTTTTGTATATTTTATTAAATGAGGAATAATATATGGACAATAGATTTTGGATAGGTAGGAAAATATTTATTAGAATATAAGAGTCTTAGAACCAATAATTAATAATCAATATCTAGATAATTTGGGTATTGGGTATTTAATAGGTGATTTTATAACTCTATTTCAATACATTGTTATTGTTATTGAATAGTATTACTTTAGATTCATTGATTAAGATGTAAAAGTTCTTTTACAACCCAAGATTTTTTAAAAACGATCAACATATTTGATAGCATGTATGACATGGGACTATATGAATTTAAGGTAATATAACATACTTATACTATACAGTATATTTAATTTTCAATAAAGTCAGTCCCTCGATGTTATGAAAAGCACAAATGATTATAATAAAACACGATTCTCAGTTAAAATATCATTATTTTAACTTTGAAATTAAATCCTATAAAATATATCTTAATTTATTTATATTAATATTTAAATTATAAAAATTAGAGTTATCTATTGATTATAAATATAATAAGAATCCTTTAAAAGAAAAATAATTATTTTCTAAAAAACAATATTTTTTCTAAAAGATGGGTAGGTCACACTTTGTGTATGTGGAACATTTTTACAAATTTTAAAAACTTTATTTGATAAATTAATAATAATTATTTAAATAATCATATAAAAATTTAATTTGGGTGAATACTTGTGATTTTCTAAAATATTACATTTTTTAATGAATATTGAAAAATACTGAATTTCAATTGAAAAATATCTATTTGTTTAAATTATTTACAATGATAAATTATATATTCTATTGGTTTTAAATTAATATTAGTTCAATTATATTTCAATTAATACAATTTATATCATTCTAATAATCTTAAAAATGAGTATTTCTATAATAGTTTCTCATGATTTTGAACATTTCCTCATTAAAAACCAAATTTCTCAGCTCTTTTTGAATATTAATTTTAAATTTAAAATTTTTCACTTATTTGAATGTAATTTGGTAATATTGATTCATAAAGTGGATCTAGGATAATTTATATTACTTAATATGGTCAACATAAAATTTTACCACAATTAATTATAATTATATTAAATATTATTTACCATGGATAATGTAAAAATGGATTTATTGTGGGTTAAACTAAATCAATAAGGGTTACAATAACCTAAAAACTTATCTAAAATATATTTTACTGAAATATTTTTACTATATATTGAATAATTATAAAAAATAATCCATTTGGGATCCTTTTTTATGTGAGAAACGTGGTTATATGTTTTCTTTTCAAAACATTAGAAGTGTGCAACTCATGTCACTTGTAAAAGGCTACCCCTCTCTTCTCTAATTAACAACTTATTTTGGGGAAAAACTAATCCAATTACCCATAAAATATGTACATTCATTAACAAGAGATTTTATTTTATTTCTTCCTCCATGACCTTCAATTAGTTTTACCCATTATTATATAATAACCTAAGTATATTAAATATAATTAATTTTTTTATGTAAATCGAATGACCTAAAACAATCCCCACTAACATCCAATGGGTTACAAAATCATCATTTATGTGTTTGGCAGACTACCACATCGTGAACTAATGTCATTTTTTTTCAATTACTATCTTTCATGGTTTAGTATGATACTTCATATAAAGTAATTATCTGAGATTTATAAAATTATTATACATATTTTTTCATTATATCATTTATACTATTTAAATTTTCATTCTGTAGGAGATATAATAATGTCACTTGTGTGTAAAGAAGATTACCATCTCATGAGGTGATGTGATTCCTTTCACACTAACAATTTACATTGAAGGTAATAAAAATAAATATATTTAATATATGTGATATAAATAACACAATTTTGATATTAAATACATTTTTTTATTTATGAAAATATAATAAGAAATTTTATTTCTTACATTCTCACTCACTAAAATACAATAACATCATTCATGTTTTGGTGGACTACCACCTTCCTAAAGAGATGTGACTCACTTTTCATTACCAAACCACATGGATGACATATATAAGTATATTTAAATAAATAATATGATATTATGATCAATATGTAATGCTATAACATTTTATATCTCATATACATAATGATCATTGATATATGGAAACATTACTAAAGCGTATGTATGCCATATCATCTCCCTGATTTTAACATAATACATTTCTCCAAATTATTATTCTTGATTTGTTTTAAAAGTATCATTGTTGTGTGAATATGGTAATTATTTCATTATTTGAATAATTTATAGGATGAAACAATTTAATATTCATAGTATTTGAATCATTCATTAGAATGAATGAATGATTAAATAATGAAACTAACACCTCGAACAACAAAAATAATTAGAAATTATTAATGAATGGGTGAAAACTGTTATATAAAGATGATATATGACATAATAAATATTAATATTATTTTTCTATAAGTTAAATTAATTTTTAAAACAATTATACAATATTTTTAATCAAATTCAACATGATTGAAGTGTAACGTAAGGGATTTCATAACTCAATTTCTATTTACATGGTTAAATTTGTACATCATTGATTATATTGTGATTTGATTATGCGTGTAATAACCATTTACTATCATATTTTTCATTTATACTGGTTTTATGTGTATTTACATTTGATACATATAATCAATTCATTTACTAATCACCACATCAATGATAAAATATTTTAGATGGACTTCATGTCAGTTTCATTTCATTTAGGCATATTGTAATATTATATATTAATTAATTTGATATTTTTTATATAATTCCCCACTAACCTATAATAAATGATAATATAATACTTCATTGTATAGTTATTTTCAATTTTAATTATTTCACCCAAGTTAACATGACTAAAAAAGTACCAATTGGTAAAAAATAACATAACCCAATTTCTTTCATTGGGTTATATAAATCTTCATTATCATTGATATTATAATATTATATTTTTAATGAATATTTATTAAATTATATTTCATTAAATTTTTATGTGGATGTACATTTGATACACAAAATCCAATAAATAATATAATCTTACGTCAATGTTAATATTATTGTAAGGGTTTACTTCAATCTCCCATTCTAACAGAGATTGTTTAATCTTGAATTTTCATTAAAGGAAATTATTTGATAATTATATAATAAACACATATAATTTTCTTATACTGTTATTATTAAACATATATTGAAGTAATATTACTATTTTCAACACATTATTACTTTATATAAAGAATTCTTAAAAATAAAATCAGAATTCATTTCTCACTTTCATCGGAATGACATTTTCATCCCAAACAATTTTTTTCTAAAAATGTTTTAAATTAATTTTGAATAGTAAGAAAATTTATTAATTGAAATCTTACCAATTTTATACTTTTTACATAATTCTTTTAAATGAATATTCATCTTGTTTCCAAAATAAGGCTTATTTTTATTTTTCCAAAAATTTGAATGGAATCATTGTTAAAACATACTCATCATGCAAATAATTTGTTATCTTAATTAAAACTTAATGTTTTAAATATTACTTAATAAATTTCAAAAGATATTTTAAAAAAAAGAGTTTTATGTATTTTTCTTAGAAATATTTATTTTAAAATATGATTTTTAATATTAAAATGAAATAATTCTCAATAATATCTTCAAATATATTTTTCTGAAATTTAAATTCATCAATTAGAACAACAGTTTTTAACTTATACACCACTAGGGAAATGTTTTATTTATACAATAAATATTCTTTTATGAATGTTTTGTGCTAATTTTCACCATGGAAGGCATTGAAATTTACTTTTTATGAATAGTTTTTTTGTAATTAACATTCCCCAGAAGGATTAATATTCCTGTGGTCATTGGAAGGTGAATTTCTGACAAAATACATATTATTTATCATTGATATGATTATTACATAAAACATATAAAATATATAAATAATGTGTTTTAAATTATATGTTTTTAATATCATGAATTAGCTATAAATCAATATTCATTACTCAATATAGATACATGATTATAAGATATAATTTCCACTAATTAATTAGGTCATTCAATATATAAGGAATGATTTGGATAAGTAGTTATGGGTGGGGCACAAAATCATATATACCCTCGATGCATTGGTAGTCACACTATTTAGATAAATGAGACTCCCATAAATTGGTTTCTTCTTATAGTCAAAAAATGTCTTGTAGAAGGTATTGAATGTAGAGGAATCATGACGCCTACGATCATGACATCCAATTATTAAGAAATAACCTCATTGCGAATTCAGTTATTATTATCTATGTAATTTTCACAATGATATTATTTCTAGTTTAATTTTATTATTAATTTTTTGTTAAAATTTTATTCGTTCTCTCTTATTTACCTTACCAATATGATTTAGATTTATCTATTGATGATAGTGGTGCTATTAATTTAATGGAATTTGTGTTCAATTATTTACCTTTTCGTATTTATTATTCATTATATATTCATGATAGATTCTATTCAACATAAAAATTACTTATAATTTGATCTCATACTTAATTTGAATCAATCCCCCAAGATTTTATGAAGTTTACACTGATTAATTTTCAAGGATATCAGAGAGGTAATAATGTTAGTTTGAAAAGAGAGAAAAAAAATTATGTTGTAATTGTGATTTTAAAATTTAATATGGGAATAATGAATGTATATTGTTTACCAATAAAACTGGAAAATTCATCCTCTTAGGATTTTATTACTTGTATCATAAGGAAATTTATTAAAGCTGACACTGGCTTCGTGCTACCGGGGTCTTAGTCTCTATAATTGTTATAAGAGTAATTTAATTAGATTCCATGGGAATACGATTTTGGAAAACATAGAGTATGAAACATAAAACTATGATAGTGTTTTAGGATAAGAATATAAGAAGATCCTAATTTTTTTTCACATATCAAATTATGTGTTTTTTCTAATAAAATATATCAAATTTTGGATACCTCAAGTGGATGTGGTTCTGGAATAGATGTAGATAGTGATAGTAACTCTGAAAATGGTTCATTAGTCATGACCTGATCTTCAAATATTTCATGACCACAAACCTTATACCACCTTGTTTGAAACTCCAATGGGATATACATAGGATAAATAACATTTTATTTATTAACAATTATGAAGAGTTCAAAATAATTATATCTCTAAATAAAACATGATTATGTTTTTGTGACTAGTTGTGAATAATGTAACTCCCCGAACCCAATTACCCAGAGTCGGTGCATTATTTTAATACATTGGCATGATTACAAGGAATCAAGTCCCGAAGGACCGATCTGTTTAGCAGTCTTGGAAATAGATTACATACATTAACATTACATTACAATTTCAAACATAAAACACATTGTAAATAGTTCTTTGAGAATGCCATTATTCCCTTTAGCTTGACCCTTCATATCAATCATAACACTCTTCTTAGAATCATGGGAAAATGAAACATAAGAAAGGGGTGAGATCAAACCCTCAATAAGGGTAAGTAATATAGCAGAAAATGAAATAAATATTATGCATGGTGAATAATTGAAACCACATGCCTTTACCAATAATAAACATGAATATTTTTATGGAAAGAATATGAGCTGAGTCAATAATGCAATAATAAAACATAATCATGGGTATTCTACTAGTCTAATGACCACATGAACCATCGATATTATTTCCTTTATGAGGGAATTTATAATGCTAGACATTCTGAAACATTTGGTCAAGGCCTCAACCAAGACCTCTAAAAATGATTAAGGCCTCGGCCATAACCATATATCAAATTGGGAAAGGGCCGCAACCAATTCCACATCTAGTTGTCTAATGAGACCTACGGATGCATCGAGGAGCTATAGGGGGATCCACCCGTCACTTACTAAGTCCAATGCATTCCTCATATGAAAAGGATTAAACAAATCATAAACATTCATATAAGAACTAGGATACAAAATGTCAATACATTAACCATTAAACATGAATGTTTGTAAAAATAGAACATCCATAGTCAAACATATTACAAAACCTTCAATACAATATGGATGTTTTGTAACATAATAAATAAACTTCAAATAAACTTAAAATCCATCAAAGGATGTTGACATAGATTAAATCAAAACCCTTTTTAGAGAAATATCTCTTTCTATTTTGAAATCATTTAAGAGTCACATAATTTAAAAGGGAATAAATCTAAATAAATTTTTGAATCAAAGTGTCCAATACCACTTTTAAACTTTTAAAATGAATTATCATTTCAAAACATTCATATCCATATAAATAAATCCTTTAAATCTGTTTGATAAAATGGACATTAATTAAAAGGGTTTAGAAAGATAAATCTTTATAACATTTAAAATTATGATATAGTTAATTAAACCCTCCCATATAACTATAAAATATTCGTTTTGATTTTTTTTAAAATGGGTATCTATGATAAGTATTTCCTAGAAAATACTTACACATGAAAAATCTCGGATAATAATGAGATTGAGGAAATAACCCTTACGAATTTGGTAACTTACGAAATATACAACCCATGAAAGAAGAATAATACAATGAATATGTAAATACTCATAAATTAAATGTATTACACAATTAATACAATTATGGGTAGTACATACACTACACAAAAGTCAATAGTGGCAATATGACATGAATCCCACAGGAATAAAGAGTGAGATGAAAACCCCTTACCTTGCACTTTACATTAGTCAATGGTACATTTAACCTTATGTATGAAGACTATAGAATGTTTTTAAATTATACCAGAACCATATTAATATTTATGATATCATAAATTATTCATTTATGACATTATACTACCCATTTAATAATAATTTCCATGTTATATTAATATATCGGGTAATAATCTCCTCCTTTATCGTATGTGTTTTAACTTGTTACTCTTAATTGTATCCCTTAGATCATGATTTAAATACTTCCAGAATATAAATCATGATTTATATATCATATATATTTATAATATAAATATGTATAATAGACATATATATGAAATGGAAAACACCGTTTATGGAGACGGTAGTCCGTACGTACGCATAAACGTTGTTTCCGTTTTCATATAGTATTGAAAGGAAGTAAGTGAATAAGATATATGTATGTACATAAATACTTATATATATATATATATATATATATCTTCAGTAGAATAATTATTTCATATATTACATACTTATTAGTAATATATATTTTTGTAATTGTCGATGAATGGTGAACTTGGAAATGAATCTCATCGCGTCGTGGAGATGGTAATCCGTACATATGCACGAGTGAAAATATCATTCTTTTGATATTAAAATAATATATGATTGGATTTTATATCATATATACAGAATCATCATCATGTTATATTTATTATTTACATCAAACACACATCATTATTATACCCATCCAAATAATAATGTATTGAATAACAATTACACTACAACATGGAGACGGTAAGCCATATGTACACATGTATGGTGACATTTCATTCAAAGGGTGGATAGAATAATAAATTTTGTTGTACCATAATTATAATAACATCACAGTATATATAAGATAGTATATTTATTATTTTTTAATGGAAACAACAAAGTAAAAAGAATTGGAAGAATAAAGGAACTTGAAATAGGGTGGTGAAATCATTACCTCCTTTTCAGGTTCTTCCTTTTGATTTGATCAAAAGTGCTCCATTGGTTGGCTTTCAGATCAAAATAAGGTCTCTAGGTTGAATTTAGGATAGTTGATATGGTATTTGGGCAGGGTTTGGCCGAGCCAAATGGCTTAGAAGGTGTGAATTAGAGTGAAGGGGGAGTGCCCTTTTATAAGAGGGGTGAGGGGCCCCTTAGGAAAAACATAAAATATTATTTTATAATAAAATTATATTTGGTTTATAATGGCTCAAAATTGATTTATTTCGAGTCTATGGTGGGGATGGGTCGAACTCCAATCAACCAATAGGTTTTAGACAGGTTTGGGTCACATTATTAATATTATCTTTTAGTTTTAACTCATAGTTAATTAGTTTGACATTTACAATGACTCTTTGTAATTTTTTATTATATGGTTAATAAACTTACTATAAACTTATAATAGACCCCCCAAGTAGTAAATAAATTATACACCTATAATGATATAAGTCCTTTTTCTGAACTGTTGATTTTTAGGAATATAATATCAATTAATAATATAATATTTGTTTTAAAAACTCTTTTATGTCAATTTTGACACTATTGGTTTTTTTTGTTTTTTATAAATTCATAAAAACATTATTACTTCGAAAACAATTCATATAACCAATACTAATATGTCATATTAACCTATAAAATTTTTGGAATTCATAAAAAGTCTCAAATTACATTTATATGGGTATTTATAATATCAATTATGTTAATCTTTCATTAATATGGTGATTTCTGCATCATCATTGTGTCATAAATAAATTAAATTTTTTAATGTCTAAAAATTATAAATAAAATACCATTATGTAGGAAATATTTTTATTTTTCTAATGAATATTTATAATTTAATTTATCTTATGTATAACACTATATAAAAAATGTTTTAGTTATTATACTTTGATTTTAACTCTTTTAACTCTTCTTTGAATTAAATAATAATAAATGGCCTAATCTAATACAAGTGGACCTAAATGATAATATTTTATTCCTAAGGTTTTTTTGGTCGAGATACATTTTTCAAATAGAATTAGGACTTGTGTTAGGTAATATTAATAACATTTTTACCCTTAATTACCCTATTTACTTTTAACTGTGGTAAATAAATGTAAAAAGTTACTATTCACAAAAAAAATTTATCTTATTGAACCACATTTTACTCCTTGATATTAACCGTGTCTCTTGGATTTTTGAAATTCCACTCATATAAGTGGTAAAATTTAGTTTTATGTGAATTTGCAAATTCTCCTTGGAGATGGGTAAAAGACGGTGAAAAGATCAACAATATATATATATATATAATTAATATAAACTGACACCAATGAATTACATTGAACTTATATAAGTATTATTTTTCTATTTTTACCTAAAATAAATTTAAATAAAATAAATAATTATTTAAATAAAAATTCATTTTTTAACTATAAGTCAATGTTTTTCACTATTCAAGAAAATTGAAAGTGTTCAGAAAAATACAAAAAATTCACCATAAGATAATTTTGATATTCCGAATCAAAAAATGTAGTCCATTTTGAATGATAAAATTTATAAAATATCAAAAAGTGGGTATTACTATTCATAACGGCTAGTTTGGTAAGTTATGGTGCGCTTGAACTCAGCGTTACCTGTAGTTCAAGTTATTGAGTTACTTTGATGAAATAATGTACTATGAAATATAGGGGTGTTACAAATAAACCTTTTAATCCATGTAATGTATTTCAATAGGTTTTTGGTAATAAATTATTTTTTATAATGATATTTTCTAATATGGTGTATTCCAACATGATGAAATGAGAACTAGAAGAAGGAGTGGGAACTAAATCAATTTACATTTTCTAACCTGTAAAAATAATCATTTCATTGATGGTAATTAGAAAATGTTTAAAAGGGAACAAGTCTCCAAAACAATATAACCATACTAGTTCTATCAAGGTAGAGAATTTATTCTTTACGAAATATGGATTTAAAAAGATGAAAAATAAAAAGAAAACAATAGAAAAAACAAATAAATGGAAGAACGGAAAAAATGATTTTCCCACATGATATAATTTAGGAAAGAAACACATGGGTAGTAACCTAAACGGAATGGTAGTTTTCTATAATTGTTGAGTGAAATGAATCCATGAACATGATTTTAAGTGATAGAAAGAAAATTTCAATCATCAGTGCTTCAACAATGAAAATATGGGGAACTACACAAAATAATTCTCTAAGAAGAAATGGAATGTAACTCAAAATAATATATTATCCCATGGTTATGATGATTATATTACCTCATATTATGTGTAATAATTAATTTCCAATCTTTTAGAATCAAAAATTTTATCAATTTCTTTTTAATTTATCAATAATATAATAGTTATAAGAATTATAAAATGTATAAGAATTTTTTTATAGTGGTCTTTCATTAAAGATATGAAATCATATATTGAATGGTATAGTTGACAAATAAAAATGACTCATTGGCATGTTGGACTTCATTGAAAACCCAATATATGTTCATGATGTTGAGATAATGATGTTAGAATAAAGAGATGGTTGATATGGTAAAATTTAGATAGATAGTACTAAAAATCATGGAGAAGATTAATGATTTTATTGTTGAAATAATGGGTGCCCTAGACCAAACTATATAGTACTTTTGATTACCGTATCATGTTTACAGGTAGATACGCATGATGATATCTTACCATTATAGTGCAGACTTTTCTGCGTCCACTATAATAATGATAATGTGCAAACGTTAATTGTTGGGTCAAGAGGTTGTAGTAGATCCCAGGCTATAATGAGAACCTCGAGATATAATGAAATTGATCTAAAATATATGTTCTATAGTCTAGATAAATCTTACTGACTGGACACAGTAGATGTCTGACTATCAGGTGTTGGGGGCTTATTAGCATTGAGACTTCTTCTAATGAAGTTCGCACTTGGTGATATCTAGTAGTAAGATCATGAGGACAGACCCGTCTGAAGGAACACCACATGTTTTGGGTGTCATTGGTTGTTCCTATCTACAGACATGTGTATTGGTCTCCTGACATGAGACAATTACCAATGTATATCATTTAATTGCATACTTTGATGCAAGGTGAATACCATGGAAGTAATGTCGTGGAGAGGTAGTTTATGTCGGGTGTGTCCTTTGTGGTTTGACGTTGGATGAATGGGCAAGAACGGATTTGTTCCTTCCAAGTATAGTAAGTTAAATATCTCTAGGCTGGTTGATCAGGATGGTGCCGGCTTCATAAGTATTCAGCCAAAGAAGTTGAAAGGGAAATCCATTTGGATAGATCAACAAATAATAAATCAAGATAAGGATGATCACACAAGAGTGCATCCTGCTTTACGAGATATGAAATGACAACGAGACAGTAGTACACAGTCAGTGTTCGTTGGTTGGTATTCGTTGCAATGACTATCCTCATCTCTTTAGGGGTCATGACGTGTTTCTAGACCCCCCTCTTGATCTGTGGATTTTATTCACTACTATTGAGATAAGGGCATATAGGGTCATACCCAATAGCGTATTCAAGAATCCACAACTATTTAGTTGAATAGGTATATAGACATAGTGGGCTCCGCCATGGGGTTCGAGCATTGTCCAAGTTGTCGATCACCAAATGAATTAAATAAATTCATTAATATTCACATTATGAATATTGGGGGTTGAATTTATTTAATGTATTTACGAGTTTAGTAAATAAAAGAAAAATATGAATCGAATGAATATTATTTAATATTCAAGGTTAATTTAATATTAAGAGGGACAATGAGTCGAGTTAAATAGCTCGGTTTTATCACTTAATATTATATATATATATATATTACAAGAATATGATAAAATATTAAATAATATTGGCACAGTTTAGTCCGTCAAAAATATTTATTTAGAGAACATTGATATTAACGGGGGTCGGGGAACCTACCAGGTATTTATAAATGTCTCTATAAATAATAGGGGAGGCTCTCTCTCTTTGGTGAGTATATCACTATTCATTCATTTATGGAATAAAAAATTGAGAGCCTCTCTCTCCTCCCGCTTCCTAGAGAGAGAAGCTGATGATCCAAGAGCTCGGATCAAGTTCATCCTTACACATCGCAAGATCAATGATGTGGTGATCGTCGGGACATCGATGATATCGTTGAATACCCGCTCTAGCACCCGGAGTTCGACGATCGGCGTTCCCGCGGATTTTTGGAGCACGTGTGGACGATCTAGAGGGATCCTTCTTTAGATCCTTCAAGCGACGATCGTCATCGGCTAGCGGAAGTCGACCACGTCTTCGGATTTGAAATGGGTACGTTTTCATTTTAATTTTTTTCTCTTAATAATCTATGCGAGATCCTCGGACCTCTCCGGTTCTCGGATCGTCGGCGATGACAAGTACCGTCATTCCGCTGACGAAAATTTTAAAATCTCCGGCACACTGGCTTCCGCTGCGGGCCTCGAAAACCTAACAGTGGTATCAAAGGGATTGCATAGATTTTCTAATCCAAATAAAATTAATTTTCATAAAATCAAGTAGAGGGTTTAAAAAATGTCAAAATGGATCGCACCACGTTTCAATCCGATTTCGAACAACCAAGATATGGTCATTTGAAATTTTTGGAATGGATTGTGGTCGTGTTTTTACTCGGGTTAATAATTTTGTTGATCGTTTCCATTTATCAGAAATAATATAAGTTTTTAATAAATTATAATTGTTATAATTATAATTATTATAATTATAATTATATATATAATGATAATAATATAATTAATTATTATTATTCTTTGATTATAATAATAATAAATTAATATTATATTATAATAATTTTGGTATTATTAAATTTATATGCTAAATAGCCTTTAGAAATTTTTTGTGTGGAAAGACACACAAAATTATTAATTTGAGGAGGACTTGACTTCTTTTAAATGGACGGAAATATAAAAAAAGGGGTAAACAAATACTTCAAAAGAAGTCTTGTTTTAAAAAAACAAAATAGTGGAGGTCGGCCTTGTGTGTGGAAGTAAAAAAGAACAAAAAAGGGAATATATGCAGGGGGTCCGAGCGGACCCCCTAACTCCTCCCACGCAGCGCACTACAGCGCCGCCAGGTGCACCAACGCGCCGTGGGAGTGCGGTGGCCGCCGCAACTGCTCCTCAGTGCCTCACCCTTCTCCTCACGCCGCTCTCGCCACCGGTGCCTCACTTCTAGCCCAGGTGCTCCTCCCGCACGACACACTGCCCAGGCCAAGACTCCCTCTGCCTCAAACTCTACCCAGCTCCACCCTCTCCTTCCCAGTGCACCACATGGTTGCTCCACCGGCGACCTACTGCAGCACCAGGACGACGCCCCATCACCGACATCATCCCCAAGAACCAGTCTCTTGCATCCTCCCTCGCGCACCGCCTGCACGCCTAGACGAACTTGGCCTCCCTCGGCCGATCCCCCTGCCCAGGCGCCTACACCAGCTCGCTCCCAGCCAATGCAGTGTCACCCCGGCGCACAGGGGCACCGCCCGAGACAGCGCACCAGGAGCCGGAGCCGCAGCCTCCCGCCGAAGACTGCTTCCTACTCTGGCCAGACCCATGGTCTCCCTCCCTGCAAGCCTCCTGTTCGATTCGGCCTGCCCCAGTGCCACCGTCCAGTTCGGGCACCACTGTCTCCCTCTATAGAGGCCGCCCGTAGCACAATGTACGGGTCACCCAGCCAGATCCCATCCATCTTACCTCCATGGGCGTTAACCCGACGAGGTATCCTTCTGTCCGGACCATAAATGACTCACAACAGGACCCACCTGATCTTCCCGACCAAGTATAGGTCTGAGCGGACCTGGCTAGCCCACATAAGACAATCACACCCTTTTCCCAAACCGTTACGGGATAATATAATTAATTAATTAAATTAAAATAAATTAATAAATATGTAATTTATGGTTTAATATAAATTTTAATACACGAATAAAAATAATTCAATTTAAGTATTAAATTTAATTAAGTCAAATTAATTTAATTTTGGAATTAAAATTAAATTAATTTACAGACCGATAAATAATTAAATTATATGAATTATTTAATTAATTTAATATAATTAAATAATCCCTCGTACTTAATTATTCCATTTTATTTTTATCACGCAATATTTTATAGTCGAAAACTGGTCTTGAGCACCGACCCAAGAATGTATGCTTTTAATTAATTATTTAATTAATTATTTAAACTGCTTGCGATTTGTGTAATTAATTAAATGAAGGTCTGCGCATCATATTTTTTTTCGGTTAAAATGTATAAGGACCTGCATGTCCAATTGATTTGATGTACTTTTATACCCCAGTCCCCCTCACATGCACACAAGTATTCTTGTATCACAGATGGAGATGATGCAAAGACGAATGACGGGGACCCCACCAAGACGAGGCAGTGCACGTTGATGAAGATGATGCAAGACGAAACCTAGATTCCACTAAGAGAAGGCGGTACACCAAGACGTGACGTCGACCCCATCTAGACATGTCGATACTGCAGAAGAGCATCAGACATACATGACAGGGCAAGATGCATCTACTGTCAAGTTTCCACATAGGTATGATGCCCCTTAGGTCATTGAGATTCTCAAGACCAGTTGGGTAGTAGTTTAACTTTATGAATTTATTTATTATTTTATGCATTTTAGAACAGCGGGAAAAATACATAAAATAATATATAAAAAAAGTCATAAAGAAGATGCGTATGTTTTCTTATTAAAGTTCAGTTGTGAGCACGACAACTTGGATGAACAAGATTAATAGAAATGGATTACATTCGTCGAGAAAAAAACAAAAAGCCCTCAAAGAAAATATTAAGTCACCAACAAACTTCCATCATTAAAGTTTGAACAAAACTAGGTGTTCGAGGTGCCCGTTCATGCCTCAGCTGAGGGTGCCTCTTACTACCGGGGAGTTCTTATTGGTGTGGTGGGTCGACTTAACAAAAATTGCAATAAAGATATAACCTTAGATAGATTGTTGTAATTTTAGAGGCAAGTGCTGAGTAAATCAGTAAATGATTTTTGAAGCCGGGACTTCACTCAACAGATCACGGAACCGTGAGCTAATGCAATTGGCTAGTCAAAAGCCTACCTTGGACCCTCTGAGTAGTTGAGTAGCCCTAGCTTGTAGAATATGAGGGAGGATCGGGGATCCTTTCCACTAGAATACTCAAGAGTATTCCGATTCTAGTACTAAGGGTTCCTAGAATTCGAAAAATTAGTTGGAGACATTTAATGATTAAATAATCAGTAATTTCAAATTTGGTAATCACATAAAAGTACAATTTTCTAAAGTATATTTCAAGATAATGGAAATAAATACCACAATAAAACTACGATAAATATTAGACAAAGTTAATGTCTAAACTAAGAAAGAATTTACTAAATGTAGTATAGGCGCTTACACACATTACTACCATAATGGAAAATCAAGGTGCTTGTGTCCCAACCTGTTAAGCCACCTTAAGAAGAGAGGGTGTAAAACTACTTACAGGAGATATTGAATAAAAAATATGATGGTTCTGTCATAATTATATCATCAAATTCTGATTTTAGTTTTGGTTGCTACATCAAGACTTGGATGATGATCAAATAAAGTCTCATCTCCAAGATCCTTTTGAGGAGAAAGTGAAGCAAGATTTGAATGTGATGATTGCACTCAGTTTTTGTAATGTGAAAGATAGTTCACAATATTTCATAACTTTTACACCCAATTACTCTAGTTTCATTTAAAGGTACAAATGAACCGTATAGAGTAATCACTTCATTACCATTAAGGTAACATTTGCCAAGCAATAAGAATATTTTAAATAACACCATCTTTTATTCTTATAGCAAATACATTGAATGACAAGGTATAAAGGCATATGGAATGTAATGCCAAAGGAACCTTTGTCATTTCCTTCAAGGAAAAGTGGTTGGTTATTTAACATGAGGTTATTTGCATCACATAATGAAATGAATTCATGGAATATTAAAAACCGAAATACAAAAAGCAAGTACCCTCTTCTCGTTCAGTTTCTATTCATCAAATAAAATTATTGTTTTATCGAATACTTCTTGGGTATTAAAATAAAATATTCTTTTCACATATTTGTATTGAAATACAATAACGAAGTAAGTCGAGAAACATTACCAGAAGTAAAGTGTCTTCTTTAAGCATTTGAGAAAGGGTTATTCCTAAGTCAGCAGGGAGAAACACATAACTTCTAATTTCCAAGTGACTGATTCAAATTGAAAAAGTTGTAGAGTATAACCAATAACATTTATCACATGTGCCCATTTGGACATGATGAGACATTATTCTATGTTTTGCAATGAATGTTGTTTGAGGTAATATACTCAATAAATAGTTTACTACTATTTGGATCAATGGAAATACATGATGAACATAAAATGTAAGACTTACCCAGTTGTGGCAATGTGATTATTTGTCATATAAAACTAAAAGCAGATGTAAACTATATACCCATTATGGTATTTAGGCTCGAAACAGCTAAACACCTATGGTATTATTGACACCCTTAGTTTACGCAAAGAAACCTTTAGAAATAAAGGTATGCCACAATACTTTCCGAGGATAGTTCAACAAGACAGTGTAAACTATTCCAATGAAAGAAATAGTTAAAGATACTTCATAGGTTTCATGTAATACATTAAGGAATTTTGAAGTATAAGTTTGGTCAGAAGATATGAGTTGCTTTGGATCGGTAGGCCGAAGAATATCTGGACCATGCAATCATCGATCATGATAATGCAGCATGGAGTAGTTCCTAAACGCATGTTACCTTATCTACATCACTGTGTTGACTTTCATAAGGGGGATCGATGATAAAGTCTTACATATTAACATTGATCAACAAACTTGTAGTGTGGATCAATTCCTAAATGCATATGTTATACGTCAAAGTTATGATTTAAGTTGTATCAATGTTGCAACTTGCGGAAACATCCATCATATTTCAAAAATGTGATTTGGAAATAACAGCGTAAACCCATAACCAATATTCCAACTAAAATGAAAAATGGATATCATACGAGTCATAGTATGATGGAAATCCATTATGTCATAGGACGTGTTTAGATGAAAAGCCTTTGTTAGGATTTGAACAAACCTGAATCAATTTAAACATGTTGTGCATCTAATATAATTATCATAATAGTTGCTTAAGTTATTACCTAAATCCCTATGATAGAAAATATGTATTCAAGTATTAGACTACATTTCTATACAAGGGTGCACATCTCTATTAGTGATAGTGGGAGCTGAATTGACTTGGACTTACTCAATTCTCGCGACGCACAAATGGTTGGCATAGGGAACAAGTTCCAAAAGTACATATGGAATAGGAATGTTCCAGAGACACAAACTGCGTAGGAAGAATGAAACCATTGTGATGGTTTTATATTCACCGTGTCCAGTGATATATTATTCATTAAGAATAATAAATCCTATAAGTAAGAAGTATAAGGCATTGAGCTAAGATTGACAAAATCAACTAAAATTCATTAATGGAATCCACGTATCAAATTGTAAAGGGGATTATAAATTGAATACTATGGTGGGTATTCAAATCAAATGATACATGGATGGTACAAATATGCTACCAATAAAGCTCGATTGGATATACCAAGTCAGCATGCCTAAATCTATTAGAATTTTACTAGTCATAGATAAACTTCTAAGATATTTATTTTATTTTATTTTATTTTATTGGTCATTAGATGTCAAGATCATTTTATATGGAAGGTTTCTATACGATGCATCCAGAAAGAGATGATGACATCAAATGATGCAAATAAGGGTTTACAGTTACTGAAATCCAATTTTGGATTAAAGTAAGCAACAAGATCTTAGAGCATCATTATGAATGAATATTTGACTTGTGTCTACCAAAGGTTAGTGGGAGCGCCAATGTTTTCCAAATGAAATATGAATGGAAACATATGGAAAGTAGATTTTGATCTCCTAGTTAGATAAGACCTGGTTAAAATCAATTCTCCAATGATTTACTTCAAGTAGAAACCTATGTTATAGGGAATAGGATCCACCATGGAAGATCCAAAGGTTTCTTGGTCCTAGTCAATAATACATATAGTGACATTTTATTGAAAAAAATACAAGTTGGAATAATTAATGTTCTGAATTGTTACCTATGTCACATGGCTTAATCTCTGCAATTTAACATGTTCGGAGCATGTGTAGAGATTAAAGTTGGGAATTGATACCATATGATTTAGCGATGGATCAATCACATATGCCATATTTTGTACAATAATTGATACTGTCAGGATATAATTTATTATAGGCAGATATCAATTATTTCCAGGAGCACATAAAGTGATGCAGTCAGAACTATCATCTTATACTTCTGTAAGTACCAATGATACGTACCTGGAATATTGAGAGGAAGGTACACTAGTTGTGGTGGGACACATACTAGTTGTCCTTATATCAATTTGATCTAGTATCTCAGTTAGGAAAAGGTGATGAGCGAGTAAATCTCAAAAAAGCTAGTGGTAGCCATACCTACAAATATCGAGTATGTTACAGATTCAAAGCCAGCTAAGAAGTAGTTATAAATCATAACGATTTGTCCCAGTTCTTGGATTCACACCTAGAGATAAAAGTATTATCATAATAAGAATTATGATATTCTTACTAGCCAAGTTCTCAGGTTATGAAAACTGAAAAAATTAATATTCTCGGAGATACATTATCTTGAGATGTTTTACTAAAGCATATAAGGTCACATATAGCAGATATTCCATGTGGCGAAAACATGGCAGGCCCAGCAGTTGAATCCATTACTCAGTAGAAGCATGGTAATTATCATGTGGGTAGCTAACAAGTTCAGTTAGCAAGTTGGATCAAGTGAAAGTGGGAGTGTTGAAATATTGGGTTCTCTAGACCCAACTATGTAGTTCTTTTGATTACCGTATCATGTTTACAGTTAGATATGCATGATGATATATTACCACTATAGTGCATACATTTTTTCATCCACTATAATAATGGTAATTTATAAAGGTTAATTGTCATGTCAAGAGGTTGTAGTAGATCCTAGGCTATAATGAGAACCTCGAGATAGAATGACATTGATTTTAAATATATGTTATATAGCCTAGATACATCTTACTGACTGGACATAGTAGATGTCTGACAATCAGGTGCTGGGGGCTCATAAGCATTGAGACTTCTTCTCATGAAGTTCACACTTGGTGATCTCTAGTAGTGAGATCATGAGGACAGACCCGTCAGTAGGAACACCACATGTTTTGGGTGTCATTGGTAGTTCCTATCTATGGACATGTGTATTGGTCAATTGACTTGAGACCATTACCAATGTATATCATTTAATTATGAACTTTGATGCAAGGTGAAAACCAGGGCAGTAATGTCGTGGCGAGGTAGTTTGTGTCAAGTGCATCGTTAGTGGTATGACGTTGGTTTAATGGTCAATAAAGGATTTGTCGCTTCCATGTTTAGGAAGTTTTATATCCTTATCCTGGTTGGTCATGATGGTTCTTCCTTCATAAGACTTTGGCCAAAGCAGTAGAAAGGACAATCCATCCGGATAGATCAACAAATAATAAATCAAGATAAGGATGATGACACAAGAGTGCATCCTGATTCATGAGATATCAAATGACAAAGAGACTATAGTACACAGTCAGTGTTCATAGGTTGGTAGTCGTAGCAATGACTATCCATATCTCTTTAGGGGCCATGATGTGTTTCTGGACCCTGCTCTTAGTCGGTGGATTTTATTCACTACTATTGAGATAAGGGCCTAGAGGGTCACACACAATAGTGTATTCAAGAATCTACACCTATTCAGTTGAATAGGTATATTGACATAGTGGGCCCCGCCAAAGGGTCCGAGCATTGTCCAAGTTATTGATCAACAAATGAATTAAATAAATTCATTAATAATCATGTTATGAATATTTGGTATTGAATTTATTTAATTTATTTAAGAGTTTAGTAAATACAAGAAAAATATTAATCGAATGAATATTATTTAATATTCAAGGTTCGTTTAATATTAAGAGGGATAGTGAGTTGAGTTAAATGGCTTAGTTTTATCACATAATATATTACATATATATATATATTACATGTATGTGATAAAATATTAAATAATATTACCGTAGTTTATTCCGTTGAAATTATTTATTTAGAGAACATTGATATTAACGGGGGCCGGGGAACCCTACTGGGTATTTATCAACGTCTCTATAAATAAGAGAGGAGTATATCTCTCTTTGGTGTGCATATAACTATTCATTCATTTATGGAATGAAAAATTGAGAGCCTCTCTCTCCTCATGCTTCCTAGAGAGAGAAGCTGATGATCCAAGAGCTTGGATCAACTTCTTCCTCCCTCATCGCAAGATCAACAATGAGGTGATCATCGGGACATCGAAGATATCATTTAATTGTTGTGGTAGCACCCGAAGTTCGACGATCGGCGTTCCCACAGATTTTTGGAGCACGAGTGGACGATCTAGATGGATCCTGTATTAGATTCTTCAAGCGACGATCGCCATCAGCTAGCGGCAGTTGACCGCGCCTTCAGATTTTAAACATGTACGTTTTTATTTTAATTTTGTGCTCTTAATAATCTACGTGAGATCCTCGGACCTCTCCATGGCTCGGATCATCAGCGACGACATGTACCGTCATTCCACTGATGAAAATTTTAAATTCCCCGACCCACCGGCTTCCGCTGCGGGCCCCAGAAGCCTAACATTTATGACAAATCTATTTATACTATCATTGATCGATTATACAAAATTTTTGGATTTAAGGAATATATATTTTAATTTGTGTTTTATTTAAGGAATAAAGAAGAGTGTGTGTTTTTTTTAAAATTTATTGTAATTTAGGTTTTTATAATATTTCAAGAGTATTCATGATGATGTTATATAGATTTTTGGTATTTAATAATTAAATTACACTTCATGTTGTTAGGGGATTAATGATAAGATCATTTTTTGAATTGAGTGAAAATTTATCTTCTTTTTTAGATATTAATATTTTGGAAGGGTCATATGTTTAAAAATTTATGATATGGTTCATGTTGATCTTTTGATGAGGTTTTGTAGATTAATTTGTCACATTTAGAAAATGAAGATTTATGTATACTGGATAACTTGTACTAAATATTTTATTATAATAATATCTATATATTGAAGATACTACTAATAATTATCTTATGGATTTTACACTATATTAAAAGATAACTTTAGAACATCAGACATTAGAAAAATCATTTTTTTGGATAATAATCTCATGGAGTATGTTAAGAATGGGAAATACAATAATGTAGAACAAAAGGATGAAATTGTTCTAATGCAACAGAAATATATCAACTAAATATATTTCTTTATATTCTCATACAGTAAAATAATTCATATACTTTATTAAAAGTATATTGAAACAAATGTAATTCTATTGACGTTATATATTATGAATCTCATGTTCTATTAAATCATCAAATATTTATAGTGTTGAGGTTTTGAGAATTACATTTATCATTTCCTTTCTTATTTTCAATAACTTCTATCATTCCCTTTAATTATTTTTTTCAACCATATCCACATATTCACATGCCACTAATGTTCTCATACATATAAACCTAGTCATATTTTATTCTAGAAAAACTTATCACTTCCCTTTAAATCTTATCTAAAGTATGTTTAATCAAATATTCTCACCATGTGGAATTTTAATACTAAAATTTTGAAATGGAAAACCCTTTATTACCAAGATCATGATAATGTTGTGGGGAAAAAATGTATTTGTAGGGGTTGAATGTAGCACCCACTATTTTAAAAATATGATAATTATACATGATAGAATGTATTACATGAAACACTAAGAATATAAGGGAATATAAAATACTAATTCATTAAAATATATTTACTTATAGATAATCTCAATCTCATTGATATGCTACAATGAAAGAGAAATCAGGTTCAAATGAAACATGACACACTATTAATATATTATAATTTAAACACAACCATTATAACATAGTAATTTTGTTAGTTATTATAAATATTTTAAAAAATTTATTAAAATTATGGATATCTATTGATTACAAATAAAATATCATTAATTTAAAATAAAAAATAATTGTCTTTTGAAAAACTATATTTTTCCTGAAGAACATTTATTGACACTTTGGGAACATAATTAATTTTAACAAATTTTTGAATATATATATGATAAAAAATATTCATATTTTATATAATCATATAAAACATTTCATATGGATATTTATTTTCTAAAATATTTCATATTTCAATGAATAGTGAAAAAAATGAATTATAATTGAAAACATCATTTTACTTTAAATAATTTATTAATTTATATTATATTTTGAATTTTATTAATTTCTAATTAGTTATAATATATATTTATATTAATAGAATTTAAGAAAAAGATGTTGAGTGGCACTTTTTTGTTCTTATTTTGATTTAGTTTTGATAGTTACTTAAACCTGTGAATATTTATTTTCTAATATATTTTTCTAGTGTTTTAGATTTATTATATCAATGTATTTGTTTTATATCTACCGAAATAGTGATCAGATTCTTATGGTGTTTATATAATTGGAAATATAAGAACATTTCCTTCATTTCCTCTGTTTATGTTGAAATGAAATTCGATTGTTTTGATGGTGAAAAAATTCAATAAAGATGTAACTAGTTCTTGATGTGATACTTCAGTTTTTACATTAAAGTCAATTTAGATTTATAATGATATATCAGACTATATTGAATATATATGAAGAAGAATTATACCTTTAAATATATAATGTAATTATATAAATGTAACGCCCCAACCCCAGTTACCTAGAGTCGGTGCATTATTACATATCATTGGCATGATCACAAGATATATCAAGTCTCGAAAGACCAATTAGTTTAGTAGCCTTGGAATAACTAGATACATTCATAAAGTTTACATTACATCATAAAGTGAAAACTACTACAAAAAAACATCTTGTCTTCATATCCACTCATATTATCCCTGCAGGTCATTCATAAATTACATCTTCACATCTTGGGAAAAATAAAACATTGAAAAGGGGTGAGCTCAAATGACCAGTAAGGATAAAAATATAGCGGAAACTTTCATAAATAAGAATTAACATTTAAGGCAACATATAACTAAAACAAAAGCCTTTTAAACTTTAACTTCAACATACAATGGAAAAAATAAAATGAAATATGGCCATTTACTTTTTCACATGGATATTCAACTAATCGAATAATCAGATGCAAATATCAATAACCACTTTCATAATGATGGAATGCATAATTCCAGACTATCATACCCACATAGCCAAGGCCTCGTGCCAAGACTACAAAAAACATTTTGTCAAGGCCTTGTGCCAAGACACTAGTTTGTCTCATGAGACCTACTGATGCATCGAGGATATATAGTGGGCTCCTCCCGTCACTTATTAAGTCCTATGCATTCCTCATATGTATAGGTTTAAACATAACATAAACATTCGTATTAAAAATAGCATACAAAATGTCAATACTTTCTTCATAAACCATGAATGGTATAAAAATAACACATCCACAGTCAAACATATCACAAAACCATCAATACAATATAGAAGTTTTGTATCATAATAAATCAACTCCAAATAAACTTAAAATCTATCCAAGGATGTTGACATAGATGAAATCAAAAACTCTTTTTAGAGAAATATCTCTTCATGTTTTGAAATTATTTAAGAGTCACATAATTCTAAAATAAAAAATTTTCATTGAAAATTTTATTATAAGCTTGTAAGGGAAGATTAGAAGATTTTATAACAGTAGAAAATAGCCGCACCCACCGTATAAGTTAAAAAAACATTCTTACCTTAATTCTGTCGAAAAGGTTAGAAAACACCTTGTTTGGAAAATGATAGAAAGAATCCTTTATAAACCTCTTATAAAAAGTCAAACAAGGGTATAAATGACTTTAACCCATATTCTTGTAAATAGTAAAAATGTTTGTAAATACATTTTTAAGAAACATTGATGTGGATGTTAAAGAAATCCTAGTAGATTATTACGTATAAACAACCTCGGATAATGAAGAAGTTGGGAAATAAACCCTGACCTTGTAATTTTCCTTGGTTTACGGTAGTTTAACCTCCTGTATAATGGTGACATAATTATTATTAAATTATACTAGAATCATATACATTAATATGATATCATATATGATCTTTTAACATTGATTTGTTAATAATATCTTAGTATTATCGTTGTTTCGGGTGTTAACTTACTCATTTTCTTTTATATGTTTTTTTACGTAAGCCATGTTTTTAATTGATAGGTTGTATATTATTCATATCCAAAATGATATCAAGTCCTTAGATACTATTATTAATAATCAAATGATAATTAGACTTGAATGGATGCGATGGAGAATGAATCTCATCTCGTTCGTGGAGACGGTAGTCCGTACGTTTGCACGAGCGATAATATCATTCTTTTGATATTAAAATAATATATAATTGGATGTTATATCATATATACAGAATCATTATCATGTTATATTTAATATTTAAATTAATTAGAAATCATTATTATACCCATCCAAATAATAATTTATTGAAAAACAATTACACCACGGCGTGGAGACGGTAAGCCATACGTACGCACGTATGGTGACATGTCATTCAAAGGATGGATAGAATACTGAATATGGTTGTACCATATTTATAATAATATCACAGTATATAGGAGATGCTAGATTTATTATTTTATAATGGGAATAACAAGGAAAGAAGAAGTTGAAGAAGAAATGAACTTGAAAAAGGGTGGTGAAATCATTACCTCTTCTTCGGGTTCTTATTTTTAATTTGATCAAAAGGGCTGCTTAGGTTGGCTTTCTGATCAAAATAAGGCCTCTAGGTTGATGTGAGATAAGTTTAGAGAGTATTTGGGTAGGGGTTTTTCGAGCCAAAAGGCTTTGAATGTGTTAATTAGTGAGAAGGGGGGGTGCCCTTTTATAAGAGGGGTGAGGGGCACCTTTGGAAAATCTAGAAATATTATTTTATAATAATTTCATATTCGATTTATAATGTCTCCAAAGTGAATTATTTAAAATTTAATGTGGGTATGAGTTTAAAACTATTCAACCAATAGAATTTAGAGAGGTTTGGGTCATTATATTAACCTTATCTTTTAGTTTTAACTCTTAGTTAATTAGTTTGATACTTACCATGTCACTTTGTATTTTTATATTATATAGTTAATAAACGTACTATATACCTCCAAGAGACCCACAAGTGGTCCATTAATGATACTCCTATCATTATATATGCCTCTTGACCGAACCGTAGATTTTTTGGAATTGAATGTCAATTTATAATATAATATATATTTTAAAAACTCTTTTATGTCAATTTTGACACTATTTGGAAAATTGATTTTTGTGAAACTCATAACAGAATGATTACTTCGAACAAAGTTAATTAAATCAATCCCAACATGTCATATTAACCTATAAAATTAGTTTAATTCATAAAAAGTCTCCAATTACATTTATTTGGATATTTATAATATCAATTATTTTAATATTTCATTAATTAGGTAATTACTGCATCACCATTGTGTCATAAATAAATTAAATTATTTAATGTATAAAAATTATAAATAAAATACCATTTGTAGGAAATCTTTTTATACATCTAATGAATATTTATAATCTAATTTATCTTATGTATAGCCCTATATTAAAAATGTTTTAGTCATTAAACATTGATTTTAACTCTTTTAACACTTCTTTGAATTAAATAATAATAAATGTCCTAATCTAATCTAAGTGGACCTAAATGATAATATTTTATTCCTAAGGTTGTTTTTGGTCGATATACACTTTTCCAATAGAATTAGGACATGTGTTAGGGTAATATTAATATAATTTTTACCCTTAATTTTCTTATTTACTTTTAACCGTGGTAAATAAAAGTAAAAAAGTTACTATTCACCAAAAATTATTTTCATCTCATTGAGCCACATTTTACTCCTTGATATTAACCGTGTGTCTCGGATTTTCAAAATTACACTCACAGAAGCGGGAAAATTATGTTTTATGAAAAATTCAGTTTTTTTAACTAGCACTTAGGGGTTTCACTATTCATCAAAAAATGAAGTTTTTCAGAAAAGTTACAAAAATTCAGCCTAGGTTAATTTCGATATTCGGAATCCAAAAATGAATTCCATTTTTAAAAATAAAATTTATAAATTTCATAATGTGGGTATTACTATTCATAACGGCTAGTTTGATTTGTTGTGGTGTGTTAGAACTCAATGTTGCGTACAACACACACTATTGCATTATTCAAAGAGAAGCGTACCGTAGAAGCTTGGGGTGTTACATTATCCCCTCCTTCAAATAATTTCATCCTCAAAATTTCTAGAATACTGCCGCATGAAAAGACTCGGGTGGTTATTCATCTTAAGTTCCTTGGGTTCCCACGTTTCCACTTCCATCTTATGGTTTCTCCACAATACATTTACCAGACCAGTCATCCGGTTTCTCAGTACTTGTTCTCTCGTATCAAGAATCTTGATGGGCTCTTTGCAATAAGATGAAGCAGGTTCCAATTCTAATTTCTCATAGGTGAGTACATGCGTTGGGTCAGGCATGTATTTCCTCAACAGAGATACGTGGAACACATCATGAACTTTGGAGAGACTTGGCGGCATTGCCAATCGGTAAGCTACAACCCCAATTCGTTCTAGAATTTCGAAAGGTCCGATGTACCTGAGACTCAATTTTCCTTTCTTACCAAAACTTATGACACCCTTCCATGGAGATACCTTCAGGAAAACATGATCACCGAGTTGAAATTCCAAATCCTTCTTTCGATTATCGGCGTAGCTCTTCTGCCTACTTTGAGCTACTTTGATATGGTTTTGGATTACCTTCACCTTTTCCATCGTTTCCTCCACCAGTTCTGGGCCTACAAGTTTTCTTTCACCAACGTCATCCCAACAGGTTGGTGTGAAACATCTCTTTCTGTATAATTCTTCATATGGTGCCATTTGAATACTTGAATAGAAGCTATTGTTATAGGAAAATTCTACCAGAGGTAAATATTGATCCCACATACCCTGAATGTCAAGTGAGAAAGATATCAACATGTCCTCTAAGGTCTGAATAGTTCGTTCTGATTGTCCATCTATTTGAGGGTGGTAGGCAGTGCTCAAATTAATTTAAGTATCCAAGTATTTTTGAAGACTTTTCCAGAATCTTGAAGTAAAACATGGATCACGATCAGAAACAATCGATAGGGGTACTCCATGAATTCTCACAACATCATCAATATATAGTCTTGCTAGATGTTCCAATGGTTGATCTTATCTTATAGCAAGAAAATGTGATGACTTGGTAAGACTATCAATAATAACCCATATTGAATCATTCCTTCTAGGAGTCTTTGGTAGTCCCATGACAAAGTCCATCGTGATATTATCCCATTTACACTCAAGTATGGGAAGAGGTTGCATGACTCCTCCAGGCTGTTGCCTTCCAGATTTCACTTGTTGACAAACCATTCATCTTGACACAAAATCGGCAATCTCCCTCTTCATGTTTTCCCACCAAAAATGTTCTTTCAAATCTCTATAAATTTTTGTGCTCCTAGGGTGTATAGAGAAATAGGAACTTTGATAATCATCCAACAATTCCCTTTTTAGATCAGGTATATCGGGAACACAAAGCCTCTTCCCAAATTTCAAAATTCCTTCTTCATACACAAAGTCTCTCAATATCCCATCATTCACAGCTTTAATCTTCTTTTGAAATTCTTCATCATTAGTCTGAGAACTCTTAAACCTTTCTAGTAAATATTGTTTGGAAACCATTTGAAAAATCATTGATGTTTCACCTTCCATGGTTATTCCCATGTCCATCTTCACTAGATCCATGAAAATTGGATCGCTTTCAATTCTCATATTTTTCAAAACTCGAAGATCTTTTCTGCTCAAAGAAACCTCCACCTTGTTTTCCTTCCCCGGGTGGTAGTGTATCGTGAAATCATAATACTTGAGTAATTCAAGCCATCTCCTTTTCCTCATGTTGAGTTCTTTTTGTGAGAAAACATACTTCAAACTCCTATGATTAGTATAAATCTCACATTTTTAATCATAGTGGTAGTGACTCCATATCTTCAAAGCAAATATCTCAGCTGATAACTTGAGATCCGGAGTTTGATAATTTTTCTCATGAATTTTCAACTGTCGTGATGCATAAGAAATAACCCTATCATTTTGCATAAGGACACAACCAAGTCCTTTCTTCAATGCATCACTATAAATAACGAACCCATCATTCCCGGATGCTACAGTCAATATTGGAGAATTGACTAATCTTCTCTTCAGTTCTTCAAAACATTCTTCACACTATTTTGTCCAAACAAATTTAACCCCTTTAAGTGTGAGCTTTGTTAACGGGTTATCCAACCGGGAAAAATTCTGGACGAAACGTCGATAATAACCTACTAAACCAATAAAACTACATACCTCAGTTGTACTTGTCGGTGCAGGACATTCCTGGATTTCCATGGTCTTAGAAGGATCAACAGAGATTCCATATTTAGAGATAATATGGCCAAGAAAAGAAATCTCCTGAAGCCAGAATTCACAGTTGCTAAACTTCCTATATAATTCATGTCTTCTCAGAGTCTTCAGGATAATGCGCAAGTGATTTTCATGATCTTCGTAGATTTTGGAGTATAACAAGATATCATCAATAAATACCACCAAAAATTCATTGAGATATTCCTTGAAAACTCTATTCATCAGATCCATGAATACAGAGGGTGCATTAGTCAATCCAAAAGGCATTACTGTAAACTCAAAATGCTCGTACCTGGTTCGAAATGCTGTCTCCGGAATGTCTTATTTCTTCACACACAACTGATGGTATCCATATCGAAGGTAAATATTTGAAAAGTATTAATCTCCATGGATTTGGTCAAATAAATAATCAATGCAAGGTAGGGGATACTTGTTATTTATTATTATAGCATTGATTTCCCTGTAGTCGATATATAACCTCGTAGATCCATGTTTCTTCTTAACAAAAAGGACAGGGGCTCCCCATGGAGAAACACTAGGTCGAATAAATCCCTTATTACTCAATTCCTCTAGCTGTTTCTTTAGTTCGACTAATTCCACAGTGGATATTCAATAAGGGGTCTTTGGTATAGGCCTTGATCTAGGAATTAAATCAATGGAAAACATAACATCACATTCCGGATGATGTCCAGGTAAATCTTTCGGAAACATATCTACATATTCTTTCACAATAAGTACATATTCAATTTGAACATTCCTTTCCTCACCCAAAGTAATTTCATTCTCTTCCTCCCCAATAATTGCATTTAGTTGAGCTACTGGGGGTGGATATAGAAAAGAATTAGGTGGTGACGATTCTGCTCTAAAGAGAAGGTGTTCATTATCATCATCATCAAAAATTGTAACCTCCTTATTCTTACATTAAATCTTCACATCATGGTCTGAAAGCCAATCCATACCGAGGATTATATCAAACTCAACCATAGGTATGACGTTGAGATCAGTGGATAAAGAACATTTATGTGCTCTAATGGGGACTGATTCAGAAAACATTATTGCATTGATACTTCCCTTAGGAGTTTTAACTAACAAATCCATTGTTAAATAAAATTGGAAATATCTAATTTTATTACAAAACTCGGAAGATACGAAAAAATGCGATGATACAGAATCAAATAAAGCATTTTTTAAACACGAGGAAACCATTAAATTACGTGCCACTATGTCTTTCGGGGCTTCTACCTCAGCAGTAGTGATAGCATAAGCTTGGCCTTGATCCCTTGGCCTTTTCTGAGTTAATTTCCACTGACCCTTTGGACATTCATTTGCATAATGTCCCATCTCCCTACAATTATAGCATTGGACATCAGTAGATTCCTTCTTCCCCTTGCAATCAAGAGCTTGGTGGCCTTTTTCACCACACTTGTAACAGACTCCCATTCCTTTTAAGAAAGTACCGGGGTCTTTCTTCCCACATTTACCACATGATGGATATTCAAACTTTCCTTTCTTCCACTTATTTCCATTCCCAGATTGATCAGAAGATCTCTTCTTCTCTTTCTTTGATTTAATGTCATAAGACATAGAGAATTTCTTTTCTATCTTGATATCACATGAGACAATGTCTTCGTACGATGTGAAGGATTGTGATACTAATTATCGATGGAGAAATGGTTTTAACCCATCAAATAAACGATCAATCTTACTTCTTGTGTTACGTATATAATCTCCATCATACCTTTCTAACCTTGTAAAGTTAGCCTCATTCTTGTGACATTCTCATCCTCCTTTTGTCTCAGACTTAGAAATTGCCTTTCCATATCTGCTTGATGGTCACGAGGAAAGAATTTTTCTAAAAACATATCTTTGAACTCCCTCCATTCCATATTTTATACTTCATCATCTTACTTCATGTTTTGAATCAATGACCACCATTGATCAGCATCTCCAGTGAGGTGATAAACTGTCATTATAACTTTTTCCCTTTCACTACTCCCCAATGCCTGAAATATTTTCTCTAGGGAACTTACCCATTGCACAGCTACCAATGAATTTGTACTCACATTGAATGTTGGTGGTTGTTACCTCATAAAGGGATCTATCATTGATCCTCCATGCTGTGGATCAGGGTGCTCCAAATGGGTAAGGTTATTATTCATAACCTGAGTGAGTTGTCCCAATATGGTGACTAGTTGATCAGCACCAGTTGCATCACCAGCTCCACAATAATTATCTTGAGTAGGAGGGAAATCCCTAAATGGAGTGTGTGCATTGATATGGTTTCCATTTCTTCCACTAGGTGCCATTTATAAACAATGATATAAACTAGATCAGTTGATGAATCAAAATACACAATTCCATACTTATTATACACTTAACATAAATTGAAATATTTATGGATATAATCCATAATCATAAAAATGTTTTCTTTGGGTAAGTATATACTCATAAACCTTTCATAATTATTCGTAACGAAAATGAGAGTTATCCTAAGCATATCCCCCGGGAGTGTCGTAACCATGAGTGCAGCAAGGCCCATTGTTGTGCACTAGTTCCCATTCGAGTCTTGCTCAAAGCGGTGTTTTCGGGTTTTACCCCTAGGTACATCTGTGCCAGAGCCGCCTCTACCTGCTCATATCCAGACAGGTATGTATTTCTCGTAAAATTCACAAAATATCTACAATACCAATATTCTTAGAAGTTATTATATACCAATCCTTAATGTCCATCTTAAAACTATGTTCTCTAATCAGAGTTTATCTAAATCCAGCTTCCAAGGTTTGTACTAAACTTCCTCTAATACCAACTGTAACGCCCCGACCTCAATTACCTAGAGTCGGTGCATTATTACACATCATTGGCATGATCACAAGAAAGATCATGTCTCAAAAGACCGATTAGTTTAGTAGCTTTGGAATAACTAGATACATTCATAAAGTTTACATTACATAATAAAGATAAAACTACTACAAAATAACATCTTGTATTCATATCCCCTCATATTATCCCTGAAGGTCATTCATAAATTACTTCTTCACATCCTGGGAAAAATAAAACATTGAAAAGGGGTGAGCTCAAATTCCCAGTAAGGATAACAATATAGCAGAAACTTTCATAAATAAGAATAAACATTTAAGGCAATGTATAACTAAAACAAAAGCCTTTTAAACTTGAACTTCAACATAGTATGGAAAAAGTAAAATGAAATAATGCCATTTAATTTTTCACAAGGATATTCTACTAATCGAATAATCACATGAAAATATCAATAACCACTTTCATAATGATGGAATGCATAATGTCAGACTATCATAACCACATAGCCAAGGCCTCGTGCCAAGACTACAAATAATATTTTGTCATGGACTTGTGCCAAGACAGTAGTTTGTCTCATGAGACCTACCGATGCATCGAGGAGCTATAGCGGGCTCCACCCATCACTTATTAAGTCCAATGCATTCCTCATATGAACAGGTTTAAACATAACATAAAAATTCGTATTAAAACTAGCATACAAAATGTCAATAAGTTCATCATAAACCATGAATGGTATAAAAATAACAAATCCACAGTCTAAAATATCACAAAACCATCAATAAAATATGGATGTTTTGTATAATAATAAATCAACTCCAAATAAACTTAAAATCCATCAAAGGATGTTGACATCGATGAAATCAGAACTCTTTTTAGAGAAATATATCTTTCTATTTTGAAAAAATTTTACGAGTCACATAATTATAAAATAAAACATTTTATTTGAAAATTTTCTTATAATCTTGTAAGGGAAGCTTCGAAGATTTTATAACGGCAGAAAATAGCCGCACCTGTTGTATAAGTTAAAAAAACATTCTTACCTTAATTATGTCGAAAAGGTTAGAAATCACCTTGTTTGGAAAACGATGGAATGATTACTTTATAAACCTTTTATAAAAAGTCAAAAAATGGTATAAATGAATTTAACCCATATTCTTGTAAATATTAATTTTTTTGAAATACATTTTTAAGAAACATGGATGTGGATGATAAAGAAATCCCAGTAGATTTTTACGTATAAACAACCTCAGATAATGAAGAGATTGCAAAATAAACTCTTACCTTGTATTTTTTCATGGTTGAGGGTAGGTTAACCTCATGTATAATGGTGAAATAATTGTAATTAAATTATACAAGAATAATATACATTAATATGATATCATATATGATCTTTTAACATTGATTTGTTAATAATATCTTAGTATTATCGTTGTTTCGGATGTTAACTTACTCATTTTCTTTTATATGTTTTGTTACGTAAGCTGTGTTTGTCATGGATAGGTTGTGTATTATTCATATCCAGAATGATATCAAGTCCTTAGATACTATTATTAATCATCAAATGATAATTATACTTGAATGGATACGATGGAGAATGAATTTCATCGCGTTCGTGGAGACAGTAGTCCGTACGTACGCACGAGCGATAATATCATTATTTTGATATTAAAATAATATATAATTGGATGGTATATCATATATAAAGAATAATTATAATGTTATATTTAATATTTAAATTAATTTAACATCAATATTATACCCATCCCAAATAATCATTTATTGAATAACAATTACACCACGACGTGGAGACGGTAAGCCATACGTACGCACGTATGGTGACATGTCATTAAAAGGATGGATAGAATACAGAATATGGTTGTACCATATTTATAATAATATTATAGTATATAGGAGATACTGGATTTATTATTTTTGAATGGGAATAACAAATAAATATGAAGTTGAAGAAGAAATGAACTTGAAAAAGGGGGGTGAAAACATTAGCTCTTCTTTGGATTCTTCCTTTTATTTGATCAAAAGGGCTCCATAGGTTGGATTTCTGATCAAACTAAGGCCTCTAGGTTGAAGTGATGGAATTTGAGAGAGTATTTGGGTAGGTTTTGGCCAAGCCAAAAGGCTTTGAATGTGTGAATTTGTGAGAAGGGGGATTGCTCTTTTATAAGAGGGGTGAGGGGCACCTTTGGAAAAGCTAGAAATATTATTTTATAATAAATTCATATTTGGTTTCTAATGGCTCCAATGTGCATTATTTAAAGGCTAAGGTGGGGATGGGTTAAAAACCACTCAACCAATAGAATTTAGATAGGTTTGGGGAATTATATTAACCTTATCATTTAGTTTTAACTCTTAGTTAATTAATTTGACACTTATAATGTCACTCTATATTTTTAAATTATATAGTTAATAAACATACTATATACTTCAAAGAGACCCCAAAGGGGTCCATTAATGATACCCATATCATGATTTAAGTCTCTTGGACGAACCTTATATTTTTAGGAATTGAATATCAATTAATAATATAATATTTGTTTTAAAAACTCTTTTACGCCAATTTTGACACTATTTGGAAAATTGATATTTCTGAAAATTATAACAGAATGATTACTTCAAAAAAAGTTAATTAAATCAATACTATCATGTCATAATAAACTATATAATTAGTTTAATTCATAAAAAGTCTCAAATTTCATTTATTTGGATATTTATAATATCAATTATTTTAATATTTCATTAATTAGGTACTTACTCCATCACCATTGTGTCATAAATAAATTAAAATATTTAATATATAGAAATTATAAATAAAATACCATTATGTAGGAAATATTTTTATATTTCTAATAAATATTTAAAATCGAATTTATTTTATGTATAACCCTATATTAAAAATGTTTTAGTAATTAAACTTTGATTTTAACTCTTTTAACACTTCTTTGAATTAAATAATAATAAATGTCCTAATATAATCCAAGTGGACCTAAATGATAATATTTTATTCCTAAGGTTGTTTTTGGTCTAGATACACTTGTCCAGTAGAATTAGGACATGTGTTAGGGTAATATTAATATCATTTTTACCCTTAATTTCCCTATTTACTTTTTACCGTGGTAAATAAAAGTAAAAAGTTACTATTTACCAAAAATTATTTTCATCTCATTGAACCACATTTTACCCCTTGATATTAATCGTGTTTCTCGGATTTTCTAAATTCCACTCACAGAAGCAGTAAAATTGTGTTTTATCAAAAATTCAGTTTTTTAACTACCACGTAGTGGTTTCACTATTCATCAAAAAATGATGTTTTTCAGAAAAATACCAAAAATTCACCGTAGGATAATTTTGATATTGCGAATAAAAAAATGAAGTCCATTTTGAAAAATAAAATTTATAAATTTAAAAAAGTGGGTATTACTATTCATAACTGCTAGTTTGATTGTTTGTGGTGTGTTAGAACTCGATGTTGCGTACAACACACGCTATTGCATTATTCAAAGAGAAGCATACCGTAGAATCTTGGGGGTGTTACAATAAACATCTCTAGTTCACGTGGAATTCCAAAAAGGATGTTTTGATACTCGAAATAATCACTGAATTTTTAATAGTTATTCAACTGTACAAAGTAATGATTTGAAATCTTCTAGTATTTATTTTGCTGCAAGTACCACAGAAGTCAGAAATTCCTGAAACCAACTATTATGGAAATAAAATAATTTTATCTTGATTTAATTAGTTTAAATCAAGGGCTAAAATAGATGTTTGGATAGTCTATAAATTATCCGATGTTCCGGATTTTTGTTTTAGCAGAAGTTTGTCCTTATCATATGGCTTCAATTTTTTAATGATATTAGGAGTTGTAGATGTCGGAATGATTCGATAATTATACAATTGAAAAGATATTTATATTTACTAAGAATATGTATTATGGGATTAAGGTTGAATTTAATATTAAAGGGACAAAAAAATTCAATTACATCTAATGTTTTGTGGTTTACATTTTTTGGAAACACTATTTATACCCTATGTGGGTAAGAACAACGTATGGAATGAACCTTATATTTTGTCAATGCTTGTATGGATTATCAAATCTACCATGAATAGTTTGTGTACGGATTGAAAACCCTATATTTGTAGAATGTAAAACATAAGGAATATCGAACTCACATTGAAGTCTAGATTACTTTTCATACCCAATGTTCATAACATTGAACATATGGTCAATCAATGTTAAATTCAGGATTTTATCCTTAGAGTATTGAATGTGTGGATCATTATCCCTGTCACATTTTGGTCCCTATGTTACATTCATTTGAAAGTATAGATGATGAACCCTACATTTATAGGAACCCTATACTATGGAAAGGAACCCTATGCTTTGAAAATAAACAATACACTATATAAAAAAACCTACACTATGAATAGAAACCCTACGCTATAAAAAGGAACCATATGTTATATATTTCAACCCTACAATTGGTATTTTTTTCATCACATGAAGGAACCCTACATCTGAATTTTCAGAAATAATGATTTATTTATATATATTATCCATGATTTCTGCAACTATCTCGATAGAAGTATATATTGTTATAAAGCTATTTTAAGAATGATTCAAGGGCTTTCATGAAATAGATTAAATCATTCCTATTTGTAAGGGTTGTTATGAATCTCATTAAATTATTTGAATTCAAATATTCAATATTTATTGTGTGGATATTTTTCAGGAATTGTTTTGACTATATTTAATGTGGTTTTAATGGATTTAAATAAGAGTTTAAAATTTTCCAATGCTTTTATTATTATAGAGATCTTATTTCTGGAGTTCAAATTATTTTGAATGTGTTCATTAGAAATTTATTCTATAGGAATAAAGAGGAAATAGAGTTATGAAATTATTGGAGATATTTATAAAGACGATAAACACTATTTTCTTTTGCAATCATAAAGATGGGGAATGCTATTACCAGTGTTGAATATTGATTTTCTATATAGATCTCTCTTTAGGAGGAGAATAATACACAACAAATAAGAGTAGAGACATGAAAACAATGTTGAAAACAAAGTGTTGAAATAATTTCATTCTTCTACCTATCATTTTAATGAAGATTCATAATTGAAATTCTTTGTTAATTCTTCTTCTCTAATGGTGTAAAGACAAAGAGGGCATACAAAATCATTTTTAATGTATTTTTTGAAGTTTAAATATGAAGAAGCCTCCTATGTATTGAAGCTTATTTTTCCATTGGTGTTATTCTATATTGAAGATCTGATTTCATCTTTTAGTTGCTACTACGACTGTAAAGTTCACATTTTACCATAAAAAAATCAATCTCTATTGATATAGTAGGTTCTTGGCTACTCAAACGTAGTTGTGGGGGAGTGTTAGCTTCTCTGACTAGGTAGTGGAAATTTCGGTACCCTGTAAAAGATATAGAAAACCCATTAAAAGCCTTGCAAGGTGTCAACTGCCTATACTCAGTTGTGTAAAGTCTTGGAAGAAGGGGGAAAACTAGTAAAAATCACCAATCTCATGGAGTAGTGGATTGGTGGAGTGGACAAGGGTATTTGTTTTGCTGCAAACTACTTTAAACATTTGTGATCTTTTCCTTTATTTATTTCCTCTGCTCATGAAAACATTATGAGTGAAGGAAAGGATCACTTAATTTCAAGAGGGATGTTTTAATATTGTCAATTTTTTTAAAAGGACACAATTCACCTGACTCTTGTCTCTTCTTCATAGCCATCCTGACCTAAAAATTGGTATCATAGGAAGGTATTTATTGATTTATTTTAGTTCTAACAGGCCTGAGTTACAGATTCATATGGAAAAAAATATCAATGAACAATTTTAGAAAAGGTTTATCGATGATTCGGTATTTTTATTTTAATTGGGAAAATTTTGGATGATGTAAAGATGACATGAATATACATTTGAATAATTTTAGATTCAATGTATATTTGAATATTGTAAAACCGTATGAAATCCATAGAGAATGGGAAACATGGAATGTAACTAAGGAAGATATGTAAGATATTAATCGAAAATCCACGAATGAAATTATATATAGTCTTGGTCCAGATGAATTTAATCGTGTTTATCAATGTGATACTACCATTGATATGTGGTATAATATTGTGGTTTCATATGAAAGAACTGAAAATTTCTGAAAACTAAGGAAAAATATTGAAAAAAAAATTGATTTGACATTTTCAGGGTGAAAGAATATGTGAGAATCACTCAAATGAATGGAAGATTAATAGAATATGATAATGATGTTGCTTTAATGGGAACTCCAATTCTAGATCCATATCATGAGTTAAAGGTACATAGAGTTTTACCATATATGTAAAACAGAATTTCAGATACAATTTGACAATCCAAAATAGTTAATGATTTAATGATGAATGAATTGATCAGAATATTGATGTTGTATGAAGAAGAGATGAAAAAAAGATAAAATTCATATTTTTATCAAAATATAAATAAATAAGCTCAATGATTTGGTGTTTGAATTTTCTAATTCATATTCCAGTCATTCAGGTTCAAGTGATAATCCACCGCATCATGCTAATAAATTTGGAAAAAAAATTAAATGGAGAAAAGATAAATTGAAATTATTTAAAGAGAAATAAGTCATATGCCATGACTGTAAAAAAAGGTCATTTGAGACCTAACTGTCCCTTGATTAAATATCAATGGAAAGGTGAATATAAAATAAATGGAAAGAAAGTCCTGAAGGTTATTAGTAATGTATATGAAGATTCAAATGATGGATCTACTACAATATTAGAAGTCAAGAATGAAAATAAAAAGGTTAATCTATGTCTTATAGATCATGATGATGAGGTACAATCTTCTTAAATTGAATGTTATAATTTTGAATGTTTCTGTTATGATGAACAAAATAATATTTTCTTTATGCTTCAAGATAAATTTTATTCTTTAATTAAATGGAATAAAAATCATAGAAAATATAATGACTATATTTAAAATGATAATGAGAGTTTTTCAAAATAGATTATTGATTTAAGATCAAATTATTCCAAAATTTCTTCGGATCTGTATGAAAGTATAATTATATAATTGTTGGTTGAAGTTTATTGTTTAAAGAAATAATCATATATGCATATTATGTGTGGTAATTATTTGAATAAAATTCTTCATAAAAATAAAAATCAAAAAGGAAAACTCGGTATTGGTAGTAATAGAGAAAATCCAAAATTATATAAAAACTATTTTATTCCCAAATGGAACGAGAAAGGAATGTCCACTGTTATATGTTTTTATTGTGGTATTAACAGACACATGATAATGATTGTTATTTTAGAAAACATCAATTTTTTGGGTGCCAAATATGTACATTATTCCAAAGTATTATCTAGATTTAATTATAATATTTTTATCAAAATAAACATATTAGGTTACCAAAATGATTAATTTCTAATACTGTCGGACCAAAAAGTACATAAGAACCAAAAGGCACTTGTATTTGATATATTACGAGTATGAAAAAATGATCATCATCGTTATATCATCATGTCACTACTTGAAAATTATAGGAATTTATTATATTCTTATTTTAAATTCTATTAAATAGAAACTACATTAGAGTTAGAACAATTAATCCAGGAAGTATTTTATTTTTAGTTTTTCATATTCAATTTAAATACAGTAATAGTTTTATATAGGGGTAAATTTGTTTTGAATTATCTTTTATTTTTTGCATTTATTTTTCTTAATATTATGCAATTAAATCATTTCTCACAATTATTTTATAAAATTAATTAATTTGTTGTTCTGTTTTATTAATCAATGACCATCAAACGCTCAATTAAGATTATATATTAACAGTTATCTTGCGTGTAAGAAGGTTTTTAGTGTTTAACTATTTAAATTAACTGAAATTAATAAATTTATCTATTGCTGTTTTTGATACATTATTCTCTTATAAAATTAAAATGATTTGGTTATTTATAAAAAAAGAAAATTTCAAATATTTTTTTTGAAAATCCATTAATTAAATTCTTTAAAAATACCTTAATTAAATTCATTGAAAATAATTTATTATTATTGTTATTATTATTTTTGAAAAAACATTATCTAATTCCATGAAAATAAATTATTTATATTTATTAAATATAAAAAATATTTATACTTGGTCCTAGGGGAGTTATTTTAGATATTTAGCTTATGTTTAAATGTTTCGTTATTAAGGAAAAATTAAATGGTTTAATTCATTAATTGAATACCCTTTTTATTCATTTAAAAATATTATATATGTTTTTATGACTCCTTGACTATCTCATTAAATTTTTTGATGTAATCAAGAATTTAGGGGAGTTTATATTGTTGTATGTAATTAGAACATATTTTTAAATTACTCTTCCTTTTAATATTTTAAAAAATAATATATTTATTTTTTAAAAATTATAAATATTTTAAAATAATAATTTTTTAATACATTTTTTTTTAAATTGTAAATACAGAAAAAATTATTTTTCAAATTTTAAATAACTAAAAAAATTAATTTTTCAAAATTTAACTATTTAAAAAAATTATATTTATTCATATTTTAAATATTTATAAAATGAATAAAGAAATTATTTTTCAATTTCAAATTTTTGTATGGGGAAGAAATATTTTAATTTATCATCTGTTAAATATTTTTAAATGGGGGATAAAAATTTAGTTTTCGAAGTTTTATTTTATTTTATTTATTTTTTATTTATTTTTTATATTTAAATCTCAAATTCATATAATTTATAAAAATGGGTATATATATTTTATTATTAAATTTACTCAAGACCATTTCTTTTTAATCCTTACAAAAAGGGGGAGAAAAAGTTGGTAGTAAGTTAGGGAATTGTAATTATCAAAAAGGGGGTGATTGTTGAGTGGATCTTTATCATTCTCATATTTATTTAGTTTTGATAATTACTTGAATCCATCAATATTTGATTTCTAATAAATTTTTTATGTGATTCAAATTTAGTATATTGAATTATTTATTTTATATCTATAGTAATAGTGACTAGATTCTAATGTTGTTTATTTCATTGTGATGATAACAAGATTATATTTATTTGAACTGTTTATGTTGAGATCCAATTCAACTGTTTTGATGGTGAAAACATTCACTAATGCTGTTACAAGATGTTCATATCATATTCCAGTTTTTAGCTTAAAGTCATTTCAAATTTATGATGATATCTTAAGGTAAATTGAAATGATTCAAAGGATCATTATACATTGGTATGGAAAATGGAATTCTCTAATCATCATTAGTTCATGTAGAAGTCATAAACAAGTGTTTTGATACTCTAACAAATCACCAATGTTTTTGAAGCAGTTTTCAACTATACAGTGAATAGATTTGAAAGCCTATAGAATATATTTTCCTAGAAGTTCTATAGATTTCATAATCAATTGAATTCTAGTGCAATGGAAGTCCTACATGTTTATCATGATTTCATCAGTTTACATCTAAGGCTAAAAAAGTCAATTCAATGGTTAATAATTTATCCTATGTTTTGGATTTCTGTTTTAGTAGTAGTTTTTCCATATCATATGGCTTTTATTTCTCGAAGATATCTGGAATTATATAAGTCATATTTATTTACTTTATGAACAGTTGGAATGATCGTGAGATTTAATAAAAATATGTCTTCTAGGATTAAGGATGAATCAAATGTTAAAGGGCTAAAGAATTCAGTTATTTCTGAAGTTAGGTTGTTCACATTTTCCAGAATCACTATTTATAACATATGTTGGTAAGCGAAACATAATGAATGAACCCTACATTTGATAAATGTTTCTATTGATTATCAATCCTACATGGAACTGTTTATGTATGGATCATGAACCCTATTTGTGGAATAATATTAATATAAGGAATATCATCCCTATATTATAGTCTTGAATTACTATTCATAACCTACGTTCAAAAAGTTGAACATATGGTTAATCAGTGTTACATATAAGATTTTTTCTAACATGGATGAACATCTAGATCATAATCCCTACATCAATTTTTTGATCCCTATATTATGCGCATATGAAAGTATGAATATGGAACCATAAGTTGGAAGGAACCCTATGTTATGAAAAGAGACCTTACACTACACAAATAAACCCTATGTATGTAAAGAAACCCTATGCTACAAAATGAAATATTATTCGATGAAAAAGAACCATATTTTACACAGCTTAACCCTACATTTTGGAATTTTGTCATCACATTGAGGAACCCTAGGTTTAAATTTTCAATGGTAGAGTTTTATTTAAAAATATCACATGTGATTACTACAATTGTATTGATGGAAGTATATATCATTAGGCATCTATTTTATGATTTATTTGAAGGATTTCATGGAGAAGATTAAATGATTCTTTTTTATAATGGACATTATGAATCTCTTTAAATTATTTGAATTCATATATTCATGATTTATTAAGAAGATATTTTTCAGGAATTTTATCAACAATATTTAAAGTGTTTTGAATGGATTTAAAAAGAAATTTTAAATTGAGGAATATTGCTATTATATAGAGTTATAATTGGAAGAGTTCATGTAATTTTGATTGTATATATTATAGATTTATTCTATAGGTATATAGTTGCAATGGTGCTGTGATATTATTTTGGATATTTATGACGGATGTTAACTCTATTTAGTTTGGGTATTCTAAAGAATAAGAAATCCATTAAAACTGTGGGATATTTATTCTCTCTATATATATATCTGTGTGATTCTTTTCTCTTGTCTTGCTTGACCATCGTTATTAATAAAATAAAAAGTTTGGGTTGGCTAGTGGTGTAAAGATGAAAGAAGGCTACACAAACATTGTATAATCTATTTTCTGTTGTTTAAAGAGGAAGAATGTAATGTCCTGGACCCCTCTAATCCATTCTGTTGTGAAAATGTAGTGATTGAGGTGTTTTGGGAGGTCAAAGCGACATATTCCCAAAAAAGTTCATGATTTCTAGCCCAATGATATGTGTTTCTAGTTTTTTGAATAGTGTTGTTGGTGAGTCATTTGTGAAAATTACTATTACTGTGCCTTTTTTGAACAATGTTTTTGATGAGTTCTTTTTGAAGAGTTTTGTCACTAAGTCAATGAATAGTTTTTTTGGTGAGTAATTAGTGACGTAGGTATAGTCTTAAGAGGCCTTTTTTGTCAATTATTCCAAAATCCAAAAAACCTGGAAGGCCCTGATTTACATTGGATGAAATAGGCCACATATGGAATCCAATGTTGGGACACTATATGACATACATTGAATTGTTTACTAAAACACTCATATGTGAACAAATCTACAATAGCAGAACACCAATGGATGCATGCTGAATGTCATCTGTTCCATTCCAATGTCAAGGGATAGGATGGATGAGATCTCTCTCATTCTGGAGAGGTAGTTTGTTTTATATATTATTATTAATTTTATATTTTTTTTTGTGTTTTAATATTTATTTTCTATTTTTCTACTTTAATGAATTTCATTACTATCCTTAATCACTTGCATATTGGGTTAATAGTGAATATATTGATTCATGTAATAAAATCTATCTTGGGAATATCCTTTTGGATATTGATTCTCATATTGAAGAGGTATTCAATAAATATGGTGTGGTGGTTAATCAATGGGATCATTTATAAAATATAATCAAACAGATCCCAATGGTTTGACATGGTAATACTGGAATTTTCATTAATACACTTAATGGTTTTAAAGGGTTTATACCCCCAATTTTCCTTCGGCGCATTCAATTGGGGATTGGACAATAACACTCCTGCATACTAGTTTGTGTGTATTGAATTAATTTACAATATGGAATACTATTTCATATATTAATATTTTCATTATTACAGTCGAATCTACTATAGGATTATTATGATGAAGTTTCCTCTGTAAAGGGAAATTCTGTGATCCGTTTCAGTTTTTTAGCTTTGGAAGAAAGGAAATTCAATATTCCATTTCATCCCCTTTCATTATAAAGAAATGAAGTTCAAAAAAATGGAAAAACATTTTTCATGATAGGTATGACTTCAATGAAATGGATTATGGTGCCTCTAATGTTTATAGATACACTATAATATATATAAAATTTCAAAAATTACAGTTCTTATGGTCATGTTGGTATTGAAGTCATGTATCATTTATTATGTATAGTTGACATACAGATAAAATATATTTAAGAAGTATTTATATCTCAATTATTTTCTTATTATCTCCTTACAGATTATTTAAAAGGCAGTGAGTTCAACATAGGATTTGTGTATGGTTTCTTCCATTTTTAATCTTTGGCCCAATTTTAATTTGGTCTTTTGTGTTTTTTGGGTTTCCTATATTTTTTAGTGCGTTTTGGATCTCATTGGGTTGGATTTGAGCCTCTTGTCAAAGGATACTCACTGTCTATGCACAGTTATGCCTATATAAATAAGTTATCCTATTATATGTATATCCTCCCATGGAAGTGTGATTACATATAAGGGGCTAGGTGTGATAATGTATATATATGGAAAATTCATTCATGTGTGGGTGATAAAGTGCTTATTCATGTGAAGATATATATTAGGATCCTTTAATACATGTTCAAGGCCTCACAGACACGTACATAGGGGTTAGGGAATCCTTTTTTATATGATAAGGTGCATATGTATGGATGACGGATGGATAAACTTAGAGTTGTCAATGATAAAAGTTTCTATCACCAAGTGTGTCGGTTCTCCATTGAGGTAGGGTCTCTCTCATAGCCTCTTTAATTTAATAATGTTTTAAATTTCTTTTAGACGCCTTATTAATTCTTTTGGTTTATATTAAATTGAAATTCTTGAATATGTATTATTTATGATTATTGATTCATGTGATAAATAAGTCATGGTTTTGAAATAAGACCCCTCCAACAGAGGTGTAGTGTCTGTGAAAACTCACAGTGGTATTTTACGCTTATATAGCTTGTATGGAAATATTGAATTGCTGTTTTAAATTTTTATAATTACCCCTTATTCATTCATTTGAGACAGCACAAGCAGCTCCAATGATTTTTTTGAGTCACAGATTCTCATTGACAAATTATAATCTCAACACAATAAATAAAACACTTCTTAGTAATTAAATAATGTTTTTCCAACATACCTATGATTATTAGTCATTTTGTACAAAATATGATGTTTTGATAGGTTCAATTACTTTATATGTTCCTCTCTTGGTTACTCTATTTTATGAAAAAAAATCATTTGACTATGATGATGATCATCTCTGGAACATAAAGCATGATAGTATCAACCATCACTCTAGAACTAATAATAAAAAATATATCTCAGTTGATATAGGAATTTAGTGAACTATGATTTTACTAACCTATTTTTGTGCCTCCATTTATTATATTAAAATAAGAGAACATTGGATGGACTTGGATGTGATATCTGATTAAATGTCCCAATGTTTGGAGATTTGGGGTTATTTTACCACTATTACAAGGCCTACTGAAAAAACATATGTTCATTTAAATAGGGTATAATATTATGAAATATGCACTTATATTGATATATGTATAATGGTTGATGTTCTAATTTTGTAAGGAGAATACACTTGGGGTATGCACACTCTAAATGGTAGGCAAGATAGAAAATTGGATAGATTTTTTTCCTAGGATGATGAGTGGAAGGATTAAATTTATGACTTTGGACTCATTATTGACAAATGCCAATTAGATCATAATACTATTTTGGTGGATATTTTCACAAGAAAATTAAGGTGAGATCCCCTTTCTTTTAAATTCATCAAAACATGGATTATTGTTTCTAGATGTAAGGAAGATATCATTAGTTCATGGAAAATGGAACTTTATAGTAGTCCTCATGAAATCATTTCAATAAAGTTATTGCACATTAGAAAAATTAATCAGGAATAGGAAAATCATCATTCACTATCAATTATAATGACACCAGGGATGTGGAATAATACCTCTTGAAATATCAAAATTCAACTCAGAACCACTATATTCTTTATAGAGAATAAATTCAATCCTAATCTAAACTATATTACATTCTTTCCCTCAAATAATTAATATCCTAAAATGTAGAAGTTAGGGGAGGGGGTTAATGGGGGGTGTGTAAGGGGGTGAAAGTGGACTTTCAAGGGTTAGGGGGTGTATAGGGGAGGGGGTCCAAGGGATGTTCATGGGATGTGGGGGTGGGGGTGTAGGGGCAGGTTCTGTGTAATGGGGGGGGGTGCAGGGATGTGCAAGGGGGAATGAGGGAATGAAAGGTTTTAGGGGGTGGTGGGTGTGCTAGGGGGTGGTGGTGTGTAGGGGGGTCTATCCCGGGAGGGGGGCGGTGTCTGTCTAGTGATTGGTGGTGGGGGGTCATCCAGAAAGGGGGGTCAGTCCAGGAGGGGGGGGGGTTGTCCAGTAATGAGGGGGTTTGTCCGGGAATGGGGGACCGTCCAGGAAGAAGGGGGGCCTATCCCAGGGGGGCAGTCCTGGGGGGATTGGAGGGGGGGTGGCTTTGCATTGGGAAGGGGGGCTACGGGGGGAGTGGTGGTGTTGGTGGTGGTTGGGGGGTTCAAGTGGAGGGAAATGGTGTATTTTTAAATGGTAATGCCTATAACTATGGTTTCAATCTACGAATATAGACCTATAGATATAGTTAAAATCGTTGATAAATTCCTATAGACATGGTTTGAAACAGTGGCTATAAACCCTGTGTGGATTAATCTTTTAACATGGTTTCAAACTGTTGTTTTAAGTCTTTATCCAATCGTATAGGTCTATATCCACATTATGAATTGTGGCTACATGGATTTAACCATGATTTAAAACTGTGGTTATAGGCCCTCCCATCTATCCATACTGATACAAGCCATGGTTCATTAAACTCTGACTGTAACCTATAGCCATAGTTTTTGGGCATGTATACATGGTTATAAACTGTGGATATAGCCAAAATTTCTATTAGTGTTTCTATGAAATATGTTTTTTGAATTCTTTTTAAAGAAGTTATACATGGACTGAAAAAGATGTATAACACATATATGAATGTTAATGATGCCACAATGAATGATAATGTTTAAAGAATAAATTAGCTTGGAAATTTATTATGAAAAAAATCAGATGAAAGAAGATGAGATTTAGCAGATGAATATTTAGTGAAAAGAATATATGAAATTTGATGAAGATGAAAATATATTTCCCAAATTAAAATGGGTTGAACTAGAAGTGAAACTAAAAAATATGTATGACATATAGTCTACGACTTCTCAAGTTGTTGAGAAATGAAGTATTTACAAGGATTTATCTGATTCAAGTCTTATTTCATAAAATAACAGTTTAGTGGAAAGAAGACATTGATATTATCTAAATATAAATCTACTTCTGGATAATTGAAGAAGGAAAACGTTTTTTCCTGATAAATCCATGTGTTCTAATGTTGATTTTTGACTAGTTAATCTTCTACATTTAAATATGGATAATCATCAATGAATAAAAATACTCAAGATTTCAAAATATCATCAAATATTGATGTTTAGAATGGTGGAAATTCTTGTTTCCCAAATACTACATAGAAGAAAAAGTAATGATATGTTGTCATCATTTGGTGTTATTATAGGTTTGGGTAACACGAAAATAATTTTTGGTGTAATAACACATTGAATGAGGATTTCAAAATTTCATTATTTTGTGATAAAAAGTTCAAGGGAAATTGAATCCTATAAAATAGATAAAGATTACATAGAAATACAATTGTATTTTAAGTGAAGATATTATTATATTAAAAATTTTCATGGTTATCACAACTTAAGTGTTCATTTTTATAGAGAGTGTTAGTATATACAAATCAGGCACAAATCATTTCCTGATACATAGAGAAACCAAAATAAAAGTGAATTTGGAAAAAGATTAATATGATGCATCATCCTTGGGATATGAATAAAATAATATGATAGTTAATTGAAAAACATCAATAAAGGATATGAAAAATTATATGAATAGTGTCACACAAAGAAAATATTGTTAAAATTATGGTATGAAAGGTAATATCATGGATCATTTTTAATTTCCCATGAAAATTAATTCTAAAGAGATAATGATTGAATCAAAGAGAGAATTAAAGTAGAATAGAAACAATAGGATTTATTTGTTGAGATAAATCTCAGATGAAGAATATGAAACATTCCCTAAAAGATGTCACTTGTTGAATATTGAAGTTGTCTATGAATGGGGAATTATATGAGGAAATTTAGGAATTTTTTTGACATGTTTTTCTGATCAATAATAATTCATGAGGAAAAAAGGAAAATTATCTGTGAATTGTAGTTTTTGTAAAAGGATGTCTACACACAAAGTGAATACAAAGAATGTTCCAAAATAATGTTGAACATATGGCCAGAACTGTTGTAAGAGGCCTGAGAATTGCTAAAAGAAAAGAAAAATGAAATTTCATTTTTATTAAGATTAAAGTATCCTTTTTTACTTATGAAGTGTTTTGGGTTCCGAATAAACTCTTATACCCATTTCTCTAACTAAGGATCATTGAAGAACAACCTTATTTTGATATACATATATATAGTGTTTGATTTTCATGTATGGAATTTAAGGTGATACATTTATTCAGGGGGAGACCTGAATTTGATTAAAGAAGTGAATATCTTTTTTATAGGCAATTATCCATCATGGAAGGCTAGTGTCATTATTTTGTCTTCTTGAGACATTTCAAAAATTATTATCTATAGATTCTGGGAGTTAACTTTGTAATAATGTAAATCATTATGAAGAAGTAAATAGTTCATATCTTAAGGGGGGGGGGCATATAAGATCAACCAAAAGATGTTTCTATCTTAGTTTGCATCATATGAATATCAAATGTTCTTATGAGGTAATAAAACTATAATTTTAGATGTTAAAAAACTCAAGACTGAAACATTACATCATCGAGGCATATTGATTACATTCTCCAATTATCATTTAAAAAAATATCCAATTCAAAATTGATAGATATATTTCATTATCAAAAAAGGAAAAACAATTTGAATGTGGAAATATATTATTTCACTTGAATGTTTTTAATTTGTTTTCTATAATTTACACATGTGATTGATTGAAATTATTTTGAGAAATTCCTGAAATTCTATTGATTGGTATGACATGCTGGAATAGTATTGATGACATTTATGTGAAATGTGATCAATATTGTTTTCTACATAGTGATTTTATCACTCTGGATTATAGTTGATTTGTATTATCTCTTTTATATGTTAGTAGTGTTTCCATATTCCACATAAGTAAATCGGGAAATAAGAGATAGAATATAGTAGGATATTATTATAATTTTAATTTTGGAAATGATAATTCCTTCCCATACTTATATATTTGACTTTATTTACATAAGGGGGAAAATATTTCATTAAAATTTAAAATTAAATGGGTATTGGATTCAAAAAAAATGTTGGAAATTGAAGAGTCCATGTGGTTTTCTTATTATGAAGTTTTTTCAATAACTTAAGAATATGAAAATTCAACTTGTTTTTCATGTGAAAATTTAATAGATTATCTCCATGTTTAAAATACCTATTCTAGTGGTCGAATTGAATTGGCACAATGATGATTTCAAAAATGATCTATATTCTAAAATTGGATGTGTCTGTTGTTGAATTGAATTAAACCATTGTTTAAAATAATGATTTAAATAATAAGAAGGAGAGCCATGAATTTTTTTTGTTTCAGTTTGGTTAATTTTGAAATTTTTAATTAATTCTGAATAGGATAAAGAATTATGGTTTAAATATTTTAATTGGTTGTATTTTTAGTACATATAATTTTGATTACTATTTTTAGTTGATTTTATTAAAAATGAAATTCATCCAAGCCAGCCTAACAAAGTGGTAACTGCATCCACTACTAAGGTGGGTAGCTAGGCCCCCATTCTAGCCAGCAGGGCTGAGCCAAGGGATTTCTAGGATAGAATAAGGAATAATCAGAGAGGCACTTTGTAGGGTGGAACAAAAATGGATTAGGCAGTGGATTGGGGTAGTTCCAGAGAGTCAAATGAGTTTTTTATAGAAAAAATTTTGAGCCTCTAAACTCACATCCTATATTATAAGGAAGTAGAAGATATCATACTGTTTCAATGTGGGAGTGAACCTTGTATCACCAAAACAATCTCGATCATCTATTCGTTTAATCTATTTTTTCTAATCCATATGATCAAAATCTAATTTCCATCAAATATTTACATGGCCTCATCATCAAATTCATCTCACACCCCATATATTTGTGTTTCATGAGCTCACCATGAATCATCTTCCAAAAGATCAAATTGTTCTTCTGTTCGTTGTTTGATTATTTTGATGATCGTAATATGCTGAAAATAATAATAAAACATTTATTTCATAATATCTTGTGGAAAATAGAGGTTTTATGGTGTTCATAAGATTAATAATATGATGATGATGATTCTTGAAGTCATAATATAGAGGTAGTGTTCATGTTTAGAGTCAATGTTTTGTTGCCTATAAATATCATGGCCTACACCCACGAGAAGGTGATGAGTTTAAGAAGCTATAATATCTAGAAAAACAGAACACTTTGAATCTATATGATTTTCATAGAGAAGTTTTAATCAAACTATTTTATGTGTGGAAAAGACAGTTACCATGATGAAAATTATATGTTCTTAGCACACTCAATAGCTTCATGAAGAAACCAGTTTCTGTGAAGCACAAGGGATAACACATTTTGTGTATTGTAGATTACATTATGATTTCAAAGAATAAATTCATGATCATAGTTGCAAGAAGAGATTGAAAATAATAATTTATACTAATGTGTGTAAATAATGTATATTTAACACCAAGTAATAGTGCACACAGAGGTTATGGGTAGTGAATATACATCAATATTCATGAATTGGAAAAAATGCATACACAAATGATTTATATCAATGTATCTAATATAGGAAGTATGGGTATGTGAGATTTTTGTGCAAGTGGTTTTTTTTGTGAGAACGTGAATATAGAAGAATGCAATCAGTGTTATAGAATAGTGAGTGTGCATAGTGGACCACAGGTGGTTGAGTTTCATAGTGAAAAAATCCATACATGCATTCATGCATGTTCAGATGCCCTCATTAAGGAATTTATGTTTGACCCGAACAACTCACGAATTATGTGATTTTAATTTTTGTGTGGTATTCAAACATATATTCAAATTAAATTATGGATAAATGAAAGTGTGAAAATATGATGAAATATATTGAGAAGTCCACAAATTGTATACACATTCATGAAGAATGATACATCTTTGAATTTTTGTTCAAGAATGTTGATTGAAGATGATCATGTAAAATATAAGTTTCTTGTTCAGTGCCTGATAAGTTGTGTCACACCCTAACATTAAACATTATATTATTATATTATTTATTAGATTTGAATAGTCTCATAGAGGTTCGGGTTGAATGATGGAATAAATTTTTTGATTTTTGATAATTTTGGGGGGTTTTTGGATGGTGCACGGTCACCACATAGTTAGTGGTAACCGTGGGGTAAGCCGAGGCGACCTTGCAATTTCCAATTATTTAAAATAAACAAAATTTTATGAAAATAAAAGAAGGTAAGTTTTTAAAAAATAATGATACAAATATTATTGTGTAGATAATAATCATATTTTTATTAATATTGTTATTTTTATTAAAATTAAAATTATTATTATATAAAATAAAATAAAGAAAATTATTTTTATTTTTATTAATATTGAGATTATTTATTTTAATTTTATTTTTAATCTTTTTTGGGGAAAAAATTTAGAGCACCCTCTATTTTCCTTCAATAGTGTAGCTCGACCCCTTCCCCTGTGTGTTGCGCCTAACCACCAATGACCTCCCCTTGCACCAGATATATCCTCTTTCTCCGGAGAGCCTACCTCTGACTAGCCTACTACTTGCATCCAAAATCCCCCACTGGCACCCTTTCTAGCCGAAATAACTTCTCCATCTACCCTTATTTTAGCCACTACCCCACCTCACTATGGACCCTCTCTCTAATGTCCTTCGCTCTGGTCACACCTCCCTCTCAAGAATCCTCCACTTCTGATGAGGTATATTTCAAACTTTTTGGGGTTTTATTCACCTAGTTCAAACCCAAATTGTTAAGGTATGTTAGTGTATTTATCTCGATGTGTTGGGTGTGTGGATTATTCCCTATGGTGTACACTTCCTTCTATTGATGTTTCATTGCTTTCCCATGTGTTTGAGGTATGTGAATTCAGGTATTTAATTTTATAATCTTTCCATTGGTACTTAAGTTCTTTTAATTAATTTTTAAAATTGATTCACATTCTTGTAATTTATTTTGTTAGTATGTTTCAGTGTTTTTAAATTTGTGGAGTTTGTTAAAAATAGGATATGACGTTAATTCCAATTTATGTCTCTATATTTTTACACAAAATGATATATGTGTTTTTTTAAAACTTAGTATACATGTTTTCACCCACATGGTTCCTTTGATCAGATTTCTATATTTTTTAATAGTGTTTTAGGTCTTTGGTATTTATTGTTGGGAGTTTTTGTTAGTTTTGAAGGCGCGCACACATATTCTGAGGTATGGATTTGTATAAATATATAAATCTTCTATGTCTGTGTTACCTCATGGCTCAAGGAACTTGTGCATTGGTTTAATGATATATTTACTTATATATGGAAGTGAGTGCGTGCGATAGGGATGTTGCTTGAGTTAAAATTCTTTTTCTTGGCCATCCTTTGAGGATGGGTTTTCCTTTCCCTTGACCTTTTAATTTAATAATGGGTACTTCCATTATTTTCACACCATATATGACTAATAAATATTGATTCGTGATTCTTGGTTTAAATTTATTTTTATCAAAATTGTTTTTTAAACATTTTTTGTGATATCTAGTCATGATTTTCTAAATTAGTGTACACCAAATGTTTGAAAAAAATTCCCAGTTGGATTTTGTTAGTAGATTATAGTATGTCAAGTGTGGTTTTGATTTATTTAATCACTATGTAGCATCTGAAATAATAATTTGGGGTTTCTTTAAAGTGGTATTTAAATGGTTTTAAGTTAATTTAGGTGAGTATTTAGATTTATAAATCGATTGGACATGGGATGATGAATTACGATCCAATTTAAATTTTTGTAGAAAGTTGTTTTGGAATGAAGGTGAGACTAAAATATTTTGAAAGAAATATAAAAATTTATTTTTATGGAAATTATGTGTTTGATTCCACTGCATGAAATATGGATTTCATTTTTGGTAAAGGTTGGTTTTGTGAAAATTTTAAGGGCATGTTTTGCATCTTTGGGAAAATTATGAAAAAAGGATTATTATGAAAACCTTAGTTGGATTTTCTCGTGACTTATATCAAAAAATGGATGGGATTTCCTTACTGTGGAAACCTCAGAATCCATTATCATGGTTCCACGGTTGGAACCTTCTATGTTCTATTTTTTAGGTCATGAGACTAGTCCTTGGGGAGACTCAGGGTTAGGCATGTTGTGAATTATTAATATTATTATATATTTCTTATGATTGGATTCTCATATGGAATCAGTTAGCCCACCCTAGTTATATACCTGACACATGGGAACCCATCTAATTGAGAGAACTTTCTATGAAATATTTCCATATTAGTAGTTCTTGTATTGACAAGTGGCCCATAGTAGGTGGATATATTTTGGTTTATTGCAATTGGATTGGGCCCCTTGATCTATCTAGATATAGGGTGGTTGTTAATTATATTGTTCTAGATTTCATCATGTGTGGCATTCTACCAGTGATGGGGTCTAATGTATTGGTATGTTCTGGATTTTTCATGATCTCTTGGGTTCACATATGTCTATTAGCTCTTAGTTTCTATAATCAATGAATGTAATCCTTGTATGTATTTTTTCATTGGTGTTGTTCTATGAATGTTGTGGTGAATTCTTGTGTAGTGTTTACTTGGAAGTGATATGTTTGTCTCTAAAGGACTGTGAAAAAAGATTTAATTTCTATGTGTTTTATAATATTTCATTCCATCAAAAATGGAAGAATAAATTCCCTTTTTTAAAATGTTAATGGGACAGTAATAGAATGAAATTGGTTTTGGAAATGAATAAGGGAAATGAGTTGTATTTTGTTTTGAGTAAAATGCATAGAAAATAATACATTGATATATTGTAGTTCAATATTGAAATTGTTGTTTCTTTTATATTAATGTAAGTGCATCATTTTTCAGGATAGCATATTGAGTTTTAATTCTCATGCCTATAGTTTATCTTTGTTTTTTTCTATGTGTTCTGCTTCTTTCTCATATTTTATTTCCATAGTGCAACATTGTATTGAAGTTGGTGGTGACCCATAGGGTCACATGGAGGTATTCCCAATTTTATTTTCTCAATACTCATAGTTTGTTTCATTTCTTAGTTTTTATTTATTTATTATGATTTCACTTATAGGAAAAATCGTTCACAACTGCTAAATTTTGATGCACTGCGTTAGTTTCCATCCCATGGGGATCAGGAATGCCCTATGGTCCATGCTGCTAGCTACCTCAGGTGACCTATTCAGGTTTGACACAAGTTGGTTCGTAAAAAAATGGTATCAATGTAGGTTCTTGTTATTTGTGGTTTATAATAGTTTTAGACTAGGATTTTCAGGGCTAAATAGGTAGGTTGTGGGTTGGTGCTTGATCACCACCACTCATGACGAAACCAAAGATACCCGTGGTAGTCCAAGAATTGAGTCCTTATCATTTCTTGAATTGATTATTTTGTGATTGAGGGGTGAAAATGGAGGCAATCCTATGTCATGTTGCGACCTCAAATGGATTAGTGACCCATGTAGAGTTCAAGTGAATGGTTCAAGTGCCTCATAGATATTGATGCTTTCTTGAGGCATGGATGACTACCTTTCCGCTGGGTTATGAATGACTACTAGTTCTTAATTTTAATGGTTTTTAGCAAGATGTTATTTCTTGTGGTTTTGGATGATGTAAGTGTGTTATTGAAAATTAAATGATTTTTTAAATGATTTTTTTAAATGGATTTAAATTGGTGATATGGGGGTTAATGGAAAAAGTTCATGTTGTAAGATTTCATACCTATATGGAATTCATAATGAAATGGGTTGGGTGAAAAATGGGTACTCCTTATAAATGTTTGAACATGTGGGTGTGTGTATGGAATTTGCATGTTGGAACATATGAATAGTGGTGGATAAACACATGTGCGACAACTCATGGGATTCCTTGGGTGTGTATTTGAAACTAAATGGTTAATTTGTTTCTCTAGAGTGATTTTTGGAAATGAAAATTATTTCAAAAATTGGTTTTCATTTTGTGATGGGGGTTTTGTTTGGTGAAAATTGGTTTTGTGTTTTGGAAGTAGATTTTAAATGAGGTGGTTTTAAAAATGAGATAGGAATGGGGATTTTTGAGAAGTGTATTTTTGGTTGTGTTTTTATGTTTTTGGTTAACAAGAAAAATTCTTTGGCCAAGATGGTCTTCTAGTTATAATTTGGTTGTATGTTGTTGTTTTGATTTTTGTTTTGATATTGTTCAGAGAATGCCACCTAGAAGATTCCCCCATATTTCCAATGATTCATGGACAGTTTTTATTTATTCTAAATTTTTTAATATTTTTCATGGTTTTCAAGGCCCGTTAGAGGGAGTAGAGTGGCCTGAGGAAGTAGAGCATGTCTTCAGATTGTTGGGAACTATTTATGATTTTAGAGTTTATGATATTCAGGGATTGATTAAGGGTCAATTCTAGGACCAGTGTGAGTAGGTTGCCTCATCATCAATGTCGGTTGGGATAATGTGGTAAGTGTTTAAAAAATCTTTTTTCCAAAGGATTATACCCGAGGAGGTGATGTCGAGGAAGGTGGTAGAGGTGCGAGCTGTTCAGCAAGGCTAATAGACTATGATAGAATATATTGACCATAGTAGAGATTTTTTTTCTTACTCTCTAGAAGTAAGGATAGTATATTAGTTAAAGGATCCTATTTTCATTGCGGTGTCCATTCGTATATCCATGAAAATGTTTTTTTTGGTAAATTTCTATTTGGAAATTAGGTGGATGATTCATTCTTCACCGAATTAGTTCTAGGAATGCTCTTTGTGGTGACTGATAAACTATATCATCTTTTTTTCATGAAGGTTCCCCATCTGATATGAAGTGCATGCCCAAAGAACCTATTGCTAAGAAGTCATCATTATTGGTTGTGACTTCAACTTCATCATAATGCTTTCTAGGGTGCCATCAGTGTGGTCGATCCAGGAATTAAAAACCTTCTTGTCACATTACTCCGAAGACCTGCTGTGATTATGTTCATTTGGGTCACCTAGAGACGTTATTCTGGATGAGTTTGTCAAACAAGGGTTTATAACCAAGGTATGATCATACCTAACTGTGAGGAAGGAGATGCTTCTGCCATCAGAGCCCCACCCAATGGTCTCGGGGTGAAGCTTACACAATGTCTTGAGTTGCTGGGTGTGTGAATATCCAGTATTGTTCTATGTTCCATGTTGGGATTAGATCATTTAATGCACTATCATTGTTGCTTTTTCTACTGTGGATATTATTCCATGCTTGTAAGTTTATCATTCCATTAGGAGATCGTGAGGGGAATTTTCATTTGTAATTCATGATGTTTTTCCCATTTGAAAGTGGTTTTTTAAATCTTTTTTTCCTGGAGCTTGATTAACCCTACTGTGGGATGATCTCATTTCAACTTTTTTCATTTGGATATGTATGGGTTTTTTGGAACTAAGGGGTGGGGTTTTTTATTTTATTTTTGGGTTAAGTTCTTCCTATGATTTTAACCTAATTTTGGGGGATTTTGGCTTGGGTAAAAAGTTCCATTTTTCAATGGAGTTAGTGTCTCTTTCATGATATAGATTTTTGGATGTGCTTGTGTGTGGAGATTTAGATCAGGTTGGTAAATTCTTAGTTCTAGTTTTGTTGTTATAGGGATTTTCCTTATTCCATTTCCCCAATATGCCGTGTGGCCCTGTAGTGGATTTATGTTTTTTTCTTGGTTGTGTTACGTGGTTGTGTGAGAGAAAGTGATGGAGTTTATGTTGGGGGTTCCCTAGTTTTTGGTTGTGTTGAAGGTATTTTTTGGATAATGTGGAGTGGTTGGGTTAGTTTATGGGGTGCCGATTTTTTTCGATTTCTCACACAGTGGGTTTCCCATTTAATTCTTTGTGTTTTATGATGGGGTTTGAAGTTTCCATGCCAATTGAGTCTTTGTGGTGGAGAGAACCCACTCATGTTTTATCCATTTTTTTGTTAGTGGTTTGATCTAGATCGGCTAGGTGTGACTTGGGTAATAAATATTTACCCCATAATTCCTTTATTATTCTAGTTATGTTCGGTAATAGACTCATTTTTTTATTAACTTTCAAGTTGTGGACTTTCTAGTGGAAGAATGTTTTCTGTGATTGGGATAGTTATCACACCACATCATTTAAAATTATTTCATTTTATTATTTCTTGGCTTTGAATAGACTCTTGGAGCTTCAGGTTGAATGTTGGATAAATATTTTTGATGTTTGAGAATTTTTGTGGGTTTCGGGATAGTGCATGGGCACCACATAGTCAGCAGTAACCGTGTGGTTTGGCTCGGTGACTGTGCGGGTGAAAAATATTCAAAATAAATAAAATTGAATTAAAATAAAATAAGGTAAATTTTGAAACAATAATAATATGAATATTAGTAAGAAAATAATAATAATAATAATAATTTTATAATATTTAAAAATTGTATTATTATTATAAATATTAAAATTGTTATTAATTTTATTATTCTTTACAATGAAGTGAATAAAATTATTATTTATATTATTATTGATTTTTTTTAATTTTTTTGAAATTATTTGTTTTTTTGGGGGAGAAACCATAGAGCCCCCCCTTTTCCCTTTCATGGCACAGCCTGACCCCCTTCCCATGTGTGTTGTACCCAACCACCATCCTGGTCCCCTTGAACTAGTGACCTCATCTTGCTACGATGAGACTAACTTTAACCAACCTCTTTCTTACGACCCAAATCCACCACAAATTCCCTTTTTGGCCATAACCCCTCTTGTCACCAACCCTCTCTCCTACCGCGACCCCTACTGATGACCCTATCCCCAGCGGTCTTCACTCTATCCATGAATCCCTTACCAGTGTCCTCCTCCCCCTATGAGTTTTTGTTCAATTTTGTTTGGGGGATTTATTCACCTAGGCCAAACCCTAATCATTGGGGTAAGATGGTGCAATTTTCGTGATGTTTAGGGTTTGTGAAGAATTCCCCATGGAGTATTCTTCATTCTATTGGAGTTTCGTCGCATTCCCACATGTTTGAGGTAGATGAATTCAGATATTTTATTTTCGTATCATTCAAGGGGAACCTACGTTCTTTTGATTATTTTTTAAACATGATTAACATGAATCTAATTTATTTCGTTAGTTTTTTTAGTGTTTTTAAATTTGTAGAGTTTGTTAAAACTTTTATTTGAAGGGAATTCATATTTATAACTTTGTGTTTGCACACTAAGAAGGTGTTTTATTTTTTTATAAAATTTTAAACATGGTTTTTAAACCCATGGTGCCTTTGATTAGCTTGTTGTATTGTTTTATGGTGCTTTGAGTCCTCAGGATTTATTGTAGGGAGTTGCGATCAATTTCAATGGCACACATAGATATCACTAAGTATGGATATGTACAAAAATAGAAATCTTCTTTGTGCATGTTCCCTCATAGAGTGGGGAACACAAGAATTGCTTTAAGGATATATATATTTATATATGGAAGTGCATGAAAGCGAATGGGCTACTTCTTAAGTTACAAATATTTGGATTGGACATCCTTTGATGTTGGTTTTCCCGTGCCCTTTCCTTTTTAATTTAAGAATCACTAGTTTCATGCTTTCCACACATTCTATGACTAATGAATATTGAAATGTCATTCATGGTCTAATGTTTGGGAAAGAAAATGGTAGTTTTAAGCCTTGTTTTGTGATAAAAATACTTGTTTTTCAAAATTAGAGAACACCAAATGTTCGATGAAATGTCAAGTTGGATTTTTTTAATAGATTAGAGGTTGTAAATGTGGTTTGGATTAATTAATAAATACGTATCATGTGAAATTCGGATTCAAGGTTTTTTGAAGGAGTTATTCAAATGGTTTTATTTTAAAAAAGGATGGTATTTATCTTATGAAACAAGTTTTACATGTGAGGATTAATTATGAACAGGTTGGAATTCTAATAGAAAATGGGTTTGGTTTGAATGTGAGAAGGAAATTTTTTGAAGGAGTTATATAAATGTCTTTATATGAAAATGGTGTGTTTAACAGCACTTCTTGAAATATGGATTGAATTTTTGGAAAATATTTGTTTTGTGAAATGTTTAAGGGATGGTTTAGACACATTTTGAAAATGGTGAAAAAAGGTTTATTATAAAAATTTCCATTTGATGTACCCATGACTTGTCTCGAATACTGTATGGGATTTAATCACTATAGAATCCTTGAAATCTAGAATTAAGATTCATCAGTTGGAACCCTATATGTTCTATTTGTTTTAAGGGTTAAGATTAGTCCATGGAGAGACTTAGGGTGAGGCCTATTGTGAATTATTATTATTACATATATCTTGTGATTGGTTGCTCTCCTAGAATCAGTTGTATCATTTCCATTTTATAAATGAGACATGGTATCCTAGAATATTGAGAGAACATTTCGAGAAATATTTTTACACATTTATTTTTTGTAATGACCTATGTCTCATAATAGGTGGTTATATTTCAGATTATTTCTATTTAATTGGTCCCCTCTGTCTATCCTGAGTTAGGGTGGCTGGGAATTTTGGTGCTTTTGTTTTCATCATGTTTGTCAATCTATCGGTGATGGGGTCTCATGTATTGGTTTGTTCTAGATTGTTCTCGACCTTTTGGGTTCACCTATGTATATTAGCTCTTAGTTAATTATAGTAAACAATGTGATACTTTTATGTATATTTTCATTTTCATTCATATATTAATATCATTGTGCATGCTTGTGTAGTGTTTACATGGAAGTGATGGTTGGTATCTAAAATATTTCGAAAAAGGTTTTAAAGTAAAAGTGTTTTATAATATTTATTTCCCTAAAAATAAAATCACTTAGTATTTTTAAAATTTACCGGCACAATAATAGAATGAACATTATTTTATAAATTAATAAGGGAAATTAGTGGTATTCTATTGGGTAAAATGAACCTAAAAGTTTACTTTGATATATTATAGTTCAATATTGAAATTTATGTTTCTTTTAGTTTAAATAATGTGATTTATGAATAGTTTATAGAGCTTACATATTGATTTTTAATACTCACACCTGTAGTTTATCTTTATTTTTAGATTTAGGTGATTCTTCTTGCCCAGATTCAGTTTATATTGTAATGCATTTGTTTGAGGTCAGTGGTGACCTGTATGGTCACATGAAGGTATGTACAAATTAATTTTCTATCCCATGCTAGTTTTCTTTTTTCATTATTCATTTTTATTTATATATTTGTCTTTCACTTATGGGGAAAATCATTCTCATCTATTTAATTTAGATTCTGGACACTAGTTGTCATCCTGTAGTGATCGGGAACTCCCTTCTGGCCATACCGTGGGCTGACTCAGGTGACCGATTCTGGGCTGACCTAGGATGGTTCTTAATAATTTGAGACCAAATATAGTATAGTATTTATTTCCAGATTCTTGATTTAATGGTATTTGGTTCTTCAAATCAAATCCCTATGATTGAATCACTAAAATTATTGATTAAATTTATTTTTTTAAAATATATTTATCATAAGGGACTGTGATAATTTGATTTTGATTTAAAATGGTTATGGAAATTGGGAGATAACCAAAATTTCAATGGAATTAAATTATGGGGTATATTTTTGAAAAATTATTGATGGATTTTGAAATCATTTTTTTGGAAAGTTTTTTATTTTTTTCATGATTAAAATAGATTAAATATAAAATTTATTTGAAATGGAATTTTTAAGGAATAAATTTAATAGTTTTGAAGTGATAACAACATGTTAAAAAATAGAACATTGAAATAGTATTTTAAAATTATTTAGAATGATTTATTGAATATTTTATTGACTGATTGATTTAAGCACATGTAATCATGGATTGTTTTTTTGGTTTTTGGGATTGGTATGCCTGGATCTTGATCCCCAAGAAATTTACTTAAATGGAAACACTATGTAATCTTTGTTCAAATAGAAAACTCCCCTATAATGGGAGTCAATGATGGTAATTATTTCCAATGAGGGTTGGTATATTGATCTGTGAGCACTAATGAGATGTGTGATAATCCAATATATTATATCCAACATACTAAATGGTGTATCGACATTGTGGTATAATTTTTTATTAATTTGATAAATATGATATAAATTTATTGACCTATTTTATTTATTGAAATCAATTTATATAAACTCCATTATATAAAATGAATTTTTTTATTTTTAAATATGTTTTGTTATATATTGCATTTATTTGATTAAAATAATGTTTTGGTTTAAAATATTTTAAACCATATGAGATGCCTTATTTTTTTAATTGATATAATAAATTGTAAATTGATATGGTATTGATTATGGAACACTTGTAGAGAGCCTACAAGCCCATTTAACTCATACTGTACCTTGTCCATCGATAATTTGTGTTCTTTATTATCAATAATTAGTGAAAAGATAATATTACACATGGTGGTAGTGGATGTTCTTCATCCATTGACTGTGATTTGGTGATGGTGACTAGTGGAACTATGGAAAACATATTACATTGGAATCATGAAACTTATTTAAGGTTGATTGTACTGTTTTATTTGGGATATTTATCTTATACATTGGTTTTTGTTATACATATAAATTTATAATACCTTATCATTTTTGTATTAATAATCACACTATGTTTTATATTTATCAATTAATGTTTTTGTGGAAAATTAATCCCCCTTTACCGTGTATGATTCTGGAGTCAGTCTCCAACCCATGTGGATTGTGATCTCCTTAGATCTATGTCAGTGAAATCTTGGGTATCAAGGTACACTATAATATAAGATGGTTCATGAAAAAATTGGCATAATATTAGGAAAATGAATCCTTCCATGATTTGATTATATTGTTTTGGATGTCTTCATGGGACATAAGAGGTAGTTACAAGCGATTTCATAGAAATCTCTCACCGTAACGAGCCTTACGTCACCATGGGTGTTTAGGAAATGTGTATTTAGGTAATTTTAAATCTGATTATAGTCTTTTAAATTTTTTTATTGGTATGAAGAAACATCACTCTTAAATTTCTTCTTGATGGAATAGATATTCCAGTACCTCTTGTTTGATTGATAGAAATGTGTATCATTATGATGTGTTTAATTCTATATGATGATGTTGTGTCACATCATGCCATTAAGATGAAACGCGAATAATCCATTGGAGGATTCTCCTAGTCATGAATAGAAATAAAATCCTACAATATAACATAATATTGTTGAGGCTGTTTTGCGGGTTTTCCAGTTTGTGGGACATAAATATACAAAAAATGCTCATTTAGGATCATGTTGTGGAATCTTAGAGGGATCAATTTTTGAATCATACTCAATATTTTCTTTTCTGGAACCACCAACACTCTAAGGCTCTAATGATTACCAAGATACCAAGGATTGGTTGAGAATGAATCTCATTTTTTATTTCTATGAAATTCATGACACAATTAATGTAATGTATGATACCTTTGAACTAGAATGACTTAATAGTATATAATGGGATTAAATTTTAATGTTGAAGAAGATTGAGGATTTTTAGTGGATTAAATTTAGAGTTATTTTCCCATATATGTTCAATCTAGAATCCATGGAATTAGCTATGTCTATAGAGGTTATTTTTCCTCCATTAGGCTGACGGGACCAAGATGGAGCATACAAACATAAATAATGAGATTGTGTAGTTTTCACTAGGGATTGTATCAAATGAGAAGATACATATTTGAATGTTCAAGATGGGTAATTTAACTAACATTAGTTATTATTATTTATTATTTTAGATCTATTCTTATGTTGATGTCTTAGATATTGCATTGATGGAAGCGCATGATCAATCTTTTATGTTAGGGTTCATGGTTGTTTGTTTTTCAACCTGATTCATTTCCATGAGTTCCATTAAAGGAATAAAAAAACATGAAGAGGCATGTAGTTGATCTAGATAAAAGTTGACTTATAGACCTACTACAGTTATTGGAAGAGTCTCTATGACATATTTCAAATGGGTAATGTTTGGGAATTCAAAGTGATATTTCCCTAAGAATCAAAATATATATACTTTATGTAGTCAAATAGAAATCATTCTCTATTCAAGTGATAATTTTTCCTATACATGTAATGATATAGGTCCATTTTTCCTGAAATTACTATTGTTTAATCAGATAAATTTTTATAAAAGCAGTTTTCGTCACATGCGTCTAGAAAAAATATTTTGATCATAGTGTATGAGTTTCCATAGGATACTGATATAGGTCCAATGACTTTTAGAGGTACTATCATAATATATTCATCTATAATTGTTTTCTTATTTGATAATGGTGAATCTCACACCATTAAATCAATTCAAATTTTGATCCTACTGAATATTTCAATAGAAATTATGTCTCATGTGATGGATGTTACCACACCCCTTGGAACTAAAAGAGAGAAGGTTCTTTCTTTCCCATCGGGTGTCGTATTTTTATCAGATATTTGACTTGTCTAGGATTTTATTTTTCAAAAAATGAAACCACTATATTTCATTTATGGAATATATTTTCTCATTAATAATAATTTTTGAGTTAACAATTAGCTTTTTCAGTTCTCCATTACTATCTCCAATGAGGCGTGTGATATTTCCTATACTGAATAAGACACAAGGTCGAGTTGAACATGAAATTATTATCTATATTTGTGGAAAGTAATATAGGTGTATTATTTCATTCTGGGGTTGGAATGTTTTAGAGATAATCACCCTCAAGTTATCATAGTTTTTCTTAGCATGTTTCATTCTATCTCATCTAGTTATATACCGGTAAGAGTGGTATAATTATCTATTGATTTAGTACCATATAATCAACTGATATCTATTCATTATTACCATATGTAAATAGTTGAACTAAATGAGTTAATGAATAATATGGATGATATATTAGATAAAGGATTTATAGTCCATAGTGCATCACATTAAGTAGATCCTATTCATGTGGAAATGATAGATAATGGGCCACCTGGCCTTTTTTGATTACCAGAAATAGAACAATGTTACGAAAAATAAAAATTATGTGTTTCCAGGGATTGATGATCAATTGGACCCATTGAAAGGGGGATAAGTGGTTGTACAATATTGATCATTGATCAAGTTATCACCATTTTATTATAATTGAATTTTTCATTCAAATGATTTCCTTTAAAATTATGTATATCCACATTGAGAAACATTTCATTCCATTTTCTCTAAACAATTCCTTACATTATTTTTGGATTTGGTGAACACAATATTTCAGAAGTTACTTGATATTTTTATGGTGGTATTTGAGGACGAAATCCTTTTTTACTATTTTTTTAATGAGGATCAAGCGTGTCATCTGTGAATATCTTTTGAAATGACCAGAAATCACCAAATTTGTACCAACACATTAAAATTTTATTTCTAGATTCTGAGAGAGAAGTTATTTGGACACAGGTTATCTAAACATGATATATCAGTTGATAATGAAAATGAGAAAGATGTCATTCCATCTTATAAACTAAAAATCATTTCATTATTCAAATATTATAGGTTTTAGAGGGGTATTAGCATAGGTTTGTAAAGTAGTTATTGAAGATAAATTCATTGATGAACACATTCTCCATTAAGGGTGTGAATTACACATAGCATGATAAATGTCAATGTTTTGTTTTAATGTAATGTATTTTCTAATATTCACCAATTTCGACTCTTCCATAGGTTGGGTAGGGATATATGATATTTCGTGACACATTAGGTTCATGTTTGTGATGTGTTATTATGAAGGGTGATCTCATGGTAGCCAATGGTTCCATAAAGCACAACCTACACACATAGAAGTATCCTATTGAAGAACATAAACTAGAAACAATGATGGAGGGAACCTCTGTATGGCTCCTTACTCACCCAATTCTCTCTCTCCCTCGTCTCAGGGTCTTCTAGGGTTTCCTTCTAAATCTATTTGGCGCTTCATTGAAAACACTAAAGATCTATTTCCTTATCACCTTTTCATACACTTTTCATTCCTTTGATGATTATTTCATCTTCTCTGTGCTTCCTCTTCTTTACCCATTTCTCTCACTATTGGGTTCTCTTCTCGTTACTCTACCATACCTCTCTCTATTCTGTTGCACTTCATCTATTCAAGTCCATCTTCTCCTCACTCCGTCATTGAGCTCCAGTGCTCTATTATAGGTCAGACATGGAACGATGGAGTCTATGAGGTTTTGGGTTTAGCGGACATGAAGTTTTCGATTTCTCAGCGTTGCGTCTCTATTTTTTAGGGATTTGGACCATGTTTTCTATTTATCTTCATTCCCCCTTGGGCTTAATGATCTCTCCTTCTTTAATTCTTGGGCTCCTTTTGGTTTTGACGCGATGGTTCTTTTAGGTGGCTTACTATGGGAGTCCCTCTGCTTCCCCTCTCTGGCCTCTAGGACCACTACCCCATCCTAGTCAGTCAGTTGTGATGGTCCACAGGAGGTTTTTGGTGTGTTGGGCATTGTGGTGGATGGCTCCTATTCTCATAGGCATAGATGATGCCACTATTGTTATTTCTAATCTATGTAATGTGATTTTCTCATTTGGTTCTGATGGATGCTTCTGGTTAAGGGTGTGGTCTTCCTCGAAGGTTATGTTGATGGAAATGGTTCAAGATCTATGATGTAGTTTTGATGCTATGGATGGATGAATTTAATGGTCTCTCAATGGCAGTGGCGCTATCAATGGTGTGATTTACTGTCAGGGGTGCAAATTGAGACTTCTTTATAATAGAGTTCTTCGATTCCCAATTTTTTATGATGGAAATTTAACTGAGGTGCTTCAAGAGGTATGGTGATGTTTTCCTATTTTTTAAATTCTGAAAAATATCTTTGATGATGTGGAGGAGATGTGGAATATGCTAAGATGATGGAAATTAAGATATTTTTTGAAAGACTTGGAAGACTCGGGTGGCCTTCATCTTTTTGATATGGTCCTGGTGTTTAATATTTCCTTATTTTTTTATGTTTGGAAATTTAATGTTTTGAATTTTTAATTATGAGGGTACCACTATCCCCTAAAGTGGATTTCAAAAACATATAAATAGATATGGAGAAAACATGATTCATGATTTTATGATTTGGAAGAATTAAGCTTTTTTAGAATTTATTACGATGATTTTTGAACACATGTTCTTGGGTTATATCTTCCCAAAAAATGATTTGGACCTTTTGCAGAGGTGTTGGGTGGAGTACCTGAAATCTTTTAACATTAGCATTACTAATACAATGGGGAAGGGGAATGTAATTGATGATATTTTGAGGTATAAAAATGTGACCTAGTCTATTAAGGATTCATCATAAGTGTTGACCATGATGAATCTATTTTCTTATGTGCATTTCGAGGTCTAGGAGGAAGATGCTGATGTAATTTTGATAGGTGTTTAGTTAACATCCTCTCTTTTAGAGATTATTATTTAAGAGAAGTAGCTTGATGATTAATTGAGTATACCTATGGGATTTCTTTATTATGTAGAGACCACTAGAGAATTTCCATTCTCTTCTATGTGTATCATAAGTTTTTTATAACTTTGATGTTGTCCCTTTTGCAGTGAAAAAGGTTGTGAGGGGATATTTCCATAATTCGATGTGTTAGGTTCATGTAGGCACCGAAATGAAGTTTTATGATATTTGCAGACATTTTTGGTGTCCATATATGAGGGGATACATTGATGTTTTGGTTTCACATTAGTATAATTTCCAACAGGTCATGGTCAGGCACCAGATACCTTAAGGTTTTCTTTACCCACTTCCCGTGGTGACTTGAATATGGGAAGAGATCTCCATAATTTGTTTAGATTCTATATACACATTTAATAAATAATGTTATATGGGTGGTGATCAATAGTCTAAAAATATGAATTTATTATGACCTAAAAAATTTCATCATGATTAAATTGGTGTGAAAAGTTATCTAATGTGTACAAGGAGTTCATAATGTGCGAGGGAAAAATAATCTTTTAATAAAAAGTCAAAACATTTCTCAATGTTTATATCTTTTATTGAATACCCAATGTGTAATGGGTTCAGAAACTGTATAATTATTTTGAGTTGTGGTTTTTTTATTCCATATATTTTCTTTTCATTTCATCCAAGAAGTATGCCTTTATATCTTGAATATGATAATTCTCTAGGTGACATGGAGATCTATAATCCTTCTAGATCATTCATTTGACAATTCATCATTATTATTGTTATTGTTGTTTTTCATCATTTCGGGTGGGTGGATGTTATACCTTGTGGTTTCTTTGGTATCTCTTTCTATCCATCTTTGGGTTTGATGTATTATCATGTAATGTATGGATCTAAAATCTATTTATTGGATCTTGATTCAATGTTTTACTCCTAGATATTTCATGACTTTGTTCATCATTGGATAATGTTGTCACATGTATTTTTTTTTGGATCATTTTTTGAAGATATGTGGTTCTATAAATTTATTACATAATATTTAAAACAAGAAATGATTTTTTATATTTATATTATTCTATTATTTATTTTCATAAAATGTAATTTTGATGATTTGATTATTGATTTTAAATTGAAATTGAAATTGATAAAAAACCCAATTTAAATAAAATTGTAATTCCTAGATGGATTTTATAAATATGTGTCTCGATTTTGAAATAATTTTTATGAAATGATTTGATATTTCTCTTAATTAAAATGGATTAATCATAAATATTATTTTAAAATCCATTAAATGTTGCAAACCAATTATTTGTTTTTAGAATTATGAATTCAAGTTGAATAATGTATATGATACATTTTATTTTAAAAATATTTGGAATTATTGTTTTGTAATTTGATTAATTGATTGATTTATTAAAAAATGGGAGAATAGGTAATTCTTAATGGGTTGGGAAAATAATTATAGGATTTTGATCCCATAACACCATATTTTTTTTTGAAAACTCTATCTAAACCAAGATTAACTTGTAATTTTCCCGATGATGGGAGTAGTTGATCGAAATTTTCCCAAACTTGGGTGGGGGTATTGAGTCGCAATTACTAATGGGAAGTCTAAGGATCCTATTGATAGTAACTAATGTACCACAGGGTTTTAAACTATAGTAATATGAGTTGACTGATTTGATATACATGTTTCTGATTTATTAAACTATTTTATTTATTCCAAATGTTTTTATGAACTATTTTATAAAAAATGGCCATTTAAGTTATCAATATTTGTTTTCATATATCGTGCATTAAATTCAATAAAATTTTATTATTATAAAATATAAAAAATGACATTACATGCTTTATTTTTATTCTAATCGATATAATAACTATTGAATTGATATAGTATTGATTAGGGAACACTTGGTGAGACCAAAATAGTCTTTATATCATGCACCCTACCATTTTCATTAAGTTTTTATAGTATTTCTATTTCTTTGTCTGAGAAAATAGAATTTTAGACATGGAGGTGGAGTATCTTCATGATAATTTAGACCATGGAGTTGTGATGCAGACTGGTGGAGTAGTTTTACACTTGTTACCAAGATATTTTGTGACTTTTTTCTATTAGACATGGTAGCTTCATTTGGGTTGTTTAAGTTATATATTTTGTTTTGTTATACCTATCTATTTTTGGTACAGTATACATTTTTTGGAGTATTTATAATGATTGATTTTATCTTTATATTTAAATATTTGTTTTGAAGAATCATTATGTCTTGAGTGTGTATGATGGCAGGTGTCGGTCCCTAACCTATCGAGATCAGGAACACCCTTCATGCTATGTCAGTGCTGACACATGTATTTGGATACCAATGTATCCAAGAGAGTTCTTCATCGTGTAATTTTTATTTAATTAATATCAATTTTTAAATCAATATGAACATATTATGTTATAGTGAATATATAGTATTTTCTAAAAAAATTATTTCAAGTGAATCGTGAAAAATAAATTTGTTTGTAGGAACTACCATTTCATTTCCATTTAAAGTCACATTATATTTTTAATTTTATCTTATAGTAACATAAGATGACATTAATTACAAACAACCTATTTAATTACATAACTATCATTATTATACTCTATTTTATAATACATTAATTTTTAGGATTATGAATAATATTTTTCTAAAAACTATTTTTTTTGCATGCAATGTGACTTTATGATAAAGAATTAAATTTACATCTATTTATTAATATTATTATTAAAATATATTTATTATATATTTAATAAAATATGTTATCATTTATTTATGGTTTTCGCATGTCCTTGTATAGAAATAAATTAATATTTTTGATTAAAAATTAATTATTCTAAAATAATATTACATTTTGGTTTGAGTGGATATTTTAAATTAAATTCTACGACATATAAAAATTTAATCAATTAAAATAGATTCTATATTTTTAATCACAATATTTTATATAATAGTATTTTATAAATCTAATTTTGTTCAAAACTAATATTAGAAAATGTAAACATCGGTTACGATAGATAAGGTTAAAATAAGGTAACCAGGAGGGTAAAATGAAGTTATAATGGTAGTAATTACACTAAAACATGTATAATTCTTATTGGATGGAGATATTTATAACTTTTTTTATCAAACTATGGAATTAATTTTTATTTAGATTCACATACACATGAATTTCACCATATATAATTAAATTAATTCATGAAATTCTATCAATGATCCTCCAGTAACAATTAAATGGGAACTTCTTCTCCTTCCTTATTCATAAAATTTCCCCAGTTAGGTCATCCAATCCATACCCCCCAAACCACTATTCATTCCATTAATCCTATAAATTCTAATACTCTCTTAATGAATTTTTTTGTATAATTTTTAATCCAATGAATTATCTCAACGATGGGGTGGTTACTGTGTTAACAAAGCATGACAGACTAGAGGTAAATATTATATGTTATAATAAAATAATTAAATATAATTTTTGTTCTTATAACATTAAATAATAAAATTATATTACATAACTCAAATATAATATATTTTATTCTCTTATAGTGATATGTTGATGTTATATTTCATCTTTTAATTTTCCCCTCTTTTTGTAGACAAGATATAGATAGAATTTTTTTAAAGGAAGAACTATTTTTTATATTCAGTAAGGAATGAATTATAAAAGTTCTATATTTTTATTAAAAAAATTATGAATTTATTTTATTTTTAAAAAATATTTTTTATTGTCATTTTTAACTATATTTGAAATATATTACAATGTATTAAAATTGAATCTTATTATCAATTTACAATCATGGTACTTTTGATTTTTTTAGTAAAATATGAAAATAATTTTTTTATTGTATACCTCATGAACAAATTTTTCCACCATCATGACTTCTATTAGTTTTTAGGCTTCCTTTACATGTGTTTCATGGTTCTTTTTCAATGAAAATATTTTCCATCACATTTTTGATGTTTTTTATATTAATTAAGTTATTTTTCAAATGAGAAGAATATTTTCCTCATTAAAATTGCATGTATTCTTTAACAGTATTTTCACCAATAAAATATTAATTTGATGTTTCTCAACATTATTTGGGGATATTATTCAATTTTTCTATACTTATTATTTCTGTGGATAGTTTATGATTTTTATAATGAAATATTGATGAAACCGATTATGTTTTTCATGTGTTAATCCTTGATGTATGATAAATGATTTAATTAGCACGTTTCAAACATATAAATGGATGAGGAATTATTATTGGGTAATTTTATTATATCCCACCAATGAATTGAGAAACGATTAATGTTTTATGAACATAAATGGATTACAATTGGCTACAATAACCCCAAAAAGGATGTGTTGGAGTTTATCCCAATCCAAAATTAGATACAAGAATGGTTACACAAGACTACCATTTAATGAATTCCTTATTGTGAATCCTTGATATAATATTTCTATGATTAGTTATATGACACACATTATGGAAATCATTTATTGTATGATTTTATTATTTTTTGATGCTCTCATAGATCATGTTATTTCAATAAAATATGAATCTTGTATTGTGAAATACCGTGATTTAATCCATTACTAATTATTATATTAATTATTGGGTATTATTTTCAAATGATTTTTTATGATTTCATATCCATATTATTATTATTTTCTTACATATGGTCATTGATTTATATATCCCTTGTTTACAAATAATAAGTATCTAATTTATCCGGTTATTATGTTTCATTATCCCTAGGATATGATTCAATTATATTTCAGTAATTTCACTAAGAAAAGTGATGGTTGTGAATAACCAATTGGGGGACAATTTAGATTATTTATGAAGTACTTGTTGGTGTTTTAATGTTTCAGAAAAAATCCATTATTGTATGAATGTGGATCTAAGTGATATTTATTTAATATTATTATAATTTTTTTGATACATATATATGTAAACTATGATTTTTCATATTAAAAATCTCTCATGGGGATGATCCCAAATTTAAAATACATCCTACCTCTTATCATCTGAAACTAATTCCACAATGGATAGTGAAAACACACTATTTCATTTTTCAAAGGAACCAAACTATAAATTGAAAAAAATAAATGAAAAAAATATAATGAATTAGAATCCCCGTGTATAGTTTACTCTTAATTTATTGTTGTTAGACAATAAATTTATCAATGGAACCATGTATTCATAAACAGAATGATTCATGAACATATCTTAAATCATTATGGGTGTCATATAGTATGAATTAAACCCATTAAGGGAAAAGATAAAATAAAATAAAATAGAGAAATATCTATCCCAAAATGACACTATTATGTCAAAGGAATATAAATATTTTGGAAATTAGGTCCACACAGACATAAAACTGATTCATTTTCGGGAGTGTAAAAAATAAAGTAGTGAAATTGATGAGAATGCTTACCAAGGGGGTATGTTCATTGATAGTGTATTATTTGGAGATACTAAAATAATGGGTCTCTTATTTATAATAAAAAATAACAGTATAAAAAAATAACAGTAATCTCTTTATTGAGAACAACACAAAAAGCATGATGTCCTCCCATCCTAGATAAAACCTCATAAAAAACGATTTCATGAACTTACAGGAAATGAATTCTAAATATGATGAATCGGTAATTGTTACATTAGAATCACCTCTAAGACATTTACATACGATGTCACGTAACCAATGATTAAAACTCAACATGGAATATAAATTGGATATAGGGTAATACTACTATGAGATAATTCAAATTTTATACAAAACCCAATCTAATAAAGATTGAATATTGATGTGAATACTAACACAATGAATACAAAATCATGGTAGAAAGAGACCACAATATCAAAGTCAAATATCATTAGGATTATCTCTTAGAGTACGTAATCTTATATCATATTTATCAAATGAATTTTGAGGAGGATAACCATAACTTCCATTACAATATGTAGGAGTTTTTAAGGAGAAATATCATTCACTATTGTCATCATGACTGATTTGTGAACACAAATTGATAAGATATATAGATAAGTTATCTATTCTTGTCCAATCAATTCAGGCAATAAAAAAATTGGGTGATATAGATAGGGTTAATTATATATACCTATTACAACCAAAAACCCGATGACCCAATGAAATATCATAAAAGTGGTTTTTGAAAAATTCTAAATCATCAATATATAAAAGAATAATATATTATAAAATTACATCATGGATATGTATTTAACAAACCTATCAACAATTATTTGGATAAGTGACTCACATTGAGGTCATTGAAGTGGTATTTTACCATATTTTTAACTATGTATAATATGGTATGGACAAGAATTCTATATTTTAAATGATATTTCTATATCTTATTTTAAATCCCAACCCATAATATTATGGGAACTTTTTAAAACATAAAATTCTATAATTTCGTTCATTTTAGAAAAATATACTCATATTATAAATATAAAATATCCGAGGAAATCAATGATTTCTTTTGTGTGTTTAACATCAATATATGTCACATGTATTAACCCAGCAGTTGCTAGGGAACATGATACTATAAAAGATCATGATATAAAATAGGTAATTGTAAATAATTGCATGCACATAGTGGAATAAAAAGAGGTAGTCTATACCTTGAAGGAATAGGAATCCACATTTTTTATTCCCCATCACTTATTCAACTATGGGACACAGGCTAGTTCCAAAAAAATGCAATATTTATTGAAGAATCATAGGATAACCAACTAATTAATGATGATCATATTATATAAAAAAACATAACATATAAAATTTAATGAATTAAATTGGGAATATAAACATATCATTAGTGAATTAATTAGGGGTAATATACCCATATAGTATGATTATTTTATTGACTCTACCATTTCTTCTTCATCTAACCCAATTCCAATGCAATACGTTTCTTAAACAATAAAGGTATAATTAATCCATCACATCAATCTTATATCACATCAATATACCTATTATATGATACTGACAATTTATTATCAAAAGTTAAAAAAAATGTGTAACACCCCAAGATCTTATGTAAATTCCCTTTTAAAATTTATCTTCCTTGATAGTTTTTGCTTCACACAATATAGAGTTTAGAATCATAATATACAATTAAATATGACCATTGGAAAATTAATGTCACCATTATGAATAGTAATATGACCAATAGAATAGTAAAATCACCCATTAATGTATAAATAATATTAAGCTATCATAAAAATGGAAATATGGTATATTTATATCATGGAATAAGTAAATAAATGTTTTTAAATAATAAATTAATTGTTTGTATTTTTTAAAAATAATAAATATGTAAATAATATTTTATAAAAAAAGAAATATTTTATAGAAAATAAATTTCATAAAATATACTCATAAATTATTATTTTATTGTCATATGATTATATGTTAATTTTATGAGGTTTAAATTAATTTTTCAATGTTTCAGAAAAACGATTATAATTTTATAATCTATATTTTTTGAGTAAATGATGATTTTGACTAAAAATTAAATTTCTTATATTTTGAAAATTATTTTGATAAAATGGAGTTTATTTTTTAATTCTACATAATAAAAAAATATTTAGGACAATTTTCTTTTGTTTTTTATAAAATAATTCATTTTTTTGAATAGTAATTACAGTAATTTTCCATATATAATAAATACATTAATTATTGACTTATAGAATATGTGTGGATACATTAAGCCCATAATCTGAAACTATATGTCAACATTTCAATATAATTATTGGTTTTTTTAAAACTATTCATAATATTATAAAAATATAATAAACAATGAAAAAAATATTCCAAAGTTGTCCCCTCATCCCAATATAAATTCTACCACTCATCACCTCTTCCCCTAACACCCAAAAAGCCTTGAATTTTTCTTATATTTTTCTAATTTCCTCTCCCAATCCTACACTCCATGTTTTGGTTTTTGTGGTCTCACAAAAATACCATTTCAGGTTTCTGTAAGGAATTTATCATGGAGAATAATTATAAAGGTAAATATTTTTTCATTCTGTTTAATTTTTTTATTTTATTTTCTTCTTATTCTATCCTTATCAATTCTATAAAAAATGACTGATGACTAGATTATCATATAAATATATTAATTTTATTTTGTTAATATATGATCCATCATCAAACCCCATCTCTTCCATCCTTTTATTCTAAAAATGAAAAAATCATCTGTGTTGTGCCGACATACGACCATCAGTGAGGATGTAAGGTCATTTTCCATTAGCACCTTGAAGTTTAGTAATTGAAAAATTATTATGGTTAATAAATAGTTTATTTTACATATTATTATATATTTTTTATTCTGTATCGAGCATATATACTTTACATTAATTGATAAGGAAAAACTATTTCGTGACGATAAAAAAACCAACAAAATTATATAATCAACGAAACAAAGTAATATATTAGACCACATGATATTTTTTTCAATAATATTGTTTAATTTTTTTTGGGATAATTATTTTCATTTTATATGATCTTCCATATACGTGTAATAGTAAACTGATCATAAAAATCTAGGAAAAGAACACCACCAATTCACGAAATAGAATATCATAGATCACTAAAATGGCCATAGTTGGTCATAAAATAAATTAAAATATATAAAATATAAGATGAATTGGTTCTGAATTAATTTATTAATTAATTACATTTTATTATATAGGAAAATAAGTACAATTATTGAATACTTTCGAACATAACGTAAGGATTTCTTCCCTAACCATTATTTTTATTCAGGTTATGATTTATCCCTCTTTACACCAATGTTATTATTCAGCCTTTTATATAAATATTATATATTCCCTATATATGTTCCAAACTCTGGTATCTAGTTCAGTTCGTCTTTATTTTATGGGGAAATACATGGTTTACAAGGTTCCCTTCTGAATTCTTCCTAACACACAAGCCCGATTAAAGGGAAATTCTCGATTTCTTACCAATTTTCATGTACCATACATATTTTATTTGAAGACACCATTATTTTTATAAAATAAATAATTTAATTACAAGAAGTTATATTTTTTCAGTTATGGTTTTATTCAAAAAATAATCAAAAATAAAAATCATTTTTCTAAAAGAACCCTTCCATTAAAATTAAAATTTGTATTTCTCTCAATAACACCATGATGATTTTAATAGAGTTATTTAATCCATTTTAAAACCTACATAGAAGATTATTATTTTTATTATTTTTATATTTTATGATTATAATATACCTTATTTTACTAAATGGTTTATGATTAGTTTGACTAATGATGTGTTTTCATGGAACCATTTACCATACTACTTAGAATGGTTAGTAATTAGGTTTACAAATTGGGGAATGTTTATGACATTTTATATGTATAAGTTTATTGTGTTGAAAAAAATTAATATGAATAATTCATTAGAATTATTAAGTTATGGGTGTGGCCCTTTATAGCCCCTTGATGCATTTTTGGGTCTCATGTGACAAAAAATGAAATTGATTTGGCCAAAGCCATAACCATTTTTTTTCTGACGTCTAGGATGAGGCCTCAATGGTATGTTTATGATGTATGAAATTATGCATTAAATTATTATGATATTAATAATTGATAATCCATGAAATTATTTTACTTGTATAATATCCCTGGTTAAGTTCCTTTCTCGTGTGATTATTTATATGGCATTATTTATTTATCTTTGATTCATTCCATATTGTGCTCATGATTAGGTTCTTATAGAATATGTTTTGAGATAATCACCATGAAATATTTTTTATAATAGCTTTCATTGAATTAATTACACTAATAGATAATCTGATATCAGTATATTCTTGTGTTTTCTTTTTCTCCAAGATGCGAAGATGTTTTTGACTTGAAGGGATAATCTAGGAGTTATGAATGTTTCCAACACAGTTTAATATCAATTTTTTATAGTTGTAATGTAAAACATATTTCAGTATCTTGTTATAGAAACCTAGTAATCTACTCAGTCCATAGGGATTTGACTTCCTTGTTTATTACACCAATGTATTAATTTATGGAACTGGATCTAGGGAACATGGGTTGGGGTCTTTACAGTTGGTATCAGAGAATGTTTAGTAGAAACCATGAAAACTAGATTTATGAAACAATGATTTGGGAACATAACCCTAAGATAGTCATTGAAAATAAGCATATAAGAACATCAATAAATATTTTTAAGATATATATTATATGGGTATTCAATTAAATACATCCCTATATAGATACTATAAGTGGATTTGGTTTTGGAACACATTTACCTATGGGTAAAAACTCCAAAAAGTTGTGTTGGGTCTAACTCAACGTAACCTAGTACAAGACAATGGGCATTACTATGCACCTAGTTTTACATGATTTATAGATATACATTGGATAATTCAATTTTTTTACAAACCATTATGAAGGATTTAAATATGTCCCTAAATAAACCATGTTTACGATTATGAAATTAGATATGCATAAATTTACAATTACTCTTATGTGTTTCGTTAGTTTGAAATTATGAATTATGATTCAAAACCAAATTTAGTGTATGAAATTATTTAATAATAGTTTCTAGTGGATTCAATTGAAACCCTATCAACATGCATATCCTATAAAGGGATTTACCTTCTATTATTGATAATAATTTTGGTATTGGAGCTACGATTCGTGATGAGAAAATTTTAACTATACTAGGACTGCTGACTCAGGTTAAGAACAATTACCTTACTCATATGAAGCATCTTGATCCATAACATAGAAGAGAAATTTAAGACAACATTAAGTGAAAACATACTCCATAATTCAATAGGTGTACAAACCAATTTGCAGCAGAGCAGTAGATAAGTTTCTTAGAGAAAATATTTCTATCATTAGGAAGTAATTAAAGAGAAATGGGAATCATGGAAGCCAATAATTTCTTAGGAGACGATGATCAATGGTAGTCATTGATTGAAAAAATAAATGAGTATTAATAAATTTAATAACTATAATGAAATGATATTAAGGAAACATTCCTAGAAATACATTTCACTAACAAATTTAGCAAGAGTACGGAGAGGCAATTCATGAGTCTGAAACAAAAAGAGGATGGAAGAATTTCAGCGTATGTACTAACATTGACAAGGCTATAATGTCATTCCATAGACTAAATACATAATCCATAGAGAAATATTAATCTATTCTTTGATAGTTAAAAACCATTCCTCGGATGGGAACTTGTCATCAAACATTTATCATCATACAAATATATTGTCCCACGTTTTGTCAAGATAGAGAAATAATTATATATGTATTATGACTTTAAGGGGAAACAATAGAATGTCATTGTGGAGGATTAAATAATGTATTAAGGGAAGAATAAAAAATTTAACTTTCTAACATGTAATAGTTGTCAAACGAAAAAACCTAGTTCCTACATCAAAGGAAAATAAGTCTATTAATAGGGTGGAGAATATGGCCACCAATCCCTTGGTAGAAAGGGAAATAAAGAATATAACAATGTTAAATGATAAAATTTTAGAGATATGGGACACTATGAAAATGATTTGCCTACGGGTCAAAGAATCATGCCCCGTAAAAGGCCATGGGAGGATGGGAAAGCTTATGTTAATATAACTGTTGAGGTTCATGTTCCTAATGATGCGGTGGAATATACTTTAATTATTTCCTCAAACTTATACAATTATTAATTTACTTCGATATCATCTAACTCTTTTATATCTTCCTACAATTCCAAGAACATTATAAATTTACCTTCTCATTTAATAAAAGAGTAGTCAGTCAAAACTCTTAAGGGAAGTATCATTTCAAAAAAGTTGTGTTGGACAGTCCCATTTATAAACATAAACAAGATTTAATTGAAATCCTTAGAATCAAACATATGATTTATTTTGATATAATAATTGGAATATACTGTATTTAAAAATATGATGTGAAAATATATTCCAAGAAGAAGGAATTTTTAATTTGTGAGGATGAATTAGAATCAATTATCAATAGAGTAGAAAATTCATCATCTTGTTCTTATCCAGATCAACCTCTAGTAGATTGTTGAAGTTAAAATATTAGGGAGGAATAGAAAAATTAATCTATAGATGAGTAAATTAATATAAAAATTCAATATGTACTTATTGTACAATAATATATTGATTTACTTCCTGGGGATTTACCTATACATACTTTGTATCATGATATCGAGTTCTCTTTTAATTTAATTCCTCACGCAATCATGGAATCCTTATAGAATGCCCACTATGGAATTAGTAGAGCTGCAGAAACAACTATAAGAATTAAGTGAGAATTGATTTATTCTCCTTAGAGTTTCTCTATGGGGAGCCCATGTTCTCTTTATCAAAATGAAATATGGTTCCATGAGGCTGGGCATTGATTATAGAGAAATCAATGCTATTACAATAATGAACAAGTAACATCTACCTCTCATTGATGAATTAATCAATCAAATTCATCGAGATAAATATTTTTAGAAGATTTAAATTCATTCTAGATATTATATATTACATGTAAAGAAGTATGATATTTCAATGACAACATTCAGAACTAGGTATGGACATTACAAGTTTATAGAAATGTCCTTTGTACTAACTTACACACCGTATATTATCATGGATCTAATGAATAGATTTTTCAAGGAATATCTTGATGAATTTTCTATGGTATTTAAAGATGATATCTTGGTATACTCTAAAATTTAAAAATACCTTGAGAAATTCTTTTGGATTGTTTGGAATACACTTAGAATAAAATATATTTAGGGGAAGTATAACAACTCTGTATTTAGGCTTCTATTAATTTCTTTTTTTGGACAATATTGTTTATAAGGATGGACTCAGATTCGATCACGTGAAGAAAAAATGATGTTATGGAATGGCCTACACCAATGATCATAATCTAGGTATATAGATTCATTTTTTATGAAGGTTACTATCGGCATCTCATTCATAATTTTCCATGATTATCTAACATGTTAACCAACCTTACCTATAAAGGGGTTATGTATATTTTGAAAAAGGAAAGAGAATAATTTTCTGCATAATTGATTGGAGAGTAGAGAATGATCTTATATTGAATATACCACAATGAAATGGAGGGGTTTCAATTTATAGTGATGCATTAATGAATGAAATTGGTTTTATCCTTATGAATAATTATAGAGTCATTTCATATGAATGAATGTAACGTCCCGGCCCAACTCACCACTAAACCAGTGGCCGAACATGTCGCCACATGACCTCAATAATTTCACCCCTTATGCTAGAGGCCGCCGACTAGCAGTGAGGGTCTAAGGGTAGTCAGTGATGACTGTATACCTTCTTATCAGAGTTGAACAACAGTATATAAAAGTAAATAAAAAACCATGGCAATAAATAGTAGAAGCAATCTAATAAATGATAAAGCAGTAGAGGGTAGATTTTAGAAATTTTGTACAAACAAATGGCCCACAACATATTTATAGAAGATGCATAGATGACATGATAATGACACCAAGATGGAAAATAGGGAAGAAAACATCATTCTAAACATTAAATTACACAAGTAAATAAACAATGACTCTAATCCTCGAGGGATGTCTTCTTGAGCATCCCGAGCATTCACTCGGTCCTTTTCTCTTTTCTTCCATGTAAATACGAACATCACAATCCTGCAACCAAATATAATCTACTCGTTTACCCCAGTGCAATGGCATCCTGAGTAGGGTGTGAGATATAAATCTTAGTAGGTCAGGACCACTGGTGTCCACCTAAAATCTATGCATTCAATAAATAATTTAAACAGTGCAAGCATGCATAATTAAGATAAGTAGTACAATGTAACTATATACCCAAGTACCCGATTCAGCTCTCAACTAGTGTCTGAACCTGTATTATACATTTTTTATGCATACAAAAGAGTCATTACACAATAATTTTCATTTATCAATTATTCAAACCTCATTAAAATACATAATTCTTGTGATCTGGACTGAGCCCGACATTCCTTGTGTAAGTCACTCACCACAGATGTATCTAATGACCATTTAAGTAATCAATCTTTAGACCAAATCCAATCTTGGGATTTGGCTTGGATAATGTGTCATAAGATATTAAATTTAATCTTTCCTATACTATATCTGAGCCCACCCACTAAAAAAACTGTGATTCGCTCCTGGGTCTATCCACTAATAGTGATTCATCCAATTAATTGACAAGTATGAACCCTTTCTCAAATTGAATTCACAAATCATAAGGTCACAATAGTTTTCCTTAACAAATTAATTCATTTCATTTATATATAATTGGACCAACTGTCTAATGTCAATTAATGGGTGTAGAAAATCATTTATAGAACCCTCGTGAGTATTTGGAGGGTTTATCCTTGTCTCACAACCCATGGGTATTTGGGGAATCAGCCCCTGACCCATAAAAAAATATTTTCTTGCAAGCTGTGTGTAGAAAGCCATGTCTAGCACCCCATGCGTATTTGGAGAATCTGTCCCTGTCTCACAACCCTTTTATCAATAATAAATATATATTTATCATTGGTGTAGAAAACCATTTCTAACACCCCATAATGATCCATTAATTGATCCATAGAATAATTAATCCTATCTGTTAATTAATTCAAAAACTAATTAACAACATAAACCACCCATAAAATTTTAACCATTAATTAACCATTCAACATCTCAATTGTAAATTATTAATTAAAAATTAATTATTTTTAGCAAGACATATAAATAATTAACTCAACATTTAATTATCCAAATTTTTTAACAAGTCTGAACCCGTCCACTCAAATAGTGATTCATCCAGGATATTAACAATTTACACGCACGTCATAATCATCACAAAACATGTTGAAAAAAGCTCAAATATTTAGCAACCATCTCACGCAACATCTCATTATATGAAACAACTCCATCCAAGACAAATTAATGTATGGAAATCTAACATGCATCAAATGGTACCCATGGCCAACATTCATAACAAACAATTAATTCAACATATTAATTTAATGCATTCAAATTAATTAATTCAACAATTAAAAAATTAAATCTTATCTCTTTAACCAATCATCAATTAATTAACCATTTTCCATTTATCAAGTAACAATTAATCCATCCATTAATTATTACCATTTTCCAATTTATATTCTTAACATTTCAAGTATTCAATATTCTCAATAATCAATAATATCCACAATTTTTATTCCATCGCTTGAAATAAAAATTAATTCTAAAATTAATTACCATATTACCCTTTCAACCCATTCAAATAATTTAACTATTTAATCATATCACTTTAACCAGATTAGAAAAGCATGCTAAAAATAAAATCATGCTCAAGTCCTAATTTATCTCACGTGAAAGGCATCATTTAATAGCATCAAAAGTGTCATGTGTAGACATATCATAGTGAATGAAACTCACATTCTCAATTTATTTGAAAGAATACATAATTATTAAATAAAGTGATAGGGATTTGGGACCCTACCTCGGGGTGGCACAATTTTAAATATGAAGCTCTTTAAAATACTTGGCGGAATCTAGTCCACAACTGGTATGCAATCACACGTGCGCACACCTTATATATATACATTCACATGTGTTCCCTGCAACAATAAAAATAAAATTCAAAATATTAAAATAGTTACTCAGAATCAAAAAAATAAGGACCAGCACACCTCTAACTATGTACTGGGAACTCATTAAAATTACCACACCCTTAATTGAATGATATGAAACAATACCACTATTAAATAACCATACCCGAAACATGATGTAAAAGGGAAAAAAACTCATTTACCTCTTCTCTGTCAGCAGATGCTGGAATATGGTCCAAAGTGTCTAGAGGATCCCCTTACACATCCCTAGAATCGAAGAAATAAGGAAACCCAATAAAACTCGAACCATAGGAATTTGGCAGAGTAAAAAGGGTGAGGGAGGAGAAAAACTATCAATGCGAATCACAAAAAAAATGCAGATTAACTCACCTCATCAATATAAACATGATTCGAGAATACATTGAGAATATTCGACCGTGTGAAGAGGAGTAGATGAGGGGGGGGGGGGGGTAGCATGCCTCAAAGGAGGGGCCCGATGCATTTTTTCTATTCCTCCAATATATTGGTGTGTCACCCTCATGTTATCTCCCCCAATTATCAATTAAACCCATGATAAACTAGTAGTCTTAATATAAAAATAACAAAATTTATTACTCCTATTTAATATATTGTTACTTCATTAACAAACATTTTAATAAATGTTTCACCATTAATTCTGCAAACCCCCATTAATCAACCAATAAAATTAATAAAATAAGAATAATAATATCCAAATTGTTATTATTAACAAATATGTCCTTTATTTAAAATAAAAATAATAAATAAATCTTTTTAAAAACCAAATAATCACACAGCTGACCTACACCATTTGACTACCCGTGAAGAACCTGATATCTATATTTAAGATGGTTTAATTAAATTAAACCAAACACCACATTTATTCCTTATTTAACATCACCATTTAAAATTACCCTTCTTTGATAACGCCCAACTCATTATTATTTAATTAGTTATCTCAATAAAAATTAATAAAATAAAAACCGCCACTTCATAGCGATTAAATAAATTCTTATTGGACTTTAATTTTATTAATGGAACCCCCCCTAATAAATTATAATTATTATTCATAATAATAATAACATACACTCATAAAACCATAATAATAATAATTAAATTATTATTTTCATTATTAATCATCCTTAGATAAAACCCAACACCTATTATTAAATAAAAATACTTCTTCATTAATTACGAAACTCCTTATTTAGTTAGACATTTCTTTAAGATACCCAAAAGCCTCATTAAATTCCCATCAATATTATACATCACTAGACATCCATTTAAATTCTTTTATCATAAATGTTACACCCTATTTAATTAAAAATGCTTCTTCATTAATTGTTATCTTAATAAACATTTCATAATTAATTATAAAACTTCTAATTTATTACAATATCATTAATATGATAAAAAATCCAACCCATAACCCCTAATTTAATTTCCATAATAATAATAATTATTAAATTCGTAAAACTAAAATAATAATATTCTAATTATTATTATTTTTCAATCTTTTGAAAAACACAACACTACTATATAATAAAAACGCTTAATTAAATATGAAACTCCTCATTTTATTAAATGTTTTTTGTGAAGCTCAAAAGAATCATTAAATTCTCATAAATAATATACTCATTTAACATGAAATTAAAATATCAACGCATAAAATTAATTCATGACACCAAAATAATAACAACAACATTATTATCATTAGCATATTCATATATTTAATAATAAATGGTCCTTTAATAATTCTGAAACACTTCATATAAATAAAATGGTTCTTCGATAAACTCATAATGCACATTAATTTCTTCAATCGTCATTTAATTAATTCTTTAAAATTCATTTAATTGAACAACCACAATAATAATAATAACTTCATTATTATTATTATTAAAAACTTTTATTAATTAATTACAAACTCTCATATAATATTATTTAATTAAATTAAATAATTTATTAAACAAGTTAAATTAAATGAGTTTGAAAACAACCATGCAATGCCTGTCTAGATCCATTAAAGTGGATATTTCCGAAATCGGTGTTCCTGAGACTCATTAGGACACCTGCAAAATTTATCAGGTAATTACAGAAGTCCAAAAAAGACAACCTTTAGGTGTTCCAACACTCGGAATAAAATTTCAGAGCTTGGTTTAATAAAAAATGACCCATTGATAAAATAAAAATAATAAAAAAAACATTCGTATTTTAACCCGGTTCAATAACACATGACTTTACAATATACCCACATTAAAGACTTCTCGTCCACAAGAAGTCATCAAGAACCACTACTAATACAACTGACCTAAAAAGGTTATTTAATCTTGTTAGAAGTGACGTGTTGTATTCCCAATGCCAAAAACACCTTTATCCCTTCAGAAGCCTAATAGTTATGCCTTTAAAACTAGTGCCAATGCTCAATTTATAGCTAAACATCGAATCATTTCTTACATCATAGGTCATTAGAAGGACCTCATCAACGAAAAAGGTTGAATCTCGATCCATCAACAGAAAATATTTCATATGCTTCCCTAGAAAGAGGTCGTGGACCCAAAACCCATTTCTACCTTTATCTGATGACGTTCCATTAAAACTATCCAAGACCATCTGCATATAAAATAAAGTCCTTACCCGATCTCTTGTTATATTTCCATGCCATGTCATCACAAGGATATTTTAAAACAACCATTCTCCAAAACAAAAAAAAAGTATCCCAATGAATCAATGCATCCTGCGTATTACCCAAATAACAACCAGTCATCAAGCCCAACAACATTTAAACTGTAGTGCGGTGTAACACCAACTCTATCTTAGTGTCTCCATGATGAAGTCAAGAAAGGGTACATGATCATCGTATTTAGAAGAGAGTACTAAGATAAAGACCATGGACATTAAGAAGATCAGTCAGACTATTTCTGGACAACTCTGTTCTAAAATCTCAACATCACCTATTGACACGTTTATCAAAAAATGATGCAACAATACCCACCATAGTATTTTCCATGACGTCACAAGAAAATATCCACCACTCATCAGCACGTGTTTTTAGAACACATTAACACATGCGTGTGACATTCCTCAAACCACAATCACCACATCAAACATTGATCATAAAATCCGTAACATAAACCTATCGGCGTGCCAAAATAGCTGAGTCCCAAGAATTATTCTTGAGTAGTTGGACACACTTAATTTAATATCCTAGAACATTCTATGGATACTACCTACCACATGTTATCCCCATACAATCATTAACGTTGACCCTCTCTCCTGTTCAAAAAAACAAAAAACACAAGATTAAAAAGCCCCCTTTTATTGTTTTATCCATTTTAATTAATTCATTTCAACCTTTCTATGATGGAATGAATTTCAAAAAACAGACAAGTACATTTTCACAAAAAGACAATTGATATTCAAAACAATTCCCTATGGAAAATAAGCATGATATCCCAAACAACCTCTTTAAACATTTTACATTCAGTGTTAATCAAATATTAATAGGCAATTTAGCATCTAAATACCTTTTACTGAATATGATACCTCCAAAGTCCCATTTATTTAATTCGAGTTCTTCAAAAGAAACCCCTAAGTGGTTCATTTTAATCAAAAATCAACAGTATTACATTCATGAACATTTTCAAAACATACTATGGTTATATGGTTTAGTCACGTGGGTGGCCATTTACCAATCAATGAGGCGCCCATAAACCTTATCGCTAGTATTTGGCTCCCATTTATCAGAATCAACATTCATTTTACATTTCAACATTAGCATCCCTTTAATATATCAAAAAATCAATAGAATTTTAGTATAATAATTAACACAACAACATTCTATAACACATTGGCATGTCACAACAAGAAAAAATTCTAATAAATAAGGAATTAAGGAATATAATCACTCTCAAGTATGTTAAATCTATCACCGGAACATGCTATCTAGGGAGGCATTCTAAAGTCGATCAAAACATGGAATTACACCCAAGGAACACAATCCAAATTTTCATCCATCCTACAAATTAAACTACATGGCACATTATATGCATGACATGTGATTCTATAAGTGACAAGATGTTGCATGTATGAAACATACTTTCCATATCAGGCCAAGAAATGTTTTTTTTCAAATTTCACAAAATCAATAAACTACAGAAAATACGCAGGTCACTCAATGTGAAATCATAACAACTATAACCTCTAATAGTATAAACAACAATTCCCATCCCTGACCACTTGGTCGTTTCCCGTATATGGGTGATCAGTCCTAAGAACAATTATTAATTGAAGTACAGACACATTCTTATTCTCCAGTCTACCAAACCCAAAACATTAAGACAAAGGAAAAGAAACCATCTAATACCACTTTGTAACATCTAGACCTAGCTCACCACTGAACCTATGGCCGGAACGGTCGCCACATGACCTCAAGCACATCACCACATATGCCCGAGGCTGACGACTAGCAGTGAGGGTCTAAGGATAGTCAGTGGGGAGACTATACCCTCTTATTAGGGTTTCATGGGGGTATATAAATGTAAATAACAAACAATGGAAATAAATTATGGAAGCATTCTAATAGATTATTATGAAGTGGAAGGTAGATTTTATAAATCTTGTACAAACAAACGGTGAACATCAATTATATTGTAGATGCATGAATGACATGCTAATGATAAAAATTGGAAAACATTGATCAAAATAACCTTCTAAACATTCCATTACCAAAATAAATAAAAAACGACTCCAAGCCCTGAGGGTAGTCTCCTCGAGTATTCTGAGTTGATGCTTGTTCATCTACTTCTATATTCCAAGTAAATGTAGAAAGAACAAACCTACAACAAAATAGAATCTACTCGGGTACCTCAGTGCAATGGCGGCCTGAGTAAGGTGAGAGATATAAATCTCTATTGGTCGGGACCACCTGTATCTACCCTAACTCCTAACATTCTATAAATAATTTAATTAGTGCAAGCATTCATAATTAAGGTAAACAATACAATGTAACTACATACCTACGTACTTTCTTCGGCTCTCTGCTGGTGTCTAAACCTGTATTACTCATTTTTCAGGAATACAAAACAATCATTACATAATCATTTTCATTAATAAATTATTCAATCCTCATTAAACTACATATTTCTTGTGATCTGGACTGATCCCGGCATCCCCTATATAAGTCACTCACCACAAATGTCTCTAAAGACCATCTAATTAATCAATGTTAAGACGAAATCCAATATTGTTCTTTGTCTTTGACAATGTGTCATAAGATATTCAATTTAATATTTCATATACTATATTTGAGCCCACCCACTAAAAAATAGTGACTTGCTCCTTGGTCCGTCCACTAATAGTGATTCACCCAATTTGTTGATAAGTACGAACCCTTTCTCATATTCAATTCAGAAATCATAATGTCGCAATAGTTTTCATTAACCAATTAATTAATTTCTTATACGACTAATTAGACCCACAAACCAATGTCAATTAATGAGTGTAGAACATCATATCTAGAACCCTTGGGAGTATTTGGAGCGTTAGTCCTAGTCTCACAACCCATGAGTATTTGAAGCATCAGTCCCTGACCCATAAAAGAATATTTCCTTACAAGCTGGGTGTAGAAATCCATGTCAAAACCCCATGAGTATTTGGAGCATTAGTACCTATCTCACAACATGTTTATCAATAATACATATATATTTATCAGTGGTGTAGAATGACATGTCTATCACCCACAACCATCCATTAATTAATTCATAAATTAATTAATCCAATTAGTTAATTATTTTCAATAACTAATTAACAACCTAAACCACCCATCAAATGGCAGCCATTAATTAACCATTCAACATCGTAATAGTAAATAATTAATTAACATTTAATTATTCTTTGAAATCTAACTAAATAATTAAATCAACATTAAATTATCCATATTTTTTTACATGTCTGAACCCGTCTTCTCGAACAGGGATTCATCTTGGACATTAACAATTTACATGCACGTCATAATTATGACAAAACATGCTGAACAACGCCCATATATTTAGAAACCATCTCACGCTGCATCTCATAATATGAAACAACTCCATCCAAGACAACTTACTGCATTAAAATCTTACATGAATCAAAAGGTACCCATGACCATCATTCATAAAAAACAATTAATTCAGAATCACAATTTAATTCATTCAAATTAATTAATTCAACAATTAATTAATTAAATATTATATCTTTAACCATTCATCAATTAATTTACCATTTTCTATTTATCATGTGCAAATTAATCCATCCATTAATTATTAATAGATTCCAATTTACATTCTGAACATTTTAAATATTCAATATTCTCAATAATCAATAATAGCCACAATTTTTATTCCAACCCATGACATGAAAATTAATTAAACAATTAATTTCCCTATTAACTAATCTTCCCATTCAAATAATTTAACTATTTAATCATATCACCTTAACCAAATTAGAAAAACATGCTTAATAACAAATCATGTTCATGTCCTCGTTTATCTAATGTGGGCAACATCATTTAATAACATTCAAAGTGTCATGCATAGACATATAATAATAAATGAAACTCAAATTATCCTTTATTTAAAAAGATATAATTCTGAAATAAAGTGATAGGGATTTGGGACCCATCCTCAGGGTGACACCATTTTAAATCTAAAGCACTTTAATGGACTTGGCGCCAACCAGTCCACAACTGGTCCAAAATCGCACGTGCAGACTCCTTATATATATATATATATATATATATATTCAAATACATGCCCTACAAAAATATTTATGAAATTCAAAATACTAAAATCGGTACTCAGAATCAAAGTAGTAAGGACCAACACACCTCTAACTAGGTAGCGGGGAATCATATAAATTACCACATCCTTAATTGAATGATGTTAAACAATATCACGGTTAAATAACCTTACCCAAAACATAAAAGATAAGTGAAAACGAACTCATTTGTCTCATTCTTGTCGGCAGATTCTGGAAAACGGTCTAAAGTGTCTAGAGGAGCCCCTTGCGCATCCCTAGAACTGAAGAAACAAGGAAACCCAATAAAACCAGAACCATTGAATTTTGGATGAGATAACAGGGTGAGGGTGGATCCAAATGGCTGATGCAAATCAGAAAACAAATGCAGATGGACTCACCTCAATGAGACAAAAAAAATTCAAGAAGAAATCAAAAGGATTTGATCATGCGAAGAGGAGCTGTTGAGGGGGGGGGTGTTGTGCATCTCAAAGGAGGGGCCTTGTGCATTTTTCATGTTCCTCCAATATGGTGGTGCACCACCCTCATATTCTCTCCCCCAATTATTAATTACACCAATGATAAGCTAATAATCTTAATATAATAATAATAACATTTATTATTCTCATTTAATAAAATGTTACATCATTAAATAATATTTAAATAAATGTTTCATAGTTATTTCTAAAAAACCCATTAATCATCCAATCAAATTAATATAATAATAATAATAATAATATCCTTATTATTATTATTAAATATTTCTTTTATTTATAATAAAAAATAAGTCATTTTAAAAACCGGATAGTCGCACCGCTAACCCGCACCATTTGACTACCGGTGCACAACTTGATACCTATATTTAAAATGGTTTAATTAAATTAAAACAAACTTCACATTTATTCCTTATTTAATATTGCCATTTAAAATTACCCTTCTTCGATAATTCCCAACTCAACATTTTTTAATTAATTATCTCAACAAAAATTAATTAAATAAAATCATTTTCTTTCATGTGGATTAAATAAAATCATATTGACCATTAATTTAATCTAATGAAACCCCAAAAGAATATATTATGATTATTATTCATAAAAATAGTAACAACCAATTAAAAAACCATAATAATAATAATTTGATTATTATTTTTATTATTATTCAACCTTTGATAAATCCCAACACCACTTATAAAATAAAAACACTTCTTTATTAATTATGAAACACATTATTTCATTAGACGTTTCATCGAGATACCCAAAATCCTCATTAATTTAACAAAAAAATTATACCTCATTAACATCCAATTAAAATATTTTAACATAAAGTCACACCCTGTTTGATTAAAAATGCTTATTCATTCATTATTTGGTTAATAAATATTTCATAATTAATTATGAAACGCCCAATTTATTACAATATCAATAATATGATAAAAACTCCATCCCATAACCCCATAATTTAATTTCCATAATAATAATAATAACTACATTTATAAAACTAAAATAACAATAATATCCTTATTATTATTTTTCAATCTTTTGATAAACCCAATAACACTATTTTTTAGCAACGCTTCACTAAATATGATACTCGTCATTTTATTAAACGATTCTTTGAGAAGCTCAAAAGCATTATTAAATTCTCATAAATAATATACTCTTTTAACATGAAATTAAAATATCAACGCATCAATATAATTTATTACACCACAATAAAAATAATAACATTATTATTATTAGCATATTCCTCCATTTAATAATAAATTCTATTTTTATAATTCTAAAACACATCATTTAAATAAAATGGTTCTTTGATATACACATATTCCAAATTAATTTCTTCAATCGTCAATTAATTAATTATTTAACATTCATTTAATTAAACAACCACAATAATAATAATAACTTCATTATTATTATCATTATTAAAACATTCTTTTAATTAATTATAAAATATCATATAATATTATTTAATTAAATTTAATAATTTATTAAATAAGGTAAACTAAATGGGTTTGAATGAAACTGTGCAGTGCCTGTGCATATCCATTAATGTGAAATTTTTTGAAATCGGTGTTTTCGAGACTCATCGGGACAACTACGAAATTTACCTGGTAATTACACAAGTCCAAAAATACACCTTTAGCTGTTCCAACACTCAAAATAAAATTCCAGAGCTTATTTTTAAAAAAAATCCATTGATAAACCGAAATAAATTAAAAAACATTTGTACTTTATCCTAGTTCAATAACACGTGACATTACAATATAGCCACCTTAAGAACTTCTCCTCTCCGAGAAGACATCTGGAACCACTACTAAAACAACCAACCAACCAAGGCCATTTAATATTTTTAGAAGTGATGTGTTGTATTCCCAACTTCAAACGCACCTTTAACCCTTCATGAGCCTAATGGATATGCCTTTAAAACCAGATCCAATGCTCAGTTTATAGCTTAAAAATAGAAACAGTTCTTATATCATAGGTTATTAGAAGGACCTCGTCAATGAAAATGGTTAAATCTTTATCAATCAACCAAACATGTTTCACAATCTTCCCTCAGAAGATGCCACAGACCAAAAACCCCATTTATCCCTTTCTCTAACGATGTTCCATTATAACTATCCAAAACCATCTGCATGTAAAATGAAGTTCTTACCCGACCTCTGGTGAAATTACCATGTCAAGTCATCCCATGGATATTTTAAAACAACCATTATCGAACACAAAAAGAAACGTATGCCAAAGAATCAATGCATCATGCGTACTACCTAGATAACAACAACTCATCAAGCCCAAAAACATTTAAACTATAGTGTTCCATAAGACCAACGCCATGTTAGTGTCTCCATGATGAAGTCAAGATAAGGGACATGGTCATCGTATTCAGAAGAGTGTACTAAGAGAAAAACCAAGAACATTAAAAATATCAGTCAAACTATTACTGGAAAACTCTGTTCTAAAAGTTCGACATCACCTGCTGACACCTTTATCAAAAACGATGCAAAAATACCAACCTTAGGATTTTCCATGATATCATATGAAAATATATTCCACTCACCAACAACTACTTTTAGAACACATTAACTCATGCGCGTGACATTCCTTGAACCATGATCACCACATCAAACATTGATTATAAAATCTGTAACTTAAACCTATCGGCGTGCTAAAACAGCTGAGTCCCAAGAAGTACTCCCGAGTAGTGGGATGAACTTACTTTAATAGCCAAGAAATATTTATTGGTACTACCACGGGTTATCCCCTTACGATCATTAAATTCAACCATCTCTATTGGTCACAAAAAACAAAAAACAGAAGATTAAAAAGTTCCTTTTTCTTGTATTAGCCATTTTAATTAATTTATTTGAACCATTCATTGTTTGAATGAATTTCAAACCACACACAATTACTTTTTCACAAAAATATACTTGGTTTTCAAAACAATTCCATATGAAAAAATAAGAATGATATCACAAAAATCCTCTTTAAATAATTTACATTCAGTGTTATTCAAATATAAACAAGAAATTTAGCATCTAAATTCCTTTTTCGGAAAAAGAGACATCCAAAGACCCTTTTAATTCATCTGAGTTCTTGAAAATCAACCCCAAAATGGTTCCTTACGATCAAAACTCACATGTATTACATTAATTACAATTTTCAAAACATACTATGGTTATATAGTTTAGTCTTGTGGGTTTCCATCTACCAATCGATAATGCACCCATACAGCTTATCGCAAGTAGTTGGCTCCCATTTATCACAATCAACATTCATTTAACATTTTTTCATTACCATCCATTAAATATACCAAAAAATAAATAGGATGATAGAATAATAAGTAACATGACAATATTCTATAACATAGAGGCATGGAAGAACAAAAAACATTCTACTAACTAAGGAAATATGGCATATAATAACTCATGCATGTAAAATATATCACTGAAACATTCTATTTAGAGAGGCATGATAATGCAGATCAAAACATGGCATTGCTCCCAAGGAACACAATCCAAATTATCAGGAATCCTATCGATGCAATTATATGGAATATTATATGCATGAAATGTGAATCTCTAAGTGACGAAGACGATGCATGCATGAATCATCCTTGCCATATCAGGCCAATTTTTTTTTAAAAATTTCACAAAATCCATAAAGTGAGGAAAATACGCCAGTCACTCAATGTGAAATAATGTCCACTGTAACCTCTAATAGTACAAACATTATTTCCCATCCCTGGCCACTTGGTCATTTCGTATACATGGGGTGATCAGTCCCAAGCACATCTATTAACCAAAGCACTGACACACTCCTTGTCTCCTATCTAGCAACACCAAAACACCAAGACATAGGAAAAGAAACCCTATGATACCACTTTGTAACATCCTGACCCAGATCACCACTATACCTATGGAGGGATCGGTCACCACATGACCTCAATTGCATCTCTCCGTATGCCAGAGGCTGCCTACTAGCAGCGAGGGTCTATGGATTGTCAGTAGAGAGACTATACCTTCTTATCAGAGTTGCACAGGGGTATATCAAAGTAAATGAAAAAAACCTCAATAAATATAAGAAGTAGCCTTATAAATGATAAATCAGAGGAAGGTAGATTTTATAAATCTTGTACAAATAAATGGACAGCATCAATTATATAACAGATGCATGCATAACATGCTAATGATAAAAAATGGAAAAGAGTGAACAAAATAGCCTTCTGAACATTCCATTAAAAAAATAAATAAAAAATGACACTAAGCCCGAGGGATGTCTCATCGTGCATCTCAAGCTTCCACTCGTTCCTTTTATACTATCTTCTAAGTAAATGAAAATAGCAGAATCCTGCAACCAAATAGAATCTACTCAGGTACCCCAGTTCAATGGCGTCCTGAGTAGGGTGTGAGAATAAATCTCAGTAGGATGAGATCACCTGTGTCTATCCCAAATCCCCACATTCAATAAAAAAATTAAATAGTGTAAGCATGCATAATTAATGTAAGTAGTGTAATGTAACTATATACACAAGTACCTGCTTCAGCTCTTATCTGGTGTCTGAACCTGTATTATACACTAGTCATGAATACACAATAATCATTAAACAATCATTTTCATTTATCAATTATTTAATCCTCATTAAACTATAGAATTCTCATGATCCCGACAGAGCCCGACATTCCATGTATAAGACACTCACCACAGATGTCTCTGAAGACCATCTACGTCATCAAAGTTACGACCAAATCCAGTCCTATGCTTTGGATTGGATAATTGGTCAGAAGATATTAAATTTAATCATTTATATAATATATCTGATCCCGAACACTAAAAAAATAGAGATTTTCTCCTAGGTCCATCCACTAATATTAATTCACCCAATTCATTGTTAAGTATGAACCCAGTCTCATATTCAATTCACAAATCATAATGTCACAATAGTTTTCATTAACCAATTAATTCATTTCATGTATGAACAATTGGAACCACAGTCTAATGTCAATTATTGGGTGTAGAACATCATTTATAGCACCCTCTTGAGTATTTGCAGCATTAGTCATTGTCTCACTACCCATGGGTATTTGGAGCATCATTCCCTGATCCATAAAAGAATATGTTTTTGCAGTTTGGGTGTAGAACACCATTTTTAGCAGCCCGTGATTATTTGTAGCATCAGTCACTATCTCACAACCCATTTATCAATAATAAATATATATTTATCATTGGTGTATAATACCTTGTCTAACCCCACACAACCATCCGTTAATTAATTCATAAATTAATTAATCCAATCCTTTAAGTAATTCAAAAACATATTAACAACAAAAAACTCCCGTCAAAAGTCAAACATTAATTAACCATTAAATATATTAATAGTAAATAATTAATTAAAAATTAATTATACTTTGCTATCCCAATAAATAATTAACTCTACATTTAATTATCCAAATTCTTTAACCCTGAACCCGTCCACTCAAACAGTGATTTACCCATGACATTAAAAATTTACATGCACATCATAATTATCACATAACATGATGAAAAAAGACCATACATGTAGAAACCATCTCATGCAACACCTCATAATACGAAACAACTCCATCCAAGACAACTTAATGCATGGAAGTCTAGCTTTTATCAAAAGGCTCCCATGGCCAACATTCGTAACAAAAAATTAATTAAAAATATTAATTTAATGCATTCAAATTAATTAATTCAACAATTAATTAATTAAATATCTCCTCTTTAAGCCATCATCAATTATTTAACCATTTTCTATTTCTCATCTAATAATTAATCCATCCATTAATTATTACCAGTTTCCAATTTATATTTCGAACACTTCCAATATTCAACATTCTCAATAATCAGTAATAGCCACAATTTATATTCCAATTCATGACATGAATATTAATTCTACAACTAATTACCCTATTACCCATTCTTCCCATTCAAGTCATTTAACTATTTAATCATATACCTTTAACCAATGTAGAAAAACATGCTTATAATCAACTCATGTTCATGTCCCCATTTATCTCACATGGTGGCATCATTTAATAACATCAAAAGTTTCATGCATAGACATATCATAATCTATTATTCTCACATTATAAATTTATTTAAAGAAGCTATAATTCCTAAAACAATGTGATAGGAAATTGGGACCCTACCTCGGGGTGGCACCATTTTAAATCCGAAGCACTTTAATATACTTGGCAGTAACCAGTCCACAACTGGTCCGCAATCGCACGTGTGCGCACCTTATATATATATATATATATATATATATATATATATATATTCACGTGCGTGCCCTGTAAAAACATAAATAAAATTCAAAATATTTAGATAGGTGCTCAGAATCCAAGCAGTAAGGACAAACACACCTCTAACAAGGTACCGGAGAATCATAAAAATTACCACACACTTAATTGAATGATGTAAAATAATACCACAATTAAATAATCTTACCCGGAACGTGAAAGAAAATCAAAAATGAACTCATTATCCTTGTCTTTGTTGGAAGATGCTAGAATATGGTCCAAAGGGTCTAGAGGAGCCCATTACACATCCATAGAACCGAAGAAACAAAGAAACCAAAAAAACACACAAACCATAGTATTTTGGATGAGGAACGAAGGTGAGGTAGGAGCCAAAAGGCCGATGCGAATCACAAAACAAATACAGATGGACTAACCTCACTAAGACATAAAAGATTCGACATGACACTAGGAGGATTCAATCACGCAAAGAGAAGCCGACAATGGGGGTGTAACACGCCTCAAAGGAGGGGCCTGGTGCATTTTCACACTTCCTCCATTATGGTGGTTATCCACCCTCATTTTCTCTCCCCCAATTACCAATTACACCAATGATAAACTAATAGTCTTAATATAATAATAAAAATATTTATTATTCTCATTAAATATAATGTAACTACATTAACTAACATTTAAATAAATGTTTTATAATTACTTCTAAAAACCCCCATTAATCATCCAATGAAATTAACAAAATAATAATAATAATATATTTATTATTATTATTAAATGTTTATTTTATTTAAAAAAAATCATTTTAAAAACTGGATAACCACACAGCTAACCTGCACCATTTGACTACCTGTGCACAACACAAGATCTATATTTAAAATGGTTTAATTAAATTAAACCAAACCCCACATTTATTCTTTATTTAATATTACAATTTAAAATTACCCTTCTTAGATAATTCCCAAATCAAAATTATTTAATTAATTATCTCAACACAAATTAATTAAATAAAACCCTCCACTTCATACTGATTTTATAAATTCTTATTGACCATAAATTTTATTAAATGAACCCTCAAAAAAATCTATTATTATTATTATTATTCATAATAATAATAACATCCACATATAAAACCATACTAATAATAATTCAATTATTATTTTTATTATTATTCAACCTGAGAGAAAACCCAACACCTCTTATTAAATAACAACACATCTTTATTAATTATGAAAATCCTTATTTAATTAGACGTTTCTTTGAGATACCCAAAATCCTCATTAATTTCACATCAATATTATACCTCATTAAACATACAATTAATATATTTTAACAAAAATGTCACACCCTATTTAATTAAAAACGCTTCTTCATTCATAATTATCTTAATAAACATTTAATAATTAATTTTGAAACTCCAAATTTATTACAATATCATTAATATGATAAAAAATCCAACCCATAACCCCTAATATAATTTCTATAATAATAATAATTATAATTAAATTCATTAAACTAAAATAATAATAATCTAATTTTTATTATTTTTCAATCTTTTGATAAACCAAACACCACTATTTAATAACAACTCTTCATAAAAACTGAAACTCTAAATTTTATTAAATGTTTCATTGAGAATCTCAAAAGCATCCTTAAATTCTCATAAATAATATACTTCATTAACATGAAATTAAAATATCAACGAATCAAAATAATTTATAACACCATAATAATAATAATAACATTATTATTATTATCACCTTCCTCCATTTAATAATAAATGGTCCCATAATAATTCTTAATCTCTTCATTTAAATAAATTGGTTCTTCGATAAACCCATAATCCAAATTAATTTCTTCAATCGTGATTAAATTAAATCTTTAACATTGATTTAATTAAACAACCCCAAAAATAACACAAATAACTTTATTATTATTATTAAAACCATATTTTAATTAATTAGAAACTCTCATATAATATTATTTATTTAAATTAAAAAATTTGTTAAACATGGTAAACTGAATGAGTTTGAATGAAACCACGCGCTGCCTGTGCAGATCCATTAAAGTGGATTTTTCCAAAATTAGTGTTCCCATGACTCATCAGGACACCTGCAAAAATTATCAGGTAATTATGCAAGTCCAAAAAATGACACATTTAGGTGTTCCAACACTCAAAATAAAATTCTAGAGCTTAGTTAAAAAAAGAACCTTTGATAAACTGGAAAAAAAATTCAAAAACATTCGTATTTTAACCCGGTTCAATAACACGTTGCTTTATAATGAAGGTCGTTAAAAACACATGAATTGAACTATCCAACATAGGATATTGAGTTAGCCACTATAATATTTTCTTTTAAAACATGGAGACACTATATCCATGGTCAATTATACGAGATATATATAGATCAAAAGAATTTGAAATATACCATCTCATAGAAATAAATCAACATGAAGTAAAGGTTATGGGTTTAAATACTCAAGGATTATGATTCTTCAATACACTACCACATAGGGAATGCGAATAAGGATGAAGATGAATTGACCATGAATGAACATAGAGTTTTGAACAAGATGAGGATTGACAAGGAACATGTCTACATGGATATAACAATGATAGATATATAGAATTATCAATGAAGGTGAAACATCATAACTTTTTCAATTGGATTCCCTAACATATTTATTGGAAGGTATTAAAAGATCTTAGATTAATGATGATAATTTTCAAAATAAAATTAAAGCTATGAATGATAGAATGTTGACCAAATTCGTGTATGAGGATGGAATTCAAAAATTTGGGAGGAGACTTTTTGTACCCTCTACACCCAAGCTAAAAAGGAAATTATTGGATGGTTTTTATAGCTATAATTTCTATATACACCGTGGTATCTCTAAAATGTATTGATATTTGGAAGAAACATTTCTGGTGGGATGATATGATGTCAGAAATTGATGATTATATATCATGATATTTAGTCTATTATTAGGTAAAGGTAGAAAGACCGCATCCTAGAGGAGTGATGAAACTTCTTACTATTACTACATGTAAATGGGGGGATATTAAAATGTATTTATTCCCTATAACACCCAAAAATACATGAAATAATGAGGAAATATGGTAATTTGTGGATAAATGTACCAATGATGCACATTTCCTCACTATAAAAAGAATTTACCACTAGAGAGCCTTGAAAAAACTATATTAATAATATGGTAAGACTTAATAGAGAACCTATATCAATTTTTTTTTGAAAATGATACTTTATTTACATAAATATATTTAAAAATTATTTAGAAATATTTGGATACTATGCTGTAATTGATTACAACCTATCTCCCGCAAACTGATGGGTAGAAAGAATGGATGAAAAAATTATTATTATACATGTTGATATCATACTCACTTGACATTCAAGTTATATGGGATACATATTTACCTTTTTTATAGTTTTATTACAATAATAGCTTCCATTTAATTATTCAAATTTAACCATATCTGGCATTGTATAGAAAGATATGTCATACACCAACTTGTTGGGATAAAGTTGGTGAATGGAATATGGTATTCCAAAATAATTTGGAAGAAAAAAATAAATGTAAAAACTATTAAAACCCATATAAAAGTGGTTCTATGTTGAAGAAAATCTATAATCCTTACTAATGAAGTATATGAAGTTTCAAGTGGGTGATCATGTTTTTCTTAAAGTTTCTCCATTGATGGGTGTCCTATAATTTCTAAAGAAAGGGAAACAAAGCCCCAGGTACATTGGACCTTTTGAAATTTTGAGAGAATGAGAGATGTGGCTTATTTTTGGAAATGTGACCTTCCATTCTAAAGTACATAATTTGTCCCACATCTATTTGTTAAGGAAGTACAATATAGAACCAAAACAATTCCTAACCTATGATGGAATGTTACTGGAACCTCATTTATACAACTATAAAATCCAATTTTGATTCAAGATACTATAGAGTAGGTTTTGAGGAACCAGACGACTGATCTGGTAAAGGTACTTTGGAAAAATTATAAAATTGAAGAGTTGATGTGGGAATTAGAAGAATTTATGGTGATGAACAATCAAAATATTTTTTTTGTGGTGACATTAGCGAAATTTCTATGAATAAATTTTGTAGTAGCGGATAATGTAACACCTTTGATCTTATAGAATGTCACTATTTAAATCTATCATCCTGGGTAGTTCACGTTTCAAACAACATCAAGTTTAAAACCATAATATACTATTAAATATGACCATTAGAATAGTAATGTGACCATTTGTAATAGTTCTATAAATACTAAAATATTAAAAAAAATCCATTAATGTATAAATAAAATTTATGCATCTTAAAAATGAATATATGATAAATTTATTTCATAGAATTAGTAAATAAATGTTTTAAAAATGATAAATTAAGTGTTTGTAGTTTTATATTTCATAAATACTAAAATAAAATTTTATAACTTATTTAACAATTTAATAGAAAATATAAATTCATAAAATAGACTCATAAATATATATTTTGGATAAATTTAACTATAATATAATTGTATGAGACCTTAATTAATTTTTCAATGTCTCATAAATACAGTTATAATATTAAAATTGGTATTTTTTTAGTAAAGGATGATTTTATTTATAAATTATATTAATCATATTTATAAAATTATTTTCTTAAAAGGGATTTACTATTTTAATTTATATGGAAAAAAAATTGCCTTAATTTTTGATATTTTTCAAAAAATCATGAATACTGGGTGGATAGTGAAATGTTGTAATTTACTGTATTAAATAAATTAATGAATTACCAAGTCATATATTTTTTATGGATGATGTAAGCCCATAAATTAGAAATATCATTAATTATTTTAATATATTTAGTGTAAATTATTAAACTATTGATAGTCTTAAGCCAAAATAGTTAATTAATGAATAAAATAGTCCAAAACACTCTCCCCTCACTATAAATACCACCCATCACCACCTCTAATCCTCGCAATCCCAAAGCCTTGAATCATGCTTATATTCTGATAGTTTCCTCTCCCAAACCTCCCCCTAATGTTCTAATCTTTCAAGCATCACCAATATATCATTTAAATTTCCATTAAGGAAGTTCTCAAATAGAATAATTCAATAGGTAAATCCATTTTCGTTCTCTTCCAAATTCTTTCCCTTTTACTCTATCCTTACCTATTTTGTTGAAACATGCATGATAAATCCATTATATTATATATAATAAAATTTAATTATATTAAAGGATGATAAATCATAAAAAACCTTCTCCTCCCCACTTTTATTATATAAATTAATTCTTTATTCTTTATGTGTCGATTTACCGCCTTCATGGATGATGCAACAACATTTTCTCATACCTTATTAATGGATGGTTATAAAACAAAAATTATGGTTAAACCACTTTTCCTTATAAATATTATATGTTATTTATTATTCTTTAACTAGTATATATATATATATATGATATAAGTTAATAAGACAAAACAAGTTCGAGACAATCCAAAAACCACCAAAATGATCTAAGCAATTTTCATTAAAGTTATATCTAATGAATCATCCCCATATTTAAAAAAATAATTAGAATACCATTATATATTTTGCAAGTTCAGTAATAGCATAATATATTATTTTTGGAGAATTATTTCCATTTTATAAGAACATTTATATACGTGTAGAAGTGAACTGATCATGAAAACCAAGGAAAAGACCACTCCTGAAAGAAGAAAATGAATCTCATAACTCATCAAGAATTCCATTAATGAACTTAATAAATTATAATAAATCAAATATATGTTAAATATGTTATAAATTAATTAATTAAAATATCTAATTTCATTATCTAGTACATTAAGTACATGTGAAGAACACTTTTAGATATATGCTAAGGGTTTCAACCCAAACCCTCAGTTTCATTCGGGTTATGCTTTATCCCACATCAGAACAATTTAATTCATTATTATTTTTCTATAATAATTCTAAATTATTTTTATATGTTATAAAATCAGATATCTATGTCATTTTATCTTCCTTTTATGTGGAAATACATGTTTTACAAGGTTCCCTTCTCAATTCTTCCCAACACGCAAGCCTGATTAATGGGAGAAACTCAATTGTTTACTGATTTTCATATACGATCCCATATATATTTTATGTGACAATTAATTTTATAAAATAAAAAACTTTTTAATAAAAAAAGTTTTTTTTTATTTATTTATGGTTTCATAAAAACAATTATGACAAATACTAAAAATGTTTCGAAAAGAACTATTCTATCAAATGTAAAAAGGGTATTTCTCCCAAGAATTCCTTGAGGATTTTAATATATTATGTTCTTTTATTTCAACACCAATATTGAGTATTATGATTTATTAATATTTATCTCTTAGGAATATCATCGACTATATTTTATTAAATGGTTTATGATAAGTTTTACTATGAATGTGCTATCTTGATACCATTCACCATACTACTCAGAATGGGTAGTTATTATGTTTGAAGATTGGGGAAAGTTAATTATAATTTCTTATATATGTGTTGTTTATGTCTAAAAAACTTATATGAGAAATTTATTTAACTTATTATGTTATGAGTGTGTCTCTATATGGTCCCTTGATGCATCGATAGGTCCCATGATACAAAGTAGAAATGTATACAGCTGAGGCCTTAACCATTTATTTTTTAGAATTCGTGGTTGAGGCCTTGATAGTATGTTTATGATGTTTGGAATTATAAATTAACTCATTATGATAGTAGTGTTTGATATTCCATGTAATTATTATAACTGTTGAACATCCATGATTATTCTAAATTCTCAAGTGATTTTTTATGTAGCATTATTTATTCAAATTTTCCTCTATCCATATTATCCTAAATAATATGTTCGGCTTTCATGTGTTTTTAATTAATCATCAGGCCTTATAGTTTATACTATCTTATTATATATTAGTTACCCCAACTGAGAATATCATTTCACCTATTTATTATGTTTTATTTTTCTTTAGGATGAAAACATGTATTTGACTAACAAGGAGAATCTATGAGTTGTGGACATATCTAATGAAGTTTCTATGTTGTTTTTTCTTTTGCGTTGTAATGTTAAACTAATGTCTGTATTTTGTTATTGAAAATTATAATGCCCTAAGATTTCATGGAATGTATCATCTTAAATAATTTAATATTATTTGGTAGCTTAAATTGAACAAAAAATAATTTCATTTATTATAAATCACATAAAATTTCACAGATAACACAAAACAAACCTTAAAAATGAATTAGGAATGATGTAAGAATTATTTATAGAAGTTAAAAAAACCAATACTGATGAAATAGTAACCTAACTTTCAGAATTGTAATATAACCCTTATCAATAGTAAACCCTCCAAATGAATGGTAAATTCCTCTATTAATATATAAATAAAATTTATGCATCTTATAAATTAAATTATGATATAATTATATCATAGTATAAGTAAATAATTATTTTAAAATTTTTAAGATTTTGTCATTTAGTATGTTATAAATAATTAATTAAAAAATAATTATAAATAATATTATTTAAAATTACATTATTTTTCATAAAACATATTCATATATTAAGTTTTTTTGTCTTATGAGTACAAGATAATTTTATGAGACCTTTGTTAATTTTTCAGAGTGTTATAAATGAGTTATAAATTTAAAATCTGTATTTTTGGGTAAATGATGATTTTAATTAAAAATTAAATATATTATATTTAGGAAATTATTTTCATAAAATGGTGTTAATATTTAGATTCTATATGTTAAAAAATTATTGGGGTTAATTTTTGGGATTTTTATAAAGTACATGATTTTTTTGGGACTACTAAATTACGACAATTTATAATTATTGTTAAATACTTGAATTATTGTGTCATAGGACATGTATGGCAGATTTAAGCCAATAATATCAAACTATACCTAATTATTTTAATATATTGGGTGATTATTCACAATCTAGTTGTATTATTGATCTAAATTTATAATCAAATGAATAAAATATTCAAAAATTTCCTCTATCCTCCACTATAAATACCACCCCTACCCACCACTTCTCCTTACACCGCCAAAGCATTGAAACATAAAAAATTATACCCAATACTATTCCCAAGACTCTTCCCCATGTCCCTGACCATATAGTGTCACCAAAAGGCCAAAACCAAGGGATTTATAGGGGTTCACATGGAGTAGAAATCAAGAGGTAAAATATCATTCCTTTTATTTTAAGTTTCATTCATGTTCTTTTCTTTAATTATATTCATAGAAACTCCCAATCCCAAAGTAACAAGATATATCTGGTATCATCTATTACAATAATGTTATTGTTTTGAGGGAATAATCCTCCATAAATCTTCTTTTCCTTTTTGATTTTATTTTTATGTATAAAACATCTTATATGGGGGGTCGATTTACTACCGTTGAGGATGACATGTCTTATTAATTATATTCCACCTTCAAAAATGATCATGAAACTATTTTTATGGTTGAACCAGATTATAATATATTTATAACATAATATAGAATATTTTGGATTCATTACAGACACACACACACAGATATATGAAGTTATTTCACAAACAAAACTAGGTTGTGAGAATCGAAAAACCGCCAAAATAATTTTCACTAATGACTAATCAAATGAGTCATTATCACCCAAAATAACCACATGAATTATATTAAAATTTTAATTTATGGTTTTTCATTAATAACATATATTTCCAATTAGGTATAATTAGTCTCATTTTACATGAACTCCATAAATTAGAAACAAATGAACCGATCATGAAAACTATGAAAACGAATGCCCCCAAGTGATGAAATTAAAATCTATAATGCATCAAAAGTCCATAAATTAACTTAATAAAACAATAATGAATAAAATACATGTGTATATGGTTCTAAATTAATTAATTACTGGAACTAATTTTGTTATCTAGGACATTAATATGAATTACTGGAGACATTCAGACATAAAGTAACTGACTACATGTCAATTTCTATTTTATTAAGACTTAATTGGTATTGTGAAACTGGTAAAATTTTTATGGTATATCTACCAAACCGTTGAGATCATTTTTCATTTGAAATTATATTTCGATTAAATTTCATTATTCTTTTATTAAGGATATGATTAGTTTCTTATTCATATACCATTTTACTTATGGTTTCTTTTTTGAATGTTATTTTAAGTATGGAAATATTGATGCATCCATATCCTCTACCCAATGTGGATATTTATAAGGAATATTTTTCTTGAACTAAATATATAAATTTATAATTATTGGGAATTACAGTGATGGGTGGATCCCACTATAGCCCCACGATGCATCGAAAGGTCTCACGGGACAAAATAGTAGGAGATAAATCCTTCATGTTGTTTTCAAATAAAATCAGATAGGTTTCTACCCAGAAACGTATAAAATCTAGATAGTAAAATGGTACATGTTCTAGATAGATTACATCTAATAAAAAATAAATTATTTCCTTAATTAATCTATTTTTATTATCTTGGTGATTTACACTATGAGAAAATCTATGGATGGATTTTCACTATCACTGTATTGATGGAATGTATTTTTTATTTTATTTACCATACCATAATTTATATGACTTATTGAAATTAATTTTCTAATGATTGTTTCCTATATCCATTAATGGAAATTTGATACCACATTTATAAGGTTTTCTTTCCCCAGTTTATGAATATAAATCCTTTTAGTGAGTTTCAAGGATGTGGTTTATTTCATCTTATTATGTATCATCTTTGTATTTTATATTTTTTTTAAATTTAATTTGGTTAACATGAATGTAATATAATATTTCAGGACTAATAAACTAATCAGTCCATCAGGATGTGATTCTATGTAAACATACCCAGGTAATAAAATAATGCACTGAATCTAAGCTTCTAAGGCCAGGGCTTTATACTTGGTATCAGAGAAAGTTTAGAAGAAACTTTGGTAACTAGATTTTGAAAACATACTTTAGGGAACATAACCCTAATATAGAATTTGTGGATAATCATAGAATAAAATCATATAACTTTGGAAATGAAGTGATTATGTGGGTCATCCTAGTAGTGAATCCTTATATGGATACTATATAAGGATGAGGTTTTATTTCAGATGTACCTAGGAGTAAACAAATGTGACAACGTGTTCAAGTAATGACTCATGGTAACCTGGTTCATGATAAAGGGACTTACTGCACACCTGGTTTGACACTCTATGGGTATATGGTTAAGATTCTTCATTTTTTCTATAAAAATAATCATGAAAGGTTTATATGTAAATATGTTCCCAAAGTAAATCATGTTTATGTTTATGATAATAGCTATTCATAAATTTTAATTTTATTTCATGTGGGTTGATAGTTCAAAATTATTAATTATGATTCATAATATAATTTATTTCTTGAAATTGTTTTGTGATGGTACCTAATGGATGAAAGAAAATTATTACCCCTGGAAAATGCATGGATTTCCCCACTGAGCAATTAAATATAGTTTGTGTTGGAGAAAATAGATCATGACCATATTTGGAAAACATACTCATGTTATGATGAATAACCATATTCCACTTTTGTTCGATCATTTCATGTAGTAGAAGCAGCCATATTTTTGTGGGACTACTAATCCAATGGGCGATGATCATTGAATCAAGTTCCTTGAAAATATATTTCTAGCATTGGGATGCAATGAAAATGAAATGATAGTTCTGAAAACATATTGTCTCAAGGGTGATGCTGATTAATGTTGGTCATTCACCCAAAATACTAAGGAGGATGATGATATAGAATACATGGATTGTAGAACTTTTACAGAAACATTTTTCGATAAATACTTCTCCATTGATAAATGAACTGTAAAAAAAAGAAAATTCATTATCTTAAAGTAAAGGAAGAATAGTGTTTTTCAATTTTTAAGGCTACATTCACAACATTGGCTAGGTATTCTATAGATTACATAGGTGATTTAGAAGACAAGATTGATCAGTTAATTCATGGTATTAATCCATGTATCCAAATGTCACTAGATTCACTAATATATTCATCATATGAATAAATAGTATTATGTTCCATAAAAACAAAGAACAATTTTCCTAGAAAAAATTTGTTTAATGGAAATAAATAGAAAAAGTGGTCAACTTATAACCATGGAAAATGTGATGTTACAATGAAGAACAAGGGAATGAAACAATTCTCATTATGTGAAAATAATGGGAAGATTCATCCTTTAAAATGTTTAAAAGGCATGGGAGGTTTTTATAAGTGTGGAGAAAAAGGCTATCAAGATATTAAATTAAATGGGAACTGAAAAATCAATTATGTTCAATGCTATAACTATATAGAAATGGGATGCTATGAAAATTATTTTCAAAATCATCATGGAAACATTACTCAAAAAATGCCAAGAGAAGAATACCAATCTTATGTGATCATAGCTGCTGAGTTTTAAGTTACTAATGATGTAGTGGAATTTAATTTAATCATTTCCTCCAAAATATATAAAGGGTTATATGATTATGTATCATCAAATTATTTTTTATCTTCCCATTTTTTCAAGAAATTTAGATTTTTGTCTTTTTATTTAAAAAATAGCTCATCGATAAAAATTCCTAAGGGATGTATCACTGTAACAAAGATCTGTCGGTCAGTCCCATTTGTGACACATAAACATACATGAATTGTTGATATTATCATTATAACTATGATTTAATTTGATATAAACCATAGTATGAACTATCATTCAGACCCTTATGAAAACATTTATTGCAAGAATAATAGAGATTCAACTATTGAGAAAGTCGTAGAAATACTTATCTTTAGAGAAGAAACCTCACAATCTATTTTTTATCTAATCCCACGCCTAGATGTTCCCCTCAATAAAATTATTTGGGAGGAGAAGAAAAAACATCTATGGAAAAGGAATGAAGTCTTAAAAGTGAAGACATACTTGTTGTGAAAGAATATGTTGGAGTAATTTGGTTGAATTTAACTAGAGGTCTTCTAGTGTGGGAAGTTGAGTTATATATTGATTTAATTCACTGTACAAGAACTATATCCAATATACCTTATCTAATTCCCTCATGGAATTAGTAAATTTGAGAAAATACTAGAGGAATTGAGTGATAATGGGTTAACCCTTCCTAGTGTTTCTCTATATGGAGATCATGTTCTATTATTCTAGAATAAAGATGGATCTATAAGGTTGTGAATTAACTGTAGTGAAATGAATTCTATTATAATAATGAACAAGTATCATATCCCTCACATTTTTGATTTATTTGATCAACTTTGTGAAGCTCAATTATTTGAAAAAACTAACCTTCGATCTGGATATCATCAAATGCATGTGAGGAAGGAAGACATTAAAAATACAAAAATTTTCACTAGATATGGACATTATTGTTTTCATGTAATTCCATTTGGACTAACTAATACACCCTTTAGTTTCATGGATCTAATTAATAGAGATTTTAACGAATAAAATGGTGATTTTTCTTCAGTTTTTTTGGATGATATATTCAAAAGGCATTGCAGACCATGAGAACCACTTATGGGTCGTATTAGAGACTCTTATAAAAACTTAGGTTTATGGGAAGTTTATCACTTATGAATAATAGAATATAACCATTTCTGTTCTTATATATATTATCTATAAGGATTGAATATCAGTTGATCTTGCAATAATGATTGAAATTTAGGAATGGACTTTACCAGAAAATATAGTAGAGCTACGTAATTTCATTAGTTTAGAAGGTTAATATTGGTATTTCATATAGAATATTTTCCAATTAGATAACCTGTTAACTATGATTACCATTAATATGGAGAGTTTTATAGGGAAAATTTTGGGTGAATAATTCATTGAATAATTGGAGAGGAGATTAGTGAATTCTCAAATCATAACTCTACCATAAGGAAATGGTGGATTTGTGATTTTGAGTGATTACTCAATAAAGGAAATGAGAAAGTACTTATGATTAATGATAGATTTATTTGTTATGCATCATGGTAGTTAAAAATTTCGGAATAGAGCTATCCAACACATGAACTTGAGTTAGAATTCGTAACTGTTTCCCTGAAGATTTGTGGACATTGTATATGGTGAAATATTAGTGATATATAATGATCAGAAGAGTTTGAAATAAAACAAATTACACATAAAGAACTCAAAAATAGGAAAATATAGTGGCTTGATCTACTCAAAGATAATGATTTTTCAATACACATCCACCCATGAACAGAAATTAAAGTAGAGGATGCATTAAGTAAGATAGATCATGGAATTTTAACCCAAATGAGGATTGAGAAAGATCATATGTTCATGGATTTGGTAAATATGTATATATGAATTGATAAGGAATATAAAACATCATTTCATTTTCCAATTTTGGTGAAACCATATTTACTAGATAAGATAAAAAGATCTAAATCATATGATGAGGATTTCAAAAAGTAAATTAAATCCTTTAAGGATGGAATATTTGTAGACTTTGTGTATGGAATATTAAAAGAGGTTTTGTGTTCCATTAATACCAGAGATGAAAATTTAGAATTTATTTGATTCTAATAGGTAAATTTTCTCTATTCACCCTATTAGTACCAATACATATAGTGTTCTGAAGAATCATTTTTGGTGGGATTACATGAATCAGAAATTTGTTCACTATGTGTCAATGTGTCTTGTATTTCAATAAGTGAACTCTAAGAGGAAAAATACATGAGGATTTGTGAAACCTCTACATATTCCTAGGAGAAATTAGGAATAAATTACTATTAAAATTTTCATTGGACTACCAGGGACTCCATGAATGGATAATTACATATGGGTTATTGTCGCTCGACTTACCAAATCTAAACATTTCCTCACAGTAAGGGAAGAATCACCACTAGAGTGTAGATAATGAATCTATATTCATAATTTTATAAGTATTCATGTTGCATTTATATTGACTATGTCTAATAGATTTCCCTAATTTAAATCAATATTATGGAAGAGTCTTCATAAGGATTTTAATACTAAGCTTCATATGAGTAATGATTATGACCATCAAATGAAAGGACTGTTTGAAAGTGTAATACCCAAAATTTATAGTATGTAACCAATAAATGATTATTTTAATATTTATAATGTGAAAGGGTGAATTATGGGAGATTTTTTTAACTCTACATATGTTTTTGGGGATAAATTAGATGTGTGTGGGCTTCACACGGGTTGTCTAAACAGTGTGGATATCCTTGGATAAAACATGCGCAGTTGTAGTTTTGAGGTAGTATCATTAGTACTGTTTGAGCATGATTAGGGATACCATGCAAGGAGGCCATGAAATCATTTCCATAAGTAATTAGCTACCGAAGTGTTATAAAATGTTTTGTCTAACCATGCAGTCTAACAATGTACAGAAAAAAGTAAGATCCTATTTTTAGGATCATACTCAATTTTATTCTAATAATTAATTTGGGATATTAAATGACCCAGAGATTTATCTCCATTAAATGTTTTTGAACCTCTCCCAAGAATTTTGGAACTGAACTAGGGCCCTCCATTTTTTTTCAAGCCCGATTTTCACAGTAAGTGACGTTTTTCACCATTCTTGTCTCGTTACATAGATATACTTAGATCTACTTCTCCTACCCTCATTATCTTTTAGATATATGCCAATAATGGGTATATATATGTTGGGGGATTTAATATATGATGTGATTTGTGTTCTTCCATGGTAGTAGAATAGATATAAGGCCGTTTTTTTGGTTGTTTCAACCAGTTTTCTAGAGTGTTCTTCATCCCTTGTCTATTGTTTTCAAAACACTGAGGTAGGTGGCTTCACTCACATATCCTCCTTATAGAAATGATTGGATTATTTTTAAATTTATTAAACTGAATGAAATTTATTATGAAATCTTTGTTTAAAACATGTAATAAATCTCTTAAGTGATTAATTGTAATTTTTGGTGAAATTCAAAAATATTGATGAATTGTCATGCAAATTGAATTTGTTTATTGATGTTAAAACTGAAAATTTAAATTACAGATTTGATGGAATATATAAATGCGTATTGGGAATGTGATTTTTAATAAAAGGTTGTTTTATTGAAATTTAATTTTTTTGGAATTGTTTTTATGTATTGAATTTTCAATAAAAATATAATTTTATTGAAAATATTTTTAGCATGCCCATTGGGAATAATGGTGTGCGAATTCATATTTCATATATGTGTCTTGGATAACATATGAATTCACACACTAATAGTACACCTCATTTCTGTTATGTAACCCTTACTTGATGTTTTTCATGTTTATAAAGTGTAAGGGTGAAGGATGGGAGAGTTGGGTGAACTCTAAATATGTTTTTTGCGAAAATGTAGATGTACGCGAGCTTCACACGATTTGTCGAAACCATGAAGATATCCAAGGAGAAACCATTTTCAGTTCCCGTTTTGAAGTAGTTTCTTTGGAATTGTTTTATAAAGATTAGGGATACCATTTGATGATTCCGTGAATGGTTTTTCTTATGTTATTAGCTAATGCATGGTTAGTGCATGGTTTTTCAAACAGTGAGGTCTAACTGTGCATAGGGAAAATGTACCATCCTATTTTTAATGATCTTACTTGTTCTTTATCCTAAATTATTTCTCATTCTTTTAAATGGACCTAATTTTATATTTCCCTCCATTTCGAGTTGGATAACTTCTCCCATGTGTTTTGGTACCAATCAGATGCCCTCCCATTGCATTTTGAAGCCTGATTCCCATGGTAATTGACGTTCTTCATGGTTCTTGTCTCTTTTCATAGATCTACATAGTACAACTTCTCATCTCCTATTTTTTTATATCTACACCTGTTATGGGTATATATATATATTGAGGGATTCCAAATGTAATGATATTTTAGTTCATTTATGGCAGGAGAAGAGATCTAAGGGAGTTTTGGTGAGTTTGAACAAGATTACTAGAGTGTTCTTCACCCCTTTTCATTTTCCATTAAGACCTTCGAGGTAGGTGGTTTCACTATCTTATAATCTATCTATAATTTATTAGATTAGTTTTAACAATTTTTAATTGAATGAAATTTATTGTGAAATCTTGGTTTAACATAAGGAATAAATCTCGTTAGCAACGACTTATCATTTTTGGTGAAATTGTGGAAACTTGATGAATTGTTGTGAAAATTGAATTAGTTTCTGGAAGTTTACAAGGTAATTTTAAATTATGGATTTTATAGATTCGATGAATGGTTTTTAGGAATGGGGTTTTCAATAAAAAGGGATTCTTAGTGAAATAGCTTGGTTTTGGAACCGTTTTTTGGAAACAATTTATAATAAAAATGAAATTTTATTGAATTCTTTTTTGGAATGATACTTGGGAATATTTGTTTGTGAATTCATATTGGATATATGAGTAATGGTTGAAATATAAAAATTTTCTTACTTCCAAAGGTTTAATGGCACATGGGATATAATTGCCTTGTTAAAACATCATAGATCAATTAAAAAACACTCTTGAGTATGAAAATCTCATAATGAAGCATGCATATTCAATAGTATGATTGTGTGGAATAGTTCCAGTATGACATAAATGATATTGTGAAATGGTTTTCAAAATTTATCAATATTTATATGGCATGATAAATTTAAGTAAAAATAGTTTTTCTACCTCATGTGTACTTTTGGTTGCAACGGTTTGTTGAGATTGTTTATATTTATTTATAAGCAGTTTGGAGAAATTGTTTTATGTAAAATATTTTTTTATAATTATTGATAAATATTATATCATAGTTACCTGATTTAGATATTCATTGGGAAAATACTATATTGGTTTATACTCACCCCTTCTTTGTCATTTTGGTGCTTTTGCAGATGATATCTTCCTAGATAAGGAAAAAGGTGATGTTTCACAAATTTTTAACACCACTTCATTATACTCAAGAAGTTTGGTGATCAAATAGCATGGATCATGTGGGTAATGGAGTCATATATTATTCATGATGTATTTAGTTGTCAATCCACTTTTTACTTTGATAGTTTGTTGGTATTCCGTTATTGTACACTTTGGATTTTGTTTATCTTTAATAAAGTGGAAAAATTTTATTTCATTGTTCATACATTATATAATGAGTTTTTTGGTTATGGTTTATTGAGTTTATGGTCTTATTCGTAATAGTTAAATCATCTCCCAATTTATTTTGAAACCCTTATTGTTTTATTACCATCCTTTGGCATCTTGGGGATGTCTCTTAGGGCCTTATAATGATAATTTTTACTCTCAAGCTAGTGGGAATAAGTGGGCCATTAAAAATTGTATCATCTTGTTCTGTCCATGCCTAATAAGTAGTAATCAATGTTATTTGTCTTGGATTTAAAATCACTTCTTGTTAATTCCTTGGTATGGAATCCTAGAAAGGATTATGAATGTCGGAACATGAATTGTATTATAGAAAAAGACGTTACGAACCCTTTTATGCTGAACATCATGCTACCAGGGTGTTGAGTACATAACTATTTGGGGACACATCTAGAATTTGAAAATCTCATGGTCATAGGATTAGCTAATGAGATGATAATTCCATGCATTGTTGGAATTAATTCCCACTATGTGTGCATAAATCATTTGGAGTAGTGATTTATTTTGTGTAAACGTGTTGATTTTTGATGCAGTATGAAATTATTTTTTAATGATTTTTTTGGAAAAATGATATGGTTATGGAATTTGAAAAATGGTTTGATTTCCAAAAGAAAGGATTGATTTTTAAAAAATGGTTGATAGTAAAAAAGGTTTCTTGGAAAAACAATTTGTAGTAGTTAATGTGATAAAATTTGGAATATTAATACATTAGATGCTAGAAAGTGAGAATTATTGTGTTTATTGTTTGTTTAGAAAATGGAACCTGGTTGGTGTTTTAGGTACCAATTGGAAGAAGATGTGGAGAATGTGGTTTCACTTGAGCCAGAGGTGAACCAATAATTGGTTATAATTATTCTTTAAGAATTAAAATATATGGACACAAGGAACCAGATGGATGTTCCAAGGAACATAGATCATTTATACACTTCATAAAGTAGAATCCACCCATCTTCAAGGGTTATTCTGAATCCTAAAAGATGATCGTGGGTCTTAATATGATGAATTACATCATCAAATTCATTGGCACACCATCATAGCTCAATGTCAAGTTGTCTATGTTCACTCTCGAGGATCGTGAATGCTAATGTTTGGAACTAGTACTGCATGAGAAAGCTGATCGAGGCCTTATATTGGATGATTATGAGGAATTGTTTAATGAAGATTTCTATTCTCACACCCTCAATATCCAGAGGATGACATACTTCTTTAGTTTGAAGCAGGAGAATCTATCTAGCATAGAATATGTATATAAATTCCATAATTTAGTATGATTTTCACTAGATGTTGTCGAAATTGCATCCCTAAAGGCATGCATCTTCGAATCAAGGCTGTGGTAGGAAATTAGATCAAATATTTCCATACTCTGTATTAATGAATACATAAAGATGGTGAAGAGAGAAATAGTGGATGAGTTAGCCATCTCAAGAGATATGTTGTGAGGAAGTATGGTGATCCCTAACTGAAATAGTGGAAACTCTAATTCTAGGAGAAGGTGAAATAGAGACATCTATTTCAAATGTTGGAGTGGGTATCCGAATCAGAATAAGATAGAAAAATCAGAAATGCATTCTCAATGACCAAAGTTCAATGAATGATGCATCCAATGTGGTTTCTTTGACCACATAAATTGGGATTGTACAACACCACCAAGATCATTCCATAATTGTTACAAGATGGGACACCTTAAGTTCTTTTTTCATAGTGCTCTAAGGTTCGGTGGTCGAGACTCTTTCTTGGTGTCAAAAGCATCGTATGTTTCAATAGGACAAGGCCATACGAATAAGTCTCATAAACATGGAAAATATGTGAATGATGATTCTTGGAATACTATGACTCATCAACAAGGGAAATCTCAGCAAGGAAACATGGATTAGAGTGAAATGGCGAAGGAAATGTATGGAGATGAGCCCTTGATCATGGATAATCGGGATATACCATCTATAGTGATAGGTACCATTCTTTAATATTACCATTGTTCAAGTACTATTTGATTCTGGTGAATCTCATTCCTTCTTTTATTCTCATGTTGTTGAACTACTAAATTTAAAAGTTGAAATGATTCCCTCTTTAATAAAAATAATAACTACCCTCAGTGAAAGATAATGGCAAGCCTTTGTGTATATGGCATGTGTTATAATAGTTGATGAAACTGAGTTGAAATGGTACTTCTCAATATTGGAGATATATTTATATGATTTAATACTGGTTATGGATTGGTTGAAAAAGTTCAAGGATCACATAGATTATTATATAACAATAGATAGTTTAACATCTTAGTAAGGAATCGAGCATCTCTTCATTGGAGATAAGGTTGTAAAAAAAGGTGAACTGGGATTGTTAACACCAAATGTTGGAATAATATCTTACTAGTTGGTGTCATTGACTTTGGAACCGATAGACGAGATCAAGGATGTCCGTTTCAAGCTGTTTTAGATCAATTTCCATATGTATTTCCATAGAATTTCTTAGGGTTACCACCTATAATGGATGCGCAGATTACAATTGATTTCCTTCCAAGGAGTAGTCCTATTTCTCTTCTATCATATAGTATGAAACCAATAAAGTTTAGTTAATTTAATGTGCAGTAGGAGGATCTTGAAAGAAAGGGTTTCATTTAGCTAAGCACATCTCTATGGGGATCAGCAGTCTTGTATGTGAAGAAAGTAGATGGAACATTAATTATCGTAAGCTTAACTATGTTATGATAATGAATAGGAATCCACATTGATGCAATTATGAACTACTCAATCAATTAAGAGGTTTCAAGTGGTTATATAAAATTGACTTTATATTAGGATATCTCCAATTGCGAGTTTAGAAGGACGATATTCCCAATATGACCTTTAGAAGTAGACATGGCCTCTAAAAATGTGTAGTCATGCCTTTTAATCAAATGAATGAACCATTAGTATTCATGGTTTTGAAGAATCATATATTTTAGTGATATTTGGATTCTATTATAGTGGTGTTTGTGGGTGACATCTTGATGTATTCCAAGACAACATTTGAGCATGAAGAACACCTACTGACAATGATACAAATCTTTAAAGATCACAGTTTGTATTCCAAACTATCTAGCTGTGATTTTTGGATACCATATGTATTCTTTCATTGAAATGTTATTTCTAAAAAAGGTGATTCAATGTATCATGAAAAGAAAGAAGTTATGATATCATGGAAACCACCGAAGAATGTCTTTGAGATACAATGTATTTTCAGTCTCGTTGGATACCACCGATGCTTTGTTCACGAGATGTCATGAATATCCTCACCAATGATAGATATGACAAAGAAAAATTATCCAATTAAATGGAATAAAAAATTCCATAAGTCTTTCTAGAAGATAAATTATGGTCTTACATCAGCACTTATCCGAATTTCTCTAGAATCAGGACGGGAATAGTTAGTTTACTACAATGCATCAGGATCAGGGATGGGCTGTGTCATTAAGAAAGGTGAACATGTTGTGGCTCATAGATCAAGGAAGTCTAGAGTGCATGAGATGAATTATGTAACACATTATTTGGAGATAACTTCAGTTTTTAATGATTTGAAGACCTGACATCATTATCTCATTGGTGAAAAATTCCTTATGTTTATTGATCATACATTCTTAAAACACATTTTCTCACCAAAATATTTAAATCTGAGGAAAATAATATGGATGAAATATGTATAGGTGTTTGACTTCAACATGATTTATACACTAGGAAAAGGGTATTTTGTGGCAGATTCATTGAGTAGAAAGTCATATGCTTAGTTGGTTAATGAATTTTTAGAGGATTTGTTCTTAAAGTTGATCCTAGATGACATGCGAGTGGAATGTGAAGACCAAAGCGATATTACAATTTTATTTTTAGCTATGCATGTTCCGGATTTATTAAATAAGGTTAAAGAGGCACAAAAAACTGATACTGAATTTCTGGTTACGTGTTCCAAACTCAATGATGTTGAGACCATTAAGGGTTATAAATTTGATGGGAGTTTAGTTTTGTGTTCCAAAAATCAGATGGTTATATCTATGTCTTGTTAGGAAGAACACCTCCATTCTTTTCTCCATTCAAAATGAGCTATACATCTAGGCACCAAAAAGATGTATAAGGTGTTGATGGCATAGTTTTGGTGGAGAGACATGAAATGGATAGTGGCCGAGTTTGTATGACAATGTTTATTTTTCTAGAAAGTTAATGCAAAGAACTTGAGACCAGTAGGTATGTTGTAGTGTTAAACAATTCTAGTGTCAAGATGGGAGTAGATAGTTATATATTATGTTAGAAGATTCCTTATAACATAATAGAATCACAATGTACTATATGTTATAGTGGATCATCTAACCAAGTCGGACCATTTTATCCCTATTCATGAATCTCATATGGTGTAGGATCTATCCAAAATTGATAACCAAGAAGTGGAATCATGGCATGGTGTACATGTGTCAATATTCTCAGACAAATATCTGAGGATCACATCTCATTTCTAGAAATACTTACAGAAATACCTTGATACTCATTTGAATATGAGCACAGAGTATCATCCTCAGATGGATGGGAAATCTGAACGGACGATACATATGCTGGAAGATAGGATGCAGGCTGGTGTAATGGATTTTGGTGGATCATGGGAGGAGAACTTACCCTTAGTGGATTTATAATATAATATCAACTATCAAGACTCGATACATATTTCTCTATTAGATGTTTTGTATGGGCATCCTTTTCATTCTCTACTATGTTGGGTAGAAATAGGTGAACCTTCACTAGTCTGGCCGAGATTTGTCCATGAAATAATGGAGAAGATTCATCGAATCAAAAACTGGATGTAGGCATCTCAGAGTGTACATAAATCATATGAAGATCATTATTGACAGTCATTTCTATTTTCTGTGAGTGATCATGTATTCTTGAGGATCTCTCCAAGGATTGGACATCATCATTTTGGGAAGCGTGAAAAGTTATATCTGAGATATATTGGACCATTTGAGATGGTTCAGTTAGGTGCATAATGTGTTCCATATATTCCAGTTGAAAAAGTATCAGTCTAATCATTACCATGTGATTATATGATATCACATTAACCTAGAGCCAGATGCTTCTTTGGTACATATCCCAATATAGATTGTGGATATTTAGAAGAATATCTTGCATGGGAAAAAATTAGTCTTGTGTAGTTTATACGGAAACATGTCTAGGTCTAGGAAGCGTTTTAGGAAAAAGATGTGGTAATGAAAGAGTATTGACCTGAACTCTTTCTAGGTTGCAATGATTTTCTACATTCCAATGATAGAAAGACCAACAATGGGGAGATTTTAGTACACCCAGTTTCTATTTTTTAACCCATGCATGATTCTATTAATTCTCATAAAGTGTTATGTTGAAGTATTGGAGAGTTTAGTAAACACTAAATATGTTTTTGGGGATGATGTAGATGCACACGTGCAACACACGGTTTGTCTAAACCATGCTGATATCCTAGAAAAAACTATTCCCGATTGAAATTTGGAGGTAGTAGCTTCGGCATGGATTGAGAAAGGACAGGGGGACCGTGTGAGGATTCCTTGTTGGGGTCTCCATATGGTAATAACTAATGCGTGGTTAGCTCATGGTTTGTAAAACCATGTGGTCTAACCATGGATAGGGAAAAAGTACAATCATATTCATTAGGATCTTACTTGTTTTCCTCCTAATTTCTCATTAATTCTCATAAATAGCCCTAATTATATATTTATCTCCACTGAAGGTTGAGGAACCTCTACCAAGAATTTTTAACCGACCCAGAGCCCTCCATTGGCGTTTTCAAGCCCGGCTCTCATAGTAAGTGACACTCTTCACTATTCTTCTCTCATTTCCTAGATCTACATAGATCTACTTCTCATATCCTCTTTATTTTGTTGATATTTGCCTATTATGGTACATCTATGTTAGGGGATTCCAAATATAATAAAATTTGGGTTCTTTAAGGGTAGGATATGATAAATAAGGCTGTTTTTGGGGAGTTTCAACCTGGTTGTTAGATCGTTCTTCGCCCCTTTCCATTTTTGTCAAAACATTTGAGGGAGTTGGATTCACTCTCATATCCTCTTTCTATAACTATGTGTATAAGTATTAAATTGAGTAAATTAAATGAATTGGAATGTGAAAACATTGTTTAACACATGATATAATTCTTTTTTGTGGTGATTTATTGATTTTGGTGAAATTATGGAATACATGAGAAATGATCTCCCTCTAGTTTTCACCGAGTTCCCAAATGTTTTTCCTTTTGACTTATTTATTTTTTCCACCACTAAGGGAGGTATATTTATTTATTTATTTATTTCATTGTAATCAATAATTATATATTACATTATAACCCATTGAACTATCAGAAATAAAGTAGTTGGAGAATTAGTTGGATTTCCTTCTATAGAATTGATTTGTACACTACAGTGTGTCACGTTGGGCAACAACTGTTCACATTTCTATGAATGACGATGGGCCTTTTAGCCTTTGGGTTCATTATATGAAATTAAATTGAGTTCTGGAAAATAAAAAGTGTCAATTTATGTTGATTGATTATCTATTTGACCGGTAGTAATGTGAAGATTGTTTCTTGAAGTTTGATATTTAATTGGGTAAACATTAGTTGAGAATGAAAAATATAACATTCATAAAATCACCTTTTGGAGGAGGTAGAACCATTATGAGTACCAGGTCATTCCATTTGGTGTATCCCATGATTCATAACTCTTTATTTATTTAACGAAGATGATTTAAAATGAGTACCTTGACACTTTTATGATGGTATTTATTGAAGAAATCCTTGTTTAATTTATGTCTGAGGAAGATTAGGTGGGTCATCTGAGATTAGTTCTAGAATTGTTGAAAAAAAAATTCTTTATTACCAGATTTTGATATGTGATTTATATATTCGAGAAGTATTTCTGATAGAAAAAATGGTGTTATATCCTTGTATATTTTCTAATCCTGATAAGGTGAAGGATGTAACACCCCGAAATTTTATGAAAAATATTATTTTAATTTCATTAATGTCTTGTGTTGTATTCTTCACCAAGATTACCTTGCGCTATACGCAACACCGTATTAGCTTGTAGTATACGCAACACTATTCTTGGACCGTGTTACACACAATTTTGATAATAGTTATTCTACGCAACATTGAGTATATATATATATATTCAATGTATAAATGAAATATGGTTGGATTTTGTTATACGAAACAACAAAGGATTCTTTCACAACACGCAACCCTGACTTGGCTTACATTACACGCAATCACGACCTTCCTCGATAGCGTGTGTTGTACGCAACACCAAGTTTCTCTAAACAACGATATTCTATTAAGATATTATTAAAACTAGCCGTTATGAATAGTAATAACCACTTTTGAAATTTTGTAAATTTTATTTTTCAAAATGGACTTAATTTATGGATTCGGAGTATCGAATTTAGCCTAAGGTGAAATTTTGGTACTTTTCGGATAACTTTCATATTCTGATGAATAGTGAAAATTACTAAATTTTAATTAAAAACAACTTTTTTAATTGAAATAATTAATAGTGATAAATTATTAATTTGAGTGGTTTTAAAGTATATTTAGAATATATTTTTACAATTTAATACAATGTTGGTCACTGGATGTAATTTCACATTTAAAGCAGTTATAAACAAGTGTCAATCTTTTGATAGTTATTATCTCTTAAAAACACGCTATTTGTTGTGACAGTGAAAATTAATTATAAAATTAATTAATGCAACTTATATGTCGGGAATTTTGTAAAATAGAAATAATTTTTGAATTCGGAATATCAATTATAGCTTAGGGTGAAATTTTGGCATTTTTCTGAAAAACTTCAATTTTTGATGAATAGTGAAAGCACTAAGTGGTAGGTTAAAAACTGAATTTTGCATAAAACTTAATTTTACCGCTTCTGTGAATGGAATTTCGAAAATCCGACAGACATGGTTGATATCAGTAAGTAAAATGTGGTTCAATGAGATAAAAATAATTTTTTGGTGAATAGTAACTTTTTACTTTTTTTACCGCGGTTAATAGTAAATAGGGTAACTAAGGGTAAATATGATATTACTATTACCCTAACACATGTCCTAATTCTATTGGATGAGTGTAATTCGACCAAAAACATGCTTAGGAATAAAATATGACCATTTAGGCCCACTTGGATTAGATTAGGACATTTATTATTATTTAATTCAAAGAAGAGTTAAAAGAGTTAAAATCAACATTTATTTACTAAAACATTTTTAATATAGGATTATACATAAGATAAATTCGATTGTAAATATACATTAGAAAGCTAAAACGATTTCCTACATAATTGTATTTTATTTGTAATTTTTAGACATCAAATAAGTTAATTTATTTATGACACAAATATGATGCAGTAATTATCTTATTAATGAAATATTGACATAATTGATATTATAAATACCAAAATAAATGTAATTTAAGACTTTTTATGAATTACACTAATTTTCTAGGTTACTATGATATATTAGTGTTGTTTTAATCAACTTGGTTCGAACATATAATTCTTTTATGACTTTCACAAAAATCATATATCAAATAGTGTCAAAATTGACACAAAATAGTTTTTAAATAAAATATTATATTATTAATTGTTATTTTATTCCTAAAAATCTAAGGTTCGGCCAAATGACTTAGATAAGGATATATATTAATAATAAACAATTTGGGGTTCGTTTGGCATGTTATAGTAAGTGTATTAACCATATAATGTAAGAAAACAAAAAGACATGGTAAAAGTTAAATTATTTAATTTAAAGTTAAATCTAATTGATAAGGTTAAAATAATAACCTAAACTTGTCTAAATCCTATTTGTTGATAGTATTTCGACCCATCCCCACTTTAGCTTCGAAATAAGACCCTTTGGAACCATTATAAGCCGATTTTGACTTTAATATAAAATAATATTTTGAGATATTCCTAAGGTGCCCCTCTCCTCCCTTATAAAAGGACACCTCCTCCCCCTCCTCCTCACACCAATTTGAGCACTCATGCTCAGCCAACCCATGAAAAAATCTCTTCTACACTTCCCTTGAATAATCCTAGAGGTCCTGGTCTTCTTCAAAGACCAATCTTATTTCCCTAAGTGGAGGATTCAAAGAGGCGTTTCAAAGAAGAGGTAATATCCATTACCGGTCTTTTCAATTTCTTTCTTCTTCAACATCTTATTCTTTAGTTGTTTCATGACAAAGTTATAACATCAGTATTACTTACATACTAATATGTTATTATAAATATGAAACAACCCTAATTCACCTTCTATCCATCCTACGGAAAAATGAAATCACCGCGCGTGCGTACGTACGGAATACCGTCTGCACGCCGTGGTGTAATCTATTTTCCACCACCACCTTAATAGGATGGGTATAATGGTGTAATGAGTAACTATATATGATTATTATAATGTGATATTGATACTGAAATAGTCTACATACACTTCAACACAATTCCACGACCATGGGAACGATATCATCGCTCATGCGTACGTACGGACTACCGTCTCCACGACGCGATGAGATTCATTCTCCATGTTAACCATTAAAGAATGATTATAAAGTATATATAAGCAATAATAATGAAATATATTACATTATAAAGCTACTGGATTTATGTATATATGTATTTCATCTACTTACTTCCATTCAAGACAATAAGGAAAGGAAAACAACGTTCATGCGTACGTACGGACTACCGTCTCCATGAACGGTGTGTTTCATTTCATTTATCTATCTATTATATATATATATATATACTGAATATATATGATATATAAATCATGTTTTATATTCTGGAAGTAATTAAATCATGATATAAGTAATAATAATGTCAAGAACAACAAGTCCAAACACCGACGACAAATAAATCGATTTTACCCAAAACACTCTTTAACATGGAATTTACAAAAGAATGGGTAAAATAAAGTCATAAGTGAACCATATATGATATAATAACAATGAATATGATTCTGGAATAAGTCAATGACATTATTTAAATCATTATACAGGAGGTTCGGACACTTACGAAGCAAATCGGACCTAAGGTAAGGGAAATATCACAATCTCATTTTAATCCGATATTGTTTATACTTTGGTATTTACTGGGGTGTATTTTATCATCCATATCCATGATTCCTCAATATGTAATATTTATATCCTTATACAATAGTTTATATCCAATTTTACCCTTCGGTGTGTTTTTAGTAAAAGATATGAAAGGAATCTTTTGTCGTTTTTCGTACGAGGTACTTTTTGACTTTTCCGACAAAAGTACGAGAAGAATGTTTTTTTAACTTAAACGGCGCGAACAGATTTTTAAGGTTTTATAAAGCCTTATTTTCATGAATCTTCCTCCAAAATATTTCATGTCTATTTTCAATAAAATCTCTTTCTTTTAAAATTTCATGATGTTTTGTGAAAAGAAATTGATTTTGAAGAGGAAAAGAAATTTTCTTCAAGAATTCATTTCAAGTGTTTTATCAAAATTATTTTCCATCTAAGATAATAAAGGGTTCTGTTTTTATCCCTATTATTACATTGATTTGGTTATGTTGTGATGGAATTATTTTTATGAATTCATTTATCTTATAGGAATTGTTTTATGATGTCATGATGTTTAAGATTCTCATTTGTATTACATGGGTTATGAAATGATGTATGAATTATGATTTTGTGGCACACATAAGAATGGTATCATTATGAGATGGGTGGGACCTATATCTCCCTCCAATTCATTGGGTAAAGATTTTATATCTCATGAGATAGATATGGCTGGAACGGTAGGTTATACCGGTTCAGTGAAACAGGACTGAAACGAGGGTGACTCGGTTCAGAAAGGGACTTTGTCCACTAAGATAGTCTTGGAAATTAGTCTTGACTAACAAGAAATGATTCTCTATGATTATGTGTGTATGCCACAAAGTTCCATGTTTTAAGTTATGCTTATTGGGATTTCATTTCACTACTATGATTTATCCCATGTTATGTAATTATGCTCTCTTTTGCAGGTTAATATTTCCAAAAGTTATGTTTTTATGAATATGATGTGATTGATTTTTTTTACCCTTACTGAACATTTGAGCTCACCCTTTTATGTTTTCTTTTCCCCAGGATATAAATAAAGGTTTTAGGTAAAAAAAGGGAAGATCTTTATGGGAGTTATTGAAGATCTTTCACCACGATTAGAAGATTACGTTCTGAGTTTCCAAAGACACTAAACTATTACGATCCTTGTGTGTGTGTTTTTGTTATGTACTAAGTATTCCGCAAAAGTAATGTAATGTCCATGTACATCAAGTTTCGGGTCTCTACAGTTGGTATCAAAGGAAAGTTTTAGTCAACCTTTGGAAACTAGGATGCGAAAACGTTAGTGAGATCCCTAGAGATATTTCTAAGGTATGTCAAAGGATGTCCCAAAGGTTAAGTATACGTATAGGTTATAATACTAGAATTACGCTAACGATCATAGAATTAAACCTAATATGTTAGATATTGAAGGTACTCTCCCTTTATTATGTTGTTTTCCCTAGCATGATTTTTGCCTCTCACACTATTCTTTTTTGGTTTTAGAAAATGGCTAGAAACAAGATGATTCACGATAATGGAGAATATGATGGACAATGGAATGATATTATTCATAATGAAATGGGATTTGGAAGTCCAAACATCATTATTATGCCGAATCAGCAATCTCATAATATGATCAATAAAGTAAAATTTGGTAAGTTTCCTGACTCGGCTAATAAGAGAAAGATAGAGTTTCATGATGATCATAGAGGAAAGAAAGTTCAATTTCCCCTATGTAAATCATGTGGGAAGAGGCATCGAGGAGAATGTTTCAAAGGAACTGGAAGATGATTTGGGTGTGGAAAAGAAGGACACAAAGCCATTAAGTGCAAAGTAAAAGGTTCAGTTAACACCAGGGATGAGGATAATGGTATTGCTACGACATCAACAATGGTTAAATGTTTTAAATGTGGAATGTACGGGCATTATGCAAACCAATGCCCTTCGGGAAAGTCTCATGAAGAGAATTAGTATGGTCGTATGGGTAGTATTTATGTGGATGATGATGAAGAGACTACACATGATATATGAGATGAAAGAATTGTTGATGCTCGGTCAATGGTTTAAGAATGTAGTGGAATGATTACATGTTTATCATGTGTAATGTTGTATAAGTAATCTCATGGTACTATGGAATAAAGAGACATCTAAGGATTGTTACACTGTTGTCTTTCCTTGAGTTTTGAAAATGTATGATTAATGTTATTAGTATCCATGAACGATTATTCAGATATTTTTGGAATGTAGATGATATGTGCATAATGAAGGGAAAATGAGAAAACGAAATGTTTAACAGTATTCATGAGCTCATGATTGATATAAGGACTAAGTGATATAATGGTTTGAGTATAAATAATTTTGAGGATTTTGGTTTATGGAAAGTGTTAACTTTTAACTGCATTCATGTTTTCACTAAGGTTCAATGGGTATTCAAGAGAATACATGATTAAGGCCTTTGAATGTTTGGAATGTGACCAACAAAACATATCTTATGACATATGGGGATCAACGATGATATTAAATCTCTGGTAATCGTTTTCACTATATTATGAGAGTGGACTGCAGTATTATGGATAAGCCTAAAGATTGGAATGGATTATGTTGGACATAAGTTAGTATTGTTTAAGGATAGAACTTTTGATATTATTTATGTAGTTTTAGAAAAAGGACAACCTGCAGGACGGGCGACATCCCATCGCGTCGGACAAGGCCGTGGGAATCGAACCCACAACCGAAGTGCGACTGGCCTTTATCGCCTACCACTGGCCTACAGGAAGTCCCTGGTTAGTAGAAACTAGTTTTATTTTATTAAATGGTATGAAATATGAAGTATAAGTTCATTTTTAGAACCATATACGATTAAACATAAGATGGACTTATAACTTTTGCTAACCTTTTGTTTGAAAGAGATGGAATGACCCACCATTCTATCACATGATCTGCTAACACTTCACGAATAACAAATTCAACTTCATTTATTTATGAAATGAAGTGGAAATTGTTCAAGGCACGAACAACAGTGAGATTGTACAAAAATAAAGTAAGTATTTATTCTAATTCAAATTCTTTAACTTTAGGGAAACGATCTTGAAAACCAAAATTGTTGTCCTAGTGCTCTTATATCTGATTAATCAAATGGTACCTTAGATCGTCACAAATTTATGGATTTGTGATTGTTGGATTTTCCATAGCCATGTTCTCTACCACTCTCCATCAGAACATGATGGTTAGATTTTTCTTCCATATCCATATTTTCACCTATGTGGAAACCCAGTGATTAGTTTATTTGGGTTACCGTTATGTTTCATACTTTTGTTTTTAAAGATTGGTTTTTGTATTCTTTTTTACGATGTGGGTTTCTATTAAAGAAACTTTTAAGTAGTAAACCATTTATAACCCCGACGAATTTCGAGGGCGAAATTCATTTTAAGGGGGGTAGAATGTAACACCCCGAGATTTTATGAAAAATATTATTTTAATTTCATTAATGTCTTGTGTTGTATTCTTCACCAAGATTACCTTGTTCTATACGCAACACCGTATTAGCTTGCAGTATACGCAACAATATTCTTGGACCGTGTTACACACAATTTTGATAATAGTTATTCTACGCAACATTGAGTATATATATATATATATATTCAATGTATAAATGAAATATGGTTGGATTCTGTTATACGAAACAACAAAGGATTCTTTCACAATATGCAACCCTGACTTGGCTTACATTACATGCAATCGCGACCTTCCTCGATAGTGTGTGTTGTACGCAACACCAAGTTTCGCTAAACAACGATATGCAATTAAGATATTATTAAAACTAGCCGTTATGAATAGTAATAACCACTTTTGAAATTTTGTAAATTTTATTTTTCAAAATGGACTTAATATATGGATTCGGAGTATCGAATTTAGCCTAAGGTGAAATTTTGGTACTTTTCGGATAACTTTCATATTCTGATGAATAATGAAAATCACTAAATTTTAATTAAAAACAACTTTTTTAATCGAAATAATTAATAGTGATAAATTATTAATTTGAGTGGTTTTAGAGTATATTTAGAATATATTTTTACAATTTAATACAATGTTGGTCATTGGATGTAATTTCACATTTAAAACAATTATAAACAAGTGTCAATCTTTTGATAGTTATTATCTCTTAAAAACACGCTATTTTTTGTGACAGCGGAAATTATTTATAAAATTAATTAATGCAACTTATATGTTGGGAATTTTGTAAAATAGAAATCATTTTTGAATTCGGAATATCAATTATAGCTTAGGGTGAAATTTTGGCATTTTTCAGAAAAACTTCAATTTTTGATGAATAGTGAAACCACTAAGTGGTAGGTTAAAAACCGAATTTTGCATAAAACATAATTTTACCGCTTCTGTGAATGGAATTTCGAAAATCTGACAGACACGGTTGATATCAGTAAGTAAAATGTGGTTCAATGAGATAAAAATAATTTTTTGGTGAATAGTAACTTTTTACTTTTTTTACCGCGGTTAATAGTAAATAGGGTAACTAAGGGTAAATATGATATTACTATTACCCTAACACATGTCCTAATTCTATTGGATAAGTTTAATTCGACCAAAAACAAGCTTAGGAATAAAATATGACCATTTAGGCCCACTTGGATTAGATTAGGACATTTATTATTATTTAATTCAAAGAAGAGTTAAAAGAGTTAAAATCAATGTTTATTTACTAAAACAATTTTAATATAGGGCTATACATAAGATAAATTCTATTGTAAATATTCATTAGAAATATAAAAAGATTTCCTACATAATGGTATTTTATTTGTAATTTTTAGACATCAAATAAGTTAATTTAGTTATGACACAAAGATGATGCAGTAATTATCTTATTAATGAAATATTGACATAATTGATATTATAAATACCAAAATAAATGTAATTTAAGACTTTTTATGAATTCCACTAATTTTCTAGGTTACTATTATATATTAGTGTTGATTTAATCAACTTGGTTCGAACATATAATTCTGTTATGACTTTCACAAAAATAATATATCAAATAGTGTCAAAATTGACACAAAATAGTTGTTAAATCAAATATTATATTATTAATTATTATTTTATTCCTAAAAATATAAGGTTCGTCCAAATAACTTAGATAAGGATATATATATTAATAATAAACAATTTTGGGTTCGTTTGGCATGTTATAGTAAGTGTATTAACCATATAGTGTAAGAAAACAAAAAGACACGGTAAAAGTTAAATTATTTAACTTAAAGTTAAATCTAATTGATATGGTTAAAATAATAACCTAATATTGTCTAAATCCTATTGGTTGATAGTATTTCGACCCATACCCACTTTAGTATCGAAATAAGACCCTTAGGAACCATTATAAACCGATTTTGACTTTAATATATAATAATATTTTGAGATATTCCTAAGGTGCCCCTCTCCTCCCTTATAAAAGGACACCTACTCCCCCTCCTCCTCACACCAATTTGAGCACTCAAGCTCGTCCAACCCCTGAAAAAATCTCTTCTACACTTCCCTAGAATAATCCTAGATGTCCTGGTCTTCTTCAAAGACCAATCTTAGTTCCCTAAGTGGAGGATTCAAAGAGGCGTTTCAAAGAAGAGGTAATATCCATTACCGATCTTTTCAATTTCTTTCTTCTTCAACTTCTTCTTCTTTAGTTGTTTCATGACAAAGTAATAACACCAGTATTACTTACATACTGATATGTTATTATAAATTTGAAACAACCCTAATTCACCTTCTATCCATCCTACGGAAAAATGAACTCACCGCGCGTGCGTACGTACGGAATACCGTCTCCACGCCGTGGTGTAATCTATTTTCCACCACCACCTTAATAGGATGGGTATAATGGTGTAATGAGTAACTATATTTGATTATTATAAAGTGATATTGATACTGAAATAGTCTACATACACTTAAACACAATTCCACGACCATGGGAACGATATCATCGCTCGTGCATACGTACGGACTACCGTCTCCACGACGCGATGAGATTCATTCTCCATGTTAACCATTAAAGAATGATTATAAAGTATATATAAGCAATAATAATGAAATATATTACATTATAAAGCTACTAGATTTATGTATATATGTATTTCATCTACTTACTTCCATTCAAGACAATAAGGAAAGGAAAACAACGTTCATGCGTACGTACGGACTACTGTCTCCATGAACGGTGTGTTTCATTTCATTTATCTATCTATTATATATATATATACTGAATATATATGATATATAAATCATTTTTTATATTCTGGAAGTATTTAAATCATGATATAAGTAATAATAATGTCAAGAACAACAAGTCCAAACACCTACGACAAATAAATCGATTTTACCCAAAACACTCTTTAACATGGAATTTACAAAAGAAGGGGTAAAATAAAGTCATAAGTGAACCATATATGATATAATAACAATGAATATGATTCTGGAATAAGTCAATGACATTATTTAAATCATTATATAGGAGGTTTGGATACTTACGAAGCAAATTAGACTTAATGTAAGGGAAATATCACAATCTCATTTTTATCCGAGATTGTTTATACTTTGGTATTTACTGGGTTGTATTTTATCATCCATATCCATGTTTCCTCAATATGTAATATTTATATCCTTATACAATAGTTTATATCCAATTTTACCCTTTGGTGTGTTATTAGTAAAAGATATGAAAGGAATCTTTTGTCGTTTTTCGTACGAGGTACTTTTTGACTTTTCCGACAAAAGTACGAGAAGAATGTTTTTTTAACTTAAACAACATGAACGGATTTTTATGGTTTTATAAAGCCTTATTTTCATGAAGCTTCCTCCAAAAGATTTCATGACTATTTTCAATAAAATCTCTTTCTTTTAAAATTGAATGATGTTTTTTGAAAAGAAATTGATTTTGAAGAAGAAAGGATATTTTCCTCAAGAATTCATTTCAAGTGTTTTATCAACATTATTTTCCATCTAAGATAATAAAGGGTTCTGTTTTTATCCCTATTATTACATTGATTTGGTTATGTTGTGATGGAATTATTTTTATGAATTCCTTTATCTTATATGAATTGTTTTATGATGTCATGATGTTTAAGATTCCCATTTATATTACATGGGTTATGAAATGATGTATGAATTATGATTTTGTGGCACACATAAGAATGGTATCATTATGAGATGTGTGGGACCTATATCTACCTCCAATGCATTGGGTAAAGATTTTATATCTCATGAGATAGACATGGCTGGAATGGTAGGTTATACCGGTTCAGTGAAACAGGACTGAAACGAGGGTGACTCGGTTCAGAAAGGGACTTTGTACACTAAGATAGTCTTGGAAATTAGTCTTGACTAACAAGAAATGATTCTCTATGATTATGTGTGTATTCCACAAAGTTTCATGTTTTAAGTTATGCTTATTGGGATTTCATTTCACTACTATGATTTATCCCATGTTATGAAATTATGCTCTCTTTTGCAGGTTAAGATTTCCAAAAGTTATGTTCTTATGAATATGATTTGATTGATTTTTTTTTGGTTACCCTTACTGAGAATTTGAGCTCACCCTTTTACGTTTTCTTTTCACCAGGATATAAAGAAAGGTTTTATGTAAAAAAAAGGGAAGATCTTTGTGGGAGTTTTTGAAGATCTTTCACCACGATTAGAAGATTATGTTCCGAGTTTCCAAAGACACTAAACTATTACGATCCTTGTGTGTGTGTTTTTGTTATGTACTAAGTATTCCACAAAAGTAATGTACTGTCCATGTACGTCAAGTTTCAAGTCTCTACAAAGGATGTGATGACTTCGGTGCAATAGTAGAATTTTATTTATGTTTTAGAGCTTCTTGGGTCGATATGAGAATTATCACTGATTCTTTAAGGACTACCCAGTGTTTGATTCTGTGATGAATAATCTATCTTGAAAGGGATTAATGATTACATAGTATGTAAAATGTCATATTTAAATTTTTGATTCGAAAAAACTTTTGAATAATTTTCCAGTGTTGACAATTAAAGAGGTGGGGCATGGATGTGTGGTCTTCTATAATGAATTATGTTCTGATATAGGCTATGGTATTTTGCATGGTGATCATTTCATTGATTACGATTATACTTATCATAGGCCTCACAAGAAAAATTATCCTACTCATGAACATGAAGATATAGTTTTGTGGCACATACATAATTGATGATAGAACTACCTTTTCATTGAATGGTTTACTTTGTTGTTAGGACACCAGATATTGAGATATATCCTCTTTCAAAAATATTTGAATCAACAATACAAGAATTTGGTGGAATACTTATAATCATTTGATTTCGAAATTGCTTATAGCTTAGGGAAAGGTAATGTAATTACAGATGCTATCAGTGTGATGCTTCTAACATAATAAATGAAATAATATGAATAATATTGGAACATGATGGATATATTTAGAAAGATTCATATTGGTGTATAGAAATTAGTGGTCGTGGTTTCCTTATCCAGGGTTTAGTTTTCATCTTCTCTTCTAGAAATGATGATTTATGAACAACACCTTGATGAGGCTTTCCATATCATTGGAGACTTTATTTACGATGGGGAGGTAATTCTTGACCAGTCGTTCTCCATGTAGAGAATTATATGTTTTTATAATCATTATTTTGTCCAGTTATAGATCAGGAAGGATAATATGATGGAGTTACGGAATTACCATCATGTAGTGCAGTCAGGAACCATGAATATGTTCTATGAAATACTATGTATATTTTGGTGGCTATGTATAACATGGGACCATGTTTATTTGGTCTTTAATTATTATACAAGCCAACATGTCATGGCCGAGCACCAAAGTCGTTCATGTTTGATTCATCCACTTTCAATGATTACTTGGATGTTGGATGAGATATTAATGGAAATTGTGGTTGGGTTTCCACATAGCCAGAGAAAGAATAATGTGATATGGGTTGTGATCCAAATGTTGACCATGTTGGATCACATTATACCCATTCAAGAAACAACCAAGGTTGAGGAATTTGGAAATAATTATTTGAATGAGATTGTCTATTTTTATTCGGTTTTATCTTATATAGTATATGATAGGGATCCTTGGTTTACAAATCATTTTTGGAGATGCCTTCAATAGGCCATTGAATCTTAGTTATGTTTGAGAAATCCATGCCATCCACAATTGGATGGCCAGATAGAAAGAGATATAATGATTCTTGAGGATCTACTCCACATTTGTTATCTTGAATTTTGTGGAACTTTGGATGGTCATCTGAGAATTCTTGGGTTTTGTTTTAACTATAGTTACTATTTCGTGATCAAAATGGGTCCTTTTGAGGACTTATATGTCCAACAATATAGTTCTCCATTGTGTTGTTTGGAGATTGGTTAATGTTCCATGGTATGACCAAGCATGGTTCAAGATATGAAAGAAAACACTCTGTTGATTCATTAGATAATATTGACGACACGGATCCAATTTGATTCTTATGTTTATCAATTTTTGTAGAACATTTGAAACTAATATTGGTGAACATGTGTTTTTTAAAATTTCATCCCAATTGGGTCATTGACTTCTTGGGAGTCTATGGAAACTTGCTTCCCATTTTTTGGGACATTTTGAGGTTGTTGAGTAGGTGTGGAATGTGAATTATCATTTAGAGCTTCCAATTTAACTGAAAAAGATACATAATGTGTTCATGGTTTCTCATTTGAGAATGTATATACCTGATCTACATCATGTTCTGAGTTGGAGTGACCTTGATGTTGTAACTAATTTATCCACGTCTCAGCATCTAATGAGGACTGGTAATAGTAAAACTAGGGTGTTTCATGTGAGGATGACACCTTTTTTACGAGTTCTATGGAAGCATGATTCTCATAATCATGAGACGTGGCAGGGGGAATCAATTAAAGCACAATGACATCATATTTTTGACAAAGATAAATATTATTATGATTTATGGGGCCAAAAAGATTCTATGGTGGGATGTATATAACACCTTGTTTTAATATTCAGTTATTACTAAATCAATATTTTCATGAATATTTCATTAGTTTTTTTCTAGGGATGTTTCGAGTGAATATTTTTAGTATTTTTGACTATTTTTAGGTTGTGCATGGTTTTCTAATAGTTTCCCAAAATAGTGTTCCTTACTAGTGAAAACTATTCAAACATACATAGTGATAGTTTGAACTATTGGCACATGGATTGACATACCGTGCGACCATCTAGGAGAAACCATGAAACCCAAGTATCAAGGGTTCATGATTATGGTGAATAGTTTTTCAAACAGTACACCCCCACTATGGAAACTATGTGTACTAAAAATAATTAATTTGAAAATTATTTTATAACAAAAAAACCCCAATTATATGTAGTCGATGGACCTATAAGAAACCAATATGATTTCAACTTCCATAGAGTATCCTAAGAGGTTATTTCTTCCCATATACACCCATTTAGAAGCTAATCTATAATAGTTGAATGATGTTATATCCCTTTCCGTTATGATTCCACTTCCTATTATCATTATAATATTCTCTCACATTTATTCTCTATAGTCATTTATATCTATATATTTGTATAGAATATAATATACAAAATTGTAGATCATGAATCCAGGTTTGATTATTTGATATTCTTTTCTGATTTTACTTATTGTACATTCTCAATTAGGGATTAGTGCTTCAAGATCTAGTGATCCTGAGGTATGTGGTTCCATTTGTGATATAAAATTTGGTTAAACCCAAATATCTTTTTTTAAATTATTTTTTTATTTAAAATTAATTAAAATTAATTAATTTATTTAAAACCCAATTCCATTTAATTAGAGATTAGAAATTGGATTTGGCATGATGTTGGGAAAAACCCCCAATTCCATTTATTTGGGAAGCGTTGTAAAATTGGATGGAAAATGACTAAATTAATATGTGGAATTTGAATCGTGAAATTAATTTGATGAAATTTATTTGATATTGGTACTTGATAGAATGTATTAAAAAAGTTTTTGATAGAAACGTAGTTGTTTTATCTTAGAAAATGAATTTTGTGATTAAAAACCAATTTTTTTAATTTTTTAATGTAAATTGGAATATTTAAAATGGAGTGATGGTTTTAATAGTATTTGGAAAATTTTAAAATAAATTTCCCCTAATTGATTGTTTTTAGGGAACATGAAATCCTAGGTGGTTAGTGATTTATTCCAGACAACACTTTATTACATTACATTTCTAAAAATACATATGAATTATGCCACATCACTAATTGGATGTTGGTGGGTCCCAATTGACTAATGTCTGAGAGATGTGTGTATTCATATTTCTATGATAACTACTTATGTGTATATGATTCCCATATCCTTGAACTATCATTCCATTTGAAATTTCACCATTTTTCTCTTTAGTTTATATATGAAATACAAGGAATTGTATTCTGTAAAACGTTTTTCACATGAATGGTGAATTAATATAATATTTTTTATATAAATTTTTTTATTAAGAAATTTCTTTAATGTATTTCCATCATTTGAATGGTAAAGTATGACTTGTTTTAAAAATGAATTTGAAATTCCATGCCTCTTTATTTAACATTGAATGTTTAATTTTGTAAATTTAATATTTGTCTTTTATTATGGAATACACAGTGAGACCCTAACGGAATTTTAGCTCACACCCTACCCGTTCCTCATGTTTTTATATACTATCTTTTACTAGGTTCAAGAAAGGTTAATAAAAAACATATAAGAGGTTCTTGTAGTTGATCTTTAATCTAGGAGTTTCTTTTTCAATAGGAATTGGGATCTTATTAAGTTTAATGTTACTTTGTGGTTTTAAATTTTATTTTAAAACCTGTTTGACTTTTGGTAAACATCTCCCTATCGAATTTTTCATTTATGAATACTGAATTGTTCTCATGATTCTGTTGTGCTTGTGTAAAATTCATTGCCTATTTTATATTGTATGGTTCCATGTTCTATTCTCTATTATATGGTGATCAAAAATTCCCTTTAGGATATGTTATGACTAACTCTGTTATTTGGTTATGAGGGTATCCAGGACGATTCATGAAATGAATAATTTCTAATTCATTTCAATACTAGTATAATTATTGTTTGATCACAGTGTGAATTATGTGACTCATAAATTACATGAATACATGGTGTTGGTCCTCTCATTGGGTTTGATGCTTAAAAAAATCAATTTAATCTATATTCTAGACTATATTACAAAATTATGTGAAACAAATCCATATTAATTGTGTAAATAATTATCCTATAATTTTATTGAGGATAACTTTTTTGTAAATAAATATTTTTAAAGGGAAAGATGATTCAAACTACCTTAGGGGTTCAATAAATTCCCGAGTATAAAAATTTGTATCATAGTAGGTTGATTCAATTGTTTGTGTTTGATAATTACCATGAATTTTAATTCGATAAACATCCACAACATAATCATCAATTTTGATGTCACATTTCATAGTTTTATTCTTAGATATTAACATATATGGTTTATTTCAAGGTAATAAGTAAATAATCCAAAAATACTTGATATAAAATAGAAGTTATATTTGATGTAAATGTCTATTAGATAGATGGAAAACTATAAATCTATAAAAGTAATCTGAAGAAAATGAATAGGTCTAACAAGAAAAACTTATATGATTATTTCAAAAGTGTAAAAAAAATTGTCAACAATATTAGGGTAATTAGAGAGACTATATAATACTAAATTATTGTAAAAATAATAATTATAAATATCTTGGATATATTTGATCATAAAAAATATTCCATGGAAGATAGAAATAATTTTTCTGTAGATGAATTTCAAAATATTCATGTGGAATATGATACAAGGAAGGATCTAACATTTAAAAAAATGATAGAAATGATATGTCTTATGAATCCACAAATAATCTAGAATTTAATGTATCATAAGTTAAATAATTAATTTAAATTTAAGGAAAAGGAATAAAGATTAATAATTACATTAGTAAAATATATTATATCTCTCATATTTTTAAAAAGTGAAAAATATAAAATGAAATTATTCTATTGAAACTCAGCGTGTAATGGTGTGTTAGGTAATTTACATTCAATTTCACATAGAAGAATTGTAATGAAAGTGGATATGGTGTGACTGATGATATTATTTTTATGGATAACATGTTTAAGGATATAAAATATTACAAAAAATAGGCATAAGAAAAAGTTTATGTTTTTTATAAAGATGAAAATGAGTTTTCATTGCAAGGAAGAAGTAGGGGGAATCCTTAGATGTTTTATCAAAAGATAATGTAATTATAGACAAATTAGTAAACATCATGATTCATGTAAAAAATATGTAATTTTTATGTGAATAATTAGAAAATGTTTAGGTATCAAACAAGCAACCCCTGATTATCATAGATAATGGTTAAAATTTAAGTGATAGAAATTACATCAAATAGGAAATAGTGACCCTTGGAAAATTTTAATTAGAAACAATGAAAAACTAAAATAATCCTAAATTAATATATTTTTAGGAATAATCCCATTTGAAAGGGATACGTTTCTTGAAATAAAGCATGGAAATTTAACAACGGATACTAATGTTATGAATTTTTTCTTTTATAGATTTTTTTAAATTATAGACATGATACCATTTGAATGATTTTATCTATATCACCTCATCATATTTATAGGGATTTTAAATGGATATATTGTCAATGTTCCTAAATATAGGAATTATATATAAATGTTACATTTTCCTACAAGATCTACTCATCTTCATAAGGACATAAATGTTGTTTTTAAAATCAATAAATATTGTCATATTTTGAAGAATGACTAATATGAATGGTTTTTTAAACACGGAAAATAATTTTTATTATTAAACATTTTTGAAGGAAAGGATGATAGAAACATATATGTAGTGGGGAAAAGATAAAAATCTCTGATACTCACTATTTACAACGATAATATAATATTTTGTGTTTATAATGATCTTGGTTTTTAGTATTTTTCAAATAAAAAAGAAGATAATATTTAAAAATAAATTATTTGGATTATTAATTTTTTTATTTTTCTATATGGAGTAAAATAAGAACATATATTATTGGATAATATTAACATTATTAAAATAGGACTTTGATGATGTTTTACCAGAAATATTATATAGATATTTGTACTATTAAATATTTTTTTATTAATGTTGAGAAAATAAAATCATGGTAATGGTATCTATTAAAATCATTATTGAAGTTAATTATATTTTAATCTATCTAAATTCATATCGAATATTCTTTTTTGTTGTTGAAAAATTATGTAAAATTAACCAAATTGATCTGAAGGAGACTCATTAAGGATTCTAAAATAAATTTAGGCTATATCAAAGAAATATTAATCATTTTATTGGTTTATCAATTAAGTGATACATTGGTGTCATCGGGGAAAAAAATTGTGGATTGGTTGATGATTCTGATAATAGTAAAACAAAATATGTGGGATCATCTTTTTCTTTGATAAGTTTATGTTTATTAATTTGGTAATAATAAATTATTAGCGATATTTATCACAACATATTTAGAATATATTACATCCACCTAGGATTTCACAATAATTATGTGTATGAATTTTCTACATGAGGATGTTAATGTGAATATTAAAAATTTGATAACAATTATATATTATGAAAATTTTTGAATTACCATTCAACGAACATAATTGAACACCCCTTATCCAAATATATTGACTACTAGTTTTATTTATTTAAGAACATATTTCGTGTCACAAAATTTATGTTTATGAATGTTTCAATGAAGGATAATTTTTCTATATTTTTGGTATATCAATGGAAAGTGAATGGTATCATGAGAAATGGATGAATCATCAGGTTTTGAATCAATTGTTTACATTGAGAAATGTATGGATGAGACCTCCAACACCACCAAAATTATGCATTCTATTACCGTGAAAATGGGTGGTAGAAGTGATAAACCATTGTAAAAGTATATGTATGAAATTTTTTATAATCCAATTATATGACAACATACTTATAAAAAATGGTGATATAATGTAATGTTGATGAGTTTGGGTAAAAAATATATACAATATTTACATAATTTTATTTCCACTATGAGAAATATTTATATCAAAAACATTATTTTCTCAAGTTGTGTAGTGTTAAGACTATAACATGACATACTTTATTACACCATACTTCATGACTTATTAAATAATAAAATAGCTAACAAAACCCCATAATATTGTAAGGCCCATAGTCTTTTCAAAATTAGGTACAATTAAAATTAAAATAAGACATGGGAAAAATATCATTATTTAAAAAACTCTTAAACATTTTCAATATTCCTTATATTTTATAAAACTTCATGGGATAACCTAGGGACATACATTAAAAAGTGGTCACCTATAAATATTATTAAGGAATTAAAAAATTCATAGAATAAGATAAATATTCATATGTAATCTAAGATAAATTCCAAGGTAACATAATAGAGGTGGGGATCAAAATATTTAACAATAAGACACAATAATACTCTATATCATAATGAAAACATGAGAATGTGTCCGCCCCATAAAATATAACATAATAAGAACAAGAAAAGTATTACAACCAAGAAATCATAATATAGTGTGTTCTATATTACTTATTTTGATCCGTACAATGAATCTCATGGGATAACAAAAATACCCAATTCATTGGAGGGATTTATAATTATGATCCCCTCATCACTTCAATATATTATACAGGTATAAGTGTGCCACATGGATAATGATACACAATAATTTACATCATAAATTTTAATCCACTAATTATTGATTGGAAATTTCATATATGTAAATCCCAAATAAAGGAGAGACACATGTTACCTGGTGAATAACCATAAGTGGAAATGATTAAAAGTATTCACTACCAAAATGTTAGGCATGAAAACTCATAGCAGGATTTCGACAGTATAACAAGTGTATGAAATATATTATAGATGAGGTGAATGAGAGTGGAAGGTGTATGTAATTTCATTTAAGGAAAAGTAAATTAATTTGGATATTAAAAAAAGTAAGACAATGTGAAAAATTAGGAATCTAAAGGTATGACATAAAGAAGTTTCTTAAATAAAGTGGAGTAAGATAATATCCTATACCTTAAGATGAGATTTCTAAATGGTTTCAAGGATATTCTTTAGATCTTATGCACCAAGGGATGGATCTAGAGAGGTATGGGTAGAGAAATTCTCATTTCATGGGTTTTTAGTGATGATTAATTTTACATTGAGTTACTTTATAAAGGTAAAGACATAAGAATTCTTTTTTGACATCCAAATATAGGTTTCGAACTAAATAAGTTAATATAATCAAAATCACAAACCTTCACATTGTTTCATCCTATGAATTCATCTAAATATGAGTGGTTTTCATTATTTTATAATTCTACGCACGGAATACATTTGAATAATTCCCTTGGGGATGCTGAAGTGAGTGATGTGGATAAATAATTAAATTCAAAACCTTAAAATATAAAATATTTCCTAGAGTATTCCTTAAGGGATTATTACACACATAAAATAACATTTAAAGTATATTATTTTTAATGGGAAACTTAATTTTATTTTTGGGATACTACATATAGTAGTTATTACATCACTTTTGTGATTTTATGATGTCAAAAAACATATCATAAAATTATATCATAATTAATTTTTTAAAAAATATTCTAGTATCTTAGAATATAATGAAAAAATCAATGTTGGATAATTTTAACATTTTAATTTAAAAATTAATATACGTTTTATACAATATTTTTTCTTTATATTATTAATATAAATTTTAAATAAAAAGTTTCTTTTTATAGAGAAATAATCGTTTTTATGTTGATAAATGTTTTTTCCACCCATATATAATTTACATTATACTTGATAAAGTTATATTATAATTTTAAAATAAAATAATAGATTTTTATAAGAATATTTTATTAATTAAAAAATTAATTTAAAAAAATCTAAATTTAAGAAAAATATTAACTTGGATAAATATATATATATATATATATTGAAAACATATAATTTTCCTTTCACAGTAATAAAATATTATTTATATTAAAATATTTACTTACTAAATTTAAAAATAATAATAATAATTAATTAAACACATTTATTTAAAAAAAATAAAAATTCATACAATTAGGGTTAAAATAAATTAAAATTTTTAGAAAACATAATGGACTATCAATAATGTGTGCGATGTTGAGATTTTATTTGGGTGTTATTGAAAACATGGTTTGGTCCATGATATCAAGGAGTTTGAACTTATCCCATAAATTGTTTTATACATGCTTTAGATATTCAATTTTTACATGGGATTGGTCAATGTACTATTATAGTGATTCTATTTTCATCATAAGCTCTGATAATTTGGCTTCATTGGTTTCATTACTATAGTTCAAGGAAATATATTACTTTTTCATTGTAAATTAGATTTATCATAGCCATATATATTTACAATAATCATATTATAATTTTTATTAGCTTTTCTACCTATGTCTATCCATCTTAATGGTCAATTAAATCTAACATGATATAAATGTCCAAAATAACCAAGGTAGTGAATGTGTTTTCTTTAATTTCATTAATTAATAAGAAAATTACTCATTTACAATTGGAATTTCATTTATTAATGTTCTGATGGTTACATTATTCTCCACCCATCATAAATCCCCTCCAATTTTCGTTTCACACACTAAAATAAATGAGGGTACTTCGGTTTCATTGCATATTCCAGTTGCCATGTAGCTTCATCTATCTTTTGGTAAATCCAAAAAACATGCACCATGTCATTCTTCTTATTTCTTAAACCCTTCTATAAAAAATCTACCATATGCAATGGATAATCAATGTATGTAAGATAATTCTCCAATGCTACCACCTCTAGATTCAATACATGTGAGGAATATGGTATATACATCCTCAAGAGGGATACATGGAATAGATCATGTAGGTGATATAGGTTAATTAAGATTTATAGTCTATAGTCCACCACTCTAATGTAACCAGGTATCTCAAATAGGATAACCTATCTTGAAATAATATTCCCCTTCATACGAAACCTCATAACAGTATTCCACGATGATATATGAAGGAACACATTTTCACTGACCCCAACCTCTGTGTTATGTCGATGATTTTTGGAACATATTTCCTAATGATTTTGGGCCAATTTCATGTAATAATTGATATTTTTAATATTCCCAATAATTTCTTGGATAATATTAGATATCATTATCTAATACTCTTTAAAATTATCCCATCATGTCAATGTCAAACACCTCTTCCTATAGAGAGCTTTATAACGTTATAATTGAATGCTATAATGAAAACTGTTATTATATGAGAACTCCACTAGTTAAATTAGATGGTTTAAAATTCATTGGAAATATATTGAGTAATATCATAACATATCATCTAGAGTATTAATAGTCCTTTTAAAATGGTCATCCATCTAATTGTGATGATTAGTGCGGATGAACACTTTTTTATCTAACACATGATGATGTATTCTCTAAAACCTTGAGGTAAACCTCAAATATCGACCAGATTTAATGTAGAGTGTAAGTACAGAAGGATATTCTACTTAACTTATTTATATAATGGTGAGTTATTCAAGATAGAAATATTTTGTAATTTAAATGAAATTCACTAACATTATAAGTCAGTCCACTACTACCATGATATTGTTATTTCCATTTGGTTTGTTGGGTAGTCTTGTTAAAAAATATATACTTATGTATTCTCATACACATTATGGAATATAATATGGGCTCATTATACCCCTATACTAATTTCATTCCATATTGAATTTTTTTGCATAACAAGAATCAAGATTAAACCATCTCAATATCCCACTTCATGTTATCCCACTAGATGTTTTCATCTAATCTCTACACATATTACTGCTTTTAGATTAATAGAAAAATATGATATATGAATATCATCAAGAATCCCCCCCATTAGAATTGGATTTATGGGATACAAAACAAGGCTCCAAACCTAATAACACATTCAATAAAAATAATGAACTCCAGAATACTTTGAACCTTCTAATGTAGTAACTCATAATCTTTATAGACCTCCTTGATCATCTAAAATATAGTTGGGTGAGTAACTATTTGATCAATATAGTATAAAGATACATTTTGTATTACCATATCCATAATTTTTATGTCTATTAATATTTTCTCACATGAAATCATCTTCATAGATAGTATTGTAAGATCCTTCATAATCAAAGTGTCTTCCACTTAATTTTCCATCCTATGCTTGTATTGGATTGATAAATCACAATCATTTTTCAATTATTACTATCCTCCTTTCTTAGAAGTATCTCCTTACATGTGAACATATATATATATATATATATACTATGATATGTACATATGTCAGACTTCTCTCCATAGAGATAATTTCACCAAATATTCAATAAAATGATAACTGCATCTTATTCATGATCAATAATTGTATAATTTTAAACATGGATATTTATTTTTTGTGGGTATATGTTATAAATTTTTTATCTTTCATGAGTAAAAAACCAAAACCCATTTTTAGATGCATCACTATAGAACACAAATACCTCCACACTTGTGAGTATTGTGAGAAAAAGTGTCATAATTAGCTTCTAGTTCTTCTCATTAAATCAATCCTTCTGTTAATCATTCTTGAAAAACATCACCCCCTTCAAAGTAATCGTGGTTTGTGTGATTGAGAATCATGATAATTTTCTTATAATTTAATTATTATACACATATAATCCAATTAATATACCCATTTCCTTCACATATTTTGGTTAGGGATATCCTTTATTACCTTTAATTTTGAAAGATAATAAAATATCCACTTTTCGTTGATGAAATTCCCCAGGAGTTTTACATGATCAATCCAAAAATCACATTTAATATACATTGAATTATTTTTTTCTTTCTGAAAGGTCATCAGTATGGCATAAAAATGGTTTTAAAGATCCTCTTCTGATTAAGAGTAGTTATGAAAATTATCTTAAAAGACTATGAAAATTTATTTAGATAACTTCTAAAAACTCTATTAATTATATCCACAAATAACATTGAATAACTACTATGTCTAAATGATTTCATTTTGAACCCATATGAACATTACATTATATGAAAAAATTATTTTTGATATCCTCCTTATTCACATTTACATGAATACATGTTGACAGAAGATCCTCCATTGAGAAGTGTTATACTCCACATAACTGATAAAACTAGTCATCATATTTGTGTTGATAGGGAACATTTACATTATCATATGAATAATAATTACAGAATAAAATATTTAAAATATTTCAAAAACCATAGTATAAATAAAATTTTTATTCCCAAGCCTCACCAATAGTAACTACACATATGAGAAAATAAAATGTTCACATGAATAATTATCTTATGAAATTTGAACATTTAACCAGTGCATTAGAGTGATATGTAGGAACTCGGTAATTTTTTATTAATCATATTAGTTACACATGAAAATAACTAAATTATCACATCTGAATGAACCAATTGAAAAAAATTAGTTTCATAAAAAATTCAAATAAAAATAAATCACTTAATATTAATTTAATAATCCATTGAAATAATATGGTTTTAATATTCATTTCAAATGGATTCACATAAGTAAATAATTTATAACATCATCAATAATAAAAAAAATTATAAATTCAAGGAAAATATATAAGTATCTAATAACCATAAGTAACAGGATTATATGATACATTTCAATAAAGAAAATAAGTCATAGGTTATTTACACCACATAGATAATGTATAAATGGATAATATAATAATTTCCCTTACCAATTTATGAATTAAATCTAGGTGACCACACATCAATAAATGGAATCAAAGTAGGGGTTTTACAAATGATATTCATTTATTTAAAAAGTAGCTTATATTTAGAAGATGATAAGTCATGAAAAACAATGTGATAGATCATTCTTATAATAGGTAAGGACCTAATAGAATCCATTTAAAGAGAAATATTTCATTTTATCATTTCAATAATTTTATATATTAGGTATAATATATGTTAATGAATTTTGATATAGATTAATAATAGTATTTTTATATTTTTAGAAAAATAAAATATGAATTATGAATTATACTATATATTTATAAATAAATAATGATATATTTTATAAAACAATAAAAAGATTAAATAATTTTACTGAACATGATATATCTAAATTTTTTCATATAAATTTTTTTTTGTTGAATAATGTGTTCAATTAGAATCATTAAAAATATAATATTTTCATTGATTAATGAAATCAAACCCAAAAAATGTTTGAATTTCATTAATACTTTTTAAAAGAACACCATGTAGTTCGAAATGAATATATGAAATTATTTATGATTATAAAATAAAAATTAAAAAAATTCTTCGAACTACATATATAGAATAATGGAAGATCCCAAATTAAAAGAAGATATGGGATCTGTTTCCCGTATTAGAAAGACATAGAGTTAAATACATGTAAAGGGAGAACAGATTTTTCATGGCAAATTAAACACCAATTAATATTTAACAAAAATTATGTGTGTTATTTTAAAAAATAGATATATGCATTATAATTAGAAAATAAAAATTAATTTGAGAAAATATAGATAATTCAGCCATTGTGGTTTGTGTAACATTTTAATCCATCCCGCTTTTATGTTTTAAATAGTTGGAATCAAACCCAATTTTAAATAGGACATTATATAGATATAAACTACCCAACTGATATGTTAAATTAAATTCACTATGGATTAATCAAACCATATTAATGGTACCATGATTCACTGTATGAAATATAAATCATGAAAATAAATTTGAGACAAAGAACCCTATAATATAGTTATCGATTAGTTGAATATCACAATGAAACATAAAAAAATATTTTTATCACCCCTTTCAGAAATTCTATCATATCAAGGTAATTTTTTAAACATATTTTATAACAATTATATAAATTTATATTTTTTAATTAGTATCTATTATAAATATTGGCTGTGAGAAATTTTATTATTTTAAACTAATTTTGTAATAATAGTGTTATAACACAATCATCTACCAAAATTCAGCATTTATGTATCAAAATATTTATTGGAATTTTTTTAAATAATTATATATAATGTTATTGTTTTACTGTATTTGATTTTTGTTAATTATCCTTAAGATAAAATTAGGGATGGGCATGATTAAATGATTCTAAGAGAACAAAGGGTGTTAATATAAATAAGTAGTTAAATTTCTTATCTTACCATTCCAAATTCAAAATCAAAGTTTTCATTTAGTTATATATATTTATATATATGAATTTACTAATTTAATATATTAAAATATCTTATTAATTTATAGAATATTTAATGTTGTGGCCTAACCAACACAACCAATAACATACCATAATTAGTGCTTGATTATAAAGATAGTTATTTGTAAAATAATTATACCAGAATCATGATTATATTATTTTATGTGTATTATTTTATTATATTTATTTTTTTAATTATATAATTAATATATCTTGTAATTGTTTTTATATTATATATAAATCACTTGTTTCTATTAGAACTCTCTTTTTGACGGATTAATTTACAATGGTGGTTTATTTATCACATTTTAATATGTTTTTTAAGTTTTCATTCAAAAAATATAAAATTTAATAAATATAATATTTTTCCATTAAAAACATTATCATAAACATTAATACATTTTATTGGTGAATAGAAAAATAGAAATCAATTATTCCATTGAGGTGGTAGACTACACACACACTTGAATAATGGTTTAGTTTTACATAGAATGATGAAAATTCATAACATGGTTAACCATTTGGGAATATAAAATATGTCATCAATATCATAATTATATGTTAAATTAATTATTATTACAAAACCTATAATGTGTAAAATAAAAATTATAGACATTTCATTGTAGAGGTGGTAGATCTCACATTGCAATAATGATTATTTTGGTTTTGTTAATAAAAGAGGACAATGTGTTCAATTAATATAAAATAATTATAATTACATTCCACTAAAACAATTAGGAATATTTTATAAATATTAATGGTATAATTTTTTTAAGGAATAAATAATTCTTATAAATATACTTAAATTGGAAATTATAGGTTAAGAATTTATAACTCACTTTCAGATTATGACTTCTAAAAAGGAGAACATTCCATTGAGGGATGTAATTTTTATAACCCTAGAACATATTGAATGAGACAAGGAATGTTAATGAGATTTTATTCTTGGTTTTGAATGAACTAATTTGGTCTTTGTGTATTGGGAAGGGAAAAGAGGATTTCCCATTTTATAATTGAAGTGTTATTATATTTTTTGATTCACCTAAAAAATATTAATTGTGGGATGTGACACTAATGATATATATCTCTTAATTTGTAAATAATATAGTGGCGATGGGATAAGGTTTAGAATGACATAATGCCTATTACCACACATTTTTTAAACAAGTGTGTGGTTTTCCCCTATTGGTAAAACAATTTTTACCAAGATGGATTTTTAACAAGATAAATAATTTATACAAATTTAATTTATCCATTATTTATGAAAATAAAATTAAAATTATAAAAAATATATATATATATAATTCCAAAATTGAAATATATTTTTTATTTTAATTATTTTAAAGTGAATAATATTTATTTAAAATTTGATATTGAATTATGTTATAAAAAATTATTTGAAAAAGGCAACTCCTGTTATAAAATTTAAATTATGGGATTGAAAATTGAACTAAAAATTTTAAAAATATTAAACTCAATTAAAAATTAAAAAAATATAATTTAAAAAATGATTGATAATTTTATAATTCATACATATATTCTAAAAATGTCATAAAATTAAAGTTAATTGTAATAATTTACTTTCCAAAATTCACCTAGAATTATTTTTTTTGAAAAATACTGAAAATTAATCATATGTTATTATTGTTATGGTAATTGAAATAATTAATTTAATTTTTTAAAATTCACAATATCAAATTTATAATTTTTTATTTAAAATGAAATGCTAAAATAATGGGAAAAGTTGTTTTTATAGGAAATAATTTCTTATTACATTAACTATTATTCAAAAATTTATTCTAATAAAAAATAAATCAAACATGAGAAATTTTCAATTTAGAAAATAAATTGTTTTTTTATTTTATCCATACAGGTGGATACATTTTTAAAATATAAATTTATTTGAGAGGTTTTTTATAACTAGTTGTACCCGCTTTTTTAAAAGGTACCACATATTGGGAAATATATATATTTTTAAAAGACTTATTGATGTCCATTAAGATTTTTTTTTGTATAAATCATTATTAAAATAATTATTAACTTAGGAAAACATATTGTACACTCGTAGTTAGTTAAATTTGATGTCTTATTCCACATCAAATAAAATACTTTTTTTAAAATCTCAACTTGAAATCCAAAAAATGTTGATCATATCCTCTTATATACCATTTTAATAGAAATTAGTGACAATGTGATTATTATTTTTAGACAAATCAATATTTTAATGGTAAATAACATTTCCCCCCTAAGTGTTTATGTAATCCAAACGGGATTTTTTTCCCTTGTATGATAGTTCCCCCTTTACACCATGTTATATTTTTTTATTCTGTAGTTGATGTGTCTCAATTTTCAATGTTAATATTTTTTCCTTCAGGTTTTCATTTCCTCTTTCTCATATATTAATATTTTAGGTTTTAAAATTTTCATTACTCAACTATTCAGGTGGATTAAAAAACCCTTGTTGTTAAACATTTGTTCATCATACCTATTATAAGTGAAATATTTCTATAACATACTCTTATTGAACTTCATAAAATTATATAAATTTTCTATGAAGATACCAAATACCATGATTGGAGAAAATCTTCATGGAATCCCTAATTTTATGTGTTGAGATAGCCATATTGGCATACTCAAATCCTTGAGTTAGTATTTTCCTCTTGCATAATCCCAATTGTCTATATGGTCCAGGGTTCATGACAATAATATAAAAGAATTTTTTTTCTTCCCATTTATAATGACTATAATGAAATTTAGTATATTAGTTATACATGATTAATTATTCTCTTTTATCTATTTACATTTTATATATTTGTGTTCATGAATAAATTTATATCAAAATTTATGCAATCACAGAATATATAAACATGATCTGGTAGAAAATGTGTGATGTAATATATCATCCCTATAGGGTTTAAATTTCATTTCATTAAACTCATAATGAATGAACCCAAAAATGATTTCAGCTTGAAAAAAGATACATGGTTTCCAATGATATATAAAATTTACAACTCACATAGGATTATAATTTTATGGAATATGAAAATGATAGAGTATAAGAAAAAACTAAAGGGGCAAAAATACTATTAGGTTCAAAACCTCGAATGTGTGGGACGAAGAAAGGGAAATTCTCTACTATCTCATCACTTATTTTCCATACCTTAGAAAAATGATATTTTGAAAAATAGGGAGGGTCATAAATATTTCTAATTTCAAATCACGGTCCTATAAATTTTTATAATATTCTCTCAGCATACACTTGTCAATGAAATTGATAATTTGTATATTTTTCCCTTGTATATGAGAATAAACTATTCCATATATTATCATTACCTAGAATTTCTAAGGGTCCGATGTACCTGGGACTCAATTTACCTTTCTTACCAAAATGTATGACTCCCTTCCATAGAGATAACTCACGAAAAAATCATCACCGACATGAAATTACAAATCCTTCCTTCGATTATCAGCATAGCTTTTCTGCCTACTATGAGATGCTTTGATATGGTTTTATATTACCTTCACCTTTCCATTGTTTCCTCCACCAGTTCTGAGCCTATAAGTTTTCTTTCACCAACGTCATCCCAACAGGTTGGTGTGCAACATCATTTTCCATATAATTCTTCATATGGTGCCATATGAATACCTGAATGGAAGCTATTGTTATAGGAAAATTCTACTAGAGGTAAATATTGATCCCACATACCCTGAAAGTCAAGGTAGCAGGATCTCAACATGTGGCGATGGGATAAGGTTTAGAATGACATAATGCCTATTAACACACATTTTTTAAACAACTGTGTGGTCTTTCCCTATTGGTAAAACAATTTTTACCAAGATGGATTTTTAATAAGATAAATAATTTTTACCAATTTAATCTATCCATTATTTATGAAAATAAAATTAAAATTATAATACAATTTTTAAATATAATTCCAAAATTGAAATATATATTTTATTGTAATTATTTTAAAGTGAATAATATTAATTTAAAATTTCATATTGAATAATGTTATAAAAAATTATTTGAAAAATGCAACTCATGTTGTAAAATTTAAATTATGGGATTGAAAATTGAACTAAAAATTTTAAAAATATTAAACTCAATTAAAAATTAAAAAAATAATTTAAAAAAGTATTGATAATTTTATAATTCATACATATATTCTTAATATTTCATAAAATTAAGGTTACTTGTAATAATTTACTTTCCAAAATTCACCTAGAATTATTGTTTTTTTGAAAAATACTGAAAATTAATCATATGTTATTATTGTTATGGTAAGTGAAATAATTAATTTAATTTTTTAAAATTCACAATATAAAATTTATAATTTTTTATTTAAAATGAAATGCTAAAATAATGGGAAAAGTTGTTTTTATAGGAAATAATTTCTTATTACATTAACTATTCTTCAAAAATTTATTCTAATAAAAAATAAATCAAACATGAGAAATTTTCAATTTAAAAAATTAATTGGTTTTTTTATTATAGCCATACTTGTGGATACATTTTTAAAATATACATTTATTTCATAGGTTTTTTATAACTAGTTGTACCCGCTTTTTTAAAAGGTACCATATATTTGTAAATAGATATATTTTTAAAAGACTTGTTGATGTCCATTAAGATTTTTTTGTAGAAATCATTATTAAAATAATTATTAACTTAAGAAAACATATTTTACATTCGTAGTTTGTTAAATTTGATGTCTTAGTCCACACCAAATAAAATACTTTATTTTAAACTCTCAACTTGAAATCCAAAAAATGTTGATCATATCCTCTTATATACCATTTTAATAGAAATTAGTTACAATGTGATTATTATTTTTAGACAAATCAATATTTTAATGGTAAATAACATTTCCCACCTAAGTGTTTATGTAATCCAAACGGGATTTTTTGTCCTTATATGATAGTTCCCCCTTTACACCATTGTTATATTTTTCTATTCTGTAGTGGATGTGTCTCAATTTTCAATGGTAATATTTTTTCCTTCATGTTTTCATTTCCTCTTTCTCATATATTAATATTTTAAGTTTTAAAAATTTCATTACTCAACTATTCAGGTGGATTAAAAAACCCTTGTTGTTAAACATTTGTTCATCATACCTATTATAAGTGAAATATTGCTATAACATACACTTATTGAATTTCATAACATTATATAAATTTTCTATGAAGATACCAAATACCATGATTTGAGAAAATCTGCATGGAATCCCTAATGTTATGTGTTGAGATAGCCATATTGGCATACTCAAATCCTTGAGTTAGTATTTTCCTCTTGTATAATCCCAATTGTGTATATGGTCCAGGGTTCATGACACTAATATAAAAGAATTTTTTTTTCTTCCCATTTATAATGACTATAATGAAATTTAGTATATTAGTTATACATGATTACTTATTCTCCTTTATCTATTTACATTTTATATATTTGTGTTCATGATTAAATTTATATCAAAATTTATGCAATCACAGAATATATAAAAATGATTTGGTAGAAAATGTGTGATGTAAGATATTATCCCTATAGGGTTTAAATATCATGTCATTAAACTCATAATGAATGAACCCAAAAGTGTTTTTAACTTGAAAAAAGATACATGGTTTCCAATGATATGTAAAATTTCCAACTCACATAGAATTAAAATTTTATGGAATAGGAAAATGATAGAGTATAAGAAAAAACTAAAGTGGCACAAATACTATCAGGTTCAAAACCTCCAATGTGTGGGACGAAGAAAGGGAAATTCTCTACTATCTCATCACTTATTTTCCATACCTTGGGAAAATGATATTTTGAAAAATAGGGAGGGTCATAAATATTTCTGATATCAAATCATGGTCCTATAAATTTTTATAATATTCTCTCAGCATACACTTGTCAATGAAATTGATAATTTTTATATTTTTCCCTTGTATATGAAAATATACTATTCCATAGATATATTATCATTACCAATATATAAATATATTCACATTAAGAAACATATATCTTTTGGATGAACATACACCCAATCATTTTCATATTATAGGTGATCACTATAAGAATATGTTCAATAAAAGATCGTATAACCTTTAGGTTGATAGAAAACTACATGAGAATACTTTCTATATGATCATACAATTCCCCATTATAGATAAAAATCAAAAAAATGAAATACATTAGTTTGATAGTCTTCTTTCCTTTCCCACAATAGAATACATATCCTCCTTTTCAAAAACTCTTATAAATTGGTAACAACTTTCTTGACCAATCCAAATGAATCTTTTTAATGGTTGGAACTATAGTTTCTATTTATCAACAATGTAAACTGACATGGATGTTTTCATCCCATTGGAATAGTACACATCATCCATATGTGTCATTTTCCTTGTAGAGTTAGTTTATTCCATCCATTTATAGGGGATTACTTATTAGAAGGTGTCATATTTTCTTCATGAAAGAAAAATTACAATTTTAAAATTTTCACATTACATAACCCAATATTTCATATGGATTTGAGTACACATGATGATATATGTTTATATATCCTATCCATTTTCAAAGAAATACTTCAATATACTATTATTTTAAGAATTCACATACATGTATTAATGTTTTCTGAAGATCAAAATTTCATGATCTGAGTTATATTTATTCTCTTTCCCAATGAATTTATTCAAGGTAAACCACTTATTAAAAAAATTGCTATTTGGTTCAAAGTCCCCTCATGGATAACTCTCATGATGTACTTGATCCATGATCCATAACTACTATAAAAAACATATTTAACAGTGGCCAAATTTACCAATGCTAGAAGAAAACACCAAAAATTTGAATATTTATTAGTGCTAAAGAATGTCCTAATAAATTTAACCTTTTAGTAGTGAATTATTTTTTGCACCGATAAATATATACATCATAATTTCAATATTAGTGATGATAAAGGTCTGAATATATAAAATCCAATAAATAAATATAATAAAATTAAAAATTAGGTTTATTAAACAAACATAACAAATTTTATTAATTAAATATTTATTGATAAAAATATATAAATTTATTATACATTACTAAATATTAACATTTTATTAATTAGATAATTAGTATAATTAATGTTATTAAAATTTATATATTAAATATATTGATATATAATAATGTATATAAATATGATTTATATATTTCAAAATATTTAGGCTAGTTACATTAAATAGGCTTATATTTATTGAATAATGATTTATAATTAACAGTTAATTTGTACTGAAAATATTGACTAATTTCATAATACTCGACATACAGTTTATGAATTTTTATTTTTCAATTTAATATAGATCAAATATGTGTTATATTGATTTCACATATATGTAAACAATTTATTTTTATACACAATGCACACATATAAAACTTTTCAATTTTTTCAATATTGTAAAAGTGTACTTATTCATAATTTATTCAATTTCCTTCATTTTAAAAATATATTGATTCAATTTGAATTTGATATTACTTTATTATGTTAAAAATGTTAATTTTAAAATATATTCACTAATAAACAAATTTATAAATATACATTTACTATATTAATACAATTATATATTAATAAATATAAATTGATAATTAAAATATTTAAAATTATTTATATAACTATAAGTAAATAATTATAAATATTTAATTAATTATTACATTTAAAAAATTACTTAAATAATTAATATAGTTAATAAATATATATTTATTAAATATATATACTTATATTTTCATAAAAATATATGTAATGATATAATAATTATTATTATTAAATATTTAAATAATTATAAATAAATAATTAAAAAAATATAATAAATATATTTAAAAATGAATATATATATATATAATATTTATATTTATATTAATTAATTAATTATATATATTTTTGATTCTTTAATTATAATTATTATTATAAATCCCTTTCCAGTGCTTATATAATTAGAACATGTAAAAGAATATTTTTTATCACTTTTGTAGGCCGGTAAATATGAGGCTTTATCAGTTCTAAACAAAACACTGATAAAATATATATTTTTCAATGCTATAACATTTCTACAAAAAAAACAAACTACCATTATCAGTACTAAAAATGTGCAGATAAAGTGTTCTATTAGTACTGCTAAAAAAGTGATGATAAAGAGTCCTTTTATTTGTACTTATTACATAAGCACTGATAATGAAGAATTTATAATCACATAATTTTATGTGATGAAAAAAGTGTCCTGATCTATTTTATGAACCGTAACCATTTTTGAACCCATCACAATATCAAAAGCTTTCCATAGACACCACCCACAACTAGCGCACCTCCTTATGGAATTGAAGATCAGATCACACTACTCAACTACCTCAAGTTGCTCAAATATCTCAATGAAATCTATTGTTTCATATTAGTTAGGTTTTCTAAAGAGGGTCTCATAGATTTTTTTTTTGTATTTTTGGTTTCGTTTTTGAGTTCTTCAACATTGTCTTTATTTGTTGTATAGTGACTGTATAATATTTTTATTTTTTATTATGAATAGAATTATTTGCTTATGATTTGTAATTTTATTGACTAAAAATGTATGGACCCACTCTATATATGTAGTAATATTTTTATATCTATCACTGAACCTTGGATTTGTTAATTATTTTTTAATGATCTGTTTTATATATTCTTAATAAATATTTTTTTTCATATATTTATATAAATTTATAGAAATTTTCTGGTATATTGTTATTTACTAAAAACTTATTTGAGGCACATCTGTTGTTCCATAATGATTATATATGTTCTAATTCCTTTCATGGATACCTCAATGGACATACATCTTCAGAAGTAATTTTTCAAGAACAATGTTAGTGGATCGATTTATGTTCTTCTACTGGTTACAAGTATCATAGGAGGTAGTAATTCTTAGAATTTACTATTTTTTTAATTTTTCTAATGGAGAAAATTCAAAGGGTCATTTACCACTTATTAACATGATTTTTATCACATTAATCTTTCCTTTGCTGTATCATTATGGTTCCTTAAGTTCATGTTTTGTTTGAATATCAGGGTTTTATCTATCTGATATTTCATATATACTATAAGTGATTTTTTATTCTGGCATGAAACATATGTGTGTCTATATAGCTATTGGATCTTCTTTTCCTCAGTTATTTGTCTAATAGGTATGAAGATATCAGGTAATAATGATTTTGGTTTTGCATGTCCATTGAATCAAAGGGTCAGCCTAGTTTTTTGTTCAACCTCAGGTACTAATTGTTTCCATGAGGGGGACTCCCATTTATGTTTTTATTCCCAATGTCTAAACCGTAATTTATTGACTTTGAGGTTTGTTAGAGGCTATACGATGATCCATCTTAGTGTTTTTTGGGAAAATTCAAGCAAGTTTCATTACACTATCCATCTTCCGATTTACACCTATTACGTTTAGTGATAAAATAATTTATTATCTTCCTTTATCTACCTTTCATTATCATATTATTTGAGATGATTAAACATAGTGTGTCCATCTATGTCATTATATTGTATCATCATATTATAAACAAACCTAATAATATGATCCATCAGAAATATGATGCATCCCCTATGTGACTTCTATATGCATCCTTCTCACCCACCCTCTCCCTATGTGGTTGATAATATTGTAAAAGAATTTCCCAAAAAATTAACTTCTATACTTTGTACAATATAATAGATTAGTGTTTTTACTACTTCTAGAAGTTTTCACATGATATGAGATTCTCTTTCTCCAATTTATATCATATGGAAAGTGATTTAGTCATGTAACTTTTAGTTATCTAAAAATATAAATAATATTTATTACATTTTATTGATGATTTATTGTGATTGTATTAATGATTGTATTATATCTCTCACTATTTTATCAAATCCCAACTACCCATAATGTTGGATTTGTAATATATAGGTAATCATATATTATAGTAGAAATGATCCATATTTTCCTTCATTGATGTATTAATCCCCTTGAACAGTGATTTATTTATTTCAATTCAAATTCACTGAAAACCTACAAAAATGAGGATAGTTCTCTCTCTTTTATCAGTAGAGTTATTCTTTGATCCATGAAACCACTGATCTAATTGATTGAATGAGTCTTTATTATTGTTTTTTATCATATTTGATTTTCATATTACTCCTTAATTAATTATATTATATTTTCAATTATTTAGGGTATTTAAGAATGATTTTATTTGGAGTAATTGTTTTCTTAAATTCAATTACCCATTTTAATCAATATACTGAAATTATTTAAAATAATAAAATGTGGAGTTCCCATTATTAAAATAGTAATATAACATTCACTTCTGATAACGAATATCATATGTGCATTTATTTATATGTTTTATAAAATTAATCTTTTCTGAACCCAATAGGATTGATTTGAACTGAAAATGGATTCATGATAATCATTTGACAAACGAATATGAATATGGAATTAAAGAGTACAACATGATTACAAGATACCATATAGACAACCCTTCTAATATCTTCTATCCATGTTTATGTTGTTGTTATTCAAGAAAAATAGTTTAGAATGAGTTGGAATAATATTGATGTCTATATTGATCCATTAAACAATGGAGTGAAAAAAAGATTGGATTTTTATCACTCAAAAATCTAAAAATAAACGAAAGGAATCATTGTGAACTTCTCTACTATCGGTTAACTAACACTTAGTATAACATATGACATGTACATCCTTCCTGGAATCCCTGTGATTCTCTCAACCCACACATATAGAGAAACAAACTAATTAGATTCTTGAACATAGAGAAAGTTTTATTGAATAATTAAATTCATTGGGTAAAGGATTTTTGGAAAACAAGTATGATTGATGAAGAAACAAGAGAATCAAAAAATTATATGAAGGAAAAATATTCCTATTTGATTAAATAATGAATAAAAATATGAGGATGAGAAGGAAAAGTGAATGATGACTAATGATATGATAGAGATGGTGGTGAGTGTTTGTGGGATGAGAGCATCATGAGTATACTAGGTAGGATGTTCAAGTAGGATTCTATGCTAACAGATAGTTAACCAACAACAGTGAGGTGTACATAAAATCCTTAGATTTTTTATTGAATTTGTATGTGATCCACAATAAATTCTATTTCTCGCTCCTTTTATCAATTTAGCCAAAAAAAACATGAATATTATTATTTTTCATTCAATTTCCATAAATCCATATAGTCTTCTAAACTGTAATAAATAGCACAAAGAATCCTTAGTTTCATTATAAGCATATATCTAGACCAAATAAACCATTTGAAAGATGTAAAACTAATGTTACGAAATAATTTATTTGTTCTACCAAAAAATCATATAATGAAACGTTGATTTAATATTCATTATCCCCTGTAGAGTTCATTTATATTAGAATATTTCTATCCACGTGCCATTCTATTGTAAGAAGAGAAACAACAATGTCTCTGTTGAGTCATAGGGGTAATCATGATGTTTTCATAGTAAAATCAGTTTCCATAAAATTAATATATTTTTTCATATTTGTGTTTAATTTATTTCTTTTTAGTATTAGTCACATAATAATTATTTTCATAAATAGGTGGAATCTTTTTTTGATTTTGGGAGATATATCCATCTTTTATGCCTTTCTGCATCAATTAATTCATAGACCTCTTCTATCAAAACCATTTCCCCCATATAGTGTTTCATTTATCACTTTATTTCGTGTCATCACCAGTTCCTTTACCAGAATAGTAACGACACTAACTGCAGTAAATTATAGAGGTAATATTTATTTTTTCACCATAAAATCATTTTTCATAGAAATAATGTATTTTTTCATAATAATATTTAATTTATTTCTTTTTAGTATTACTCACATAATAATTGTATTCTTATATAAGTGGATTATTTTGTTTGAGTTTGGGTCCAATTTCAAACATTCATGCTTCTTCTCCCTCAAAAAAATTTCACCCCTATAGTGTTTCATTTATCTCTTTCATTCAAGTTACTACACTACATTTGCAGGAAGTGAAATTCCAATGCCTCTACTCAATTACATTGGTAATCCCGATGTTTTCAATGTAAAATCATTATGCATAGAATTAATTAATTGGTTACAATTTATTATTAATTTATTTATTTTTAGTATTACTCATATAATAATTGTTTTCCTATACAGATGGATTATATTTTTCGACTTGTGGTGACCTATCCATCTTTAATCCCTTTCTGCACCAAAACATCCATATCATTATCCTCCCTCAAAACATTTAACTCATACAGACTTTAAATTTATCACTTTTGATCATGTTCCTAGAATTTCTCAATCACAATGGTAATCATGATATTTTCACAGTAAAATCAATGTCAATAGAGTCAATTTATTTTTTCCTAATTATGTTTTATTAATTTATTTTTATTATTACACATAATAATTGTTTTCTTATACAGATGGATTTTTTAAAGTTGATGCGGTTTCTTCGAAGTTTCTCATGCTATGTTAGTAGTTCAACAAATAAATTCAATGGAAATCTAGGTATTATTGATAATTAGGATTGTTTTAAGACTTTGGGATGTGTAGGAATCAAGTACACATCAATCCGACACATGATGTGACCAATATGACTAAAATAACTTATTTCTATTTTAAATTGTCATTAATTTTAGTAAAAATGGGAACCGAATCAATGTTTCTGTTATCAATTTAAAATACACATTTAACATTAAAAAGTATCACTCATGGAAAAATGAGAAAACATTCAATTATTTTCTTGAAAATTTAGTTCATCGATATATAAATCAATTATGACGTGTAGAAATTAGTCTCTTGTCAAACCAATACATGATGTGATCCGTATGAGTCAAAGTTCCTTTTTCATTTTTAAAACTACATTTTAATAAAAACTACATGTGATGTACTGAAAATTGAGCCATCAGATATTGAATTTTATGATATATTAAGAAACAAATTGATTTGTGATTTGGAATGTGTAGGAACCAGCTACACCTCAATCAAATGCACAATGTTTCCGATATGACTCTATGTGTGTCTTTATTTAAATTTGGCACCAATTTTAGTAAAAATGACCTACTCAAAATTGGAAAACCAAATCTAGATTATTTTTAGAATTTGGGAAAACCACTCATAAGTAATTTGAGGAATGCATGATTCATCAGCACCTCAATCCAACTGACAAAGTGTCCATTATCCATTTAAAATAAAAAATTTAGATCATAAAGTGTTATTTACTAAAACCTAATCAAACCTGATTGGATTTTGTTGATAATAAAATACAATGAATCATAAGTCAATTGTGAGGTTGAAAAATCCATTTTCTATCAGACTGATACATGATGTGTTCAGAATGATTAAAAGGTTTTTGTTTCTAGTTTCAAAAGAAATTTCAGTAAAAAGAGAAACTGACATACTGAATCTTGATAAAAAAACATTTATATTTTTTTATACTTTAGGATAACAATACATAAGAAATTTATAATTTTTAGGACTCGGGCATACATCAATTTTATGTACAATGTGACTGGTATGAATCTTAGTGCATATTTATTTAAAATTAACATCAATTTTAGTAAAAATGACTGATTAAAAACTAAAAAAACACATTAAAAATGTTTTTATAATTTATTAAAATGATTCATAAATTATTTGAGACATGCATGATTCAAATTCATCCCAATCCAATTCACAAATACTCTGTTGTCAGTTTAAAATCAACATTTTAGGTCAAAAAGTGTCACTCACTGAAAACCAATCGAACACACATGGGTTTTCTTTATTATTTAGGATAATTATTCATAATTATTTTGGGACATGTAATAATACCATTTCATTTCATGTTGATACATGATGTGATAAAAATGAATCAAAAGATTGTGTTTGTAGTTTTAAATAACATTATTGTAAAAAAATAAAACTGACGTACTCAAAAAATAGTAAACACATTTAGATTGTTTTGATACTTTTAGATAATAATAAATAAGCGATTTGGATCATTATTGAATTAGGAAAAAATCAATCTGATGCACAGTTTGATAGTATGAATCTCAGTGCATCATTATTTAAAATTGATATCGATTTTAGTAAAAAACAAACTTACCTAATAAAAATCCAACAAACACATTCATATTGTTTTGATACATTAGGACAATGATCCATATGTGATTTCAGATGTGCATGAAATAGCCACACCTAAATACCACACATAATTTATGTTATTAGTTTAAAATCTACACTTTAGTTCAAAAAGTGTGACTCAATGAAAACTGATCAAATGTGCTTGGATTTTGATTATAATATAGGATAACAATTCTGAAGTCATTTGTGACATGTAGGAATATGTTTCACATCAAACCAATACATGATGTGATCGTAATGAGTAAAATTCTCTGTTTCCTGTTTAAAATAAAGTTTTAGTAAAAAAGAAAACTGATGTATTCAAAACTATGAAAACACATCCTTATTTTTTTGATACTTTTGGAAAATGATACACAAGTCATTTTAGATGTCTTGGAATCAGCCGCACCTCAATTCGATGCACATTGTGAATGATATATAAGAAAGTGTGTCTTTTTTTATTTAAATTTGACATCAATTTTTTTTAATAATAACACATTCTATTAATTTATTTATTTATATTATTACTATCTTGAGAATTTTTTTCTTATACATGAGAGTTCGTTTTCTCAACAACTGGTGGTTTATTCTGAAATAGCTTGAGTCAGGTAAGGATTAAAAGATAAATGAATATTTATGTTTATAATGTATATAATAATATCTATTTATATATTTGTATAAATGAATATTTGAAATGACTATAATATAATTTTTTTTCATATGTTTGTGTTGTAAATTTTATATCATTTAAATCCGGTATTGGGACTTGTTTTTTTTACTTCTGGTGTGTTTTTAGTGGTGCGATGCTACTGTTTTCTGTTCCAGTAGACTCTACTATGTCCCTTTATCAACACTAAAAAATCACTGATTAGTGACGCATTCTTTTAACCTCACTCATGTAGTCATGTATTTTATAGCACTGAAAATGTCCATTTCTAGCACTATTAATGATGAGTTTTGTAGAAGTAAAATTTCAATAAATGAACAATGTATGTACCTTATTATAGTATCAAAAAGTACAATAATTGTGAACCCTACCACATAACACCAAACTATGTTATATATGGTCTTTATCTATATAACTAATACTAAATGGGGCATAATTTTTATTTCACTTCCCAAAATTGGATGATGTATCAAATGAACATAAATGATAAGACACTGTGGCCCATCAAGAAAAAGATAAAACTATTTTTATCATTCTATAACATAATTTAGGATAACATTTTTTATAGTAGACAACAATATATGATTTCCATTTATAATAGATTAATGGTTAATATTAGGTCTTCTCTAAAGTCCCTAAAATCAAAATAAAAAACAATTAAATCTCTTATACAGAAGCGTGATCCACACAAGAAACCAAATAAATTATTAAAAGAGTAATTAATCTTGTTCGCATATTCAATATGGGGATACCAAGATATGTGATCATGGATCCACCAAAAAATTACACTTTTAATTTATTCCACTAAAAATCCATATATTTGGATTACCACTTAAAGAATTTTTTTCCTCTATTAACCTATGAGAATTATGTCAAACACCTTGTGTCAACTATTCATGTACATAATATAGATATCATGAAGATAGTTTCACCTCAAAATGTAATTAATCAATTAATTTAAGAGTAATCTTATGTAATTTCAAATATCTTGGGATAATATCCTAATTTTTGAAATAAAAGGACCTATATTCAAAATTATATTTTGGGTGAAATGAATCCATCTCGTGAGATCCACATTCCAACAACCAACTTTTCACATGGTATTTAGTTTATAATGCTTACAAGATTTATAGGTAATGTTTAAATGTGAAATATATTGCATTAAAATCATGTAATTTAATTCTAAATTAATTATATTTGAATGATAATCATTTTTTCACATAAAATTGAAATCCATGAATATTTTCATGGAATCCATGATAAATTATTCAAATTGATGACACATGTCATGTGTAGGAATAAAATATTATATCTATATTAATAAGGAACGATGGTATTTAAATGTGTGAATTAAAAATCACATATTGATGGGTGTAGATTCATCATAAACAATTTTTAGTCCGTTAATGCGGTTTTTATAACCTATAACTAAGATTAGACCATGTATTTTAGGCATTGATGGTGAAAGTGTTTATCAAAAACATAAAAACATATTACAATGGGGTTTTTGGTAATTATTTTCCTCAATGAACCCCTAAATATTTGGAACATAGTCATAAGAGAAATATTTAATTTTTAATGATTCTATTTGACTACTTTTGATGAACAATTGGACATGTGGATCATTGGTTTTCACCATTTAATGTTTATATTAGCATTTCATTTTTTAGTTTTAACATTCCTAAAAAACATATCTGTGTCCATCTCCATATACACCCATCTACGCACATACATACATTAAATCTATGATAAATGAACCTAGCCACCCATTCCATTCGATAAGTGTCTATCATTATATTCCAAGAGAGATAAAATTGAACAAAATGCAATTAATATCATACAGGGTGTCTTATACTGAGGTTTACATAACAAATTTCTCTTTTAAGAACCATTTTGGATACCTCTATCTGTAATGCCCCGACCCCAGTTACACAGAGTCGGTGCATTATTACATAACATTGGCATGATCACAAGAAAGATCAAGTCTCAAAAGAACGATTAGTTTAGTAGCTTTGGAATAACTAGATTCATTCATAAAGTTTTATATTACATCATAAAATGAAAACTACATCAATATAGTCTCCATAGTCCACACTCTTATCCCCTCATACCATCCCTGCAGGTCATTCATATATTACTTCTTCACATCCTGGGAAAAATAATACATAGAAAAGAGGTGAGCTCAAATGCCAAGTAAGGATAACAATATAGTAGAAGCTTTCATAAATAAGAATAAACATTTTAGGCAATATAGAACTAAAACAAAATCCTTTTAAACTTGAACTTCAACATAGTATGGAAAAAATAAAATGAAATAATTCCATTTACTTATTCACATGGATATTATACTAATCGAATAATCACATGAAATATCAATAACAACTTTCATAATGATGGACTTTATAATGCCAGACTATCATAACCACATAGCCAATGCCTCGTGCCAAGACTACATATAATATTTTTCCATGGCCTTGTTCCAAGACACCAGTTTGTCTCATGAGACCTACTGATGCATCGAGGAGCTATAGTAGGCTCCACCCGTCACATATTATTTCCAATGCATTCCCAAGTGAAAATGTTTAAACATAACATAAAAATTCATATTAAAACTATCATACAAAATGTAAATACTTCATCCATAAACAAAGAATGGTATAAAAATAACACATCCACAGTAAAATGTATCACAAAACCTTCAATACAATATAGAAGTTTTGTATCATAATAAATCAACTTCAAATAATCTTAAAATCAATCAAAGGATGTTGACATAGATGAAATCAAAACTCTTTTTAGAGAAATATCTCTTTCTAATTTGAAATAATTTAAGAGTCATATATCTATAAAATAAAACATTTTATTTGAAAATATTCTTATAATATTGTAAGGGAATCTTCAAGGATTTTATAACGGTGGAAAGACGTTGCACCCGCCGTATATGTTAAAAAAACATTCTTACCATAATTCTGTCGAAAAGGTTAAAAGGGACCTTGTTTGGAAAACGACGGAATGATTCCTTTAGAAACCACTTATAAAAGTAAACAAGGGTATAAATGACATTAACCCATATTCTAGTAAATAGTAATTTTTTTTGAAATACATTTCTAAGAAACATGGATGTGGATGATAATGAAGTCTCAGTAGATTATTACGTATAAACAACCTCAGATAATGAAGAGATTGCAAAATAAACCCTTACCTTGTACTTTCACTAGGTTGAGGTTAGGTTAACCTCCTGTATAATAGTTAAATAATTGTTATTAAATTATACAAGAATCATATACATTAATATGATATCATATATAATCTTTTAACATTTCTTTGTTAATAATATCTTAGTATTATCATCGTTTCGGGTGTTAACTTACTCGTTTTATTTTATATGTCTTGTTATGTAAGCAATGTTTTTCATGGATAGGTTGTATCTTATTCATATCCAGAATGATATCAAGTTCTAAAAATTTATTTTAAAATCATCAAATGATAATTATACTTGAATGGATACGATGGAGAATGAATCTCATCGTGTTCGTGGAGACGGTAGTCCATACATACGCACGAGCGACAATATCATTCTATTGATATTAAAATAAAATATAATTGGATGGTATATAATATATATAGAATAATTATCATGTTAAATTTATTATTTACATTAATTAAAAATCATTATTATACCCATCCAAATAATAATATATTGAATAACAATTACACCACGATGTGGAGACGGTAAGTCGTACATACACATGTATGGTAAAATGTCATTCAAATGATGGATACAATAATGAATATGGTTGTACCATATTTATAATAATATTACAGTATATAGGAGATAATGGATTCCATATTTTAGAATGGGAATAACAAAGAAATAAGAAGTTGAAGAAGAAATGAATTTGTGAAAACATTACCTCTTCTTCGGGTTCTTCCTTTTGATTTGATCAAAAGGGCTCCATAGGTTGACTTTCTGATCAAAATACCTCTTGGTTGTAGTGAGGGAAGTTGAGAGAGTTTTTTGGCAGCGTTTGGACAAACCAAAAGGCTTTGAAGGTGTGAATTAATGAGAAGGGGGAGTGCCCTTTTATAAGAGGGGTGAGGGGAACCTTTGGAAAAACAACAATTATTATTTGATAATAATTTCATATTAGGTTTATAATGGATCCAAAGTGTATTATTTAAAGGTTAAGGTGGGTATGGGTCGAAAACCACTCAGACAATAGAATTTAGACATGTTTGGGTCATTATATTGACCTTTTATTTTAGTTTTAACTCTTAGTAAATTAGTTTGACACTTACCATGTCACTTTGTATTTTTATATTATATAGTTAATAAAATAACTATATACCTCCAAGCGCCCCCAAGTGGTCCATTACTGATACAAATATCATGATATAAGTGTTTTTTCTGAACCTTAGATTTTTAGTAATTGAATATCAATTAATAGTATAATATTTGTTTTAAAAACACTTTTATGTCAATTATGACACTATTTGGAAAATTGATTTTTGTGAAAATCATAATATAATGATTACTTCAAACAAATTTAATTAAATCAATACTAACATGTCATATTAACCTATAAAATTAGTGTGATTCATGAAAAGTCTCAAATTATATCTATTTGGGTATTTATAATAACAATTATTTTATTTTTTCAATATTATGGTAATTACTACATCATCATTATGTCATAAATAAATTAAATTATTTATTGTCTAAAAATTATAAAAAAATATCATTATGTAAGAAATATTTTTGGATTTCTAATGAATATTTACAATCGAATTTACCTTATATATAAACCTACATTAAATGTTTTAGTAAATAAACATTGATATTAACTCTTTTAACTCTTATTTGAATTAAATAATAATAAATGTCCTAATCTAATACAAGTGGACCTAAATTATAATATTTTATTCCTAAGGTTGTTTTTGGTCTAGATACACTTGTCAAATAGAATTAAGACATGTGTTAGGGTAATATTAATATCATTTTTACCCTTAATTACCCTATTTACTTTTAACTGTGGTAAATTTATGTAAAAAGATATTATTCACCAAAAATTAATTTCATCTCATTGAACCACATTTTACTCCTTTATATTAACAGTATCTCTTTGATTTTTTAAATTAAACTCACAGAACGGTAAAATTATGTTTTATGAAAAATTCAGTTTTTTTAACTACCACTTAGTGGTTTCACTATTCCTCAAAAATGATGTTTTTCAGAAAAATACCAAAAATTCACCTTTGGCTAATTTCAATATTCCGAATCCAAAAATGAAATCCATTTAGAAAAATAAAATTTATAAATTTCAAGAGGTGGGTATTAATATTCATTACAGCTAGTTTGATTGGTTGTGGTGTGTTAGAACTCAATGTTGGGTACAACACATGCTATTGCATTATTAAAAGAGAAGCGTACCGTAGAAACATGGGGTGTTACATTCTCCCCTCCTTCAAATAATTTCACCCTCAAAATTTCTTGAATACTACCGCATGAAAAGACTCGGTTGGTTCTTCATCATAAGTTCCTTGGGTTCCCACGTTGCCCCTTCCATCTTATGGTTTCTCCACAAGACTTTTACCAAAGGAGTCATCCAGTTTCTCAGTACTTGTTCTATCTTATCAAGAATCTTGATAGGATATTCGTAATAAGACAGATCGGGTTTCAGTTCTAATTCCTTATAGGTGAGTACATGCGTTGGGTCAGGCAAGTATTTCCTCAATAGTGACAAGTGGAACACATCGTGAACTTTGGAGAGATTTGGCGGCATTTCCAAATGGTAATCTACAGCCTCAATTCATTCTATAATTTCTAAGGGTCCAATGTACCTGGGACTCAATTTACCTTTCTTACCAAAATGTATGACTCCCTTCTATGGAGATAACTTCACGAAAACATGATTACCGACATGAAATTCCAAATCCTTCCTTCGATTATCAGCATAGCTCTTCTGCCTACTTTGAGATGCTTTAATATGGTTTTGGATTACCTTCACCTTTTCCATCGTTTCCTCCACTAGTTCTGGGCCTATAAGTTTTCTTTCACCAACGTCATCCCAACAGGTTGGTGTGCAACATCACTTTCCGTATAATGCTTCATATGGTGCCATATGAATACTCGAATGGAAGCTATTGTTATAGGAAAATTCTACCAAAGGTAAATATTGATCCCACATATGCTGAAAGTCAAGTGAGCAGGATCTCAACACGTGTTCTATGGTTTGAATAGTTTGTTCTGATTGTCCATCTGTTTGAGGGTGGTAGACAGTGCTGAAATGATGTTCAGTCTCCAAGGATTTTTTAAGACTTCTCCAAAATCATGAAGTAAACCGGGGATCATGATCAGAAACAATCGATAGGAGTACTCCATGAAGTCTCACAAATTCATTAATATATAGTCATTCTAGTCGTTCAAGTGGTAAATCTTCCCTTATAGCAAGAAAATGTGCTGACTTGGTAAGACGATCAACAATGACCCATATTGCATCGTTCCTTCGAGGAGTCTTTGGTAGCCCCATGACAAAGTCCATCGTAATATTGTCCCATTTCCACTCTGGTATGGGAAGAGGTTGCATGACTCCTCCAGGCTGTTGCCTTCCTGCTTTCACTTGTTGACAAACCATACATATTGACACAAAATCAATAATCTCCCACTTCATGTTGTCCCACCAAAAATGTTCCTTAAAATTTCTATACATTTTGGTGCTCCTAGGGTGTATAGAGAAATTGGAACTATAAGCATCATCCAGTAATTCCCTTTTTAGATCAGGTATATCGGGAACACAAAGCCTCTTCCCAAATTTCAAAATTTCATCTTCATACACAAAGTCTCTCAATCTCCCATCATTCACAGCTTTAATCTTCTTTTGAAATTCTTCATCATCAGTCTGAGTACTCTTAATACTTTCTATTAAAGATGGTTTGGAAACCATTTGAAAAAGAATTGATGTTTCACCTTCCATGGTTATTCCCATGTCCATCTTCACTAGATCCATGAAAATTAGATCCCTTTCAATTATCATAATGTTCAAAACTCCATGATCTTTTGCCTCATGTGGAGTTTGTTTTGTGAGAAAATATACTTCAAACTCTTGTGATCAGTATAAATCTCACATTTTTCACCATAGAGGTAGTGACTCCATATCTTCAAAGCAAAGATCACATCTGCTAACTCGAGATATTGAGTAGGATAGTTTTGTTCATGAATTTTCAACTGTCGTGATGCATAGGCAATAACCCTATCATTCTGCATAAGGACACAACCAATTCCTTTCTTCGGTGCATCACAATAAATAACGAACCCATCATTCCCCGATGGTAGAGTCAATATAGGATCATTGACTAATCTTCTCATCAGTTCTTTGAAACTTTCTTCACACTCTTTTGTCCAAAAAAATTTAACCCCTTTTCGTGTGAGCTTTGTTAATGGGTTATCCAACCGGGAAAAATTCTGGATGAAACGTCGATAATAACCTACTAAACCAATAAAACTACATACCTAATTTATAATAATAGGTGTTGGACATTCTTGGATTGCCTTGGTCTTAGAAGGATCAACATAGATTCCATCTTTAGAGACAATATGGCCAAGAAAAGAAATTTCTTGAAGCCAGAATTCACACTTGAAAAACTTCCGATATAATTCATGTCTTCTTAGAGTATTAAGGATAATGCACAAGTGATTTTCATGATCTTCGTAGATTTTTAAGTATACCAATATATCATGAATAAATAACACCACAAGTTCATCTAGATATTCCTTAAAAACTATATTCATTAGATCCATGAATACATATGGTGCATTAGTCAATCTAAACGGCATTACTGTAAACTCATAATGCCCATACCTAGTTCGAAATGATGTCTTCGGAATGTCTTCATTATTCACACACAACTGATGGTATCCATATCGAAGGTCAATCTTTGAAAATTATTGAGCTCCATGCAGTTGGTCAAATAAATAATCAATGTGAGGTAGGGTATACTTGTTCTTTATTGTTATAGCATTGATCTCCCTGTAGTCAATATATAACCACATAGATCCATCTTTCTTTTTAACAAAAAGAACAGGGGCTCCCCATGGAGAAACACTAGGGTGAATAAATCCCTTATTACTCAATTCCTCTCGTTGTTTCTTTAGTTCAACTAATTCTATAGTGGCCATTCTATAATGGGTCTTCGATATAGGCCTTGATCCAGGAATTAAATAAATGGAAAATTCAACTTCTCATTCTGGCGGATGTCCGGGTAAATATTCCGGAAACACATGAACATATTCTTTCACAATAGGTACATACTCTATTTGAACATTCCTTTCCTCACCCATAGTCATTTCATTCTCTTCCTCCCCAATAATTGAATTTAGTTGAGCTACTAGAGGTGGATCTAGATAAGAATTAGGTGGTGACGATTGTGCTCTAAAGATAAGGTGTTCCTTATCATCATCATCAAAAAACATAACCTCCTTCTACTTATAATAAATGTTCACATCATGGTCCGAAATCCAGTCCATAGTGAGGATTATATCAAACTCAATCATAGGTATGACGATGAGTTCACCAGATAAAGAACATGTATGTGCTCTAATGGGGACTGATTCACAAAACTTTGTTGCAATGATACTTCCCTTTGGAGTTTTAACTGACAACTCCCTTGTTAAATCAAATTGGAACTATCTAATTTTCATAGGAAACTAGGAAGATATGAAACAATGCGATGATCCAGAATCAAATAATGCATTTGCTAAACTTGAGGAACCCATTAAATTACCTGCCACCACATATTTTGGAGCTTCTACCTCAGCTGTAGTGATAGCATAAGCTTGGCCTTGATCCCTTGGCCTTTTCTAAGGTAAGTTCCCCTGAAACATAATAAATTAATTTTCATAATGTCCCATATACCTACAATTTTAGCACTAAACATAGGTAGCTTCCTTCTTCCCTTTGTAATCACGAGCTTGGTGGCCTTTTTCATCACACTTGTAACAAACACCCATTCCCTTCAAGCAAGTAACATGGTGTTTTTTCCCACATTTACCACAGCATGGATATTCAACCTTTCCCTTCTTCCCCTTATTTCCATTCCCATATTTATCAGCAGATCTCTTCTTCTATTTCTTTGCTTTAATGTCATAAGACTTAGAGAATTCATTTTTTGTCTTGATAGTACATGATACAATGTCTTCGTACGATGAAAAGGATTGTGAGACTAATTCTCGACGGAGAAATGGTTTTAACCCATCAAAGAAACAATCAATCTTACTTCTTGGGTTATGTATACAATATCCAGCATACCTTGCTAACCTTGTAAAGATAACCTCATACTTTGTGACATTATCATCCTCCTTTTGTCTCAGACTCAGAAATTTCCTTTCCATATCTGCTCAATGGTCATGAGGAAAGTATTTTTCTAAAAACAGATCTTCGAACTCCCTCCATTCCATATTTGATACTTCACCATCTTCCTTCGTGTTTTGAATCAATGACCACTATTGATCCGCATCTCCAGTGAGGCGGTGAACTGCCCTGATAATTCCCTTTCACAACTTCCCAAAGCATGAAATATTTTCTCTAGGGAACTTATCCATTGCTCAGCTACTAATGGATTTGTACTCCCATTGAATGTTGGTGGTTTCTGCCTCATGATGCAATCTAACATTGATCTTCCACGTTGTGGATCAGGGTGCTCCATACGGGTAAGGTTATTATTCATAACCTGAGTGAGTTGTCCCAGTATGGTGATTAGTTGATCAGCACCAGTTGCATAAACAGCTCCAATATAATTATGTTGAGTAGGAGGGAAATCCCTACATGGTGTGTGTGCATTGATACGGTTTCCATTTCTTCTACTAGGCGCCATTTCTAAACAATGGTATAAACTAGATCAGTTTATGAATCAAAATACATAATTTTATTCTTGTAAAACACTTAACATAAATTGAACTATTTATGGATATAATCCATAATCATATAAATGTGTTATTTGAGGAAGTATATACTCATAAACCCTTCATAATGATTTGTAAATAAAATGAGAGTTATCCTAAGCATTTCCCCTGGGAGTGTCGTAACCAAGAGTGTAGCAAGGCCCGTCGCCATGCACCAGTTCCCATTCAAATTTAGCTCAAAGTGGTGTTTTTGGGTTTTACCCCAAGGTACATCTGTGCCAGAGCCACCTCTACCTGCTCGTATCCAGACAGGGATGTATTTCTCGAAAAACTCACAGATTCTCTACAATACCAAACTTCTAGGAAGTTCTTCTATACTAATCCTCAAAGTCTAACTTTGGTCTATGTGCTCTAATCAGAGTTTATCTAAATCATGCTTTCAAGGTTTGTACTAAACTTCCTTTTATATCAACTGTAACGTCCCAACCCCAGTTACCTAGAGTCGGTGCACTATTACATAATATTGGCATGATCACAAGAAAGATCAAGTCTCGAAAGACCGATTATTTTAGTAGCCTTGGAATAACTAGATACATTCCTCAAGTTTTACATTACATCATAAATTGAAAACTATAACAATATAGTCTCCATAGTTCACACTCTTATCCCCTCATCCTATCCCAGCAGGTCATTCATAAATTACTTCTTCACATCCTGGAAAAAATAAAACATAGAAAAGGGGTGAGCTCAAATTCCCAGAAAGGATAACAATATATAGGAAACATTAATAAATAAGAATAAACATTTAAGGAAATGTATAACTAAAACAAAATCCTTTTAAACTTAAACTTCAATATAGTATGGAAAAAATAAAATGAAATAATTCCATTTACTTATTCACATGGATATTCCACTCATCGAATAATTACATTCAATATCAATAACCACTTTCATAATGATGGAATGCATAATTCCAGACTATCATAGCCACATAGCCAAGGCCTCATGCCAAGACTAAAAATATGATTTTTCCAAGGCCATGTTCCAAGACACTAGTTTGTATCATGATACCTACCGATGCATCGAGGAGCTATAGCGGTCTCCATCCGTCACATATTAAGTCCAATTCATTCCCATATGAAAAGGTTTAAACATAACATAAACATTCATATTAAAACTAGCATACGAAATGTAAATACTTCATCCATAAACCCAAAATTGTATAAAAAAAACACATCCATAGTCAAACGTATCACAAATCCATCAATACAATATAGAAGTTTTGTATCATAATAAATCAACTTCAAATAAGCTTAAAATCCATCAAAGGATGTTGACATAGATGAAATCAAAACTCTTTTTAGTGAAATATTTCCTTCTATTTTGAAATCATTTTAGAGTCATATATCTATAAAATAAAACATTTTCATTGAAAATATTCTTATAATATTGTATGGGATGCTTCGATGATTTTATAACTGTGGAAAATAGCCGCACCCGTCGTATATGTTAAAAAACATTCTTACCTTAATTCTGTCGAAAAGGTTAAAAAGGACCTTGTTTGGAAAACGACGAAAAGATTCCTTTATAAACCACTTATAAAAGTCAACAAGGGTATAAATGACATTAACCCATATTCTAGTAAATATTAAATAAAATGTATTGAAATAAATTTTTAAGAAACATGGATGTGGATGATAAAGAAGTCCCAGTATATTATTACGTATAAACAACCTCAGATAATGAAGAGATTGAGAAATAAACCCGTACCTTGTACTTTTACTTGGATGAGTGTAGGTCAACCTCCTGTATAATAGTAAAATAATTGTTATTAAATGATACAAGAATCATATACATTTATATGATATCATATATGATCTTTTAACATTGCTTTGTTAATAATATCTTAGTATTATCGTCATTTCGGGTGGTAACTTACTCGTTTTCTTTTATATGTTTTGTCACATAAGCCATGTTTGTCATGGATATTTTGTATCTTATTCATATCCATAATGATATCAAGTCCTTAAACTTTATTTTTAAATCATAAAATTATAATTATACTTGAATGGATACGATGGAGAATGAATCTCATCGCGTTCGTGGAGACGATACTCCGTACGTACGCACGAGCGACAATATCATTCTTTTGATATTAAAATAATATAAAATTGGATGGTATATCATATATAAAGAATTATTATCATGTTATATTTATTATTTACATGAATTAAAAATCATTATTATACCCATCCAAATAATAATATATTGAATAACAATTACACCACGGTGTGGAGATGGTAAGTCGTACGTACGCACGTATGGTGACATGTCATTCGAATGATGGATAGAATACTGAATATGGTTGTACCATATTTATAATAATATTAAAGTATATAGGAGGTACTGTATTCATTATTTTAGAATGGGAATAATAAAGAAATATGAAGTTGAAGAAGAAATGGATTTGAAAATTGGTGCTGAAAACATTACCTCTTCTTCGGCTTCTTCCTTATGATTTGGTCAAAAGGGCTCCTTAGGTTGGCTTTCTGATCAAACTAAGGCATATAGGTTGTAGTGAGGGATGTTGAGAGAGTATTTGGTCATGGGTTGTCCAAGCCAAAAGTCTTTGAAGGTGCGAATTAATGAGAAGGGGGAGTTCCCTTTTACAAGAGGGGTGAGGGGCACCTTTGGAAAAGCAAGAAATATTATTTTATAATAAATTCATATTCGGTTTCTAATGGTTCCAAAGTGTATTATATAACGTTTATGGTGGGTATGGGTCTACAACCACTCATCCAATAGAATTTAGACAGGTTTGGGTCATTATATTAACCTTATCTTTTAGTTTTAACTCTTAGTTAATTAGTTTGACACTTACCATGTCACTTTGTATTTTTATATTATATAGTTAATAAACATACTATATACCTCCTAAAGTCCCCCAAGTGGTCCATTAATGATAAAAATATCATGATATAAGTCTCTTGGCCAAACCTTAGATTTTTTGGAATTGAATATCAATTAATACTATAATATTTGTTATAAAAACTCTTTTTTGTCAATTTTGACACTATTTGGAAAATTGATTTTGGTGAAAATCATAACAGAATTATTACTTCAAAAAAAGTAAATTAAATCAATAATAACATGTCATATTAACCTATAAAATTATTTTAATTCATAAAAATTCTCAAATTATATTTATTCAGGTATTTATAATATCAATTATTTTAATTTTTCACTATTATGGTAATTACTACATCATCATTGTGTCATAAATAAATTAAATTATTTATTGTCTAAAAATTATAAATAAAATATAATTATGTATGAAATAATTGTATCTTTCTAATGAATATTTACAATCTAATTTACCTTATGTATAACCATATATTAAATATGTTTTAGTAAATATTCCTTGATTTTAACTCTTTTAACTCTTCTTTGAATTAAATAATAATAAACGTCCTAATCTAATCCAAGTGGACCTAAATGATAATATTGTTTTTCCTAAGGTTGTTTTTGGTCTAGATAAACTTGTCCAATATAATTAGGACATGTTTTAGGGTATTATTAATATCATTTTTACCCTTAATTACTCTATCTACTTTTAACCGTGGTAAATAAAAGTAAAAATTATTGTTCACCATAAATTATTTTCATCTCATTGAACCATATTTTACTCCTTGATATTAACCATGTCTCTCGGATTTTCGAAATTCCACTCATAGAAGAGGTAAAATTATGTTTTATAAAAAATTCAGTTTTTTTAACTACCACTTAGTGGTTTCACTACTCATCAAAAAATGACATTTTTCAGAAAAATACCAGAAACTCAACCTAGGCTAATTTCGGTATTCCGAATACAAAAATGAAGTCCATTTTGAAAAATAAAATTTATAAATTTCAAAAGTTGGGTATTACTATTTTTAACGGCTAGTTTGATTGGTTGTGGTGTGTTAGAACTCGATGTTGCGTATAACACACGCTATTGCATTATTCAAAGAGAATCATACCGTTGAAGCTTGGGGTGTTACACTATCAAAAAAATTAAACATGTAAAGAACATAAAATTATTAATATTATACATATAAAAAATTAATTTTATATAAAATATATCTATAGGGGATAAAAGGTCCACATACAAATACTACTAATTAGTGTTTGGGATAGGGAACCAAACTGCATGTGTGCCTATACCACTATAACACACTACCAGATCATATATACCTAGAAGTAAAACAACGTAATTGAATACACTAATGAATCGAGAGACATCAGTTCCAATTTTCATATATCTACACACTAAGGGTAAACTTTTCCTTGAGATCCATTCATATCTACCATATCAAATATGTCTCCAACACTGGAGAATCATTACCAATAATCCCATACATGTTCACCATTTAACCAATGACCCAAAAATAAGTGAAATAATTCACTCAAACCTGTATACATAGAAAACAATTACCCGAGGTCTTTATAATTGATCACATCGCTACTAAATATTTGGACAATAACAGCACTAAAAAGTAATTTATAATAACTTATAAAGTGATTAAATTGAGAGCAATGTAAAAAAATTGACTTTTATCACTGATAGGAAAAACCATTGATAAAGTGTTACCTTAATATATTTTTTTAGTGATGATAAATGGAACATTTATCAAATCCATTTTAGAACAAATAATCAATAGATTTAACTCTTCATAAAAAATCAATGATAATTTCAACCATTATCAACTATTTTTTAGCAATAATTATATTTTTTTTGAAAAATATTGCTTTCCTCACACACCACAAAATTGGGCATTCTTAGTTATCATGACCCCTATTATTATTATTTTCTATTACCCAACCTACCATCACACCCCCACAACCCCTAGCTCAACACTTGCAAACACCCCCACCCTTCCACAGTGCTAAAAATGCTCCCCTAAATACTTTCTCACACATGGTCTTGATCATGTGACATAACTTTAATGTTTTATTAACCTCTAACACTACACCAATTATGTTTTTATATATATAAAAATATATATACTTCTTAGTATAGTTTATTAAATGTGAGATATAATAATATAAACCTATATTTATTTAAATCAATTAAATATTAATATTAATTTAAAAATATGAGAATATAAATATAAATATATATGTTTATTAATGAACACACACACGTATATAAAAAATTTATATATACATTTTTACAAGTATATATATATTTATATATCTTTATACTGTAGAAAAAATGGTCCAATATTTTTTAAAATAAAATATACAATAATTGATTTCATATGGTTTATATAATTTTTTGTAAATTAATATTTAAAATATTATATATATATATATATTATAAATTGTTTAAAAAAACACATATATTTATTTGTTTATATATTTACATATACATATTTATACATGTTTACATGTTATAATGTATTTAGATATATACTTCAAAAAATTTATTTATAACACTTTATTGTAAATATAATTATATAATTGTTTTAATAAAAATTATATATATATATATATATAAATACACTTATATATGATTTTTATTCAAAATATTGATAAACATACAAATACACACACTTTTAAATATAAAATTATAGATTTATATTTATCACGTACATGTAGATATATATATATATATTTAAATATATTAGAATATTCATAAAAATATATATATTTTTAGTGAGATACACATGTTTGTATGTAAAAATTACTTTTATAGGTATATATATACATATTAATTAAATTTTCTATGGTAAATAAAATGGAATTTTTTTCCATTAATTAAAAAATTAAAAAAATATTTATTTCTATTTGATTTATATATTTGGATATATATATTTTTAAATATGATTAAATATGCATTATAAAATTGATTTATTATTTTTATATGTAATATAATATTCATATATTTGATTTTAAATAAATCTAAATAATAAAATACGATTACATTTCAATATATAAATATCTATTAGAATGTAATCCATGAGAATAAATTCACTCTCCACTAAAGAAGGACAGAGTGTCCCTCTTAAACTAGGCTAAAGTAGTAACAAATGTTAAAAAATGAGTGTATCCCTAGTAGAAACACATTTTTGCAAATTTTCTTGTCCTATTCACCTAAAAAATGTAACTCCAAAACCCCACATTGGAAATCCCATTGTAGATCTCTTCACATGATTAGATTTGATATGTAGTATTTCCCAAATGGACACCAAGTTAAAAAGTTATGGATGATTAAAGTATGAGCCATGTTTTCATCATATTTGACATGGTTTAATAGTCTGTTAAATTTGCATTTCAATAAATTTTTATTAAATGAATATTACTAGATAATAATTACAAAATTATTAATTATTATGTTTTAAAATTTATTTTATAGACCAAATTTTCAGAAAATATCTTATATATTAAATCTATATGTGCATAAACCAATATATAAATCATATCGAATAAAATATATTATAAGTACATCAATATAAATATATCTGTACTTTATTATGTAATTTTAAATAAAATATTATATTTTTATGAAATATACCCTCAATTAGTGCTAGAAAATAAGCACTCATAAATGGGGTCCATTAAAAGTGCTAATAAAAGACTATGATAATGGCTATCTTTATTAGATATTTTTATATAGCACTGATAAAGGAACCCAGTTATCATAAAAAATTTTTTAGCACTAATTAATTCAACCCTTTATTAATTACTTTTTATTTTCTCTGATAAAGGCTCCCTTTATAAGCTCTTATTGTATGTGCTGATAATGATTACCCTTATATCTATGATTTTAGCTAGTGCTAAAAAAGGATAGCACTGGATAAACCATAATTTCAAGAAGTGAAACCTTATAGAAGTCACCAAAAGGGGATCCAAAAACTACAATACTCTTCTATTAAATTGGGGATTCTACAATTCAACCCATGTTTGGGTTTTTTACAAGTCCCCATGAAGAATAATGTGTCGACCCTTAATCATTTTATTTTGGGTAATGATTGAAATATTTTATTTTACATATAACCCCAAATTGATTTAAAATATAGGTTGACTTAGTATAATCTTCATGGTTTACACATTATCCATGATTCATGTAACACATCATTCTTTTCCCAAATACCATGAGGAAAGGTAATGAAATTAGTTTTCTCATGTTCATTTATTTTAGATTCTCCTCTTAGTACATTAATCAATCTCATAAAATTCATATGTATGGTTATACAATAGTGGGACTCAAATAAATAAGTACCATAAAATAAATTTCCCAGATCCATTTATCATGTTTTCTTCAAGTAATACCTTTAATTTTATTAGGTTTGGTCCATAAATAAATAACTAAAAAAGGAATAACAATAACCCCGATGAATTTTTTTTTTCATTGTACCATACGCCTGAGAAAAAGTTATTGAATTAAACTAGTTTTGATTTTCTCCATATATATGAAAATGGGCCCAATATCCATATAAAGATACATCTTACATCATTTAAATAGGAATAAAATGACTCATATTATAGAGATAAACACAATCACCATCATATACATGTCAAAACAATGGATCACCAAAACTATGGGATTAAATGAGAGATAATATAATCCCTATATGTTGTGACACAATAAATTAATATGAAATATCATTATATTTGTAAATACATGAAAATTATCTATAATGTTTTTAATTATATTGAATTATTTGGAGAATGTAAAATTCAACGACACGTGATTCTAAGGCCCAGAAAGCACGAAACATAATTTTGAACTTTTTTTAAGGTACGCTCAGTAAAAGTGTGAGCATGGTTTTTTCAATCTTTTGAATAGGTTCTCAGATTGGAAATCTAAGGGAACCGTTGAATTTAGAATGCTAGTATTCAATTTGGAAAAGATTAACTTCTACCAGTAAGGGTTGGATGGAAAATTTATGTTTTTGACTTTTTGAAAATAAAATAAAATAAAATAATTCTTTGTGTTATTTTATTATTTTCTCCAATCGTTGAGCAATAGTTGGAGAAACTATAGCATAATGACATGTATTAAATAGAGATCATTTAATGACTAAATTAATTTTTTGTATATCTGAAACACCTATTTAATAAATGGTTCATTAATTAAGTTTCATTACTGAACCACGTTAATGAACAGAACATCAATATAATTTTATTTTTATTAATAAATCCGTTGGAAAATGAATGAATGGCCAAAGGAGAAACCTATGATGTGATGCCAATGAAATAATATTATAATGAACAAATAAGAACAAAATTAAATTGTTGGAAGATCTGATCTAGAGATTGATAAGCAGCGACAAACACCAATGAACGTGGATTGTCAACAAAATTGGAATTCATCCCATGTACGAAACAACTTCAATAGAATCCAGGTTGGGTTTTTTTTCTCTAAGTTTTTAATGATTATAGTTATATCATTTTGAAAAATATAAAGAACACAGATAAACCAACTAACATGTTGGTCCATGACTCGTTCGATCATACATGAGGTTGTTGTGGGGATTTGATTTGGGGTTATTTTTATTCATGTAATGATTTCCATATACCCCTGATAAAATGCTAACATAGAGTGTGTAAGACTATTCGACTAGGATCGAACCCTCTACCAATTGTTTATGTTGTGTGTTCTTCTTGGTCAACTGAGAAACATGGCGGCAAAGAGTATACATGGGCTTCGCAGTGAAGGATGTGATCCAAGAGTCCTGTAGGAAGACGAATTATAAAAAATAGACCCCCAAAGCATCTTCGGTGGTGCATGGAAGGTACCACTGGATCATGCAAGAAATGTGGAGGAGGTGGTACCCACCGAAACCATGAATGATATAGGCATATGAATCTCCCCAGCCACATGGGGGAGGATCGGCCCGATCATGCTTCTTGATGGGTGCACAAAACAATAGGCCTCCTCCTGATCGTTACGGAGAGAAGGGGTGGTGCTTGGTGGAAACACCAATTTGATGAACCAGATGCCCCACATCTTGTATTGTAAACTAGCCCACACCACATAGGCTTTTTTACTCATGTGGGATTCTTACAACAAGTTAGGTCGGACCCACCATTTGGGCCGAGCCCACCACCAGATAGACCTGGGGACCCAACAGGCTGGTTGGGTCGGACCCTTACCAATCCCTTACCAGACTCAGACCCAACCGGTCCTATTTCACTAAAACAGCTATAACTCGTAGACCAAGCATCCGATTAATGCATTGTATACTATGTGATGACCCTTGTGATGAGGAAGTCCATTTAAGATGCTCCACTTGAACTTTGATAGAAGTTAGAGGATGATCGGGTTGGATTAGACTCGAATCTAACCGGGCCATGTTAACTTTTTAACCTATTTGCCTATATCTCACAGACCAGGAATCCTATTGATTTTCCGTATATCACATTGGAACCCTAATTACAAGATGGTAAATTGGGTTACTTATTTGTGGTAATTTTTGGTGGTTGAGATACGAATGGTGGCTTGAGGAGCAGATCCTCCGAAATTGAAGCATGTTAGGTGAGGGAATCTTGTGGCTGTGAAGTGATGAAATTATAGCAATCCTCTAAGGGTCAACACTTAGTGATCCTCTATGGGTCAGCGCATAGTTATCCCTTATGGGTTAGCACCATGAAATCTTTTTTGATTCAACACATAGCGATACTTGGTGTGTCAGCATCTAGGGATGCTCAGTGGGTCTGCATCGAGCAATCCTCTATGGATCAACACCTAGAGATACTCTATGGGTCAGGAACTAGAGATCCTTCATGAGTCAGCACCTAGTGACCATGTATGGACCAGAAACAAATCCTCCCAATGGAAGAAGATGATCTATATTTATGACTAATAGTCTTTATTTCTGTTCTTTATGTTGAATATCTGGTGTGGTCTGTATTTAACTTTGTGTCCTTTGATGGAGACAATGTTTTTTGTTTTTTCCTAGTGCAATTCTGAGAGACCTATGGGGGTGTCAGGGTACCTAATGTGTACTATTATACTCAACCCTACATGGAATTCACCCGAAAATTGTTGTTTCTTGTGCAGATGACAGACAACTTTATTGAGACATTCGAGAGCCAGGGCAAGATGGTACACGGAGGTGACCAATGGACATGGTGATCCACATTGAAGAGATATAAATTCCATTCTGGTAGGTTCCTTGATGGATGATCTCTAGATTTTTTTCTTTTTTTTCATATTAATCATTCATTTGGTCTAGTATACTGGAACATTTTTCTTTCATTACATATTTTTACTATCAGTTGTGCTTTTTAGTGGTTGTTGTACTACCCCTTTTCCATTTTGTTTTTCTGGTGTGCAGTGTGCCCTGTCTATGTGTATATAGGTTTAAAGGCAATGCCTTCTTTTTTTGGTTTCATCTTTCTGATTCTAGCCACCATCCCCTGGCCTATAGATGGTGGTCTTGGGGCAGTCACTACACCGGCCCCGAGGGATGGGTCTTGACTATATTTTAAAAGGGTGACTATTTTTCATACAAAGAGGGATTTACGAAAATTAATTAAATGTATCCAAGAATCTATATATAATCATGAAATCCCCTATGGTATGATCTATAATCTTATCTTACATATAAATGTGAAGTGTCATTGTTATGTTCCAACAACCTCATGCCGTTAAAAATAAGGTATTCATCATCTCTGAATGCATAGTCATAGGAAGTAGTTGAAATAACTAATAGTAACTAAAATTGAATATCGAAAATACTTTAATTATTAATGTAATAAGATTAATATATTTTTGGATATAAAGATAATGGAAATTACCAAAATTTTAAATAGCATGAAGAATAATGATTTAAAATATTAATAGGTTACTGTGAGGGGATTATTTCTTTTTTTTTTGTTCTGAGATGATGTGCTTCTCATTGTGGGGAAGTGATATTGTGTTTAGTTAGAGATTTTAAAGGTTATCCTGGAAGGATTTGGACCCTAGGATGGAATTTCATTATACTATATATCATTTTTATATTTTATTATCTCAATAATGTACTGCCCTTTTATTTTTAAATAACCTATATCATTTGATGTTTTCGATACCCATTAGGGCCCAAAATTCTAGGATATTTGGAATAAAAATGGATGAATACTTTATTTTTCCACCAACCCCATATGATTATGGAACTACATATGAGGTTTTCTAATGAAACAAGTTAGAATGTAATTATTTTATTTTAATGTTACTATTTTTGTGTAATGTAATATTTTCATATGAGATGTAATATTTCCACTAAGTGATATATGAGTATAAATTTATTTTTAAGTGATTGGTATAGAATTGGTTGTGGGAGCCTTCATTATTATATTATTCTGGACGTATTAAACATATGATATATAAACATCATTAGGGAAAATGTGTTTATAATGAGATGGTTATACAGATTGACTATGGTTGGGATCACATATAGGTTTCACTATCTATTTATTAATTTCATGCTATAAATTTTCAAAAAAATGATAATTTCATGGGAGGAAACTAGTGAGTATTTATATATTTGAATCCAAACATTAATATATAATTTTTAATATTTTTATGATAGTTCCATATATTTATTTCATTACTAGAACACTACACAATGAGTTGATGTAATCAAAGGAGAAACTATGTTCAATGTTTTGGTTTGATTTTATGGAATTAAAATTAGAGATGTTTAATATTTTATATATGAAATTTCAAACACCATATATTTCATTAATGGGATGTCATGTTTTATATTATATAGTCTGATTAGTGTTTATATATGGATTTTGTTTGTTTTCTTGGATTAAAGAGATGATTTGTATTCATAATTTATTTTATATACACATGGATCATTTTATAAACTCGTGAACTATTAGAGGTTGTTTTGGAGGTTACAAAAAAATTTCTCTACAAACACATGTGGTGTTATAGTTGATTAGGTATGTGGTAATGTGGTGTGAGAGTGGTTGTATTTTAGAGTTTGGGGGAAGTAACTTATGGGTTTTAATTGGATTTAAGAGAAACAAAATAATTTCAATATAGTATGTGATATAATTATGGGAGACCCATTAATAAATATAATAATCCATTTTATCAAATATAAGAACTTATATAGTAAATTAAAAAATATTTACCATTATTCTAATAATTTTTATAGTATTTAAATTATCCATTGTTTCACTTTTATTTTTGTTTTGTTTTAATTAAAATTAATTTCACTAAATAAAAATAACATAAATTATTTCATATCATAGAACATAAGAAAATTTTATTGGATATTTTATAAATAATTCTAGAAAAAAGCCACATATAGTTCATGTAGGAGAATCAAGGAAATATATTCATGTTTTATATATGAGTTTTGATCCTTGGATGAATAATTATATAGGATTTCATTTTGTGAATTCAGATCATTCAATATTCTAATATAAGAAAAATCAATCTCTGAAACTATGAGAGAGATATTCATAATGAAGGTTGAAATTGTGTTTTTATCAATTTATTCATATTTTGATAATTAGATTCACTTGTGATTTTTTAATGTGACTAACGTGTGATAAATGGTGGGAACACTATCCTAAAGATAAAAATTGTGTAATCGTGGTATGATGTTTAGCACAAAATACACAATGATAGATTATTATCTTAGTGTATCCCAATGAATTTCACACACCCATTAATCTTGTTACAAAAATATTGGTAATTGAGAAGACAATAGAGGTTATGATATTGGTTCCCACTTATTTGGAAAATCGACGCTTTGTTATAGGAGGATTATAAAATAGGAATATTTATCAAATTTTATTATGGTAGATTTTCCTTATAATTCATTGTGGAAATATTATATGATGTTTCTTTTATTGTGAGTTAAAACATTAACATAATAAATACTAGTAACATATCAATGTCCACTATAAAACTGTGATTATGTTAGTGGATAAACCCTAATTACATTATTTTAAACAAAAACCTAAATTTATCCACTTAGATTATCTATAGTTAGGTTGATAATATTTTAGAACAAAAATAAATGATAGTGTATGAGAGTATATGGTATGAATATTCATTACCCCTAGAGAACTACATAAATTTTTGATGATGTGGTAACTAGTATCATTAAAAATGCGGAGTAATATAATGTGGATAGCTCAATTTTATAGAATTTAGCAGTTCAGTAGTTATTTATATTATCAAGGTTACCATATACTTATATACTATATCATTTATGTGTTCATATATATAAAATTATTCCATTACATTATTTTAATAAAAATACTTATACATTGATGCCTTATGGTATACATTCACCATCGAATCTAGTTTTTATCTTGAAAAATCAGAGTGTTGTCTATAATTTCAAATGTTCTTGATTGGAGTGATCTATAATTATGATAATATTGAGGGATTGATGAGATCATATTGTTACATATAAAAAATTATTATTTTATCTATGGTATAGATTACATATATTTCATTCAAGATATCATTGAATCATGTCGATGGTTATTTATTTTATCTACCATGGATGGAAAATTTGTGAAATTCATTACTACAAGAGATTAATAGATAGATCAGTTTTCATAGTGCCTATATTTATTTTGTACTCAATGGTATTTAATTCAATGTTAGTGAATAAGATCTAATTTTAATTACTTTTAGATGATTTTTTATAAATTTTCCATAATGGGGTTTTTATTATAATATTCAATTCATGACCGACTATATGGTATTTTTTAAAAATAGTGTTTCTACTACTTCTAAATCAGATTATCAAATTACCCATTTTCCTTAATATATTTTTGAATTCAGTTTGAATATTTTTTATATATGTTATTAATCTAACCAATTGTGTCTTATTGGGGAGGACTATTATTTTTATGAATTATCTTGCATAGAAGCATGTAATATAATATAAGTTATAAAATTATAAATATAGTGATATTGAAATATATATATACAATGTAAAGGATTAATGTCATTTTCATACATTTTATGTTATTGAAAAAGATCTAGTTGATTTCTCTATTTCCAATGAATTGCTTTGTGATGATGGAGGAGAGAAATATTATTAAATTAAAATTCAAGAATCAATTTAGATATTTTGACTACATGGAGATGCTATTACAATTTATCAATGAATTTGTATAAGTTTAATGTTTCTTTGGTTGATTATAATACATTGCCTTTCATATCGAAGGATGAATATATAGAGTATATGAAAACCATCAAACAAATCATGTTGTGAATAATTTTTATGTAATGTTTTCCATTCATAGTATTTTTTCATATAATGTATATTTATCTAGACACATAAAGTCATTATAGGGAATACTTTTTGATTCATCCATGACTGAGGTATTCATTTTGTTAAAATCATCCATTATATTTTTGAAGGATAATTTATTTCTTGGTATATAATATTACTAGAAAAAGGTTAATATTGGATTTATCTTAAATAAATTCCCCAATGAATGATTTTACCATGAATTATATTCATCTTTTAATATTGGATCTACATTAGGTAGTCTTCATATATATATAAAATAGGATAGAACTAGTGAAATACTACATTATTTTCACATGGATAGAGTTATGTTTGATGATTATTGTGATTTTTTTTCAGGGACTCATTTTTGTTTCATTGAAAATATTAAAATGATATTATTTTAGTTGGTCCTATTACATTCTAGTAATTATAAATTTCGCACAAATAATAATGATAATATAGTTATAGTTTTTTCAATGTTTCTTTAGGTACAATACCATATAATAGAATCCTTTTTGTACTTAAAAATTAAAGAATTTATTGTATATCAACTATCAACAGAACATAATGTTTTTATAATGAAGATATTAAGTGTTTCTAAAAGTCTATAAATTTGAAATTTAATATTCTTTTTATAATATTAATGATGTTGATAATGAATTCAGAGTAAATATATGTTGTGTAATTTTTCATGATGTAGGTGAGGAATTGATGATTATATACAATCTTTGAGAAATGAATTTGAACATAGATAAGATTAAAATAATATTTTATTCTATATAAATGAATCTTAGATATGATACCCGAAAATGGTTTTTAAGAGAGAACACATTCTTTATTTATTCACATTTGATGTAATAATAGAACAAAAAAATAAAAATGTATTATTTCAATTTATGTATTTTGTATCATGATAAATGTTGAAAATTATTTGGAAAGACTTATATATATCACCTATAAAAATGCATCAAAATATTTTAAAGATATATATTTTATTCTAAAATATTTTCTATTTTATCATAATATAAAATCTTGAAGAAAAATTTGTATCAGTATAGGTTTTACATTAATTAAATAAATTTAGACCATATTTATTTATTTATCTGATACATCCTTTAATGTCCTTTAGTTTACAGTGAGGATATATCCTTGGATTACAAAAGGAAACCTTCTTTTAAAATAATATTAAATGAAAGTAAATGATTTTTTTGATTAATTAATAGTGTTTATTAATGTCCCTGTAATTAAGAATGTTATTTCAAGGGATCTGTTGAATTATTTTTATTTGGATGTTGTTTAGAGAATCAGTGGGGTTTTAGGGTGATACTATTTGCTGAAGACACATATTTTACATCATTTTCATAGGATTGTTTCATTCATTTAATTATTATCCATTCATTAGTAAAGTTCCCCATCCCCATATAAGTAGATTGATCAAATTGATGCTTCAAACACTAAAGGTAATTTTTTGGGCATGTTATCTAAATTTTGTAGTTCTTATTTGAATCATTATCATTTATTAGGGTTTTAAAAAAATAAATTTTTTCTCACTTCTATTGGTACAGAAACTTCTGATGAATTTTATGGGTTTCCAACCGATTATATTTGAATGATATTATTGATCTATAAGTCATTTGACAATATTTGGTGAATATTATTATAACAATTATGTATTTTATTTAAATGGGAAAAAATCTATGTTGGATTGGAAAATTTATGACTAGAATCAATGGAGAATACCATTTTGTTTTAATTTAGTAATTATATTTTACAAAAGTATCTAAAAAATGAAAAATAAATCAGATTTGATATATGAATTATCCTTTCTCCTAATTATTTTGAATATTCTTATTTTCATAGTAAATTAGTTAAGTGGTTTATAGGTGATTTTTTCAACTATTAGAGAATCATGTTCACAAAATTACCCTCTCAAAAAATATTATAATTATCTCATATTGATTATAATGTTATTGTTTGGGTTGAGATTTTTATTTCATTAGATAAAAAATACATACTATTAGATATATAATTATCAATTCATCAGGAGGTGGTCATACATTGATGAATATTTTTTTAAAATTTTTAGTGGAATGGTAGTACAATGTAATATATATAAGTATGATAGTTACAAATTATTTTTTAATATATAGAGTAGTTATAAAAAATCATCTATATAATAAAGACGAGATAGAAATATTGGGATTAAAAAATTGATTTTATTTTGTTTAAATTATGGTTGAATGTTTGGTTTTAAATCATTCTAATGGGGAAAATATTCTTCACGAGTTATCCCATATAGGGGAGGGTTAGTTTTTTGAAATATTTTATTTATTATGGGTTTATAGTGAAATATTGAGAATTGGAATTGTTTCTATGGAATAAAATAAAATTAATATAAATTCTTGGTTTGTTACATTTCATTTTCAAATCAAATTAAATATTGAATATTATATTTTGATGGAGAATTATAGATCTTATGCTGAGATATGTTTTCCTAAAGAATAAAACAATGGATACTTCTTCAATACATCATCATTTTTTATTTTAATTTTTTAATTTTTAATCTATACCATGAGTTAATGATCTGAAGAAGGAATCTTAAAGGACTAGTCATGTTGATGGGGTAGATTTTGAGTGGAATTTTCATACAGTTTTGTATCCTATAGTGTGAGGGTCAGATCCCCCACAATAAATTAATTTTATATAAATTTTCAATTTCAACACCACAATGTATTATTTATTCCTCCATCCTCCCACATGTCACTATGTTATATCATCCTTATCTTTCACATCTAACAAACCTATTTTTTATACACTTGGGATATGCACCCATCAAATCTATACTTGTTTTTCCAATTTACCATCGATGAATAATGTTATTCTGTATGTTAATTGGGAAAATAATGCAAATGCTCTATATGACTCTCATCACCTCCCCAATTTCGTTGATATCACTACACTAATATATAAAGAAATATCTTACTTTTTTCCCTCATTTGATATTTAAATAAACCTAATATAATTAGATGGTGGATCTTTCCCACCATAGGAATAATTTATCATTGATATCAACTATTTCCTTGAATTATTGAATCCCACAGTCCCATAAATTGGGTTTCCATTTATGTAATACATTACATTAATATGTAAAATAATGGTATCTTAGAGTCCGTATAACAAAACTTTCAATGAAAAACACGAACACTACTAAATTATATTTTATTTTTAATGAAATATTTTTTGAAAATATGATTTAATAAATTCTATTCTTTTATGAAATATTAAAATTGGGACAATATTTTGAAAAGGAAGAAAACCATGATTTAATAAATTATCATCATAGAAAAAAAATTAGTTGATGAAAATTTAGTTTCCACTATTGAATTCAATGAGATTTAAGAAAATATTTTCATTTCCTACTAAAAAAAATTGACAATTTAATTTTTTATGAGATTTGAATGAAAAATATTTGAAATATTTTATAAACATGAGATTTTATTTTCATTTTTGTTAGATATACCAAAAATATCCCAATAAAAATAATAGATCGGGGAAAAAATATATGGTTTAATTTTATTATTTAAATAAATGTTTTATCATACAACTCTTCTCAAATATATTTATAGATGCCCCAAAATTATCATTTGATATATATATATATATATAACAACATATGTTTTATCATTTTTCTTTTATGAACACTAGTGTTATTTATCTCAAGATAATGAATCATTTTGATCTAAGCTGATATTCTTATACACAATTACTTTGTTTTCTTATTTTTATTTCATGAGGATCTCTAGATTGAAGTTGGTAAAAGTTATTTTTATGATATTGATATATGGTAGATTAACTATAGTTTTGTCAAGAAATATTCATGATATCATAATTGTTTTAGAAGTTAAATTCAACATTTATAGTGTGATTATTTTGGTATATGTTTCATCATAGGTTATTCAGCAGCTCACATTATATCTGATTTTGTTGAGGTGAAATTATAATTCCATTAATTTCATGTTTATGTAAAATATAATCTCTTAAAATTGTAGAGTTAATTAAATATTAGTTTCGAGTTATGAACAATGTGACATGTTGTTTTTTTATATTATCTAATTGATGTTCTAAATTTTTTGTTAGGATTTTTTAAAAGTTAATATCAAAATGATTATTTTAATTTATAATTATGATGATAATATAATTGTTATATAATATATAGAATAGGACCAAAGTGAAGATGGGTTCATTATTACACATTGTAAAATGATAATGTCAGTTATTTAATTGAGATATGATATTGAGTGAATCAACATAACAATAATATATAAAATGGTTGTGGATCTTACATTAAATTAAATTATGAAAGAGTTTAACTTTATATAGGGAGTTCATCGATAATATATATTATATATTTTTTCATATCCTAATAAATGTGGTGATTTATGAGATTTTATTGGGTAAGGTAAGGAAACTAATTGTTTTAAAATACTTTAATTATATAATGAATAGGGTTATTACTACATCATGTGAGGAAAATATTTAAATGATCGTTCTACATGTATTGGTTTGTTTTAGAATAATATTGACTAATTAAAATATGATCTAATTTGATAAGCAGGAGTATTGAATTATTATGACGATGAAATAAAATTATCTATATATGACTCTAAAGGAAAATATGATGTATTCACAAACCATTTTAGTGACTTATAACGTGTTTCAAGTGATAATCATTTTATGAGTTTTTTAGACATTATAATGAGTTTTTATAACTCTTATTGACTTCATAAAACATTTTGATGGTTATATGAGTCTTCATCCAATGTACATATGACATAGAATATTAATCATTATATTATTGAGTTATGGATGAAAATATTGTCAAAATTATACATTTTATGACTTTACATTATTTATGGATTATTTTTTTAAGGATTTTTCAAAAACTTATGATATTATAATACTTATTAACATATTATGTCTGTACAAAGAGTAATTAATTAGTCATGATGTATTTTTTGGAATTTTTTTTCATAAAATACATTATTTTATTCCAAAATTTAGGACATAAAAATAGATACAATAAATTGACAAATGTGTGTAGATTTTATGAATTATATATTCTAAATAAGGAATTAACAAGGAAAAGTATACAAAATTGTTCTTAATGAAAGTAATATCTCAATAAATTCAAAATATTACTATTCATATTGATCTAGTTAATATAAATGGATTTAATTCCTTAGAACACTTTATTCAAAGTCGAATAAAATATTTTCATTCTGAAATGACAAGAATACACAGGTTTATATAAATAAAAACCTAATTTAAAATTTTTGGATTATTTTATGACGTAACATATCATGAGTTTCATTGAAAATTTTAATTGATACAAGACTGGGATATTTTTTAACAATTACAACTAAAACATATATTTAAATCATGATTTACGAGAGTATATAATCAAGTTAACTAAGGCAAATTTCCATATTAAATTATTATATAAATATTATTCATGGGATGATTGTATGAATGTAAAAAAGATAAGTGACATATCATTATATTAGGAAAAGAAAAATATCTTTCCATTAAAAATACATTATTATGAAGAATCTTTGAATTTTCAATAGAGGATATGATACTACTCTTATATGAAGATCATATTCATATAAAATGTGGAGAACCAAAGAAAATCATGTAACATAATTTGTTTTGAGTTAGAATGAATAGAATATATATAAATGATCATAATTTTTTAGTTTATCAATATATATCTACTAATGAGTATTGACTGAAAACCCAAGGCAGATAAGCTACTACAGAATATAGAAGCTATCAAATTCCACTATAGTTCATTTAAGGACCCACTACATGTAAATGGGTGATATTCATCGAAAAATACAGTTCATTTCTGTGGGCTGGAAAATATTATGATAAATAGTAGAAATATATTTTTTCTTTCATATATAGTGAATATTATTGTGGTAAATTACACCTATGTTATGAAGTGAGGATGATACAAACCCAACCCTTATTTACTGGTTATTTATTAACTAGTAATCCACGAAATATAGTTGATATAATTTATATATTTATATGATTATGAAATTAAATTGAGTTTGTTACTAATATGAGTTAAAACTTCTAAAAAACCTAGGTGCTTCTGTCCAATTCTACTTCAATATTCTATACTAATGTGAGGGTTTAGTTTGCATACATAGATCCATATCTCCTAACCCGGATACGAAAATTTGTAATATGTTTTAAAATATAAAATATTAATGAAAAATGTGAAGAAATAATATTGGTGTACTAATTCACACCTCTTCCACCCTCTTAGGGTCTATAGACCACACACGTGGATTTATATATAGTATATGATATAATCATAGTTTCTGTTGATTAAATCTAATATTCTACCATAATTATTTATTATAATAAATAAATATTTGTTTTTAAGGGAATTTAGAATTTCCTTATAAGGATAACTAATTATATAGACCTAAATATTCTAAAATGAAGGATTCAATAAAAAAATTATTGAACATAATGACTACAGATTCAAATAAGTAGAAAAATATTTCATGGAATATTAATGATTATAATGGATAAAAAATATAAAGTAACAATATTGTATTCAATAGTGTGTATGATATGGAACACCATGTGTGTAAGGGAATATAATATCCCAATAATTTATAATATATTAACTATTTTAAATAAATTCAATAAATTTTATTTCTTTAAATGCATAGAAAACTGAGTTAAATTGTGTCACATGCCATAATAAGTTTCTTCATGGGATTTTGTTACATTCAATATTGAGTTCTTCCAAAAACCAATATATTACTAAAAATTGTTATTCAATTTAATATAATATAACCTAGATGATAAATTAGTTGTTATAAATAATAAAAACTATAATATGAAAATATATGGGTTAAATAAATATAATTTGAATTCATTGGTCACAAATTAAATAGAAATTAACTTAAGAACCAATTGAATAGAGAGGAAATAAATTTATTTTGTTCATCCAAAGGAACCTATAATAATTAATTACAATTAATGTGTAATATTAATTATATATATATATATATATATAATATTAAATAAAATACTATAAATATACATCAAATTGATTTCATAGTCATAAGATATAAACCAATCTAATATTACACATAAAATTCTATATTTTATAAATGAAAAATTAATGTATTTTAATGGAGAACATATTTTAAATCCAAAATTTTAAATTTTATAAATATTAATTGTTAAAATATACATAATATTTTAAATAGAAACAAAAAAAATATTTTATTGAAAATTTTTGTTATTTTTCAATGAAGTCTTCTTTTTTGATAAATATTGAAAAATTATGAAATTTAACTCAAAATTTTATTTTCAACTTATTAATTTGGAAAGATAAATTATTTTTTTTATTATTTTTTTAAAAAAATTAGATAAATTTTATATTTTTTATACGATTTAGGAAATTTGAATAATTTCACTTTTTAAATGGTTAAAAATACAAAGAAAATTTTGGATCATTTGTATTTTTAAAACCTCCATTCTCATCCCATATATGGGATAAATTTTTAATTAAATTATGCCATGTCAGGGATTGGAATTTGGAAAATAAATACAATATTTTTACTCAGAATAATTTATATCATCAAATAGGGTCAACTTATTTTTTTAAATAAATAATACTGAATGTAATTAAATTGAATTTCAATTATTAAGGTGAAATAAAGCATAAAATGGATTAAACTAGAAAATAAATAACCAAAATGATCTAGTAACTTGTCTAAAATAAATTTTATGGTCATATTAAGACACAATCCTCGCTTTTATTCTTTTTATTCAATTAATGAATCAACTTTCCATTCAAAAAACTTATGAATATTTTGACTGTATTTACTTTAAAAGCCCGCATTGTTCTCCCGTATACAAGATTAAATTGAATCTCATTTCTTCCACCTATATAATTTGAATTTTGAAAAATTGATTTCTTATTTTCAATAATAATAATTTATATTTTATTATAAGTTATACTTAATTTTTGAATAAAATTATTGTTGAAATTAATTAAAATTAGTTACTGTGATTAATGTGAAATTAAGCTTAACAATGGACTGAACTAAGACTCTATGAGAAAGAATGACATATAAAATAGTGAAAAATCCATTTTCTGGTCAACTTTATACCTAATCCACCCTTTTCTAAAATATTTACCATTATTGGAACAACATAAAATGGGAGAATTGTGAGAGGAATTTTCTATCCAAACATTTACAAGAGTTTCACTCCACCTCCACTATAAAAAAGCACTCAATCTGCCTTCTCCATAACACCTCTCTAGACACATTGGATTGACCAATATTAGACCAAATATCTCCACAAATTTCTTAACCACATCATAAAATCCTATGTTTTATAATAAATCCAACCAACGAATCCCTTTCGTTAAAACCCAATTGAGTTACCCAATGAAGAGGTCACACCTCTCCACAAGCACATAGGTTTTATTTCCATTTCCACCCCAAAAATATAATTATTCCATTATTATATATAAAATATATATCCTAGATATAAAGCATTTTTTTTATCTTAAGGGTTAAACCTACACATACACACACTGCTTTTCTATGGGAAACAAATGAACTAAACCGTCATTGAAGCTGGTCAAAGTTTAAAATTTATATTCCTACTAACTACAGTATATGTGGCATGCAGGTTCGAACCCACAGAGAAGGAAATTTTGACCACTAATCTTCTAAATTTTTTTAAAAGACCCCACTGTTGTCAGTAGTGGGGAAAATTATCTATTATCTTGTTTAATTTTTTTTAAATATTCGTTTTTATGAATTAATGTGACAGAACACTACAAATATTGTATATAAACTAATTTGAAGCGAGAATCATTTGAAAACAAATAAGAATAGAGAAATAAAAACATTGATAAACGAACAATCTAGTAAAATGATTGGGAAAAAATTTCAATTCTTCCGGTTTTGAAAACATTTTTTCTCCCGATAGTGATTAAAACAAATACAACTGAAAAGAAGTGATTAATTTCCCTCACCAAGAGATAAGTCACTCAATCCGACATGTCTTGGAATTTACCATTCCTAGATTAATCTACTTGAGAATTCTGTTTTGATAAAGATTACAAAACCAACTCACAGTATGTTCTGTAGTCTTTTATTTCAATTTAAATGCATATGAAAATCAATCCACAATCAAACTCACTAAATTGATGTGAAATTATGAGATTATGTTTAGGTGTTTTTTTTTTAATTTAATGCAATCCGAACTGATCTCGCTGATCAATGCCAATCACATTAATAATGATAGAGAGAAGGAAGAAGAAAGAAAACCAATACACTTGATTTTAACACCAAACTGGAATTATTTATCCCTACATTGTATCAATTATGTAAAATAATATCACACTATTACTATGAAAGAAAATTGAAAGAAAACAAAGGAAGATATCACCCTATCCTTGCTTAAATTGCTACTGCTCTTTGCTCTTGGATGTCTAACAAATGGCTCTTCGAGAGATGGTCCAGGGTTCACCTCCAGGTTCTTGGTCTACATACAAGAGAATTATTGAATGAATTCCCCCTCCAAATTCTATTGCAACTTTTTTTTTATATCCTCCGTCATCTAGTACATGTCACTGCTCGCTTCCAACGACTCTATGTGTCCATCATGTGTGCAACGTACATGTGGTTTTTTTCGTGACTAACATGTCGCACTAGTTTCTCTCACGTTACGAACTTCGGGTGAGTTAGTTAAGTGAATCAAGACATATTCCTGTCTCATGAATGAACCTACATAGTTAGAAAATAAATGAAAACTTAAGAAAGTAAAATAATATTTTTTTGTTAAATGTTATATTACTTGTTAAAAACTTAACTAACGTTAATTAATAAAAATCATAATTGATCATTATTATTAAATATTATTATTATGATTATTAATTTATTATTAAATATTTAATAAAAGTATTATGTTTTTAATTTATTATTATTCATTAAGTTATTCGTGTAAATATTATTAATAAATAGTTATCATGACTGAATTATTTTTCTGAGTTAGATTATTATTATTATTACTTATATTATTTAATTTATTAACATTAATATAATAGATATGTATAAAGTTAATTCATATTAAATTATTATTATTTATAAGTTTATATTATTTATGTTATAAGTAAATTCTATCTTATTAACATACATTAAATCTTAATCCCATTTTATGATAAATTAATTATTTTTAATTATTTTATATTATAATAATTTATTAATTTATTATTGTTATTATATTATATTATATTATTATTTAATTAGGTTAATCCTGCCCACCCAATTTCGGCACAAAAGGGGGACGGAAAATCAGGCAGCTTTTAGAGGAAGCCTCCGGTGTGACTCATCTCTCTGAGTGTGCACAACGATCAACGAAGAGTCGTCTCTAATTCCTCACGCAACACCACCACCTGCTCGATTCCTCACATAATGAAAACAAATAATATGATGTGGTACTCCTTGGGGTGTCTCAGATGTTGATCTCCTCCACTCTAGCTGACCGCAATATCATGTAATATTGTGAATCCTATGAACACCAGCCACGACCTCTTCAAATCATCCCGGAAGCGGTCCTATCGAATCTTAGCTCGAGATTCTCCTGTTAGCAGCAAGCGATAGTTCATCCATTGGTGATTCCCTCTGCAACAAGTTTGAAAACCACCCCAAGCGACGGCACTTCACACTGCAGTATGGTAGTGGCTCGAACTGGGGTGTGGCTCGAGGTCTCCAGGTAGTGGCCGTCATCGTCTGGTGATAACTCCTAGTGTGGCAGACTACTATGGATGATCGTCGAAAGTAGAGGTGGGAGAATCTGTGGCTGTGGGAGAAGAAAATGTGGTGGCCGAGGAAATGGGGTGTGATGTTGTTATGGCACCAGTTTTGATGAAGCCACAAGGAGGAAGAACCATGCAGAGGTTATGAGGCACCATAACCAAACAGTGAGACCGTGACGACAATTGACAGTGGAAGGGGTTACAGTGCCACTGTCGAAAGTCAGATATGGTGAGACAATAATTCTATATACAAGGTAGCACCATGAATAAAAGAACCGGTGAGACAATAAGTCAGAATATACATTGTATGGTTATTACGGTTCCACTGCAACGCTGCAAAACAAACAGAAAAAAATAAAACAAAAATAAAAATCTAAACACAATAATTAATCAAAAATAAAAATTAATTCAAACAATTGAAAATTAAAATAACTCATAAACATTAATAAACATATAAAACCCATTAAAAATAATTTTAAATTATTAATAACTTCAATTTAAAAAAAACAGAAATTGTTACTAAATTAATACTTAAATTAAAAAGCAACTAAATTATTAAAAGTTAATATAAAACTAAACATTCATAAAACAAAGTAAAATTATTTAAAATAATACTCTATTTCAAATTAAATTAATTAATGTAAAAATATAATTATTCTGTTATTAAAGAATTATGTTAATTAAAGAAATTAAATTAAACATATTTAATAAATGTAATTAGTTTGTAATCTTATTATATAATTAATGAATTGTTGATAGACATCTAATAATTATGTTATTCTAAATTATCAAATATTTATTATAAGAAAAGATAAATAAAATCTATATTAATTATTATAAAAAAATGAATTAATTTTTTAATTAAATTAATGTTAAATTATCAAATTTGAAGACAAAAAAACTAAATAAATAAAAATATTATAGACTATAAAATAAACTAAAACATAAATTTACTAATTTAAGGCTTAAAATACACAATTAATTTTAAATATTGGTAAATTGATAAATTTATTTATAAAAATACCAAAGTGAACTAATTTATCAAAAATCATTAAAATAAATAATAAAATTGATAAAAAATAATTAAAAAGATGTGGAAAATCATGTGTTTTTAAGGCCACGTCAAATTCCTTGACAATTAAGCATTGTTTTTTCTCAAACAATCCCATTTTTGAATATCATTGAGAAACAAAAAAATAGTATTCATGATTTTACTAAAATTTTATCATTTCCATAAAATTGAAACGAAGGGCAGAAACATGTCAATAAGATTTTAGAAATGAAGATGTCATACCTCATATGTGATGCTGCTTGGTGACTAACTTCCAACAAAGCATAATTCCAAAATCTGAGTGTGATAAGAGGTAAATTATCAGTTGAATTAAAAACATAACCAGAGGAACTTTGTACTTTGAGTTTTCAACTAGTTTCTAAAAAATAAATAATTATTATTGTGAATCACATTAATGAAACAAGACAAATTATTCCCATATAAAATAATTGACCCCTTCTTCATCTGGTGTTCATCATTCAACTCACCTTGATGAACTCATTTTTGACCCAAGACACATTATTTATTTTTTTGAATCCATGTATCATGTGTTATGCACTATGCATTTCCCTTATTCAATGTTTACATAGGGCTTATAGTAAACAGAAACGAACCTAGCATCTTTGTTCTCAGAGACTCGTCGTGGGATCCTAGATTCCCCAATTACTCTAGTTTCAAAACATTTCTATGCAAACCATTTACATTGGCACTTTAATGTAATTACATAAATAAATAATACAAATGTTTGTCCCCTAGAATCATGATCGAACTTCCAGTTCCAAGAGTTATGATCAAAATTCCACTAACAGGTATCCCATATCACTCTGATAAAAAATCACTAAACCAAATTTCTATCAGATCGCTAGGTAAGTTCACTCAGTAATCATCCACCCAAATTAATTTCAATTACAAATTAGTTCTTAACTACCAACAAGGAACTATTCTTAGACAAGAATAATTTAAAAACAGAGTAAATCCTATAATTACGAAAGAATATTAAAACATTTTACCCATTTTTTACAAGAATATTGAATTTTTAGTGGGGATTGATGGGATTTAAATTATGCATAGTTTAGCATAGTCAAGAATTGACCTCCTCCCCCAAAACTTAAACACAAATTTTTCCCCAATGTTGAATTAAATAGTGGATAAGAACAATTAGACAATTAATGTTTAAAATAGATTTTCATTAGAATAGATTTATGTCATTTATAAAGGGTCTCTTTGAAGTTAAAATATATTTTTTTTCACAATGATTAATTTAACAATAGGTTCATTAGAAAGAACATGCATTAACATTGAGTCTAGTGAATAATTTCCAATGCAGCTCAAAAATTAGTATATAACATGTGGGTCCATATTTAATAAGGTGAAAGCATATTAACAGATAATGTTAAATATTATGTTCAATAGAGAAGAATAATGAAAGCTAAAACACCCCTACCTAAAGTAGATTTAATACAATTTAAAAACAAATTCCAGCTTACATGTGCCCCCTGTACTTCAGTTTATATAGTGAAAGGATTTAATGTATCAATGAATTCAAATTTCCAACAAGGAGGAACATAAATAATTGGTGTACAACATAATTACATATAAAAAAAATATTTTTCAACAAACATATTGCAAAAAATTTTAAAACAAAATATGAAGCAGATTTTATCCTTTAAGTCAATAGGAGTAGAAAAATAAATATAGAAATTATGAGTTGAGTAATTCCATAATTATATTTGAAAATTTACCTATAGTATGGGAATTCCACTACTTTATTGATGCAAGAGGCATCATTCTAAGATAGAACCAGGAGTCCAAGGACAAACAGTAACAAGGACTTCCCAAAAACAGAGCGAAAAATAAGCCCAGAAACACATTATTCAACACAAAATAGTGAAAAAGTAAAAACAAAGAAATTGCATGGGGTGGTTCCCATGAAGCACTGATTATAAAATCTTCAGTTAGAATTTATTTAATTACAATTTATTTATTTAAATCAAAAGAAAAACCAAGGGTTTCCCCCTATGCAGTGCAAGATTTTAAATAATTCAGCCAGACATTATTCAAGATTAGTTTCTAATCACAGTTAAGGAAGAAAAGCCCTTTTTTTGTCCCTAAAAATAGAATTTCACTCTCTACCCATTAACTAACAAGGGTATATTATCTTCACCTACAATTTCAATAGCTCCATTATTAAGAACTCTCACTATAGTAAACTGTCTAGACTTCTTGGACATAAGTTTTTGAGGGAAGAGTTTGAGTCTAGAATTAAAAAGAAGGACCTTCTATCTAGGTTTAAAATATTTGGTTAGTATGATATAATCACGAAATTTTTTATTCCATTCTTTATAAATCCTTGAATTATCAAAAATCTATCTTCTAATTTCATCGAGTTCACTCATTTGAAGTAACCACCTCTCACCAGCACACTTAAAATCAATGTTTATAGCCTTAACTGCCAAATATGACTTATGTTGCAACTCCAAAAGTAAATGAAAGCATTTCCTGAACAACATCCTGTAAGGAGAAAAACCTATTGGGGTCTAGAAATTAGGTCTATTTACCCATAAAGCTTTATAAAATTTAATATACTAGTCTTTCCCAGAGGTTTACATAGTTTTCTTAGGGATTATTTTTTATTCCCTAATTGAGATTTCCACTTGTCCACTGAACTGTGGATGATAAAAAGAACCTATTTTATGAAGTTAACCATATTTAACCATATAAGATTTAAAATTTTTGTTCTTAAAGTGTGTTCTATTATCAGTGTTAATGGCTTTAGGAACTCCAAATCATGTAAACAGGTTTGTTTTCGTAAATTTTGCTAACAAAATTGGCTTTATTGGTGGGTAATTCCATTTCCTCAACCCATTTAGAAACCTAATAAACAAAAAAAAGTATATAATCATTCCCATGAGATAATGGGGATGGACCCATGAAATGTAAACCCCATACATCAAAAATTTCAACTTCCAAAATTCTTTTTGGGGGTAACTTTTGCATCCTACCAACATTACATATCCTCTGACATCTATCACAACCAACAAGAAAGCCCATAGCATCCTTAAACAGAGTAGAACAATATAAACCAGGTTGTAGAACATTATGAGTAGTTCAATCACCACCATGGTGACCTCCCAAAGGTGAGGAGTGATAACATTCTATGACATGAAACATCTCTTCCTCAGGCACACACCTCCTTAGGATACCATCACCACATCTCTAAAATATTAGGGGATCATCCCTAATATAGTACTTAAACTCTGAAATGAATTTCTTTATTTGGTTATTTGACAGATTTTTGGGAAAAACACCTTCTTTCAGGAAGTTGGAAATTTTTTCAAACCAATCAGATTTACCGATTGACACAATGAGAATCTTCTCATCAGGAATGGAAGAGTTTTTCTCCCTAGTATCTTCATATTTTTATTGAATAAGAGAAATCCTAGATAGGTGGTCAGCAACAAAAGTTTCTACTCCCTTCTAATCCTTAATTTCTAAATCAAACTCTTATTGCAATATAATTCATCTAATTAGCCAGGGTATAGATTCTTCCATAGAAAAAAAAATATTAATGTAGAACGATCAGTGAATGTGATGACATTTGAATGTAACAAATACCTTCCAAACATATCTAGAGAAAACACAATAGATATCAATTCTTTTTTAGATATGGTGTAATTATTTAGGGCATCGTCTAACAGTATGCTAGAATAGTACACCACATTTAGTTTCCTATCTTCACTCTATGCAAGGACATCACCTACAACCATATCACTAGAATCACACATAAGATCAAAAGGTAGTTCCCAATCAGGTGTAATGATAACGGGTGATGTAGTGAGATTCTCTTTAAGAAGATTAAATGATCTCAAACCGTTTTCATCATAATTGAAAGGTGCATCCTTGACCAGCAAGGAATATATGGGCTTAGTTATTTTTGGAAAAGACTTTTAGGAATCTTCGGTAGAAACCGACATGCCCTGGAAAACTTCTAAAACCTTTAATATTTCTCGAAGGTAGAAGTTTTTGAATGACATAAAATATAGATGTATCAACTTCTAGACCTCCCTTGGACACTTTATGACCGAGCACTATTCCTTATGTGACCATGAATTTACACTTCTCCCAAATAAAAACAAGTCTAGTTTCAATGCATCTTTCTAAAACTAACTCAGGATTTCCAATACACTTATCAACGTATCTACCCACAATAGAGAAATCATCCATTAAAACATCAATGATTCTCTCAATAATATCTGAAAAGATAACCGTTATACACCTTCAAAAGGTGGAAAGTGCTTTACACAACCCAATGGGCATCCTCCTGTAAGAAAATGTCCCAAAGGGCATGTGAAAGCTGTCTTTTACGAATCATCTTGATCAATATAAATCCTGTTGTAAGAAGAATACCTATCCAAGAAATAGAAAAAACTCATTTTTAGTAATCCTCCAAAAATTTGATCCAAGAAGGGAATTAGAAAATGATTCCTCCTAGTGGATGAATTAATCATCCTATTGTCTATACAAACTCTCCATTATTGGTATTTCCTAACTTGGATTTCTTCCTTTTTTCATTTTTAAATATAGTGAAACCTCCTTTCTTAGGGACAACTAGGATAGGGCTAACCCAAGAACTATCAGAAATGGGATATATCAATCCAGTTTACAGCAACTTAATCACTTCTTATCTCACAACTTCTTTCACGTTTAGATTCAATATTTGTTTATGCTCTACCCTAGGATTATGGTTATGCTCCATAGGTATTTTGTGCATATAAAATGAGGGATTAAAACTCTTAATATCCACTATGGTCTATCCTATAGATGATTTAAAATTCCTTAAAACACATAACAATATTTGTAGTTGATTTTTATTAAGTTAACCAAAACTTATGACAGGAAAAGTGGAATTATCACCTATATTTGAATATTTAAGATGTGAAGGGATTGATTTTAATCCAAGAGAGGGTGGCTTTACACTAGAAGGAAGTATCATAGGCTTAGGAGTCCCATGATATTAAATATTTATTTTGTAAGGAGTACTAAATGATGAATTATTTTCAATTTCATGTTCATATTCAGTAATAATTGTGCTACTATCCAAAGTAGGCAACACACTATCAAGATTTTCCAGATCAGAATTTATCAAATTTATCAAAGTATAATCATATAGTTGTCTTAAAATTTCTCCCTCAAATTCATCTATGTGTACAACAATGATGGTGTTAACAAAAAAACCCTCAATTTCACACAAAAATATCCTATGTTAAGAAACAGTTGACACTTCTCCAGAAAAAACTAGACAGTTACCCAATTATGGAAAATTCACCACATTTGGTGTTAAAGAAGAATCTTCAAATTCTAAGACAAATTCAACAGGATTTTTTTCTTCTATATATATTTCTTCAACAAAAGATTTATTTCCAGATTCTATAGAGTTTCCAATTGAGTTATCAACTTCTAATGACTCTACCATTGAACAATTTTTATAAAAAGATGATCCTTTAACATTTATAAACACATTCAACTCTTCTTGTTGTCCTCCAATTTTAAAAATTAACTGACCCTTAAAGACATAAATAAAAAAACCACATGTGCCCATGAAGGGCCTGCCCCAGATGATGGTAACCTCTTGATCACACTCCCCATCTTAGACTAGAAATTTTACAGATAAAAATAGCTTCCCATCCCTAACTTGCAAATCATCTACCCTACCCACAGGATGAGTGAACGAACTATTAGATAACTATTGTTTGAAAGTGTTGGGTTGAAGTTTACCCAACCTCAACTATTGAAATGGTGAGTATGGGAGAATATTAAATGTAGCACCTAAATCACACAAAAAGTTCTACTGATCAGAGTTTCCAATGGTACAAGGAATCAAAAAACTACCTAGGTCTTTCAATTTGGGAGGTATTTTCATTTGGAGTACAACATTGTACTCTTCAGTGTGGTTGTAAGTAGCAAATTCTTCCAGGGTCTTTTTGTTTGATACAATTTTCTTAATATTTTTCAAATAAAATGGGATTTTAATTAATGATTGAATGAAAATAATGATTAATTAAATTTTGGAAAGGATACCATGGAACAGAAAAATTTCATCCCAAGTGTTATTTGAGGTTTTAACTTCTAAGGGAAAGGGATGGGTGGGGAAAATATTTTAAGGACAGTAGGTATATCCCACACCTCTTCATAAATTTTTCCTTTACCTTTATTATTTGGATTTCTAGATGAATTTTCATCTTTACTTTCAGATGATAAATTCGAATTTTTATCATTTTGAAGTCTTTTTTGTGAATTTCTAGCATGTGTGAAAAGAAGATTTTTATTTTGGGAAATTTCATGGTATTTTCCAGGTATAGTTTGAGTATGAATCCCACTTCTAGTGACAATAGCCATGTAATTATCTATATGGTTAAGTTCATTTTTACTTGGAAGTCTACCTTTTTTCCTAGATAAAAAATCTCTAGCTAGTTGACCAAGTTGTGTTTCGATGTTTTGCATTCTCATATTACGTTTCATTTTGTCTCACTCATATTGATTTTGATATTTAGTTAGATGAGTCAAGATCAGATCAATCTTAGAATAAATTTGACTATCATTGATTCCATGTACATTTCAAGACTCATCCCTTTGTTGATATTGAATGTTTGGCATTGGTTGATTGGAGTAATTATGGGAAATGGATAGTTTGATTAAGCCTTGATCTTTCCAGGACAGATTTGGATGCTTCCTATAGTCTTGATTATAATTGTTTGAAAATAGATCTTCATTAGGAGTCATTATAGGACCATAGTTAACAATTTTTGTGATTTCTTGTTATTGGGATGGCATATCAAAATTAGGAACAAATTTCGCAGTATTCCCAAACATACCACACTGGACACACTATTCCATTAAATAGTGGTTGCTGTCTTCACAACCAAGTTGGATAATTGTTTTCTTTGAGTTTTGGTTCATTAAATATTGCAGTTGGATGGTGATTTCAGCAAGTTGATCTTGAGTGTTATTCATTGAACCAATGTTTGGGATATCATTTCAGTTGACTTTTTTTCATCTGGAATTTTTTATGTTGTGAATTCATTGTGAGGTTATTAAAAATTTGTCCATGTTCTTCATTTCTCTTATCATTGTAATTACCCAAAGCAGTCTCATCAACTAGATTCTGTCTAGAGGATAACAACACTTCATAGAAGGTATCCATGAGAAGGTGATAAGGGAGTTGATGAAGGGGACAATGCCTAAGCAGATCCCATAATTTATTCCTGGATTCAAGAAAATATTCTCCATACTCTAGATAAAAAATAGTTATCATTGTGATTAGTTCACCTTTTAATCATTGGGGATAGAATGTCATTAAGAAAGAATTATACACTTGATCCCATTTTTCAAAAATGTTCTCATCTACACTCAGAAACCGATTCATAGCATTCTTCTTAAGAAAAAGGGAAATACTCATTCTTTGTTCATTTTCTGTGAGTCCTAGAAGAGGTAATAGCTTCACAGTATTGTAGAAGTATCTATTGAAGGAAAGGGAGTCCTCATTATAGATCCCATTAAATGTATGCATAAACGAAATGTGTGATTGTTTCAATTATTAATTTTTGGACCTAGGACTTAATATAATGGACGATGGGTCACTTAAAACTTGTGGGAGTTGGAATTCCCTCATTCTAGGCCTTCAATTTTAATCTTAGAGTCATGGTTGATTTTGGAAGTTGTTAGGATCAGGAAATCTATTATATATATTTTCTATTTCAATTTTTTGATTCTTTATATGAGCAGTGAGATGTTTGTCTATTACTAAGTTTAGTGGCTCTAAACTAACATCAGAGTTTCCTTTTCACATACAAACAACAACAGACAATACTCTTTAGTGACAATTCAGTAAGATGTGACACTATTGTTTTTTTCAATTTTAAATTTTTTTTTGATTTTTTTATGATTTTTATATATGTGCTTTTTTAGTTTTTTTAGAAGAAATGAATCATGCCTTCCCTAGAAAAGATTTCAAAAACATGACCTGAACCATTGTTGAAGTCATTCAGAATTTCAAATTTATAATCCTTCTTACTATTGTATATGTGGAAAGCAGGGTCATACCCACATAGAAATAAATTTGGACCACTAATCTACTAAATTTCATTAACAGACCCCATTGTTGTCAGCATTGGGGAAATTATTCAATTATCTTTTTTACTTATTTTTTAATATTCTTAATTAAGTAGTGAAGTGATAGTTTACAACAAATATTGTATCTAAACTATTTTGAAGTGATAAACAGTTGAAATCAAAGGGGAACAAAGATATAAAAACACCAATAAACGAACAATTTAGTAAAATGCTCAAGGAAAATTTTTAATTCTACTGGTTTTGAAAACTTTCATTCTAAAGATAGTGATTAGAACTAATATCACTGAAAAGGGGTGATTTAGTTCTCCCACCAGGAGAAAAATTACTTGAGCCGACAAGTCTTAGAGTTCTCCACTCCTAGATTAATCAACATGGGAATTATTGTTTGATAAATATTACATAACAAACTCGTTGTATGTTCTGTAGTATTTTATTTAAATTTAAATGTATAAGAAAATTAATCAAAAATAAAAATCACCAAATGAATGTGAAATTCCGAGATTAAGTTCATGTGGTATGTTGCAATTTAATGCAATCAAAACAGATCTCGCCAATCAATGTCGATCACATTAAAAATGATATAGAGAAGGAAGATGAAAGATAATCAGAAACTTGATGTTAATGACAAAATTGAAGTATTAAGCCTAACATTGTCTCAATTACATAAATTAATATAATTCAATTACTACAAAAGCAAATAGAACGAAAATTGAGGAATATATCTCCCTCTCCTCTCTTGAATTTCTAATACTCCTGGCTCTTAGATCTCTAAGAAATAGCTCTCCAAGAGATGCTCTAGGGTTCACCTCCAAGTTAATGCTCTACTTTTGAGTGAATGATCGAATGAATTCCCCCCACTCCAAATTTTGTTGTTACTCTATTTTTTTATGCTCCGCCATCTACTGCAAGTCACCGCTCGCTTGCATCGACTCTATGTTTCCTTCAAGTGTGCACCGCACATGTGAATTTTCTCATGACTGACTTGTCGCACTATTTTTTCTCTTGTAACTAATTCCAATTGATTTAGTTAAGTGAATTAGGACCTATTCCCATATCTTGAAGGAACCTTCATAGTTAGAAAATAAATGAAAACGTAAAAAAAGTAGAATAGTATTTTTTTAGTTAAATGTTATCTTACTTGTTAAAAAGTTAAATAAAATTAATTAATAAAAATATTAATTGATAAATATTATTAAATATTATTAATAAGATTATTAATTTATTATTAAATATTTAATATAATTATTATTGTTTTTTATTATTAATTATGTTATTAGTGAAAATATTATTAATAATTAATTATCAGGGCCTAATTATTTTTCTGAATTATATTATTATTATTAAATATATTATTTAATTTATTAACATTATTATAATAGTTTTTGATAATTTAAATTATTATTAAATTATTATTATCTATATGTTAATATTATTTAAGTTATAAATAAATTCTATCTTATTAACCAATTTTAAATCTTAATCTTATTTTATGATTAATTAATTATTTCTAATTATATTTTATTATAATAATATATTAAGTTATTAATGTTATTATATTATCTTATTTTCTTATTTAATTAGGTTAATACTCCCCCCCCCCCCCCAATTTCAGCGCTGAAGGGGGAAGGAAATCAGGTAGCTTCCGGAGGAAGCCTATGCTGCGACTCCTCTCTCCGGTTGTGCGCAACGATTAACGGCGGATCGTCTCTGACTTATCACACAACACCACCACCTGCTCGAATCCTCACACAGGGAACACCATAAACGTGACACGACACTCTTTGCGGTGCCACAATAGTTGATCTCCTCTACTCCAGCTATCCTCGGCAGCATGTAATATAGTGAATCCTCCAAACACCAACCACGACCTCTTCAAATAATCCCAAAAGTCGTACTCTCTAATATCTGGTCGAGCTCCACTTGTTAGCAGCCAACAACAGACCCTCTATCTACAACTCCCTATGCAGGCAGTTCAAAAACCTTCCCATGCGGTATCACTTCACACTGCAGCGTGGCAGTGGCTTGAACTCGTGTGGGCTCGAAGTCTCCTGGCGGCGGCTGCCATCGGCTCATGATAACTCCTTATACGGTGGACCACTATAGACGACACTCAAAAGTTGAGGTGGAAGAACCAGTGGCAGCGGGAGAAGAAAATGCGGTGACAGAGGAAACGACGCAAGAATTTTCTATGGAACCAATATAGATGAAGCCGAGAGGAGGTGGAACTGTGAAGAGGATATGAGTAACTGTAACAGAAGAATGAGACAGTGATGAGAATTAATGGTGTCAAGGGTTGTAGTACCATTGTGGAAAGTGGGATACAGTGAGACAGTAAAGCTAAATTCATGGTGGCACCAGGAATAAAAGAACCAGTGAGATACTAAGTCAGAATACACAGTGGTTGGTGATTAGGGTGCCACCACAACACAGCAAAATAAAAAGAAAAAGAAAAATAAATTAAATCATAAATAAAAATCTAAACAAAATAATAAATTAAAACTAAAAATTAAATCAAACAATTTAAAATTAAAATAACTCATAAACATTAATTAACTTTTAAAACCGATTAAAAATAAAGTCATATTATTACTAAAATAAATTTAAGAAAACATAAATTGTTACTAAACCAAAACTAAAATTAAAAAGAAACTAAAATATTAAAAGTTAATATAAAATTAAACATTTATAAAACAATGTAAAATTATTCAATATAATCTACTATTTCAAATAAAATTAATTGATGTTAACAGATAATTATTCTATTATTAAACAATTATGTTAATTAATGAAATTAAATTAAAGATATTCAATAAATGTAATAGTTTTATAATCATATGTTATAATTAATCAATTGTTGATAGACGTCTAAAAATTATGTTTTTCTAAATTATTAAATATTTAATATAAGAAAAGATAAATCAAAACTATATTATTTAATGTAAAAAATAAGATTTAATTAGTTAATTAATTAATGATAAATTATCAATTTTTTAGACACAAACAACTAACTAAATAAAAATATTTTAGACTATAAAATAATGTAAAACAAAAATTATGTAATTTAAAGCTTAAAATACACAATTAATTATAAAAATTTATATATTGATACATTTATTTATAAAAATACAAAAGTGAACTTATTTATTAAAAATTGTTAAAATAAATAATTAAATTGATAAAAAAATAATTATAATGATGTGGAAATACATGTGTTTTAATTCCACATCAACTAACACACAATTTATGTGTACGAGGAACTACTGCCTCAAGAATTTGATAATTGTTCTTTCATCCATTACAAACTATCATGTTCAAAATTATGAGGAATTTATTTTATATATGCTATATATGATATTTATAATTTATTTATGAATCTATAATATTATATAGAACATACCTATAATCTTTCCATTTTTTCAAAATGCGATAATATCTTTTGTTGTAGTGTAGAGTACTTCTTCCTAAAAGCAATGTGATTCAATCACACGGTACATGGAATGTAAAAATGATGGTTTTAATTAAACATATATTACCTAAAAAAATATTTATGGTATTAATTAAATAATTTAATTTATATAAATATAATATACATCATTTTCATTATTACCCTTTTATGTACATAAAAAGTGATAACATCATTCGAGGACATGTGGACTACCACCTCCTTGATATGATGTGATTACATTTATATCTATATAATTATGTTTTATTTATATATGATTAAATAACATGGTATATATTATATTATCATCATTATATAAATATTAATGTTACTTACCTTGTCTCCATAGCGATCATAGGAAATTAGTAACAATACTCATGTGTACGTACGACCTACTGTCCTTATGATTGTTTCATTGGTTTATTTCTAATAATCTTATTTCTCAATTGTATTGAAATGTAAAATTGATGTATAAATATTATTATTATCTCATTATTATTATTCTATATTAGTTATATATGACTCCTTTGTCCATAGTTGAACTTCCAATGTTGTTTTAGACAAATAAACTGAATTTGGTCGAAACACACAACCTAAAAATATTATTTTATGTAGTTGTATAGAAAATTGTAATAAGTGAAATATAATTAATGATAAATGTGAAATAGATAGTGAAAATAATTATATAATCAAAATAATGTTATTATTCTATTATATAAATATACATGGGATAAGTTAGGCTTAATGTAATTCATTTTAATTTCATTTGTTCATTTTTGAGATAAATGTAATATTCAACACTTACGTCCTTTGTGGGGTGTATATACTTCCCCTTTTGATATATTATATCATTAATCCATTTATTATCATGTTATATGAAACATTAATTTTATTTTTTTCTTTCATAAGGCGGAATTTTTTGACGTGTTTTCATGTGGTATGGGACAATTTGTACTGTTTAAAGATTATTTTCATCAAGAATAATATTAATGATATTTAATTTTAATTAAAGGAATTTTTATGTAAATTTCTCTATAAAACAATTAATTTTCCTCCCATATAGATATTAAGGGCCCATTTCAATTATTATAATCATTTTCCACTCTTTGGTACTAAAAATTATTTAGATAATGTTTTTAAGAAAACCTAACTACATTCAATCTTTTGTCTAAGAACATATTTTATTTTAAAAACCATTTTATCTTAAAAGGATTTAAAAAATATTTTTAATCATTCAGAAATGGTTTATTATGTTAAATTTTATCAACTTTCATTTTAAAAATGTTTTTAGTGTAATAGTCTTTTAATTTTTTGTAAAAAAAATATTAGTTACCTTTTTACCATGAAAATTGAATCTTTTTGACCTTATACGACATGTTAACATTTACCCACCCTCATTTATTTAAATATTCATTTTACTGTTTAAATGAATAAATTTTAAATTAAATACTTTAGAAAATATTTTTCAATGATTATTTTATTTTTTTTTCAAAAAATGAATTATATTTTACTCAATACTATTTTTAAAATTAAAATTTTATTGTATTTATATTCATCATCAACAAAAACCACTTATTTTTAATCCACAAGGGATATTTTGTATTGACATTATCTTTATTCATCTTCTAGTTTGTTTATGATTAATTTTTCCAAGAATAGTATTCAAATTCACTACCATTTTTCCTTTTAATCACATTAAAATATTGAATTTCATAAAATTAGTTGACATTGAATTTTACCTAAATATCCTTATCATTTTTCATGGATATGATTATTTCATGTACCATTTACCATTTCTCATATGGAGTTTCCATTAAAATTTATTTAATTATTTGGGGAAATATTGATAAACCCATATCCTTTATTCAATATTGATATTTGGTAAGCCATATTGTTTATTAATTAAATTCATTACTTGATATAATGAATTATTTCAAAATGTACTGATAGATGGGCCCCAAATATTATTCAAACCATCAATAAATAAATAGAATCTCATGAGGAAAATATTTTTTGAAAATTATATGGGTTTCTTCATGTAGATTTAAACTGTCTAGTGGATGGATCTTGATATTAGAGGGTTTCATTTCTCCCAAACATGAAACAAAATAATAAATCATTTCATTCATTTGGATTCTTTGTTTAATCTCTATGATAAATTCACTATAAAAAAGCATATGGATGAATTTCATTAATTCTTTATTGATTTATTGGTATATGTGTTCAATTATTAACTGTTCTATAATTATTATTCTCGTTGATTCATTATTGGTTTTACTATACATTAACCGTACTATTCATTTGAGCTCTCTGTTATTTTATTTTTATTATCGAGGAATCCATGAAGCATAATATGAGTGATAATTAGTGATATATGTGATGGAATAATGATTTCTTGAAAAAAAAACAGTTTGTAATAACTGTATTCATTTGTAATAGAAGGCTTATGTATGTATCTTGTTTCCCGAAAGTAGTAAAATCAACGATCTTTCATGATTTGATTCCTTGCAATCACGAAAATGTAATGGTAATTGACAAAAAATATTGTATTTTTAGTGTCATGTAACTAATTGATTAATGACAACATATTTTTTATTATAGAGTTATGCATTTATTTAAAAATATAGATATTGGTATTTAGAGAAAAAAATCCAAGATATTCTGACTATGAGAATGACGAGTCATTTAAATTAGTTGTATACATATACCCTCATATTCAAATGTATTTGAAGAATTTCATTTTTTTTATATAGAAACTTATATACTTGGTTTTATTCAGGAACATATTTATTAAAAAACATAGTAATAAGATGATGTTAAGGAAGAACATGATATATAATATTTGATATGAAGAACGGTAATTTCTCTCATAAACCTTTTGGAAGTAAATGAAAAACGGATATCACAAACCAATGAAAAAAATACCAAATTAAAGAATAATTTTGATGTTATGACTTTGAGAATGTAGGTGCAAAATTAATATTTATTGATATTATAAGATAATATTATGAAATGTTCCACACCTATATCAATAACTGATATGGTCAGATTTCAAATATAAAATAGAATATTTTTAGCAATAATTAAAAAAAAATTATGAAAAATGAATGATAAACTAATCAAGAACTAAAATTAGGATTTAAAAAAATGTTTACGACTAGTTAAATATAAAAAAACCCCTCTAAAAATTATGTGTCACAATATTGATGTAAAATTTATGGATGGATAATAAATATAAGATAAAATATCGTAGGTAACAAAAAATAATAATTCCACTAAAAAAACGTATAATGTAATTCATGTTTCCATGAGCATACATATCAGTGCTAAGAATAGTTTAAAATCAATGTGTGATTAACCTATAACAAGATATTATAATAGTTAACCCAAACTCAAGATAAGTATATTTATTTTAATACCATTTTTATGAGGGTATTTTCTAAATTGATTTTTGGAAAATTTTGGATGGTTGATAAAGAACAAAGCTTGTAAAACACATAAATAGTTGATTTTAAAAAATTCAAGAAGAGAGACAACCTATTAATAGCCTAAAATGGTTGGTAAATAACCCAATAAATTCATGATTTCTAATATTGCATGATTAATTCTACAATTAAAATTTGTGTTTACATGAAACTTATGGTGTTATTAGTTGTTATGTAATTATGAAATTTAGTATTGGAATCAATATTCAACCCATGTAATATTTATAAGGTATTGTGTATGGAGTAAATATGATGAATAGAAAAAAATCTGTAGAGAAGCAGACAAAAAAAATTAAACTCTCCCAAAAAGAATTGATTTGATGAATTAAATATGTTACATATCTACTACTACATAAGTTTTCATAAAATTGAATACTATTTGCTTCTACCAACCATATAGAAAATATATGATATTGGGGAGAATATAAAGTAAACAATTGAAGGTGATTATAAAAATAAAATAATATTTAAATGGGGAAAATAATGTGAACATAATTTGTTCATAAAAATAATTGATTAAACAAAAACAGTATCAATAAGTCAATGAATAATGGTTCAAAGGATATCACACCAAATGTGGAAAAATTATTATATAGTGTTAGTGAAGGCTATACATGGGAAATTTAATAAATTATATTTTTGTTAAAATTAAAATTACCAACCTAAAAAAAATAATAGAATAAACATAATAAGTGTATAAGATGATCAATTTAATAGTTAAAATCAAAAAAATATTTTGAAGTGTTTCCATGTAACGAAACCTGAAATGACTTTTTAAATCCTTATATATACATAATAAATTATTAGTATTTTAAGAAGGAAATCATTGATTTCATGGAAACCTTTTTTTATGAACAAAATATGAGCTCATTAAAAACTGAGATCAGTGGAAGTACAAGTGCAACGCCATGACGGAATGTGGTCCAGCCAGAGATGGTCGTTATCATAGTGCCAGAGGCCACCAGCTAGTGGGCAGCATTGTTCCCTTCCCTTCTGATGAAGGAGAAGGTGCGGGAAATGAAACAGTGACGGAGAGATGGATTTTCCAGATGTGGGGGCCATAAGATTGAAGGTATTCATCATTACAGTTGATGGTCTTGATAACAGTGAGACAGTCCGATTCAAGGTGGATATTCTCCCATCCATGATCATTGGCAAATGTCATCCCGATGAGGATGGAAGCGGCTTCTGAAAAAACGTGTTCCCAAAGAGCGTGATGGGATTCGTGTTTTTCTACGATGATTTGACCCAAATGATCCTGGGCCAGCAGACCAAGGCCGACAGGACCATCCTTGGGGAGAGACGCATCCACATTTATCTTGAGGATCCCTTCCGGTGGCAGACAACAATGGGAGGAAGGGGGGAGGGATCCAAAGGGAATTTGTTCACCAGAGTGATGCTGCTAGCCCTCAATCTAGGATGGTGCCAGTTCAATCCAGAAATCAGGAGGCTTGAAGACATGGTTGAATACAACATCGTTAAGACGAACCCAAATGATCCTAGCCATGATGAAAAGTGAGCCCTCCATGGTCGGCGAAGAGGAAGATAACCAATGCCTCTGGAGCGAGGGGAGGTCAGAGGCCAAAACCAGTGAGGAATCCATAGATGAGCCCCATATGTTCCAAATTTCCTTTGTCCCTGGATATTAGATGATAGCGTGGAGGGGTGATTCTGGGACGTTCGGGCAGAAGGGGTAAAACATGTCACTGGGGAAGTGTTGGAAGGCAAGGAGGCTCATGGTAGGGAGGATGCCCGAGCACACCTACCACCAAAAGTTGCGGATTTTTGGGGGGGATGTTGAGCTTCCACAGAGAATCCAATTGACCTCTTTCCCTAGCGTGAGACTGAGAACAAATAGCGAGTTGATAGCCATATTTCACCATATAGAATCCCGAGATGTCATTGGTCCAGAAGAGGTGGTCGAGGCCACCATTTGGAACACAGGGGATACTCTGGATAATCATTATATATATTTCATTGAACCATGATTGAAACTTTTCCTATCACCACCCATTCCCATGATCAGCAAACAGGCACCGGACGATGGCACATTCGATCCCTAGTGGGGATGGTGATGATGCCCACCTACCGTCCTTATCGATCAGCTAGGGGTCCGTCCAGATAGAAACATATGTACCATTCCCAATCCTCCATCCCAGCCCTCTCTCGAGGAGGCTATGGGAGATCCAGATGCTTCTCCAGATAAAGCTAGGTCGGGGGCCAAGAGACGAATCTTGGAAATCCTTGTGGAGGAAATATTTAGCATGGAGAACTCGCGAACAGAGAGAGGACGTGTTTTTAATAAGTCTCCATCCTTACTTTTCCTGCAATGCATCATTAAAGTCAAAGAGGTCCCGGAAACCCATTCCTCCTTCAGATTTTGGCTGGCAGAGATTTTTCCAGGAAATCCAGTGGGTTTTATTCCTTCTATTGTTTTGTCCCCACCAGAAGTTTGTTGTGCACGAGTGGATCTGGTTGACAACCAGAGTAGGGAGATTAAACAGGGACATAAAGTAGCTGGGAATATATTGAAGGGCAGCCTTAATGAGGGTTTCTTTACCGGATTTAGAAATTCGTTGTGGGGTCTATCCTTGGATTTTTTTCTCTATCCTATCAAGCCAGGAGTTGAAGATTTCTTTTTTGGATCAGCCGATCACTGTGGGTATCCTGAGGTACTTCTGATGCTTCTCAACCATATGAATGACTACAATGGAACAATGCTCTTCTCTTTTGGCAAGTGGGACCCCAAAGCTGAAGGAGAGTTTCTACTTTCCATGATTGATTGTTTTCCTAGAGTCCCTCTCAGACTCTTGGATCACATAGCCTATAGTGAGGCACTCATTCTGGGTTACTCTAGATAAAAGAAGACAGTCGTTGGCGAAAAAAAGTCGTGAAACCGGTGGGATTGCATGGTAGACCTTTTCCCCATGAATTGAATGAGAGGAAGCCACCCTGGACATGAGGTTAGAAAAAACATCATCCACCATGATAAAAAGAAAACTGTAAAGAGGGTCTCCCTGGCGCAGGACACGGGTTGGGGAGAAGCCACGGGTGAGCACCCCATTGACATTAATTCGGAAGGAAACAGATGAGACACAGTGCATGATCATCCCTGTCCACTTAAAGAAAAACCCCATTTTCAGCATCACGAATCTCAGGAAATGCCATTCCACTTTATCATGGTCCATCGTCATGTCCAGTTTCCACGCCATGGTTCCTCTTTTCACGGTGGGGCGTGTTTTCATTGAGTGGAACACTTCATGGGCCACAATAGCATTATCCATAATCAGTCTCTGGACCACGAAAGCACTTTGATTTTCTAAGATGATATCAGACAACCATGGGCGTAGTCAATTAACCAGGATCTTTGAGAAATATATTTTTTTTCTTTCATATATAGTTAATATTATTGAGGTAAATTACAACTATGTTATGAAGTGAGGATGATAAAAACCCAACCCTTATTTCCTAGTAATTTATTAACTAGTAATCCACGAAATATAGTAGATATAATTTATATATTTACATGATTATGAAATTAAATTGAGTTTGTTACAAATATGAGTTAAAACATCTAAAAACCCTAGGTGCTTTTGTCCAATTCTACTTCAATATTCTATAAAAATGTGAGGGTTTAGTGGGCATACATAGATCCATATCTCCTAACCCGGATACTAAAATGTGTAATAAGTTTTAAAATATAAAATATTAATGAAAAATGTGAAGAACTAATATTGGAGTACAAATTCACACCTCCTCCACCCTCTTAGGGTCTATAAACCACACACGTGGATTTATATTTAGTATATGATATAATCATAGTTTTTATTGATTAAATCTAATATTCTTCCATATTTATTTATTATAATACATAAATATTTGTTTTTAAGGGAATTTAGAATTTCCTTATATGGATAACTAAGAATATAGACCTAAATTTTCTAAAATGAAGGATTCAATAAAAACAATATAGAACATAAAGACTACAGATTCAAATAAGTAGAAAAATATTTCATGGAATAGGAATGATTATAATGGCTAAAAAATATAAAGTAAGAATATTTTATTTGATAGTGTGTATGATATGGAACACCATGTGTGTAAGGGAATATAATATCCTAATAATTTATAATATATTTACTATTTAAAAAAAATCAATAAATTTTATTTCATTCAATGCATAGAAAACGGAGTTAGATTGTGTCACATGCCATAATAAGTTTCTTCACGGGATTTCGTTACATGCAATATTGAGTTCTACAAAAAAACAATATATTACTAAAAATTATTATTTAATTTAATATAATATAACCTAGATGATAAATTAGTTGTTATAAATAATAATAACTATAATATGAAAATATATGGGTTAAATAAATATAATTTGAATTCTTTGGTTACAAATTAAATAAAAATTAACTTAAGAACCAATTGAATATAGAGGAAATAAATTTATTTTGTTCTCCAAAGGGTGCCTATAATAATTAATTACAATTAATGTGTTATATTAATGTTATATATATATATATAATATTTTAAATAAAATACTATAAATATACCTAAAATATATTTCATAGTCATAAGATACAAACCAATCAAACATTACAAATAAAATTCTATATTTTATAAAGGCAATATTAAAGTATTTTAATGGAGAACATATTTTAAATCCAATTTTTTGAAATTTTATAAATATTAATTGTTAAAATATACATAATATTTTAAATAGAAACATAAAAATTATTTTACTTAAATTTTTTTTATTTTTCAATGAAGTCTTATTTTATAATTAATATTGAAAAATTATAAATTTTAATTCAAAATTTTATTTTCAACTAATTAATTTGGAAAAATAAATTATATTTTTTTATTATTTGAAAATAATAGATATATTTTATATTTTTTTACATGATTTAGTCTATTTGAATAAATTTGACTTTGTAAATGGTTAAAAATACATTGCAATTTTTGGATCATTTGTATTTTTAAAACCTCTATTCTCATCCCATCTATGGGATTAAAGTTTAATTAAATTATGCCATGTCAGGGATCGGAATTTTGAAAAATAGATTCAATATGTTTACTCAGAATAATTTATATCATCAAATAGGGCTGACATATTTTTTTACTTAAATAATAGTGAATGTAAATAAATTTAATTTCAATGATTAAGGTCAAATAAAGCATAAAATGGATTAAACTAGAAAATAAAAAACCAAAATGATCTAGTAACTTGTCTAAAATTAATTTTATGGTCATATTAAGACTCCATCCTCACTTTTATACTATTTTTTAAATTATTGAATCAAATTTCAATTCAAAAAACTTATCCGTATCTTGACTGTATTTACTTTAAAATCCTGCATTGTTGTCCCGTCTACAGGATTAAATTTAAACTCATTTCTTCCACCTATATTATTTGAATTTTGAAAAATTGATATCATATTTTCAATAAGAATAATTTATATTTTATAATAAGTTATACTTAGTTTTTGAATAAAATTATTATTGAAATTGACTAAAATTAGTTACTGTGATTAATGTGAAATTATGCTTAACAATGGACAGAACTAAGACTCTATGAGAAAGAATGACATATAAAATAGTGAAAAATCCATTTTCTGGTCAACTCTATACCCAATCCACCCTTTTCACAAATCATTACCATTATTGGAATAACATGAAATGGGAGAATTGTTAGAGGAATTTTCTATCCAAACATTTATAAGAGTTTCACCCCACCTCCACTATGAAAAAGAACTCAATCTGCCTGCTCCAGCACACCTCTCTAGACACAATGGATCGACCAATATTAGACCAAATATCTCCATAAAATTTTTAACCACATCATAAAATACTATGTTTTATAATAAATCCATCGAACAAATCCCTTTGTTTAAAAACCAATTGAGTTACCCAATGAAGAGGTCACACCTCTCCTCAAGAACATATGTTTTATTTCCATTTCCACCCAAAAAATATAATTATTCCATTATTATATATAAAAAATATATCCTCAATATAAAGTATTTTATATCTTAATAGTTAATCCTAAACATACACACACTACTATGCCATGGGTAATGAATGAACTAAACCGTCATTGAAGCTGGTAAAAGCTTAAAATTTATAATCCTACTAACTATAGTATATGTGGCAAGCAGGGTCAAATCCACAAAGAAGGAAATTTTAACAACTAATATTCTAAATTTTTTTAATATACCCCACCGTTCCAAGTAGTGGGGTAAATTATATATTATATTTTGTAGTTTTTTTAAATATTCATTATTATGAAGTGAAGTGAAAGAACACTACATATCGTGTATCTAAACTAAGTTGAAGCGAGAATCATTTGAAAACAAATAAGAATAGAGAAATAAAAACATTGATAAACGAACAATCTAGTAAAATGCTTGGGAAACAATTTCAATTCGTCTGGTTTTGAAAACATTTTTTCTCCCAATAGTGATTACAACTAATACCACTGAAAAGGAGTGATTTATTTCCCTCACCAAGAGATAAGTCACTCAATCCGACAAGTCTTGGAGTTTACCATTCCTAGATTAATCAAATTGAGAATTCTATTTTGATAATGATTACAGAACAAACTCATAGTATGTTCTGTAGTCTTTTATTTAAATTTAAATGCATAAGAAAATAAATCAACAATCAAACTCACCAAATTAATGTGAAATTATGAGATTAAGTGTAGGTGGTTTTTTTCAATTTAATGCAATCCGAACTGATCACGCTGATCAATGCCGATCACATTAAAAATCATAGAGAGAAGGAAGAAGAAAGAAAACTAGTATACTTGATTTTAACACCAATCTTAAAGTATTTATCCCTAAATTATATCAATTATATAAAATAATATCATTCTATTACTATGAATGAAAACTGAATGAAAATAGAGGAAGATATCACCCAATCATTGCTTGAATTTCTACTGCTCCTTGCTCTTGGATGTCCAACAATTGTCTCTTCGAGAGATGCTCCAGGGTTCGCCTCCAGGTTCTTGCTCCGCTTATAAGAGAATTATTGAATGAATTCCCCCCTCCAAATTCTATTTCAACATTTTTTTATATCCTCTGTCATCTAGTACATTTAACTCCCCGCTTCCACCGACTCTATGTGTCCATCTTGCGTGCAACGTACATGTGATTTTTTTCGTGACTAACATGTCGCACTAGTTTCTTTCACATTACTAAATCCGAGTGAGTTAGTTAAGTGAATCTAGAAATATTCCCATCTCATGAATGGACCTATATAGTTAGAAAATAAATGAAAACGTAAGAAAGTAAAATAACATTTTTTAGTTAAATTTTTTATTACTTGTTAAAAACTTAACTAACGTTAATTAATAAAAATCATAATTGATCATTATTATTAAACATTATTATTAATATTATTAATTTATTATTTAATATTAAATAAAAGTATTATGTGTTTTTAATTTATTATTATAAATTATGTTATTATAGTAAATATTATTAATAAATATTTATCATGACTGAATTATTTTTCTGAGTTAGATTATTATTATTATTACTTATATTATTTAATTTATTAACTTTATTATAATAGATATTTATAAAGATAATGCATATTAAATTAATATTATTTATAAGCTAATATTATTTATGTTATAAATAATTTCTATCTTATTAATGGATTTTAAATCTTAATCACATTTTATGATAAATTAATTATTTTTAATTATTTTATATTTTAATAATTTATTAATTTATTATTGTTATTATATTTTCTTATTTTCTTATTTAATTAGGTTAATCCTGCCCACCCAATTTCGGCACTAAAGGGGGATGGAAAATCGGGAAGCTTTCAGAGGAAGCCTCTGGTGCGACTCATCTCTCCGAGTGTGCACAATGATCAACGAAGAGTCGTCTCTAATTCCTCACGCTACACCACCACCTGCTCGATTCCTCACACAGCGAAAACAAATGCGACGTGGTACTCCTTGGGGTGCCTCAGAAGTTGATCTCATCCACTCTAGCTGACCGCAATAACTTCTAATGTATTGAATCTTCCGAACACCAGCCACGACCTCTTCAAATCATCTCAGGAGCAGTCCTATCGAATCTCAGCTCGAGCTGCTCTTGTTAACGGCCAGCGATAGTTCCTCCATCGGTGACTCCCTCTATAGGTAGTTCTAAAACCTCCCCAAGCAGTGGCACTTCACACTGCAGTGTGGCAGTGGCTCGAACTGGGGTGTGGCTCGAGGTCTCCAGGTGACAGCTGCCATCATCTGACGATAACTCATGGTGGAGTGGACTATTATGGACGACCGTCGAAAGAATAGGTGGGAAAATATGTGGCCATGGGAGAAGAAAATGTGGTGGCCGAGGAAATGGTGTGTGAAGTTAATTTGGCAACAGTTTAGATGAATCCATGAGGAGGAAGAACTGTTCAGAGGATATGAGGCACCATAAGCAAACAGTGAGACCGTGACGAGAATTGACAGTGGAAGGGGTTACGGTGCCACTGTGGAAAGTGGGATACAGTGAGACAGTAATTCTATATACAAAGTAGCACAATGAATAAAAGATTCCAAGGGACAATAAGTCAGAATATACATTGGATAGTGATTACGGTGCCACTGCAAAATTGCAAAACAAACAGAAAAAAATAAAACATAAATAAAAATCTAAAAAAATTATTTAATCAAAACTAAAAATTAATTCAAACAATTGAAAATTAAAATAACTCATAAACATTAATAATCTTATAAAAACCATTAAAACTAAAGTTAAATTATTAATAACTTCAATTTAAAATAAACATAAATTGTTACTAAATTAATACTAAAATTAAAATCCATCTATATTAATAAAAGTTAATATAAAACAAAACATTCATAAAACAAAGTCAAATTATTTAAAATAATCCATTATTTCAAATTAAATTAATTAATGTAAAATGATATTAATTTTGTTATTAAAAAATTATGTTAATTAATGAAATTAAATTAAACAGATTCAATAAATGTAATTAGTTTGTAATCTTATGATATAATTAATGAATTTTTGATAGACATCTAATAATTATGTTATTCTAAATTATTAAATATTTAGTATAAGAAAAGATAAATCAAAAATATATTAATTAATATAAAAAATGAATGAATTTTTTAATTAATAAATGTAAAATTATTAAATTTGATGGCAAAAAAACTAAATAAGTAAAAATCTTTTAGACTATAAAATAAAGTAAAACATAAATTAACTAATTTAATGCTTATAATGCATAATTAATTATAAATATTGGTAAATTGATAAATATATTTATAAAAATACAAAAGTGAACGAATTTATTAAAAATCATTAAAAATAAATAATTAAATTGATGAAAATTAATTAAAAATTTGTGGAAAAGCATGTGTTTTTTAGGCCACATAAAATTCCCTGACAAATAAGCATTGTTTTTCCTCAAACAATACCATTTTTTAAAATCATTGAGAAACAGAAAAAAGGTATTCACGATTTTACTAAAATTATATCATGTCCATAAAATTGAAACGAAGGGCAGAAACATGTCAATAAGATTTTAGCAATGAAGATGTCATGCCTCATATGTGGTACTGCTTGGTGACTAACTTCTAAGTGGGATTAATTCCAAAATCTATGTGTGAGAAGAGGAAAATTATTAGTCGAATTAAAAACATAACTAGAGGAACTTTGTACTTTGACTTTTCACGTAGTTTCTAAAAAATAAATAATTAATTTTGTGAATCACCTTAATGAAACAAGACAAATGAGTCCAATATAAACCAATAGACCCCTTCATCATCTAGTGTTCATCATTCCCCTCACCTTGATGAACTCATTTTTGACCATGGACAATTTATTTATTTTTCTGATGCCATGTATCATGTGCTATGAACTATGCATTTCACTTATTCAATGTTTACATAGGGCCTATAGTAAACCGAAATGCACCAAGAATCTAGGTTCTCAGACACTCGCCATGGGATCCCTGATGCCCCAATTACTCTAGTTTCAAAACATTTCTATGGAAACCATTTACATTGTCCCGTTAATGTAATTACATAAATAAATAATACAAATGTGTGTCCCCTAGAATCAAGATCGAACTTCCAGTTCCAAGAGTTATGATCATAATTCCACTAACAGGTATCCCGTGTCACTATGAGAAAAAATCACTAAACCAAATTTCCATTAAATCACTAGGTAAGTTCACTCAGTAATCATCCACCCAAATTAATTTCAATTTCATTGTAGTTCTTAAATACCAACAAGGAACTATTATTAGGCAAGAATAATTTAAAAACAGAGTAAATCCTATAATTACGAAAGAATTTTGAAAACTTTTACCCAGTTTTTTACAAGAATATTGAATTTTTAGTGGGAATTGATGGGATTTCAATTTTTCATAGTTTAGCATTGTCAATAATTGACCTCCTCCCCCACACATTAAATAAAACATTGTCCCAAAGTTGAATTCTAAAGTGGAGAAGAACAATTAGACAATTAAGCTTTAAAATAGATTTTCATTAGAATAGATTTATGACATTTATAAAGGGTCTCTTTGAAGTTAAAGAATATTTTTTTCTCAAAGATTAATTTAACAATAGGTTTATTAGCAGGTATATGCATTAACATTAAGTCTAGTGAATAATTTCAAATGCAGCTCAAAAATTAGCATATAACATGTGGGTCCACAGTTAATAAGGTGAAATCATATTAACAGATGAAGTTAAATATTATGTTCAATAGAGCAGAAGAATGACTGTTAAAACACCCCTACCTGAAGTAGATTTAATACAATTTAAAAAAAATTACAGCTTACAAATACCCCCCGGTACTTCAGTTTATATAGTGAAATGTTTTAATGTATCAAAGAATTAAAATTTTCAACGAAGATGACATGAAGAATTGGTGTACAACATAATGACATATAACAGAAATTTTTTTCAGAAAACATATTGCAAAAAATTTAAAACAAAATATGAAGCAGATTTCATCCTTTTAATAAATAGAAGTAGAAAAATAAATACAGAAATTATGAGTTGAGTACTTCCATAAATATATTAGAAAATTTCCCTCTAGAATGGAAATTCCACTACTTTATTGAGGCAAGAGCCATTATTCTGAGATATAACCAGGAGTCCAAGAACAAATAGTAACAAGGACTTCCCAAAAAATAGAACGCAAAATAAGCCCAGAAACAGTTTATTCAACAAAAAATAGTGCAAAAGTAAAAAACAAAGAAATTGCATGGGTTGGTTCCCATGAATCACTGAATTTAAAATCATCAGTTATAGTTTATTTATTTATAATTTTTTTATTAAAAACAAAAGAAAAACAAAGGGTTTCCCCCCATGCTATGCAAGGTTTTAAATTATTCAGCAAGACTTTATTCAAGATTAGTTTCTGATCACAGTGATGGAAGCCAAGCCCTTTTGTTGTCCCTCAAAATAGAATCTCACTCTCTACCAATTAACTGACAAGGGTATATTATCTTCACCAAAAATATCAATATCTCCATTATTAAGCACTCTCACTATAGTAAACGGTCTAGACTTCTTGGACTTAATTTTTTGAGGGAAGAGTTTGAGTCTAGAATTAAAAAAGAAGGACCTTCTGTCTAGGATTAAAATATTTGGTTATTATGATAGAATCATGAAATTTTTTATTCCATTCTTTATAAATCCTTGAATTATCATAAATCTCTCTTCTAATTTCATCGAGTTCACTCAGTTGAAGTAACCACCTCTCACCAGCACACTTAAAATCAATGTTTAGAGCTTTAACTGCCCAATATGACTTATGTTGAAACTCCAAAAGTAAATGAAATAATTTCTTGAACAACAGACTATAAGGAGACAAACCTATTGGGGTCTTGAAATCAGTTCTATATGCCCATAAAGCTTCATAAAATTTAAGAGAGAAGTCTTTCCAAGAGGTTGACATAGTTTTCACAGGAATTATTTTCTGTTCCATAATTTAGATTTCCACTTGTCCATTGAAATGTGGAAGATAAAAAGTACCTATTTTATGAAGTCAACCATATTTAACCATCAAAGTTTTAAAATTTTAGTTCTTAAAGTGTCTTCTATTATCAGGGTTAAAGGCTTTGGGAACTCCAAATCATGTAAATAGGTTCTTTTTCATAAATTTTGATCATAGAATTGGATTGATTGATGGGCAATGCCACTTCCTCAACCCATTTCGAAACCTAATAAATAACAACTAGTATATACTCATTCCCATGAGATGATTGGAATGGACCCCTAAAATTTAAACCCCAGACATAAAAAATTTCAACTTCCAAAATTATTTTTGGGGTTAACTTTTTCTTCCTACCAACATTACATAGCCTCTGACATCTATCAGAACCAAAAAGAAAGCTCATAGAATCCTTAAACAGAGTAGACCAATAGAAACCATATTGTAGAACATTATGAGTAGTTGTATCACCACCGTGGTGACCTCCCAAAGGTGAGGAATGATATCTTTTCTAAGACATGAAACATATCTTCCTCAGGCACACACCCCCTTAGGATACCATCAACACATCTCCGAAATAGTAGGGGATCATCCCTAATATAGTACTTAAACTCATAAATGAATTTCTTTATTTGGTTATTTGACATATTTTTGGAAAAAACACCTTCTTTCAGGAAGTTGGAAAAATTTTCAAACCAATCAGATTTCTCGATTGACACAATGAGCATATTCTCATCAGGAATGGAAGAGTTTATCTCCCTAGTATCTTCAGATTTAGATTGAGTAAGAGAAATCCTAGATAGGTGGTCAACAACAAAAGTCTCTGCTCCCTGCTTATCCCTAATTTCTAAATCAAACTCTTATTGCAATAGAATCCATCTAATTAGCCTGGGTTTAGTTTCTTTCTTAGAAAAAAATACATTTATGTAGAATGATCAGTGAAAATGATTACTTTTGAACCTAACAAATACCATCTAAACTTATATAGAGAAAACACAATAGATAACAATTCCTTTTCAATTATGGTGTAATTATTTTTGGCATCGTCTAACAGTCTGCTAGCGTAGTACACCACATGCAGTTTCCTATCTTCACTCTGTCCAAGGGACATCACCCACAAACATATCACTAGAATCACACCTAAGATCAAATGGAAGTTCCCAATCAGGTGTAATTATAGTGGGTGGTGTAGTGAGTTTCTCTTTAAGAAGATTAATTGATCTCAAACAGTTTTCATCAAAATTGAACGATGCATCCTTGACCAGCAAGTAACATAAGGGCATAGTTATTTTTGGAAAAGTCTTTTAGGAATCTTCAGTAGAAACCGACATGCCTTGGAAAACTTCTAACACCATTAATATTTCCCGGAGGTAGCAGTTCTTGAATGACATCAATTATAGCAGTTTTAACTTCTAGACCTCCCTTGGACACTTTATGACTAAGAACTATTCCTTCGGTGACCATGAATTTACAATTCTCCCAATTAAAAACAAGGTTGGTTTCAATGCATCTTTCTAAAACTAACTCTGGATTTCCAGTACACTTATCAAAGTAACTACCCACAATAGAAAAATCATCCATGAAAACATCAATGATTCTCTCAATAATATCTAAAAAGATAACCATTATACACCTTTGAAAGGAGGATGAAGCTTTACACAACCCAAAGGGAATCCTCCTGTAAGCAAATATCCCAAAGGGGCATGTGAAATTTGTCTTTTACGAATCCTCTTGATCAATAGAAATCTAGTTGTAACAAGAATACTTTTCCAAGAAACAAAAAAACTCATTTTTAGTAAGCCTCTCAAGAATTTGATCCAAGAAGGGAATTAGAAAATGATACCTCCTAGTGGATGAATTAAGCATCCTATAATCTATACAGAATCTCCATTTTATGTATTTCCCAACTTGGATTTCTTCATTTTTTTCATTTTTTACTACAGTGAAACCTCCTTTCTTAGGGACAACCTAGACAGGGCTGACCCAAGCACTATCAAAAATGAGATATATCATTCTGGTGTCCAGAAACATAATCACTTCTTCCCTCAAAACTTCTTTCATGTTTGGATTCAATATTTTTTTATGCTCTACCCTAGAATTATGGTCATGCTCCATATTTATTTTTTGCATATAAAATGAGGGACTAATACTCTTAATATCTGCTATGGTCCATCCTATAATAGATTTAAAATTTGTTAAAACACATAACAATATTTTTTCTTGATTTTCATTAAGATTACCAAAACTTATGATAGGAAAAGTAGAATTATCACCTAGAAATGAATATTTAATATGTGAAGGGATTGATTTTAATCCAAGAGTGGGTGGCTCTACACTAGATGGAAGACTCTTAAACCTAGGACTCCCATGATCTTAAATATATATTTTTTAAGGAGTATTAAAAGATGAAATATTTTAAATTTCATGTTCAGATTCTGAAATAACTGTGCTACTGTACAAATTAGGCAACACACTATCTAGATTTTCCAGATCGGAATTTAACAAATTTATCGAAGAAGAATCATATAGTTGTCTTAAAAGTTCTCCCTCAAATTTATCTAAGTTTACATCAATGATGGTGTTAACAGAAAAACCCTCAAATTCAAAAAAAAATATCCTAAGTTCAGAAACAGTTGACTCTTCCATAGAAAAAACTAGTTAGTTTTCCAATTATGGAAAATTAACCACATTTGGTGTTAGTGCAGAATCTTCAACTTCTAAGACAAATTAAATAGGATTTTTTTCTTCTATATATATTTATTCAACAGAAGATTTATTTTTAGATTCTTTAGAGGTTCAAATTGAGTTATCATCTTATAATGACTCTACCATTGAACAGTTTTCAGAAAAAGTTGATTTTTTAGCATTTCTAAACACATTAAACTCTTCTTCTTGTTCTCCAATTGTAAAAATTAACTAACCCTTACAGACATCAATAACAACACCACCTGTGGCCATGAAGGGCCTACCCCGGATGATGGGAACCTCTTTATCACACTTCACATCTAATACTATAATGTTTACAGGTAAAAATAGCTTCCCATCCCTAACTTGAAAATAATCTACCCTACCCACATGATGAGTGAACGATCTATCAGATAACAATATTATGACTATGGTGGGTTGAATTTTACCCAACCTCATCTATTGAAACAGTGAGTATCAGAGCAGATTAAAGGTAGCACCTAAATCACACAAAAAGTTCTACTGATCCGAGTTTCTAGTGGTACATGGAATGAAAAAACTACCCAGGTCTTTCAATTTGGTTGGGATTATCTTTTAGAGTAAAACATTGCACTCTTCAGTGAGGTTATAAGTAGAAAATTCTTCCAGTGTCCTTTTTTTAAACAATTTTCTAAATAGTTTTCAAATAAAATGGTATTTTAATTAAGGATTGAATGAAAATAATGATTAATTGAATTTTGGAAAGGATACTGTGGAACTGAAGAATTTCATCCCAAGTGTTACTTTGAGGTTTTAGATTCTAAGGGAAAGGGATGGGTGTGGAAAAAATCTTAAGGACAGTAGTAATATCCCTAACCACTTCATAAAATTTTCCATTACCTTTATTATTTTGATTTCTAGATGAATTTTGCGCTTTAGTTTCAGAAGATAAATTCAAAATTTGATCATTTTCAAGTCTTTTCTGTGAATTTCTAGAATGTGTGAAATTCATATTTTTATTTTGGTCATTTTCATGGTCTTTTCCAGCTATAGTTTGAGTATGAATCCCACTACTAGTGACAAAATCAATTTAATTATCTCTAGGGTTATGTTCATTTTTACTAGTAAGTCTACCTTTTTTCCTAGATAAAAATCTCTAGCTAGTTGACCAAATTGTGTTTCCATGTTTTTCATTCTCATATTACTTTGCATTTTGTCTCACTCATATTGATTTTGATATTTATTTAGGTGAGTCAAGATCTGATCAAGCATAGAATACATTTGACTATCATTGATTCATTGTACATTTGAAGACTCATCCCATTGTTGATATTAAAAGTTTGGTATTGGTTGATTAGAGTAATTATGCGGAGTGGGTAGTTTGATTAAGCCTTGATCTTTGCAGGACAAATTTGTATGGTTCCTATAGTCTTGATTATAATTCTTTGAAAATGGATCTTCATTAGGAGTCATTATAGGACAATAGTTAACAATGTTTGAGATTTCTTTTTATTGGGCTGGCATATCAAAATTAGGAAAAAATTTCTCAGTATTCCCAAATATACTACACTGGACACACTATTCCCTTAAATATTGGTTGGGGTCTTCACAACCATGTTGGTTAATTGTTTTCTTTGAGGTTTGGTTCATTAAAGATTGAAGTTGGTTGGTGATTTCAGCAAGGTGAGCTTGAGTGTTATTCACTGAACTAGTGTTTGGGTTAACATTTCTATTGAATTTTTTTCATCTGGAATTTTTTTTGTTGTGAATTAATTGTGAAGTTATTAAAAAAATTTATAGGTTCTTCATTTGTCTTATCATTCTAATTTCCCACAACCGTCTCGTCAAGTAGATTCTGTCTAGAGGATAACAGCCCTTCATAGAAGGTATCCATGAGAAGGTGGGAAGAGATTTTATGAAGGGGAAAATGCCTAAGCAGATCCGAGAATATATTCCCGGATTCATGAAAATATTCTCCATCCTCTAGATAAAAATTAGTTATCTTTGTTATTAGTTCACCTTTTAAACATGGGGGATAGAATTTCATTATGATAGAATTATACACTTGATCCCATTTTTCAAAAATGTTCTCATCTTGACTCAGAAACCAATTCATATCATTCCCCTTAAGAAAAAGGGAAATAGTCTCATTCATAGATCATTTTCTGTGAGTCCTAGAACATGTAATTGATTTACAGTATTGTAGAAGTATCTATTGAAGGAAAGGGAGTCCTCATTATAGATCCCATTAAATGTAGGCATCAAAGAAATGCGTGATTGTTTCAATTCCTAATTTTTAGACCCAGGACTTAATCTAATGGACAATGGGTCACTTCAAACATGTAGGAGTTGGAATTCCCTCATTATAGGCCTTCCATTATAATCTAAGAGTCATGGTAGATTTTGGTTGTTGTTAGGTGCATGAACTCTATTATCTATGTTTTCTATTTCAGTTTTCTTCTTCTTAATTAGGGCAGTGAGATGTTTGTCTATTTTGAAGTTTAGTGGCTCTAAACTAACATCAGAGTGTCCTTTTCTCATTCAAATAGCAACAGACAATACTCTTTAGTGACAATTTAGTAAGATGTGAAACAATTGTTTTTTTCAATATTAAAAATTTTCATTTTTTTTATGATTTTTATATATTTGTTTTTTTTAATTTTTTTAGAAACAATGGATCATGCCTTCCCTAGAAAAGATTCCAAAAACATGACCTAAACCATTGTTGAAGTCATTCGGCAGTTAAAATATATAATCCTTCTTACTATTGTATATGTGGAAAGCAGGATCGTACCCATATAGAAATAAATTGTGACAACTAATCTTCTATATTTCAATAAAAGACCCCATTGTTGTCAGCATTGGGGAAAAATTTCAATTATCTTTTTTACTTATTTTTAAATATTCTTTATTAAGTAGTGAATTGATAGCTTACAACAGATTTTGTATCTAAACTATTTTGAAGCGATAAACAGTTGAAATCAAAGGGGAACAAAGATATAAAAACACTAATAAACAAAAAAGTTAGTAAAATACTCCTGGAAATTTTTTAATTCTACTGGTTTTGAAAACATTAATTCTCACGATAGTGATTAGAACTAATATCACTGAAAAGGAGTGAATTATTTCGCCCACCAGGAGAAACATTACTCAAGAAGACAAGTCATAGAGTTCACTCCTAGATTAATGAACATGATAATTCTCGTGTGATAAATATTACATAACAAACTCATTGTATGTTCTCTAGTATTTTATTATAATTTAAATGTATAAGATAATTAATCCATAATAAAAATCACCAAATGAATGTCAAATTCTGAGATTAAATTCATGTGGTATTTCGCAATTGAATGCAATCAAAACAGATCTCGTCGATCAATGCCGATCCCATTAAAAATGATAGAGAGAAGGAAGATGAAATATAATCAGTAACTTGATTTTAATGCCAAAATTGAATTATTTAGCCTAACATTGTCTCAATTACGTAAACTAATATCATTCAATTACTACGAATGCAAATTGAACGAAAACAGAGGAAGATATCTCCCTCTCCTTTGTTAAATTTCCACTACTCCTGTCTCTTAGAACACTAAGAAATGGCTATCCGAGAGATGCTCTAGGTTTCGCCTCCAAGTTAATTCTCTACATCTGAGTGAATGATCGAATGAATTCCCCCCACTCCAAATTTTGTTGCCACTCGATTTTTTTATGCTCTACCATCTGCTGCAAGTCACCGCTCTCTTCCATCGACTCTTTGTTTCCTTCAAGTGTGCACCGCACACGTGCATTTTTTCGTGACTGACTTGTCGCACTAGTTTTTTCTCATGTAACTAATTCAGATTGATTTAGTTAAGTGAATCAGGACGTTTTCTCATCTCTTGAAGGAACCATCATAGTTAAAAAATAATAGAAAACATAAAAAAGTAGAATAGTATTTTTTAGTTAAATGTTATCTTACTTGTTAAAAAGTTAGATAACATTAATTAATAAAAATATTAATTGATAATTATTATTAAATATTATTATTATGATTATTAATTTATTAATAAATATTTAATATAAATATTATGTTTTATTATTATTAATAATTATGTTATTAGTGAAAATATTATTAATAAATAATTATCATGACCCAATTATTTTTCTGAGTTAGATTATTATTATTACATATATTTTTTAAGTTATTAACATTATTATAATAGTTATTTATAATTTAAATTCTTATTAAATTATTATTATCTATATTTTAATATTATTTAAGTAATAAAAAAATTCTATCTTTTTAACCAATTTTAAATCATAATCTTATTTTATGATTAAATAATTATTTTTAATTATATTTTATTATAATAATATATTAAGTTATTATTTTTATTATATTATCATATTTTCTTATTTAATTAGGTTAATCCTGCCCCCCCCCCCCCATTTCGGCGTTGAAGGGGGAAGGAAATCGGGTAGCTTCCGGAGGAAGCCTCTACTGAGACTCCTCTCTCCGGTTGTGCGCAACGATCAACGGCGGATCGTCTCTGACTCATCACACAACACCACCACCTGCTCGATTCCTCAGACAGCGAACACCAAAAACATGACGTGACACTCTTTTCGGTGCCACAGCAGTTGATCTCCTCTACTCCAGCTGACCGTGGCAGCATGTAATGCAGTGAATCCTCCAAACACCAACCACGACCTCTTCAAATCATCCCAAAAGCCGTACTCTCTAATATCTGGTTGAGCTCCTCCTGTTAGCAGCCAAAGATAGACCCTCTATCTATGACTCCCTCTGCAGGCAGTTCGAAAACCTTCCCATGCGGCGGCACTTCACACCGCAGTGTGGCATTAGCTCGAACTAGTGTGGGCTCGAAGTCTCCAGGAGGCGGCTGCCATCGACTCATGATAACTCCTTATGCGGTGGACCACTATGGATGACACTCAAAAGTAGAGGTGGAAGAACCAGTGGCAGCGGGAGAAAAAAATGCGGTGGCAGTGGAAACAACGCGTGAAGTTTCCATGGTACCAATATAGATGAAGCCGAGAGGAGGTGGAACTATGAAGAGGATATGAGAAACTGTAACCGAAGAATGAGACAGTGATGAGAATTGATGGTGGCAAGGGTTATAGTGCCATTGTGGAAAGTGGGATACGGTGAGACAATAAAGCTAAATTCATGGTGGCACAAGGAATAAAAGAACCGGTGAGATAGTAAGTCGGAATACACATTGGTTGGTGATTACGGTTCCACCGCAACAGTACAAAACAAACAGAAAAATAAAAATAAATTAAATCATAAATAAAAATCTAAAAAAATTAATAAATTAAAACTAAAAATTAATTCAAAAAATTGAAAATTAAAATAACTCATGAACATTAATAAACTTTAAAAAACCATTAAAAATAATGTCAAATTATTACTAACATAAATTTAAGAAAACATAAATTGTTACTAAACCAAAACTAAAATTAAAAATAAACTAAAATATTAAAAGTTAATATAAAATTAAACATTCATAAAACAATGTAAAATTATTCAAAATAATCTACTCTTTCGAATAAAATTAATTGATGTTAACAGACAATTATTCTGTTATTAAACACTTATGTTAATTAATGAAATTAAATTAAAGAGATTCAAAAAATGTAATAGGTTTATAATCATAAGTTATAATTAATCAATTATTGATAGACGTCTAAAATATATGTTTTTCTTAATTATTAAATATTTAATATAAGAAAAGATAAATCAAAACTATATTATTTAATGTACAAATTAAGAATTAATTAGTTAATTAATTAATGATAAATTATCAAATTTTCAGTCAAAAACAAATAACTAAATACAAATATTTTAGACTATAAAATAAAGTAAAACATAAATTATATAATTTAAAGCTTAAAATACACAATTAATTATAAAAATTGATACATTTATTTATAAAAATAAAAAAGTGAAATTATTTATTAAAAAATGTTAAAATAAATAATTACATTGATAAAAATTAATTTTAAATATGTGTCAAGACATGTGTTTTAATTCCACATCAACTAACACACCATTTATGTGTACGAGGAACTACTGCCTCAAGAATTTGATAATTGTTCATTCATCCATTACAAACTATCATGTTTGAATTTATGAGGAATTTTTTTATATATGCTATTTATGATATTTATAATGTATTTATGAATCTATATTATTATATAGAACATACCTATATTCTTTCCATTTTTTCAAAATGCAATAATATCTTTTGTGGTAGTGTAGAGTACTTCCTCATAAATGCAATGTGATTCAATCACACGATACATGGAATGTATAAATGATGGTTTTAATTAAACTAATATTACCTAAAACATATATATGGTATTAATTATATAATTTAATTTATATAAATATAATATACATCATTTTCATTATTACACTTTCATGCACATAAAAAGTGATAACATCATTCGACAACATGTGGATTACAACCTCCTTGACATGATGTGATTACATTTACATCAATATAATTATTTTTTTATTTATATATGATTAAATAATATGGCATATATTATATTATAATCATTATAGAAATATTAATGTTACTTACCTTGTCTCCATAGTGATCATAGCAAATTAGTAATAATACTCATGTGTACGTATGACCTACTGTCCCTATGATTGTTTCATTGGTTTATATTTAATAAACTTATATAACAATTGTATTAAAATGTAAAATTGATGTATAAATATTATTATTATCTCATTATTATTATTCTATATTGGTTATATATGACTCATTTGTCCGTAGTTGACCTTCCAATGTTTCTTTAGACACATAAACTGAATTTGGTCGAATCACCCGACCTAGAAATATTATTTTATGTAGTTGTATAGAAAATGGTAATAAGTGAAATATAATTAATGATAAATGTGAAATAGATAGTGAAAAAATTATATAATTAAAATAATTTTATTATTCTATTATATAAATATACATGAGATAAGTTAGGCATAATTTAATTGACTTTAATTTCATTTGTTCATTTTTGAGATAAATGTAATATTCAACACTTACCTCTTTTGTGAGGTGTATCTACTTCCCCTTTTGATATATTATAACATTAATCCTTTTATTATCATGTTATTTGAAACATTAATTTAATTTTATTCTTTCCTAAGGCTGAATATTTGATGAGTTTTCAAGTGGTATGAGACATTTTGTACCGTTTAAAGATTATTTTCATCAAGAATAATTTTAATGATATTTCATTTTAATTAAAGGAATTTGTATGTCCATTTTTTTATAAAACATTTAATTTTCCATCCATATAGATATTATGGGCCCATTTCAATTATTATTATCATTTTCCACTCTTTGGTACTCAAAATTTTTTAGATATTGTTTTTAAGAAAACCCGACTACATTCAATATTTTTTCTAAGAACCTATTTTGTTCTAAAAACCATGTTATCTTAAAAGGATTTCAAAACTATTTTTAATCATTCAGAAATGGTTTATTATGTTAAATTTTATCCTCTTTTCATTTTAAAAATGTTTTCAATGTAATATTCTTTTAATTTTTGGAAAAAAATAATATTAGTAACCTTTTTACCATGAAAAATGAATCTTTTTTACCTTATAAAACAAGTTAAAATTTACCCACCCTCATTTATTTAAATATTCCTTTGAATGTTTAAAAGAATATTTTTTAAATTAAATACTTCAAAAAATAATTTTCAATGATTTTTCCTTTCAAAAAATGAATTATATTTTCCTCAATACTGTTTTTATAATTAAATTTTTATTGTATTTATATTCATCATAAACAAAAACCATTTATTTTTCATCCACATGGGATATTTTGTATTGACACCATCCTTATTCATCCTCTAGATGGTTTATGATTAATTTTTCCAAGAATGGTATTGAAATTCACTACCATTATTCCTTTTAATCACATTAAAATATTGAATTTCATAAAACTAGTTGACATTGAATTTTACCTAAATATCCTTATCATTTTTCATGGATATGATTATTTCATATACCATTTACCATTTCTCAAATGGTGTTTCCTTTGAAATTTATATTATTATTCAGTGAAATATTGATAAACATATATCCTTTGTTCAATATTTATATTTGGTAAGTCATATTGTTTATTAATTAAATTTATTATTTGATTTAATGTATTATTTAAAAATGTACTGATAGATAGGCCCAAAATATTATAAAAACCATAAATAAATAAATATAATTTCATTATGAAAATAATTTGTGAAAACTAAATGGGTTTTCACTTGTATATTTAAACTTTCTAGAGGATGGATCTTGATATTAGAGGGTTTCATTTCTCCTAGACATGAAACAAAATAATAAATCATTTCATTCATTTTGATTCTTTGTTTAATATCTATGATAAATTCACTATGATAATATATAAGGATTAATTTCATTCATTGTTTATTTATTTAATGGTATATGTGTTCAATTATTAACTGTTCCATAATTATTATTCTCATTAATTCATTATTGGTTTCACTATACTTTAACCGTACTGATCATTTGTGCTCGCCGTTATTTTATTGTTATTATCCAAGAATCCAAGAAGCATAATATGAGTGATAATTAGGGATATATGCGATGGAATAATGTTTTCCTGGAAAGAAAAAAAATATTTTTTAATAAGTGTATTCATTTTTAATAGAAGGCTTAGGTATTTATCTTTTTTCCAAAAAGTAGTAAAATCAATGGTCTTTGATTATTTGATTCCCTGCAATCATGAAAATGTAATGGTATTAGAAAAAAAATATTGTATTTTTAGGGTTATGTAACTATACTGATTAATCACATCATTTTTTTTATTATAGAGTTATGCATTTATTTAAAAATATAAGTATTGGTATTTAGAGAAAAGAATCCATGATATTCTGACTATGGGAAGGACGAGTCATTTAAATTAGTTGTATACATATACCTTCATATTCAAATTTATTTGACGAATTTCATTTTTTATATAGAAACTTATATACATGGTTTTATTCACGAACATATTTATTAAAAATCATAGTTAGAAGATGATGTTAAGGAAGAACATGATATATACTGTTTGATATGAAGAAAGGAAATTTCTCTCACAAACCTTATGGAAGTAAACAAAAAACTGATATCACATACCAATGAAAAAAATACCAAATTAAAGAATAATTTTGATGTTTTGATAATGAGAATGTAGGTGAAAACATAATATTTATTGATATTATAAGATAATATTATAAAATGTTCTGCACCTCCATCAGTATCAGCTATGGTCATATTGCAAATATAAAATAGAATATTTTTAATCGATAATTTAAAAAAATTATGAAAAATTAATGATAAACAAATCAAGAACTAAAATTAGGATATAAAATAATGGTTGAGACTAGTTAAATATATAGAAACCCCTCTAAAAATTATGTGTCACAATATTGAGGTGAAATTTAGGGATAGATAATAAATATAAGATAAAATATCATAGGTAACAAAAAATAATAATTCCACTAAAAACGTATAATGTAATTCATGTTTCCATGAGCACACATATCAGCGGTAAGAATAGTTTAAAATCAATGTGTGATTAACCTATAACAAGATATTAGAATAGTTAACCCAAACTCAAGAGTTGTATTTTTATTTTAATACCATTTTTATGAGGGTATTTTCTAAATGGATTTTTTGAAAATTTCGGATGGTGGATAAAGAAGAAAGATTTTCAAACACATAAATAGTTGATTTTGAAAAATTCAAGAAGAGAGACAACCTATTAATAGCCTAAAATGGTTGGGAAATAACCCAATAAATTCATGGTGTCTAATATTGCATGATTAAATCTAAAATTAAAATTTGTGTTTACATGAAACTTATAGTGTTATTAGTTGTTAGGTAATTAAGAAATTTAGTATTGGAATCAATTTTCAACCAATGTAAGATTTATAAGGTATTGTGTAAGGAGTAAAGATGATGAATAGAAAACAATCTGTAGAGAAGTAGAGAACAAAAAAATAAACTCTCCCAAAAATAATTGATTTGATGAATTAAATATGTTACATATCTACTACTACATTAGTTTTCATAATTTTGAATACTGTTGGTTTCTACCAACCATATTGAAATTATATGATATTGGGGAGAATATAAAGTAAAAAATTGAAGGTGATTATAAAAATATAATAATATTTAATGGGAGAAAATAATGTGAACAAAATTAGTTCATAAACATAATTGATTAAACAAAAAAATATCAATAATTCAAAGAATAATGGTTCAAATGATATCACACAAAATGTGGAAAAATTATTCTATAGTGGTAGTGAAGGCCATACATGGGCAATTAAATAAATTATATTTTTATTAAAATAAAAATTACCAACCTGAAATAAATAATATAATAAACATAATAGGTGTATAAGAGGATCAATTTAGTAATTGAAATCAATTTTTTTTTGAAGTTCTTCCATGTTATAAAAATTGAATTGACTTTTTAAATCCTTTTATATACATAACAAATTATGAGTATTTTAATAAGGAATTCATTGATTTCATGGACACCGATTTTTTAACAAAAGATGAGTTAATTAAAAACTGTGATCAACAGAAGTACAAGCGCAAAGCCATGACAGAAAGTGGTCCAGCCAGAGCTGGTCGTTATCACGAGGGCCAGAGAACGCCAGCTGGTGGGAAGCATTGTTACCTTCCCTTATGATGAAGGAGAAGGTGCAGGAAATGAAACAGTGATGGAGAGATTGGATTTTCTAGATGCGGGGACCATAAGATTGAAGGATGTCGTCATTGCGGTTGATGGTCTTGATAACAGTGAGACAGTCCGATTCAAGGTGGATCTTCTCCCATCCATGATCTTTGGAAAACGTTATCCCAATGAGGATGGCAGTGGCTTCAGCAGCGACGAGTTACCAAAGAGTGCAATGGGATTCGTGTTTGCCTGTGATGATTTGACCCAAAATATCTCGGGCCAGCAGACCAAGGCCGACAGGACCATCCTTGGGGAGAGACGCATCCACATTTATCTTGAGGATCACTTCTGGTGGCAGACACCAATGGGAGGAAGGGGGGAGGGATCCAAAGGGAATTATTTGACTAGAGTGATGCTGCCAGCCCTCAATCCAGGATGATGCCCCTTCAATCCAGAAATCAGGAGGCTTGAAGACATGGTTGAATACCCCATCGTTAATACGAACCCAAATGATCCAAGCCATGATGCAAAGTGAGACCTCTAATGTCGGTGACGAGAAAGATCACCAATGCCTTAGGAGTGAGGGAAGGTCAGAGGCCTAAACCAGTGAGGAATCCGCAGTTGATCCCCATATGTTCCAAATCTCCTTTTCCCCCAGACATTGGTTGATAGAGTGGAGGGGCGATTCAGGGACGTCTGGCTAGAAGGGGAAGAACATGTCACTGTAGAAGTGTTGGAAGGCAAGGAGGCTCATGGTAGGGAGGATGCTCGAGAACACCTGCCACCAGAAGTGGTGGATTTTTGGGGGGAGGTTGAGCTTCCACAGCGAATCACATGGCCCTTTTTCCTTAGAGTCAGACTGAGAACAAATAGAGAGTCGGTAGCCATATTTCACCGTATAGACTCCCGAGATGTCATTGATCAAGAAGAGGTGGTCGAGGCCTCCATCCAGAACACAGGGGATACTCTGGGTAATCCTTATGTCTCTTTCATTGAACCATTATTGAATCTTTTCCTTGCACCACCCATTCCCATGATCTGCAAACAGGCACCAGACGGTGGCACATTCGATCCCAGGTGGGGCTGGTGATGATGCCCACCTACCGTCCTTATTGATCCGCTAGGGGACCATCCAGATAGAAACAGATTTACCATTCCAAATCCTCCAACCCATCCCTCTCTCCAGGAAGCTACAAGTGCTCCAGATGCTTTTCCAGAGGAAGATGGGTCGTGGGCCAGGAGAGGAATCCTGTTAATCCTTGTGGGGGAAATATTTAGCACGGAGAACTCACGAACAGAGATAGGACAGGTTGTTAATAAGGCTCCATCCATGCTTTTACAGTAATGCATCATTAAAGTGAAAGAGGACTCAGAAACCCATTCCTCCCTCAGATTTTTGCTGGCAGAGATTTTTCAAGGAGATCTAGTGGGTTTTATTCCTTCCATTGTTTTGTCCCCACCGGAAGTTTGTTGTGCGCGAGTGGATCTGGTTGACAACCACATTAGGGAGCTTAAACAGGGACATAAAGTAGCTGAGAATACATTTAAGGGAATCCTTAATGAGGGTTTCTTTTCCGACATTGGATATTCATTGTGGGGTCCATCCATGGATTTTTTTCTCTATCCTATCAAGCAAAGAGGTGAAGATTTCTTTTTTGGATCAGCCGATCACTGTGGGTAGCCCATGGTACTACTGATGCTTCTCGACCATATGAATGCCTACAATGGCACAAGGCTCTTCTCTTTTGGCTAGTGGGACCCAAAAGCTAAATGAGACTTCCGACTTGCCGTGATTGATTGTTTTCCCAGAGGCCCTCTCATACTGTTGGATCACATGGCCTATAGTGAGGCACTCATTCTGGGTTTCTCTAGAGAAAAGAAGGCAGTCGTCGGTGAAAAAAAGGTGTGAAACCGGTGGGCTTGCATGACAGACCTTTTCCCCATGAATTGAATGAGAGGAAGCTGCCCTGGACACGAGGTTAGAAAAATCATCATCCACCATGATAAAAAGAAAAGGGGAAAGAGGGTCTCTCTGGCGTAGGCCACAGGTTGGGGAGAATCCATGGGTGAGCACCCTATTGACATTAATTCGGAAGGAAACAGGTAAGACACAGTGCATGATCATCTCTATCCACATAGAGAAAAAGCCCATTTTTAGCATCACGAATTTGAGGAAATTCCATTCCACTTTATCGTAGGCCTTGGTCATGTCTAGTTTCCACGCCATGGTTCCTCTTTTTGCGGTGGAGAGTGTTTTCATTGAGTGGAACACTTCATGGGACAAAATGGCATTATCCGTAATCGGTCTCTTGTCCGCAAAAGTACTTTGATTTTATGATATGATATCAGACAACCAGGGGAACAACCTATTAACCAGGATCTTTGAGAAGATCTTGTACAAGAAATTGTAGAGGCTGATAGGTCGGAAATCAGGTACCACGAGGGGTTTCTTGATTTTGGGGATGAGGATGAGGATAGTTTCGTTAATGTCGGAAAGGCTTGTTTCCCCAACCCAGATCTTCTTCATCATATTGCATATGTCGGGACCAATAATGTGAAAATATCATTTGTAGAGGAGGGCGTGGAAGCCACCCGGGCCCAGGGCCTTAGTAGGGTGGATATGTTTTAGGTCCAGATGAATATCGATGTACGTCACATCTTTAATAAGTTTTCTATTAATTTCTTTGGTGATCACAGGTCTGATGCAATCATCCACTTCAGTAGAGATGTTAAGACTACCAACCGAAAAGAGATTCTAGAAATAATTGGTGATAACGTCTTGGATTCCATCGTTGTCGAAGGATTTGGTACCATCCAGATGCGAGATGCATGGGGAATTGTTTTTTCGGCGCCTGGATGAGGCTTTCAGATGAAATTACTAGGTATAGGTGTCCCCTTCTTTGATGTGGGTGTCACATGCCCGCATAGCCCAGATGCTTTCCTTGATTCACAGGGCATCATCCAGATCCTTTTGAATGGCGTGGATTTTAGAGATAATGCAATTGGATGGGGGTTGGTTGAGAAGCTAGCACAGTTTTCTTTCGAGGAAATCACATTTCTTGTCAGGTTGGCGGAATTTGATATTGTTCCACGTCCTCAAATCTGATGAAATCTGTTAGAGATTTGACCCAATGTCTGCATGTCCACACTTCCATCCTGAACGGATCACTTCTTCGCATTCGCGTTCTTTAGTCCAGAAGCATTCAAATATGAAGCGTCTTCTGCCTTTGTTGTTGCGGTCTCCTTTGGTGCATTCAATCACAATTGGACATTGGTATGAGAAATTGAGCGATAGGTGCTCAATGTGAAATATTCTGAAAATATTCATCCAACCTGTTGATCCCAGAAATCTATCGAGGCGCTCCGCGATACTGGTTTTTTCCAATCATTTCGCAATGATTTCAACCATTTAACAATGATTTATCAAAGACTTTTTTCACCCACATTTACTCTATAATTACTATTTTCTATGGAATCTAATTTTATTTTCAAAATATTATCAATTTGGATTTTACCAAAATTGTGAATAGAATATTCTTGTTGTTTTCTAAACAATGAACCCCCCAACCCATTATATAGTGCAAAAGGAATGTTATTTTTATATTTTAAGGAATTTATGTAATTACCCAAGATCATGAAACTTATTTCTGTGATTCTTAAATTGAAATTTTATAAAGTTATTTTTAATGAAAAGGTTTTCTATTGGTATTTTTAGTGAAAAGGATAATCATTTTTTTTTCAAAATCAAATGTATGTATTTCCAAAGAATATATTTAACAATATTTTTATTGAATTTTTATTCCTCATTGACAAAAATAAATTTATTATTACTCAAATTGGAATATATAGTATTGGACCATCCTAAAATATCCTCTAGAAGATTTTTTATCATTTTTATTAGGGAAATTTTTGATGTTCAATTCTGTGATTCATTTTTTTAATTAACATTTCTTTGAATAAATCTATTTCCTACAGAAATTAAATTTCTCTTAATTCTTAATATTAATTATCATTGATATTTTAATTTTCTAAACCATATCCCATTTTCAAATATGTTGTTTAATTTGGATGTTATTTTATTAAGTGAGGAAATATTGATAAATCTATATCTTTTAAACATTACATATATATAAAGATATAGACAATTATTTATAAATTAAATTGAAAATGCGATATATAATTAATGCATTAGAAATACTATATATGGGATGGGAATGTAACACACCTATGTTTTGGTAATAAATATTGAATTCATGAAACACTAATCCCCTAAAAACAACAAATTTTATTATATATCCATTAAACACAACGTTTCCACTACTATGTTTTGAATTTCAAAAAACTGTCATCTAGCATTGTGATCAATAAGTCATATGGAATCTGATAGAACCAACTTGATTTTTCGTGAAGAGTAACACACCCTAAGGAATAGTAATATGAATATAAATATGACCCTTATTAATAGATAATCACGATATTATTTTATTTTCTTAAGGTAATAATATCATGAGATCATAATTAAATTTTCAATGTGATAAAGAACTAATTATACCACTAAATGTTTTTTTTTGAATTAACTAGGATTTAATTTAAAAATTAATATATTAATATTTAGAAAATTATTTTTAAAAAATGGAAATTATTTTTGAATACTACACATTGATAAATGGTTAGGTTTAATTTTTGGTATTTTTCAAAAATTCATGAATTTAAGATAAATAGTGAAATACGGCAAAATACAGTATATAAAAATTTTCAGTTAAATACACTATTTAATACATTATTATTGATGTAAGGACACTTGGGTCCAATTAACATGGACTTATTACTATTATAAGTCACATTAAACAATACTATTGTTTTTCTTAAAGGAAATAAAAAAAATAATGATTAAAATATTCAAAATTCACTCATCTCCTCCACTATAAAACCCCCACTCACCCCTCTTCTCTTCACTTCTAAAAACCTAGAATATACTCAATTTTCTTCCAAAATATCTTTCCCTACTAACTACCAAATTCCAATAAGCTATTGGTATTTCCAAAAGACCAAAACTGCTTCCCTTAAAGAGATTCTCAAGGAGGTGGATTCATAGAGGTAAATTCCCATATTATTTCTTTCATTTCCATTTCATGTTCATTCCAGTTTGTTATCCTCTCCTCACCTAATTTGTAAAAATGACAGTGATAATGCTAATATAAACTATATAATATAATTATATCATGTTCAGTGAAGAAACTTCATCAATATTCTTACTCTCTCTCTTTTATTTTATAAATGAAATAATCATCCATGAGGTTCCAATTTACAACCTTCATGTATGATAGAGTTTCATTATTCAATTTATCCTTCATTTATCATCAAGAAACCATTTAAATGATTGATTGAGACTATTATATGTATATATATATATTATAACCTACTTAATATTAATAAACCTATATATGTACATGTTATTCATTTATATGAAACCACTAGTACATAATAATCCAAATTCTGCTAACTAATCGATGTCATTATCATATAATAATTCATCCTAATTCAATATTACCAAGTGATATAAATGACCATTTAAAATTTTGTTTATTCATAAATAAAATTTAATTTCAATTCTGGAGTTTCAAATCCAATCCACATGAACATCCATACTCTTATACAAATATATCAATCATGAGAACCAAGGAAATGAACACTCAGGAATGACGAAATTCAATCTTATAACATATCAATAAGGAAATAATAAAATTAATAAAAATATGATAAAATAATAACAATCCTAATAGGTTTGGAATTATGTTATTAATATTCCTAATTTAATATTCCTGGACCTGATGTTCAAGAGTGGAACACCTTTAGACGCAAGGTAAGGGTTTCCTACCTAAACGTCCATTTTCCTTCAAGTTACTCTTATTTTCTACATAATTCAATTAAATTCTTATTTTTCATTTTTACTCTTCAAATATTCTGTTATAATGTTATATATATTTTTACCATTCATAATCCCACTCACCATTATGTGGAGTTATATTTTTTATTAGGATCTTTCGAAAATACTTCTGGAAATACAATCCTGATTCATGGGAATTTCTCTAATTCTTACATATTTCGAGGGTACTCAATAATATATTGTGGGAAAAAATTATATCTATAAATTAACTCTTTTTATTATGAAAATACCAACTTACTTCACTAATAAATTTATATAATGTTTTTCCCCAAAATATTATTCTTTTAAAAGTAATAGATTATTAATCTGAAGAATTATTCGATGATTTTATAATAAAATATTAATCAATGTCAAAATTCCTGTTGATTATTATGTTCTATTGGGATTAATATTTCTTCTTATAATATAACATATTTAATTTAATGGTTTTTGATTATTTTGGATGTGGAAGTGCTATTATAAAACCATTCACTAATTTACTCTGAATGGTTAGTGTTTATGCTTAATGTTCGGGTAAAATTATTTACATTTCATATATTTGTTTCAATATTAATGTATATGTTGTTTATGTTTATTCTCATTCATATGAGGAATTCATTGGATGTTGTATGTGTCATTTGGGGCCCACTACAAACCCTCGATGCATCGGTAGGTCTCATGAGACAAACTATGGTCTTAGCACAAGGCCTTGACAAAACAATTATTTATGGTCATGGAATGAGGACTTGATGGTATGGTTATCATGTCCCACATTACGAATTATCACATTATTAAAATAGTATTGATGGTTTATGTGGTTATTTGAAAATTATAATTACCATGATTAGGTCATTATTTATTTATCTCTTATTCCTACCATAATGTGTTCATGTTTTTTTAAGGTATACGTTTTTAGTTATTCAACATGACTAAGGTTTAAATTCATATTATGTATTTCTTACAATTACTATTTTTTGGAGCGTACCACTTTCTTATGTTTCATTTTCTTGGGAAAAGAATAATTTTATTATTTATGGTATCCTAAAATAACATATGAGTTATTGATGTTTTCAATAGAGTTTCTATGTTTTATTTATTTTCAGGTTGTAATGTTTTACTAATGTATGTATCATGATTTCAATAATAATAAACTACTGGGTCCTTCAGGATGAATAATCCTTGTTTATATACCAATTTAATCAAATAAGGCACCATATCTGGGCAACTGGGGTTGGTTCATTACAATTGGTATCAAATGATGTTTAGAAGAAAACATTGAAACATTATTTAGAAAACATAGATTAGAGAACAAATACATAAGATATTTTTTGAGGATAAGCATAAAATAATGTTCTATTATTTGGTTAAGGAATATATTAAGTGGATATTTCTAGAAAATACATCCATTTCTATATAATAAAAGTGGACATCAATCTGGAAATGATATACCTTGGGGTGAAAACTATAACCCGGAGTTTCGAGGTTGACATGGGGTATCCATGTACATGAAGAGGAGAACTATTGTGCACCTGGTTTGACACTCCCCAGGGAAATGATTATGATAATTCACATTATTTTTAAAATCCATTATGAGGGATTTAAACTTAAATTTATCCTTAATGAAACCATGTTTATAAATAAGAGATTTTCTATTTATATAATTTCAATTTATGGGAAGTATTTTTCTAAATTGAGATGATACATTAAGATTTATACCCTAATCTAGTGTATGCCATTATTTAGAAATGGAGCTGAGTGGATGGACTGGAAACTACATGAATGCACGTGCACTATGTAGGTATTTCCCTCCGATTGAAGATTACAATATTAGCTATGGTGTTGTGACTAGTGACGAGTAACTTATAACTATACTGGGACATTTGACTCTTGTTATAAATAATAACCTTACCTGCATAGAGCATTCAAATCCACCTTGTGTATGATCTATTTTAGATGTCTTTATGTGATAATAGACTCCATCATTCAATCAAACTACAATACTATTTATAGTAGAGTAATGGATTTTTTCAATATTGAGGATATTTCTCACATTGGAATGTAACCGAAGAAAGAAGGTTTTCAAGGAAGTGTATCATTTATCAGAAGATATGGATTAGTGGTGGCTGTTAATCCCAAACAAAAAGGAGGAGTATGAAATAGAAGATATGGGATGGAGATAATTTAAGGAAATATACCTAGAAAATTATTTCCCCCAAGAACAATTAGCAGATATGGGGAGGCAATTCTGGAATATGAGGGAGAATGAGTTTAAACTTTTTCCAAGTATAAAGTGAAAATTAAAATGGTAGCAATGTAGGATGTAGACTATATACGTAATCTAAGGAGAAAAACTGTTCAATTCATTGATGGTTTAAAACCATTCCTTTAAAGGGAAGTGATCCCCCAATGTTTCTCATAATATGAAGATATAGACTCAAGTGGTATCAATACAAAAAAAGCTATGTCTTAAGTCATTAAAAGAAAAAAGAGAATAAGAGGGCTGCTGAAAACTCTTGAAAATGAAATAAGGAAATGAGGAAGAAGGGTAGAGCCAAACATTCATCCTATAGTAATTAAGGGATGAAACACCATGGCACTTGCCTGAACAGAATGAGATTCTATTAAAAATTTGGAAAAAAGGACACCTATCTGGGGATTTCAAGGTGAAGAAAGAAGCTACTATTGTTCAATGATATAATTGTAGGGATATGGGACATTATTTAAATTAATTTCCAAAGATTCAGGGAAACATTCCCCAAAAAAGGCCATGGGAGTGCAGCCTTGAATATGCGGTAACAACTACAGATGATGAAGTCATTTAAAAAGTGGTGACAAGCACATTAATAGATTCACCAAACATAGATAATGATTTATTTGATTCAGGATCGTCACATTATTTCTTATCTTACATGTTTTCCATGAAAATAAAATATTTCCAATATCAATTTATAAGAGAGCTGTCTGTCAAAAAACCAAAGGGAAGTATCATTAAAAAAAATTGTCAGGAAGTCCCCATTATGGAATATAAATGTGAATTATCTATAGATTTTATTGTCATAGCCATGATTGACATTGATATAATCTATCGCATAGATTAGATGTTGATCCATGATGTGAAACTTTATTACAATAATATGGAGGTTATAATTTTTCTGGATAATGTGGAATCCCTTATCGTTAGGTATAAAACATCACCATTTGATTCTCATCTAGATCCACCCTTACTAGCTCTACTAAATTCAATTATTTAGGAGGAAGTGAATGTAATAACTATGAGTGTGGGGAATAATGATCAAATAGAGGATGTACCTATTATACAAGAATATGTTGACATATTTCCAAAGGATTTACCTTGACATTCTCCGGGGTAGGAAATTATGTTTTCCATTGATATATTACCTGGTTAAAGGACTATATCAAAGTCCCAAAATAGAATGGACACTATGGAGTTAGTGGAACTAAAGAAAAATCTATAGGAATTGATTGATAATGTATTTATTCTCTTGATCGATTATCTATGGTCAATAATGTTACTTTTGTGAAGAAAAAATATGGATCTAAGCTGTTGGGAATTAATTATAGGGAGATCAATTATTTAACAACAATGAACAAGTATCACATACCTCACATTGATGATTTATTTGATCAAATTCATGGATTACAATATTTTTCAAATATAAAACTTTGATATGGATATCATCAGTTTCTTTTGAGGAAGGAAGACATTTCAAAAACAACATTTTAAACCTGGTATGGCAGTTATGAGTTTATGGTTATTCCTTTTGGACTAAGTAATGCACCATCTATTTTCATGGATCTAATGAATATGGTTTTTACAGAATATCTTGGTGATGTTGTTGTGGTTTTTATTGATGAAATATTCGTATACATTAAAATATATGAATATCATACAAATCACATGGGAAATATTATGAAGACTCTTAGAAGAAATCCATTATTTTGGATGTTTAGAAAGTGTGAATTTTGGCATCAATAAGTTTACTTTCTAGTCTATATTGTCTCTATGGATGGAATATCAATCGATCCTGTGATGAAAAAGGTTATACAAGAATGTAATACTCTAAAAAAGTATTAAACTACACAGTTTTATTGGTTTAGCTGTTTATTATCATTGATTATTTCATAACATTGCCCATTTATCCAACCCAATGATCAAGCTTCCACATAAAGGTGTTATGATTATATGGAAAAATGAATATGAGGGTTTATTCGAATAGTCGAAGAGGATATTAATGAATTCTCTGATCCTAACCCTACTATTGGAGAATGATGGATTTGTGATATATAGAGATGAATTCCAGAGAGGACATAGTTGTGTCCTTATATAGAATGATCGAGTTATTTCCAATGCAGCAAGGAAGATAAAAATTGATGAAAATGTTACCCAACTCAAGATCTTGAGTTAGAATCCGTAATCATTTCTATGATGATATGGAGAAATTATCTCCATGTAAAAAATATGAGATATATATGGATCACAAAATCCTTAATTATATCATTTCACAGAAAGAACTCAACATGAGGCAATTGAAATGGATTGAACTGCTAAAGGATTATGATTCTACAATACTCTACCAACCATGGAAGGAAAACAATGTAGTTGTTGCATTGATCAGGAGGGAATATGGGGTTCTCAACAAAATGAGGATTTGAAGGGATTCGTTGTACATGGATCTAGTGAGGATGGGAATGAGAATTGTCAAAGAAGGTGAAACATCACTACTTTATCATTTGGATTCCCAATCATATTTATTAGAAAGGATTAAAAGTTCTCAGCATGATGATGTTAACCTGGGGAAGAAAATTAATAATGGGAAAGATGGGAAGATATCTGGATTTGGGTTTGAATATGATCTTCTAAAATTTGGTAAGAGGCCTGGTATTGCAACTGTATCTGTGATAAAAAGGAAGTTACTGGATGATCCCATAGTACAAATTTCTCTATACATCCTGGTAGAACTAAGATGTATAGTGATTTGAATGAAAATTTATTGTTGGATAACATAAAGAGGGATGTTTTGGATTATTTATCAAGATGTTTTGTCTTCCAACAAGTAAGGATGAATGGAAACATAAAAATGGAGTCATGCAACCTCTACTGATTCCTATGTGGAAATGGGATGATGTCGACCTAGATTTTGTCATAGGATTAGACAAAAATTAATTGAATAATGATTCGATATGGGTAATTGAGGATCAATATATGAAATATGATCATTTCTATACTATAAGGGATGATTTTCCACTAGAGTAACTAGAAATAATCTATATCAATGAAGTTGTGATACTTCATGGAGAATCTATATCAATTTTTTCTGATCATGTCCTGTGATATATGTTTATATTCTAGAAAATCATTCAGAAAGGATTAGATACCAAACATAGATTGAGTACTTCTTACCACCCACAATCGGACAGGAAATCATATAGGACGGTCCTAACCATAGAGGACATGTTGAGATAATGTTCACATGGATTCCAAGGTATATGAGATCAATACTTAACTTTAGTATAGTTTTCTTACAATATTATTTTCCATTCAAGTATTCAAATTGTGCCTTACGAAACATTATACCGAAAGAGATGTTGTAAACCAACTTGTTGGGATGATGTTAAATAAAGGAGGATTGTGGGTCTAGAGAATGTGGCAGAAACAACAAAAAAAGTAAGTACTATTCATTTTTATATCCACAATTCCCAAAGCAGACAAAAGAGATATGATAATAATGGAAGTATGGTTCTAGAATTTCATATGGGAGATCTTGTTTTCTTGAATGTTCACCATGGGAGGGAATTATAAGATTTGGAATGAAAGGGAAACTGAACCCAAGGTACATAAGGACTTTTGAAATTCTGGATAGAATTAGAGCTGTCTCATATAGTTTGGCTATGCCTCCCATCATGTCCAAAGTGCCCAATGTGTTCCATGCCTCATTTCTAAGAAAGTTCATTCTAATACCAAAACATGTCCTCACTTTTGATGGTATAGAGTTGGAAGCTAGCATATCTTACATTGAAGAGACTATTTATATTATGGAAACTAAAGAACAAATGTTGAGGAATCATATGAATCATTTGGTATTGGTACTTCGAGGAAATCATAAAATCAACGAGACCTTATGTGAGCCTGAGGATATTATGTTGAAGACATTCCCAAATCATTTTGTGATGTATCATTTTGTGAATTTCGAGGATGGAATTTTTGTATGGTGGGGAGAATGTAACACCCCAAGGTTTTGAAAATAAATATTGAATGAATGAAACACAGAGTCCCTGCAAAAAAACATTTTATAATCTAACTGTTAAGGAAAACTTTTCCTCTACTATGTTTTGAATTTTAAAAAATGGTCATCTAGAGATGTGATCTGTAAGTCATTTGGGGTCTGATAGAACCAAGATGATTTTTTGTAAATAGTACATACCATTGTGAATCGAAATATGAACATTATAAATATTAAATAATGATATTATTTTATTTTCGTAATGTAATAGGATAATGATATCCTAATTAATTTTTCAATATGATATAAAAGTAATTATATCTTCAAAATTATTATTCTTCAAATTAATTATGAATTTATTTAATAATTAAATTTATAATATATAGAAAATTATTTTTGAAAAATGGATTTAATTTATTAATTCTACATGTTGAAAAATCATTATGGTGATTTTTGGGTATTTTTCTAAAACTCTTGAATTTTATATAAGTAGTGAAAAACTGTAAAATACTGTATATACAAATTATCAATTAAATACACTATATATGACTTCATGAGTGATGTAAGACCACTTGGATTGAACTCACCTGAACTTATTACTATTTGGTGACACATGATATAGTAATATTGGTAGTCTTGAGGGAAATAATAAAATAAAGAATTCAAAATTCAAAATTCACTCCTATCCTCTACTATAATCCCCCTCACTCTCTCTTCTCTTATCTCCTATAATAATTAATGCTACTAAATGTTTTAAAAAAATACTCTTACATAGATACTACCCATGTCCAAGAATCTCTTGTTCTTGCCCAAAGTCCTAAACCCCTTCCCTTAAAGTGATTCTCGTCGATGTGGATTCAAGAGGTAAAATCAAATTTTATTTCATTCATTTTCATTTGAAGTTCTTTCCTATTGTTATCCTCTCATCACCTCATCTGTAAAAATGACCATGATAGATTTCATATAACATATATAATGGAATTATATCATTTTAATGGAATAACATTCATCAATATTATTACTCTCTCTCTTTTATTTTATAAACGAAATCATCGTCTGCGAGGTTCCAATTTAGATCATCCTTGGATGAAAGAGTTTTGTTTTTCAATTTACCTTTTATTACCGGTCATAAAACACTTTTTATGGTTGAAACAGAGTATAATATATTTATTATTAGCTACTTAATATTCATGAACTAGTATATGTACATATTATTCATTTTTTTAAAAAAAAACTAGTTCATAATAATCCAAAAACCATCAAATAATCGAAGTGGTTGTCATATAATGATTCAACCTCACTCTATTTAACCAAATTATAGAAATGACCATTAATACAAATTTATTTTCATAAATAATATGTAATTTCTTTTTCAAAGATTCACATCCATTCCACATGAACATCCATACTCATATACAAATAAACCGATCATGAAAACCAATGAAACGGACACTCCGGAACGAGAGAATGAAATATTATTACTTAAAGAAATAATGAACATAATATAATTGTGGTAAAATAAATACATTAATAATTGGATATGAATTTAGTTATTAATATTTATAATTTCATATTCAAGGATCTTAAGTTCAAGAGTACAATACATTCGGGAATAAGGTAAGGGTTTCCTACCCAAACCTCTATTTTCATTCAGGTTACTCTTATTGATGAATTACCTCAATTAAATTAGTATTTATTCATATGAACTTCTCATAAATTATATTATAGTGTTATATATATTTATACCAACCAGAATTTTACTTTCAGTTATGGGGAGTTATATGTTTTAAAAAGATTTTTCAAATATCCTTCTCGAAATACAAGCCCGATTCAAGTAAATTTCTCAAATTATTACCTATTTCAAGGAACTATATAATATATTTTGGGAAACCTTTATCTTTATAAAAAATTATTATAAAAATACTATATTACATCAATAGTAGTTTTAAACAATGATTTTTCTGAAATAACTCTTCATTTCAAAGTAAAAGAATATTTATCTCAATAACTACACGAAGATTTTATTAGTGTATCTTAATATATTTAAATACTCTTATTGATTATTATGTATTGTTAAGATTAATATTTCAATGAATCATATTAAATATTTTATTTAATGTTTAATTATTTTTTTGGTTGTGGATGTGATAACATAAAACAATTTGAAAATTTACTCCAAATGGTTAGTATTTATTCTTAATAGTTAGGGAATGTTATTTACATTTATTATATTTGTTTCAATATGAATATATATGTTTTTTATGTTTATCACCACTATTATGATGATTTTATTGGAAAAATTAATTGTAATGTGGGGTCCATTATAGCCCTTCGATGCTTCAGTAGGTCACATGAGACAAACTATAGTCTGCGCAAAAGGCCATGACCGTATGGTTATTGTGTCATGTATTATGAATTCCCTCATTATGAAAATAGTATTGATGGTTCATGTGGGTATTTGAGTAGTATAATTCCCATGATTATAGAATTATTTTATAGCTCTTATTCATGCATTAATGTGTTAATTTTTTTTTGTAAAAGAAATTAGTTTTTGGTTTTTCAACACCCCTAATGTTTATATATCATTCACTATATTTCTTACCCTTACTGAGTGATTGAGCTCACCCCTTTAGTATGTTTCATTTTCTCTTGACATTAGTAATTTTACTATATATGACATGATTAAATAACCTAGGAGTTATGATTATTGTCAAAAGAGTTTCTATGTTTTATTTATTTTCATGTTTTAATGTCCAACTTATGTATGTATCTTATTTCCAATAATATTAAACTACTCAGTCCTTTGGGATGAATATTCCATGTTTATATGAAATTGTAATAAAATGAGGAATTAGATCTTGGAAACTTGTGTTGGGTCCTTACAGGGAATGCAAGCCCATCTATGTATCAGTAGTCTCATAAGAAAAAATTATTTAACCAATCCATATGCATTTGTAAACAAATAATTTAATCTATCTTGAGGATAGATCTTTATATTAGATATACCATTTGTAAAATAGTATTAGTCTGTAACACATTGTTTTAAACTGTATTAATGATAGATATCGATGGTAAATGTATCATGCTACTTATAAACATGGCATATTTTAAATAGTATATTTTGAATTTGAGAATTTATTTATTATTATTATTATAAATGAAATGTTAACAATGATGTCATTTATGGATTTCTTTCATTCATTGTTTACTATTTGAATGCCACGTGTTTTCATTTATTTATATTTCTATATTGTTTATGCCTAGCCCATTTATGGGAGTAATGTTATTATTTTAATGGAAATTAAGTTGATATATTCAACATGAAATATTATTCATTCCTAATCATTGATACATAAATTAGTCAAGATAGATCCCACTGTACATAACCCTTACTGGCCATCTAAGATCACCCTAATTTTGTTCCATTTCTTATGATTCCATGAGGAGTAAAATGTTTGATATACAGGGATACACTATATTGAAAAAATGTTATTCTATTTTATTTTTCAAATTTCTGTATTCAAATTTAATATATGACTGAATAATCAATATAGGTTAAAAAGACTATAGAACCTTTTGGTCCCTACTGATGTGATTCATTGAATCTTATTCGTATTTAATGTTGTAAAGAATGATCTCTCGGAATTTGAGGTCTGAGTCACACAGAAGAGACCTATCCATGCATTTAGGATCAAACTATAAGTAATCCCCACCAATTTCATGATTTTCCAATGAATTTATCATATATTAAAATAGCGTTTTAATTTATAAACAATTTTTCCTATCATCATTTATCTATATTGAGTTGAAGAGCCTGATTTATCAGTATTTCTCATATTGATCATAAAATATGCATAGTAAAAATAGTATATAAAATCATAGATGACATAGGATGTAATATTATCCATCACAAAAATATATATATGTTTTTGATAAATATAATGTCGAAATAAAAATGATGACAATAAAGTGATTTTTCTTTAGAAATTATATAATCAGAAAAAAAAAGTGTTGTTGCATAATTACGTAAACAATTGGGTAATTTTAAAGTAAAATACTATTGGATGAAATAATTAAAATTGAATCATAAAATAAATATTCTTATTAATGAATAATGATATTACATGTAAAATGAAACTCTATGAACCTTGTATAATAAATTAGTTTCATAAAATTAAAATAATTCTCAATAATGGCAGATGGAGATAAAGTTTCTTACCATATTGTTATTTTTTATAAATTTTTCTTTAACCTCATGTATATTGGTTTTAAAAAATTTATCAACACAAACCAATAAATATTAATATTTATAATACATTACATGATCCTTTTATAAAATCAGAAGAACCTTTTATTAATATTCTTACATTATTTTTAATGTTTTGGGTGCTCATTAAGTTATTCACTCACTCCTATATTTCCATTAATTATCTAGTTAGTTTAATTATTACATTTCTTCCTAAAATCCATAATATTAATAATTAAATTATTATCATATTTAAACATCAATTATTCATTTAATACCTATCAAGAAATATGGTTTTTACAAATCATGTATGTTAAGTTCATTGAGAAATTAGGCCTATTAATTCAAGTGGGATATTTTTATTTTTCCAATAATCATTGTAGAAAGAAAAAAGAAATATATTATCCATGTGGCATGATGATAAAAATTGAGTCACATCATTTTATGAAGGCATTAATCTACGTGTACATGAATGGGGTTGTAATCTTTTAATTGAGTTAAAAAGGTAAGAAAAAACATATATAAATTGTCTTAATATAATTATAAATTATCCTTTGATATCATAATTTTTTCATATATATCAAATATAGTCATAAAGTTTATCACTTAACCAAATTTGTCATTTAGAAGAAATTTTTCAACAACCCAATGATAATTGTTTTATATTTTTTGAAAAATGAATATCTATTTGAGCACCACCATTATTGATCAAGCCACTGCCTTGACCCAATGTCCCCACCACCACTATGTTTAACTCCTTGAAGGTGTTCTTGTTTCCCCTATTCCCTTGTCCCTTGTAGGTGCTATGATTTCCCCATAGCCTCCAAGACTGAGCCCTCACAGAAGATTTGGTCTCACTTGAGACCTTAGAGCACAACCCCCCAAATCCCAAGTACTTACATGTACTTTGGTCACCCATGAGCCCCATGAGCCATCTACATTTCCTTCATCCTCATGAGACCTCCAGTTTCTATTGACCCCTACCAATCTCTCGTTCCTTCATCGCCTTCTACCATATTTATCTCCATCTATTCCCATCATCCCCTTATGATACATATCCATGACCCCCTTTCTCTCGCTGATTTCAAAATATGGTATTCCCCCATTTCAGCATATTTTATCCTCCTCCATTTTTCCCTTATCATTATCAATTTTTTTATTTATTTTGGGGGTCATATTATGGTTTGGGGAAGTTTCAATGATGGTTATATTGATCTTCTAGGTAATTGATTTTGTTTATTCACTAAATTTTGAATTATCATACTTTTATACATCACATGGGTCTCCAAGTATTAGTTTATTATTCATTTATCTATTGATAATAAGTCTTTGTATTGAAATTTCCCTATGGTTTAGGTTTAATTGGATATTAGTGGGTGATAATTGAGTAAATATACATTGTGAGTTTGGATTTTTTTAATTCTATATCATTATTTTTATTTATGAGGAATATATTTTAGCAAGTGTGAATCATGTTATTTTTGTGCATTTTCATAATTAATATTTTATTTTTTATTATTTTCTATTTATAATTAATGAATCATGTATTTAGATCATATTTTTTATATTACAAATAATTTGGGATCTCCTAGATCATTATTTTATGTCTAAAAATATTCCGGTTGTCCCCCATGTATATAGATCAATCCAAAATTTATATAGAATCAATCATGTCCCTATCTACATTACACTGAGGGAATTGTATCTCTAAGACTTGTTTAGTCCCTCATATGTAGATGGAATCCTCTAGTATAAAAGGGTTTTTATCTGAGGTGATGTTATGATCTACAATTCAGTACTATTTGGGTCACATGGGTTGGGGTGTTTCCCATCCGTTCTATGTAAGGTTACTACATAAGAGTTATTTACATGTATTATAAATAAACTCTTACAATTCTATTTCACGTTTAATTCACTTCCCAATTGATATCTTGAACAATATAAAATTTAATTATATATACATTATAAAAATTATATCTCATATTTATAAATTTTACAAACAAAATAAATAATATGTATCTTAAATATCTCATGGTTGAATAGTTCCATTAATGTAAATTTTAACTACCAAAGGGGTTATAATTATTATTTAATTATCACTATCATCATTGATTTTTACATTAGTATATATACTTAATTAATATTTATTTGTTTATGATTAGCATATTCTAGATGATAACACTCATGTAAAGGTAAAAAATAATCAATACAATATTTTTTTTAAATAATCATTTAATTATTCAAAAAATCATTTTTTAAGAATTATATTTTTAATTAAATTATAATATTTAATTATAAATTCATCATAAATAATATAAATAATTTTAAAATATAATTTATAAATTTTATAAAAATAATATTATAACATATAAAAGGTATAAGTGTATTGAAGAAGCATCATAATTCTTACATGGGGAATCACCCTCGGTTACATCAGGTTTTTTAATTTATTTACCCATATTACAAAGTTATATTTTATGTGTAATGTTCATTACTATATATGCATATAATTAATTTTATATCTATTATATTAAATATATTCAGTTTACATATTCCTTTTTAATTTACTATAATGTTTTATGGAATCTCTGAATCATATCATGAAAATAATGATATCTCTTAATTGTATTTTTATTAATTTGAATGTCACTTTCTTTATTAAATGTTGTACTATTTTATGGATTTTATATGTGATATTAAATCTCTTTTTAAATTAATAATTTTTTTTGTTATTTATATACCCCTTAAAAAATTAAAAGATGATATCATCTTAATTCCCATATTATTTATATTTAAATCCTTTTAATTCATAGTTTATATTTCATGTATGATTTTAAATGACTTATTATTAATTTAGATAAATATAAAAATCTTTTTTATGATTTGAAGTTTTTAAAAATGTATTTTATTCATTTTATAGATGTGTCACATGCTTAGATATTAGGAAAATTGTCAACTGACCATCCTGAAAATGGTTTATCTTGGAATTATTTATTTAGAATAAACCCATTTCAGTATTTAAATGGGTTTTAGACTTGGAATTGAACTATGTCACCTTCATGTGATTTTTAATATTCATTGTGGCTTTTTACGGTTAATTAATTATTTTAAGGTGTGTTCGACAATAGATTTCTCTTTGAAATGTGTGTGTATTGTTGTAGATTCGTGTTTTAGGAATTTAAGGTAGCTAACATATTTTCAAAATTTTGTGATACTATAAGTCTCACTATGGCTTGAATATTTTTAAAAGGTGTAATTTTATCCTTGAAAAATATTTTCATGACACCAGTAGACATCAATTAAAGTCGGTTGTCTTTCAATATAAATTGATTTTAGTGAATCATTTTGATTTATAAATTGGTTTTTAATATATATTTTGATAAATTATTTTCAAACAACATCTAAAATAGAGTATTTAAATAGAGTGAAAATGTATTTACTTCAAAATATCTTTATTAAAGGCTAAATTACACTTTAAGAAAACTGTTTTTATTTATGTGTGGGACCCTCTTGAGCCTCCTATGACTATAAATATGCCCAAAGTGGAGTGTAGTCCCACGTGGGGTTGATTATTATTAATGAATCATTAAATTTTTTTGAATGGTTTTATGGTGTTTTTTTCTTCTATTTTACATAACAGTATACATAATAGTTTTCCTTTTTTAATTTCCCTTTTTTACTAATAAAAATTTTCATATAATTAATTGGGTTGTGATTTTAACACTTCTAATTATCAGTCTTTCTACTTAGTAACCCTCATGATTTTAATGTTTTTTTTAAAATGTGTAGACACATTATGATATATATATATATATATCGATAATGTTTGGATCACATTACTGAGGAACACACCTCAGTAAGCTATGGGTTTGGAGGAGTTTTTAGATTTTCCAATTTCTCATCACTCTATTGACATAACAATAAGATTTCCATTTCCTAAATGTAAATTTGAAATATGGTTCAAGGAAAATTAGGTTTGTTAACCCTATATATTGAATAATTTTATAGTTAAATACTTGTGTTGGATTTTTTAGATAGAATAAAACATTATAAAATGTTTGAGCATTGATTTTAATCAACATAATGAGGTCACAACTTATTTAACAATGAAATATGAGATGAAAAATCATATAAATTATTATTTCAGAATTTAATTTTGAACAAATAATTATAGAAACATATAATAACACTCTATTGAGGATTATATAAATAAAAATGTGATAGATGATTTTTTTGGACTATTGAAAAAAAAGATCAATATTATTTCATATCATTAAAAAATCTTCTTGATTATGTAGAGAAAATGTATGAGAAAACATCAATGAGAATAAAAATGTGTTTCATGATTTAAATTATGATTAGAATCAAGAAATGTATGTTGTCTATATAGAAATTTCAAATTTTCAGGAAATTATATTTATGTAAACTTGTTTTAAATAAATGATGAATTTACAGAGTTACCGGGAAACATTGTTGACACATATGAAGCATCTTATAAAACAATGTAAAAAATGTACACTTCTTTAATTGTACCATTACTGAATTCCATATACATGGGACCCTATTATTTTCTAAAAATTAAAAGAATTTATCTTTTCATATTTATAAAAATTATTTTCAACATCAATGACTACCTTAAATAATTTTTTTCTTTTTATGTCATCATGGATTTATCGATGAATCTAATAGATTTATATTGAACAAGTCAAAATTAAATAGTTCTATTGATCGTAGACAACATCCAATGTTTTTTATATATTCAAAGATATTGAAAAATGTTGGAAATGATGAAATAGAATTTAAAAAGGAGAATGATATGAATAATTGTGGTATATGATTTTGAAGTTCATTTTCATGTGAAATTAGAATGCAACAACTGAAGAAAAAGGTTTATTCCTCGAACATCCATACTGGGAATTTAATTTGTTACATCATAATCATGATATTATTCATATTTATATGAATTTTTGTGAAAATTTTATCTTCCCATTTCTTAATTAGATTGGAAAATTGAAGAACCATATCAATACTCACAACGAAATTCATTTAATGATCAAAATGAATGATCTCTTGCTATATGAGTATAGAATGTATTGTATGATAACTTTTGAAGTGATAAATTTGTATAAAGGTGAATTCCATCTAATTTGAAAATATAAAAATGTATATGATTCATATTCAAGCAACATCCCAAGGTGTATTGACTTTAATCATTGATTGTTATATGGATTTAAATGTCACGATTCACATATATTGTTAGATCTGTTATGACCATTGGCATTATGTACATTATTACCTGAAAAAGTCAATGTACTTTTAATACAAATTTTGAAAATTATTCCAATAAATATTGGGTAAAACAATACAACATTATGTGTATGAAAACCATCATGAGAGATCTTTATTGACACTATTTGAAATGGGGAAGATCTTTCCTCCATCATTTTTATAATCATAATGCATTTAACTATGTATTTGGTCATGGATACTAAATTAGGAGGCCCTGCACATTATCAATGTTTGTATCCAATTTATAAATGTTTTTCTTATTAATTATAAAATACCTATCAATTAATGAAATATATAATTCTGTTTTAATTATTTTAATTCAATGATATCATGGTCATTTGATATTGTATGTCAAATGTAAAACTCAAATTGAAGTCTATATGTAAGATCCAGACATTTTATGGTGATGTACTAGGTTTTTTACATGTAATCATTTTCATTTTTGAATACTTTCTATTTTCGTTGTATCTTGCATGTGTTTTAGTGAAACATTGAGTATTTGGGATGAAAGGGGGAAAGTGGACGGTTGGAACACACTTTGCTGAAACCATTCTATGTGGACCAAAAAACCATACAGCCTGTCCTAAAGATGGATTTCATGGTTGGGGAACCGTTTTTAAAATGGTGTACCCTTTTTTGAGAAAACGTACACACCAAATATGTTTTTTAAGGCTATGTGACCTGGTTTGGGAATCTGTGTTACCCTAACCATGAATCATTGGGTGATGTTATTAACACCCCAAACAATTATTTTAAAGTCCCAAAACCCATGGCATTAACACATAATCATAGATAACTGACTCTAGAAGGATTAATATGAACTATAGAGGCTTTTAGATGTATTCAAAAACTTCCCAGACTCAGTTCATCGCAATTCAAGTTCTAGATCGTGGTATCATCACCCCTCCATGTATTTATCCCCCCATTTAGATATATATATATATATATATATATATATCTCATTCTTATATTCTCTGATAAAAAGTGGATTCATATACATTTATGAATATATATCTACATCTTGGTTGGTTAGATCGTTAATTTTTTGATCATAGATATAGGTTTAATCTCAAGATAACGTTCTTTATCGTGGGTTTAACCTATCTATTTCTAATTATGGATATCCATTGGGAAGTCACTCATCACTAAATTGGTTTAGGTGGTTTATTATTCAAATCCTTGTGTCATTTTATCCATTAATTTTATGTAATATTATAGTTTCCTTGGGTTCATCAGTGATTCAGTTTCTTAAAATTAGTTAATTAATTTGGTAATATAATTAATTTCCGGATTGTGAAATTGGTGATACCATAATATTGTCAAACTGGAAAATTATTTTTTTATTAATTATGGGGATTTGGGGATTATTTTTATTAGATTATGTAATTGTCGAATTTATTAATGGACTTTGTTGTAATTATGATGTTTTTATAGAAGGATAATTGATTTTTGAATTAATTAATGATATTTTGGTGTTTTAATTGGATTTATTAATTATTGAATTATTTAGTAGAATTAATATGATTAATTAATTTATTAATTAATTTATGAAATTGAAAATATTATTTAATTTTTCAGTTAACTTACAGGGTAGATGTTATTAAATATTTTTTTCATTAATTAATGTGATTGATGTGATTAATTAATTATTTTATTAATTTATTGATTGATGAGAATATGAAACTATTACATTTTATTAGTTAATTAAGGAAATAAAAAATGTGTTTTTGTGGAACATGTGATATTTTGATATATATGATATTTTGATATATATGATGTTGTGATATTGTGATACATATGATAATCGGGGTTGGATCATGGTATGCGACATCAAAATCCTATAGGGATGAATTGGGATGATGAATGGGAACATTAGAATTCAGATATGAATTGGGATGATGAATGGTAATAATGGAAATCATATATAAATTGGGATGGTGAAAAAGGCATTTGGATATGAATTAGAATGATATATTCTAAGATTAACATTTTGTTATGAATTGGGATGATGAATTGTAACAATGGAATTTATATTTGACTTGATATTATGAATGGTAAAAATGAAATTCAAATATTAGTTATACAATGAGGATTGTTCAGACTGCATCATGGGACGAAGTCAGCAACGAGGTTCGAGTGTCATCAAGAACCCAGATGTAATGAAGTTATATAATGTGTAATTGAATAAATTTAAACTAATTATTTCATTACATATATTTTGTTTTCTATACAAATTCATATATTATTATTGACATGATATTAATTTAGATGTTGTTTGTAATGTCCTTATAAGATGCAGTCGTACCTAATGTAGGCATCCTGATCCGTACCCAAACAGATTTCATGGTTGAAGGACAGGTTAAGAGAAAGGGATTGTGTGAGATGATAGATATGGGATGGATCGTGTATGAGGGTACCAAACTTGGATTTTGGGTAAAATTGATAGTTGTTAGTGTATTTATTTATTTTTGGTATTTCTTATTCCAAACTAGAATCTATTGGCATGGAAAATTTAATGGTAAATATTAGATATTGTATTTTTTTTTTATTTTGGTAGTCATGTGATTCTAGTATTATTTTTAATATGTTCATGTCTTTTAGTTATTCTGTTTTATATTCTATTATACTATTACTATGATAATGAAGGTATAACCTCTCCATGAATCATATTAGACCCTCATTTCTATTCGAAACCCTCTTGCATATGGGGTGGTGTGTTTGAGGTCATGTGGTGAACCATTCTAGGGCACCAGAATGTGGCACTTAGGTTGGGATGTTACAAAGTACTATCAAAGCCCTGTTTTATTTTCTATTAGTCTAACAAATTATTTATAAAATGTATACATGATACTTGGAACAATCAAGATATAGTTATGAGTTTTTCCTTAGGAGTACAAAAACCATGTATGAGGGAAAACCCAAGTAACAAGGGTGGGAAGTTGTTATTGTTATTTATTGTTACAATTGGATATTATTTAAAATTGGGTGACACACTTGTTGTGGGATGTAAATATTATATCTGATATTTTATGAGATTTGAATCATGTCCCACTAGTGAATTAATATTAAGTATCCTATAATTATTATTGGAAATTGGGATTACATTTCGTCATGAATCATTCTATGAAAACACAGAAAAGTAGTTTTGGCTATGTTTTTGAAATTAAAATGATTTTCTTTGGTAGTGGGAAATAAATCAAAAAAGGATTGAAATATTAATTTTATATTTATAAATGTTTTATGATTTGAATAAATTGGTTCCTAATGAGAAATGACTAATAAGAATGAGTTTATCCATTTTTAACCATGAACTAGATATACGATGGTTTTAGGTAGTGATATCACCTTAGGTTTGACTATGTAGTGTGATTTTGAGGAAATGAATAGTAATATAGTTGTGTTAATCCCTCTAGTAAAATGAGTTAATGTTGGGTTATGTTACCAATGTTGTTGGTTTCTTAATATAGAGATATTACTCTATGATGATGATTTTATAGAGGATGATATAAGATTATGGTTGGAGATTATCAACCATAAGTGGAAACAGAGGAACCAATAGTTCCTAGTGTGGTAGTAGTAGAGGATTTATGTGAGAACTTTCCATGTTTCATATTGTTTATGAAAGATCCCTAGAGAAGTTTGTAAAGAAAATGTTTAATATTATTTGGGATTTTAAGTTACATGACCCACCAACTGTCACCGGAGAGGATGGAATTGATGCTATATAGTTCTAGATTGAGTCCATCCATACTACACATGACCATTTGGTGACTTCTAATGATAAGAGGGCCAATATAGCTATATATATATATATATTCTATGATTATCAGTGAACTGATGGTGGGATTTTTAGGCTTGTAATGGACATGTTGATGGTATGTTATGGAAGGACATTTTCAAGAAGTTCCTAGAAAACTTTTATCCATAGTTGATGAGGCATGAGAGAGATGTTGAGTTCATGAGGTTGACTCAGGAGGAGTATATCTATGATGGACTCCACTAGAAAATTTACATATTTTAAGAACTTATCATAAACATTTATAGGGAACGAGACCACTACAACAAGGCTTCTATAGGACATACATAAATGTGAAATTATATCCCATGTCAACAGATTTTGGTTAATGAATTTTATTAAATTGGCCGATAATGATTTCAGAGTTGAGCGGAACCTCTGGGAGGCTTATAGTTGAGGAAGAGTGGTTTCAGTGAGATGATCAGGATGGAAATATTTTTAGAAATTGAAGCATCACTAAGAGAATATTACTGAGAGGTATAGTAGGAAGAGTGGCTAACGTGAAGGATTAAATACTCGTGATCTAACCTCAGTTATTTTCCACCTATTTGGTAGGATGATACAATATCATAGACACAATCATGAACCACCAATAGAGTTCCAATCCTATGGAACTATGGGACACCCACATAATATTTTCAAGAACCTGAGACATATTGGTAGTGATGGAGGACCTAGAAATAACTAGTGTACGAGAAGTGGATCTTATACACCATATCTATTTAGTTGTTGATGTTCTACATGAATAGGTGGTAGAGGTAAAGGAAGAGGTGAATCTCAGAAATAAATCCCATATTATTAGAGTTCTAAAGCTCAAGGGAATCAGAATACATTTTAGGGATGTTGGGATGGATTGTTTCATGAATTTCATCATACACTTATGGAACTCAATTCTAGAAAATTGAGAGTGAGTGGTACTATTCTTGTATAATATATGTTATATAGTTATTAATTTTATGCCGGTGCATGTCATTCCTTTTTTCTGTAATAATTTTGAATTGTTTGAGAATTTTGGTAGAGTTCATGAGATGGGTGTTGATGATAAATAATCCTGTGGGAGTATTATATAGAGACATTTTTTGTGCAAGGGTGTTCTCTCAAAGTTGGGGAGTACCATTTTCATTGGGATCTTTATGTTATAGATATTTCAGGCTTATACCAAATTATGGGATTGATTTTTTGGTATTTTTACAATCCCGCATTGATTTTCACAGCATGATATTGACTTTTATGACTCCTAAGGGTGACAAATATATTCACATGGGAGAATGGGATATCTGGGATGGCTATGTATAACCATTTCGTTAGAAACTGTGGGTGTTTAAAACCTTGGTTTATATTCTATTTCCAAATGATGGTGGTGTAAACTAATATTTAATTCCATACAAAGTGTATAAGTTTCCTATTTTTTTCAGGAATAATTCTATGGGATTCAACCTATAGAAACATAGAGTTTATAATTGAGATAATGCTTGGGGGCTAAGCCAGTTTCTATTCCACCATATAGAATGACACCAATAGGGATTCATGAGCTCAATAATCAGTTTGAGGAGTTAGTGTATAAGGTATTTTCCTATATGGGTGCATCTCCTTTGGGATCAGTTTTATTATGTGAAAATGAAGCTGATAAAACTCAGCATGGTTGTATTGAGTACTAAATGATTAAATGAATTAATGTGAAGAACATGTATCCACTTCCGCACAACGAAGACATATTTTACAAGTTGATTGAGGATTGGGTTTTCGTGATGATTTTATTTAGATCAGGGTATCATAAGTGGAAATTTTATCCATCTTATATACCTTTGAATACTTTAAAAATTGTCATGGACATTACAAATTCATCCTAATGCATTTTAGGTTGACATATGCAGCAACGTTGTTTATGGACTTGATGAAAATAATAATCCATAAATACTTGGTTCAGTTTTTAGTTTTTTTTTTGGTGAAATATCAATGTAATCCAATAATAAGGACAATAATACACATCATACTGACATCATACATAGTACACTGAGAGATCATTGGATATACACCAAGATATCTATGTGTCAATTTTGTAATGACCCGGTACACATCTCGTATAAGGACCCGACCTTAAACATTATATAATCTTGAATTAAGTAAATAATTCAAATTGAGGATATTTTTTGGTTAGATCATTAGATAATTAGGTCATAACATAAATGAAAGAACTTGAATATTACATGTTGACACTTATAATCAGTATCCAATTTTTTATAAAAATAAAATCTCTTTGAAAAAAAGAGTCATGTCTAGTTCAATTTTCTATACAACATGACTTTTCATTGATCCCATCTGTGACCCTATTCCACATTAAGTCATGTGAAAAACATTTCAAAACACATGGGATGAGTATAAAAAGCTCAATAAGGGCTACACAAAGAATGAAAACTCTTACTTTTTCAAAACAACAAGTAATCCATGAACACCTTATCAATAGTTATACTTTTTTTACCATTATAAAGTAGTAAATACTATTCACTAAATAAAAGATCATTTTTTACCAATTTGTAAATAAATATTACCTTAAAACCCATATAAAGAACACATAACATATAAAGGTAACATGTGACATAAACATACTTAAATGGAAAAACCATATGGTCGAATTCCAAACATATCACTAAATGGAATATATGTATGGTTAACATCTATACCCAATGAATTAGATGTTATAATATAACCACCCATTCTAGTTTACCATGACACCACCCATCATTTAGTTTATCACGTAACCACCCATCAAATGTCCAAGAAACATTACAAAATAATATAATATAAAATATTGAAAATATAAATATTTCACTAATAACATTTCATTTGATATCAAAATAAATAATTTCAAGACATCCTAAAGGTTAGTTTTCCAGTAGTGTTAGATTCCCGTCTACAGAAACTGTATGTTCTTTAACCATTAGACAAAGTCATGTGTAAGTGTAGTTCGAATAATTCTCATGAAAACAACCTAGTATATTGAGGATACTGGTTTTCATATAAAACAAAGGAATAAAAATATTTTATGGGGTTGGAGTCGGAAAATAAAACAAAAGAACATAAAAGAATACTTTACCTTTAAATCGAGTAACTCCCCTTGGTTTGAAGCAAAATGTATTTCTAGAAGTTACTTTTGCATAAAGTAAGGTATCTAGGAGGAAGATAGGAATGTATGGAGATTAATTATATAGAGTTTGGATGAGCGAAGGGGCTTGAGATGTGTGAGTAATGAGTTATAGGTGTAGTCTTTTTATAAGGGTGGGGAGGGGATCTTTAGGAAGGTTTAAGAATATTATTTTATTATATAATGTTTCTTGGTTTCTAAAAGTCCAAAACTCATTAAAATCAATGATAAAATGACTCATGTTCGAAATAAAATCATCTAATCAGAATTTGATAGGTTTTGGATAATGTTTTGATTTTTATAATCATATTTATTTAAGTCCTTTATTAATTAGGTAAACACTCTATTATTATTTTGTCATAAATAATTTTATTTATTTGATGTCTAAAAATTATAAAAAAAATACCATGATGTAGAAAATAGTATTTCCATTCATATAAATATTTATATTTGAAGTGATAACTTATAAAACCCTATGTAGAAATTGATTTACTAACAAATATATGTTTATTTCATTTTTGTCTTTCCTTTAAATTAATTATTATAATATGTCATTATCTCTCATAAGTGTCTCCATGGGGTCCTAAAATCAACCCAAGGATATCCATGGTTTTAAATGTATCAATTAATATAAATAGGACACGTGTTAGTGTAATTTAATATAATTATAATATTATTTTTACCTTGAATTCCCCTATTTACCTTTAACTGCGGTAAATAAAAGTTAAAAGTTACTATTCATAAAAAAATTATTTTCCACTTATTCAACCACATTTTACATACCAATAACAACCATGTATGTCAAATTTTCAAAATTCAATTCACAGAAGTGGTAGAAGTTCATTTAAATGAAAAAGTCTGTTTTTTAACTACTACTCTGTGTTTCCATTATTCCTCAAATATTAATGTTTTTTTAGAAAAATACTAAAAAAAATTACGAAGCAATATTTGATATTCCGAATTAAAAAATGATGTCTATTTTACCAAATTGACAACATAGAAGTCGGATTAATTAATTTTAAAATAAATTTTATTGTAAAAACAAAAAGCGTGTTTTTAAGAAATAATAACTCTAAAAATATTAACCCTTGTTTATGTTCAATTTCAAAGTGAAATTACTTTCAATGACCAAAATTTGATTAAATGGTAAAAATATAATCTAATTACACATTAAAACTATAAGACCATGAGTTTTTATGAGATATAATCTTTTTAATTTCTTTTATATCTTATGTTGTACGCTACACCATGATTAGCTTGCGCTATATGCAACACCGTATTAGCTTGCAGTATACACAACACTATTCATGGCTTGGGTGGCACGAAATTTCAAGTTATTTCAAATAAAATTCATATTACAAAACACCGAGTATAGATTTTGATCTATTTATAAATGAACTTTGTTTTGATTTTGTAATATTCAACACCAAAGGAAGGTTTCACTACACGCCTTCCTGACTTAGCTTGCATTACATGCAAGAGCGACCTTCCTCAACAGCCTGTGTTGTTCACAATACTGAGTTTCACTAAACAATGATATATTATTATACTATTAAGAACTATCTTTTATGAATAGTATTAATTGAATTTTTAATTTTATGACATTATAATTCATCTTACACATTTTCGAGAATGAGGTATGAAAACAAAACCAATTTCTCAAATAAAAGAAGTATTTAAAAAAAATGCAATTTTACCGCCTTTTAATGGCGCACCCATTATAAATATAATTTTTGACAATTTCATAAGTTCAATTTTACAAAATAAACTTCTTATTTTGAATCACGATATAAAAATTTACATTGGATAAAAGTTTCATATTTTTCTAAAAAGTTTCTTATTTTGATGAATAGTAAAAATACGCTAAATTTTAATTAAAAACATCTTTTTTCATCAAGATAATTTTTATTGTTAAATTATAATACATAAAGGGTTTAAATTATAAATATAATATAATTTTACCATTTAATATATTTTATGTCATTAGCACTAATTTTACACTGAATTCATAGGTAAAAACATTTTAATCTTTCGCAACGTTTTAACTTTTAAAACCCATTTTCTTAACAAAGGGATTAATTTTAAATTAATTAATGAAAAATTTGTATTTTGAATTTTGAAAAATGGATTCCTTATTTGGATTCAGTAGGTCCAAAATATGTTAATAGGTTACTTTTATTTTCTTTTGATATTATGAATAGTAACTATGGTAATTTTTATTTACTACAGTTATGGGTAAATCGGCCAATTAAGGGTAAACCTATGATTATAAAATTACCCTAACACCTGAAAAAATTCTATTGGATTAATTAATGTCTACCAATATCACATAAGGGTCAGAATAGATTCATTTCATGTACTGTTGACCATAAAAATGATGTAATTTTTATTAAAACCAAATAAAGTGACAACATGTCACTCTCTTATATCTTATAAGTGTACTAATTTAAATTTAGTGATAAAATTTATAAAATATATAACATTAAAAGTATCCAAAAATATAATAAAATTATTTACATCATGTTAATTTATTTAGAATTTTTAGGGATTAAATAATTATTATTAATTATGACACAATAGTGATGTTTAAATTATTTTTTGATTGAAATATCATATAAATGGTTTTAAAAATATTAAAATAAATATATATGAACCATTTAATGTTAAAAACGAATTAAATAGATAAATATGACATTTTATGAGTCTATTAAATTTTTTATTTTGAATATATATTCTGGGTGGATATTAATTAAATTCAAATAAATGAATAGTGTCAAAATTGACACTATTGTTATTTTATAAAAATAACATATTATAAAATTGTTTAAAAATCACAAAAATATTTTAAAATTGTAAATTGCTAATTATATGGTCTAAAATTTTATAAAGTATATATTTATTGAAATTTACAACAAAAAAGTAGTTATTTATAACAATTTAATATTTAGAATATTATTACCACAAAAAATATTAAATATATTAAATAAGGATAAATCAAGTTGATTTGTTTTTAAATAATTTCCCAAAAAGTCCAAATTTTATTGGTTGATGAGATTACAACCCTGTACAATCTAATATTTTGATTTGAGTCATTTTTGGATGTTTTTAAGTGGGGTTTGAGTTTATTATAAATTAATATTTTGGAGGTTTCCAAAAGTTCCCCTCTCCTCCCTTATAAAAGGACACCTACTCCATATCCTCCTCAAACCACTTTGATCCTTCCAAATCGGCCAAACCATGCCTATTTCGCTTCTCCACTTCCCTAGAAACATTCAATTGGTCCTGGTCTTCTTGAAAGACCATCTTTAGGGCCCTAAGTGGAGGTTTAGAAGAGGAGGGTTGAAGATCATGTACTATCCTTTTTTGATTCTTTCAAGTTCATTTGTTTTTCTACTTCCTCTTCTTTTGATGTTTCATAATTAATTACTAACATAAGTATCAATCATATATTTATATGTTATTATTAATATGAACCAAACCTATTTCACCTTCTATCTATCCTACGGAAAATAAAATCACCGCGCTTGCATACGTAGGGAATATTGTCTCCACACCGTGGTGTAATATGTTTTCCCCCACCACCATACATGGATTGGTATATTGGTGTAACGAATAACTATATATGGTTTTTATAACATGATAATTTTTCTACGATATTATATCATCCACTCTAATTTCATTCAATAATTATGGGAACGATATCATTGCTCGTGCGTACGTACGTATTACCGTCTCCACGACACGATGAGATTCATTCTCCAAGTTAACCATTAAAGAATGATTATAAAGTATATATATTAAATAATCATGAAATATATGACATATTAATGATAATGTATTTATGTAAATGGTATTTACTTACTTCCATTTAATTAAATAAAGAAACCAAAACTGCGTTCATGCGTACGTACGACCTACCGTCTCCATGAACAGTGTATTTCATTCCATTTATCAATATATTATATATTAATATGATGAATATATTATATATATATATATATATATCATGTTTTAAATTCTAGAAATATTTAATCATGATCTATTTAATCTTATGAAGAATTACAAGTCAAAATATGCATGATAAATGAAACTATTTTACCCAAACGCTGGTTTAACATGGAATTGACAAAAGAACGGGTAATATAAAGTCGTAAGTGAATCATGAATGATATAATAAATATTGTTATGGTTCTGTTACAAGTTAATAATATAGTTAAACCCAATATACAGAAGTCTCAGACACATACAGAAAAAATTGGGCATAAGGTCAGGGATAATTTTGCAAATCTCATTTTTATCTGAGATTGCTTATATATAAGTATTTACGGGGTTATGTTTATCATCCATGTCCATGTTTTCTAAAAAAAATTCATAAAATTTTTACTATTCTTCCATGTAGGTTTAATTTCATTTTACCCTTTGATCACTTTTTACCACATTGTATGGAAGGAATCTTTTCTTTGGTTACCATATAAGGTACATTTTGACTTTTTCAGCAAAAGTATGACAAGAATGTTTTTTAACTTATACGGCTTGAATGGATTTTTACAGTTTCATAAAAACTTATATCAATGAATCTTTCTCTAAAAAATTTCATGATTATTTTCAACAAAATCCTTTTCTTTTAAAATTTCATATCATTTTGAGAAAAGAAAATGATTTTGAAGACGAAAGGATATTTTCCTTAAGAATTCATTTAAAGTGTTTTAGAAAAACCATTTTCCATCTAAGAGGACATTATTTAGTATGTTTATGTTTCAAGTATAATGTCTCTATTATTTACATGGTTTGATTTTTCTTATGATGAAATTATATCCATTTATTTTTTATAGATTATGTTATGATGGGATGATGTTTATGAAACCCATTTTATTTGTTGGGTTATTATGAATGATGTATGTTTATTTTGTGGCACACGAAATAATGATTTCATTATGAGATCGGTGGGACCTATATCTCCCTCTAATGCATTGGGTAAAGATTTATATCTCATGAGATAGACATGGCTGGAATGATAAGTTAATTTGGTTCAGTGATACAGGATTGGAACGAGGAGTGAACTCAATTTAGTAAGGGAATTTGTCCACTATGATGGTCTTAGCAGTAATGCCTTGGCTACTGTGGAAGTCATATAATGTGATTAATTGTTTTCCAAAATTACATGTTTTTTCCCCAAACTATTTTATCATGATTAATGTTCCTTTAAGATCTATGCCTTACATTCCACCAAATTTTATTTCACAGCTCGAGATTTTGCTGTTTAAACATTATGTTCATGCTTTTAAGTTCAATTTTTTATGGGTCACTTTATTTTCTCAATTTTTACCCTTAATGAGAATTTGAGATCTCCCTTTTTATGTTTTATTTTCCCTAGGATATAAATAAAGTTTTTAGGTAAGAAAAAAAAGGAGAAGATCGTTATGGGAGATGTTGAAGATCTTTCAACATGATTAGATGTTTATGTTCCATGTTAACAATGACACTAAACTGATATAGTCATTGGAAATATGTTTTTTTCATGTACTATGTTTTCTACAAAAGTAATGTAATTTCCATGTATGTCATGCTTAGGGTATCTACATTTGGTATTAGAGCAATGGTTTAGTTAACCATTAGAAACTAGGATGTGAAAACATTAGTGAGATTCATAGAGATATTTATAGGGGATGTCCCTAAGGTTAAGTATAAGTATAGGTTAAATTCCTAGAATTATAGTAAAGAACATAGAATTAAACCTATGATGTTAGATATTGACGGTACTCCCCCTTTATTATGTTGTTTTCCTAGCATGATTTTTTCCTCTCACAGTATTCTTTTTGGGTTTTAGACGATGGCTGGAACCCGAAGGAACCGTCTTGATCAATGTAATGGACAATGCAATGATTGTACTCCTAAACAAACCAATTTTATGGGAGATGGAGTGTGAATTATTATTGCTATACTGACACAAGATATGAATCATTCTAGACTTCCAAATCAGCAAATAAGGGAATAATATTCTGTTGAGTCCATCAGGAGGAAATGTCCACATTCTTTCAGCGGGTCTTCTGATGCACTTATTTCTGAAAAATGGATCAATACCATTGAAAAGATATTTTCCATACTTCACTATTCAGAACATGAAAAATCTATTCTGGCTATTTACTATTTGTAAGGTGAAGCAGACCTGCGGTGGACTCTAATTAAGAATACGAGGCCACAAGATGAAATTGAATCCATGGAATGGGATGATTTTAAGAACTTATTTTTTAATAAGTACTTCCCTGGTATTATTCGAAAAATGATGGAAAAGAAGTTCCTTGATCTTAAGCAAAAGGATGATGAATCTGCTAGTATGTACGAAGCGAATTTTAAAAGGCTTTCAAGGTATGCATCTGGCTTTATCATCCAACCTGAATTTAAAGTTGATCGATTCTTCAGTGGATTAAACCAAGTCTTCAAAGGGTATTAGATATAAGTGACTTCAGTAGCTATGAAGAAATTGGGCGTTGTGATATCAATGCTCTAATCCAAGGGTTAATGATGATCGGTGTGAGAAACCTCTTAAGGAAAATGACTAAGGGAAGTCACATTCGGTCACTATTTGTGATGTTGATTTTGACATTCATGTTTTGGAATTATTAATTGTTTATGTAATGGGATTTAAAAATAGTATGATGGAATCTCATTTATAGTATAGAGGAATTTTGGAATATCTATGTATTGGTTTTCAATAATTTTATGGTACCGGTAACCATGAAAAGTGATTTAAATATTTTTGGAAAGCAGATGTTATGCACATAATGAAGGGATAAGGAGAAAATAATATTTTTTATATTATTAATGAGCTCATTACTGATATAAGGACAAAGTGACATCATGTTTTGAGTATAAATAATTTTTGGGAAAAAGTTAACTTTTTTGACAACATTTATGGTAATTCATGATGCAAGAGAATAAAAGATGAAGGTATTCACATGTTTGGAATGCGATCAAAATGATATATCTTATGATATATGGGTGATAAATTATGCTATTCACATGCTTGGTTGATGACTTTTCTAGTAATCGTTTTCTTTATACTATGATATTGGACATATGTATTTTGTATAAGTCTAAATATTGGTATGGATTATGTCGGACATCAGATATTATTTTTTAAGGCTAGAAATTCTTTAGATATTATTTCTGTAATGTTATAATAGTGTAGTTTTAGAAAAAGTACAACCTGCAAGACAGGAGACATCCCCTCACGTCGGAAAAGGCTATAGGAATCGAACCCCCAACTGAAGTGCAACAAGCCTTTATCACTTACCACTGTCTTATAGAAAGTCCCAGGTTAGTAGAAACATGTTTTATTTTATTAAGCGATATGATAGATGAAGTATAAGTCCATTTATGGAAGCATATGCAATTAATCTCATCATAAGATGGACTTATGTATATAAATTTTTCTAATCTTATGTTTGAGATAGATGGAATGACCTATCATTTCGTCACATGATCTGCTAACACTTCACAAAAGACAAATTCAACTTCATTTCATTAACATATGATGTGGAAATTGTTTATGGCATGAACAACAGTGATATTGTACAAAAATCAAGTATGTTTTTCTTTTAATTGAAAAAAATTCTTCAATAATAGGTAAATGATCATGAAAACCAAAAATTTTGTCCTAGGTCCCTCATATCTGATGAATCAGAAGGTATTTAGATCATCCCAAATTTATGGCTTTGTGATTGTTGGATTTTTCACAGCCATGTCCTCTACAACTCTCCATCAGAACTTGATGGTTAGATTTCTCTTCCATATCCATATTTTCACCTATGTTCTCCTATGTGGAAACCCAGTGATGAGTGACTTTGGTTAACCAATAGGTTTCAAACATTTTTTTTAAAATGATTTTTTAGTATTTCTGTTTACAATATGTGTTTCTATAAAAGAAACTATCGAGTAGTAAACCATTTATAATGCCAACGAATTTTGAGGGAAAATTCAATTTAAGGGGGGTAGAATGTAACACCCTGATATTTTATGAGATATATTCTTTTTAATTTCATCGATATCTTATGTTTTATGATACACCATAATTATATTGTGCTATACACAACACTATATTAGCTTGTAGTATACGCAACACAATTCTAGTATTGTGTTGCACACAATTTCATGTTCTTTCGAATAAAATTCATTTTACACAACACCGAGTATTGATTTTGATCTATGTATAATTGAACTATGTTTTTATTATGTTATATTCAACACCAAAGTAAGCTTTCAGTATAGTAAATCCTAACTTAGCCTGCGTTACATGCAAGAGCGACCTTCCTCGATAGCTTTTGTTGTAAGCAGTACCAAGGATCCCTAAACAATGATATATTATTATAATATTATGAACCAGACATTATGAATAATATTAACTTAATTTTGAATTTTACAACATTATAACACATCTTACACCTTTTCTAGAATGAGGTATGAAAACAAAATCGATTTTTCAGATAAAAGAAGTATTTAAAAAAAATGCAGTTTTACCGCCTTTTGATGGCGCACCCTTTATAAATATAATTTTTGAAAAGTTTATAAGTTCAATTTTACAAAACAAACTTCTTCTATGAATCTTGATATAAAAATCTACATTGGATAATTTTTTGGTATTTTTCCGATAAGATTTTTATTTTGATGAATAGTAAAAATACACTCAATTTTAATTAAAAACAACATTTTTCATCAAGATAATTTATATGGTTAAATTATAATATTGAATGTTTTTAAAGTATAAATAGAATATATGTTTACCATTTAATATAATTAAAGTCATTTGAACTAATTTTACACTGAATTCATAGGTAAAAACCATTCTATATTTTACAACGTTTTAACTTTTAAAACCCATTTTCTTAACAATGTGATTAATTTTACATTAATTACTAAAACATATGTGTTTTGAATTTTTTAAAAATTATTCCATATTTGGATTCAGTGGGTCCAAATTATGTTAAAATTTTACTTGTTTTTTTATATTATGAATAGTAACTACGTTAATTATTATTTACTGTAGTTAAATGTAAATCTGGTAATTAAGGGTAAACCATTGATTATAAAATTACCCTAACACCTAAAAAAATTATTTTTGTTGAATGAAAGTCAACCCATATCACGTAAGGGTCATAATAGATTCATTTTATGGACGTATGAACATTAAAATGATGTAATTATTATTAAAACCAACAAAAGGGACAACATGTCACTCTCTTATAACATATAAGTGTAATAACGTTAATTTAGTGATAAAAATCATAAAACTTAAAAGCTGAATTGTCTACAGAAATATAATAAAATTATCTCTATCATGTTAATTTATTTAGAATTTCGCAGGATTAAATAATTTTCATTAATTATGACACAATAGTGATGTTGAAATTATTTAATTGATTGAAATATCAAATAAATGGTTTTAAAAATATTAAAAGAAATATTATATGAACTATTTAATGTTATCCACAAATTTTCTATATAAATATGACATTTTATGAATCTATTAAATCTTTTATTTTGAACATATCTTCTTTTTGGATTTTATTTAAATTTAAATAAATGTATTGTGTCAAAATTGATACTATTGTTATTTTATAAAAATAACATATTATAAAATTGTTTAAAAATCACAAAAATATTTAAAAATTATAAATTGAAATTTATATAGTCGATAATTTCATAAAGTATACAATTATGGAAATTCACAACACAAAATAAATTATTTATAACAATTTAAAATTTAAAATCTTATTACCACAAATAAAATTAAATAGATTAAATAATGATAAATCAAGTTGGTATGGTTTAAATTAATTATCCAACATGTCTAAGTTTTATTAGTAGATGATATTACAACCCTATCTCATATAATATTCAGATTTGATTCATTTTTGTTGGTTTTTATGTGGGGTTCGAGTTTATTATAAATTAATATTTTGGAGGATTCCAAAAGTACCCCTCTCCTCCCTTATAAAAGGGCACCTCCTCCCTCTTCTCCTCACACCACTTTGAGCCTTCAATCTCAACCAAAACCCAAATATTTCATTTATCCACTTCCCTAGAAACATATTATAGGTCTTGTTCTTCTTCAAAGACCAACTTTAGTGCCCTAAGAGGAGGTTTAGAAGAGGCACGTCGAAGAAGAGGTAATATCATTTACCGATTATTTCAAGTTCATTTCATATTCTACATCCTATTATTTTGTTTATTGCTAATAAAGTAATAACATAAGTATCACTCATATACTGATATGTTATTATAAATATGAACCACCCTTATTTCACCATCTATCCATCCTATAGAAAATGAAATCACAGTGTGTGCGTATGTACGAAATACCGTCTCCATGTTGTGGTGTAATATGTTTTTCCACCACCACCTTACTTGGATGGGTATAATGGTGTAAAGAATAACTATATGTGTTTATTTTAACATGATAATAATTCTGAGATATTATATCATCCACTCTAATTTCATTCAATAATTATGGGAACAATATCATTGCTCGTGCGTACGTATGGATTACCATCTCCACGACACGATGAGATTAATTCTCCAAGTTAACCATTCATGAATGATTATAAAGTATATATAATAAATAATCATAAAATATATAACATATTAATGATAATTTATTTATTTATATGTTATTTACTTACTTCCAATCAATTTAATAATGAAACAAAAACTATGTTCATGCGTACGTACGGCCTACCATCTCCATGAACGGTGTATTTCATTCCATTTATCGATCTATTATATATTTATATGATGAATATATATTATATATAAAGTATTTTTTACATTCTAGAAATATGTAATCATGATATAAGTAATCAAATGAAGAATTAAAAGTCAAAACATGTATGATAAATGAAACAATTTTACCCAAAACACTGCTTCAACATTGAATTGACAAAAGAACGGGTAATATAATGTCGTAAGTGAATAATGTATGAAATCATAAATATTGTTAGGGTTTTGTTACAAGTTAATAATATGTTTAAACCCAATATAAATGAGTCTTGGACACATACAGAAGAAATTGAAAATAAGGTAAGGGATAATTTTGCAAATCTCATTTTATCCAAGATTGCTTATTCCTAAGTATTTTCTAAGGTTATGATTATCGTCCATGTCCATGTTTTTTTTAAATGTTTTCATAATTTTTTTACTATTCATCCATGTATGTTTAAAGTCATTTTTAAACTTTGTTTACTTTTTACCACATTGTATGGAAGGAATCTTTCCTTTGGTTACCATATAAGGTACTTTTTGAGTTTATCGGCAAAAGTCTGAGAAGAATGTTTTTTAACTTATACAGCGTGAATGGAATTTTATGGTTTCATAACAACTTATTTCAATGAATCTTACTCTACAAAATTTGATAATTATTTTCAACAAAATCATTTTCTTTTAAAATTTCATGATATTTTGAGAAATGAAAATTATTTCGAAGAAGAAAGGATATTATCCTCAAGAATTCATTTTAAGGGTTTTATCAAAACTATTTTCCATCAAAGATGTAATTATTTAGTATGTTTATGTTACAATTATAATGTCACTATTTTTTACATGGTTTGAATTTTCTTATGATTTTATGATATCCATTTCTTTTATATGTATTATTTTATGATGGGACGATGTTTATGAAACCCCTTTTATTCGTTGGGTTATTATGAATGATGTATGTTTATTTTGTGGCACATGAAAGAATGATTTCATTATGAGATGTGTGGGACCTATGTATCCCTCCAATTCATTGGGTAAAGGTTTATATCTCATGAGATAGACACGACTGGAACGAGAAGTTAATCTGGTTTAGTGATACTAGACTGGAATGAGGAGTGAACTCGATTCAGTAAGGGGCTTTGTCCACTATGATGGTCTTGGAAGAAATGCCTTGTCTACTCTGGAAATAATATCATATGTCTAATGGTTTTCCACAATTACATGTTATATTTCTCATTCTATTTTATCATGATTAATGTTTCTTTAAGATATATGCCTTATGTTCTTCCATGATTTATTTCAAGGCTCGATATTTTGATGTATAAACATTATGTTCATGTTTTTAAGTTTAAATTTATATGTGTTACTTTATTTTCTCCATTGTTACCCTTACTGAGCATTTGAGATCACCATTTTTATGTTTTCTTTTCCCCAGGATATAAATAATTGTTTTTGTTAAGAAAAAAGGGGAAGTTCTTTATGTGATATGTTGAAGATCTTTCAACATGATTAGATGTTTTTGTTCCATGTTTTTAAATACAATAAACTAATATGGTCATTGGGCATCTTTTTGTGTCATGTATTGTGTTTTCTGCAAAAGTAATGTAATTTCCATGTACCTCAAGATTTGGGTCTCCACAAATGAAATTAAAAATATCATATAACCATACAAATAAATTATATTAAAAGGCAGTTTTGAATTAAAATATAGTATTTTTAACTATTCATTATTAAAGAGAAATTTAACTGAGAAATAACAAAAATTTACCCAATGTAAATATTGATGTCTCAAATCTAAAGAAGAATTTTAGTTTGTCCAATAGAATATATAAAACTGACCAAAACTACATTTAAAGAGGGTTCTCCATTAAAAGGCAGTAAATTGACCATTTAAATAATATTAGACAATTTGAGAATAAAATTAGATTCATTCAAATTTTATTCTTGTAACTTTTATTGAATAAATGTAAAAACATTTAACAAACATGTGTAATCATGTTGTAGTAAGTTCTATTCATTCCTGCCATTAAAATGACAAGGTGTTAAATACCATTTAAAATAATATTATATTATTATTTTTTAATATGACCCAATGTTGTGTGCAACGAAAGATATCAAAGAAACCCATTGTTGCATATCGGGTAGGCCATCGAACATAGAATCCCTAGTAAAGTAAAATTTATATTTCTCTCACAAATATTAATAAATATGAATATGTATTATTTTTTATTTACCTGGGATGTTACATCTTTTCCCCCTTTTGAAAATTTTTCCCTCACAATTTCATTCACATATAAATTAAATGGGGGTATTTATCCCTCATATAATTTTTAGAATCCAACGTTGCCTCTTCAACCATAAGGTTTTTTCAATGAACTTTTACTAGATTAATTAGATCATTTCACAACAGTTGCTCTCTTCAGTCAAGAATCTGGATTGGTTATTCCTCATAAGAGAGATTCTCTTCCAACTTAACTACCTCGGGGCTCAAAAAATGAGATGGATCTAGCATATAATTTCACAACATTGAAACATGAAAAATATAGTGTACCTAGGATAAACTTAGAGTTAAAGAAACTCTATATGAAACTAATCTTACTTTCCCCTGGATTTTTACAACGTTCAATTAACTTCAGACTCAAATTTCCCTTCATACCAAAATGAATCACACTTTTCCCTGGAGAAAATTTTAAAAAGACATGATCACCAACCAAAAAAAAGACCTTACTCCAGTTACCCACATAACATTTCTGCCTGCTCTGAGATGTTCTCATGTGCTTCTGAATCAACTGATCCTTTTCTTCCATCTCTTCTACCAATTATGGTCCCATCAACTTTCTTTCTACTACTACATCCCAAAAAGTTATAGATCATCACTTCTTCCCATATAATACCTCAAATAGAGAAATATATATAATTGAATGAAAACCATTATTAAAAGAAAATTCAACCAATGAATGATGTTGGTCCCCATCTGCATGTAAATCCATAAAATAATCATGTTACCTATCTTCCAAGAAATGAATTGTTCATTCTAACTACTCATCATATTGAGGATGAAAAGCTGTACTAAAATTTAATTTAGTACACAGCGACTTCTGAAGTCCTTTCTAAAAGATAAAAGTAAACCTAAGATCATGATCAGATACAATAGTGTGGGGAACTCCATGAAACCTGACTATCTCTTTAACATACAACTAAGAAAGTGGATATAGAGATAGTGTATCTCGAATAGGAAAAAATGAGAAGATTTAGTGAATCAATAAACAATAACTCAGATTGCATTATTATCCCTAGATGTCTTTGGTAATACCATAATGAAGTCCATGGATATGTTTTCCCATTTCCACTCTGGCATCGGTAAAAACTGTAGCATCCCTTTCGGTAACTACTACCCTTCTTTAACCTTCTGACAAATAAAACACTTCACAGAAATGTCAGTAATATCTCTTTTCAATCCATTCTAGCAGCAATACTTTTTATGATCTCTATAAATATTAGTACTATCAGGATGAACATAAAACATAGAACTATGAGCTTCCCATAATAAAACTTTCTTAATCATTGAATCATAAGGCACACACAATCTTTTTCCAAACATCAAAACACAATCTTTATCAAAGTTAAATTCCAGCAACATAAATTTCTGAACAAACTATATCTTTTTATGTAACTCACTTTCTTCCTTCTGAGCTAGCTTAATTATGTTTGATAGAGATGATTTCACTAAAACCTAAACCAAAACATAGGAATTTCATCCACCAAAAACATCTCTACAAAATATAATCAATTATTTAATCATAGGATCTTATTCCAAACATAACAAGGTAAATGATTAATTAATTTTTCAAATCAAAGCATCATCCACCTTAGTTTCTTCTTCTCCTGGATGGTAATGAATTGTGCAATCATAATCCCTAATTAATTCCAACTACCTCCATCGTCTCATGTTTAATTCTTTATGTGTGAATATATAATTCAAATTATTGTGGTTAGTATATATTTCACATTTTACTCCCTACAAATGATGCCTCGAAAGTATTTAAGAAAAAATAATAGCAGATAATTCCAAATCATGTGTAGGGTAATTTAATTAAAGAGGTTTCAACTGACGTAATGAATAAGCAATTACTTGATCATTCTTCTGAAGGACACAACCATGTCCTTTCAATGAAGCATCATTGTTGACAAACAATTCACTATCTCTAGAAGGTAATTCCTAAACCGTAGGATTCCCAAATCATATTTTCAGTTCCCAAAAAGAATCATCACGTTATACTTTCCAAATAATCTTGACACCTTTTCGAGTTAACTTTGTCATTGGACTAGATAACCATGCCAATTCTCAACAAGCCTCATGTAATAACCTACCAAACCATGAAAAATATGGATCTCAGTAATATTTGTGGGTCTTTTCCAATCTTTATCAACTTTTCTTTTGGTAGGATAAATAGTTATTCCATTTCTTTTGAAACAATTTGACCAAGGAAAGAAATATGTTGTAACCAAAACTCACACTTACTAAATTTCCCATACAGTTTCTTTTCATTTAAGGTTTTAAATATAATACTAAATTTAATTTCATGTTTCTCTCAGATTTTCGAAAATACAAAAATATCATCAATAATCAAAACCAAAATTTATCACTTGAGTCCACTAAGTCATCACTGTAACGAACTGTTCAATTCTATTTCCAACCATCTTAGGATGGGGATTTGGAAGGTTATTTCCCACTTTAAGACTTCCTATAACAACTGTCATGTTTCCTCTGTGGAAAACCATTTAGAAAATTGAAATATCTTTGGAGAAACAACATTGTAATCTGTATATGCTATATCATTTCAATCATACCATTAATTAATTTATGGACATTAATTTAGCAATATTCTAACTCCTAAATTTGTCTAAACCAATCTCTGATACCAACCATAAAGACCTAGAAACAAACATTACATAATCTTTAGTTATGTTTATAATTCACATTGAGGATCATTTCAGATTTATAGATTTAGATAATTAGGTCATAATATAAACAAAAAAACTTGAATATTACATGTAGAAACTTCTACTCAGTATCCGGTTTTTTTATAAAATTAAAAACACATTGAAAAAAATATTCACAAACAATTCTATGTTTTAGACAACATGACTTTTCCATTATCCGATCCTCGACCCTATTCCATTTTTTTCATATGAAAAACATTTTAAAAACATTGGTATGATCATAAAATGCTTACTAAGGGATAAAAAAATATGGAAACTATTATTTTTTCAAAACAACAAGTAAACTATGAATACCTTATCATAAGATTCACTTTTCACCTTTTTGATGTAATAAATACTCTTCAATGAATAAAAGATAATTTTATACACTTTTGTAATAAAAATATTACAACAAAACCCATAAAAATAACACATATCAGATAAATGTAACTTAGTACATAAACATACATAAATGGAATAACCTTACGGTCGACTTCCACACATATCACTAAATGGAATAGACATACGACCAACTTCCAAACCCAATACATCAGTGGTTATAACGTAACCACCGGTCCTGGATTATCACGACACCACCTGTCATTTGGTTTATCATGTAACCACCCGTTAAATGTCTATGTATCATTATAAAATCATAAAACATAAAATATTGAAAATATTAATATTTCACTAGTAACATTTCATTTGTAATCAAAATAAATCATTTTAAGATATTAAAATAATAAATTATTTTCAAAAAAACATTTTCAATATCAATACACCCAAAAAACCTAATAGTGGGTTTTTTTTCATTTGAAAAAAATTAAGGATTTTCGTGGAAGCCAACTAATGATTACAGCTGCAGAGAGGTCATTGGCGCCGCAAACATTAAAAACATTCTTTATGTCATTTAGTAAAATGCTTCATAGAAAAAAGATTCAATTTGAATGAAATTAGAAGTCAAATGGTTTTATTATATACTATATAAAATAATGTCATGTATAAATCAAAGTGTGCCTCAATGAAATGAAATTTACTCGATGTCCCTTAATTCATCTTCAACTTAACCCGTTCATTCTTTAATTTCATTCATAATAAACATACATTAATTTCTAAATGTTTAAGAAACATTTTTAAGTTCATTATTCCTTTTATACAACTTATAACCTTTCTATAATAATTGGTTAATTATTTGAGTTCATATTGGACATTTTGTCGATGTTTTGAACTTGAGTTAAAAATGAACTTATTATAATTACAAGTTTTTCATAAGGTCAAAAGTCCATTAAAACTAGAATGATATTAGTGATTTATATATAATATATATATATCAGATATATCATATATATATGTGTGTATTTATAACGGTATAGAACATTTGGAGATAAGAAATGAAACGCGTTGTTCATGGAGACGGTAAGCAGTACGTACACATTAACGCTATTTTCATTTCTATTTCGTTTTTAATGGAATGAAAACATAATGATACACATTTATATAATAATTATAGTAGAATATCAAATATAATTTCATTAACTCCATCCTTTATACGTCCCACGTATGGCATGAAAAAGGCATATCACTTTGGCGGGGCGATACTCCGCTCTACCTCAAATGAAATTGTCGTGTTTAACCATAATAGAAATCATAAAGGTTGAAATAAATGAAAACTAAAGAATCAAAAAGACAATATAAATATAATATATATCACATATAAATATAGTGACATTCTAATTTCCACCTTGAGAGGTGGTACGAGATAACTGAAAAATCATCGTTTCGTGAGGTGTTAGTTTGCTGTCCACAGAAACAGTATGTTATTTACCCATTAGACAAAGGTGTGTGTAAGTATAGTTATAATACATCCCATAAGAACATACTTGTATATTTAGGATACAATTTTTCTATAAAAAAGAAATAAAAAGATTTTTGGTGGTCGGAGAAGGAAAATAAAAAAAGAACTTAATAGAAGACGTTACCTTTAAATCGGGTAACTCCATTTGGTATGAACCAAAAGGATTCCTTGAAGTTCCATCTACCTAGATTAAGACTTATAGGTGGAATAGAGGGATGTAGGGATCTTAAATTTTTAGATTTTAGATGATCCAAGGGTCTTAATAGGTGTGACTAACGAGTAAGAGGTGGGGGATTTTTATAAGTAGGAGGAGAGGCTCTTTAGGAATGTTTAAGAATATTATAGGAATATATAATGATTCTCGGTTTATAAAGGTCCAAAACTCATTAAAATAGAATGAAATATGACTTTTTTTAGAAATAAAATCATTCAATAATAATTGTATAGGTTTTTGATATTGTTTTAATTTTTATAATTATATTTATTTATATCATTAATTAACAAGGTAAACAATTCATAGTTAATTTGTCATAAATAATTTTAATTATTTGATGTATAAAAAATATAAAATAATACCATGATGTAGGAAATATTTTGAGTTTTCAAATTAATATTTATAGTTGAATAGAAAACTTATATAACCTCATGTAAAAATTGATTTACTAAAAGATATATGTTTATGTGATTTTTGTCTTTACTATAAATTGATTAATATAATGTGTCATTATCACTCTTAAGTTGAATAATGGTGGCCCAAAATCGTCCCAAGGATGACCATGGTCATATATTAATCAAAAAATATTATTAGGACACATGTTAAGGTAATTTAATATTATTATAATATTATTTTTATCATGAATAACTCTTTTGAGCTTTATTCGAAGTAAATAAAAGTCAAAAGATACTATTCTTGAAAAATTATTTTCATCTTATTAAGCCACATTTACATAATAATAATAATAACGACATATTTTGGATTTACATACTTCAATTCATAGAAGTGGTAAAATTTAATTTAATTGAAAAAGTCTGTTTTTAACCACTACTCAGTGTTTTCACTATTCATCCAAAATTGATGTTTTTCCCAAAAAATAAAAAAATAAGCCTATGTTATATTTGATATTATGAATTAAAAAATGAAACCTATATTACCAAATTAAAAACATATTCTTTGGATTAATTAATTATAAAATTAATTCCCGTTGTCAAAACAAAAAAGCGTGTTTTTAAGAATTAATAACTATCGAAAGATTGACACTTGTATATATCCAATTTCAAATTGAAATTACATCCAATGACCACAATTGGATTAAATGGTAAAAATATAATCTAATTTAACTTTAAAAAAATTAAAAAGATAACCTAACCATATAAATAGATTAGATTTAAAGGCAGTTTTGAATTAAAATACAGTAATTTTTACTATTCATTAAAAAATGACTATTTTCAGAAAAAGACAAAACATTTAACCAAAGTAAATTTAGATGTCCCAAATCAAAATAGAAATTTTATTTTATCAAATACCATATATAAATGTGACCAAAATTATATTTAATGAGGGTTTTCCATAAAAAGGTGGTACATTGTCCTTATAAAGAATATTAGACTATTTGGGCTTAAAATTAGATTCATTCTCATTTTTAGCCTCTAAATTTTATTGAATAAATGTAAAAAAATTTATAAAACTTTTATAATAATATATTATTATTTCTATTCATTCCTACCAATATAAATTCATGGTGTTAAATACAATTTAAAATAATATTATATTATTATTTTTCAGTATGGCCCAACATTGTGTGAAACGTAAGATTTCAAAGAAACACATTATTGGGTATCATGTACGCCATAGAACATAGAACCCCCTTAAAAATAAAATTAATATTTAATTCACAAATATTAATAAATAGGAAAATGAATTATTCTTTATTTAACTGGGATGTTACATCTTGGGTCATATAATCTCAAAGGAAGGTGTTTTAGTGGACCCAGAAAAGGTTGAGGTAGGTTTATATTGGGATCATCCCAAGAACATTTTTGACATACATATCTTTTTGGTGTACATTGAATGTTTCTTTCAGTTCATCCAAGACTCTTCCGTCTAGGCCGCACCACCATCTTGAATAACCAGGAAGGGGGTAATGTTTTAATAGTATGAATCATATGATAATTACATCAATGAGTTGAAGATGTTCTTGAAATCATCAAAAATCAGGAATGAGACTGGTGAGTTGTCAACAATGTGTTGTGAAGCTTCTAAGATAAGTATTGGAGCAGTGTTAATTAATGGAGTTTGAGTTGTGGTGTATGGGTCTCGATAATTGAGGCCACATGAATGGAAATACCCTATGCACAACCACTATTTAGCTATAATGCTTTATTTTTTGATTTGTTCAAATCACTACATGTTGGGAGAGTAGTTTATTTTGTATACATATAAAAATATATTAAATTACATCTTTTCACATAGATATTTGAATCTTCAGCTATGAAGATTTTTTGAGTGTACGAATTCATTTTATTTTGAGCTTGAATATTTTCTCAAGAAGGTAAACCATGTTGCTTATTTTTTGAGAAGGTAAAATCTAACTCATATAATACATGAGACATGTGCAATGTAAAAGGTGAAGATATTTCTATATGAGATTCTTGTGGTGGATTAGGAGACTCAGGAGAGGATGAATATCATATCAGTTTTTGTAGAGTCCACACTTTTGATCGGAATCCTGGAAAGACTGTACAAGGATCCAAATTGTCTTTCCCTAAGGGGAATCCCTGAGGGGGGGGGGGACACCTACATACTAGGCCATCGATAAAGAAAAAAATATCATCTATTTTAGTAATTAAGTAATTGTTCCTATGATCATGTGAGAGAAAATAATTTGGAAATTCTATGCTGTGATGTGGGTGATGCTTCCAGGTGTGAACAAACTGAACAGTGACCTACGATGATTGTTTTAGTTCCTAGCCATGAAAAATGAGATATAAGGGTTCATCACATGATGTTACACCGATCAATAGGTAATGGATGAACATGAACGGCCTAGTGGTATACTTCATCCATTTCTTATACAGAATAGATTTGGGACGATGTGACTATGGAAATTGTAGACTGTATACAAAGGATTCCAAAAAATAATAATGATATTTAGGTTATTTTTACCTTTTCAAAAACTTATCACATTTATTTCCCATTCAGGATAAATTTTCATTGGAGAAGTTATAAGATATGTATGTTCAAAAGATAGTATGTCTCCATAGGGTTCCATGTAGCATTATTTCAAAGCATGAATCAAGATTTACATAACATCTTGAAGGTCTTACAAAAGGAACATCGTATACTGATTTTATTAAGTAAAACATCATAACAATAGATAGATGTTTAGTCTGAACATACTATATAGGAGTAGGAGGATATACTTTCTGTGTCTGTCCAAGAGTTTGTGGGATCTTGGGAAAGGCACATAGCATTATTGGAGTACACCTATAAAAATAGTTGTTAGGATATTGTTCAGATGAAACCATACGGGTCTCTTTATGGTTTTCTATGATGATAACCTCTATGATGAATGAAGGTAAGAGAGTTGTGGTTATTTGGACCGAGTCTCATGTATGAGACATCAGCACATTTGAAACAGATTCAGCAATGATTGAAAACAGCTCCAAGTAAATAGAATTCCAATTTCAATAGAAATATATAGACCATAGAGTTTGTAGTTAATGATTATGTATTCCTTTATGTGTCTCCTAGATTTGGTTACCACATGATATAGAAGAAAGGAAAGTTGGTGCCTAGGAACATTGGTGTTTTTGAGGCTGTGGAGAGAATTGGCCTGGTGGATTACTGATCAACTATTCCATTGAAATATAAGGCTATTCCTGAAATTTTTCATGTGTCACAACATTAGTAGAATTACCAACCCTTTCTTATATGATCGATATAGATAGTGTGGATCTGTATAGAAATGAATCCTTTTAAAAGCATCTAATATATGGGTTCGATCATAGTGATAAATTGTTATGTGGAAAGACTGTGCTAATAGTTTTTGAATAAAGGAAACATGGGATTGTGTAGATAAAAAATGGGACAGTAATGAAAATATGATGGATCAGTGGACCAATCATTTTGACATAGAATCATAGTGATTCTTCGGAGTATAGCTCAATGATGAGTTGTTATAAGGTGGGGATATTGTAAGGCCTCAAACATTTCAAGTGATGTCTCAAGATTTTGTATATCTACAATTTTTTACTTTAGTAATTTATAAATGGGCGGTATATTTTCTTTGTTTGGGTGAAAAATTTAGTATTTTGGAAGGAATAGGGAATGTTCATTAATGGTATATAGTTTTCCCAAACCATGAAACCTGACTAGAAAATAGTTTATCCCCTCAAAGAGAGGGATTTCATGTCATCCATAAAAATATTCAAACCATGCGGACTTTTAGGAGAAACCACACACCCCAACCCCTTAGAATAGTGCCACGGTTATGGAACACAGTTTTCTAAATGGTGTGGACCTTCCATGAAAACATAGCATAGATTATTAATTACCAAGATAATTTGTGTTTAATTTCTAAACCCCTTCATGTTAATCCAATACACACATACTCAATCCTAAACGTATTCATATAAATTTTAGAGTCTCTATAACTGATTCCAGCCCATAACAACCTCCGTTATTTAAAATTCAATTGTGGTATTGTAAGATCGACACATCTTGGATAATATATTTCCCCTTATTGATATTTCTTTCTTTTGCTCATATTAATAGACAAAAGAATGTTTTGTATAACTATTTTATCTAGATATATATTTATATTTTTCATATTTTTATTTATTTGATCATGGATTATTGTCTTAGATGTAGATAATTAATTTCATCATGGGTATGACCTATCTATTTGAAATTGGGGATTTCCAATGAGGGATCTCATGTCATGGAGTTGAGGTAGGTTGGTTTTATTCAAAACCCAATGTATTTATTTCAATTATGTATATGTAATTTTAAATTACTAGTGGTTTATTGTTTATTGAATTTTTATAAGGAATTAATTAATTTATAAAATTAATAAATTATGGGATTGTGATATTGGGGATAATAAAAAACTATTGAATTGGAATTATTAACAACTAAATTAACTATGGGAATAATGAAATTATAGAATTGGATTAATTAATTGATGAATTAATTAATTGTGATATCTCTGATTGTGAAATTCTTGAATATGGATAATTATTTATTGAATTAATATTGGAGATATGGTATTTTGTTAATTTTATTAATTAATTGTTGAATTATTTAGCAGATTTAAGTGATTAGTTAGTGGATGAATTAATTAATTGAGTTTATTTCATTAGTTATTAGATGATTTAATTAATAGTGTATAAGTTTTTAATTAATATATTAATTAATTAATGATTTATATGTTATTAAATATATTTTTAATTACATAAAGGAACTGATTTCATTACTTATTAATTGAGTTAATTGATGAAATGATTATAAAATGAAATTCTAATGTTGGATTAAAAAATTGGTGAATTTAATAATTGGTTGTTGTGGTACAAGGGATATTTTTATATATGTTATATTGTTATATATGTGACATTTTAATATTGTGATATATGTGATAATCATGTGCGGGAAATGGTATAAATCATAAAAATACCATAATGATGAATTGGTATGATGAATATTAAAAATGGAATTCCGATATGAATTCAGATGTTGAATTAGAGAAATTGAATTCAAATATGAAATGGGATGATTAATGGCTACATGAGAATTTAGATATGAATTTGGTTGATGAATAATAAAAATGGAAATCAGATATGAATTGGAATGATGGATCATAACAAGTAATATTAAGTATTAATTGAGAAGATTAATAATAACAATTAATTTTAGGTACACGATATACCTTGTGGATAATTCAGAATTAGGATTAGGTGGAAGCATGTACTAAGGTTTGAGTGTCCTTAGGAAACTAGGAGTAATTTGTTTAAATAAAGTGTAATTGAGTAAATATAAATCATATACTTTATTTAATATATTTTATTCATTATAAAACTAAACACATTATTATTAAATGTGTAATTTTTTAGATAAATTTTTTTAAGTTGTACTCACACACTACATGGGCTTCCTAATCAGTACCCCTATATAGATCATGGTTGCATGATAGGTTAATGGAAATGCCCCAAATTTAGATATATGATATGAAATAGTGAATTTACGTGAGAAATAAATTTCGATTTAGGATCTTCATGGTATTTATATGTGTCTTTATATATTTTGGGTTTTTCATAATGTCAATTGGAATGTATTGGCGTGGAATATCCACCAGTGAGTCTTTGATATTTTATTTTTTTCAATCATCATGTGATATGGATATTGTTTTGGTTATGGTAATATCATTTTTTATTATATCTTATACTTCTCTATGTTATTATTATGATATAAATGTTATAATATCCCCAATATTGATCCTGGTCCCTTGCTTATAATCAGCAGTCTCTGGGAAATGGGGAGGTGCGAATGTGTTCACATGGAAAGCTAGCCCGGGGCACCAATGTGTGGGACCTAGGCTGGTAAGATAAAATATATTTATGTTCACTATTTATTAGTAGGTTGGATAATATTTTGTTCAAGATAAATTGATTATATTGCGAAAATATTCAATCAAGTTGGATGTGTGGACAAAACATCGACCCAATATCAACTACACAAGAAATCAAAAAACATTCTTAATATTTTTTAATTTGTTGGGATGATAACAAATGATAAGCTAACGAAAAAGGGATTAATATAGGCACAATGATATATGTAGTCGAATAGTGCAATTTTATATCCATTCATTGATGATGTTATTATATAAATAAGACACCAAATATATATCAAACATGAAATGAGAAAGATATAATAAATATTATTAATTAACAATTTGTGGAGTGGTTTTCATGTCATATAAGTTCTTAAATATTTCAACAAATATATATATTAGTTTAAAAAATATATTTTTTCAATATATTAATCTATATTAATTTTTAGGAATCATGAATATTGATTCTCGACTATTTTTTTTAATATTTTATGTTTTTATCTTGAGGTCCTCTAATACATTCTAGAAAATTTGAATCATACAATGTATATGGATTAAAATTTCATACAATCGATCAAGAATAAAATTTTAAAAAAAGACTAAAAGTATATTTACTGTTTCCAAATTGAATTACAAATGATCGTTGACTAATATTATTCAATTAATCGAACACATGAATGTTTTAGTTGTTTTATTTTAATGTATGAGGTTGAATATCACTAGAAATTTTATAAGTTATTATATATAATTTTATTTAATGAAATTCTCCCTCATGATGGATGTCTAGGACCATGAATTAAATGATCCATATATCTTATCATCACATGATAGAAAAAAAATAACATGGAAGATGTTGTTGTTGAAAGGCGAAGTGTTGTGTTTTTTATAAAACAAAGATACATGTATGATATGGTTGATGAAGTGGAAAATTTGACCAATGACATTGAGTATCATCAAAGGAAATAATCAAACATAGTTTATGATCATGAATTTGAAAATATTATTCTTGTTAGGGTGGATGAAGTAGATTAAATAATGACAGAGTAGGACAATGAAATTAATGAAATGAAACATAATTATATGTGTGGTGATAAATTATATATTATACCAATTCTTTAATATGTGAAATAATTTATAATCATAGTTATAAATATATATTTTTCTCATTATTATGAATAGGTTATATTTTATAATTTTTTCCTACACGAATTTTTTAATATAAATGTTCTCAAGATAATTTTATTTGATTAAATGATAGAATTGTAATGGAATGTGGATTTTAATGATCCTATTCAACCACCATTTGATGTTTCCTTAACAAAATATAAAATTTATGATCCATCGTTCATCCTCCATACATCATCTGAGACACCCTCCATCTACCCCCTATCGGCATCTCTCAAACCATCCCCTATTTTTTTCATGTGGAACACCAACCTTCTTTGTCTTATCTATATACAATACATTTCATGACAATTCATCAGGTTCAGTAATGAAAGAAAATGTCACCATTCCTATATTTCCAGGAGTATTTTTTAGAATGACAGTTATTGGTAGAAATTTTAATGCGAATAATGTTGTTGAATTTTTTTATACAATAACAATATTTTCATAAAAAATACTAGAATGGTAACATTGAATAAAAGTATTAACAATTTATATGTCTAGAATAAAAATTTATATAATATAGTTGTCCCATTTTACAATTATGAGGTACCCAAAAATGATTCATGAAAATTATTTAGAAATATGAAAGTATATTTTGTGGGGGAGTCGATTACCATTCTATTTACCTATTCTGATTGGAGTCATATGCCTCATTCTTGGAAGAATGATGTATTTTACTCACAATGATAGGTAATTTAATATATTATGGTGTAATTGAAGACAATTTTGTATTTAAATTCAACTATTTTAAAAATTAATATCATTATACAAATTTTATTGCACTTTACTATTGGTGATATTATCATACAAGGTAGAAGTTGAAAAAATAGTGTATGAAATGAAATGATTTGAAATGGATATTATGTAATGAATTCAATTTAACAATGTAAATGACAAAAAAAAATTATTATAAAGTGCTTGATGGGGTACCTAGAGAGTAGTGGATGGTGTTTTTAGGTCTATCATCAAGAGAAGCAGATGGTACTATGATATATATTTTTAAATTAATCTATATTTATATATATACATGCATATGAATATTATATGACATTGAATATTTTACTATTAAACTACATGTAATGTTTTTCAGGATATTTCTCGGAAAAATTCTTAATGTAGGGATAAATAAACCATCCCTCAAATAGTCAAGTAAAAGTGTTTTTCAAGTGACATATCAATTCATCTAGTAGTTTAATTAGTTCAAATATTTATTAGATAACATTATATATATGAAATAATAAATTTTTGATTTATATTAGATTAATATAGTTAATGAATTTGGGAAACCATTTCTCTTAAAAATAACATTGGCTAGCTAATAAAAAATATATATGATGGGTGTTATGTGAATGATATAGTGAATGAAGATGGGGTATGAATTAATTTTTCATTTTAATAACATATTTTAATTTTTCACTATACAAATATATGTGTTACTTTAGACATGACTGATATTTTATATATTTGAATAAAAATTAATGAACTATGGTATTCCCATACCCTATAATATTTCTCGGTGTCCTAGGATGATTTACTTAGTCATGTCCCTAGGAAGGACCATCCTGGACAGGTGCCCGACATGGGTCTGGGACTATTACCATTTTTAGGTCTTTAGAAGGCCACAAAGGATTTCAGAAGAATCTAATCCTAGTTGTAGTTACTCCAGAACTCAAGATGATCGGTATGAGCTTATTGCAATGAAACACACAATTCAAGAATATGGGGTTCATGTAAAGATATAATATTATAATGTCATTACATTTCATAAATCATTGATTAAATTTTACAAGAAACATGACTCGTTGTGTCCCCGATGATATTCCACCGATTGATGATTAGAATGAGAAATTAAATCATAAAACATGTTAATAATTTATTAAAAATTCTTATTTTCATTTTACTGTTAAATTTTAATATACAACACTATTTAATTTCCAAGATATTTTTTGTACAGATTATTGTTTCTGGGTGTGAAGATAGAGAAATGGATGGTGTCAATCAAAGTTCATTATTTTGTTATTAGAGATGAAATTTGATTTGGTGATTATGTCTAACATAACAAGTGATATAATAACACAATTATGGTGACTAAAAAACCATGTTTTGGTTTTTCATATGGGATATATTTATTTCTCTTACACTGCACAAATATATATATGTTTGTTTAATTATCTATGTTTAATTCTAATTTATACCTTAAACTCATCTTTCTTCAAATATTTAGGTTCAATTTTATTTATTTCTACTTTAAAATCAATCAATTATTTTTATTTTAAGAAAACTACTTATTCTATTATGAATTCCACTCAGTAATTGACATAATACTACCTTGATAACATAATATGCTCTTCAACATGCATCTCGACACCCCCCTAGTATTTTGTTTGTCTATGGATCATATAAATTATTAGCTTCACTACCATCTTCGAGACGTATGGAGATCATTACATATGGTCAATATTATAATAACATTGAACTCATCACCCATGGGACCACAACCAACTATTAATTACTTACTCAAAATTATCATATATTGTTAATTAGTTTCTCTATGAAGAATATAGGGGGACATAATTTAAACTATTTTATTCATATAGATAAAATGGATATCAGTAATTACATTCCAAAAATATATTCTTTAATTATAATATTACCTTAAAATTTTGTTAATTAAATTATCCACAAAAATAATTCCGCATAGCTCGTATCATGAATATCATTAATCTATAGGATGAAACATCAAGATCACCATTAACATATTTTCAAAATGTAAGTTCTTCAAATGGTATTACTAATCAAATGAACATCTTCCACCATTTGAAATATTATATTTTATGGATAACCCATGAGATAACATACAACTCTATTCACATTATCATTATTGGGAACTCCAAACTACTTCACATAGCTAATAAAGAATATATATTGAGTTTAAATATATTAACTTCATATTTATGGATAGAAAAATAAATTAAAAACAAGTAATACCTGTATTGATAGTAAGAGAATTAGCACCCTTGACTATGAAATTTATTTATCCAACCCATAGTGATTATGTTATGTTATTTGGGGGGTTTTCAAGGTCAATTTAAGATGTTATCAATATGAAAATTATAATTTGAAATATGTTATTTAAATTATTTTTGAACTGTGTTACGTAAGTGTTTTTGTGAAGGACCTCATTTACTTTTTTTCCCGTGTCCTCTTTTTTATATAAAATCCATAAAAAATTACAATCATTACATATTATTGAGTGAAAATTTTCAAAAATCCATGTGATTTAAATCTATATATGTCCAGTATTCTATATATTGAATGAATCACATGATGTTCGGTTTTTTGGAAGTGTATTTTCCATATTCTATCCATATGAATAAAATAGGAATAAATAATTATACTTATATAACAATGATATTATAATAAATCACATCATATGAATTAACATCCACTATTAATTTTCATGCATATATGATATGATTAGTAAATCCAGTTTGGGTTTTTCATTATTTTCCATCAATATTCATTAATATAATTCCCTCACAATATTCATATCCCTTTTTGGAATGAATTACTGATCCAAAACAAAAAAATTATTTTATAATATATCACATGTCCATAGTTGACTTTATAACCCATCCCACATTTCCATCACATCTGAAAACATCATTGGAATCATTGTGCATCTAAATACGTATGAATATTTTATAATGTATAATTACAGTTATTGGATTGCTCACCCAATTCATGTTACAATGAACCCATATGAAATTCAATCAAATATAATCTCAATAAAAAACTAATAACTCACTATTCAAAATGATAATATTATACATTCTAAGAGAAAGCCTAAAAGGAGAAGGGTACTCATGGGTTATAAAAACACCCACCACTAAATGCTACGCAACCAAAGGTAGCAATAGTCTTAGACCCGATGTATTTTAAATTCCAAAAAATTCATAAGGATACCACCACTTTTCCTGACATTATCAGTTTAAAAATTATCATGGAGGGATCCAAGTTTTATAAAATAATTCACCATTCTATGACATGCTTTCCAACACACCAATTGGGTTCCTCCATATCAATTATAAATCATGAAGGACAACTGGAAGGTAATATATGAGTTAGACATCAAAATAAAATATAGATTTATATTAAATAAAATTATTCATGTTAACTAATTATTGGTTTTTATTTTTTTTATACTGTGTAATTTCTAGTATGGTATTGTATATATTAAAATTAACATGTTATAATTATGTTTTTATTATACATGAATATATTATTTTTGTATGTATAACATTGAAATGTATTATTTTTATGGGCCGGTAGTTTCTATAGTTTTTTAACAGTGATATATAGTAGTGGTTTAAACCCCCAATATATATGAGAAATTATTGTTTTTTGGTATTTTAAACAACCGCAATATATGATAAAAAATGATTAGTGGTGGATCCACCTTTATAAAATAAATAGGTCATAACATCATTTTAAAACACCGTTATCCGTTATGTATTATTAAGTGGATAAACCAATGCCAAAAATACCATGGATAAAAAAATGTTTCATGATGGTTCCCATAAGATATTTTTAAATAGACAAAACTTACAGGATTTTGATGCCAATAACAACAATAACGGTGGTTTTTGGAAGTCATCCTGAAAAACTATGGTCGATGGTTAATAAAATGATATATATATATATATATATTTCACTATTATTCTTTTTTTATATACTTTTCTCCTTAATTTTTATGTGATAGTGTACGAAAAATCACATCGCTTCATGAGGGGGTAGTCTGTAGTACCCATTAGGGACGTTAGTGTACCTTCTAAGGAATGGGAGTTAAAAAGACATATATGATATAATTAAACTATATGTATAATTATGATATAAATATCACATATATATATATATATATATTTTAAATCCATTATCATTGAAAATAGTGTGAGGTGGTAATGGAAAATATAATGTCATCAGTTCAAAAGGAGGTAGTCTTCTATACAAAAAAAATGATGATTTAATAATACATTTGATTGAAGTGGGGGTGGTTTTAGTTCATTATATTACAAATAAAAATAAATCCTTACATTTTCAAAAATAATTCATCCATGTGGATGAAGAAATAAAATAAAAACACCCATTGAAGAACATCAACTTTTCATTAAGTATCCTCCTTATAATTGTACTTAATCCCTTTTTTATTTATTAACTCCCAAAATATAGTTTTTAGGATAACATTATTTATTTTTATAATTTATTTGAGAATATTTTGGCCAATCCAAAATGTTTTTAATGTGTGAAAAAGAGGGGAGAGGTGCTGTTCTTTTAAAGGTGAGGTGAGTGGAACACTTTTAAATTTTCAAACTAATGAATTATACACTTTCATTTTCCATGTGTCATGGTTCAATTTTTTAAAAATTACAGATCCTATAACGTATATTGTCTAAATATTAAAATTTAATATATTATAGACAAGTTTTTAGGTCAACATCACCCTTATATTTCTATTTTAACATGTATATATCTCATTTTTCATGAACACCAATAATTACATTTTTTATTTTTTTCACTACTGAAATTACTAAATAAATTATTTGATCTTATTATAAATTATAAAATATAATGATTCAAAACACAAAATTCATTTTCTCAAATCCAATTCACAAAATATAATAATTATATTTTAAAATTAATCCCACTAATGTTACAAGAATTCAAATTTTTTAAATAGAAAATGTTAAAATGTTATATAATTTATATAGTGTATATATCCAAATTAATTATGAAAACTGTTTCATTGACCAATAATGGACATATTAATATATAATTTAACTGTTGTTTATTTAGTATCAATTGAAAATATTGTACAATTTAAAAAAATTAAATGAAAATACTGATTTCAATTAATATTTATTATTTATCACTTTTCACCAAAGAATGATACTTTTTAAAAAAATCTCAATAGTTATCCCTGTCATTAATTTGACATTATTATTTACTAAATGAATTTCATTTCTTAAAATATATTTTATTAAAGTGTAAAAAATTAATTTTACATTATGTGTGCAAGGCACTAAAAACCCGTCCATTTAGTAAATTATTGTTTTCCATAAGACAATTAATTTTCAATAAAATTGTTCTAATTTTATCTTTATTCATATTGTATCAAATTTTTTATATATTATTATAGAATAAAATTTTCATAATTTAGTTAGTAATTTTTATACCCACAAATTTAATAGCTATTTTATAATTGCAATGTTTAAATAATAAAATTTTAATGGTGTATCATGTTTCTTTCAGACATGGTGTTGTGTGCATTACATACTATCAATGTGATTGAATTTATTTAAAAATAAATATATCACAATGTAATAGGATGGAATATTTCCTTCAATTATTTGTGTTTCTTTTTTTACAAGCTATCGTATATGATATTCTTATTTTAAAATATCACGTTGTCATAGATATGATTAAAAGTAAACATAAAAAATAGACATTGAATAATCCATGAATATATCTATATATATAATTTTTTACATAGAAATATATTTAATAGTTGAAATATGACTTTATGAGACAACTAAAAATCTATGGATAATAGATTTATTGATCTAGGCATTTCTAAATATGTAATCATCTCTAATGTTTTATATATTAATGGGTGAAATGCAATCTTATTAGAATTTCACGATTATGAGATGATGATAGGTTCATCATATGTAAAATTTTTAGAGATTTTTTTTTGAAAATGAAAATGTTTTATTGATTGATTAAAGGGAATTATAATAACTATATTATTTATCTTTTTTGAATTAATGGATGAAAAAGATTAATCATTAAATATTATATAGTCATACAACATTTTTTATAATTTGAGGATAGAAAATTAAAATTCCTATTTTCTGTATAATTTTTTAAAATATAGACATGTTTATTAGCTTCTTGATTTAAAATTCGAAACATTTACTTTTTTGAATCATGGATGATGCGAAAAGAATATAACAGATGATTTAGATAACACAAAGATTTCAATATTCTAAGACAACTAGTACTGGTTCAATTATATATATTTTCTCTGAATTAATATTATTTACTAATAGGTTTAATATATTTTTTTGTTATTTTTTATGATATTAACATATTTACCTGGGTTAATTTTTTTCACAGAAATAAAATAATCATAAGAGTTTATTTTATATTATAAATTTGTTATGATAGTAAAAATAATATTTAATTTTATCAATTCAACGTGATTATGGAGGAGTGTTCCATTACTTTTTTTTGAAATGTTTTGTGATAGGAATTATTATTTTCATAAATAAACATCCTGAAAAAACACCAAAAAATGAAGTGGCTTGTCACGACCCGTCCTTGGGGCCCCTGCTGTGACTACCCCAAGCCCTCCTTCCATAGGCCAGGGGCTGGAGACTAGCACCAAAGGCATAAATCCCGATAATTGGGAAGGCATTGCCTTTATAAAAGTAAACAAAACACCACAGAGTAAAAGCAGGAGTAAAACACTATGTACAAAAGAAAGTTATGAAAATTAAATTGGCCAGAATAAAAACCCAACTGAAAGTACAGCTACAACTGAATGAAAGTACAAAAAAAAAGACAAACAGCTGGAAGAAAAGAAGTAGCTCCTGGGTCGTCCTCCTCGGATCCTACCTGATGGGTAGGTACAGATAGCGCAGCTCCTCAATGATCTTTCCCGTAAACCCCCTCCGTGTGTCTTCTCGCCGTGAAGTCCACCTCCGGATACTGACTCATCGTGTGTTCCACCTCCGGGTACCGTCTAGTCCTCGAACACTCGGCCTCCGTCAGCTCTGCCCTTCGTCTGCAACCAACAAAACGAGGTGCGGGCATAGCCCGTGCAGGGGTGAGTATAACGATACTCAGTAGGGACCCCGAGACACTCAAGGTCTCACTAAAACCAACAAGGATAACCACAAAGAATATCTCAATAGATAACCTCTACTTAGGTATATGCCCATACATATACCTAAGTTATCAAGTAACTCATCTCAATCATGACGAACACAAGGATTAAGAAATCAACGGATAACCACCACCCAGGTATATGCCCATACATATACCTAAGTTATCAAGTAACCCATCTCAATCATGAGGTTAACACAAAGGTCAAAGACTCAGCTCAAACCAGTATTTTCATTATCAAAACCGTAACTGCTGAAGAGCCCCGTATCTGGAGTGTATAGTGGTCCTTTCACGACTCCAAGGTACTGCTCACTAACCTAAGACTGCTGAGGTACCACTCTTGTCAAGTACCGCAGGTCAGCCACCCAAACACAGTAGTGCTTCCCGCCGGGGTATGCCACCCAAACACAGTAGTGCACACCCCCTAGTAGCCTGCAGAGGTACTCTCCGGACGAGTACCGCGGGTCTGAACTATCACACAGGTAGTGCTCTGTCCTCCATGGGTCTACACCCAAACAAAGTAGTGCTCCGTACACTGGGCTAATCGAATCACTCCAAGTCGAGTCGATCAAGCAGTCGTTAGGTCTTCGTCGGCTACACGGTCTCCGTACTCCACATGCTCATCTCTGGGAGGGTCCTCTCCACGAGCTACAAGTAGATCGTCCAAAGTATCTCAAAGTCCCATGAAGAAGTATTTCAAAGGACCGCTTCATCATAGGGGTCTCAATGCAATAGACGGCGTGTCAATCGGATGCCTGGTCTGTGAGTTATTAGCCTTTTCGTCCAAGGGGCCCAGTTGGTTTCGTGAGCGAACCAACCTGGTCGTATATCAATTGTACCCCAAACTCTCATAGGGTATACTCATAGGGACCATCTCTCAACGTGATCACCAACGCTGCTGACGGTTCGTCAAACGGACGTCCGGTCTGAACGATATTAGCTTTTCCATTCCAAGGGCCTGGTTGGATTTCGGGAACAATCCAACCCGGCCACTATCCAACAGAAACAAAAACTCAGGCGAAGTATGCCAAATGTTCTGTCACATCAAGAGGAATTCAACGAGACAGACGGCGCCTCAATCGGACGTCCGGTCTGTGAGTTATTGGATTTTTCGTTCCAGGGGCCCGGTTGGATTTTGTGAGCGATCCAACCCGACCACACTCCGACGACGTCCAAACCTCGAGCAGAGTAAGAAAAAAGTTCCGTCTCATCAAGAGGAATTCAACGAAGTCGACGACACGTCAATCAGACGTCCGGATCTTAGGATATGAGCGTTTCCACTCCGAGGGCCCGGTTGGTTTCGCGTACGAACCAACTCGGCCGAACCCAAAGTATTCTTAAACCTTGAGTGCAATACACCTAAACGACCGTCTCGATCCAAGGATCACATCGCAACTGACGGTGCGTCGATCGGAGGACCGTAGCCCATGTTATGGGTGTTCGAACGGAAACAACCCGAAATGGGGGGTCTGGGCCCGGCCCGGCCCGGCCCAATCCCCCTAGGCCGGCCAGCACCGGGTCGACCCGACCCGGGTCCGGGTCCGGACCATCCGGGCGTGGCCCGGACCGGCCAGCTCGGTCCGGCCCGACCGGCCAGCGTGGCCGAGCGGAAGCCGCGAAGCGGGGGGGGGGGGGGGGGGGGGGTGCACGGCCCCCTCGTCGTTGATTGAAGTCGGCGGCGTTTTGCGCCACCGCCAATCCTCCGGGATCCCGCGCGGCCGCGGGATCCCCTGTGCCGCACCGCCGCAGCAAACCGCGGCGGTTGTTTCCTCCAGCGGCGCGCTCGGGCGCCGCCGCCGCCCCCGGTCGCCGGCGGCGCCGCGCCGGCGACCCACGTCTCCTTGTTTTCCGCGGGCCACCGGAGCTTCTCCGGTGGTCCGTTTTCAAAACAGTCTATTCCGGCGTTCATCTCGGGTCTCGAACTTTACTGCGGAAGCTTCAAAAATACCTTGCGGCCCCGTTTGTCATCGCCCATCAATCCGCACGTCAATTAACAAATCGCGCCGTCTCCGTGGTTCTCTAGCGCGACGCGATGGCGTCGCGCCCCTTCGCTGTGGCCCGACTCCAACCGCGGATTCGTTTGGCCCCAAAGGCATGGCGCAACGGCGCCGCGCTTCTTCGTCATGATTCTCTAAATTTCCGCACGGTGCGATGACACTGCGTCGCTTCCATTTCAAGCCACGTAGGAAACAACCAAAATAAAAAAAGCGAGGAGGTTCGGCCGTGTTTGTGCGGTCTGACCTCCTCCATTATTTCGATAATAGTTGGCCGTTAATATCGAAGAACATCTAAAAAAATTATTCACAGCATAAAAACCAACCCCTACCTCAAGGGTCGTTGTTCGTTGATGTTATCGCGAAAAGGCGGACGTCGGTTCTCTGATGTCGTCGTAAGGGAGGAGATGAAGGGGTCGACAATCGTTGGCGTTCGTCGCTCCCGTAAAGTGCCTTCGTTCCCGGATCGAGGTTCGTTCATCGAAGATTCGTCAGAAAGAGAACCGTTCTTCGTGGAAGGAGGGATCTCTTCTATTTCTCCAGAGGTTCCCCCACAAATAATATTTGTTTTCAAAATATCAAAATAGATTACTCCCACTTTAAATAAAATCCAAACAATTCAAACTAATTCAAAAAGAAGAGTTGTGTCATTTAATTAATAGGGATATTAATTAATTGAGTTGGCAAACTTAATGAGAGGGAGGTGGAGAGTTTAAAAACATAAAGAGAGGAGTTAACAAATTAATGAAGGGAATCCTTAATGGGGTTAAGGGGAGTTATGGAAATATTAAGGGGGGGTTAAAGAATATGAAGGGGTGGGGTTTGTGTGGGCCCCACCACCCTCATAACCTCCCATGGGAAGTTGGGTAGTTACCCAACTTCCACCCAATGCTTAAAACTACTTAGAAAAAATAAAAATTATAGTTAAATTTTTATTTTTAACTTCACAATTATTATCAACTTCCCTTGTGTGAACACAACTGTAGAAAAGGTGTTCCTAAGTAATTACCGGCGCTGCGGTTTCATCGGTGCCCTCAGAATATGATTCCGATCACCGGTTCAAAAGTTAGAAATTCCCCCTCATTCGGTCACTGAACGTACCCGAGCTAAACTTCAGATAGAAATTCCGGACACACCGGGCCTCGGAATCCAGTGCCGTCAGAAACTGCATTCTTGTAAAATCCCAAAGAAAATTAAGAAACATTTCCCTTGAATTTTACGGGTCTTTACATTACTCCCACCTCAGGGCTTTATGTCCCCGTAAAGCTTTAACACTAACTAGGGATACAAAAGCGGTACTGAGCACGCATCTGAGCCTTCTGCTCCCAGGTGCTCCCCTGGAGGCTCTCGTACTTCCAAAGAAAGCCCACCCGAGGAATCGATCGTCCTCATAGTATCTGCTCCCGTCGATCCTCGATCCCCACTGGAACCTCCATAAAAGTAACCCCATCGCCATCGTCCAGCTCCTCATGGTCGATGATATGCGAAGGGTCGAACACGTATCTCCTCAGTTGAGATACGTGGAAGTCGCCGTGTACCTGGTGCAAATGAGGTGGATGGGTCAAGCGGTAAACCATCCCGCCTACCCAGCTGAGGAATTAGGAATGGTCCACTGAACCTCAGAGATAACTTTCCGCCTTGGCCACATCTCCATAAACCTCGTCGAGGTGAGACTCGTATAAGGTTGTGATAGTCATCCTCAAACTATAGAGGTCTCCAATTACTGTTATAACTGAAACTCAAAACGACTGCTGCCACGAGGGTAAGGTTGACCGACTCAAGAGTGATCGGTCACACCCTCCTATGCATGAGTTTATCCTGTACTGCCTGGGGTTTCCTTTTTTCCGACCAAGGAAAACCCATCCCGACGTCGTACCGTCAATTTGTGTATGAACTGTGATTGCCCAGTCCATACTCAAACCAACGTCGTAAGGCCTCGACGCTGCCACCAAGAGATTCCAACCGAAACTCTTACCTCGAGGGTCTGACCACACCGTCGGCGTAAGTGTGATTATCGAGTCTCCTCCCAAGGTATCTCCAGATGTGAGGGTCATGTCTACGGCTTACCGGAAACTCTAGGTTTGGGACAAGATTCGTGGAAGGAAGGAATGATTCCATCGACGTCTATTACTACAGCAGCTAGTAATGGACACAGACTATCCCTTGATTCATTTTTAGAGCCATTGGGTCACACTCCTTGACCGCATACAGCCGCACTCTTCCTCCACCCTCCATCTCCTTGAGCCTGGCGGGGATGACTATGGAGGGTGGTTGTTGCATGCTAAGATGTACACCACCTCATGCTGCTCTCCTAGATCTGACTCCACGTCTGCTGCTCTGCAGACTCATCTCTCCTTAAAGCATCCTCTTCTTGAAACATTTAAGATGCTCGAGTCTCTAAGACTGGCACCGGTTTCCTGTTTCTTATTACACTGTGCAGTCTTCATCCGCTCCTGGAGGATCTGCACCTTCTTTGCATATGATCTGGAAGAGCTTCAAAAATTTCTCCTTTGCCGAAAAAAGAAACTCAGTCTCATCCCCTGGATGAACCACGCCCATTTCCTAATACAGTCAATCCTGACATGGATGATACATTCATGCCATCGATGACGTCGTAAGGCCTCGACGTAACTACCAAGAGATCCAACCGTCACTCTCACCTCCAAGGGTCGAGTCACGCTGTCGGCATCAGTGTGAGGTCACTGGGTCTCCTCTAGTAGAAATCTCAAAAGTGAGGGTCAAGTCAACAGTTTTAACCGGGACCTCTTAGTATGAACTAATCAAAGGGACATGAAAGCATGCATCACAAAGATAAGTGTCTTTTTATTATTTCATCTCATAGTACAAAGACACGAATACAAAAGCAATATGGAACTAGAAGTACAAGGGATGTATAAACTAGTCCCACTCCTGTCCACCTGCTCTCGGAGCTCTACTGCCTTGTCCACTGCTTGGCTGTTGCTCAAGCACTCGTCGCTGCTTCTGCCTCAGTGGCTCCTCCAACGCCTGTGGATCGATAGTGCGGGGGGTCGGACAGTCACGTGCCAGGTGACCCTTCCCGTCGCATTCATAACACTTCATGATCCTCGTACGGCTGGCTCTGACCCCACCCCGGGTGCCCCGTACCAGCGGTCCTAAAACCTGAGATCGCCCAACTGCTGGTCTGGTCCTCCTGGACCTCTGCATCATCTGTCTACTACCCACAGATGACTCGTCTACTGATCAAAAAACACGCGGCAAAGGCAGCAGCTCTTGAACACGCTCGGGGTGTAGAGCTACTGGCACAAAATCCACCCTGAAGAAGGTCTTGAAGTCTTCCGATGCGAAGGTTATCCCATCGCAAAACTGGAACAAGTGGCTCCACCACCTGCATGCTGCTGCCTGAAGAAGGATGGCAGCAAAGATCGCCATGAAGTCTGCAGGCATCCCCACTAGCCTGAAGACTCTCACCACTACCTCCAGCCAATCCTCAGCCACCTGCGGGTCCGTCTCTCCCCGGAACCTGGGTGGCCTCTGGCGCTGGAACTCATGCAGCACGCTCAAGTGGCGTGCATCGCCTACTGCTGGGGCTGGTGGCATCGGTGGCCCAACATATGGTAGTACCGCTGGTGCCTCAACTGAAAGAGGGCCCTGTACCGAAGCCTCTTTTCTCGGTAGGCTATCAGTACACACATCCCTCTGGGCTCTAGCTGGTCGTCCATGAAAAGGAATCATGAAGGAAACATCGTGACACAGTCAAACGATTATACCTGGTGAGCTGACCTGGTTTGAGATGATATTTAAATGAAACTTCTGGAAACAGACACGCAATCATTGTTTTTGTGTACAAAGTTGGAATTCAGTTGTCAGGGTCATAGAGTATGGATACATCGGCCGCCGGCACCAACACTGGACTCCCTGAACTAAAGACCACACTCGGTACCCTTAACACTATTTATTCACAGAAAGAAAATATCAGAGTTATAAGTTCTGCGGTAGAACCGACTACTCTGATACCAATTTGTCACAACAGGGTCCCGATGACCACACAACCACCCCGCCTTAACATGGTCGTCGGGTCCTGGCCAACCAGGTACCACCAGTTGCCCCGCAGACATGTGGGGCCTACCCCAGGGTCCACCCACATGCCTGAACAGGTCATCTAACTAATGATTGTTCCCATAGGCCAACACATGTCCTTTCCAGTGTACTTTGTCCTCACTCACACACACCCTGAGAAGCTTCCCAGAAGGTCACCCATCCTGATCACTACTCCAGGGAAAGCACGCTTAATTGTGGAGTTCTAATCAGGTAAGCTCCCGAAAAGAAAGGTGCACCTTGTTGACATGAGTCATATCATTTAGTCATTTAACCCTTTATCATTTGGGGATGTTACAGTAGTGATCAGGATGGGTGACCTTCTGGGAAGCTTCCCAGGGTGTGTGTGAGTGAGGACAAAGCACAATGGAAAGGACATGTGTTGGCCTGTGGGGACAATCATTAGTTAGATAACCCGTTCAGGCATGTGGGTGGACCCTAGGGTGGGCCCCACATGTCTACGGGGCAACTGGTGGTACCTGGTGGGCCAGGACCCAATGACCATGTTAAGGAGGGGTGGATGTGCTGTCATCAGGACCTGGTTGTTACAACTACTCCAGGCCAAGCACGCTTAACTATGGAGTTCTAATCAGGTAGGCTCCCAAAAATAAAGGTGCACCTTGTTGACATGAGTCATATCATTTAGTCATTTAACCCTTTATCATTTGGGGATGTTACAACCACACCCCCCCCCTAGAGCACAACGCCCTCTTTGTGGGACATACATCTCAAACCAGGCAGTGCACCGCACTTAAGTCTGGGTTCCTCCTCTGATACCAATTCGTCACGACCCGTCCTCGGGGCCCATGCCGTGACTACCCCAAGCCCGCCTTCCATAGGCCAGGGGTTGGCGACTAGCACCAAAGGCATAAATCCTGATATCTGGGAAGGTATTGCCTTTATAAATGTAAATAAAACACCACAGAGTACAAGCGGAAGTAAAACACTAAGTACAAAAGAAAGTGCTGAAAAGTAAATGGGCCAGAATAAAAACTCAACTGAAAGTACAGGTACAACGGAACGAAATTACAACAGAAAAAGACAAACAACTGGAAGAAAGGAAGCAGCTCCTAGGTCTTCCTCCTTGGATCCTACCTGAATGGTAGGTATAGATAGCACAACTCCTGGATTGTCAACCATAGATCCTACCTGAAGGGTAGGTATAGATAGCGCAGCTCCTCAATGATCTCGCCCGTCAACCCCCTCCGAGTGTCGTCTCGCCGTGAAGTCCACCTCCGGATACTGACTCGTCATGTGGTCCACCTCTGGGTACCGTCCAGTCCTCGAACACTCGGCCTCTGTCTGTGCTTCCCGTCGTCTACAACCAACACAACGAGGTCTGGGATAGCCCGTGTAGGGGTGAGTATATCGATACTCAGTATGGACCCCGAGACCCTCAAGGTCTCACTAAAACCAACAAGGATAACAACAAAGAAGATCTCAACAGATAACCTCAACTTAGGTATATGCTCATGCATATACCTAAGTTATCAAGTATCCCATCTCAATCATGAAGAAAACACCAAGATCATGAAATCAACGGATAACCACTACCCAGGTATATGCCCATACATATACCTATGTTATCAAGTGACCCATCTCAATCATGAGGTAAACACAAAGGTCAAACACTCAGCTCAAACTAGGATTTTCATTATCGAAACCGTAACTGCTGAAGAGCCCCGTCTCTGGAGAGTACAGTGGTCCTGTCACGACTCCGAGGTACTTCTCACTAACCTAAGACTAATGAGGTACTCCTCCTGTCAAGTACTGCGGGTCATCCACCCAAACACAGTTGTGCATCCCGCCGGGGTATGCCACCCAAACACAGTAGTGCACACCCCCTAGTAGCCTATAGAGGTACTCTCCGGACGAGTACCGCGGGTCTGCACTGTCACACAGGTAGTGCTCCGTCCGCCATGGGTCTGCACCCAAACAAAGTAGTGCTCCGTCCACTGGGCTAATCGACTCACTCCACAGTTAAGCGTGCTTGGCTTGGAGTAGTGATCAAAATGGGTGACCTTATGGGAAGTTTCTCAGGGTGTGTGTGAGTGAGGAAAAATCAAACTTGAAAGGACATGTGTTGGCCTGTGAGGACAATCATTAGTCAGATGACCCATTCGGTCATGTGGGTGGACCCTGGGGTGGGCTCCACGTGTCTGCAAGGCAACTGGTGGTGCCTGGTGGGCCAGGACCCGATGGCCTTGTTAAGGCGGGGTGGTTGTGCTATCACCGGGACCCGGTTGTCATATTTGGTATCAGAGGAGGAACCCAACCTTAAGTGTGGTGCACTGCCTCGGTTGAGATGTAGGTCCCACAACGAGGTCATTGTGCTCTAAAGGGGGGGTGATTGTAACACCCCCAAATGATAGAGGGTTAGATGACTAAATGATATGACTCATGTCAACAAGGTGCACCTTCCTTTTCGGGAGCCTGTCTGATTAGAACTTCACAATAAAGCATGATTGACTTGGAGTAGTGATCAGGATGGGTGACCTTCTGGGAAGTTTCTCAGGGTGTGTGTGAGTGAGGGAAAATCACACTGGAAAGGACATGTGTTGGACTGTGAGGACAATTATTAGTCAGATGACCCTCTATCATTTGGGGGTGTTATAATAAAATAATTAAATGACAATTATTTTATTGTAAAACTCGTATCTTTTAAACGGTAACTCGGATTGAAAATCCGAGAGTACCGTTAGATTTTTTGGGGCGTGTTTCACTTAGGCAGAGCCTGACCTTGACCGTCGCAGGTCGAGGGTGACTGATAATATTTTTTCCGAACTTTTTTTCGGGTACGTTTAGTAAACGTACGTGTGGGTTTTCCTAACTTTTGAACCGGTACTCGGAATTAAAATCTGAGGGCACCGACGAACTCACGACGCCGATATTCGCTTAAGGGGACCTTTACCGCAGTTTCTTTTTGATGTATGTGGTAGTTAAAAATTTGGGGATTCAATAAGAATTAAATAAAATTGTTGTGAAAGAATTTTATTTAAGTGGAAGTTTTTCCCTCTAAAAGGAAGTTGGAGGTGGGGCTCACACCCCACCAAACTTCCCATGGAAAAATATCTAAGGTTGGTGGAGCCCACATGAGCCCCCAACTTTTCACCTTCCCTCAACACCTTGAAACCCCTCTTTAACTTCCCTTGTATTTAATTATGGAAACTCTTCCTCTCCCTCTCTCTTCCACTTTAATGTTGCCAACACATGTTAATCAATGAATTCTAACTATTTAATTAATTAATTAGGTTGTTTGAATTTTGAATAACTTGGGTGAATAAAATAATGGCTTGGCCATTATATTATTTTGGATCTTGTTGTGTTGGGATTTTGGGGGAAGCTCTAGTGAAATTGAGTAGGGTGTTCGTCACTTAAAACTAAGAACACTGACCATCCAATGAGGAACATCTTCTCCCGGCGAAGAATGCATCACGCCTTCAACTCTTCTTCTTCCTCCACGTCATGGGAGAAGACATCGTTAATGAGGAGCATTGTCTACAACAACGACTCCTCCTTCGACAACAACAGAATCGACACCATTCTTTCGCGACACCCAGCTACCGCGATGATCGACATCCATGACTCGACGACGTGCGACGTCAATTTCGAGGTAGGGGTTTTTATATATGATTGAATTCATTTTATTGATTCTTCATATCTTAAATTCACGATGATGATGACCAAATGAACATGATCATCATCCTACACATAAACCATTCTCCTTTTTCTTTTTATTCTTCACGTGTTCATCGTGCGTTATTCAATGTCAAATATTTATTGAAGTTGGAAACACGGAGTTTTGTTGAGCACAATATATGGATGTGATGCCCTCGACGCAAGGATCACAAATATGCGATCGTTTAATTTTTCGGGCTTGGAACGAAGCCTCAATGGCTCGCGGAAGGAGGCGTCAAAATATTTATTGACACTGGAAACTCAATGTTTCCCTGAGAGCGACATACGGATGCGAAGATCTTGACCCGAGGATCAAGGATATGCGTTCGTATCTTTTTTCCGAGTTAAATTGAAGTCGGAATGGAGTGCGGAAGGATCTGGAGGCGTAGTGGCGGACATCCAAAGGTGGTGGCCATGCGTAAAGAAGAGGAGGTGCTAGTTTGGGTGGTGAGTGGCTTTTGGGTGTGTTTAGTTAAGAATTAAATTAAAATAATAATAATAATAATATAATAATGTTATTATTATTTTCATTGGGAAAACCGTATTTTGACGGTATCTTCTTCGTGCGACCTCGGTTTCACGAACCATTAGTGGCAGTGCGACCCTAACTTCGAGACGGAATTTATGAGTCCAATATTGGATGTCCTTTTCGGGTTTTTGGATCGGGTACCCGAAACGCTCATACATAATAGATTTAATATTATTATTAAATCTTTGACCCGCCATAACTCATTTGTGCAACGTCTGATTGGCTTGCCGTCAGTGGCGATGTAATCCTTACATCAATACGATCGATTCAAGTCTAATGTTGAATACTAAATTCTGGTTCGTGGCTCGGGCCCACGAAACACCGAATAATATTATTATTATTATTACGGGTTCTTGTATCAGACATAAATCTCTCATACAGTGTCAGAATGACGAACCGTCTGTGACGTTGCGACCCTGGAATTACGACGGATGTTTCAAGACTAATTTTGGATATTTAAGTCGAGGTTCAGGTGTGGGACCCATGGGGCCCGGTTCACGCATGATGCGGTGAAATGCAACTTTTTCACCGGCTATCCGTTTTGGACCAATTGGTAGTCCATATCGTGTGTTTTTCCGCATGGATCATAATGGTGTGACCGGTTTGGTTAACCAGTTTCATTTGAAGTACGACTGGGTTGGATCGAACTTGAATCCAACCGAGCCCTCGGAGCGGAAACACTTATAACTTGTGCTTCGGACGTCCGATTGACGTGTCGTCGACTTTGTTGGATTCCTCTTGATGAGATGGAACTTTTGGTATACTTCTCCTGAGGTTTGGACGCTGTTGGAATATGGTCGGGTTGGATTGTGCCCAAAATCCAACTGGGCCCCTGGAACGGAAAAGCTGATAACTTTCAGACTAGACGTCCGTTTGACGAAAAGTCAGCGGTGTTGGTGATCTTGTTGAGAAATGGTCCCCATGAGTATACCCTATGAGATATCGAGGTAAAATTGAGATACGGCCGGGTTGGTTCGCACATGAAACCAACCAGGCCCCTGGGACGAAAAGGCTAATAACTCACAGAACGGGCGTCTGATTGACGTGCCGTCTATTGCGTTGAGACCCCTATGACGAGGAGAACCTTTGAAATACATCTTAGTGGGACTTTTTGATACTTGTATTATCGACATGTAGCTCGTGGAGCGGACCCTCCCGGAGATGAGCGTTCAGAGTACGGAGACCGTGTAGCCGGCTGAGGCCTGACGACTTCTTGACCGACTCAACTTGGAGTGAGTCGACTAGCCCAGTGGACGGAGAACTACTTTGTTGGGTGAAGACCCATGGAAGATGGAGCACTACATGTGTGACAGTGCAGACCTGCGGTACTCATCCGGAGAGTACCTCTGTAGGCTATTAGGGGGTGTGCACTACTGTGTTTGGGTGGCATACCCCGGCGGGAAGCACTACTATGTTTGGGTGGCTGTCCCACAGTACTCGACAGGAGGAGTACCTCAGCAGTCTTAGGTTAGTGAGCAGTACCTAGGAGTCGTGACAGGACCACTGTACACTCCAGAGATGGGGCTCTTCAGCAGTTACGGTTTCGATAATGAAAATTCTGGTTTGAGCTGAGTCTATGACCTTTATGTTTACCTCATGATTGAGATGGGTCACTTGATAACTTAGGTATATGTATGGGAATATACCTGGGTAGTGGTTATCCTTTGATTTCATAATCTTTGTGTTTCCTCATGATTGAGATGGGTTACTTGATAACTTGGGTATATGTATGGGCATATACCTAGGTAGAGGTTATCTGTTGAGATCTTATTTGTGGTTATCCTTGTTGGATTTAGTGAGACCTTGAGGGTATCAGGGTCCATACTGAGTATTGATATACTCACCCCTGCACGGGCTATGACCGCACCTCGTTGTGTTGGTTGTAGACGACGGGCAGCGCAAACAGAGGCCGAGTGTTTGAGGACTGGATGGTACCCGGAGGTGGACCTCACGATGAGACAATATCTGGTGGTGGACATCACGACGAGACGACACTCAGAGGAGGTTGACGGGAAAGAGCGTTGTGGATGATATCTGTACCTACCCTTCAGGTAGGATCCTTGGTGAACGATCCATGAGCTGCTTGTCACCTTTCCTCTATTTTTTCTTTTTCCTTGTACTTTACAGTTGGGCTTGTATTTCCGGCCCCATTACTTTCAGCACAGCTTGTTTCAGTTTTACCTAGTGTTTTTCTTCCGCTTGTAATCTGTGGTGTTTTGTTTACTTTTATAAAGGCAATGTCTTCCCAGTTATCTGGATTTATTCCTTTGAGGAGATATGTGATGCCATATGATGCACACTAGAGGAATTGACCGTCCACATAGGACCCGCTCATGTCGATCCTCAATCTCCACTAGGGCCTCCGTAAAAGTAACCCCATCATCAACGTCTAGCTCCCCATGGTCAATGATATACATCGGGTCGTGCACATATCTCCTCAGCTGAGATATGTGGAAGACATCATGCACCCGATGCAACTGAGGTGATAGAGCCATGCGATAAGCTACCATGCCAATCCTGCTGAGGAACTGGAACGGTCCGATGAAGCATGGAGACAACTTGCCACCTCAGCCAAATCTCTGTAATCCACATCTAGGTTAGACACGCAAGAAGACGTGGTCGCCATTCTCGAACTCTAGTGTCCTCTGCCTCCTGTTAGCATAAGACTTCTGCCAGCTCTGAGCTGTCCTCATCCGCTCCTGGATGATCTGGACCTTCTCTTTTGTGGCTTGGACCATATCTTGTCACACAAGTGCTGACTCCCCAAAACCTATCCAACACAGAGGAGATCTGCAAGCTCGGTCGTACAACGCCTCGTATGGTGCCATCCCGATGGTGCAGTGGTAGCTGTAGTTGTACGCGAACTCCACCAAGGGTAGGTGGTCCTCCCAGCTATGACCAAAGTCGAGGACACATGCGCAGAGCATATCCTCGAGGGTCTGAATGGTCCTCTCTGTATGACCATCTGTCTGAGGGTGAAAGGTGGTGCTCAGACGTAGCTGCGTCCCGAATGCCTCCTGCAACCCCTTCCAAAGCCGGGAAGTAAAGCGATCATCTCAATCGGAGACGATGGATGATGGAACACCATGAAGCTGTACAATCTTGTGGATGTAGAGACGTCCCAAGATCTCCCCTGAGCACTAACTCTCTGATGGGTAAGAAGTGAGCCGACTTGGTGAGTCGGTCGAAAATCACCCAAATGGAGTCGTGACCTCTGGAAGTTCATGGAAGTCCAGTCACGAAGTCCATAGATATGCTTTCCCACTTCCACTCCAGGACCTCCAAGGGCTGCACCAAGCCTGCTGGTACCTGGTGCTCTGCCTACACCTGCTGGAAGGTGAGGCATTGACAAACATACTCTTCCACAACCTTCTTTATGTCATCTCACCAGGTATAATATTTGACTGTGGCACACCTGTTTCTTTTTAGGATGACCCCATGACGGCAGCCAGCTAGGGTTCCTAGAGTTGTGCGTGACGACAACCCACCGAGTGAAGAGGCCTCGGTACAGGTCCCTTTGAAAGCAGAGGCACCAGCGGTACCTCTACCCGCCGATCCACCGATGCTTCCAGCCCCAGCCACTGACAATTCACGTCGCCTTAGTGCACAACACGAGTTTCAGCGTCAGCGACCGCACGGGTTCCGCGGGGAGACGGACCCTCAGGTAGCCGAGAATTGGCTGGAGGCAGTTGTACGGGTTTTCAGGTTAGTGAGGACACCAGCAGACCTCATGGTGATCCTCGTAGTGAGCCAACTGCACGCGGCAGCAGGCAGATGGTGGAGCTTGATGCTCCAGGTGCACGATGAGGCATCTCTTCTCTAGACGGACTTTGAGAGCCTCTTCCGCTCGGAGTTCGTCCCAGCCACCCTCCGTGCGGTGCGCATCCAGGAGCTTCTACAGCTGCGAAAGGGAAGTTTGACGGTCCCCCAGTACTCTGTGAGATTTACTGATCTCTCGCGCTACTCGACAGACATGGTACGAGACCCATTCTTCCGGGCCCGGACCTTTGAGCAGGGATTGAGGCAGGAGATCAGGGCATCACTGATCTCCCTCAGCATTCCGACATAGGCAGGGGTACTGGAGCGAGCCCTTTTGATCAAGAGCTTCTTTCCTGAGCCTACATCAGCAGTGAGACCTACCGCAGGGCGGCACGTAGCAGAGTCTTCTGTAGCAGGCAGTCGACGAATGACTCATGGGTCCAGGCAGACCAGACCCTCAAGAAGACAACCTCAGAACACTAGCTCAGTAGTGCGGGGCACCCAACGCAGAGCTAGTCTTTTGAGAGGCAGACAGTGCTACGCATGCGGTGGGCAGGTCCACATGGCTCGTGACTGCCTGACCCGCCATGCAGAGGAGCAGCATACGGTTGAGGGACCACCCAGGCAGAGGCAGAGGGTCGACCATGGCGGTCTGTAGGGAACAGGCAGACGAGGTAGAGGAGCTGACCGAGCAGTAGGTGGTGGCGACGCTTTGAGGCTCTACCACCACCACCACCAGGAGGCCCACCCCAACCACAGAGAGCTGGCGGGTAGAGACATGCACAACGTCAGGCAGCGGAGGCCTACGACCACGGCGCACCCGAGATGATTCGAGGTACTATCTCTGTCTATTCCACCCTTGCTGAAGTTCTTATAGACACAAAAGAGAGTCATTCTTTCATAGCCACTGCCCTTGTTCGGAGCTCAGAGATTCCGACAGAGCCGTTGGCTCGATCCTTACGACTAGAGAATCCTACGGGAGAAGACTCGACGATTACGCACTAGTGCCGGCAGTGTGAGCTTACTCTAGGAGGTGAGACATTTGGCTGGGATCTTCTTGTAGCAGCATCAAGGCCTTACGACCTTATCTTGGGCATGGACTAGTTATCTACAGTCCATGCTCAGATCGACTGTATTAGGCACAAGGTGTGGTGTGTATGCACCGACGGGAGCAAGTTCACCTTCACCGAAGAGAAGGGAGCCTTCGCAGCACAGGATGGACTCTCGTAGAAGAGAGGACATCCCATCACTCATCAATTATCTAGCCTCATCCTAGGAGTAGTTGACATGCGGAGTCCTAGTTTTCCTACTGTGGTGGATCAGTATGTAGACATTTTCCCCAAAGACGTTCCAGGACTACCTCATTGCAGAGAGGTAGAATTTTATACTGACCTATACCCCGGGATAGCCCCGATATCCACTACAGCATATCGGATGTCCCCCGCTGTGCTTCGAGAGCTACGGGTACAGTTGGAGGACTTGCACGGAAAGGGATTCATCCGACCCAGTGTTTAACCTTGGGCTTCCCCGATATTGTTCACCAAGAAGGCGGATGGGAGCTTGCAACTTTGTGTTGACTATCGTCGCCTGAACCAGGTGACCGTGAGGAACAAGTATCCGCTACCGAGGATTGACGAACTCTTCGATCATCTCAAGGGAGCACGGTGGTTCTCGAAGATTGACCTTAGATCTGGCTATCATCATCTCAGAGTTCGGGATGAGGACGTGCAGAAGACGACCTTCAGATGTCGGTATGGCCACTATGAGTTCTTGGTTATGCCATTTGGTGTAACCAATGCTCCAGCAGTGTGCATGGGCCTCATGAATAAGATCTTTCAGCCATACCTTGATCGATTTGACGTGGTCTTCATCGACGACATTTTGATATACTCGAACACTGAAGAGGAGCACGCCTACCACTTGCAGGTTGTACTAGACACACTCCGAGAGCACCAGATTTATGGAATGCTCTTGAAGTGTTAGTTCTGGATATTTAAGGTCCACTTCCTGGGACACGTCATCTCTGAGGCACGAGTTGCGGTGAATCCTATGATGATCGAGGCAGTGCTAGCTTGGGAGCCACCCAGGAGCGTGACAAATTTGTAGAGTTTCTTGGGACTAGATGGGTACTACCAGAGATTTGTGCCAGAATTCTCCAGAGTTTCGGCACCACTCTCAGCCTTGAAGAAGAAGGGGAAACCCTTTGTGTGGTCAGACAGATGTCAGCAGAGCTTCCAGGAGCTGAGACAGAGATTGACTAGAGCGCCTATCCTGAGGCTACCAGAGGAGGGATTTGGAGATGTAGTTTACTACGATGCATCAGGGACCAGACTCGGATGTGTCCTAATGCAAGAGCTGGCCATGATCGCCTATGGATGACGTCAGTTGAGTCAGAATGTGCAGAACTACGCTACCCATGACCTGTAGTTAGCAGTAGTGGTCTTTGCTCTGAAGATGGGGCGACACTATCTGATGGGAGAGCTCTTTACAGTCAATTCTGACAACCAGAGTCTCAGGTACATCTACTCGCAGAAGGACCTAAACCTAAGACAGTGGCGATGGCTCGAGTTCCTCCAGGACTATGACATTGAGATAGTCTATACTCTTGGAAAGCGGAACATATTAGCCGATGCACTCATCAGGAGGATGGGCATTCAGCTACTTGGGGAGGCGACATAGCAGCTAGCCGCTTTGCAGATATCATTCGTGGATAGATATAGAGCATACTACCTTCAGTCACTCACAGTCACTCCTCCACTACTGCAGCAGGTCAAAGAGGCACAGCGTGGGGACACCGACTGTGAGACGCGACATGCACAAATATCCTCAGGACAGGAACCTAATGGATTCTCTGTGGGAGGAGAGCACGATGTCCTTTTCAGAGGACGTGCCTTGGTACCAGTTTCTTTACAGGAGGAGGTGCTGAGAGAGTTTCAAACTTCCTCTTTGGCGGTACATCCTGGAGGGGCGAAGATGTTCCAGGATCTCACACGACAGCACTGGTGGCCGAGCATGAAGAATGTTGTGGCCGAGTTCGTTTCTCAATGCCTCACCTGCCAGCAGGTGAAGGCAGAGCACCAGGTACCAGCAGGCTTGGTGCAGCCCTTGGAGGTCCTGAAGTGGAAGTGTGACAACTTATCTATGGACTTCAGGACTGGACTTCCATGCACTTCCAGAGGTCACGACTCCATTTGGGTGATTGTTGACCGACTCACCAAGTCGGCTCACTTCTTACCCATCAGAGAGTAGGGCTCAGTGGAGAGATTGGGACGTCTCTACGTTCAAGAGACTGTGCAGCTTCATGGTGTTCCATCATCCATCGTCTCTGATCGAGATGATCGCTTTACTTCCCGACTTTGGATGGGGTTGCAGGAGGCATTCAGGATGCAGCTCCGTCTGAGCACCACCTTTCACCCTTATACAGATGATCAGATAGAGAGGACCATTCAGACTCTTGAGGACATGCTCCACGCATGTGTCCTCGACTTTGGTCATAGCTGGGAGGACCACCTACCCTTGGTGGAGTTTGCGTACAACAACAGCTACCACTCCACCATCGGGATGGCACCATACGAGGCATTGTATGACCGACCTTGAAGATCTCCTCTGTGCTGGACAGACTCTGGGGAGTCAGCACTTGTGGAACCAGAGATGGTCTAGGCCATGAAAGAGAAGGTCCAAATCATCCAGGAGTGGATGAGGACAACTCAGAGCTAGCAGAAGTCTTATGCTGACAGGAGGCGGAGGCCACTAGAGTTCGAGGATGGCGACCACGTCTTCTTGCGTGTCTCACCTCGACGTGGATTACGGAGATTTGGCCGAGGCGGCAAGTTGTCTCCACGCTTCATCGGACCGTTCCAGGTCCTCAGCATGATTTGTGAGGTAGATTATCGCCTGGCTCTACCACCTCAGTTGCACCGGGTGCACGACGTCTTCCACGTATCTCAGCAGAGGAGATACGTGCACGACCCGACGCATATCATTGACCATGGGGAGATAGACGTTGATGATGGGGCGAACTTTACGAAGGTCCCAGTGGAGATAGAGGATCGACAGGAGCGAGTTCTATGTGGACGGTCTATTCCTCTAGTGCACATCAGATGGCAGCATGGGAATCTCCAGGAGATCACTTGGGAGTGGAAGGCTCAGATGCATGTTCGGTACCCACATTTGTTTTCCTAGCTTATGTTGTATCTTTACGGGGACGTGAAGCCCTGAGTTTGGAGTAATGTAAAGACCTGTAAAATTCAACGAAATTTTTTTCTTAATTTTCTTTGGGATTTTACAAGAATGCAGTTTCTGATGGCACTTGATTCCGAGGCCCGGTGTGCCCAGAATTCCTATCTGAAGTTTAGCTTGGGTACGTTCAGTGAACTAACGAGCAAGAAATTCTAACTTTTGAACTGGTGCTCGGAATCGAATTCTGACGGCACCGATGGAACCGTAGCTATGGTAATTGCTTAGGAACGCCTTTTCTAGAGTTGCGTTTACATGAGATAAGTTGTTAATTTATGTGGAAGGTAAAATAAAAAATATGCAACAATTTTTATTTTTTCTTTAAGTGGATTAATCTTTGGGTGGAAGTTGGGGAAAACCACCCAACTTCCATTTATAGGTTATGAAGGTATTGGGGCCCACATGAACCCTACCCCTTCACCTTCCCTAACCTTCCATATCCCTTCATAAATTATGACAACTTGTGTAATTTAATTTTGTGGTTCAATTCAAACCTTTTAATTTCAAACCTTATGTTGTGTTAATAAAATAAGTAAGTGTCTTATTTTATTTTTGGTTGGAGTCTTTTTGCCTTGAGATCTTTGGGAGAAAAATCTGAGGGAGTCTTGAGTTTCTTCATCCTCTTTGTCGAAGAACACGAAGAACACGGAGAACGCGAAGAAAGAGGGATTCCTCGGAGGTTGACGTCCCCTTCCACGACGTCTCCTTCTGCGGCGCCTCTTCCCATGACCGATGTTCCACGACGAATCCTTATTCGACGAAACTCCGTTCAAGCTACTCTCAAGGTAGGGGTTTATTTAATTATTTTTGTTCGTGATTACTAATTTGACGTTCTTCATGGAATATGACCAATTGCTATCGATTAACGAGAGGGGACCAGACCGCACAAACACGACCGACCCTCCTCCATTATCCATGTTGGATTCTAATGTGGTTTGGAATAGAATGGCGTGGTGTCGTCGCACCGTGTGGGATCGTGTGGCAAGAAATGTGCGTCGCCGTCGCACCATGTCGTGAAATCGAACAAGGACGTGAAGCCGTCGCGCCGCGTCGGAGAAACCCGAAGACACCATGGCAGGAGAGGGGCCACGGCGGAGGGGCGCGGCGCTGTCACTCCGCGCCGGACAAACCAAGGCCGCGGCGGAGCAGAGTGACCGGCGACCGGTTTCAGGTCGCGGTGGAGCAGAGTGACCGGTGGCCGGTTCCGGGCTGCCGGCGTCGAAGCAGGGGGCACCGGCCGTCACCGGTCCGTGGTGGCAGAAACCGGCCGGCCAAGAGGGCCGTCCGGACAAAGGAAGGCCGAGGGTTACGAACCCCCGATGGCTAGCTCAACGGCCCCCCTTAATTGGGGGTGGCGGTTACAAAACCAGGGGGGCAGGCGCCCCCCCCCCCCCCCCCCCCCCGCTCAACGGCTCGACCGTTTGGCCGAGCGGCTGGCCAGCACGCCTAGTGTGCAGGACCCGGACTCGGTTCGGGTCGACCCTGGGGGTATCAGACCGGGTCGGACCGGGCCCGAACCCCTTAATACCGAACCTTTTCCGGTCAGACGCCCATAACTTGTGCTAAGGGCCTCCAATCGATGCACCGTCAGTTGCGATATGATCCTTGGATCGAGACGGTCATTTTAGTATATAGCACTCAATGTTTCTGAATACTTTGGGTTCGACCGAGTTGGTTAGTACACGAAACCAATTGGGCCCTCGGAGCGGAAACACTCATAAATTGAGCTCCGGACGTCCGATTTGCATGCCGTCAAATTTGTTGGATACCTCTAAGTGAGACGGATCTTTTGGCTTACTACGCCCGCGGTTTGGACGTAGGTGGAGTATGGTCAGGTTGGTTTTGCCTTAAAAACCAATCGGGCCCCTAGAACGAAAAAGCCAATAACTCTCAGGCCAGGCGTCCGATTGACGCGCCGTCTGCGACGCTGAGTTCTTGTTGACAATATGGAACTTTTGGATACATCAACTCCGTACATTGTGTCAGTTGATGTATTAGCCTCTCGGCTTGTGGAGCGGACCCTCCCGAGCAAGCTTGCTGTGTGCGGGAACCCTAGAGCTGGCTGTGTTGCGACTGTGACGACGACGACGACGACTGTACAGAGATCCTCAGTGGATTTGACAGCGACGACTACAGCACTCAGCGATCCTACGTGGATCAGTGCTACCGATCCTATGTGGGTCTGATCCTTTGTGGGTCAGCGCTCAGTGGTTCTGTGTGAGGCAGTGCCTACAGATCATGTGTGGGTCCGATCCTGTGTGGGTCTTTGCAGGGGTTAGTTAACTATAGATCCTTTGTGGGTCATATCCTTTGTGGGTCATTGCGGGGGTTAGTACCTATCGATCTTTTGTGGGTCCGACGACTTAGATGAATCAGTGGCAATATCTGATCATCTCTATCGTCATACGAAGAAGTATACCTGTGTGAGCTGAATCCGGTTTTGCTTCCTTTGTGGATTGGGTTGTGCCATCATGTGTGGATTATGTTTGGCTTTCCTGTGTGGAATGGGTTGTACTTGGGCTCATATGTTGGAGCCGAATGAGAATTGATGACTTAGGTATATGTATGGGCATATACATAAGCAGTGTTGGATGTTACTTCGTGATTGTATCTTTCTTTTGTGGATTAACCTTCGTAGATTCTGGGAGACCTTCAGGGGTCTCGGGGTCCCTACTAAGTAGCTTATACTCACCCCTGCATGGGATATGCCCACACTACGTTGTGTTGGTTGCAGACGAAGGACAACGCTGATCGTGGTTGAGGTTTGCGGAGCAGGACTGTACCTGGAGGTAGACCACTGGGCGAGATGTACTTGGAGTGGACTGCTAGACCCGAGGAGCTGTGGCAGCTATCTGTACTCACCCTTCAGGTGGGACTTCCAGTGGACGGATCGAGGCTGCAGCTTTACTTTTCAGTTTCTGTTTTCCCTTTCGAGTTGTACTTTACTTTCTGTTTGGGTTTGTATACTGGCCCACTTACTTTTCTGCACTTACTATTATACTCAGTTTCTACTTAGTGTTTACTTTACAAAGGCAATGCATTCCATTTTTACCAGGAATTACGCATTGGTGCTAGTCGCCGACCCTTGGACTATGGAAGGCGGGCTTGGGGTAGTCACGACACGGGCCCCGAGGACGGTTCGTGACAAATTGGTATCAGAGGAGGGAGTTGGATACGTAGTTTACTGCGATGCATCAGGGACCAGACTCGGATGTGTCCTGATGCAGGAGCGTGCCGTGATCTCCTATGGATTACATCAGTTGAGGCAGCATGAGCAGAACTATGCTACCCATGACCTGTAGTTAGCAGCAGTGGTCTTCGCTCTGAATATGGGGAGACACTATCTGATGGGAGAGCGCTTTATAGTCTATTCTGGCCACCAGAGTCTCAGGTACATCTTCTCGCAGAAGGACCTGAACCTGAGACAGCAGTGATGGCTCGAGTTCCTCCAGGACTGTGACTTTTAGATAGTCTATACTCTTGGAAAGGGGAACGTAGTAGTCGATGCAATCGGCAGGTGGACGGGCATTCAGCTAATTGGGGTGGTGACAGGGCAGCTAGCCGCTTTGCAGATATCATTCGTTGATAGAGATAGAGCATCCTACCTTCATCCACTCATAGTCACTACTCCACTACTGCAGTGGGTCAGAGAGGCATAGCGTGGGGACACTGACTGTGAGACGCGGCATGCAGAGATATCCTCAGGACAGGAACCTGATGGATTCTCCGTGGTAGGAGAGAACGATTTCCTTTTCAGAGGACGTACCTTGGTACCAGTTGCCTTACGAGAGGAGGTTCTGAGAGAGTTTCACACTTCCCCTTTGGCGGTACATCCTGGAGTGGCGAAGATGTACCGGGATCTCACACGACAGCACTGGTGGCCGGGCATGAAGAAGGTTGTGGCAGAGTTCGTTTCTCAAAGCCTCACCTGCCAGTAGGTGAAGGCAGAGCACCAGGAACCAGCAGGCTTGGTGCAGCCCTTGGAGGTCCCGGAGTGGAAGTGGGATAACATATCTATGGACTTCGCGATTGGACTTCCATGCACTTCCAGAGGTCATGACTCCATTTCGGTGATTGTCGACCGACTCACCAAGCCGGCTCACTTCTTACCCATCAGAGAGCAGGGCTCAGTGGAGAGCTTGGGATGTCTCTATGTTCAGGATATTGTACAGCTTCATGGTGTTCCATCATCCATCGTCTCCGATGGAGATGATCGCTTTACTTCCCAGCTTTGGAAGGGGTTGCAGGAGGCATTCCAGACGCAGCTATGTTTGAGCACCACCTTTTACCCTCAGACATATGGTCAGATAGAGAGGACCATTCAGACTCTCGAGGACATGCTCCGCGCATGTGTCCTCAACGTTGGTCGCAGCTGGGAGGACCACCTACCCTTGATGGAGTTTGCGTACAATAACAGCTACCACTCCACCATCGGGATGGCACCATACGAGGCGTTGTACGACCGACCTTGCAGATCACCTCTGTGCTGGACAGACTCTGGGGAGTCAGCACCTGTGGGACCAGAGATGGTCCAGGCCACGAAAGACAAGTTCCAGATCATCCAGGAGCGGATGAGGACAACTCAGAGCTGGAAGAAGTCTTATGCTGACAGGAGGCAGGGGCCACTAGAGTTCGAGGATGGCGACCATGTCTTCTTGCGTGTCTCACCTCGACGTGGATTACAGAGATTTGGCCGAGGTGTCAAGTTGTCTCCATGCTTCATCGGACCATTCTAGGTCCTTAGCAGGATTGGCGAGGTAGCTTATCGCCTGGCTCTACCACCTCAGTTGCACCGGGTGCACGACGTCTTCCACGTATCTCAGCTGAGGAGATACGTGCACGACCCAACACATATCATTGACCATGGGGAGCTAGAAATTGATTGGAGAGGTAGCTTATCGCCTGGCTCTACCACCTCAGTTGCACCGGGTGCACGACGTCTTCCACGTATCTCAGCTGATGAGTCACCCACGTGCCCGAATGGGTCATCTGACTAATGATTTTCCCCACAGTCCAACACATGTCCTTTCCAGTGTGCTTTGTCCTCACTCACACACACCCTGGGAGACTTCCCAGGAGGTCACCCATCCTGATCACTACTCCCGGCCATGCACCCTTAACTGTGGAGTTCTAATCAGATAGACTCCCGAAAAGGAAGGTGCACCTTGTTGACACGAGTCTTATCATTAAGTCATCTAACCCTTTATCATTTTGGGGTGTTACATTAAAAGAGTGCCACACAAGTACTTCCCAGTCCACATAGGAAGGAAAAACGTAAATCCACACAGGATAGCACAACACAATCCACAAAGGAAAGTAAACAGGATTCAGCTCACACATGTATACTTCTTCATATGACGATAAAGATGACCAGATATTGCCACTGATTAATCTATGTCGTCGAACCCACAAAGGATCGATAGGTACTAACCCCCGCAATGACCCACAAAGGATCTGACCCACAAAGGATCGATAGGTAACTAACCCCCGCAATGACCCACAAAGGATCTGACCCACAAAGGATCGATAGGTAACTAACCCCCACAAATACCCACACAGGATCGGACCCACACAGGATCTTTAGGCGCTGGCCCACACAGGACCGCTGAGCGCTGACCCACACATGATCGGACCCACACAGGATCGGTAGCACTGACCCACAAAGGATCGCTGAGTGTTGTAGTCGTTTCCGTCGAATCCACTGCGGATCTCTGCACAGTCGTCGTCGTCACAGTAGCAGTCGCAACCAGCTCTAGGGTTCCCGCACCCAGCAAGATCGTTCGGGAGGGTCCGCTCCATGAGCCGAGAGGCTGATACATCAACTAACACATAGTCCAGAGTTGATATTTCCAAAAGTTCTGTATCGTCAACTGGAACTCAACGTCGCAGACGGCGCGTCAATCGTACGCTCGGTCTGAGAGTTATTGGCTTTTTCGTCCCAAGGGCCCGGTTAGTTTTAAAGTCAAAACCAACCCGAACGTACTCCACCTACGTCCAAACCTCGGGCGGAGTAAGCCAAAAGATCCGTCTCATTTAGAAGAATTCAACAAAGTCAACGACACGTCAATCGGACGTCTGAAGCTCAAGATATGAGCGTTTCCGCTACGAGGGCCCGGTTGGTTTCGTGTACGAACCAACTCGGCCGAACCCAAAGTATTCGGAAACCTTGGGTGTAGTATACCGAAAAGACCATCTCGATCCAAGGATCGCATCGCCGCTGACGACGCATCGTTCGGTGCACTCCCTGGGTTGATATGTAGGGCCCACAACGAGGGCGTTGTACTCTAAAGGGGGGGTGATTATAACATCCCCAAATTATAAAGGGTTAAATGACTAAATGATATGACTCATGTCAACAAGGTGCACCTTCATTTTCGGTAGCCTATCTGATTAGAACTCCACAGTTAAGCATGCTTGGACTGGATTAGTGATCAGGATGGGTGACCTCCAGGGAAGTCTCCCAGGGTGTGTGTGAGTGAGGGCAAAGCACACTGAAAAGGACATGTGTTGGCCTGTGGGGACAGTCATTAGTCATATGACCCGTTCAGGCTTGTGGGTGGACCTTGGGTGGGCCCCACGTGTCTGCGGGGGCAACTGGTGGTACCTGGTGGGCCAGGACCTGACGACCATGTTAAGGCGGGGTGGCTGTGCTGTCACCAGGACCCGGTTGTCACATTTGGAATTCGGGTACAATCTAACCCGGCCACTATCCAACAACAACAAAAACTCAGGCGAAGTATTCCAAAAGTTCCGTCACATCAAGAGGAATTCAACGAGATAGACAGTGCTTCAATCGGACACCTGGTCTGTGAGTTATTGGCTTTTTTGTTCCGTGGTGGACGATCCAGGAGCTGTGCTATCTGTACCTACCCTTCAGGTAGGATCCGTGGTGGACGATCCAGGAGATGCGCTATCTGTACCTACCCTTAAGGTAGGATCCAAGGAGGACGACCCAGGAGCTACTTCCTTTCTTCCAGCTGTTTGTCTTTTTCTGTAGTACTATCGTTCAGTAGTAGTTGTACTTTCAGTTGGGTTTGTATTCTGGCCCATTTATTTTTCAGCACTGCTCGTCGTCTGCAACTAACTCAACAAGGTGCGGACATATCCCGTGTAGGGGTGAGTATAACAATACTCAGTAGCGACCCCGAGACCATCAAGGTCTCACTAAAACCAACAAGGATAACCATAAAGAAGATCTCAACAGATAACCTCTACTTAGGTATATGCTCATGCATATACCTAAGTTATCAAGTAACTCATCTCAATCACGAGGAAAACACCAAGATCATGAAATCAACGGATAACCACTACCCAGGTATATGCCCATACATATACCTTAGTTATCAAGTGACCCATCTCAATCATGAGTTAAACACAAAGGTCAAAGTCTCATCTCAAACCAGGATTTTCATTATCGAAACCGTAACTGCTGAAGAGCTCCTTTTCTAGAGTGTACAGTGGTCCTGTCACGACTCCGAGGTGCTGCTCACTAACCTAAGACTGCTGAGGTACTCCTCCTGTCGAGTACCGTGGGTCAGCCACCCAAACAAAGTAGTGCTTCCTGCCGGGGTATGCCACCCAAACATAGTAGTGCACACCCCCTAGTAGCCTGAAGAGGTACTCTCCGGACGAGTACCGTGGGTCTTCACTGTCACACAGGTAGTGCTCCGTCCGCCAAGGGTCTGCACCTAACAAAGTAGTGCTCCGTCCACTGGGCTAGTCGACTCACTCCAAGTCGAGTCGGTCAAGCAGTCGTCAGGTATCAGCCGGATACACGGTGTCCGCACTCTGTATGCTCGTCTCTGGGAGGGTCTGCTCCACGAGCTATAGGTCGATACTCCAAGTATCACAAGTCCCATGAAGAAGTATCTCAAAGCACTGCCTCGTCATAGGGGTCTCAACGCAACAGAAGGCGCGTCAATCGGACGCCCTGCCTGTGAGTTATTAAAATTTTCATCCCAGGGGCCCGATTGGTTTTGTGTGCGAACCAACCCAGCCGTATCTCAACTGTACCCCAAACTCTCATACGGTATACTCATAGGGACCGTTTCTCAACAAGATCACCAACGCCGCTGACGGTTCGTCAAACAGACGTCCGGTCTGAAAGATATCAGCTTTTCTGTTCCAGGGGCCCGGTTAGATTTCGGGTGCAACCCAACCCGACCACTATCCAACTGCGTCCAAATCTCGGGCGAAGTATGCCAAAAGTTCCGTCTCATCAAGAGGAATTCAACGAGACAGACGACGCGTCATTCAGATGCCCAATCTATGAGTTATTGGCCTTTTCGTTCCAGGGGCCCGGTTGGTTTCTTGAGAGAACCAACCCAACCACACTCCGATGGCATCCAAACCTCGAGCGGAGTAAGCCAAAAGATCCGTCTCACTTAGAGGAATCCATCAAAGTAGACGGCACATCAATCGGACGTCTGAAGCTCAAGATATAAGCATTTTCGCTCTGAGGGCCGAGTTGGTTTCGTATCCAAACCAACCTGGTCGAACCCAAAGTATTCCGAAACCTTGAGTGTAATATACTGAAACGACCGTCTTGATCCAAGGATCACATCCCCACTGACGGTGCGTCGATCGGAGGTCTATAGCTCCAGATATGGTCGAAAGACCGAAAAGGCTCCGAAAATGGGGGGGTTTGGGCCCGGACCGACCCGACCCAACCCCCCATGGGTCGACCTGACCCGGGTCTGGGTCTGTCCAGGATGGCGCGACCCGGCCCGGCCGGGGTGGCCCGACCCGGCCTGGGCGCGACCTGGCCCGGCCGGGGGGTCGGCTCGGCCGGTTACGGCCGAGCGGAGCAGAGCGGGGCACTGCCCCCGTGTGAAGAACTGCGGCCCCGCGTGGGGCCACCCGTGCCAGCGGATGCGGCAGCCGGCCGCGTCCCGCCGCCCACCTCCAGTCCCACGTAGTCGCGGGACCGTGCTCCGCTGCTACGGATTCAGCCGCGATGGATTTTTCTGGCGGCGCTCCGGGCGCCGCCGCCCCCGACCGCCGGCGCCGCCGCGCCGGCGGGGGCTTCCGCGGACCACCGGACGCGCTCCGGTGGTCCGACTCGCCTGCTGTCTTCGCCAGAGATCACCTCAGGACCCGACCTTCGCTGCAAAGCCTTCAAAACACCTTCGCGGCCCGCCTCACCATCGTCCGTCGATCCGCACTTCGACAACAAAACACGGGGTCTTTAAATCGCCTCCTCGGCCCCGACTCCGCCCGCGGTTTCGTTCAGCCTCAACGGCGCGGCGCGAGAGCACCGCGCTTCTTCGACGCGTTCTTTCTCGTGTCCACATGGTTCCGTTTCACTGTGCCGCCTTTTTTCTTGCCGCAACGAATCAAAAAAACAAAGGGGGAGGAGAGTCGACCGTGTTCGTGCGGCTGAGACCTGACGACTGCTTGACCGAATCGACATGGAGTGAGTCGACTAGCCCTGTGGACGGAGCACTACATTTTGAGGTGCAGACCCATGGCAGATGGAGCTTGTGTGACAGTGTAGACCCATGGTACTCATCTGGAGAGTACCTCTGCAGGCTAAAAGGGGGTGTGCACTACTGTGTTTGGGTGGCATACCCCGGCGGGAAGCACTACTGTGTTTGGGAGGATGACCTGTGGTACTCGACAGGAGGAGTATATCAGCAGTCTTAGTATAGTGAGCAGTACCTCGGAGTCGTGACAGGACCACTGTACAGTCCAGAGACCAAGCTCTTCAGCAGTTATGGTTTCGATAATGAAAATTATGGTTTGAGCTGAGACTTTGACCTTTGTATTTACCTCATGATTGAGATGGGTCACTTGATAACTTAGGTATATGTATGGGCATATACCTGGGTAGTGGTTATCCGTTGATTTCATGATCTTGGTGTTTTCCTCATGATTGAGATGGGTTACTTGATAACTTAGGTATATGAATGAGCATATACCCAAGTAGAGGTTATCTGTTGAGATCTTCTTTGTGGTTATCTTTGTTGGTTTTAGTGAGACCTTGAGGGTCTCGCGGTCCCTACTGAGTATCGTTATACTCACCCCTACATGGGCTATGCTCGCACCACGTTGAGTTGGTTGCAGACGACGAGCAGTGCTGACGGAGGCCGAGTGTTCGAGGACTGGACGGTACCCAGAGGTGGACTACATGACGAGTCAGTACCCGGAGGTGGACTACACGACGAGTCAGTATCTGGAGGTGGACTTCACGGCGAGACGACACTCAGAGGAGGTTGACAGGTGAGAGCATTGTGGAGGCTATCTGTACCTACCTTTCAGGTAGGATCCGTGGTGGATGATCTAGGAGCTGTGCCATCTGTACCTACCCTTCAGGTAGGATCCGAGGAGGACGACCCAGGAGCCGCTTCCATTCTTCAAGAAATTGTCTTTTCCTATTGTACTTTGTTCAGTTGTAGTTGTACTTTCATTTGGGTTTGTATTCTGGCCCATTTACCTTTCAGAACTTCTCTTTGTACTTAGTGTTTTACTTCCGCTTGTACTCTTTGGTGTTTTGATTACTTTTATAAAGGCAATACCTTCCCGGTTATAGGGATTTACGCCTTTGGTGCTAGTCGCCATCCCCTGGCCTATGGAAGGCGAGCTTGGGGTAGTCACGGCACGGGCCCTGAGGATAGGTCGAACTGGAGGAGGTCGGACCGCACGAACACGGCCAACTCTCCCCCCTTTGTTGTTTTGATTCGTTGCGGCACGAACAAAGGCGACATAGTGCAACGAAACCGTGCGGACACAAGAAAGAACGCGGCGAAGAAGTGCGGCGCCGTTGAGGCCAAACGAAACCGCAGGAGGAGTCAGGGCCGAGGAGGCGATTTAAAGACCCCACATTTTGTTTTCGAAGTGCGGATTGATGGACGATGGTGAGGCGGGCCGCGAAGGCGTTTTGAAGGCTTTGCAGCGAAGGTCGGGTCCCGAGGTGATCTCTGGAGAAGACCGCAGGCGAATCGGACCACCGGAGCGCGTCCGATTGTTACCGACCGGCCAGTCGTGGCTCGGCCAGCGTGGCCGAGCGGAATCTGCAGAGCGGGGGGGGGGGGGGGGTGCTGGTCCCCCTTGCCGTTGATTGAAGCCGGCAGCGGTTTGCACTGCCGCGAATCCTCCGGGATCCCGCGCGGCCGCGGGATACCCCATGTCGCACCGCCACGTCAAGCCGCGGCGGTTGTTTTCTCCGGCGGCGCGCTCGGGCACTGCCGCCTCCTAGAGGCCGGACGGCTTCGACCGCCACCCCCAGTCGCCGGTGGCCCCACGCCAGTGACCCGTGCCTCCTGGTTTTCTGCGGGCCACCGGAGTTGCTCCGGTGGTCTATTTTCAAAACCGTCTGTGCCAGCGTTCATCTCGGGTCTCTAACTTTACTGCAGAAGCTTCAAAAATACCTTTCTGCCCCATTTGTCATCGCCCGTAAATTAAAAAATCGCGCCGTCTTCGTGGTTCTATGGCACGACGTGATGGCACCGCACCCCTTCGCTGTGGCCCGACTCTGACCGCGGATTCGTTTGGCCCCAAAGCCGTGGCGCAACGGCGCCGCGCTTCTTCGTCGTGATTCTCTAAATTTCCGCACGGTGCGACGACACCGCGTTGCTTCCATTTCAAGCCACGTAAGAAACAACCAAAATAAAAAAAGGGGAGGAGGTTCAGCTGTGTTTTTGCGGTCCAACCTCCTCCATTATTTCGATAACAGTTGGCCGTTAATATCGAAGAACATCTAAAAAAATTATTCATATCATAAAAACCAACCCCTACCTCAAGGGTCATTGTTCGTTGATGTTATCGCGAAAAGGAGGACGTCGGTTCATTGATTTCGTCGTAAGGGAGGAGATAAAGGTGTCGACAATCGTTGGTGTTCATCGCTCCCATAAAGTGCCTTCGTTCCCGACTCGAGCTTCGTTCGTTGAAGATTCATCAGAAAGAGAACCATTCTTCGTGGAAGGAGGGAGCTCTTCTATTTCTCCAGAGGTTCCCCCACAAATAATATTTGTTTTCCAAATATCAAAATAGATTACTCCCACTTTAAATAAAAGCCAACCAATTCAAACTAATTCAAAAAGAAGTGTAGTGTCATTTAATTAATAGGGATATTAATAAATTGAGTTGGAAAACTTAATGAGAGGGAGGTGGAGAGTTTAAAAAAATAAAGATAGGAGTTAACAAATTAATGAAGGGAAGCCTTAATGGGGTTGAGGGGAGTTATGGAAAGATAAAGGGGGGTTAAAGAATATGAAGGGGTGGGGTTCGTGTGGGCCCCACCACCCTCATAACCTCCCATGGGAAGTTGGGTAGTTACCCAACTTCCACCCAAAGCTTAAAACTACTTAGAGAAAATAAAAATTGTAGTTAAATTTTTATTTTTAACTTCACAATTATTATCTACTTCCCTCGTGTAAACACAACTCCGGAAAAGGAGTTCCTAAGCAATTACCGGCGATGCGGTTTCATTGGTGCCCTCAGAATTCGATTCTGAGCACCGGTTCAAAAGTTAGAAATTCCCGCTCGTTTGTTCACTGAATGTACCTGAGCTAATCTTCGGATTGAAATTCCGGACACACCGGGCCTCGGAATCCAGTGCCATCAGAAACCGCGTTCTTGAAAAATCCCAAAGAAAATTAAGAAAAACTTTCCCTTTAATTTTAAGGGTCTTTACATGGCTAATATTAAAAATACGTGTATATAGGAAATGGATTGAACAATATTAAATTAATGTATATCACTTAAATATATTATATATTTTTTTTGAATATATATATATATATATATATATATTTGAATCAAATTATTTAAAAAATTATTTTGAATTAAACACATTATGATTTTATGGAAGTGAATAAAATAAAATGTTGGATATTTTATAGATTTTTATTGTAATGAATTTAATGTTATTATTAATGACTTTTTAGATATATTTTATATTGAATATGATAAATACATATATATATATATGTTATTAAATTATTTGATTTCTATAAAAAATAATCTTAATTATTTAACAATATTGTCATATTCAATTCAATGAATACTAAATATCAGACTATAGATGATTTTTTAGATTTTAATCACAAAAAATGTAAAATTTTATATTTACATTCCCCTGTTGAATTGGATACTCACCTGCATTGAACATTAAGGAATAATTATAAATATTATCATCTTAATATATTTGTTGGTGGTTTATAATTAACTTCATAAAATAGAAATCTTATCATATTTTTTGTTCTTTAGATTATTTCATTTATAATATTGTTTGGAATATTTTTTCATGAGAATTAAAATACCAAATGTAGAATTAATAAATTTTATTAGATAAAATGTAATTTTCCATAAATAATAATTTTTACTATGCTGAGCACCGTATTGATCAAAAAAATTATCAGTACATAATATATTTTTAGTAAAAAAATCATTGCATTTAGAAAACTTATTTGTAATAAATAAATATTGTAGAGACCCAAATCTTGAAATACATAGATATTACATTACTTTTTCAGAATAATTAATACATTAAAAAAACAGATGCCCAAAGACCGTATTAGTTTAGTATCTCTGGAAACTTAGAACATAATATTCTAATCATGGTGAAAGATCTTCAACATATCCCATAAACATCATCCAATTTTTTACCTACAAAAATTATTTATATCCTGGGGAAAAGAATAAATAAAAAGGGTGACCTCAAATTCTCAGTAAGGTTAAACATGGAGAACATAAAAACAATCCATAAACATTTGAACGTAACAACATGATCATAAAACATCAAAATCTTGATCAAAGACATAAATCATGGCAGTTCATAAGTCATAGATCATAAACTAACATTAATCATGATAAAATAAAACTGGTAATTATGGAAAACCATTAATCACATGATATGATTTCCATAGTATCGAAGTCATTATTGATAAGACCATCATAGTGGGAAAAGTCCCTTACTAAATCGAGTTCACTCCTCGTTCTAGTCCTGTATCACCGAAACTAATTAACTTGTCCTTCCATCCATGTCTATCTCATGAGATATAAATCTTTACCCAATGAATTGGAGGGAGATATAGGTCCCACCTATCTCATAATGAAATAATTCTTACTCGTGCCACAAAATAAACATATATCATTCATAATAACCCACCGACTAAAATGTGTTTCATAAACATCATCCCATCATAACATAATACATATTATAGAAATGGATATCATTTCATCATAATAAAAATCAAACTTTGTAAATAATAGATACATTATACTTGAAATATAATCATTGTAAATAAGTTTATCTTAGATGGAAAATAGTTTTGATAGCACACTTGAAATGAATTCTTGAAGAAAATATCATTTCTTCTTCAAAATTATTTTCATTTATAAAAATTCCATTAAATTTTAAAAGAAAAGGATTTTGTTTAAAATAATAATGAAATTTTTTAGAGGAAATGTAAAGACCAGTAAATTCCAAGGAAATTTTTTTTTGTAAATTTTCTTTGGAATTTTACAAGAACTCAGTTTCTGACGGTGCCTGATTCCGAGGCCCGGTGTGCCCGGAATGAATTTTTGAAGTTTGTCTCAGGTACGTTCAGTGAACGGACGAGCGGGTTTTTCTAACTTTTGAACCGGTGCTCAGAATCGAATTCTGAGGGCACCGATGGAATCGCAGCGCCGGTATTTGCTTAGAAACGCCTCTTCCGGAGTTGCGTTTGCTCGGGTGTGGTTTTTAATTTTCGGGCTTAAAGTTAAGAAATAAAATAATTTTACGACAACTTTATTTTATTTCACTTAAGCCACTTGGAAGCCACTTGAAGCCACTTAAAAGAGGCTTAAACTGAGTTGAACCGGATAGGGTACTATCCAGAAATATCTTACCCTCTTGGTAGGATATTTGTGAGGTGGTGCCCGCACGAGCCCCGCTGTTTCTTTCCGCTAAGTAACGCACCCATGAAAACCCATCTTTATGAAAGTCAACTAAAACGTTTTCTTAAATTCTTAACAGACCATTTAATTGGGCGGTTTATTTCATAAATTAAATGAGATGTTTCTTTCGTTGAATTAATTTCTACGAATTAGTGGTTCTTTTCTTATCTTTTGAAATTCAAATGTTTAGTTTTGTAAATAAAATAAGGCTTAAGCTTATTTTATTTTGGGTTGAAACTTGTGGTGTGGAGAGGATTTGGAGGAAAGCGTTCTTCTTCGGCGAAGAATGCGAAGAACGCGAAGAACGCGAAGAACGCCAAACCTGCAGAGATCGACGACGCGAAGCCTTGTACCGCGATGCCAACGGATCTCCCTTCGCGACACTTCTTCCGCGATGATCCAACCCCGTGACAGCCTTCGATCGACAACAACCAAGGTAGGGGGTTGCGCTTCTTTTTATTTTCTTTTTGGATTTGAACAACAACATGGATTTAATTATTATTAATTAAATCCGTATGTTCTTGGTCCTCGGAGATCGTCGACGCGACGCCCTTCCGCGGTGTGACGATCACCTCCTTCCGCGACGGTCAATTCCGCGACGACCTCGCATCCGACAGCGACGGCGAGGTAGGGATTTATTTTTGGGAATTACCCCCCTTTTCCTTTTATATTCCCGTAATTGTTTCTTTAAAAAGTTAAAGAACTGGATTTGTGAACAATTTTAAAATTATTAAAATTGTTGTTTCCGTTCAAATAAGGAACCCGTTTTTATAAAACAATTTTATTTCATTAAAAATTGTTTCGGATATCCATTCATGTGTTGAACTTTAATTTCTCCCGTTGTTTATATCTAACGTGGAGGGTGCGAGCCAAACGAACACGGCCCGACAACCCTCCGCCGTTCTTCGTTCTTGTGCGGATTTGACGGGCAATGACGGAACGTGCCGCAACGGATGTTTGATGATCCCGCAGTAAAGAACAGAACCCGGGAGGAACAACGGCGCAGACGGGAAGGAAAACGGGCCACCGGAGTGACTCCGGCGGCCCGCGGAAACCTGTGGCGGCGCGGCGGCGCCGACGGTCGGAGGCGGCGGCACCCCGCGGGTGTCCAGCATGACACCCCGCGGGTGCCGCAGGGTTGTCAGGGGGCACCCCGCGGGTGCCGCGGGGTTGTCAGGCGGCACCCCGCGGGTGCCGCGGGTGTCCAGGGCGACACCCCGCGGGTGCCGCGGGGTTGACATGCGGCACCGCGCGGGTGTCCAGGGCGACACCCCGCGGGTGCCGCGGGTGTCCAGGGCGGCACCCCGCGGGTGTCGCGGGGTTGTCACGCGGCACGTCCGGCTCTCTGGCCAACACCCCGCGGGTGCCGCGGGGGTGTCACGCGTGGTGGCGGCTTTCCCCCGCGTCGGCCGCTCGGCCGAGCCGGGCCGGGCCGGGCCAACCGGGTCGGACCCGACCCGGTTCGGGCCAACCAGGGGGGGTCGGGCCGGGTCGGCCCGGGCCCGGACCCCCCGTCTTCGGACGACTTTCGTTCAAACGCCCGTAACTTGAGCTACGAGCCTCCAAACGACTCGCCGTCAGCGGAAACGCAATCCTTGGAGCGAGTCAGACGTTTTGGTTTATCGCACTCAACGTTTCGGAATACTTTGGGTTCGGCCGGGTTGGTTCGTACACGAAACCAACCGGGCCCTCGGAGCGGAAACACTCATATCTTGAGCTACGGACGTCCGATTGATGTACCGTCAGCTTTGTTAGTTTCATCTTAGTGAGACGGATCTTTTGGCTCACTCCGCCCGGGGTTTGGGCGCAGGTGGAGTACGGTCGGGTTGGTTTTGCCTTAAAAACCAACCGGGCCCCTGGGACGAAAAAGCCAATAACTCTCAGACCAGGCGTCCGATTGACGTGCCGTCTGTTGCGTTGAGTTCCTGTTGACGATACGAAACTTTTGGCATCCTTCGCCCGAGTTCTGGATACAGTTGGTAGTGGCCGGGTTGGATCGCACCCAAAATCCAACCGGGCCCCTGGAACGGAAAAGCTGATAACTCTCATACAGGACGTCCGTTTGACGAACCATCAGCGACGTTGACGATCACGTTGAGAAATGTTCCCTATGAGTATACCCTATTAGAGCTCGGGGTACAGTTGAGATACGGCTGGGTTTGGTTCGCTCACAAAACCAACCGGGCCCCTGGGACGCAAAAGCTAATAACTCACAGACCGGGCGTCCGATCGATGCGCCGTCTGTTGCGTTGAGACCCCTGTGACGAGGTGGTCCTTTGAGATACTTCTTCGTCGGACCTTGAGATACTCGGAGTATCGACTTGCAGCTCGTGGAGCGGACCCTCCCAGAGATGAGCATGCGGAGTACGGAGACCGTGTAGCCGACTGAGACCTGACGACTGCTTGACCGACTCGACTTGGAGTGAGTCGACTAGCCCAGTGGACGGAGCACTACTTTGTTTGGGTGCAGACCCATGGCGGACGGAGCACTACCTGTGTGATAGTGCAGAACCGCGGTACTCGTCCGGAGAGTACCTCTGCAGGCTACTAGGGGGTGTGCACTACTGTGTTTGAGTGACATACCTCGGCGGGAAGCACTACTGTGTTTGGGTGGCTGGCCCGCGGTACTCGACAGGAGGAGTACCTCAGTAGTCTTATGTTAGTGAGCAGTACCTCGGAGTCGTGACAGGACCACTGTACACTCTAGATACGGAGCTCTTCAGTAGTTACGGTTTCGATAATGAAAAACCTGGTTTGAGCTGAGACTTTTGACCTTTGTGTTTCCTCATGATTGAGATGGGTTACTTGATAACTTAGGTATATGCATGGGCATATACCTGGGTAGTGGTTATCCGTTGATCTCATGATCCTTGTGTTTCCTCATGATTGAGGTGGGTTACTTGATATCTTAGGTATATGTATGGGCATATACCTAAGTAGAGTTTATCTATTGAGATCTTCTTGTGGTTATCCTTGTTGGATTTAGTGAGACCTTGAGGGTCTCGGGGTCCCTACTGAGTATCGTTATAATCACCCCTGCACGGTCTATGCCCGCACCTCGTTGTGTTGGTTGCAGACGACAGGCAGTGCTGACGGAGGCCGAGTGTTCGAGGACTGGACGGTACCCGGAGGTGGACTACACGACAAGTCAGTGTCCGGAGGTGGACTTCACGACGAGAAGACACTCGGAGGAGGTTGACAGACGAGAGCACTATGGAGGCTATCTGTACCTACCCTTCAGGTAGGATTCATGGTGGACGATCCAGGAGCTGCGCCATCTGTACCTACCCTTCAGGTAGGATCCGAGGAGGACGACCCAGGAGCCGCTTCTGTCCCTCCAGCTGTTGTCTTTTTTTGTTGTACTTTGTTCAGTTGTAGTTGTACTTTCTTTTGGGTTTGTATTCTGGCCCATTTACTTTCCAACACTTCTTTTTGTACTTAGTTTTTTACTTCCGCTTCTACTCTGTGGTGTTTTGTTACTTTTATAAAGGCAATGCCTTCCCAGTTATCGGGATTCACGCCTTTGGTGCTAGTCACCAGTCCCTGGCCTATGGAAGGCGGGCTTGGGGTAGTCACGGCACGGGCCCCGTGGACGGGTCGTGATAGGAAACATCATTGAAATAAGTTGTTATGAAACCATAAAAATCCATTCACGCCGTATAAGTTAAAAAAACATTCTTCTCGTACTTTTCCTAGAAACGTCAAAAAGTACCTTTGATGGTAAACAAAAGAAATATTCCTTCCATAACACAAAGAAAATGTCAAAGACGGGTAAACATGAAATTAAATATACATTGAAGAATATTAAAAAATTTATGAAAAACATTTTTATGGGCATGGATGAAAAATATAACCCTATTAAGTACTTATGTATTAGCAATCTAGGATAAAAATGAGTGTAAAAAATTATCCCTTACCTTATGTACAATTTCTTCTGTATGTTTCCAAGAATCTTATATAGTGGGTGTAAACAAATTATTTACTTGTAATAGAACCATAAATCAATTTATTATTTCATATATGATTCTCTTATTACTTTATATTAACAGTTTTTTTGTCAATTCCATGTTAAAGCAGCATTTTTGGTAAAATCATTTCATTTATCGTACGTGTTTGGACTTGTTTTTCTTGATATTATTATTACATATATCATTATTTACATACTAAAAGAATTTAAAACATTATTTATATATCACATATATTTAGTATATATATATAATAGATAGATATATGAAATGAAAAACACCGTTCATGAAGACGGTAGGCGGTACGTACACATGGATATTGTTTTCCTTTCCTTTTTGACATTAATGGAAGTAAGTAGATGACATATATATATATATACATAAATTAAGTAGAATCATTATTTCATATATATCATTATTATTAATTATATTTACTTTAAAAATATTTTTGAATGGTTAACATGGAGAATGAATCTCATCGCGTTGCGGAGACGGTAATCCGTACATACGCACGAGCGATGATATCATTCCCAAAATTATCGAATGGAATTGGAGTAGATTATATAATATCTCAGAATTAGTATAATGTTATAATAACCATATATAGTTTCTATTTACACCATTATACCCATCCATGTAAGGTGGTGGTTGAAAAATAGATTACACCACGACGTGGAGATGGTATTCCGTACGTACGCACGTGCGGTGATTTTGTTTTCCATAGGATGGATAGAAGGTGAAATGAGGTTGTTTCATGTTTATAATAACATATCAGTATATTATTTCTACTGATTTTATTACTTTATAATGAAACAACTAAAGAAGAGGAAGTAGAAGAATAATGAAACATGAAAGAATCGGTAGAAGAGATTACCTCTTCTTTGATGCGCCTCCTCTTAACGACATTTTAGGGCACTAAAGATGGTCTTTGAAGAATACCAGATCCTCTAGGAGGTTTCTATGGAATTGGATATGTGATATGGGAAGGGTTTGGCCGAGCTAGAAGGCTCAAATTTGTGTGAATAGGAGAGGGAGGAGGTGCCATTTTATAAGGGGGTGAGAGCACCTTAGGAAAAACGTAAAATAATACTTTATAATAAACTCATATTCGGTTTATAATGGCTCAAAAGTGACTTATTTATAGTATTGGGTGGGTATGGGTCTAAATAATCTAAACCAATAGGTTTTAGACAAGTTTAGTTTATCATTTTAACCTTATAATTTAGATTTAACTCTAAGATAAATAATTTCACTTTTACCACATCTTCTGGTATTTGTACACTATATGGTTAATAAAATTACTCTAAACTACCAATCGAACCCAAATTGGTTCATTAATGTTGTATATATTATTATATAAGTCTTTTGGTTGATCCTTGGATTTTTAGAACCACTATATCAATTAATAATATAATAATTGTTTTAAAAACTCTTTAATGTCAATTTTGACACTATTTGGTATTTTGTTTTTTCTAAATTCATATAAAAATTATTAATTCAAAAAAAAATTATCTAACCAACCCTAATATGTTATATTAACATATAAATTTATTTTAATTTATTAAAAGTCTCAAATTACATTTATTTGGGTATAAATACCATAAATTATGTTATTATTTCATTAATACGGTAATTACTGCATCATCATTTTGAGATAAATAAATTAAATTATTTAATGTCTAAAAATTATAAATAAACAATAATTAGGTAGGAAATCATTTTAGCTTTTTAATTAATATTTATTGTCGAATTTATCTTATGTATAACTCTATATTAAAAATGTTTTATTTATTAAATTTTGATTTTAACTCTCTTAACTTTTGTTTGAATTAAATAATAATAAATATCCTAATCTAATCCAAGTGGACCTCAAGGGTCATATTTTATTCATAAGGTTATGTTTGTTCAAATTAAACTTATACAATATAATTGGGACACATTTTAGGGTAATAATAATATCATTTTTACCCTTAATTACCCTTTTACTTTAAACCGTGGTAAATAAAAGTTAAAATTCACTATTCACCAAGAATTATTTTTATCTTATTGAACCACATTTTACTCCATGATATTAATCATGTTTCTTGAATTTTCTAAATTCAACTCACAGAAGTGGTAAAATTATGTTTTATATAAATTTTCAAATTCTCCTAGGAGGTGGGTAAAAGACGGTAAAAGTTCAATAAAATTTTAATATCTCTATTTATTATAAAATGAATCCAATGAATTAAATTGATATTATAGAGGTATTGTGTATCTATTTTCACCTAAAATAAATTTAAATAAAATAAATAATTATTTAAATAAAAATTTAGTTTTAAACTATAACTCGGTGTTTTTCACTACTCATAAAAAATTGTGTGTTTTCAGAAAAACACCAAAAATTCACCCTAGGATAATTTTAATTTATTGAATCCAAAAATGAAGTCCATTTTGAAAGATAAAATTTATAAAATTTCAAAAATTTTGAATTACTATTCATAACTGTTAGTTTATATAATATTTTAATAACATGTCGTTGTTTAGTGAAACCCGGTATTGCGTACTACAAACGCTATCGAGGAAGGTCGGAAATATGTGTAATGCAAGCCAAGTCAGGTTTTCATGTAGTGAAAGCTCCATTTGGTGTTTCCTATATCATAATCAAAACTTATATCATTTATAAATTAAACAAAATCTATACTTAATGTTGTGTAGAATAATTCCCACAAAACGAACTTGAAATTGTGTGTAACACGAGCCAAGAATAGTGTTGCGTATACTGCAAGCTAATACAGTGTCGCATATAGTACATACTAATCTTAGTGTAGTGTAAAATATAAGACATCAATGAAAATAAAAAGAATATATCTCATAAAATCTCAGGGTGTTACATTCCACCCCCTTAAAATGAATTTCGCCCTCGAAATTCGTCGGATTTATAAATCCTTTACAACTTGAAGGATTCATTCATAGAAACCCACAATGTAAAAAGGAATACTAAAAGTTTATTTTAAAATGTGAAGTATGAAATGTAATGGTTACCCAAATTAACTCATCATTAGGTTTCCACATTGGAGAACATAGGTGAAAATATGGATATGGAAGGGAAATATAACCATCATGTTCTGATGAAGAGTTGTAGAGAACATAGATATGAAATAGACAACAATCACAAATACATAAATTTGGGATGATCTAAGGTACCATCAGATTCATCTATTATGAGGGTACTAGGACAGCGTTTTTGGTTTTCATGATCATTTCCCTCATGTTGATATATTTTTTCACACGGATAAATACTTACATAATTTCAGTGTAATATCATCGTTGGTCATTCCATGAACAATTTATACTTCATCTCTTATTTAAAAAAATGAATTTGAATTTTTCCTTCTTGAAATAATAGCAGATCATGCGATAGAATGATTGGTTATTCCATCTATCTCAAAAAGTTAGAAAATTTTATTAAATATACATAAGTCTATCTATGGTGAGATTAACCATATATGATTCCAAAAATGGACTCATACTTAAAAGATCATAATGTATAATAAAATAAAACAAATTTATACTATCCATGGACTTCTTTTAGGCTATTAGTAGGCGATAAAGGCCTGTCACACTTCAGTTGTGGGTTGGATTCCTGCAGCCTTGTCCGACATGACGAGTTGTCACCAGTTCTGCAGGTTGTCCCTTTTCTAAAACTATACTATTATAACATTCATGAAATAAAATCAAAAAACAGTTATAGCCTTAAATAATACTATCTGATGTTCAACTTAATCCATTCCAACATTAAGACTTATCCAAAACACTTCTTTCCAAACTCATAGTATAAAGTGAACGATTACTAAAAAGTTCATATAACAAGAATGTGAATACCATCACTTATCCCTCATATATCACATGATATATCTTGTTGTTCACAATAAAAATATGTGATTACCTTAATCCTCTATTCTATTGAAACATGTATTACCATAGAACCTTAGTGAAAACATGAATGCTATCAAAACCTAACTCTTTACACATACCAAAATCTCTAAAATTATATATACTCAATCCATGATATCACTTTGTCTTTATCTCAATCTTGAACTCATGAATACTATCAACCATATTATTTTCTTCTAATCCATTTATTATGTTCATATCATCTACTTTCCAAAAATATTTCAATCACTTTTAATGGTTACCGGTACCATATTCTTATGGAAAACCACAATGGACCAATACATAGATATTCCAATATATCATAAAAGTACCTCGACTACATTATTCTTGAATAACAATACATAGACATTTCAATCCATCCTCTTTAATAATTGTCATGGAATAATACTTCCATGGTTTAGAATTAACCTATTAGGTCCGGGCCTTGAGTTGGGTAATGCCCATGTTCTCCACCGATAAGACATTGAACTCCATAACAGTTTGTCACTCTATAACCCTTCTCTCCAAATAGATAACATATCCCCCTCCATTTTATGTATTCATCAAGGTACTTCATCCCTTATTTAGAAATATTAGTCTTATTTTCCCTATGCTCCTCACCATGCTAACATGCATAAAAGTCCAACTTCCACTTATTTGATGAATTAAGAATACCACTAAAGTTCACCTTGTTAATCATCTACTGTGATGACTTATTCGACATAATAACAAAATCTTTTTTTCTAGGCATTACAAAATTTCGTTTCTCATAGTCACCATTTTTTTCATTTGATTCAATGTTGACCCAATTCCTTCAGGTTCTCTCTATTTACGAAAACCAAAAACCATGGTGTAAGAAACAGTTAAAATAACAAGGAACCACATAATCATAAAAACTCACTTATGGGATGTCAAACATATCACACATTCTTTAATCCATGACACCCTAGGTTCACCTCTGATTATCCATGATCTTCAACATAATTATAGTACTGTAACCTATAGTTATACAAAACCTTAAGGGCATCCCTAGACATACCTTATAAATATATCTAGGGATCTCTCTAAAGTTTTCGCATCATAGTTTCCGAAGGCTAACTGAACCTTCTCTTTGATAACAACTGTAGAGACACAAATCATTATGTACGTAGACATTACATTAATTTTTTTGAATACTTAATATATTATAAAAAAATGACCAAAGACCGTATTAGTTTAGTGTCTTTGGAAACTCGGATCATAATCTTCTAATCATGGTGAGAGATCTTCAAAATCTCCTATAAATATCTTCCCCTTTTTGATTTATAACCTAAAACCTTTATTTATATTCTCTAGAAAAGAAAACATAAAAATGGTGAGCTCAAATTCTCAGTAAGGGTAAACATGGAGAACATAAAAACAATCCATAAACATATGAACGTAAAAACATGATCATAAAACATAAAACTCTTGAGAAATGATATAAATCATGGCAGTATATAAGTCATAAATCATAAAGGAACATTAATGATTATAAAATAAAATACGTAATTGTGGAACACCATTAATCACATGATATTATTTCCATAGTAGCCAAGGCATTTATTACAAGACCATCATAGTGGACAAAGTCCCTTACTGAATTGAGTTCACTCCTCATTCCAGTCCTGTATCACTTAACCGGATTAAAATTCCATTCCAGCCATGTATATCTCTTGTGATATAAATATTTACCCAATGAATTGGAGGGTGATATAGGTCTCACCCATCTCATAATTAAATCATTCTTACTTGTGCCACAAAATAATCATACACCATTCATAATAACCCAATGAATAAAATGGTTTTCATAAACATCATCCCATCATAACATAATCCATATAAAAGAAATGGATATCATTTCATCATAAGAAAAATCAAACCACATAAATAATAGATACATTATACATAAAACATTAACATACTAAATAACATTATTTTATATGGAAAATAGTTTTGATAAAAGACTTGAAATGAATTCTTGTGAAAAATACACTTTCTTCTTCAAAATCATTTTCTTTTCTCAAAATACCATTAAATTTTAAAATAAAAGGATTTTTTTTTGAAAATAAACATGAAATTATGTAGAGGAAAATTCATTTAAATATGTCGTTATGAAATACTAAAAATCCTTTCATGCCATATAAGTTAAAAAACATTCTTCTCATACTTTTACTGGAAAAGTCAAAAAGTACCTTATATGGAAAACAAAAGAATGATTCCTTCCGTAATACAAAGTAAAAGTCAAATAGGGGTAAACAAGACTTTAAAAATACATGGAATAAAATTATATACTTTATGAAAAACATTTTAATGGGCATGGATTAAAAATATAACCCCAATAAATACTTACGTATAGGAAATCTCAGATAAAAGTGAGATTGAAAAATTATCCCTTACCTAATGTCCAATTTTTTTCATATGTTTCCAAAAATCATGTATAATGTGTTTAAATATATTATTAACTTATAACATAACCATAATAATATTTATGATATCTTATATGATCCACTTATGACTTTATATTACCCATTCTTTTGCCAATTCCATGTTAAAGAAGTGTTTTGGGTAAAATCGTTTCATTTATTGTATGTGTTTTGAATTGTTGTTCATGATATTATTATTACATATATCAGAATTTGCGTACTTCCAGAATGTAAAAAATGATTTATATATCATATATATTCATTATATATATATATAATAGATAGATAAATAAAATGAAACACACCGTTCAATGAGACGGTAGGTCGTACGTACGCATGAACGCTATTTTCCTATCCTTATTGACTTGAATGGAAGTAAGTAGATGATATATATATATATAAAGAAATTAAGTAGCATTATTATTTCATATATATAATTATTATTCATTATATATACTTTATAATCATTCTTGAATGGTTAACTTGGAGAATGAATCTCATCGCGTCATGGAGACGGTAATCCGTATGTACGCACGAGCGATGATATCGCTGCAATAATTATTGAATATAATTTGAATAGATTATATAATATATCATAATTAGTATCATGTTATAATAAACCTATATAGTTATTCTTTTCACCATTATACCCATCCATGTAAGTTGGTGGTGGAAAACAGTTTACACCACAGCGTGGAGATGGTATTCTGTACGTACGCACGCGCGGTGATTTCATTTTCTGTAGGATGGATAGAAGATGAAATGGGGTCGTTTCATATTTATAATAACATATCATTGTATTAGTTATTCTGATATTATTACTTTATAATGAAACAACTAAATAATAGGAAGTAGAAGAATAATAAAACATGAAAGAATCAGTAGAAGAGATTACCTATTCTTTGACGCGCCTCATCTTAACCTCCTACTAGGGCACAAAATTGGGTCTTTGAAGAAGATAATAACATCTAGTAGGTGTCTATGGATGTGGATAAGTGAAATGGGCAGGGGTTGGCCGAACTTGAGGGCTCAAATTTGTGTGAAGTGGAGAGGGAGGAGGTGCCGTTTTATAAGGGGGGTGAGGGACACCTTTGGAAAAAACATAAAATATTATTTTATAATAAACTCATATTCGGTTTATAATAGCTCAAAAGTGAATTATTTATAGGATAGGAATGGTTATGAGTCTAAATAAATTCAATAAATAGGTTTTAGATATGTTTAGGTTACCATTTTAACCTTATAATGTAGATTTAACTCTAAGATAAATAATTTAACTTTTACTATGTCTTCTGGTATTCTTACACTATATGGTTAATAAACTTACAATAAACTACCAAAAGAAACCTAATTGTTTCATTAATATCATATACATTAATATATAAGGATTTTGGGCTAACATAAGATTTTTAGGACCATTATATCAATTAATAATATAATATTTTTTTTCAAAACACTTTTATGTCAGTTTTGACACTATTTTTTATTTTATTTTTTCTAAATTCATAAAAACATTATTACTTAAAAAAATTCATCTAACCAACTCTAAAATGTTATATTAACCTAGATACTTAGTTTAATTCATAAAAAGTCTCAAATTACATTTATTTGGTTATATATAACATCAAATATGTTCATATTTTATTAATAATTTAATTACTGCGTCATCATTGTGACATAAATAAATTAAATTATGTAATGTAAAAAAATTATAATAAACATATAATTATGTAGGAAATATTTTTATCTTTATAATTAATATTTATAGTCCAATGTATTCTATGTATAATCCTATATTAAAAATGTTTTAGTTGTTAAACTTGATATTAACTCTTTTAACTCTTTGTTGAATTAAATAATAATAAATATTCTAATCTAATACATGTGGACCTAAAGGCACATATTTTATTCCTAATGTTGTTTTTGGTCGAATTAAACTTATCCAATAGAATTAAGACATGTATTAGGGTAATAATAATATCATTTTTACCCTTAATTACCCTATTTTCTTTTAACCTTGGTAAATAAAAGTTAAAAGTTACTATTCCCCAAAAATTATTTTTATCTTATTGAACCAAATTTTAATCCTTTATATTAACTGTGTCTTTCAGAATTTCAAAATTCAACTCACAGATGTGGTAAAATTATGTTTTATGTAAATTTGAAAATGCTCTTAAGAGGTGGGTAGAAGATGGTAAAAGTTCAATAAATTTTAATATATCAATAATTATTATAAAATGACTCCAATTAATTACATTGAACTTATATTGGTATTTTGTATCTATTCTGACCTAAAATAAATTTAAATAAAACAAATAATCATTTAAATAAAAATTCAGTTTTAAACTATAACTCAGTGTTTTTCAATATTCATCAAAAATTGAACGTTTTCAGAAAAACACAAAAAAATCACCCCAGGCTAATTTCGATATTCCGAATCGAAAAATGAATTCCATTTTGAACATTAAAATTTATAAAATTTCAAAAAGTTTGTATTACTAGCCATAACGGCTCGTTTATATAATATTTTAATAACATATCATTGTTTAGTGAAACCTAATATTGCGTACTACACACGCTATCGAGGAAGGTCGTGATTGCATGTATTTCAAGCCAAGTGAGTGCTGCTTGTAGTGAAAGATCCCTTGGGTGTTGCGCATATCATTATCAAAACATATTTCATTTATACATTAAACAAAATCTATACGTAATGTTGCTTAGAATAATTCCCACAAAATGAACTTGAAATTGTGCGTAACATGAGCCAAGAATAGTGTTGCGTATACTACAAGCTAATACAGTGTTGCGTATAGTAAAATATAATCATGGTGTAGTTTAAAATAGAAGACATAAAAGAAATTAAAAAGAATATATCTCACAAAATCTCGGGGGTGTTACAAATATTATATACTCAAGGTTATTCAATATAAGAATGAATTGATTACGATGAAGATTTTTTTACTTTTTTTAATATTAGAAACTATAAAAATATTATTAGCATTACCATATAATATAGTTTTATACTATAAAAAATATATTTAATAATTATTTTTTATATTATTTTAATTTATGATTAATTCTATGGAATAGACCATCCTTGTTTAAACTATAAAAATAAACCAAAATAGTTTTAAAAAACTAAATGGCATGTTGTGAACAAAAAAATAAAAAGGAATTGTTTGAATGTATTTATTAATGTTTTTGGAATAAATGTTTTATAATATTATATCAAACATTATATATTAATCAAGGTTAAAATGTTAACTAACCTGTTCAAATTTATGTTGATGATATTTTTTCAGATCCACTAGAAAACTGAATTTATGATTATTTCTTAATTTGATGGATTTTGAATTTTTCATGAGTCTTATTGGATATGTGAATTTGTTTAGAATGTAAAATATTTCAAGGTAATTATTTGTATATTGTTTAATAAAACTAATGATGGTATAGAATTTGATAAATGATTTAGAAATTATTACATTTATTATATATACACATATATGATTACTTCATGTAAATTAGTTAAATATGTTGTTATAAAATACTGTATTGTCAAATATTATAGAGGAATTACTGAATGTGTAATATATCAAATTCCAGATTGTCTTAATGTGTGTTTTACTATTTTTATAACTGATAGATTTCATGTCGTCCTAAATAGAATCACTAAAAATATTTTTAAAATTATTATTGAAAATGATAATGGTTCTATAGATCATATTTTATTTTATAAGGAAATACACACTTTTTAATTGAAAATTTATTCCCATATTAATTTTTGAGGATGATGAAAAGATATACTATATAATTTTGTTATGTTATATATTCCAGTAAATGTGTAATATCATAGTTTTCATAGAAATTATTATTATATTATTATTATTTACCAAATGTGGAATATATTTTAATTTCCCATTGTTATTCCCATTTTTTTTGTAATTGATAAAATTTAATATATTTTGATTTGTATTATAAAAATATAATTTTTTTTTGTGATAATTAATCATTAATTTCTCTTATAAAAACCCATTACATTTCTCTTGAACATGTAAATTTATGTTATATATACTTATATTATGGATAAATTAAAAAATTAAACTCTATTTGGAATATGATTCTATAAATTTTCAAATGGATATTATCATTACTAAACCATTATACATTTAAATTACATAATTTTTTTACTAACCTTATATAATTTAAATAGGATTGAATTATATTTTTATAGGGGAATACACAATTTATATTAATATTTTTAATTGTTTTGTGGATCATTATATGGATCTATACCTACATATGAAGTGATGATTATAAATAGTTTTCTACATGGTTTACAAGAATATGATATTAAATGGGAGTATTATTTATTTACCATGACACCATATTTCCATTGCATGAATATATTAAACAATTTTCATTTCAAAAAAGTTCTTTTTATCTATCATAGAATTTGATACAATAATATGGCTGAAACCACACTCTAGGATCCAGTGTTAGAAATATGGTCCTTACATAAATTGACTTGATGCATGTATACATGACCCAATTTAAGATCATCCAAAATATACAACATCAAAAATCTATATTGAATCACTTACACAACAAATGAAAATTTATATTTATTGTTCTATATAATTACAAATAACTCTTATATAACAATTCACATTCAATTATGTGATATTTATTCCACAATACCCTCAATTAATTATTACACCATACGTCTTCATCATCTCACAAAAAATTATCCAAACATGAATCTATTATGTATAAAAAATATAAAATAATTCATCATAACCTAGTGAAAAATAAATATAATATGCTTGAGCTTAAATACTTATTAATGGTAGACATTAGCATTGAGTATTTAATTTCATCAATGATAATAATATAAGTATAAAGTGTAATAAAACAATCTAAGTGCATCATCAAATAAGAAGATAATTTGGACCAATAAAAACATTGATCATAAAACATGTGACATGGAGTAATTTTTTATAAAATTAATGAGTAATAAGGTTCAGAAATTCTGATACATGTCATGTAAATATTTATAAAAATAATAATTATAGAAACCACACAAATCATATAGAATTTTTTTTTCTATCTTTAAATATTAACTTTTTAGAATTCTTACAAGAACCCTTACAGATCGGATAACCTCACCAAGTTAATGGAAAAATCTATTAAAAGAAAACTTCTAACTTTTTAAATCCATCATCTCATTAGAGGTACTTAGTTTTTTTTCACGTTATCTATTATAAAATGTATTATTGGGTTATAAAAAACCTCTCATAACATATCATAAAATGACCCCTAACTATTTGGTTTACCTCCCCAATCTAGATCTCATTTATAATGTATATAAAATATTTTATGGTAAAAACATTTATAGGATTTTACTTTTCATCATAAAAATATTAATTAATCATTCATAGCATGATTTATCCATTTTTATGAAATAGGTTCCATGATAGTCTATTTGAAGTTATAATAATCCGATCATAAAATTAATATTGATGGTATAATTATAATATATCCCCAATTGAGTATATGAAAATGTTTTTATCTTTGTTATAAAGAAATAACACAAAATTATAATTAAGAAATTTTGTGATATAAATAGCATTTCATTCATAAAATTTATTTCTAAAAAAATTAAAAAATATTATGAAAATAATTTTTTAAAATTACCGTGGAATCACTTAAATGAATATTAAATGGAAATAATGATCTTGATTTTAGGAAATTTTATTCATGAAATAAGTATTTAAATTAAATGTTCTTGTCCAAAAATTAAAGAGAGGGTCAAAAGTGACAAATACTAAAAGCATTAAAAAATTTAATTATTAAGAAATTTAATAGAATATATAACACCCTAAAAAATATCATTAAAAAAATAATATTATAAGAATTACAATCCAAAGAAAATATAAGAATCGTGGATATTGAAGAGAATGATTCTTGATCTAAATGAATATACAAGACTATCATCACAAACAAACCACATTCATGTTGTTTATTTAATGAATATTGGAGAAAATCAAAATTAGATTTGGTTCCATAAATTAATATCATAAAATTTCATAAAATGATGTTGAATATAACTAATCATAAAAATAATGGGGATTATAATATAAAAAATTTACTCCTATTATATTATTGAATCAAATTTTTAAAAAAATTTAATGATATGGATTTGAAAATTTAATTATTTTCCGAAATTAATATTAAAATATTAAAACACGATGCATTAAGTACAGTATAGAAGGATATCATGGTGAATGACATGAATCATTTCCCATGAAAATTAACTTAGTACATACTAAAACATTATAATGATCCTAACATTTTAGTGATAATTTATCCTTGTAGATATTGCATAAAAAATGTAAATCAACATAAAACTACTTGGAATAAGAAATTAAATACATTATTCATCAATTTTGCTAAAATAACTTCATAATTTGTCAATGATGTATAGGTGTAACATAATGATTGGAACCTGAGTTAAGAAACACCATACCACTTGAAAAATTTCATGAAAATCCTATTTGGTTAAATAATATTAATTTCAATACAAATTCACATAATGTATAAATTATTAATAATATATCATTATAATGGGTAATTATATATAAAATATAAATAAAATTAGTTGGATATTATTATATTGTATCTTAGTGAAGGGGAATTGAGTTGTAATCCCATTTCATTAGTCCATAAATTCTTAGTATTCCCTTCAAAACATGAATAATAAAATTATATTATTATTTTTATTTGTTAATAATAAGTTACAATATTAATCAATTATGAAAAAAACCAATTTACCTAATGAAAAACTAAATTACATAATTAGTTATTTTGACATTGGATGTTTTTATGTGGATAGTTGGGGTTAATCACCTTTTTTATAAATGAAAATTAAGAATAGAGAGAAAAGAATGGAATCATTTATGACATAAAATTAACTCATTCAAGAATAAAATTCTAAATCATAAATGGTTAAATCAATGATCAAAATATGGAAATTAATAATAATCATATTCACTCTCCAAATATTACCAATATTTAAAAGAGCTGAAATAATTAGCATATGGATTTTTCCCTTTAATAAGTGGCAACTCCACAGTCTGATGGTGGTCTTGATATGTTAGTGTTCTGTTCTTGTTCATTAATATTTTTTGGAACATTTTAAAATCATTTATAACAATTCTTATCTCTTCAACATTATATTCATATATGAGATCCCTAGTAATGGAGCATTTCCATCCAAGAAAATACATTTCTATAAAAATTATTAAATTTACTTTTTTTCAACTCTTCTAGAGAATGAATTACTAGAAGAGTAAGAAAAAATTAGATTCTTAGGTTGAGTAAATTTATTTCCTTTATATATATCCCATGATGCAAGGATTCATTATGATACCCCCACCCATGATATCTTATTAGATGAATCCACATTTTTCACTAATCAATGATATTACCAAACACTAATGTTATCAACTTTTAGGGATCACCATCCAATATCAAAAGAGATACACCCCCATTAGTGCCAAATATTGAATCATGTGAATTGTTGATACTAATTTCATTGTCTTTCAAATTTCACACCAATACATTTTTTTGATAATAAGATTCCCACTACAACTACTAATCTCCATAGGCAACTAGTTATTTCCCATACCAACATCATTACTTGAGTAGCTTCATTTTTATATTATAATCTAGTATGTATAGCAGTGGATTCCATTGATCCTAAAATATCAATATACATTGAATTTTGGTGAGTAACACCACTAAAATTATCAACTTTTAGTCAAGACTCGGCCAAGGAGATTTCAGGATCTCCATCTTACTCACTGGCACTTGATGGAGAATTCATATTACATTTATTCATTGTTATTTTTCATCATAAAATGTGCCTCATCATGAATTGTGAAGGGGAATTTGATCAATAATCCCTAATATATTTTTCTTCAAATAATTAATATTTTTATAAGTTATTTAAACATTTAAATCCAACAATTATATTAGGTTTTGAAAAATTAATTGCATAATAGTCAAGGATATTGTAGTTCGTACGAACACAGAAGTGAAATTTCCATTTTTAAATGAATAAAAAATAATTAGGGAAAGTATTATTTTATCAATAAAAAATTATTATCATATAATTAATACAATATTAACTCATTAGAATCATTATATATACCATCCATGTGATATAGTAAAGAAAGAAATCACATTGCTTCATGGTGGTGCCAATAAACACATATACACGAATGAGTTTATCATTATTTAAAGGATTGAATGATAAAAAAATATATCATATCATATATTTAAATAATTTAAAATATTTACTGAATATTGTATTAAATATTTAGATCTATCATTATAACCATCTATGATAGGTAGTTATGGAAAAACAGACTGCTTCATTAATGTGGTAGTCCACCGATATGCACATAAATGTATAATTCCGCACATGATGTAAGGGGAGATGAATAAGATATTTACCATAATAATGATAACATCTATGTATAGATGTGATATATATATTTTTATTATCTCATCTTGTTTTTCAAATAATTGATGTAGGTTGATGATTATATAAATTAAAAATTAAAAATTATGATTTTTATTTGTTCTTCTTAAATCCACCTTATTATTATATCTCATGAATTCTGTGATTTAATATTACTATGAAAAATCACACTATGTAATTGAGGGGAATTTTAATGAGATATATTAATTGGTATTTGAATAATTATTGGTATAAAATGGAGTCAATAAAATATGAGAGGAGGTTTTTTTATAATTGATGTTAGGGGTACTCTTGTGTTTTTTCAAAACATTAAAATATTATAACTTTTACATTCACAAATAATGATTAAAATTTAGAATGATTTAAAAAATAAAGATATAATACCACTGAAATAAACTAATACCATAATATTTTTACCATTGTATGGCCAATTTACACCATATATAACAATAAATATCATTATTTTCATTTTTATAACTCTACACAAATTTTGACAGTAATAAAATTAATAATTATATAGAATTCAAATATAAATGGATTAAAAATTAATTGTACATTATTATTAACCATTAAACTAGTTTTACCAAACATTTCCTAAATAATTATTTTTATTATTTGAAATTAAATTACATTCATTTTTCTTTAGTTATACTGTGAACATTGTCAGAATTGTATATGAATTTAATTTAATAATATAATTAATCAAAAATTTTAAAATTAAACATTCTAAAAATAAATTAATTTATATTAAAATAAAACATTAAATTCAGTAAATATGTTTATTTACTCAAATTCAAGTAATAAATACTTATTTTATATGTTATTCATACAATTTATTTTTTTTTCATATAAAAATAAGGAGCTATTTTGATGTTTTTCCTATTATATAACTGAAAGTTTAATAACTAGTATTGAATTTTATCTATTGCAAAATATATTATTTAATTATCTCTAGAAATAATTTCTTCGTTATTTTATAATATATTAAATAAACATAATTATATATTTCATGTGATGTGTAAGTTTTCTACCAGTATTTATATTGATATTAATATAGATGTGTAAAATAGAATAGAAAAAATGATTCTAAAAAATTGCGTTTTAAGACAAATATTTTTTTTATGAAAAATTAATTTATAATTAGGATTAATTTGAAATTATATGAATTATTTATAATTAAATTATACATATCTAAATTGAATATCAAATTTGAATCATCGTAATTCATTTTAATGAAAAAAATACTAGATTGAAGAAAAATCATATTTTCCATTATTCACCGATAGAATTATTTTCTAAAAAACAACACAATTTATCTATAATGCTTTTGATATATTGATTTATTGAATCACATTCTTTTTAAAAATTTAAATTTCTAAAATTGTATGAAATTAATTATAGTATTCTTTTGGAAGATGAATTAAATAAATTTGTTGAAAAAATGTATTCTTGACAAATAAAAATGTCTTCTCAAAAAAATGAGTGATTATTCAATAATTATATATCAATAATTTTATTTATATTTTAGGACCTTTATATTTATTTTTTAATTTATTTATTCCTATTCAAATGTGAAATTTCAATCAATATTTTATAATTCCCATATTGAAGTAATAATGATTCATGGTTTGATTAAGCTCAGTGTTATGTGTCGTATACATAATAAAATATAAAATTATTATTTTAAAATATTCGGTTGTTACATTACCCCACTTTAAAAAATTAAATCCTTATAATGTGAACACAATATCATTAATCATGTTCATTCCATTTTATGATAACATTGTTCAAAACAAAAAATGTATAAATTGAAGATAAAAATTACTTTATAAATGACGAAAATTGAAATATACAGGGATACTATAATAATATTTAAATATGTTTTAGATATAGGAGAAAAATAGCGAGAATTTAAAATATGGATATTGAGGGAAAATGTTTCCCAAATAAAAATGTATAGTGAAAAAGAACACTCATCACAAGAAATTGAATGACTATTTAGAACATGATGACCTAAAAATCCTAAAGTAATGAGATTAGAAACATTATATCATTAAATTTGAAATTATTATAATTGGATATCATTTTTATCTAAAGATCATTTTTCTAGAGTTGAGGAATTAATTTACTATATTGACTAATAATATTTTTAAATTTAAATAATTTATTTTAATAAAATCCTTAAACCCAATTTCATCCATTAATTATGGGTTTCATTCTAATTCTTCCATTATCTTATATTTTACTCCCAATGATGAGTAATAATTATTATTTCATGAAGCACTATAGTCGTCTATTTACTTAATATAAAATATAAAAAATGTTAAAAATACATTCACCACGTTATAAAAATAAAAAAATTTAGAATATGATAAGATCATACACCGCATGAAGAAATAATTTTATGATAAATTAATAGAATAATTTTAATATATCATCAATAATAACCAAAGATAAACATAAATAAATTGATAAATAATTTATCCAATATTTTATATAACATCAATAACTTGAATATTAATGAATGTTTAAAACTTAAATGTTCTCTTATACCACTCAGCTTTAATTCCGTGAAAATATAACAGAATTCTTATAATATAACAGAATTATTATAATATAAAACTTCATGCTAATCCCTGGGGTTACATTAAACTACTCAAAATAAAATTTCTCCCAAAATATCATAAATATCCTTATAATCCCATCACATAATTCCTTAAATAGATTTTAGATTCATTTCAACATAGATCAACCTTAGACTAATAAAATCATTATGGTATACATTTCTCTTAATTTAGCCTCACCAGAAAAAATTTTGATCTATAAACTGAATTTCTTATTTCAAAATAATTCATTAACATGTCCCACAAAATTTCAAAAAAGTAAAACATTATAGAAGTTATTCTTCATAACCTAGGAAAAAAAGATAATAATTTTAATTTCTGATACTCTGTTAGTGACAAAAAAGAGAATATATAATTAAAATTATTTTGTTATTAAAAGAAAATCATACAATTATGATGACATAATCAAGGTTTATGGTCATTATATAAGAGAATTCATACCAAATATAAAATAGATCAAAAAAACATGACATTGATCAAATAATTAACAAAGGAAAGAGTCATAAGAATCTATAATCAGAGGCATTTAGATTTTAATCTTGAAAATAGGGAAAATATTAAAATTATAGCAATTAATTAGAAAAATGTTGGTATATTTGATCATTATCATAATAGAATGCTTATAGAAAGGATAAACCTATGCTGTTATTACCCATGATCTTTTAGGAGTACCCCATTAACCTATTAACTCGGATTTCTCTTAGGATATACACATATTTTATCAATTCAACTTCTATAACCCAATATATTAGAGGATTGTAACAGAACCACTTGTATCATATCTAAAAATCACCCTGTTTATTTGGGTTTACTCACCAAGATGTAATTAGTCAATTATATATGATTAAAATATTATTATAAAATTAATTAAAATCATTACTTTTCAATATTATAAATACCATTATTATTTCATATGATTATTTACATATATAAAGGAAAAAAGATCCAATAAAATATATTTTAAAGAATCCTATCAAAAAATAAAAAATGATTTAGTGATTTATCATTATAAAATATCCCCCATTGAGAAAATTTTAGAATCCAGTGTTTTAGTCACCAATAAATAGAAATAAAATTAATGTTTCACTAATAAAATTATGTGGAAAATACCATTTTCTTTTTTTGAATATCTTTTAAAAACTAAAAAATGACACAATGTTATGAAAATAATTTTCATTGAGAATATCTTATGAAAAATATAATGAAATCATTTATAACTTCTTTGAAAATTATTGTGGATAATTCCATTCATTCCATAAACTATAAAATAAATATACCGTTTAAATCATTTCTAGTGTTAGCCAGAAATGACCCATATAGAAATATTATGGAAATTATCAGTCCAAAAAATATAAATAAAGGTAAAAACATCATGTAAAATAACATTAAGATATTATTTGTGTTTATAAACAACAGTAATGAATTCTTTTGAGTAAACATATATATTTAAGTGAATGACTTCCATTCAAATAAAACCTACCTGACACGTATCACATAAAAAACATTATTACCATTTCATTTATAAATAATGGAGAAAAATATAAATTAAACATATAAAATATATTCACAACTAGATGATAATAAATGATATCTATTTCGTCAAATTAATATCGTACAATTTCCTCAATGCAACCTTGCCCATAAATTCTCTTGAATTGAAAAGTTATTTTTACATAACTAATTTTTCATTTTGGAAACATTTGAACGAATAGTCATTGAAAATGAAATTATGAAATGAATATGTAAATCCCATTATGTTAGTGAATTAATTTTTCAAAATTAAATCAAGATAAATAATGTAACCCATAAAATGAAATCATGGTACATGAAGATAAACATATCTAAAACAATAAGATTGAGACAAAACACCCTTAAAATGTTATTAAATTTTGAATTTATATAGAATACAATAAGGGATTATTTCCACATATAAACTACCTCAAAAAATATGAGTAAATAAAATATAAATTAATTTAAAGATGAAAACATACATAATCATTCCATAAAAAAGTTTATGAAATAAAGTAGTACCAGCTGAATGGAAATTGAGTTAAAAAATTCAATACCACATTGTAACATTCAAAAAAATACACTCACTTTATATAATTTTAATTAAAACTTTATATACTTTTGATTATGAATGATTCATGAAATTATATGTTAAAGGGTAATTTTATATATAATATTGACGAAATTAGGTGTTTAAAATAAAAAATTTCCTCAATAAAGGGAAACTGAGATGAAATCTCATACAAAGAGTCCTTAAATTCTTTATATGTCCTTAAACACCAATATAATATAAATTTATGAAAAATTGTATTTCAATAGAAAATATTCAGTGATTAATACATTATTCAAAAATAATTTAGTTTTAAAACATATTTAACTTCTTAATCAGTTATTTCCACATCAGGGGAATTTTTTATGTTTAGTAAAAAACATATAAATAACATCTACAAATTTAATTTCATCAAAGGGATCTTTTCTCCATCACCATAGAAATAAAAATCAATTAATAATTTTAATTTTTATTAAATACTTATTTTTTTCATTCTATCCATAAAAAACTTTTTATTGGAAATTATTAATGTTATAATCATAGATTTGGTATGTTGTTTGTACATGTGAGTTACATTTTAATTTTTCTGGGAATAATAATGAAAGAAGGTAATTATTATTTTATAACAATATATTTAATATTATATCATTTAATATTGTCATATAATTTAAAAGTAAAAACCATTTTTAAGGTACCAAAACCTTTTACACATATTATTTAGTGAGTTTTACCATAATCATACAATAATTAAAATCTAAAGATCATGATTCCTTGTTTATTTGGGTGACTAAAAACAGAATACATCAAAGTGTGAATAATTAATATTTTTTAATTTCCATAATTGTCTCTCATATCCTTTTGATATATTAATAATACACATTATAATATGAGAAATACATAAAGGAATTCAGTTAGCTAAAAATCCCAATAAACAGATAAAAATGATATAAAACAATATCTTGTGTGTCAAATTTATAACATCATATCATAACTAATATGTCTCAGGAGTAATCACTGGGAAAAATGAATTAAATATCATGGGATCAGATGATTATAGTAACATAAAGAATTTGTCCAAAATATATAACATGACCTAAACAATTGTCAAGGGTCAATGACTTCACAATATCCCATGGTGGAAAAATTCCACAATTGATTATTTTTACTCTCAATTCCATACATGGAAACTCATGAAACTAAGGATATTCACAATGTATGGGAGTGATATATTGGTGCATCCTTCCTATCATGCTTATTATTATTTATCCCACATAAATAAATCAATCATAAGGCATTCAAAGAATAATTATACATTGAAACAATTGGTTTTGTAGTCCTTTATCATATCATAATCAAATTTTATTTCATAGTAATGGATTTAGAGATAAAAACATAAAGCTTGCACTACCCCATCAATCAATCGATGAATAAATAGGTATATATTTGAATATATATATATATATATATATATTATAATCTATCCATATCACCTATGTTTTTCACTATTAATAAAATTTTCTTAGAGTTTTAAATGGGATATTTCATGGAAAAACACAACTTTACATTGAAATCACTTTTTTGAAATCTATATATTTCTGAAATGTATAGAAAATAATTCAATTAAAATAAATCATAGAAAATTATAATGATGTTTCCAATAATTTATTTTTCATGATGATGAATGATTTTGTAATTCTACATAATTTAATACAAAATTCCCTTTCACACTATTAAGAAAATGATAATAGGTACATCGATTCTGAAAAGAGATGATTCCATTCAAAAAATGTAAAGAAGCCCAACATGGTTCAAAATTCTCAATTTACATCATTATGATAATGTTAAAATATTTTTTCCTAATATTTTCTAAAAAAATTAATATGAAATAAGAAATAATACTATACCAAATAGATATATTAAGTAAATAATTCATAAAAAATCTAAATTATTTTAAGTACTAAAAGAAGAAACTTGAACTATTACATAAAAAGATCATAAATAAACACATGGAAATAAAATATATTATCTTGAAGATATAAAACATTTTAATTCCATCCTAAAATAAATTAACATAAAAAATATTGAATAATGATGAGACTGTGAATAAAAATTATAATTGGGTAACATTATATTAATAAATCCGTTAAATGATGTAGATGAAAGATAACTCTAAATATCATGACATGTCAAGGATTCATGATAACATAGATTAGTGGGTGTTAAATATATAATAAATATAGTTCAAATTTATTGTCCTTTAAATATTTCTATGTATACATCTTGAATTATCCTTTGAATTGACCCAAAAATTTAGCTGCCTTAGGACCAGAGAATTAATATATTAAATATATTAATATATTTCAAATTATACATGTTCACCCTTTTAGAGTATTTTTTTAATTGTTTCGGACCTCCGATGGAATATCTGATGAAAATTTTTATTTTAGAATAGAGGTCTTAACCTGGATGCGACCTAATACTGGTCTTCATTTGATGTATGATTGGATAATCAATTGGGAGGTGTGTTAAAATAATACCAGATATTAAAAATAATATACTATATTAATTAAAATAACATATGTAATCCTCTATAATTATTTTCTAATAAAAAATCATTAGTATTATTTGATAAACCATGTGAGGAATTTATATTAGTGAAATTATCATTCCTTCTTAACAGATGAGGATCATACAGTAAACAACATTTGAATCAAGGTGGATTTTAATGTTTTGAATGTAGCGGGTCATCCCCATTGCATTTGAAAAATCACAAAATTATAGATCCTAAATCAACGTTTGAATTGTCAATTTTGGTTTCCACTCTTTTATTAAATGATTACATAGGTATTTTATAATATTTTTTTGGATATGTGATCATTTTATACTTCAAACGAGCCTTGTTATTTAATTTTGGTCTATCTAATTAATATCCATTGTCTAACGTGTAATCTCCAAAGGAAATTCCAAAATTATTAATTTTTTTTTCAAATAATTAATATCCAATGATTGTCTGAAAATTTTTATTATTATTCTCACACCACCAATTATTCATGTTCATCATGAGTTGACCATAGGGTCATCCTTTGATATTGTCTGGGAATGTTAGAGCATGATCAGAACATTATATTCATTGAGGTTGTGTTCATGACTAATGGATTAGTGATTTTATGTGGGATCATGATTATATTATTGTGGTTTTTCATGTATTTTGGATCCAAATTGAAAATAGAAATGGGAGGGGCATATGATGCATGGAACCTCATAGTTGACAGAATAAAGTCAGAATTTTGGCTACTAGAGACCAAGAATCGATGACCAAACTTGACAACCACCAATTTCAGGTAATCAAATTATAGTTTCGGAGATGGTGATAATGTATTTGGATCTACATAATGTAATTTTAGTTTCTATGAATGAATATACTAAAAAAAATATACTGTGATGAATTCAAATCATGGGGTACCCTATCTTTAATGAATAAGATTTTGTAAAGAGATAAATATCATATGAATTATGGATCCATTATACACCATCTGACATAATGCCAGGAGATCAGATTTCACTTCGTGAGTACTTGTGAATTTATAAGGCCAAGCATAATGGCATGGAAAGAGTACATGGGTATGACCACATAATCATTCATGACCTTTCATAAAATAATGGATTTATTAACATGGTAACTCATGGAGGAGCATGTGTAGGGACCATATTTCCAATACACATTTTTATAGGTTGTACACATCATGTAGTTTTCCATGGGTTAAAAAACCATTTCCATGATAGGATATGAATAGGAAGTGAGGTAAGGTTACACACCATGTATACCCATATACATGGAATTTCATGTATGATGTGATTTGTTATGAGTGTGGTGTTTCTTCAAAAATCACATCACTATATTAGTTTTTAGGGAAGGATCATATAAGATATGTTGGTGTTGGAAAACACCATGTTGCACCAGTTCACAAATCCCCCATATTATTCTCCATGTATAGAGTGGTAACCCCCGATACACTGGGGTTTGGCTTCTATGATTACTATGTGTAACCTCTATAATCGACCAAGGATTGGTTCCTCTATCATCAGAGAGGAACCCCCTTTTACATTACCTTACACATCATTGGATTATTAAATATAGCCCCTAGAGGACTCTATTTTGTCCCTTTACAAACTGAGTTGCACCCCCTATTATACCAGGACACAAGTCACACTTTCACTGAGTGTTAACCATTATTTCACTATGTTTCATGTCCTCTATCAATCTATAAACTGACAATAACCCCTATCATTATACTGGGTAGGGGGTCATTTGTTATTAGTTATATATTTCCTCTTATGTGATTATCATGTTATCAGACTAGGTATGTATGTTCTCACCCAAACAGGGTCTCTCCTACATGTGCCATTTATTATAAATAATATAGATTGTTTGGAGGTGACATCGATGAAGAAAAGTGATTTGTAGATGCATTCACAATTTATAATGATTGGTATTGTAGGAAATGAGTCAACATCTCTCAGTTCATACATATTATAGTTTTTATTAGGCTGATAATTTATTCATAGATAGTAGTTTATTAGAAACATTTTTCATTTTTATACTGTAAAACTATATTATATTCCCTAGAGTATATTTAATTCATGGTTTACTCTATATGTAACTATATTTTATTATTCCCTTTGTTTTTCACATGTATATGGTTGGGTATATTATTTTATGAGCATTATTATAAGGCGTCCCATTTTATATTATGAATTATCAACCCTTGTTTCAATCCCCTATCCCATTGGAAGTGGGATTTGAAATATAGAGGCTCATCCCCCTGCTAGTCAGGAGGCACAATTAATTTGAGTCCTTAAAGAGTGGTATAAACGATGTTCATTCCTCGGTATGGGGTTTGAATTTATCCCCTTTTTATGAAATAGATAGGAACATAGGGATTTCTAATTCAAGTGTATTGAATATATAATTGGATAATAATGAAAATTGTTTTGGTTTGGTGGATAATATAACTACACACTTGGAATATATCAAGAAGATTTTTGAATTAACATTCCACGAAATCGGTTTAGGGAACAATAGTACATAAATCATACTCGGCAGATTCATTTGATATTTCATCCCTATAGATGTTCCCATATATATATATATTCCCTTTAACCATGTTAAATATTGATAACATTAAAGAGGTATCTCTAAAGTTAGACAATAATTTTACTGATACCAGATAGTGAAGATGATCTTTTGAGTGTTTATGCCTCTGTTTAGGGGCCATCACGTGAGGTGTTTCCCCCAAGTTATTACTAATATGTGCTACCACTTGTTGCGAATTCCATGGACCCTTTCCTAGTGGTTCAGGAAGATTATTTTCTACATGTAACAAAATATATGGCTCCAACAGGATATGAGGATGTATTTCCTTGATTTATAATGCTATATGAGTTCTAGTGACATGAACTGGCGATTTTTTTGGCAAGATAATCCCATAGATTGTAGAGGATTTAATCAGGGTGGTGGTTTTTGGTGTTTGAACTGTATAAACCCTAAATGACTGAATAATCATGTTGGTGACATGAAACCATAATGGGGGAGATGGTTTCAATGTTGGTCCCCATGAAATAATCACTGTTGTCATGTGTGCTTCTTGTGTTGTAGATTAAAAATATGTCCCTAATTTTTAGTGGGATAAACCCCCTTCTCGAGCTATATAGGACAACCATGATCCTTTTATACAAGTATTATTCTTATTTATGACCCATATCAATGGTTTCTATAATAATGAGACCAGTCAATAGAAATTTTTCCCATAAATAGATACCTAGTTCATAGTGTTGACATGGATTCAAGAAAGCATTACAGATGGAAACACCCCCAATTGAGAAACATTCTCCGTATGTGATCACTTTCTGTGCGGATTAGTCGGTGTTAGAAAATGTTTATTGTATCATGGATTGGTGGATGAGTTCATTCACCTACTGTTTTTGGTGTAATTTGAATGTGTGAATGTGGAATATTGTTCCATAGTTAATGTGGAATGGTGGTATAGAGAAAACATGTATTCATGTAATAGAGGATTATGACATTGAGGATATTAGTTATATCAAGGATAGACATGTTTCACCTCTTCTCTAGTTCAAGTTTGGGTACATGGTCTCAAGATAATTTTCATTGATTGTTTCCCCTATATAAGGCCAATATATACCGGTGTAATGTTTTAGATAAACCCTTGGGTTTAGAAGCTCCTATAGATATGTTTTATGATTACACACTTTTACAAAATAGTGAAACTAGGATTTGTTAGGAGATGGATCCTCATGTTGAATCATTCCATAGTTAACAGAGATTCCTTATGATATTTTATTGGGTATTGACATGTTTTTCATGGTTTAATATCTAGTAGATTATTATGAAGGGTGAGGTAGAATATTTTGAATTGATGGGGCATGAGTCTCTAGAATTTCCGAGAGAGATCTCATGGAGGACCATGTGGTGATTATGTGTATGAGGCTATAATCCCACACCCATATGTTGGTGAGTATATAAGTTGGTGTAGGGAACTCTTCATGAATCATGATTCCATCAATATTGGAGGGAATTTCAGAAATCATCCCCATTTTTTTTATGATAAATCCAATGAGGTGGAAATGGAATTATGAATTTGTTTCACCACATGATCATATCAATATCTTTTTTCGGCTTATCAGATGACCCCAACGATGAACAAGGAGCTTAGGGTGATATTCGATGACCTTCATGGGAAATGAATAATCTGACACAGTGTGTCCCCTTGGGAAGCCCAAGATTCGTTTGTGAAAAAATACAATGAAATATTGAGGCATTTTTTGGATTACCAACATATGTATTTGGTAATGATAATGAACAAGAATCCCTTACTAATGTTATAATGACTATGTTATCAGTTTTAGAGTTAGTTATGGATCTCAAATATCAATTTCAAACAGGACTACAACCATATAATAGTTAATAAGGATGATATTTTGAAGACAAATGTTTGATTTCCCTAATTAAACTATGTGTCATTAGGGATGTCTATTGGTGTGATAAATTTCATCATCATATTTATGTCACTATTGAAATGTATCTGTCATCCATACATTTATTTATTTTTTTGTTAACTAATGAAATAATCATTTACAATGTCCTTAAGGAGGATCATTCAATGCATTTGATGATGGTTAAAAACATTCTCAATGAGCACCATCATTTTGGTAAGTTCAATATTTTATAGTTATTGATCCAAAAGGTTACCTTTTTACGAATGTTTTTTTAGAGTTGTTTATCTATGGAACAAGTGATGATTAATTTTGTACATTATCAAAATCCATCAAAAAACATGCCATTGGCACATAGTATTAATGGATTTGTGGGGTACTATAGGAGGTTTTTGTAACACATTTATCAAATTAATGTCTTATTGACCACCATGACAAGGAAAGGTAATCCATTTATGTCACACCCCGATAATGTTGGTTAATTATTTTAAATTATTTTAATTATTATTTTGAGTTTCGGTAGAAGACGGGCCGAGTTTTAAAGTTTTGGAAGCCTTTTTTTTGTGCGGTCATCCCGCACAGTAAAGAGTAATCATGCTGTCACCCAAGTTAAAAATAAATAAATAAATAAATTCGATGAAGATGAAATGTTAAGTAAAAAAATAATGAAGAAATAAATTAAAATAATTCTCAAAACTAATAATTATGTCTATATATATATATGAATAACTATAATGTTATTATTATTTCAACTAGTCATAATTTTATTAGTGTATGGTTTTTATTTTATTTTATTAATTCATTCTAAATATTTTTTATTGTTTTTATTTAATTTTTTTGGGAGGAAACCCTAGGAGGGGCGTTGCCCCCCCTCCTTCCCTCTCGTGCTGCTGCGCACCCCACTTAGTGCGGCGTGATCGGACCCTCCCCATCACCTTGTTTTCTTTTCCTTTCTTTCACCAGTGCTCGGCCCATCGGCTCCTCCCTTTGCGCACTAGCACTCCACCCTGCTTCTCCCGATTTGCACCAGACCACCTTTTCCCTCTACCATGCTCACGCCACCACCTTTCCTTCGCCCTCTGTCGGTGCCCTGTCCAGCAGATCGCGGCACCTCCCCTCACACCAAGTCCTCTCCTCTGCGCCGCCTTCCCTGTCCGGCCGCCAGCCTTGCACCATGCTGCACCTGATCCCCCAGCCTCGCCATCCGCCTCCCTATGCCGACAGCCGCGTTCGGGCTGGCTCCAGCAGTGTCCGGCCAGCACCCACGACCAGATCTATTGTCAGACGGTTTTGGTTTTTTTCATTATATTTTTTGGCTGAAACCCCATCCCACACCTCCTTGCACCACATCTCTGGCCATGCCGCACCCCAGCCCTCAGGCTTCCGGCCTTCTCCCTCCGCCCCATTCAACGGACTGTCCTAACGCACTAAGGCCCTCGCCTCACCTCTTGAAGCCTTGCCTCCTTCCACCTGTCGCATTTCGACACCCCCCTGTTTTGCCCCACGGCATGTACCCGCTCCCAGCTTAGAGTGCCTATGGCTCGTCACACGATGCCCCTCAATGCCACTCTTCTATTATGCGTAGCCCCTCCGGTAGATGCTTTCTTCCTCCTTTCGGTTTTAGGGTTTTTCTTTTTTTTGACTACAGTTTCAATTTTTAGTATCTAGTCCTAATTTGTGAATCCATTTTTATTGTGCGAGGTTTTGTTTTTTTTCACCATGTGGGAATGTTTGGGGCATAATCAGTTTTACACATCGGTTTTGGGTGGTTCCTTTTCCCTTGAGGTAGGTAAATCCATTTTTTTCTTTCCAAATTAATCCATATAATGCTCACATGTTTTCAATTAACTCATTTTGTTGATTCGTGCCTCCTAAAAATAGTTGGTCAACATGATTTGATGATTCAAGTTTGTTTAAATCTATAAATGTGTTCTTTGTTTTTATTTTGTGTTGCGTACCTTGTGTATACTCATAGACAGCTCAATTATGGTATTTTCATGATAGAAGAATTTTCTAAAATAAATTTTGAGGTTATTTGTTTTATTATTATTATGTCTATGTTTGTTTTCACCATTTCTGTTTGGTTAAATGTTGTTTGGATTTTAATAGTGAAGTTAGATGTTTTATGTTGTGCAAAATGTATTTTCAAAGGCACTTGAGATGCGAATGCATTTATAGTGGGTTTTTACCAAGGGGTTTTATGAAATGTCTAATTAACGGAAAAAAGTATTTTGAAAAGTGGTTTTTGTGTGTCTTGTAATTCTTGGTTTATGTTTAATATTTTGTAGTCTGCTCATGGGAATTAGGGTACATTCTTATGGAAGCCAGCTTTGTGCTGTTTAGCAGTTTTTATTAAACTATGTAGTTTAGCATTTTAACTATGCAAGTGGTGCATGTTCAGACATGGTGTGTTGAGAGTGCACATTAAAATGTAAAAAGTGGTTTTGAAAAGGTTTTGGGTGTGTAAAGCTATGGTTTCTATTTAGATCTGTTTACTAAATTTTAATGTGGTTTAGTAAATAGTGTTGAAGGTGTGAGTTTTGTTTTGAAAACATGTTAAGGTTCTTCTTTCTCATCATCTATTCGTTTGGATTTTTTTAAGTTTGTGTTTATGCTTTTTAGTTATCTTTGCGGTTGCAGCGTGTTGGCAAGGTTTTTCCACGCTCATGCGATTGTCAGCTTGCGTGCATGCTTGAGCGCCCGTGCGAGGCGCGTTACGTCGTTGTGTTTGGACAGCGAGCCGAGGTAGGTCCCCAACTACACTTACCTTTAAATTTAGAATTTATTAATTGCTTGATTTTTTCTTAATTTTAATGAATGATAAATAATATTAGATAATACAATTTTAAATGATTATTTAATGTGAAAGAGCCATTTATTTTATACCAAACACTTGGAACATGTTCCTGATTGGCGGACACCCAGCTTTGAAAGAATGCTCGTTTGGACTTTAAACATAATTCACGGAATTTCAAACGTACTTCTAGTTTTAAAGATAAATGATTTCTTCTAAACAAGTGTTTTGGGTTTTCTCGAGAAATGATGTTTTTCTTTAAAATTGGTGAAGGCCCGTTTGGAACATTAATAAAATAGATTACTTTGGAAAACCCACTCGGGGGTGATATTTGGTGTGCGTTGATTAAGTGATCTATATGTGAAGTTAGTGCTTTGTGACTTCTTGATTTACATTATGGACACACCCCTCTTTTATTATAAGTGTTGACATGGGAACCTGGCATAGTGAGTGAATATTCTGAGAACGATTGATGCACTAGTTTAGACCACGCACTGGCTAGTGGCCCCATAGCAGGGGAATACTGATTTTTTGCTGCTATGGGGATTGGGCCCCTCGGTTAGGCCATGCAGGGCTATACCGGGTAGTAGTTTGGGCGTTATGACGTCATCGAGTTAGGGCATGCCTTCAGGATGAGTCAGATGTATAGTATGTTCTGGATTGTTCACGATCTCTTAGGTTGGACCCATGTTTCTTTTAGTGTTTATTTGTGTGTGGCGGATGATTGAGAGGTCAAGTTCGGTTGCTGAACCATGTGTGCCACTTTTACAGTTGCCCTTAGTGTGTGTTTTGTGTGATTCTCCTTTTAACTAACAACTAAAGTTTGGATTTCTAATCTATTTGAAAATTGTTTTAAAAATGAAATGCACCTATTTCTATCAACATTAAACTTGTTCTAAATTAAAAAGGTCAATGGACTTTTAGTTGTTTTAGAAATTAAAGTGTGTGGAAACCATATTTTATTTTATTTAGTTCAAACCTGGAATTGATAAATTCATTATTTATTGATATGTGCATTGGGAATAGAATTAGTCGGGCCTACCTACTGAGTTTTAATACTCACGCCTATAGTTTTTTCTTGTTTTTTGTTTTGTTTCAGGTTCCAGCTTCAATTGTTCGCCTTGAGCGACCTTGGTTGTGGTGTGGAGAGTGACTCTCAAAGTCACGAGGAGTTTTGGTCACAGTCAGGTTGGTAGCGTTGTTCGTTGTTCTTAATTCATTTTCTTTTGTTTTTTTTATTTCTGCTGCATAATTTATTTTCTTTTGGTCCAAATCGTTCCCACCTGTTTAATTTTAATGCCCGACACTAGTTGCCATCCCGTGGGGATCGGGAACGCCCTTCGGGCCATGTCGCGGTCCATCTCGGGTGACCGGTTCAGGGTCGACCCGGGTTGGTTCGTGACAAAATGGTATCAGAGGAGGCCCTTGTTATTTGGGGTGTTCGGTAGATGGAGATTAGGACTGTCAGGACTCAAGAGGTAGGTATGGTAAGGACGTCATGAACCCTCGCCCGTTCCGCACCTCGAGTCGCCATGGATAGTCCGTGAATTGAGTCTGTGTTTCATTCTGGTTTGTTTTGGATTGAGGGATGAAAACAGAGGTAAACTGATGTCACATCGTGATCTCACATGGACTAGTGACCCATGTGGAGTCTGGGTACACTGTTTAAATTCATTCTAGTTGTTGACACGTACTTAGGGCATGACCCACTATCATGTTGCCAGGTTAAGTGTGACCGCTAGTCCCTCACTCTGGTGGTTTGATGCAAGTTGTGTGTCATTTTTGTTCTCGTTGGTGTAAGTGAATTTTTGGAAATGAAAAAGGGTTTTTTTAAAATGGGACAGATTTCTTTTAAATGACTTTAAATTTATGAAATTGGTTTTAAAACTTAAAACTTTTGGTCTGTAAAACTGTTGTTTTCTTGGAAATCAGTCGAGAATGGTTTGAGGTGAAACCTCAAGTACTTCTTATGAACGTTTGCACATGTGAGAGGATGTGTGGATAGTGCGTGTTGGTGCATATAATTGAAAGTGGATGAATACATGTGCAATGGTTCATGGGATTACCAGGGTGTGGTTGAAATTAAGGGCTTGAACTTGTTTTATAAATTGGATTTTAAAGAGGAAAATGGTTTTTGAAGGTAATTTTGGTTTGAAAAGTGGATATGGTACTTGGAAAATGGCATTCAAAGAAGGAAATTTTGAAATCCAAAATAAAAAAATCCATTTTTGTGTGGTGTTGGTATTTTTTTGGTTTTTGAGTTGGATGTTATTAGATGAAAGCGCTTTTAATGATATTGCTTTGGCTTGATATTGGTTTTGGATTGGTGTTATATATGTTGTTCAGAGATGTCGCCCTAGAAGGTCCCCTGAGTTGATGATTCATGCCTAGTTTTTGGTCCTTCTCGGACATTGTCTGTCCTTCATGGTGATTGGAGTCTGTTAGAGACAGTGCAGTGGCTTGAAGGGGTCAAGCGTGTCTTCTCGGTGTTGTGAACTCAGAAAGCTGTCAGAGTGCGTGTTGTTTTGGGTCTATTTGAAGGACCATATTTAGACATATGGGAGTTGCTCTCCCCACCGTCAATGCAATATGGGATGATGTGGGATGTCTTTAAATCTGTATTTGTCCGATGGTTTATACCTGAAGAAGTGAAGATAATGAAAAGGGAAAAGCGTGTGTGTATTCAACAAGGCCAACAGATGGCGAAGGCATATGTTGACCATTTCAAGAAGCTTGAGTCATTTTCTCTAGAAGTAGCGTCGCAGGGATTGATAAGGATTTCCCTATTCATCGGGGGTCTTCGTCTAGAGATCAAGGAGAAGGTCCACCCTTTGAAGGGATATAGTTTCGAGAAACTGGTGGATGTGGTGTTCTTAGCTGAGTTGGTTTCCAGAGCGCAAACGGTTGAAAATCCACCGTATCCAGTTACTTGTGAAGGTCCCCCATCTGATGAGGAGAGTGTGTCAGGAAAGTTTGTTTCTAAAGATTTCTTTGCGGTGGCTCTAACTTCTAGTTCGTCAGACCATCTAATGGTGTACTGTCAGTATGGACGGTTAGGGCATACGAGCCGCCATGTCACACCCCTCCGAAGATGTGCCATCATTGCACGTGTCTGGTTCATCTAGAGGAGATTTGCAGGAAACATCTCCTGGGGAAGACATTGTGACCAGAAGATTCCAGTGCCTGACTGTGAGGCAGGAGAGGCTTCAACCATCAGAGTCCCAACCACAGGTCTTGGGGTGAAGCTCGTGCACAGTCAGGAGTTGCTAAGGGGGTGATGCCTCAGTTCGAGTTTCGTGTTGGCAATGAAACCTTTAATGTCTTTATGTTCTCGTCCTTCCATTGTTAAAGTTTTGGTGTTGTGGTAAGTTCATTATTCTGTCGTGAGGTTGGGCTGAACGTGTTCGTTTTCAATACAAACAGTCTCGTTTTCCGGATTAGGGTCTTCTAAATCATGCTTTATTCTTAAAAGTGTGTTCGGGACCGGTGTGGGTTAATCTTGGTTTGGCTGTGTTAGTTTGGAGATATAAGTGTCTGTGGAGGAATTGATGTTTGTGCTTATGCTTAGATTTATTATATGGGTTAAGTTCCTCTTGGAGGTTTTTCTCTAGTATTTAGGGACTTTGGTATGGGATGAGAGTTTCAGGTTGCGGTGAAGGTGTCGTTTTGCTCGTGCTGTAGGAGTTAGTTGAGATCAGTTGGGTGTTCCCGCGTTAACTCCTCCTCTGGTTGGTGTGTGTGGGTTTTAATGTTTCCGTGTTAGTCGAGTTCTTGTGGTGGGGAGACCCCTATCGTGTTCTCCCCTTGTTTTATGCCCAGGTTTCTTCATGACCAGTCGAGAGTGACTTGAGGGGTGAATCGTCAACACGAGGTTCTTGATTTTCCTTTTGGCTCTTTCCGGGCACTGACTCAAGCTTTGACTATCTTTTTACTCGGTGACTTTATAGGGGTAGAAATTGTTTGTGGTGGGGAGAATTTTCACACCCTGATTATGTTGGTTAATTATTTTAAATTATTTTAATTATTATTTTGAGTTTCAGTAGAAGACGGGTCGAGTTTTAAAGTTTGGAAGTCTTTTTTTTGGTGTGGTCATCCCGCACAGTAATGAGTAATCATGCGGTCGCCCAAGTTAAAAATAAATAAATAAATAAATTCGATGAAGATGAAATGTGAAGTAAAACAAGAATGTATAAATAAATTAAAAGAATCCTCAACACTGATAATTATGTTTATATATATATATATGAATACTTATAATGTTATTATTATTTCAACTAGTAATAATATTATTAGTGAATGGTTTTTATTTTAATTTATTATTTCATTCTAAATCCTTTTTTATTGTTTTTATTTAATTGTTTTTTCGGTAGGAAACCCTAGGTGGGGCATCGCCCTGCCTCTCTCCCCTCTCGTGCTGCTGCGCACCCCACTTGGTGCGGCGCGATCGGACCCTCCCCATCACCTTATTTATTTTCCGTTATTTCACCAGCGCTCGGCCCATAGGCTTCTCCATTTGCGCACTAGCGCTCTGCCCTGATTCTCCCGATTTGCACCAGACCACGTTTTCCCTCTACCCTGCTCACGCTGCCACCTTGCCTTCGCCCTCCGCCGGTGCCCTGTCCAGCAGATCGCGACACCTCCCCTCACACCAAGTCCTATCCTCCATGCCACCTTCCTCATCTGGCCGCCAGCCTCACACCACGCTGCACCTGATCCCCCAGCCTCTCCATCCGCCTCCCTATGCCGACGGCCGCGTTCGAGCTGGCTCCGGCTGTGTCCGACCGCCACCCCCCAACTAGATCTATTGTCAGACAGTTTTTTTTCTTTATCTTTTTTGGCTGAAACCCCATCCCACACCTCCTTACACCGCATATCTGGCCATGCCACACCCCAGCCCTCCAGTTTCCGGCCTTCTCCTTCCGCCCCATTCAATGGACAACCCTGCCGCACTGAGGCCCTCGCCTCACCTCTGGAAGCCTTGCCTCCTTCCACCTGCCGCGTTACGACACCCCCCTATTTTTCTCCATGGCGCACACCCGCTCCCAGCTTAGAGCACCTATGGCTCGTGACGCGATGCCCCTCAATGCCCCTCTTCTATTATGCGCAGCCCCTCTGGTAGATGATTTCTTCCTCTTTTCGGTTTTAGGGTTTTTCTTTTTTGTGACTACATTTTCTATTTTTAGTATCCAGTCCTAATTTGTGAATCCATTTTTATTGTGCGAGGTTTGGATTTTTTTCACCATGTTGGAATGTTTGGGGCATAATTAGTTTTTCACATCGATTTTGGGTGGTTCCTCTTCCCTTGATGTAGGTAAATCCATTTTTGTTTTCTTTCCAAATTAGTTTATATAATGCTCACATGTTTTCAATTAACTCATTTACTTGATCCGTGCCTGCTAAAATTAGCTGGTCAACATGCTTTGATGATTCAAGTTTGTTTAAATCTATAAATATGTTCTTTGTTTTTATTTTTTGTTGCGTACCTTGTGTATACTCATAGTTAGCACAATTATGGTCTTTTCATGCTAGTAGAATTTTCTAAAATAACTTTTGAGGTTATTTATTTTATTATTATTATGTCTATGTTTTTTTTCACCATTTCTATTTAGTTAAATGTTGTTTGGATTTTAATAGTGATGTTAGATGTTTTATGTTGTGCGAAATGTGTTTTCAAAGGCACTTGAGATGCGAATGCATTTGTAGTGGGTTTTTACAAAGGGGTTTTTTGAAATGGCTAATTAACAGAAAAAGTATTTTGAAAAGTTGTTTTTGTGTGTCTTGTAATTCTTGGTTTATGTTTAATATTTTTTAGTCTACTCATGGGAATTAGGGTACATTCTTATGGAAGCCATCTGTGTACTGTTTAGAAGTTTTTATTAAATTTTGTAGTTTAACATTTTCACTATGAAAGTGGTGCACGTTCAGACATGGTGTGTTGAGAGTGCACATTAAAATGTAAAAAGTGGTTTTGAAAAGGTTTTCGGTGTGTAAAGCTATGGTTTCTATTTAGATCTATTTACTAAATTTTAAAGTGGTTTAGTAAATAGTGTTGAAGGTGCGAGTTGTGTTTTGAAAATGTGTCAAGGTTCTTCTTTCGCATCTTCTGTTCGTTTGGATTGGTTTAAGTTTGAGTTTTTGCTTTTTAGTTATCTTTGCGGTTGCAGCGTGTTGGCAAGGTTCTTCCACGCTCATGCGATCGTCAGCTTGCACGCGTGCTTGCGCGCCCGTGCGAGGTGCGTTACGTCATTGTGTTTGGACAACAAGCCAAGGTAGGTCCCCCACTGCACTTACCTTTAAATTTAGAATTTATTAATTGCTTGATTTTTTGTTAATTTTAATGAATGATATATAATATTAGATAATAAAATTTTAAATGATTATTTAGTGTGAAAAGAGCCGTTTATTTTATACCAAACACTTGGAACATTTTCTTGACGGGCGGACACCCATCTTTGAAAGAATTCCCATTTGGCCTTTAAACATAATTCATGGAATTTCAAACGTACTTATAGTTTTAATGATAAATGATTTCTTCTAAACTAGTGTTTTGGGTTTTCTCGAGAAATGAAGTTTTGCGTTAAAATTGGTGAAGGCCCGTTTGGAACTTTAATAAAATAGATTACTTTGGAAAACCCACCCAGGGGTGATATTTGGTGTGCATTGATTGCGTGAGCTATATGTGATGTTAGTGATTTGTGACTGCTTGATTTACATTGTAGACACACCCCTCTTTTATTATAAGTGTTCACATGGGAACCTGGCATAGTGAGTGAATATTCTAAGAACGATTGCTGCACTAGTTTAGACCACGCACTGGCTAGTGGCCCCATAGCATGGGAATACTAAGTTATTGCTGCTATGGGTATTGTGCCCCTTGGTTAGGCCATGCAGGGCTATTCTGGGTAGTAGTATGGGCGTTATGACGTCATCGAGTTAGGGAATGCCTTCAGGATGAGTCAGATGTATAGTATGTTCTGGATTGTTCACGATCTCCTAAATTCGACCCATGTTTCTTTTAGGGTTTATTTGTGTGTGGCAGATGATTGAGAGGTCGAGTTCGGTTGCTGACCCATGTGTGCCACTTTTACCATTTCCCTTACTGTGTGTTGTGTGTGATTTTCCTTTTGACTAACAACTAATGTTTGTATTTCTAAACTGTTCGCAAATTTTTTTAAAAATGCAATGCACCTATTTCATTCAACATTAAACTTGTTCTAAATTAAAAAGGGCAATGGACTGTTAGTTGTTTTAGAAATGAAATTATGTGGAAACCATATTTTATATAATTTAGTTCAATCCTGGAATTGATAAATTCATTATTTATTGATATGTGCATTGGGAATAGAATTAGTCGGGCCTACCTACTGAGTTTTAATACTCAGGCCTATAGTATTTTCTTGTTTTTAGTTTTGTTGTTGGTTCCAGCTTTAGTTGTTCACCTTGAGCAACCTTGTTTGTGGTGTGGAGAGTGACTCTCAAAGTCACCAGGAGTTTTGGTCGCAGTCAGGTTGGTAGCGTTGTTCATTGTTCTTTATGCATTTTATTTTGTTTTATATTTCCGCTGATTAATTTATTTTCTTTTGGGCCAAATCATTCACACCTGTTTAATTTTGATGCACGACACTAGTTTCCAGCCTATGGGGATCAGGAACGCCCTTCGGGCCATGTCACGGACCAGCTCGGGTGACCAGTTCAGGGTCGACCTGGGTTGGTTCGTGACAATTTATCTAGAATGATTACTATTAGAGAGAGATCAATGAGTTGAGTCTGAGTCTGACCAGTGACCAATTTTTTGAATACAAGATTACAGTGCATAGTATATTGTGTTTTTTATTCCTATAAATCCTGGATTACCTAATTATTGATGAAATTATAGGTAGTGGTCACATATAGTTCAATGATTTTGATACCCCATGGGCTGTACTATGTGATTTGTTACAAAGAGTCCATAGTGGAACTCTTCTCTTAGAAAATGTGGAGGTACTATCTACTATAAGAGGTCATTTTTACTAATAAAATGACAATATCATGTATATATTTACTATGATAGATGTGAACATGAAAAATGAGAACTGGTTATAGTTCTTAATGGACCATAAAATTGATATAGTCTATAAAATGTGGAAGTGAAATGTGGTTATAGATGATCCTAGTAGGAAAAACTATTCCATATTGTTTGATGAATTTTATGAGAAGTTGGTTACTTTTTAGCTGACCATAATGGAGGAGGGGTGTTGATTTTTATCCGGATGGCATTAGTGACACCACATCCTTATCTACATTTGAGGGAGACTCAATTGGTATATATCAGCTATGAATATCTGTTTGACTAGATATCCTATAGAGAAACCACATTAGGATTTTAAATTCAAGGGGGTAATTGAAGAATTTTCAATGGATGGGTGGTGGTTATAGTCAAATTGATAGAGGGGGGAGGGGGGGCGAATGAGGTTCATATTTCCCCCTTATCTGTATGGATATGTTATGTGATGAAGTATAAGGACCATCACAGAAAGTTTTTGTAGGTTAAAATGAGGTGGATCACAACTAATTTCATCCATTTCTGTCCACATGTGAGCATACGAATTAATTGCACTAGGATCCCATATTTTTTGAAAAACCACATATATATCAATAGTTGTAAATTTAAGAAATATCCATGGAAATTTAGATGTTTCTTCAATGGTTAGTGGGATTCCAAGATTCTAACATATTTATTTTTTCCTCTATAATAAGTCCTCATAGTTTCCTTAAATTTGGGTATAGAGTTTGGGTGAGAGTATAATGAATTTGTACAAATTGGATATAAAATAACATTATGGGGTAACCTAAATTATTTCATTTAACTAGGATGCTCGGTTTATGGTATAATTGAATAGAGGTATACTTGAGGAATTAGAGACCCTAAAATATTTTTCCACCAAACGAATGACCAGTCTAAGAGGACAATCATGGAGTTGGAGGATATGATGTGGAAATTTATAAGAACATTGGATTAAATTTAGAGGATCCCATAACACTAGTAGAGTATTCATATAATAATAGTAATCACTTTATTATTGACATTCTAGTTTTTGAGGCCCTAAATGGGAGACCTTGTAAGTCACCATTATACAAGACTAGGATTTGTGAGAGATCTCTAATGGGGAAGATATGGTGTTGGTGATGATATATGATATTTGGTGAATCATGAGAATATAAGGGTAGAATAGTAAAGAAAATATATTCTATTTTTCAATGTCATATGACATTGGACTTCCATTCAGTAGATCATATTTTCCAAATATTCACCCTGAGATGATGATAATAGAGGGTTGACAATGTAAATAGGCTAACACCAATGTTCATCTCTCCATTTTATATTACAAGGAGGATTGGTGTGGATTAATACAACACTTTATTTCCCCATATTTAAATAAATATCATGAAATATTCCATGCTTCAATGTTAAAGATATATTTTCATGATCCAAAACATGTTATTGATTGGGGTTATCTGAAATACAAAGAATGATACACCTTCCTAGTGTACCCCATTGAAATTAAGCATCAAAATAGCGATATCTGTTGAATATGGTCCATTTCATTGGTTCATTTTTAGGGAATCATGGGTGTTTACATGATATATCCTTAGTGATAAGGATTTAGATATTGTCTTATTAAACCTAATATTATTTTTAGTTTCTACTTCTTAGGGTTGTTATTCATATATGAGGGTAGAATGAAGTTACAGTAGAATTTATATAATTTCCGTTAAAAAATTATATGTATATATATGGATTTATCCTTTGATTAATCCCGATGTTTGGGTTTATTAGGATGACTTAATTAATATATTAAAAATCTTAATATATTTTAATTCATGTTCACATATTTTTTCATTGATTATTTTTTTATAGTTATTTGTAAAATGAAATGAAAAATATGATACAACTTTTTATTTTGAATAATGGGATTACACAAGGAAAAACCAATTTTTGTTCAACATCATATTTTTGGATGAGAATTGATGGGTAGTTTTAATTAAAATTAATAATTTAATTTCTGTATTTTATTAAAAAAATATCATATCTAAAACTATAAATGTATAAAATTATAATAAAACTCCAAGGATAGCCATGTTACACTTAGAGGATTGATATGATGGAATTGAAAATTTTTTCTTTAGAGGATGGGGATCATACAAAGAACGATGATAAAATTAAGGTATATCTAGAGACAATGAAAAAAATACATCATAATCATCACTAGAAAACACTTTATTTAGAATTGATTGATCCAAAATTAAGGTATAAATAATCAATTGTGTTTTCAACAATTTTATGACGATTTTGATTATGGATTTTTTTATCTACTACTGATTTTCAATTATTTGATTTTTCTTATGATCCCTATTATTTTAGTTTTTCCATTTAATATATTTCCTTAGTCAAACATTAGATATCTCATAGAATTTACTAATATTGAAAAAATTATTCTTGAATTCTTAGAAAATTTTGGTTTAAATATGTTTTTTATGGGTTTCCCCCAGATTATTCTCTATTTTATAATCATTATACCCTTGAGTCACAATTGATAATTTATTTCATGTGATGAAGATTGATATTACACACATGTTCACGTGGTTCTTGTGCCAAAAAACATATGACTGATTATTAAATTGATCAGGATGTTCATAGTTGATGTGGGATTCAGAGAGGCATTGATAATGATGGGAACACAAGATGTCTGGAAGATTATCATCAGATGAACAGAATCCAATTTCTTGACACCAAAGGATGGGAACACCAGACTGCAGATAACCCTCACTAATTTCTAGTGGTCAAATGGTAGTTCTACAGTGGTGAAAGTGCAACAATAAATGTGTTGTGAAATAGATGTTTTTTTGAAAACAGAGTCTACATGACATGTAATGGAATGTATAGATGATGAGTAGTCCCATTACTATGGTCTCTGTGGATTAAGGTGGAGAAAAATATCACATGTTGTGTGGACCCAACACACACCATGTGACCCTTTACTTGTTGCTCTATATGATCTTTATGAGTTCATGGGATCATACATGACATGTAACACAAATACATATACAGTATATGGTCACGGTTATGTACGCAAAAATAACCAAGATACACAAACCTATACACACATAAGAGATGAATTAATATACATGGGCCTAGATTAAGAATTTTGGATAGGGACTAGGTTAATAGGACACTTAATGTACAATAAGTACATTCCATATACGGAGACATGTCTTTACAATCCATGTACTAGGAAGAACATATCTAGGTAGTTGGGTGAGGTCACACAATTTCTGGAACCCTATACACATTGTGTATCTCCCCACAAATTTGTTTCCATTCGTATCTATATTATTTGGAGTTTGATTTTTCCTAATGAGTATCCTATCCGAGAGATATGAAGTGGAATTATATAATTATGATTTTTTTCACGAAATTAATGATTATGGGAGTTATTTGGTCTAGATCATTTGAGAGATATCATGTTTTGAAACAATGATAATTTTCTATAGTGCAGTTTCTACAAAATCCTCACTATGTATAAAATGGTACCCCCTTACACACTATGATTAGGTCCTTTATTTAATTAGTATAACCACCTAACATGATAGATCAAAGGACCTATACCTATAGAGTGGCACCCACTATCGGACAAGGGTTGATGTCCTCTATTTTTTGAGTAGAATCCCTATGATAGACCGAGGTGTGTGTCATCTACCAATCATGTGGAACACACTATCACTATAGGACATAGATCCCTCATCGATAGAGTGTCACCCTTGTAATGTTATGGTGAGGTTCCTCCCTCTAGCAATATTCTGAGTGGTACCCCCACCCTGACCCAACCATCTTGCCATGGTGTGGTTCCCCTGTTCAATGAGTAGTACTGTCTTTGTTTCCAGGAAAAATGTAGTCTATCAAGTGATGTTCATAACATTATATTTCTATAGAGTGGGTCCCCTATTGGATATTTTTTTTTGATGAAGATGAAGAAACAAATTGAGGTGAGGGTCCTCTACCTGGCATTCTCAGATATACAATTGAAATATGGGGAAATAGAGATGGTCTATTTATAGCTATTGGAAAACACATAATCTTGGGATTGGATTTGGTGATGGATATAAAATTTTATCATTCATCTATTATTCATTGGAGAATATTTTTTTATGATTTATTTATATTCCCTTTTTATGGATTGAGTTGGAAACAATCATATCATTATATTTCAACCTTGAATATTTCAGTGACTCCTACTACAAATGAATATACCCACCTATGCTTGTTAATTTTCAATGAATTTAAGGTATTATGATTATGAAATGATTTTTGGTGGTGAAATTATAGGATCATAGTGATACCTTGGTGAATTGACCTCATACAGTGGTAAGACTTGGGGAATAGAAGTTAGGTTCTCTCAGTTCACTATATGTCATGTTATAATAATGTGGTGAATTTTTCATGGTTGCAAGTGTATTTCCACATATTCATTTTTTAATATTATCACACGTTGTCATATTCTCTAGAATTTATTTAATCCGTTATTTAAAATAAATATTATTGTAAATTATTATTCAACATCACTATTTTATGGAAATGGATGGGTGTGTGTGTAAAAGTACTATAGGCTATACAATCCAATTTTTTATTCTTAATTATCGATAATTTTTTCTATCCTTATGCCTATTTGAGGTGGGATTTGGGTTTATAGATTCTTTTCCATCCACAAGTCTAGTGGACATATGTGGTTCCAGTCATTAAAATATTTAATATTTAAAATTAAATGTGTTCTTAATGGAACATGCTGATAAAAAATGATGTTTTTAGTTGAAACACTTATGTCATGTAAATGTAACACCCCAGGATTTCATAGTGTGTTATTTCTTAAAAATAATTAAATAACTTGCACTACACGCAACACCGAGTTCAATCACACCATGACGTACAAAAAAAAGACATTAAAAGAGGTCATGAATAGTATTAACTACATTTTGAACTTTATATAATCCTTATAATTTTAGAATCCCTATTATGAGTTTCTTAGTCATAATGCAAGAACAGATTCATTTCCAGTATTGCACTTTTATGACCTTTTAATAGTGAAACCTTTTTAAATAAAATATTTTAAACTATCTGAATAAATTGGGACATCAAAAAAATTTAAAATGAAACATCCCAAGCTTCCACGGTACGCTTTCCTTTGAATAAAATAGTAGCGTGTGTTGTACGCAACCTTGAGTTTTAACACACGCCACAACCAATCAAACTAGCCGTTATGAATAGTAATACATAAATTTTGAAATTATATATATTTTATATTTTAAAATGGACTTCATTTTTGGATTCGGAATATCGAATTTAGCCTAAGGTGAAATTTTGGTACATTTCGGATAACTTTCATATTTTGATGAATAGTGAAAATTACTAAATTTTAATTAAAAACAACTTTTTTAATCAAAATAATTAATAGTGATAAATTATGAATTTGAGTGGTTTTAAAGTATATTTAGAAAATATTTTTACCGTTTAATATAATTTTGGTCATTGGACATAATTTTACAATTAAACCGAACATAAACAAGTGTCAATCTTTTGATAGTTATTATCTCTTAAAAACACGCTTTTTGTTTTGACAGCGGGAATTAATTTTAAATTAATTTCTGCCACTTCTGTGTTTTGAATTTAGGAAAATGGATTCTATATTTGGAATCAGGATGTTCAAATTGTGTAAAGAGGTAACTTTTATTTTTAGACATTTTGAATAATTACTGCGGTAAATATTTTATTTACCATGGTTAAGGGTAAATCCGGTAAATAAGGGTTAAAAAATAATATTATAATAATACTAAATTACCCTAAAACGTGTCTTACCCCTATTGGTTGATACATGGTCGACCATGGGAATCTTTGGGTCGATTTTGGGACCCCATGGATCCACTTGTAAGTGATAATGACACTTTATTTTAATTAAGTTAAAATGAATACAAAAATGACACAAGCATATATCTTTTAGACAAACAATTTTTACATAGGGTTATATATGTTTGATTTTATATTATAAATATTCATTAGAAAGATAAAAAGATTTTCTACATAATGATATTTTATTTATAATTTTTAGACATTAAATAATTTATTTTATTTATGATACAATGATGATTCGGTAATTACTATAATAGTGAAAAATTAAAATAATTGATATTATAAATACCCAAATAAATATAATATGAAACTTTTAATGAATTAAACTAATTTTCTAGGATAATATGATATATTAGTATTAATTTAATTTACTTTTTTCGAAGTAATCAATCTGTTATGAGTTTCACAAAAATCAACTATTGAATAGTGTCAAAATTGACATAAAAGAGTTATTAAAACAAATATTATATTATTAATTGATATTAAATTCCTAAAATTCTAAGGTTCGGCCAAAAGACTTATATCATGAAAGTTTCATCATTAATGGACCACTTGGAGGTCTCTTGGATGTATATAGTAAGTTTATTAACCATATTATATAAAAATACAAAGAGACATTGTAAAAGTGAAACTAATTAACTTAGAGTTAATACTTAAATATTAGGTTAAAATAAGTACCCAAACCTGTCTAAATTCTATTGGTTGAGTTGTTTTCGACCTAGCCCCATATTAAACTTTGAATAATCAACTTTGGAGCCATTAGAAACCGAATATGAATTTATTATAAACTAATATCTCTAGCTTTTCCAAAGGTGCCCCTCACCCCTCTTATAAAAGGGCACTCCTCCTTCCCATTTCTTCACACCTTAAAAGCCTTTTGGTTCGGCCAAACTCTGCCCAAATACTCTCCCAACATCCCTCACTACAACCTAGAGGCCTTAGTTTGATCATAAAGCCAACCTAAGGAGCCCTTTTGATCAAATCAAAAGGAAGAACCCGAAGAAGAGGTAATGATTTCACCACCCTTTTCTACGTTCATTTCTTCTTCCACTTCTTCTTCCTTTGTTGTTACCATTCTAAAATAATAAATCCAGTATCATATATATACTGTGATGTTATTATAAATATGGTACAACCATATTCAGTATTCTATCCACCCTTTGAATAACATGTCACCATACGTGCGTATGTACGGCTTACCGTCTCCACGTCGTGGTGTAATTGTTATTCAATATAATATTATTTGGATGGGTATAATAATGATGTGTAACTCATGTAAATAATAAATATAACATGTTAAGGATTCTGTATATATGATATACCATCCATTATATATTATTTTAATATCAAAAGAATGATATTGTTGCTCGTGCGTACGTACGGACTACCGTCTCCACGGACGCGATGAGATTCATTCTCCATTGTATCCATTCAAGTATAATTATCATTTTATGATTTAAAAAATGATTTTTAAGGACTTGATATCATTCTGGATATGAATAATATAAAACCTATCCTTTACAAACATGTCTTACGTAACAAAACATATAAAAGAAAACAAGTAAGTTAACACCCGAAAAAACGATAATTCTAAGATATTATTAACAAATCAATGTTAAAAGATCATATATGATATCATATTAATATATATGATTATTTTATAATTTAATAAAAATTATTTCACCATTATACAGGAGTTTAACCTACCCCAACCAAGGAAAGTTACAAGGTAAGGGTTTATTTCGCAATCTCTTCATTATTCGAGGTTGTTTATACGTAATAATCTACTGGGATTTCTTTATCATCCACATCCATGTTACTTCGAAATGTATTTCAAAACATTTTTACTATTTACAAAGAATATGGGTTATAGTCATTTATACCATTATGTGTTTTTAAAGGAATATTTCCATCGTTTTCCAAACAAGGCACTTTTTACCTTTTGACAAATTTAAGGTAAGAATGTTTTTTTTAAAACTTATACGGCAGGTGTAGCTATTTACCGCCATTATAAAATCGTCAAAGCTTCCCTTACAAGATTACAAGGATATTTTCAAAGTAAATGTTTTATTTTATAATTATGTGACTTTTAAATGATTTCAAAATGAATAATTTAAGAATTTCAGAGAGGTACTATTTATCAAAATCAGAATTTTAAATGTTTTAAAGATTTATCTTTATAAATCTTTTTAATTAATGTCTTCAAAATGATTTTTAAGGATTTATTTATATGGACATGAATGTTTTTAAAAATGTTAATTCCTTTCGAAAGTTTCAAAGTGGTATGGGACACTTTGATTCAAAAATCTCTTTTTAATTACTTCCTTTATAAATGTGTGACTTTTAAATGATTTCAAAAAAGGAGATATTTCTCTCAAATAGTTTTGATTTCATCTATGTCAACATCCTTTGATGGATTTTAATCTTATTTGAAGATGATTTATTATGATACAAAACTTCTATATTGTATTGAAGGTTTTGTGATATGTTTGACTGTGGATGTGCTATTTTTATACCATTCATAGTTTATGGTGAAAGTATTGACATTTCGTATGCTAGTTTTAATACGAATGTTTATGTTATGTTTAAACCTTTTCATATGGGAATGCATTGGACTTAATATGTGACGGGTGGAGCCCGCTATAGCTCCTCGATGCATCGGTAGGTCTCATGAGACAAACTAGTGTCTTGACACAAGGCCTTGACAAAATCTTATTTGTAGTCTTGGCACGAGGCCTTGACTATGTGGTTATGATAGTCTGGCATTATGTATTCCAACATTATGAAAGTGGTTATTGATTTTTGCATGTGATTATTCGTTTAGTAGAATAACCATGTGAATAAGTAAATGGCATTATTTCGTTTTATTTATGCCATACTATGTTAAATGTTCGAGTTTAAAAGGCTTTTGTTTTAGTTATACATTGCCTTAAATGTTTATTCTTATTTATGAAAGTTTCCACTATATTGTTATCCTTACTGGGCATTTGAGCTCACCCCTTTTCTATGTTTTATTTTTCCCAGGAAGTGAAGAAGTAAATTATGAATGACCTGCAGGGATATTATGTGGGGATATGAGTGTGGATTATGGAGATATTATGTTGTTGTAGTAGTTTTTCATTTTATGATGTAATGTAAAACTTATGAATATATCTAGTGTTTCCAAGGCTACTAAACCAATCGGTCTTTCGAGATTTGATCTTTCTTGTGATCATGCCAATGTTATGTAATTAATGCACCGACTCTGGGTAACTGGGGTCGGGGCGTTACAGTTGGTATCAGAGGAAGTTTAGTACAAACCTTGGAAACTAGATTTAGATAAACTCTGATTAGAGCACGTAGACCTAAGATGAACTTTGAGGATTAATATAGAAGAACTTCCTAGAATTTTGGTATTGTAGATATTTTGTGAGTTTTCTGAGCAATACATCCCTGTCTGGATACGAGCAGGTAGAGGCGGCTCAGGCACAGATGTACCTAGGTGTAAAACCCGAAAACACCGCTTTGAGCTAGACTCGAACGGGAACTGGTGCACGACAACTGGCCTTGCCGCACTCTTGGTTACGACACTCCCGGGGGATATGCTTAGGATAATTCTCATTTTCATTACAAACCATTATGAAGGGTTTATGAGTATATACATCCTCAAATGAGACATTTTTATGATTATGGATTATATCCATAAATAGTTCAATTTATGTTAAGTGTTTTATAAGTATGGGATTATGTATTTTGATTCATAAACTGATCTAGTTTATGCCATTGTTTAGAAATGGCGCCCAGTAGAAGGAATGAGAACTCCAGAAATGCACATTATCCAAAGAGAATGAAGGATCATATATTTCATGGTCTTAAGCTAGAATTTATAAGAGAAATAGTCTCCCATGTATTATCATCATATGAAGAAATAATATCATGTGTTGATAAGATAAGTAAAGAGTTTACTGAGTCCTATGACTTTGATGGGAAGCAAGAGAAGAAAAGGATGGAAGAGAGAAAGATGGATAAAGGGAAGAGGGAAAAGAAGAATTTTCCCATATGTGGTAACTGTGGAAAGAATCACCCTGGAACTTTCCTGAAAGGAATGGGAGTTTGTTATAAGTGTGGAGGAAAAGGGCACAAAGTACGTGACTGCAAGGGTAAGAAAATGGTTTCAAATGTACAATGCTTCATTTGCAAGGAGTTTGGACACTACGCGAACCTATGTCCCAGTCATCAGACCATGCCGCAAATGATGCTATTGGATAATAATCAAGTTATGATACTACCACAGATGAAGAGGAATGATTAGAGTTCTTATATTGATTATGTCAATTGAGTGTTGTATCAACAATGTCCTTGTTATAATAATTATGGAGTATATAAGGATTGTACTGCAGTACTATTTCATTAAGGACTTGAGATTGTGTGGAACAAAGAAAAGTGACTCAATAACAGGATAAATTTTTGGAAAATATATGGTTGAGAGAAAAATAAACCATAATATGGTTCTGATACCGAGTTAGTGATTTTAGAATAATACATGATTGATTTAGATAAATTATATTGGATATTCTTGACTACCTTGAAACTGATTAATGATTTGTATATTCCATCATTTTTTTGGGGTTTAAAACATTTTTCGATTGATGAAGTATATCCAGCATTCTATATGGAATAAGGGAGCATGAATGTAATCAATAAGGAATATGGTAATTCAAGATGTTTTAGTGTATTAAAAGAATACAAGATGAAGGTATTCATATGTTATTACGGGGTAAAAAGGATCTATATTATGTTTACCTTCCTTATAAATGTTGGACTGTGAGTTTGGACAGAAGTATTTTGGATAGTTCTAGTTTGGATTATTTTGGATTACCATAAAAGGACAACCCGGAGGTCGGGCGGCAACCCGTCGCGTCCGGCAACGCCGCAAGACTTGAACCCGCAACCGAAGGGCGACAAGGGTGTATCACCTACCACTGGCCCATGAGATGTCCTGGATTAAATAATGTAGTTTTTTTTAAAAAGATTTGGTAGATGAATTATAAATTCATTTATTTTGGAACCCTGTACGAATAGTATAAATAGAAATATTTTTTTACGTTCTATTATCTTTTAGAGAGAAAGATGAGTTTGTGGTAGAAATTTATTAATGGATAAAACTCTAATTATAATGTAAGTATATCTCCTTATGATCTTAGCCAATCTCATAAATAAATTCCTAAACATTAATAAAAGGAACTTAGAACAAAAATGTTGTCCTAGATGGTACCTTAAATAATCACTAATTTATGGCTTTGGGATTGTTGACCTTTTCATAGCCATGTTCTCTACCACTCTCCATCAGATAATTGATGGTTAGATTTCTCCTCTATATCCATATTTTCCTACATGGAACCCTAGTATGTGTTATTTTTAGTAATCTTCATACTTTCCACTCTTTATTTTAAATAGAGGCCTCATTAATTCATTTTTCGATGTGGGATTTCAACTAAGATATTTTGAAATGTCAAAAATGTGTTATCCCAATACCCTATATTTTGTTGAACCGATGGTATTTCAAATCATCATAGATTGATGAGTTTAAGGACCTCAATTTTATACTTGTTTGTGATTGATGACCTCAATCACTACCTATAAATATTTACGTTTTTCCTCCAATCATATGTCTCTAATTGCCACCAATGTTCTCCTAATCGAGATCATAATTTGGTGGTGACCCTTTCATTTCTCTTTTCCTTATATTAAGACTAAATTTTAGTAACCCAATTTTCGATGTGGGTTTTCCCAAAAATATATTTTCTACTTTCAACCTTTTATTTTCGAAAAACAATTTCAAATTGCGAGGACGCAATTTATTGAAGGAGGGGAGAATGTAACACCCCAGGATTTCATAGTGTGTTATTTCTTAAAAATAATTCAATAACTTGCACTACACGCAACACCGAGTTCAATCACACCATGACGTACAAAAAAAAGCCATTAAAAGAGGTCATGAATAGTATTAACTAAATTTTGAACTTTATATAATCCTTATAATTTTAGAATCCCTATTATGAGTTTCTTAGTCATAATGCAAGAACAGATTCATTTCCAGTATTGCACTTTTATGACCTTTTAATAGTGAAACCTTTTAAATAAAATATTTTAAACTATCTGAATAAATTGGGACATCAAAAAAATTTAAAATGAAACATCCCAAGCTTCCACGGTACGCTTTCCTTTGAATAAAATAGTAGCGTGTGTTGTACGCAACCTTGAGTTTTAACACACGCCACAACCAATCAAACTAGCCGTTATGAATAGTAATACCTAAATTTTGAAATTATATATATTTTATATTTTAAAATGGACTTCATTTTTGGATTCGGAATATCGAATTCAGCCTAAGGTGAAATTTTGGTACATTTCGGATAACTTTCATATTTTGATGAATAGTGAAAATTACTAAATTTTAATTAAAAACAACTTTTTTAATCAAAATAATTAATAGTGATAAATTATGAATTTGAGTGGTTTTAAAGTATATTTAGAATATATTTTTACCGTTTAATATAATTTTGGTCATTGGACATAATTTTACAATTAAACCGAACATAAACAAGTGTCAATCTTTTGATAATTATTATCTCTTAAAAACACGCTTTTTGTTTTGACAGCGGGAATTAATTTTAAATTAATTTCTGCCACTTCTGTGTTTTGAATTTAGGAAAATGGATTCCATATTTGGAATCAGGATGTTCAAATTGTGTAAATAGGTAACTTTTATTTTTAGACATTTTGAATAATTACTGCGGTAAATATTTTATTTACCATGGTTAAGGGTAAATCTGGTAAATAAGGGTTAAAAAATAATATTATAATAATACTAAATTATCCTAAAACGTGTTTTACCCCTATTGGTTGATATATGGTCGACCATGGGCATCTTTGGGTCGATTTTGGGACCCCATGGATCCACTTGTAAGTGATAATGACACTTTATTTTAATTAAGTTAAAATGAATACAAAAATGACACAAGCATATATCTTTTAGACAAACAATTTTTACATAGGGTTATGTATGTTTGATTTTATATTATAAATATTCATTAGAAAGATAAAACGATTTACTACATAATGATATTTTATTTATAATTTTTATACATTAAATAATTTATTTTATTTATGACACAATGATGATTCAGTAATTACTATAATAGTGAAAAATTTAAATAATTGATATTATAAATACCCAAATAAATATAATATGAAACTTTTAATGAATTAAACTAATTTTCTAGGCTAATATGATATATTAGTATTAATTTAATTTACTTTTTTAGAAGTAATCAATCTGTTATGAGTTTTACAAAAATCAACTATTGAATAGTGTCAAAATTGACATAAAAGAATTATTAAAACAAATATTATATTATTAATTGATATTAAATTCCTAAAAATCTAAGGTTCGGCCAAAAGACTTATATCATGATAGGTTCATCATTAATGGACCACTTGGGGGTCGCTTGGATGTATATAGTACGTTTATTAACCATATTACATAAAAATACAAAGAGACATCGTAAAAGTGAAACTAATTAACTTAGAGTTAATACTTAAATATAAGGTTAAAATAAGTACCCAAACCTGTCTAAATTCTATTGGTTGAGTGGTTTTCGACCTATCCACATATTAACCTTTGCATAATCAACTTTGGAGCCATTAGAAACCGAATATTAATTTATTATAAACTAATATCTCTAGCTTTTCCAAAGGTGCCCCTCACCCCTCTTATAAAAGGGCACTCCTCCTTCCCATTTCTTCACACCTTAAAAGCCTTTTGGTTCGGCCAAACTCTGCCCAAATACTCTCCCAACATCCCTCACTACAACCTAGAGGCCTTAGTTTGATCATAAATCCAACCTAAAGAGCCCTTTTGATCAAATCAAAAGGAAGAACCCGAAGAAGAGGTAATGATTTCACCACCCTTTTCTAAGTTCATTTCTTCTTCCACTTCTTCTTCCTTTGTTGTTACCATTATAAAATAATAAATCCAGTATCATATATATAATGTGATGTTATTATAAATATGGTACAACCATATTCAGTATTCTATCCACCCTTTGAATAACATGTCACCATACGTGCGTACGTACAGCTTACCGTCTCCACGTCGTGGTGTAATTGTTATTCAATATAATATTATTTGGATGGGTATAATAACGATGTGTAACTCATGTAAATAATAAATATAACATGTTAAGGATTCTGTATATATGATATACCATCCATTATATATTATTTTAATATCAAAAGAATGATATTGTCGCTCGTGCGTACGTACGCACTACCGTCTCCACGGACGCGATGAGATTCATTCTCCATTGTATCCATTCAAGTATAATTATCATTTGATGATTTAAAAAATGATGTTTAAGGACTTTATATCATTCTGGATATGAATAATATAAAACCTATCCTTTACAAACATGTCTTACGTAACAAAACATATAAAAGAAAACAAGTAAGTTAACACCCGAAACAACGATAATTCTAAGATATTATTAACAAATCAATGTTAAAAGATCATATATGATATCATATTAATATATATGATTATTGTATAATTTAATAAAAATTATTTCACCATTATACAGGAGTTTAACCTACCCCAACCAAGGAAAGTTACAAGGTAAGGGTTTATTTCACAATCTCTTCATTATTCGAGATTGTTTATACGTAATAATCTACTGGGATTTCTTTATCATCCACATCCATGTTACTTCGAAATGTATTTCAAAACATTTTTACTATTTACAAAGAATATGGGTTATAGTCATTTATACCCTTATGTGTTTTTAAAGGAATATTTCCATCGTTTTCCAAACAAGGCACTTTTTACCTTTTGACAAATTTAAGGTAAGAATGTTTTTTTTAAAACTTATACGGCAGGTGTAGCTATTTACCGCCATTATAAAATCGTCAAAGCTTCCCTTACAAGCTTACAAGGATATTTTCAAAGTAAATGTTTTATTTTATAATTATGTGACTTTTAAATGATTTCAAAATGAATAATTTAAGAATTTCAGAAAGGTACTCTTTATCAAAATCAGAATTTTAAATGTTATAAAGATTTATCTTTATAAATCTTTTTAATTAATGTCTTCAAAATGGTTTTTAAGGATTTATTTATATGGACATGAATGTTTTTAAAAATGTTAATTCCTTTCGAAAGTTTCAAAGTGGTATGGGACACTTTGATTCAAAAATCTCTTTTTAATTACTTCCTTTATAAATGTGTGACTTTTAAATGATTTCAAAAAAGGAGATATTTCTCTCAAATAGTTTTGATTTCATCTATGTCAACATCCTTTGATTGATTTTAAGCTTATTTGAAGATGATTTATTATGATACAAAACTTCTATATTGTATTGAAGGTTTTGTGATATGTTTGACTGTGGATGTGCTATTTTTATACCATTCATAGTTTATGGTGAAAGTATTGACATTTCGTATGCTAGTTTTAATACGAATGTTTATGTTATGTTTAAACCTTTTCATATGGGAATGCATTGGACTTAATATGTGACGGGTGGAGCCCGCTATAGCTCCTCGATGCATCGGTAGGTCTCATGAGACAAACTAGTGTCTTGGCACAAGGCCTTGACAAAATCTTATTTGTAGTCTTGGCACGAGGCCTTGACTATGTGGTTATGATAGTCTGGCATTATGCATTCCAACATTATGAAAGTGGTTATTGATTTTTTCATGTGATTATTCGTTTAGTAGAATAACCATGTGAATAAGTAAATGGCATTATTTCGTTTTATTTATGCCATACTATGTTAAATGTTCGAGTTTAAAAGGCTTTTGTTTTAGTTATACATTGACTTAAATGTTTATTCTTATTTATGAAAGTTTCCGCTATATTGTTATCCTTACTGGGCATTTGAGCTCACCCCTTTTCTATGTTTTATTTTTCCCAGGAAGTGAAGAAGTAAATTATGAATGACCTGCAGGGATATTATGTGGGGATATGAGTGTGGATTATGGAGATATTATGTTGTTGTAGTAGTTTTTCATTTTATGATGTAATGTAAAACTTATGAATATATCTAGTGTTTCCAAGGCTACTAAACCAATCGGTCTTTCGAGATTTGATCTTTCTTGTGATCATGCCAATGTTATGTAATTAATGCACCGACTCTGGGTAACTGGGGTCGGGGCGTTACATAAAGATTTATTATGTATGTATTTTATCTCATTTATGAAAAAATAAAATCATTTTTTAATTGAATACCTTTTATTGATTAATATCTTTAATAATACAATTTATAATATTTATTTAAAAGATATATTTAATTAGTGATATAGTTTTGTCCCCATCGGGTGTTTTGAGTGGTGTTAGTTCATACATTAAAAAAACATCGATGTATTGACCATGGTAAAAGTGGTCATTGCTATATTATCTATATAATAATAATCATTATATAATTATCAAATTTATTCATAAATTATTATTTTAAAAAACTGACTATAAAAACTGACTATAAAAAATGAACTACAATTCAATTAGAGAGGTAATAGACTGTATATACTCTTGCGTAAGATTTACATTACAATGATCATAATGAACAGAAATTAAGTGTTATATTATAATTCAATAATGATCATTATATCATAAATATCATGTTATTTCATTAAATTCACATATATATACCTTCAATGTGATGTAGTAATAAAAATGAATCACATTTCTTTATGAGACAGTAGTCCACCACCGAAATGAATGATGTTATGATTTTTCAATTAGTGGTATGGTAAGAAGTAATATGATATCTTAAATTTATATAATAATTAAAAATTCATGAATTTCATAATGATATACTAACTATAACATCCTTAAAATCTACAAGAGGTGATGATGATAAACGAATTCCATCCGCTTCTGAGGGGGTAGACCATCCTAAACCGAAAAAATGGTTTTGTTTTCCATGTTATGGAATATAAGATTGATAGAAATTAATTTAAAAATATAATAATATTTAATTATATATGTTGTAATATTGACATTACATTATAAAATTTTAAAAATAATTGAATGTGAAAAATAATGTATAAAATATGAAGGTGTTTGGGGATGATGATTTCTTTGCCTTATATGAACCTCCTTTGGATATCTTATTAAGGGACAAAAGGTTAATATTTTTGGAAGATAATAATATATATATTCTATCTAGGGGTGTGTGGGAGAGCTATTTTGGGTGGTTTTGAATCTAAGTGTTTGGATATGTGTGAGGAAGTAAGGGGAGGGGTTCCTATTTTTTATTTAGGAGTGATGTTTTTGTAAATACCCAAAAAAATTAATAATGGGAAGTCAATCCCAATACATATGCCTAAAAATTGATAAATTGTGGATTTGGGTTATATAGTCATGAAGCACCTAAAATGATTAAAATTATTTAAAAAAAATGTTATTCTATTTACTTATATTGTTACTAACTTTTACCATTTTAGTTTTTCACCAGAATAACATTTTTATTTACCATTTATACTATTAATAATGACAAATATTATGTTTAACATAATACAAAATATAAATTATGAGGATGAAGAATATGGGATCAATTTTTTCATATTGTAATCGAAAAAGTTTCCTAGTTAAATTTTAAATTATACCCACAAAACATATCAAAACATGGTTTTTTAATAAATGAATTTTGAAGTAATAAATGATCTAATTTAAAGTATGACTAGAAATAATTATTCAATAAAAATAAATTTATGATAACTATTTTATATTATATAAATTCATTTTATAAAGTTCCATAGAAGGGGTATTTTAATTAATGAAAATGGATAATCATAATGTATTTAAAAATAACATTAAGAATACGATGTTTCTAATCCAAAAAATATGATTATAAAAAATTAAATAAAATTGATGATTAAAAGGAAATTAAATATATTATTCTGAAAGAAATATTTTATATTAAAATTTATTACCAAATAATTAAGATAATATAATTTTTATCTATTTTTTAATTATATGAAATGATAATGTTTGATAAATAAGAAATTTTCACTAGTAACTGATAAATCATTATTAAAAACCCCAAAAATCACCCCATATGATAATTTTTATATGTTAAGATAAAAATTGACAACAAGTTTTTTAAATAATATTATGTAAATTTCCCCAAATTATTTATAATAGTTTTCATAAAAATAAAAAAAAAAATTTAAGAAAATATTTTTTTGTTGAATAAAATATATTTGTAAATGTTCAGTGATTATTTATTAAGAATATATCAAAAAACTTATATTAATTATGGCCTTTATTTTTTTTATTATGACAGTTTATAATATTTATAACCTCTATTTTAATTTCTATGTTACAATGGTTAATTTAAGAAAATAATATGGTGTAGTTATTTTATTTTCAGTGTTGTGTGTCAAATACTCTATCGAACATTGAATCCCCTTTTCAAAAAAATTACACTTCTAAATTCATCACTTATTAAATAAAATGAATCAATGAAATTTTAAATTCTTCTTCGTAACTATGGAATTCACATTTGAAAATAGCTTTCATGAAATACCACATGATTAACAGGTAAATAAAACATCCTCTTGAAAATAGGGGAAAAATATAAATGTCATCACAGAATTATATTTCCAATTATGAAAATATTAGTGGATGTGAAAATAAGGATTTGTAAATAATATCTATTTGGTATATAATTTCATACTTTATTTTTAAGATAGAATATACCATTGATTTTTTTAAAATTACTAACATAATTATTTAAACCTCATTTTCTTAATATAGAGGAATCATTTTACCATCAAGTCTAATACCATAACTAATGATCATTAATTGATAAAACTCTATATCATAAGAACTATTTCATCATTTGGGTTTTCATTGAAAATATCCCACTTTGTCTCTTACTCCAATTAATGAATATCAAATATGACTTTTTTTATTTGTGAACAATAAAAATTAAATAAAATGGGATAACATGATTCCAAAAAATGTTATTAGGAAATTAGCTTTATCATCAGTCATTCACAGGAACTATAAATGGTTATAAAAAGGGAAGATATTTACCAATAATATTTCACCTTCCTATTAATTACCAAATAAAAAGATTAACTTAAATCATGTCCTTACTAAATACCTCTATATACCAAATAACCAAAATATTCAAGGAATTAAATATTTCCTCCCAAAATAAAAATTCTTTTCAAATCACATGTTTTACCATAGAGTAATATATACCACATCCAAATGAAATATTTCCCATATTACCATTAATCACTTCAAAATCAAAAAATTTAATTGAGTTTTCAACAATAATTTTTTTTAAAAATTAAACATAATATTTATATATCTAATAGAAAAAGTAATGGAAATTAATATTAACAGGTACATATTATGTAGTAGTGGTGTGAAATCCACCATTTTCCCTTTTTTTATTGTTGGTACCAGCCATATGGGATGTTTGAATATGATGAGTTATCTCTCGACACACAAGTTTTACATTTTATAAAACAATATTAATATGATAACTGTAATGCAACCAAAAATATGATGAAGATTCTAAAAATAAAATCAATAAAAAAATTTAGTTTTTAACCCCTAAAATATTAAGTACATTTTAATTTTCCAAAAAAATTAATTTATCATAATTGAAAATAATAACATCAAGATCAAGATATTTTCAATGATTATATTCACATAATCTAGGGTTTTCAATATTATATATGTAGAGACCCGATGCCTGACATACATGGATATTACATTACTTTTGCGGAATACTTAGTACATAACAAACACACACACAAGGATCGTAATAGTTTAGTGTCTTTGGAAACTCGAAATATAATATTCTAGTCGTGGTGAAAGATCTTCAACATCTCCCATAAAGATCTTCCTTTTTTACCTAAAACCTTTATTTATATCCTGGGGAAAAGAAAACATAAAAGGGTGAGCTCAAATGCTCAGTAAGGGTAAACAAAATAAATAAGAACATAGCATTTTGGAAATCTTAACCTGCAAAAGAGAGCATAATTTCATAACATGGGATAAATAATAGTAGTGAAATGAAATCCCAATAATAATAACTTAAAACATGAAACATTGTGGCATACACACATAATCATAGAGAATCATATCTTATTAGTCAGGACTCATTGCCAAGACTATCTTAGTGGACAAAGTCCCTTTCTGAACCGAGTCACCCTCGTTTCAGTCCTGTTTCACTGAACCGGTATAACCTACCATTCCAGACATGTCTATATCATGAGATATAAAATATTTACCCAATGCATTGTAGGGAGATATAGGTCCCACCCATCTCATAATGATACCATTCTTATGTGTGCCACAAAATCATAAATCATACATCATTGTATAACCCATGTAATACAAATGGGAATCTTAAACATCATGACATCATAAAACAATTCATATATGATAAAGGAATTCATAAAAATAATTCCATCACAACATAATCAAATCAATGTAATAATAGGGATAAAAACAGAACCCTTTATTATCTTAGATGGAAAATAATTTTGATAAAACAATTGAACTCAATTGTTGAGGAAAATATCCTTTCTTCTTCAAAAACATTTTTTCCTTTCTTAACATGTCATAAAATTTTAAACTAAAAGAATTTGATTAAAAATAAACTTGAGAACTTGTAAAGTAAGCTTCTTAGAAATAATGTTTTAAAAATCCATTCATGCTGTATAAGTTAAAAAAACATTCTTCATACTTTTGTCTGAAAATTCAAAAAGTACCTCGTACGAAAAACGACAAAAGATTCTTTTCATATCTTTTACTAAAAACTCACCGAAGGGTAAAATTGGATATAAACTATTGTAGAAGGATATAAATATTACATATTGAGTAAACATGGATGTGGATGATAAAATACACCCCAGTAAATACCAAAGTAGAAACAATATCGGATAAAAATGAGATTGTGATATTTCCCTTACCTTAGGTCCGATTTTCTTCGTAAGTGTCCGGACCTCCTGTATAACGATTTAAATAATGTCATTGACTTATTCCAGAATCATACTAATTGTTATGATATCATATATGGTTCACTTATGACTTTATATTACCCGTTCTTTTGTAAATTCCATGTTAAAGAGCGTTTTGGGTAAAATTGTTTCATTTGTCATCCGTGTTTTGACTTGTAATTATTCATATGATTACATAGATCATGATTACTTAATTCCAGAATATAAAACATTATTTATATATAATATATATTCAGAATATACATATATATAATAAATCAGTAAATGGAAAGAAATACACTATTCATGGAGACGGTAGACCGTACGTACGCATGAACGCTGTTTTCTTTTCCTTATTGAGTTGAATGGAATTAAGTAGAAGAAATATATATATATATACACATAAATCCAGAATCATTATTATGTCATATATTTAATTATTACTTATTATATATACTTTATAATCAATCATGAATGGTTAACGTGGAGAATGAATCTCATCGCGTCGTGGAGACGGTAGTCCGTACGTACGCACGAGCGATGATATCATTCTCAAGATCGTGGAATTGTATTGGAGTGTATGTATAATATTTCAGAATCAATATCACTTTAAAATAATCATATATAGTTATTATTTACACCATTATACCCATCCAAGTAATGTGGTGGTGGAAAATAGATTTCACCACGGCGTGGAGACGGTATTCCGTACGTACGCACGCGCGGTGATTTCGTTTTCCGTAGGATGGATATATGGTGAAATAAGGTTGTTTCATAATTATAATAACATATCAGTATATAAGTGATACTGATGTTATTACTTCATAATGAAACAACCTAAGAAGAAGAAGTGGAAGAAGAAATAAAGATGAAAGAATCGGTAACGGACATTACCTCTTCTTTGAAGTGCTTCTTTGAGACCTTATTTTAGGGCACTAAAATTGGTCTTTGAGGAAGACCAGAACCTCTAGGATGTTTCTAGGGAAGTGTAGAGGAGAATTTGGAAGGAGTTTTCCGAGCTTTAAGGCTCAAAGTGGTGTGAGGAAGAGGGGGAAGAGGTGCCCTTTCATAAGGGAGGAGAGGGGTACCTTTGGAATAACCAAAAATATTATTTTATTATAAAGTCAAGTACGGTTTTAAATAGCTCCAAATTGATATATTTCTAAGATAAGGTGGGGATGGGTCGAAATACTCTCATCCAATATAATTTAGACAAGTTTAGGTTCCTATTTTAACCTTATCATTTAGATTTAACATTAAGTTAAATAATTTTACTTTTACCGTGTCTTCTTGTGTTCTTACAGTATAAGGTTAATAAACTTACTATAAGAAGCCAAAAGAACCCCAAATTGTTTATTATTAATATATATAACATTATCTAAGTCATTTGGCCGAACCTTATATTTTTAGGAATAAAATAACAATTAATAATATAATATTTGTTTTAAAAACTATTTTATGTCAATTTTGACACTATTTAGTAATTGATTTTTGTGAAACTCATAACAGAATGATAAGTTCAAACAATGTTAATTAAATCAATAATAACATGTCATATTAACCTAGAAAATTAGTGTAATTCATAAAAAGTCTCAAATTATATTTATTTGGGTATTTATAACATCAATTATGTCAATATTTAATTAATAAGATAATTACTGCATCATCGTTGTGTCATAAATAAATTAAATTATTTAATGTGTAAAGATTTCAAATAAAATACCATTATGTAGGAAATCTTTTTAGCTTTCAAATTAATATTTATAGTCGAATGTTTCTTATGTATAACCCCATATTAAAAATGTTTTAGTAAATAAACTTTGATTTTAACTCTTTTAACCCTTCTTTAAATAAATTAATAATAAATGTCCTAATCTAATCCAAGTGGGCCTAAATGGTCATAATTTATTCGTAACATTGTTTTTGGTCGAATTACACTTGTCCAATAGAATTAGGACATGTTTTAGGGTAATAATAATATCATTTCTACCCTTAATTACCCTATTTACTTTTAACCGTGGTAAAAAAAAGTAAAAAGTTACTATTCACCAAAAAATTATTTTTATCTCATTGAACCACATTTTACTTACTAAAATCAACCGTGTCTCTCAAATTTTTTAAATTCCACACACATAAGCGGTAAAATTAAGTTTTATGAACAATTCAGTTTTTTAACTACCACTTAGTGGTTTCAATATTCATCAAAAATTGAAAGTTTTCAGAAAAATACCAAAAATTAGGCCTAAGATATATTTGATATTATGAACTCAAAAATAATTTCTATTTTACCAAATTCAAAACATATCAGTTGCATTAATTAATTTAAAAATTAATTCCCGTCGTCAAAACAAAAGGCGTGTTTTTAAGAGATAATAACTATCAAAAGATTGACACTTGTTTATAACTGGTTTAAATGTGAAATTACATCCAATGACCAACATTGTATTAAATTGTAAAAATATATTCTAAATATACTTTAAAACCACTCAAATTAATAATTTATCACTATTAATTATTTCGATTGAAAAAGTTGTTTTTAATTAAAATTTAGTAATTTCCACTATTCATCAAAATATGAAAGTTATCCGAAAATTACAAAAATTTCACCCTAAGATAATTTCGATATTCCGAATCCAAAAATGAATTCCATTTTGAAAAATAAAATTTACAAAATTTTAAAAAGTGGTTATTACTATTCATAACAGCTAGTTTTAATAATATTTTAATAGCATATTGTTGTTTTGTGAAACTCGTTATTGCGTACTACACACGCTATCGAGGAAGGTCGCGATTGCGTGTAATGAAAGGCAAGTCAAAGATGCGTGTTGTGCAAGCTCCTTTTGGTGTAGCGTACAACACAAGACATTAGTGAAATTAAAAAGAATATTTTTCATAAAATCTTGGGTTGTTACATTCTACCCCCCTTAAAATGAATTTCTCCCTCGAAATTCATCGGGGTTATAAATTGTTTAATATTCGAAAGTTTCTTTAATAGAAACCCATATCGTAAATAGGAATACCAAAACCAATCTTTAAAATCAAAAGTATGAAACGTAACGGTTACCCAAATAAACTAATCACTGGGTTTCCAAATAGGTGAAAATATGGATATGGAAGAAAAATCTAACCATCATGTTCTGATGGAGAGTGGTAGAGAACATGGCTATGGAAAAGCCAACAATCACAAATCCATAAATTTGTGACGATCTAACGTACCATCTGATTAATCAGATATAAGAGCACTAGGACAACATTTTTGGTTTTCAAGATCGTTTCCCTAAAGTTGATGAATTTGAATTAGAATAAATACTTACTTTATTTTGGAACAATCTCACTGTAGTTCGTGCCTTGAACAATTTCCACTTCATATCTTAAATAAATGAAGTTGAATTTGTTATTCGTGAAGTGTTATCAGATCATGTGATAGAATGACGGGTCATTCCATCTGTCTCAAACAAAAGGTTAGAAAAAGTTATTAAATATACATAAGTCATTCTATAGTGAGATTAATCATATATGGTTCCTAAAATGGACTTATACTTCATATATCATACTGATTAATATAATAAAACTAGTTTCTACTAAACAGGGACTTTTTGTAGGCCAGTGGTAGGCGATAAAGGTCAGTCACACTTCGGTTGTGGGTTCGATTCCCACAGCCTTGTCCGAAGCGATGGGCTGTCGCCCGTCCTGCAGGTTGTCCTTTTTCTAAAACTATATTACTATAACATCCCATCAATAATATCGAATCCTTAAACAATACTAACTTATGTCCAACATAATCCATTCCAATCTTTAGGCTAATCCATAATACTGCAGTCCACTCTCATAACATAGTGAAAACGATTACCAGAGATTTAATACCATCGTTGATCCCCATATATCATAAGATATGTTTTGTTGGTCACATTCCAAACATTCAAAGTCCTTAATCATGTATTCTCTTGAATACCCATTGAACCTTAGTGAAAACATGAATGCAGTTAAAAGTTAACACCTTCCACATACCAAAATCCTCAAAATTCTATATACTCAAACCATGATATCACTTAGTCCTTATATCAATCATGAGCTCATGAATACTGTTAAATATTTCATTTTCTCATTTTCCCTTCATTATGCGCATATCATTCTTTTTCCAAAAATATCTCAATCACTTTTCCATGGTTACTAGTACCATAAAATTATTGAAAACCACAATATACCAATACATAAATATTCCAATATTCCACGATACAATATACAACACTATTTTAGAATCCGATTACATAAACACTTAATCATTCCACCACATCGTTGTCATATTCAACATCGCCAATAGTGATCGCATGTGACTTCTCTTTGTCCTTTTCCTTAAGTGGTTGCTCATGTTGATCATCACTAACCCTTGGATTAGGGCATTTATTAGCATAATGCCCCATTTCCTTGCACTTGAAGCATTGAAGTGTTGGTGGTGCGTTCTCTGCAGTGTTTGCTTTATTCACATCATTAGAAACCCTTTTTCCATTACTTCGACACTCAGCTGCTCGATGACCTTCTTTTCCACACTTAAAACATTTTCTAGTCCCTTTAAGACAATCTCCACCATGCTTCTTTCCACACTTTGAGCATAAGGAAACATTCATATTCTTTTCACCATTATTCTGATATTTCTCCTTGAACTCCATATTTAGTTTCTTGTCAAAACCATGATATGGATATGTAACACCAACTTCCATTTCTACCTTGATAGCACAACGCACAATTTCTTCATAGCTACTGAAGTCTCTTATAGCTAATGCCCTTCGAAGACTTGGATTTAAGCCACTGAAAAATAGATCAACTTTACTTTCAGGTTGGATGATAATGCCAAATGCATACCTTGCAAGTCTTGTAAAATTCGATTCGTATATACCTACAGATTAATCATCCTTTTTCTTTAGTTCAAGAAACTCTTTCTCCATCTTTGTTCGAAGAATATGACGGAAGTACTTATTGAAAAATAAATTCTTGAACTCGTCCCATTCCATGGACTCAATTTCATCCCTTTGCCTCGTATTCTTAATAAGATTCCACCATTGATCATCATCACCTCCAAACGATACACTACTAAGATGACTTTATCATGTTCAGAACATTGAAGAACTGAAAATATCTTTTCAGTGTTACTGATCCATTGTTCAACAACAAGTGGATCAGAAGACCCACTGATAGAAGGTGGACAATGCCTCATGAAGGACTCTATAGAATATTGTTCCCTTCTCTGCTCATTTGGAAGTACAGAATGATTCATAGCTTGTGTAAGTATAGCAATAAGATTTTGCACTCCATCTCCCATAACATTTGTTTGTTCAGGAGGACAATCATTGCATTGTCCATTGCATTGATCAACACGGTTCCTTCTGGTTCCAGCCATCATCTAAAACCCAAAAAGAATAGTGTGAGAGGAAAAAATAATGCTAGGGAAAATAACATAATAAAGGGGGAGTACCTTCAATATCTAACATCTTAGGTTTAATTCTATGATCATTAGCATAATTCTAGTACTATAACCTATACGTATACTTAACCTTAGGGACATCCCTAGACATACCTTAGAAATATCTCTAGGGATCTCACTAAAATTTTCACATCCTAGTTTCCAAAGGTTGACTAAACCTTTCCTCTGATACCATCTGTAGAGACCCGATGCCTGACGTACATGGATATTACATTACTTTTGTGGAATACTTAGTACATAACAAACACACACACAAGGATCGTAATAGTTTAGTGTCTTTGGAAACTCGGAATATAATCTTCTAGTCGTGGTGAAAGATCTTCAACATCTCCCATAAAGATCTTACTTTTTTTTACCTAAAACCTTTATTTATATCTTGGGGAAAAGAAAACATAAAATGGTGAGCTCAAATGCTCAGTAAGGGTAAACAAAATAAATAAGAACATAACATTTTGGAAATCTTAACCTGCAAAAGAGAGCATAATTTCATAACATGGGATAAATCATAATAGTGAAATGAAATACCAATAATCATAACTTAAAACATGAAAAATTGTGACATACACACATAATCATAGAGAATCATATCTTATTAGTCAAGACTCATTTCCAAGACTATCTTAGTGGACAAAGTCCCTTTCTGAACCGAGTCACCCTCGTATCAGTCCTGTTTCACTGAACCAGTATAACCTACCATTCCAGCCATGTCTATCTCATGAGATATAAAATCTTTACCCAATGCATTGGAGGTAGATATAGGTCCCACCCATCTCATAATGATACCATTATTATGTGTGCCACAAAATCATAAATCATACATCATTGTATAACCCATGTAATACAAATGAGAATCTTAAACATCATGACATCATAAAACAATTCATATAACATATAGGAATTCATAAAAATAATTCCATCACAACATAATCAAATCAATGTAATAATAGGGATAAAAACATAACCCTTTATTATCATAGATGGAAAATAATTTTGATAAAACACTTGAACTCCATTGTTGAGGAAAATATCCTTTCTTCTTCAAAAACATTTTTTCCTTTCTTAACATGTCATAAAATTTTAAACTAAAAGAAGTTGATTAAAAATAAACTTGAAAACATGTAAAGGAAGCTTCTTAGAAATAATGTTTTAAAAATTCATTCATGCTGTATAAGTAAAAAAAACATTCTTCGTACTTTTGTCGGAAAAGTCAAAAAGTACCTCGTACGAAAAACGACAAAAGATTCATTTCATATCTTTTACTAAAAACTCACTAAAGTGTAAAATTGGATATAAACTATTGTAGAAGGATATAAATATTAAATATTGAGGAAACATGGATGTGGATGATAAAATACACCCCAGTAAATACCAAAGTATAAACAATCTCGGATAAAAATGAGATTATGATATTTCCCTTACCTTAGGTCCGATTTGCTTCGTAAGTGTCCAAAACTCCTGTATAATGATTTAAATAATGTCCTTGACTTATTCCAGAATCATACTAATTGTTATGATATCATATATGGTTCACTTATGACTTTATATTACCCGTTCTTTTGTAAATTCCATGTTAAAGAGCGTTTTGGGTAAAATTGTTTCATTTGTCATCCGTGTTTTGACTTGTAATTATTCATATGATTACTTAGATCATGATTACTTAATTCCAAAATATAAAACATGATTTATATATAATATATATTCAGAATATACATATATATAATAAATCAGTAAATGGAACGAAATACACCGTTCATGGAGACGGTAGACAGTACATACGCATGAACGCTGTTTTCTTTTCCTTATTGAGTTGAATGGAATTAAGTAGATGACATAAATATATATAAAAATAAATCCAGAATCATTATTATGTCATATATTTCGTTATTACTTATTATATATACTTTATAATCATTCATGAATGGTTAGCGTGGAGAATGAATCTCATCGGGTCGTGGAGACGGTAGTCCTTACGTACGCACGAGCGATGATATCATTCTCATGATCGTGGAATTGTATTGGAGTGTATGTATACTATTTCAGAATCAATATCACTTTAAAATAATCATATATAGTTATTATTTACACCATTATACCCATCCAAGTAATGTGGTGGTGGAAAATAGATTTCACCACGGCGTGGAGACGGTATTCCGTATGTACGCACGCGCGGTGATTTCGTTTTCTGTAGGATGGATAGATGGTGAAATAAGTTTGTTTCATAATTACAATAACATATCAGTATATAAGTGATACTGATGTTATTACTTCATATTGAAAAAACCTAATAAGAAGAAGTTGAAGAAGAAATAAAGATGAAAGAATCGGTAACGGACATTACCTCTTCTTTGAAGCGCTTCTTTGAGACATTCTTTTAGGGCACTAAAATTGGTCTTTGAGGAAGACCAGAACCTCTAGGATGTTTCTAGGGAAGTGTAGAGGAGAATTTGTCAGGGGTTGTTCGAGCTTGAAGGCTCAAAGTAGTGTGAGGAAGAGGGGGAGGAGGTGCCCTTTTATAAGGGAGGAGAGGGGTACCTTTGGAATAACTAAAAATATTATTTTATTATAAAGTCAAGTTCGGTTTTAAATAGCTCCAAATTGATATATTTATAAGATAAGGTAGGTATGGGTCGAAATCCTCTCATCCAATATAATTTATAAAAGTTTAGGTTCCTATTTTAACCTTATCATTTAGATTTAACATTAAGTTAAATAATTTTACTTTTACAGTGTCTTCTTGTGTTCTTACACTATAAGGTTAATAAACTTACTATAAGAGGCCAAAAGAACCCAAAATTGTTTATTATTAATATATATAACCTTATCTAAGTCATTTGGCCGATCCTTAGATTTTTAGGAATAAAATAACAATTAATAAAATAATATTTATTTTAAAAACTATTTTATGTCAATTTTGACACTATTTTGTAATTGATTTTTTTGAAAATCATAACAGAATGATAAGTTCAAACAAAGTTAATTAAATCAATACTAACATGTCATATTAACCTAGAAAATTAGTGTAATTCATAAAAAGTCTCAAATTATATTTATTTGGGTATTTATAACATTAATTATGTCAATATTTCATTAATAAGATAATTACTACATCATCGTTGTGTCATAAATAAATTAAATTATTTAATGTCTAACAATTACAAATAAAATACCATTATGTATGAAATATTTTTATCTTTCTAATTAATATTTATAGTCGAATATTTCTTATGTATAACCCCATAATAAAAATGTTTTAGTAAATAAACTTTGATTTTAACTCTTTTAACCCTTCTTTAAATAAATTAATAATAAATGTCCTAATCTAATCCAAGTGGGCCTAAATGGTCATATTTTATTCCTAAGTTTGTTTTTGGTCGAATTAAACTTGTCCAATAGAATTAGGACATGTGTTAGGGTAATAATAATATCATTTCTACCCTTAATTACCCTATTTACTTTTAACCGTGGGAAAAAAAAGTAAAAAGTTACTATTCACCAAAAAATTATTTTTATCTCATTGAACCAAATTTTACTTACTGAAATCAACCGCGTCTCTTGGATTTTTGAAATTACACTCACAGAAGCGGTAAAATTAAGTTTTATGAACAATTCAGTTTTTTAACTACCACTTAGTGGTTTCACTATTCATCAAAAATTGAAAGTTTTCAGAAAAATACCAAAAATTAGGCCTAAGCTATATTTGATATTATGAACTCAAAAATGATTTCTATTTTAGCAAATTAAAAACAGATCAGTTGCATTAATTAATTTAAAAATTAATTCCCGTCGTCAAAACAAAATGCGTGTTTTTAAGAGATAATAACTATCAAAAGATTGACACATGTTTATAACTGGTTTTAATGTGAAATTACATCCAATGACCAACATTGTATTAAATTGTAAAAATATATTCTAAATATACTTTAAAACCACTCAAATTATTAATTTATCACTATTAATTATTTCGATTGAAAAAGTTGTTTTTAATTAAAATTTAGTAATTTCCACTATTCATCAAAATATGAAAGTTATTCGAAAATTACCAATATTTCACCCTAAGCTAATTTTGATATTTCAAATCCAAAAATGAATTCCATTTTGAAAAATAAAATTTACAAAATTTTAAAAAGTCGTTATTACTATTCATAACAGCTAGTTTTAATAATATTTTAATAGCATATTGTTGTTTAGTGAAACTCGTTATTGCGTACTACACACGCTATCGAGGAAGGTCGCGATTGTGTGCAATTCAAGGCAAGTCAAGGATGCGTTTTGTGCATGCTCCTTTTGGTGTAGCGTACAACACAAGACATATGTGAAATTAAAAATAATATTTTTCATAAAATCTTGGGCTGTTATAATATCACCCTATCATATAATCACATTTCTAGTTCTTTAGTACCATGAAATATATTCATTATAATCCATAATGAAAAACTAATGGATAATGATCCTTAAAAACGTAATGATTCTTATTAAAAACAAAACATTAAAAATAATTTAATAACCTTATTGTAGTGTTTTAACACCCCAAAACATCACTAATTTTAATTCAATGATTTCCAACACATAACACCTTAGATTTAGTCCTTGTATTAGTGAATTGAATTATATTAGGACCATGTTCCCTACACATAAAACATAAAATAGTTTATAGTTCCTCTGGTTAATCATTATTCCCTTAAATATTCTTAACCAGAGTCCTTATTTTTCTCCATAAATTAGTTTCATCGATCTCTCCTTTTCAAATAAGAAAAATCATATTCTAGTTCCATTATATAATTTTCCATTGTGCCTCTTATGAAAATTTTAACATATAAGAGAATTGAATTATAATTCTTTTATCTTTGTTAATTATTGATCATCCATGAGACAAATTCCATCTTTGGATTATTGTGATTTTAAATTCAACTATGATTTAGTTTATATTCATAATTTTATATAACCCAATTTTTTTCACACACATGTTTTTCTATTTAAGTATGAAATATTTTATTTTTTATTTTGAATCCAATTTTTTAACAATATACATGTGCCTCAATACTCTGCTAATCATTTTTTCCCATTTTAAAAGCCAGTTTATGGGTTTTTGGTACATAAAACAAACAAGTGACTCAATGATTAATGAATGTTTCATGATCATTAAGGTAATTTTTGAAGCCTATATCCATTGTTTTTAAGAAAAAAAGTAACATGAATGTTTAGAAAATTACTGGTGATAACCATGAACCTTAGACCATCCCAATCGGGAGGGTGTAGAGACCCGAAACCTGACGTACAAGGACATTACATTACTTTTGCGGAATAAATAATACATAACAAAAATAAACACACAAGGACCGTAACATTTTAGTGTCTTTGGAAACATGCAACGTAATCTTCTAATCGTGGTGAAAGATCTTCAACATCTCTCATAAAGATCTTCCACTTTTTGTTTCATTTCCTAAAACTTTTCTTTTGATCATGGGGGAATGAAAACATATAAAGGGTGAGCTCAAATTCTCAGTAAGGGTAAGCATGGATAAAATAAAACATACCATTTACATTTGAATCTTAAAAATATGAACATAATGTTTAAACATCAAAATCTTGAGCAATGAAATAAAACATGGAAGTACATAAGGCATAAATCATAAAGAAACAATAATAATGATAAAATAGCACGGGAATAAAACGTGTAATTGTGGAAACCGATAAGCACATGATATGATTTCCATATTATCCAAGGCATTGCTGCCAAGACCATCTTAGTGGACAAAGTCCCTTTCTGAATCGAGTTCACTCCTCATTTCAGTCCTGTTTTACTGAACCGGTTTAACCTACCTTTCCAGCCATGTCTATCTCATGAGATATAAATCTTTACCCAATGCATTGGAAGGAGATATAGGTCCCACCCATCTCATAATGAAATCATTCTTTCGTGTGCCACAAAATCACAAATCATACATCATAGAATAACCCATGTAATAAAATGGGATTCTTAAACATCATGCCATCATAATCCATAAACAATTGATATCATTTCATCATATGAAAATTGAAACCATTTAAATCATAGAGACATTTTACTTGAAACATACATATGTAATAATGTCATCTTAGATGGAAAATAGTTTTGAAAAAACACTTGAAATGAATTCTTGAGGAAAATATCCTTTCTTGTTTAAAATTATTTTCTTTTCTCAAAATTCCATGCGATTTTAAAATATAAGGGTTTTGTTGAATTTAATCATGCAATCTTGTAGAGGAAGCTTCTTGAAAATTAGGCTTTATGAAACCGTAAAAATCCGTTCACACCGTATAAGTTAAAAATAACATTATCCTCGTACGTTTGTCGGAAAAGTCAAAAAGTACCTTATATGGTAACCAAAAGAAAGATTTCATTCATACAATGTGGTAAAAATTAAATAAAGGGTAAAAATGAATTTAAACATTCATGGAAGAATGGTAAAAATTTTATAAATTTTTTTTAGAAAACATGGTCATGGATGATAAACGTAACCCAAGTAAATACTTACGTATAAGCAATCTCGGATAAAAATGAGATTGAAAATTTATCACTTACCATAGGTCTGATTTGCTTCGTAAGTGTCCGAACCTCCTGTATAATGATTTAAATAATATAATTGACTTATTCCATAATCATACTCATTGTTATGATATCATATATGGTTCACTTATGACATTATTTTACCCGTTCTTTTGTAAATTCCTTGTTAAATAGCGTTTTGGGTAAAATCGTTTTATTTTCCGTCCTTGTATTGACTTGTAATTATTCATATGATTAGTTAGATCATGATTACTTAATTCCAGAATATAAAAAAAATTTATATATAATATATATTCATAATATACATATATATAATAGATCAGTAAATGGAAAGAAATACACCGTTCATGGAGACGGTAGGCCGTACGTACGCATGAACGCTGTTTTCGTTTCCTTATTGAGTTAAATGGAATTAAGTAGATGACATACATATATATACACATAAATCCAGTATCATTATTATGTCATATATTTCATTATTACTTATTATATATACTTTATAATCATTCATGAATAGTTAACATGTATAATGAATCTCATCGCGTCGTGGAGACGGTAGTCCGTACGTTCGCACGAGCAATGATATCATTCTCATGATCGTGGAATTGTATTGGAGTGTATGTATACTATATCAGAATCAATATCACTTTACAATAATCATATATAGTTATTATGTACACCATTATTCCCATCCAAGTAAGGTGGTGGTGGAAAATAGATTACACCACGGCGTGGAGACGGTATTCTGTACGTACGCACGCGCGGTGATTTCATTTTCCGTAGGATGGATAGATGGTGAAATAGGGTTGTTTCATACTTATAACAACATATCAGTATATTAGTGATACTGAAGTTATTAATTCATAATGAAACAACCTAATAAGAATAAGTGGAAGAAGAAATAAAGTTGAAAGAATCGGAAATAGACATTACCTCTTCTTTGAAGCACCTCTTTGAGACCTCCTTTTAGGGCACTAAAATTGGTCTTTGAAGAAGACCATGACCTCTAGGATGTTTCTAGGGAAGTGTATAGGAGACATTGTCAGGGGTTGGCTGAGCTTTAAGGCTCAAAGTGGTGTGAGGAAGAGAGGGGGGAGGTGCCCTTTTATAAGGGAGGAGAGGGGCTCTTTTGGAAAAACTAAAAATATTATTTTATTATAAAGCCAAATTCTATTTTAAATAGATCCAAATTGATTTATTTAGAAGCTAATGTGGGGATTGGTCGAAATACTTTCATATAATAGAATTTGGACAAGTTTATTTTACTATTTTAACCTTATTATTTAGTTTTAACTTTAAGTTAGATAATTTTACTTTTACCGTGTCTTTTTGTGTTCTTACACTATAAGGTTAATAAACATTCTATAAAAAGCCAAAAGAACCCCAAGTTGTTTATTATTAATATATATAACCTTATCTAAGTCATTTGGCCTAACCTTATATTTTTATGAATAAAATAACAATTAATAATATAATATTTTTTTAAAAAACTATTTTATGTCAATTTTGACACAATTTAGTAATTGATTTTTTTGAAAATCATAACAGAATGATTAGTTCGAAAACTTTTAATTAAATCAATAATAACATGTTATAGTAACCTCTAAAATTAGTGTAATTCATAAAAAGTCTCAAATTACATTTATTTGGGTATTTATAACATCAATTATGTCAACATTTCATTAATAATATAATTACAACATCATCGTTGTGTCATAAATAAATTAAATTATTTAATGTCTAAAAATTACAAATAAAATATAATTATGTATGAAATACTTTTAGCTTTATAATTAATATCTATAGTCGAATTTATCTTATGTATAACCCTATATTAAAAATTAGTTTTTATTAAACATTGATTTAAACTATTTTAACCCTTCTTTAAATAAATTAATAATAAATGTCCTAATCTAATAAAAGTGGGCCTAAATGGTCATATATTATTCCTAAGGTTTTTTTGGTCTAATTACACTTATCAAATAGAATTAGGACATGTGTTAGGGTAATAATAATATCATTTTTACCCTTAATTACCCTATTTAATTTTAACAGTGGTAAAAAAAAGTAAAAAGTTACTATTCACCATAAATTATTTTCATCTCATTGAACCACATTTTACTTACTGACATCAGCCGTGTCTCTCGGATTTTTGAAATTCCACTCACAGAAGTGGTAAAATTATGTTTTATGAAAAATTCATTTTTTTAACTACCACTTAGTGGTTTCACTATTCATCAAAAAATGAAAGTTTCCAGAAAATACCAAAAATTAGGCCTAAGCTATATTTGATATTATGAACTCAAAAATGATGTCTATTTTAAAAAATTCAAAACATATCAGTTGCATTAATTAATTTTAAAATTAATTCCCTTCACCAAAACATATAGCGTGTTCTTAAGAGATAATAATTATCAAAAGATTGACACTTGTTTATGTCTGGTTTATATGTGAAATTACATACAATGACCAAAATTGTTTTAAATTGTACAAATATATTCTAAATATACTTTAAAACCACTCAAATTAATAATTTATCAATATTAATTATTTCGATTAAAAAGTTTGTTTTTAATTAAAATTTAGTAATTTTCACTATTCATCAGAAAATTAATGTTATACGAAAAGTATCAAAATTTCACCCTAAGCTAATTTAGATATTCCGAATCCAAAAATGAAGTCCATTTTGAAAAATAAAATTTACAAAATTTCAAAAAGTGGTTATTACTATTCATAACGGCTAGTTTTAATAATATTTTAATAGCATATTGTTGTTTAGTGAAACTCATTATTGCGTACTACACACGCTATCGAGGAAGGTTGCGATTGCATGTAATGAAAGTCAAGTCAAGGATGCGTGTTGCGCAAGCTCCTTTTGGTGTAGCATACAACACAAGACATTAATGAAATTAAAAAGAATATTTTTCATAAAATCTCAGGGTGTTACATTCTACCCCCTTAAAATGAATTTCTCCCTCGAAATTCGTCGGGGTTATAAATGGTTTACTACTCGAAAGTTTATTAATAGAAACCCACATAGTAAAAAGGAATACCAAAACAAATCATTAAAAACAAAAGTATGAAATGTAACGGTTACCCAAATAAACTAATCACTAGGTTTCCACATAGGTGAAAATGTGGATATGGAAGAGAAATCTAACCATCATGTTCTGATGAAGAGTGGTAGAGAACATGGCTATAGAAAATCCAGCAATCACAAAGACATAAATTTGTAAAGATCTAAGGTGCCATCTGATTCATCAGATATAAGAGCACTAGGACAACATTTTTGGTTTTCAAGATCATTTCCCTAAAGTTGATGAAATTGGAATTAGAAGAAATACTTTCGTGATTTTGGTATAGTCTCACCGTTGGTCATTCTTCTTAAAGAAATGAAGTTGAATTTGTTATTGGTGATGTGTTAGCAGATCACATGATAGAATGATGGGTCATTCCATCTGTCTCAAACAAAAGGTTAGAAATGTTATCAAAAAATACATAGGTCCATCTATAGTGAGATTAATCATATATGGTTCCTAAAATTGACTTATACTTCTTATATTATACTGCTTAATATAATAAAACTAGTTTCTACTAAACTGGGACTTCCTGTATGCCAGTGGTAGGCGATAAAGGCCAAATGCACTTCGGTTGTGGGTTCAATTCCCACAGCCTTGTCCGACGCAATGGGCTATCGCCCGTCTGGCAGGTTTTCCTTTTTCTAAAACTACATTACTATAACATCCCATCAATAATATCAAAAAAAAGTTCTATCCTTAAACAATACTGACTTATGTCCGACATAATCCATTACAATCTTTAGGCTTATCTAAAATACTTCGGTCCAAGCTCATAGTATAAAGAAAATGATTACTTGAAATGTCACATAACAATCACATGAATGCCATCATTTATCCCCCATATATCATAAGATATATCTTGTTGGTCAAATTAAAAACATATGAATACCTTAATCATGTATTCCCTTGAAAAATTAATACCCATTTAACCTTATTGAAAACATGAATACTGTCAAAAGTTAACTCTTTTCCACATACCAAAATACCAAAAATTCTATATACTCAAACCATGATACTACTTAGTCCTTATATCAATCATGAGCTCATGAATACTGTCAAAAATTTCATTTTTTCCTTATCCCTTCATTATGTGCATATCATCTTTTTTCCAAAAATATCTCAATCACTTTCCATGGTTACTGGTACCATAAAATTATTGAAAACCACAATAGACCAATACATAAATATTCAAATATTCCACGATACTATATACAACATTATTTTGGAATCCCATTACATAAAAACTTAATCATTCCACCACATCGTTGTCATATTCAACATCGCCAATGGTGATCGCATGTGACTTCTCTTTGTCCTTTTCCTTAAGTGGTTGCTCATGTAGATCATCACTAACCCTTGGATTAGGGCATTTATTTCCATAATGCCCCATTTCCTTGCACTTGAAGCATTGAAGTGTAGTAGGTTCATTCTGTGTATCCCTTCCTTTGTTTGCATCATTAGAGATCTTCTTCCCGTCATTGCGGCCTTCAAATGCCTGATGACCTTCCTTTCCACATTTGAAACATTTACTTGTCCCTTAAGAAAATCTCCACCATGATTCTTTCCACACTTTGAGCATAAGGAAACATTCATCTTATTTTCACCATTATTCTGAGATTTCTCCTTGAACTCCATCTTTCGTTTCTTGTCAAAACTATGAGATGGATAAGTAACACCAACTTCCATTTCTACCTTGATAGCACAACGCAAAATTTATTCATAGCTACTGAAGTATCTTATAGCTAATGCCCTTCGATGATTTGGTTTTAAGCCACTGAAGAATCGATCAACTTTACTTTCAGGTTGGATGATTAATCCAGATGCATACCTTACAAGCCTTGTAAGATTCACTTCGTATATACCAACAGATTCATCATCCTTTTTCTTTAGTTCAAGAAACTCCATATCCATCTTTGTTCGAAGAATACGATGGAAGTTCTTATTGAAAAATAAGTTCTTGAACTCATCCCATTCCATGGACTCAATTTCATCTCTTGGCCTCATATTCTTTATAAGATTCCACCATTGATCAGCATCACCTCCCAAATGATACACTGCTAAGATGACTCTATCAGGTTCAGAACATTGAAGAACAGAAAATATCTTTTCAGTAGTACTGATCAATTGTTCGGCAACAAGTGGATCAGAAGACCCACTGAAAGAAGGTGGACGTTGCCTCATGAAGGACTCAATAGAATATTATTCCCTCCTCTGCTCATTTGGAAGTACAGAATGATTCATAACTTGTGTAAGTATAGAAATGAGATTTTTCAATCCATCTCCCATAACATTTGTTTGTTCAGGAGGACAATCATTTCATTGTCCATTCCATTGATCAGCACAGTTCCTTCGGGTTCCAACCATCGTCTAAAACCCAAAAAGAATAGTGTGAGAGGCAGAAATCATGCTAGGGAAAACAATATAATAAAGGGGGAGTAACTTCAATATCTAACATCTTGGGTTACCGTAATTCTAGTACTATAACCAATACTTATACTTAACCTTAGGGACATCCCTAGACATACCATAGAAATATCTCTAGGGATCTCACTAATGTTCTCGCATCCTAGTTTCCAAAGGATGACTAAACCTTTCCTCTGATACCAACTGTAGAGACCCGAAGCCTGACGTACAAGGTCATTACATTACTTTTGCGGAATACTTAATACATAACAAAAACATACACACAAGGACCGTAATAGTTTAGTGTCTTTGGAAACTTGGAACTTAATCTTCTAATCATGGTGAAAGATCTTCAACATCTCCCATAAAGATCATCAACTTTTTGTTTCCTTTCCTAAAACCTTTATTTTGATCCTGGGGGAAAGAAAACATATAAAGGGTGATCTCAAATGCTCAGTAAGGGTAAGCATGGATAAAATAAAACATACCATATACATTTGAATCTTAAAAACATGAACGTAATGTTTAAACGTCAAAATCTTGAGCAATGACATAAAACATGGAAGTATGTAAGGCATAGATCATAAAGAAACTTTAAGAATGATAAAATAGCACGGGAATAAAACATGTAATTGTGGAAACCATATTTCACATGATATGATTTCCATAGTAGCCAAGGCATTGCTGCCAAGACCATCTCAGTGGAAAAATTCCTTTTCTGAATCGAGTTCACTCCTCGTTTCAGTCCTGTTTTACTGAACCGGTTTAACCTACTGTTGCAGCCATGTCTATCTCGTTAGATATAAATCTTTACCCAATGCATTGGAGGGAGATATAGGTCCACCCATCTCATAATGAAATCATTTTTTCGTGTGCCACAAAATCATAAATCATACATCATAGCATAACCCATGTAATAAAATGGGATTCTTAAACATCATGCCATAATAATCCATAAACAATTGATATCATTTAATCATAAGAAAATTGAAACCATTTAAATTATAGAGACATTTTACTTGAAACATACATATGAAATAATGTCATCTTAGATGGAAAATAGTTTTGAAAAAACACTTGAAATGAATTTTTGAGGAAAATATCCTTTCTTCTTTAAAATCATTTTCTTTTTACAAAATTCCATGCAATTTTAAAAGATAATGGTTTTGTTGAAAATAATCATGCAATCTTGTAGAGGAAGCCTCTTGAAAATGAGGCGTAATGAAACCGTAAAAATCCGTTCACGCCGTATAAGTTAAAAATAACATTCTCCTCATACTTTTGTCGGAAAAGTAAAAAAGTACCTTATATGGTAACCAAAGGAAATATTCCATTCATACAATGTGGTAAAAAGTCCATAAAGGGTAAAAATGTCTTTAAACATTCATGGAAGAATGGTAAAAATTTTATAAAAACATTTTTAGAAAACATGGTCATGGATGATAAATGTAACCCTAATAAATACTTACGTATAAGCAATCTCAGATAAAAATGAGATTGAAAATTTATCCCTTACCTTAAGTCTGATTTGCTTCGTAAGTGTCCGAACCTCCTGTATAATGATTTAAATAATTTCATTGACATATTCTAGAATCATACTCATTGTTATGATACCATATATGGTTCACTTATGACTTTATTTTACCCGTTCTTTTGTAAATTCCATGTTAAAGAGCGTTTTGGGTAAAAACGTTTCCTTTGTCGTCTGTATTGTAATTATTCATATGATTAATTATATCATGATTAATAAATTCCAGAATATAAATCATGATTTATAAATAATATATATTCATAATATACATATATATAGTAGTTCAGTAAATGGAAAGAAATACACCGTTCATGGAGACGGTAGGCCGTACGTACGCATGAACGCTATTTTTGTTTCCTTATTGAGTTGAATGGAATTAAGTAGATGACATACATATATATACACATAAATCCAGTATCATTATTATGTCATATATTTCATGATTACTTATTATATATACTTTATAATCATTCATGAATGGTTAACGTGGAGAATGAATATCATCGCGTCGTGGAGACGGTAGTCCGTACGTACGTACGAGCGATGATATCGTTCTAAGGATCGTGGAATTGTATTGGAGTGTATGTATAATATTTAAGAATCAATATCACTTTACAATAATAATATATTTTTATTATTTACACCATTTTAACATCCAAGTAAGGTGGTGGTGGAAAATAGATTACACCACGACGTGGAGATGGTATTCTGTACGTACGCACGCGCGGTGATTTCATTTTCCATAGGATGGATAGATGGTGAAATAGGGTTGTTTCATACATATAATAACATATCATTATGTGATTGATACTTGTGTTATTACTTCATAATAAAACAACCCAATAAGAAGAAGTAGAAGATGAAATAAAGTTGAAAGAATTGGTTACGGACATTACCTCTTCTTTGAAGCGCCTCTTTGAGACCTCCTTTTAGAGCACTAAAAATGGTCTTTGAAGAAGAGCAGGACCTCTAGGATGTTTTTGGGGAAGTGGGGAGGAGAAATTGGCAGGGTTTGGTCGATCTTGAAGGCACAATGTGGTGTGAGGAAGAGAGGGATGAGGTGCCCTTTTATAAGGGAGGAGAGGGGCTCTGTCGGGAAAACTAAAAAAATTATTTTATTACAAAGACAAATTCGGTTTTAAATAGCTCCAAATATATTTATTTAGAATCTAAGGTGGGGATGGGTCGAAATCCTCTCATTAAATATAATTTGGACAAGTTTAGTTTACTATTTTAACCTTATCATTTAGTTTTAACTTTAAGTTAGAAAATTTTACTTTTACCGTGTCTTTTTGTGTTCTTACACTATAAGGTTTATAAACATACTATAACAATCCAAATGAACCCCAAGTTGTTTATTATTAATATATATAACCTTATCTAAGTCCTTTATCTGAACATTAGATTTTTAGGAATAAAATAAAAATTGATAATATAATATTTTTAAAAAAAACTATTTTATGTCAATTTTGGCACTATTTAGTAATTGATTTTTGTGAAAATCATAACAGAATGATTAGTTCGAAAAAAGTTAATTAAATCAATAATAACATTTCATATTAACCTAGAAAATTATTTTAAATCATAAAAAGTCTCAAATTACATTTATTTGGGTATTTATAAAATAAATTATGTCATTATTTCATTAATAAGATAATTACAGCATTATCGTTGTGTCAAAAATAAAATAAATTATTTAATGTCTAAAAATTAAAAATAAAATATCATTATGTAGGAAATCTTTTTAGATTTATAATTAATATCTATAGTCGAATTTATCTTATGTATAACCCTATATTAAAAATTATTTTCTTATTAAACTTTGATTTTAACTATTTTAACCCTTCTTTAAATATATTAATAATAATTTCTTAATCTAATCCAAGTGGGCCTAAATGGTCATATTTTATTCCTAAGGTTGTTTTTGGTCTAATTATAGTTATCCAATAGAATTATAACATGTTTTAGGGTAATAATAATATAATTTTTACCCTTAATTACCCTATTTACTTTTAACCGTGGTAAAAAAAAGTAAAAAGTTACTATTCACCAAAAATTATTTTCATCTCATTGAACCACATTTTACTTACTGACATCAACCGTGTCTCTCGTATTTTCGAAATTCCACTCACAGAAGCGGTAAAATTATGTTTTATGAAAAATTCATTTTTTTTACTACCACTTAGTGGGTTCACTATTCATCAAAAAATGAATGTTTCTAGAAAAATACCAAAAATTAGGCCTAATCTATATTTGATATTATGAAATCAAAAATGATGTTATTTTAACAAATTCAAAACAAATCAGTTGCATTAATTATTTTAAAAATTAATTCTCGTCGTCAAAACTTATAGCGTGTTCTTAAGAGATAATAACTATCAAAAGATTGACACTTGTTTATGTCTGGTTTATATGTGAAATTACATCCAATGACCAACATTGTATTAAATTTTAAAAATATATTCTAAATATACTTTAAAACCACTAAAATTAATAATTTATCACTATTAATTATTTCGATTAAAAAGGTTGTTTTTAATTAAAATTTAGTAATTTTCACTATTCATCAGAAAAAGAATTTATCCGAAAAGTATCAAAATTTCACCCTAAGCTAATTTTGATATTCCAAATCCAAAAATGAAGTCCATTTTGAAAAATAAAATTTACAGAATTTCAAAAAGTGGTTATTACTATTCATAACGGCTAGTTTTAATAATATTTTAATAGCATATTGTTGTTTAGTGAAACTCGTTATTGCGTACTACACACGCTATCGAGGAAGGTTGCGATTGCGTGCAATGCAAGGCAAGTAAAAGATGCGTGTTGTGAAAGATCCTTTTGGTGTAGAATACAACAGAAGACATTAATGAAATTAAAAAGAATATTTTTCATAAAATCTTGGGGTGTTACAGAGGGTGACACATAGTTATTCAAACCATGCACGCTAGAAGGAACATCCATGAAATAATCATCCAACACGTTATAGATGGGTTTTGAATGGGATGTGAATGGTAAGTATAATGGTAATCCTAGCCCGTGTGAGGGGGTTCTATGGACAGTGAATATCTCATGGTTGGTGCATGGTTTTTTTAACCATGAAGTGACACTATGTGACCCCTTTAATTTATAGTGATTTTACCTCTTTTACAATCCTATATTCAAAAAAAATCCTTTACCACTACATTTCTCTAGTAGCTTCCCCTATATTATTTGAATGATATAGATCCCTATAATTTATAATTCTTGGACTCTTACTCAGATGTAATATGTATAATTTAACAACTATATTGTTGGAATGCCACCAGTATGTTCTTTAATACACTTCATTCTTTTCATTGTTTATATCTCCATATTCAATATTATTATAGTGTGAGATGATATTTCTTATTTCTATGATATTTTTTTATTAATATATTTTAATAACATTATTACCAAATCAATGGTCAATACTATACCAGTATTCCTCAAATTCAATTACGTATCTATTTTATGACATTGACCCCCCATGCCTCATTGATTCATAATTATCGACATTGTGCTTCATGCAAGTTTCACCTGTTCCTTCACATTAAAATAATTTTATTAAATAATTTGTTTATTTTTGAAATTATAACACCACATTAGAAAAAATTACTACCATTGGAGGTAAATGAACTCAATGTTATCCTCCCCTATGGGGGTGCCATTTATATTACCACTTCCCCCTTTACATACTAATACCGAAAACACCCAATTATCTGTTTTTCAGAATTCATATATTGATTTAATTAAATATAAATGGAATAAATGTTGTTCATAAATGGTAAGTATTATTTATCATTGATCATATTAAATTTAAATAAAATAACTAATTGTATACAACTACACATATCCAATTTTCATTGTTTAATGTGTTGATAAAGACCTGAATTTTATAAATTGAATGAATTGGAATGGCTATCACATAGACCATGGTTATTTCATTAAAAGGAGGTTTCTTATTACTAGTATAGTCTTTTTTTTCTTGTTGTAGTGGTTAGATATCATCCATACTTGAATTACTATGGATATGACTTTAGAACATAGAAGACACCACCATGATTCATATTGGTTGATTTTCAAGGGAGATAACCTCTGCCGAATCAAGTAAAAGAATTAATAGTTTTTGAATTCATATACATAGTATAAATGATACAAATAATTATTTTTTTTGATATTATTATTCATTAGAAATAATTATTTGGTTCATATAATGAATTTAGATCAGAGGCACTACAGATCATTTTTTAAGGCTCCTGTCATAATTATTATGATTTACTATGAAAAATATCAACTGATTTGAATACCTTATAATGAAAGTGTAATTCAATTATTATTATCTACATTATACTCATACCCCATATCCTGGATGCAAGGTTTATGTGTCGAGAGGTATCCTGATGTCCAGAGTTCATGGTTATCATGATTCCTCTTGGACCCTACAATAGAATTATTAAGAATTTGTTACTGTAGATTCACCTTGAATCCTATTTTTCTATTACATAAACTTGTAGCCCATAAATATTCATGTTATATCTACACTATTTATAGTTCACCATTTTAGACACATCAACATAGGCTAACTAAATATGGTTGGATGGTTATCCCATGAGTTTTTGATCCTAAAATGGATTTTAGTTGGAGAATTTAATTCCCCCTCTTATTTACATACATCCCCACTTTTACACTTTTATACAGAGACTAGGCATATTATTAATGATATTATTGTTGGTGGCCTGCTATGTATTTCTCGCACCATATTTGAGACTCTAATTTTTACTAGAAAAAATTTCATGGATGCATGTATGGACTAGGGAAACCACACTATTTGGGATTCTGGATTTTATTTCATCATGACAGCTACAAGAACTGGTTTGAGTAGAGGTTTGTGGTGCTATTTGAGAATGTTTTGGATTTTTTAATTTTGAGATACTATTATTATATATGATCTTATTCCCTTATAAGGATGTTTTCTATTATTCATTTTGAAAATATCTTCAATTTCGAAATAATTCTACTTTTGGATTGATTTATTATAAATATCTAGTTGAATAGTTTAACTTACATTTTTTTTATTAAAATTCGCATTATATTTAATTGAAAAACATTTTCAGCACATGTACTATGAGTGTATTTTATCGCCACCAATCCATTATTGAGAATTTTTTATCTTCTAAAGCCTTTGGTGAATTTCTGGTGGTGCTAGAGGCCATGTGACCAGCCAATATTAGTTACATTTGGGTGAACTAGTTCTAAGATGTTATAAATTACTATTTTATGTTTTTTCTTTTGTATTATATTTTGGTTAATTAGATACGATTCTTGGATGTGTGTGATTAGTTAATGAGTTTTTTCCTAGGGTTGGAAACCACACATATAATGGGAAATAAATATTTCTTATGATGTGAACTAATGATAATGAGTATTCATATTATTGTTGTACTGATTTAGAAATAGTATGAAATTCAGGGATTAAGGATTTTATTATATTATTGGAATCAAAAAGAACCCTATGGGTTATATGGAAAGGATATTCTATCTCTTGAATCATTATAGTAATGTGAGGATTTATATGTCATATATAATTCCATATCACATTTACTTACATTATTCATTGTCTGTTACACAATCAAAGTTCATCTATAGTAATATTTGAGATTGTGATAATGAATATTTAATGTACAAATTTATTTGAATAATTAATCCTCCTACATATACTTAATCCTTTTTGTCCCATTTTGGTTAATGAAGGAACCTTTATTCAAATTATTTTGATTTTTTGATCATTAGACCATTGATCACATGTAATGAAACATTATTTGGTTGTAAAGACATTTATGAAAATAGAAATTTAAAGGGAGTGTGTTCCCCTATAAATTGGGAATGGGGATCCATTTAATTTATCATTATTAAAACCATGGTTTTAAATACATTAATACAATTTACTAAATTTAAATAATAGTGCATTAAATTAAGGTAATGCAGGACTAATCTAATGGTAACATAATATATTTATATATATATGGATATACAATATGAAATAATTATGAACTGCTGAGGTCTAAATTTAAATGGAAAGGTTTTTTTGATAAACATATTTTTCAATTACAACATATAGGGTGTGTTCTTATAAAATTATCAATTGAAACATTATATACCAAACCCCATGTCTTAAAATATGTAAATTTAATCTTACCTGACCGGAGTACTCGGTAGTTAGTTGTATCACTAGTGACCAAACATGGAGTTTACAACACCCTGTCCTTGGATTTATGAGAATTAAAAGGGGTGTGACTCTAAAATAAGAGTCCTCATTCATTTCATTTTTTGTAAATTTATGATATAATCATTTCTATATTTATATATGGAATGTTCTTAGAAATTTTAGATCTATTCCACCAAAATGTCCTTGAGTCATGTTCTTGGATGGTAGTGATAATAATGTTCCTAAATTGGTATGAACTAACTCACAAGTATTTTTTCATATGAAACAGGGAGTTATACCTAAAATGGTGGATTATGCCATATTATTTAGAGGAATTCCGATGTATTATTCACACTGTTCCAATATCTCCATGACCTCTCCTATAATGGATGATTTTACATGAGTGTCTCTATAATCGAATTCTCCCATGTTTTTAGGGGATGAGTGGTCCATAAATAATGGGAACATGGAAAGGATTTATATTTTCTATCACTGATCACATATAGATTCAACCAGAATGGTCATTAAGGATCGTTACATATCTTCCTCTTGGTTATTCTAGTAATTTTTGTGATGTTATTACTCAGGTAGGATATCATTAGGATATGGTGATGATAGATTTCTAGGATTCCTATATTGACTATTTATGTCTTGAGATTCTAATAATGTATATTTCATAGTAATTACCACACCTAGGAAACATATCTTTGTCAGTTGTGGATTAATCTACTTATTTTATAGAGAATCATTATTTTTCACATTCCTTATTTATATATGAATCTTTTTGAGTGATATTTTTCAAATATGGGCTGAAGAATGCCATCCCATCTCCGGTAAATTTTTTCCATTTTCCAACTATGTAGGTAATTTTGATATAATATCTTATTGGTTTCTAAATTTGTGTGAATCCATTAGTACATGTCATGGAAGTTCAGTACCATCATAGGATAAAAGTTTGAATATTGAAAGGAAGCATCTTTACCATGGTTATAGATTAGGCCATTAGATCTTGAGTATTTATTGATGTAGTTCTACTTTGAGACATCATTGTGGAAGATATGATTATCCAAAACCATTGCAAGAAAGATACCTAATTGAGTTTTGAGTGTGTGGATGAATGTGGAATATTCAATGGTTTTTATTGAGCATTCCATCTGTTCATAGTGGGAGAATATCCACACTATATCAACATTGTTGAATAGTATTTGTTAATCCTTACCAGGATGGATCTAGACTACTAGTGGTCATACATTTTGATGATATGGATGTGGATAAATAGGCCAGCCTTAGGATACATTGAAGTAATTGGGTGGACTAACTCTAGGTTTCAAAGGTGTAACTTCGGGATAAATATTATTCTATATCTGTGTTGTGAAAACTATACCTAAGGTTATGGGTGTTATGCTATCCATAGTTAGAGGTACAATATTATTAACCTATACAATATTATCTCTTATTTCTGATATTTTAATATCTCATTCATTTTATCAATTGAATATGTGAAATATTGGGTCATGATATTCATGTTTCATTTTATTTTATTGAAATTGATACTTTATTAGAAATTATCTCATAAATTTAATTCCACTCTAAGTAATCCCATCTTTAGGTAGGTATAAATATTTTCTTTGGTGACATTTTTTCCTAAAGATGATGATTTTTGATATCATCATTTATATACACTGGTTGGTTTCCTGTGATGCCAATATGTATTACTATAGATGGATGGAATATTTAAAATCACTATATGGTGATAGTAATGTTCACTATAATGAATGGGATTTTCATGAAGGTTGATTGGGGCCAGAGCATCATGGTATAGGAAGAGTGAAAACCCATATTGATATCATATATATGGATAACCAACAGTCAAATAAAGATGATACCCCTCCAAGCGTATATCATTTAAGCTATGTATTCCCGAATAAATTTTCTAGACTACCACTATAGAGATGTGTGGATATCTCATTGATGATTTTTACCAAATCTAATCTGGTTTCCATTTATCTTAATAGGATCACCATGACTTTGTTGTAATAGCTCAAGAGATAGATGAGGTACATGATAGCTAGGCGTTTTATATATCATGATACATTACCTTGTCATTCATATGTATTATTTTCAATGTGGGTAGAGGGTACCCTATGTATTTTCATGGATTACCATCAATTCTCTATATTATGTTTAAGAACTAGAATCCATTTCCATGTATAAAAAACCACTATGAATTGATTTTACGACTGAGGGCTTTCTCTATGATAAATACGAGGTTTGGGTTTCACTAGGTACATGTTAGTCTTTCCAAAATACCTCATAGCTAATTCCATAGATGGTACATTCTATATCAGTATCTAGTTATACTGTTCAGTTTAAAAAATTATCCCACTATTTTCATGGCTACGATTAATTAAGTTTTCTATAAATACTTGGATTCATTTTTATTCAACTTTATGTATGATAAATTATCATTTTATTACACTCAACATGATAATTCAAAACATCCTGACATCATTTTGAATACACTAATAGAAAAATATTTGTTTTCTAATCTCACAGAATTTCACGTTTGGATTGATAGTCTTCACTTCCTAGGTCACATCATTTCAAAGACTTGATTATATGCAGAACAAAATATTGTTAGAGTTATTATAACATGGAAGCTTCCCAAAAATATATTTTAAATAAAACGTTTTCAAGGGATAGGTGGATATTATAAAACTATAATCAAGATTTATCAAGCCTTGGATAACAAAAAACTAGTTTAAAAATGAGGTAAAAGATGTTATTATGGTATGATTCATGCTATATATCTTTTTAGGATATTAAAGTGAGTCTAACTTCAATGTTAATCTGTATTCCACTAAATTTGGGCATTAGATATTCAATTTACATTGATGAAACATGCATGGGGAAAGGATGTTTTCTGATATAGGGAGATCGATTCATGGAATATGAGTCTCATTATTTGAGATGAAACATGAGGAATTACCCAACTCATGATCGCAAACATGCAGATGTATTTCATGAATTTCATTATGGGAGGCACTACATGTTAGGAGAGTTGTTTTTTGGCATTTATAAAACATAATAGACTCGTGTATATATTCACAATGAATGCCTTCAATATCATACATAGGAGGTGGGTGGGATACTTATAATCATTTTATTTTGAGCTTTTCTATACACAATGAAATTGTAATGTTGTGGTTTATTCAATGAGATGGGGGACTCAGAAATTGGTTTTTTTGTAGGCCTAGAGCATGTGGTAGCTGAAGACCATTTTTTTTGAGATGCACATAGATATATAGGAGAAACTCATAAAACCTATCCTTATATATTTATAACTTAACTCATGACTTCTTGAGATAGTGAAGTTGAGTCATCATTATAAATTTTATGGATTAGTCTTATGTGAGAGTGTTTTAGGATAAAACATTATTCATAGATAAATTGTTTAATAGAATGAGGGTTTTCCCATCCATGGATGCATCTAGAATTCTAATGAAATATAGAAATAATTAATGCGAGAGTCACATAATTCTAATTGGATGTAAACCAGGGGCTTAAAAATATGTATCATGTTCTTTGTAATAAAAAATGTATAACTTGTATTAAATTAGTGATAAATGGATTTGACACTAGGTGTTCAACCTGTCAATAGTTAAACGAAGAACACCATTTCCCATTAGAGACTCTGTATCAATTTCCAATTTCTAGGATGAAAATTGATGATGATATCCTGTATATTGGGACTACATTTTTGACTTCCCCTCAATGAAATATTTCTATCTAGGTGATCATCATTATTCTTGTGAAGTTATATCTATTATTTCCTATGAATTAGTCCTTTTATGAGGATGATAATGATATGATTTAAATCTAATACATTATAAGACTTCATAGATCCCCACAAATTAGTATAGTGGACATAGAGTCTTATGTCATTCCTTATATTGTAAAATGATTTTAGAGGAAATAAGGTACACATTTACATTTGTTTATAACATACCACCTTTATACTTAATGGTATTATAAGCACATAATATTTTTATTAGATAACATTCATAGAAAAAGTGCCCTCAATTTTAGAGGTTCATCTAAATATATGTTGCCTAATACAATTTTACATATAATAATAGATTTTATAAGAGGATTCATATTCCTGCCTATGAGGTCTTTTATTGTACGATATTTCATTCACTCAAATATAAGTTAGAGGTTGGGGAGAATGTTCTACTCGAGTATCACATCATTTATGAGAATTTCATGTAGGTTCATCTTATACGATAGTGAATGACTGATGATAATTCTAGACAGATGTAATATGAAAATCATCATCTATATCCTCTATAGTTCAAGGATGCAGATCAAATATTTCTATATGTATAAACTAGACTGGGGAATCGATATCTTTGGTGAAATGAAATTTTTTCACCTGAGCTCATTGGACCTTTTGTGGTATTGAAGAGTGTCACACTGGTTTCATATCATGTAAAACACCATGAGTGGTACAAATATATGTAGGAAATGATTCAAAGGTATCATCTCCCTCATTATTATTAAGACCAATCTCACATTGTTCTGCATGATGAGGTTAATTTAGAGGTAGATACATCCTTTCGGAAGAACCTAATATGCAACTTTCCCTTTATACAAATAGATATTTGCAATAGGTTTGCTCTTTTAGTCCATGTGTTATATATTTAATCATGGATGTTTACTGGATGAGACCTAGGAGTGGATGTATGATATACATGATTAGTGGTAGGATTTGTTCTCAAATGATGTCAAATAACCCTTAGAAGTGAAATTTAGGGATGTGTTGTCCTACATGGGGGAGGACGTAACACTGTATTTTTAATTTTGGGGTATTAAATATTTAGTTTTAAAATTAAATATTAATTTTTGTCATTATTCATGTGATTAAATGATTATGGAGGGTTTTTTATAATTTTAGGGGCTTCTTTGGGTCCCAAATCATGGTTTTTGGGATCAAAAACTAAGGAACACTGTTAAGGAATGATTAGTGATAACTATGCCTCTCAAACTATGTTGTACTCTAGGGTTCCACAAAGATTTTCAAACCATGCTCCTAGTCCCACATGAACTAAAAAAATTCAGCGATTTTGTAGTATAGTTTCCGTGGGCTGCAAATGGTTAACCTAATTGTGTGCCTTACCCATGTGAGTGGGTAACTAGGAATGAGATTATCACATGACTGATGCTTAATATTTCGAAATACATGGCAAAAATGTGTTAAAACTTTATAAGAAAATTTATTTCACACATTTCCTTTATTATTTAAAACATAAACATTCCCCATGTAATATTTTCCACAATTAGCCTCCCCTATCCCATTGGAAAGCTCTCAAGACCTCTAATTATGGATTTGGAATTTATTAATTGTCCAATGTTATAATTATGTTCCATATGTCATGATTGATATCCACTAGAATGTGATTAAATCCATAAAATTATTTTCTAGGATATTCTTTCCATCATTGACATTTGTTTTTTGCGATCCAATATTCAATATTTCGATGATTCTTTTCAATACCAAAATTTTATTTATATTCTTCATTATCTAATGGCTTATATGAGATTAGTGTTCATCTATCACCCTAATGTATGTGGTATATGAATTTCCCCTCTTTCATCGTTGATTTATAATTATTATCAGTGTTTCATTCACTAGTTCCACATGCTATTTACCTATAAAATTATTTCCCTTAAATTTTATTTTTATTTTGAAATTTAAACAACCTATTGGACCAACCTATTTTCTAAGGTAGTAAATGGAATAAACTTAAGAATCCCATATGGTTATTCCATGAATATTACTATGTTCCCTTTATTATTATTTACTGAAAAATATGTTAGTGTGTTTTTTTAGAATTGCTTAAATTATATAGTTAATATAAATGGTTGAAGTATTTTTTAGAAAATGGAAAAAATGTTTATATTTTACCATATGAAATTGAAATAAAATGATTAATGATATGAAACACCTATTTTATCATTTCATTATTGAATGAAATATAAAATAGATTAAATAAATAAAATAATTGAATTTTCATTGTTATAAAGTATAAATTAGTTATCTCCCTATATATAAGTTAAATATTTACACTACGGAACTTTTTAATGCCATATGAGTATCCAAACATGAATTAAAATTAGAGTATGGAGGTAATGGATTGTTTTCATAAATTATTCCACATCGAATCAATGGGATAATTTTTAAGTGAGAATCCAACCATAAAATCATGTCAATGAATTTCTTGTACATGAATTTCTCAGAGTGGTAAACATTATCCACTTGATTCATTTATATATTTTCAAATGTTTCAGATACACACATTAGATTTATCATATGGATTTGTACATAAGGAGAATTGGACCCCTCCCTCAAGACCTTGTCATGATTATCCAACCTTTTGCTATGTAAATTCTCCAAATACACAATTAATTACATATAATAGTGGAATGACTTAGTTAATTTATAGAAGACACTTGGACCTATAGAATAGTGTTAATGGTTTGTGTGCTATGATGTGGATAAGAATTCGAATGTCAATTATTCCTTAATTTTTCATGGAACCTAGATTACTATTATAATGAATTTGATTCCCAAGATTCACCTTGTGAAATTGATTATTATTACTTCACTTGCTATTTTTTGTTATACATGTTTGACCCTAAGCATTTACAAGTCACTAGTTCAGACACATCAGGCTTCACCCGGAAGAGGTATAGTTTTCTGAGCATCCCATGTGGATTCATATCTTAGAACATTTATTAGTTCATTCACTTATATTCACAACTAATTAATGTAACTTCTAACTATCACATTTCATTAAAATGACTGAAAAAACAATATACATCATTAGTGGTGGTCTACTATATATTTCTCAAACCCTGTTAAGTCCACCGATTGGTACCTAAATAGATTTCATGGATGCATATTGGAAAAAGTGAAATATCTCTATCATGAATGCTTCATTATCTTTTATCAAGGGATAAGAGTAAAAAACCGAGAAGAGGATCATAATTATACTATAGATAACTTTTTTTTCCTTTGAGATAAATTTATTGTAAATGATTCACTTTCCATGTATGTGGGATCTATTTTTATAGCATCACGACACACTAAATATATTGCATATGGTACCACTTTTAGCTGGATATGTTTTTACTATTTTGATTATTTATCTTCATTTAATTTTCTCATTATTATTAGTCTACTTTTATTTCCTTATCAAACCACTATGTGACTATTATAAGGTGGGTGTACACTCCACAATATACCATAATGGATCGTCTCTAGTAGTAGGTGTCCTATGGCATATGGGGAGGAATTCTGGAGGCCATGTGACAAACTTGGATGGGTTTATATGATTGAACATGGTACAAGACATTATATTTGGTATAATCAAAAAAATTAGACCTTTTTCCCATTAGGGAAAGCATATGTAAATGATATCATTAATTTTCTTATGAAATTAGATATTTTCTTTTAACTAAAATGAAAATAATAAATAAGAGAATCTTAAAATTCAAGTAGTAATAGACTAAAAATTATAACTATATCCAAAATTTTGAGTCTCAAGGTTTCAACCATTATTGTTAATGGTATAATTTCTTATTAGGTTTTATTACCTATCAATTTGTTTAATTTCATTATAATGGTTCATAGTTATTTTTCGAATTTTCAAATCATATCCCTTGGGATTGTTAGCCCTAGTTTACTGAATGACCAATTTTTGTGCAGCATTTGAAAATCTAGTGAAGCCCAATTGTCCCTTTTAAAATTTGATTAACCTTGGTACAAATATTATAGAGACACATCAACTTGTTATATCCTAAATGTATTGTAATCTCTAGGAGAGATCTCTGTCTATATATCAGAAAATTTATTAGATAATTTTATATTCATTGTCTTGTCCTTATTTTTATCCATATGTTTTCCACTAATTAATTATAGTCCTAAAGATAAAAAATTAACAATACATTTCTCTCATACTAACTATATTCACCCAATAATTGAAAAAATATTATTTAATAATATTTAACAAAAATAAAATCAGTAAAACCAAATGATCATGACTTCTAGAATATTTGGACGAATAAGTTCATACTACATCAAATTGAGAGTAAGAAAATTCTTTAAATAAATAATAAATTTATTATCCAAAATCTATTTAAACACCTAAAACTACATAGGATAATGTGTGGAATATATAAAAATGTAGTGATATAAAAATCACATTAAATGAATAAACATGATAATGAAGTATACCATGTGATTCAAAGGTATTACATGACATAATAAAAGAGAATTATAATGGGACAACACAAGGATATATAATAAATATAACATAGTATCATATGATCATGGTAATATACAAAATGTGAAAACAAAATATAACATGTTATTAACATGAGTCAATGTTATCTGCAAAGACATCATCACATGGTGAATATATTAAGATAATGTATTAGGATTTCTCCCTAGCCACGTATAAGATGCCCCTATTAGACTAAAGTTATACCTATTTGATTGGAGTTCTATTTGAGTGTTCCCATCATAAAACGTTCATTAAAAGATAACATGATTTATTTCATGAGTAAAATACAATTTTTTATATTGAAATAACATATTTAAAATATATAAAATATACAAGACATTATAAAAATTATTTACCTTAAAAATAAATGCTGACACTAATAAAGGAATATTCAAATAAGTGAGTGGTCATGACGATGGGAAATTCGGTGCATTCTGTAAAATATATAACAAACACCTCTTTCACACTATAGTAAAAGGTTAAAATGTATATCAATAAAAATATTACTAGAATATTCCATTATTAACGACTGTAAAAAATGTAAGAAATGTGTGAGAATGACATTAAAAAACATTTTTTGATTGTTAAAAAATAATATTAAAATAATATTTATAAAAATATATATGGACGGAAAAATATTTTTCACTAATGGTGAAAATTGAGTAAATTATTTTTAATAAAAATTACTCATTTACTTTAGGTACCAAAGAGTGGAAATCTATAGTATTAAATAAAAATTTCAGTAATAACAAGATTAAAATAATATAGATTGTGTTTAAGGTTGAAATAAAAACAATTCCACCTAGAGAGACTTTAATATATACAATCTTGAATAATTATGAGATTCCTAAATAAACCCTTACCAAATTGGTAAAATTTGAATCATTACACCCATTAATAATGTAGATTAAATTTAACATAATTATCCTAAAGGTTAATTTATTCATGATATAATATTTTAATAACTAGTATATTAACTATTATAAAAAATTAGGATTACAGAAGAAAATATGACTTAATGAAAAATGTCTTGTAATGAATCCCTACCTCATGTTTAGAATTTTTATCTATGTCGGTTATATCCTGTATGATAAAAATATAAAAATTATCATTAATTAAGAACCTATCAAATGTTTAACCCAAGAGAGATAAAATATATAGTTCATTTAGTTTACTGTAATATTTTTTTTCTAATCCACTTATGTCCACATTGGGTATTTTTAGGACTCTCATTTCATGATTTAAAAACTGAATCAGTGAGTTGAATTTGCTCAAATGGGAAATTATTTCAACATATCTAGAAAAATATTCATGATATTTTTATTATATTTATATACAAAATACTAATGTTGAACAAAAAATGAAATATTTAAAGGAAAAATTAATTGTGTAGGAGTAATGGGGTCTGTAGGTTATACATATACCTGAGTGACATTTCTATTATTCAAATATCATGATGGAAACTAGTTTGGTTTTATTTCCAGTATCCATAATTATAAATATATAAAAAAACTAATATTATAGTCATTAAAACATTTACACAAACTATCCATGTGATACAGAAATAAAAATTAAATCATATCACTTTGAGAGGCAGTCATCCACTGTACACATGAATGATGTTATGAGTTTTCAATGAATGGTGAGGTATGAAGTTATATGATAAGTTAATTATTCATAATAATAAATATTTCATTAATATCATAATTAAATATCTAAAACTTTAACATTAATTTCTATGATAGGATTTGACATAAAATTAATTATATTGTTTTGTACGGATGTAGTCCTCCACACACATGAATGAGTGTTTCAATTCCCATTTAATGGAAAAGGAAATGTATAAATGAAATTGAATAATCATAAAAAAATAGTATATAAGATATAAAATTTTTATATATTTTTTAATTTTTATGATAGAATTTACATAGGATAATGAATAAGAAAATAAGAAGGATCTCAGTGATGTCGACTATACTCACATAAAATAACATTAATTATATTTCGTATTAAGGAACCTGAGATTGGTATTTTTGTAATAAAATAAAGTCAATAAAAATTATAAGGATTTTATGGGGATATATTTTCTTGGGGTGTTTGAGAAAAAGAATTTGATTGGTGTGATGAAGTGAGGAGAGGGGTTCACTATTTATATTGGGGAGGAGAGGAATTTTTGCAAATACACCAAACTATTCAAGAATCAGATGTCAATAAAAATCCATGTGTCTCAAAAGATGATAAATAATATATTTTATGTGAGATATGGCCTATACACACTTTATAAATTTTAGATGAAACAAATTTGAAACATTTAATTGTAATTTACCATATGGTTAGTCACTATTTCTATTTTAGTTTTTCCAAAAAAATAACTAGTTTTTTAATTATTTCTAATATTTTTCATGTCCAAAATAATGATTAACAAATTATATAATATAAATTATGCTGATTAAATATTTCTTATCCATTTTTTCAAATTGAAATCAAAAAATTATAAAATTAAACGTTTAAAATTTAACCAGAAAGATATGTCAAAGATCATTTTTAATGAAATGATTTTCTCAAGATATTAATGATATTATACTATATTTATGAAAAATAATAATAATTATATTTTTTAAATTTAAAAATATACATTTATATCCAATTAATTTCATATAAATATATCTAAACTATATTTTATTTTAATTATTTAAAATTGATAGGCAATATTCAGTAACAATCTACTTGTAGAAAACCCATGTTTTTAAGCATAACAATAAAATTGTACCAAAAATATGAAAATTGAGGTTTCAATTAAATTAATTGGATTAACATAAATATAACATTTAATATGTAAAATTTAGACAATATCAAAAATATACTGTAAATTTAAATTTCCAATAATTAATAAAATATATATCATAATATTTGAAAAATATATAATATTCACTATTCATTGAAAATTCATAAATTTTAGAAAAATGAAAAAATATCAATCAAATTTAATTTTCAGTTGATGTATTTAGAAATGATGTTAAATTAAAAATTTAAATTCTTAAAATTTTCAATAATTTAATTATAATATTGGGTCATAAAAGGCAGTAAAAATAAATTTTGACAGAAACTAATTTTTTGGTGAATAAAATATATTTATTAAAAGAATGGTGTTTATTTATTAAGTGTTTATCAATGAATTTATATTAATTATAAACTTTATATATATCTTAAAAATCATTTAATACTATTTAAGACTACCAACGTAAATTCTATATTATAATAATCACATTTAAATAATATTTTTTTTGTTTGTCTAATCTCTATGTTTCATGTAATTTACATAATAAATCATAATTTTACATTTAATAATTATTTCGGAGTAGCAATGTGACATGGTTATGACAAAAATAAAATTTCTTCACGGAGAAAGTTATCCACAGACATTTATTAATGATATTCTCATTCATTAATGTATTGAATGGAAATAAAATTGATGGGTTCATTTCATTACCAAATTATTAAGACGTCAGGAATATTATACATGTACATAAAATCCATCATTATAACCATCCAATGTTGGCAGTGATGGAAAGAAAAACCCATCACTTTCTAGAGGTGGTAGTCTACATATACACAAAAACAATGTTTTCATTCCCCATAAGATTGAAAATTAACTAAATAAGGGTTATACAATAGTCATAAAAATATATCATTTTAGGGTAGAGAATGATACTATCATATCATCATGGTTTAAATGTATTCTAATGAGGTTGATTACTTTGGAAAAGAAATGTGCTAAATTAAATGATATACCTCTACTTTTTGGAAAGTCCTTTGGTTAAGTCTCAAGCTTTCTAATATGGAATTTTCATTTGACTACATCATTTAGTTCATGGAGAGGAATGTTTGGGAGATACAAGGGTTGGTATTGAACAGACTAAAGTGCCTCAATGGTTTGAGGAAATGAGAATATAAATTTCCCTTCTTTGACTAATTGTATGAGCACTATTTAAATTTTTCTATACATGAAAATATTATAAGGTGGAATTTAATTCCATTTTTATGACCAGATCCAATTGGACCAACCAATATGGTAATTTGTAGAGTGTGAAACCCTAATACTAACTCTAATAGGGTAGGTTTCAGTGATTAGATCAATGATTACATATCTAAGACAAGGAAGACATTAGCTTAATGTACCTACAGACACACACATGTCCAAATAAAAAAAATAATGATGAAAGGTAAACACAAATGATACCATAATATATGAATGAATTGTAACCTACATGAGTGTTTGATGAATGTTTGAAAATCTTTAATTTACCAAATATAATCCCACCAACAAGAAAAAAATAGGCCAACCTGCAAAGTAGGAGGGGGATTCTTTCAAATGAAAAACCATGTCCAACCACAATTATTATAGCACAACAAACTAATACCAATCATAGTCCTATAGTTAATTCATCCAGTGGACTATCATTTTCATAATAAACAACATGTGAGGGTTGATTACGTGCTTGTGTGGGTACAAAGACACCCAGTAGGACACCCCAAAATCACAAAAGATACAGCATCATGAGACCTGTTAGCTCCTTATATGGTATAAAAATTAAGATATAATACATAAAATTATAATATACCAGATATAATCAAAAGATACTCCTATTATAAAATTTCTCTCATCCATTTCCATCAATAGGATTCCACTTGAGCACTCTTGTTAACACTCATCTAAATGACTACACTCTCCAAACCATGATGTCACAATTGGATCTCATCAAAAAGGGTATGCATGAAGAGTCCTCCCATCAAGAAGTAATCATAAGAACATTCATGATCTCAATATCCTAATTTGGAATCACACATAGTGCCACTAGGGTACACGAATAACATTTTTAGATTAGGATATATGATATCGAATAAACTGGTTGTTCATGTTTCTAATGCGTATACTACAAACACTATCTGGGATGAAAAATAAATGATATTATATAACACCAAATATAATATTTGGATAATATAAACTCTACCTAATAAGAATAGGGGATCATAATACTATGATGTGGAATAAATACCTTTCTATTACACTCAAAGGGACTGACTAAGGGATCACACATGACTAGACATGGTCTTCATTGAAGAGATAAAGGGCCTAATGAACCCATTAAACTAGTAAAAAAAATATAATGTGGGTTTCATGATGTATCATATATTCCAGAGGTCTTCATGTTTCTATACATATCATACAACATGTCCAAATCCAAATAAACGCCATGTACATCAGAGGTACATAACGTCAAGAGTTTGAAATGACACTCAGTGTGCTGTCATCTCATGACCATCCATATATTGTCGATTTATAGTACTTCGAGTCTTTATCATGTACCAAGATATGTTTCGGTATTGATCCATTCACAAGTACTCTGGATGTACACATGTGACTACCTATTTCTAGGGCTATTTTTCCCTCGTGTTATATAACGAGCTTCCATCAGTGGGTTATATGGTTTGTGACACTTTACATATGTTGTGTGATATTACTCTCTTTGTGGAAACCCTTTCACCATATAAGAGGGAATAAATAGAATTTCATCATAGGAAAATAGTCCATGTAATTAGAAATTTCCTATAAATCCTACGCTAAAATTCTTGTATCTCTCAAGACAACAATGCAACCAGATCTTCCATTATTCATGCTAATAATCATGGATCTATGGAAATCATTCCATGATGTAACATGTAGAAAAATACCTGCCATCTTATCTTCCCAAGAATCATCACCCATCACACCAAATCACATGATACATGACAATATGAAACCATGGAACATTAATCTTATACCTATCCATCCTTAGTACACCTACAACCCCCTCCAATGTTTTCTCACATCTTTTTCACCAATAATCATGAACCCCCACCCATTGTATCAATTTTCCCTATCGAGGAACACTTATAAATTTATCGAATAGAATTTATTTATTGAGTCACTAGACTATAAATTTTTTTTCGATGACCATTTAATGAAATATGGGGAGAATTCACAAATCATTAAAGAGGAATGAACCAGGGCTGTTGTTTGGGCAGGTGTTAATTAATTTTAGTTTGCACAATGAATGAATAACATACTATTTCCATGTAAATAAATTCCCTGGAATCCTAGGAAGATAAACCAAAAAATGGATGTTATGATTGAACACTAAATAAACGTGTTAGTGGATTTATTCAAAATTAAAATAGGATAAATAATAGGGGAAATAAAATATATAAATTAAAACACCATACATTGAGTTGCGTCAACCATTGGTGAAATACATTTTTTTCTATTATCATAGGTGTGATCAACAAAACTGTTGTCATAGAAAATCCTGGTACTTCAAACATAAAATAAAATAAAAAAATAAAAAAATAAAAAAATAATTTTTTTTCATATGAAATCATTTTAGAGAATATCATTTCACTGCATCAAAATAAAATAAGATAAAAAATATAGTTTTTATGAATGTGATATCATTTGTCAAAACTGCAGACACCGATAATAATTATGTTACCCCTATGTTAATGAAATCATGATATAATATATTTACAACTTATATAATATCAATACATAAAATCTATAGGCCTCAATGGTTTTCAAAAAATCAATTCCTACTTCCAAATAAATAATTACAAATATTCCAAATTTGTATAAAGAATAAATAGAGTTGTCAGATTCTTCCAACAATAGATAATTTCATCCAGAAATAAAAGAAATATATAAATATGAGGGCACTCATCCCACATTTTTTTATATCCATCCCTCTTGATATCCAAAATATTCTCATGCTGCCTCTGGACACACAACATGGGAATCACTCACCCACAAGGGATATTCTCTTACCAGTCAATGATCTCCATTACTTACACAATAATGGTATATTCACCATCAATTTCAATATCTCCCCTATTGATAAAATGTGTTATGTTGGGAAATAATTATTAAAAAAGACAAACGAAAGTGTTCATATACCTTGTATTACAACGGTTAGAGGGCCCCGTTGTCTGACACCTCCCCGACCCATCCTTGTATTAATAATAGGCCAATGAATCTCCAAAAAAACATTCAACATCAGTGAAATCTATATAAAACAAGTTTCTTTTAGAACTCCAAGAACACATGGTATCCCTTATTGAACTCAAAAGACCATCAACATCATTCCACATAATGATTATTAATGATATTGAAAGTCCTCATCAACTCTTTAGGGACTCGCACCTTGTCTATTATCACTCGCACAAACTCTGTCCCAATTATTGTAGATTCCTCTAGACAATTCCAACATAATGATGACCCATAAGGTCACATGTATAAGGCCTAAACATTATCCTCACCTATGGTGGAATGGTAGAAATTTTTGTATGACAACTACACCATTGGTATGTGATCTTAAAAAATATGGCCAATTTCAAACAAGAAAGAAGCATAATGTTCTTCAAAACATAAATAGTCCAATTTGTTTGGCCATTATTACGGTGGAGAAATTTCATTTTAAATTGAATCTGAGTCAAAATGGTATTTTTAAACTCTCTCCTTAATCATGGGGTGAATTGATAATCAATATTATAAATTATCTTCAAGGGAACTCCATGATGTAAAATTATATACTATAGATCAAGTTGTCTCAATATCTATACTGAAAACATAGCTAATATATCTAGGAAGAGGGGAAACATTATGGTTCTGTATATGATAAATGATATGGAATAATTCCCCTTGAATGATTTTGGAAGTCCCATCACAATGTCAATATATATACCATCCCAAACCAACCCCATAACCAGAAGGTGATGATGGAATCCAACATGAACCTTATTATTATACCTCACATAATGATTAGTGATCCATAAAGAGTAAAACTCTACTATACATCATATCATTCATGTCCATGTGAACTTATTTAGACGGTCCAGATTGAACATCAACACACCTCGATGTTCCACCAAAGTGGATGCATGAAACTCTCTCAAAACCCGCTCACAAAACATCATCCATACCATCATTCATCCATTTAAAATTCTGATGTTCTCCCATCCACCATCAAATCCATCATGAGTATGTCAAATGGATATTTGAGTGTATGGGGAAACATAGTTGGTATCTCCATGACGGGCCTCCCAAAAACATTGTATTGTAGGTTTAGTATAACAATAGACTAGATATATGTTACACCATCCTCATAAACTAAGGAAAATATCAAAAATGATATCATCCCCATCACCTCAATCAAAAACATTGGACACAATATCACACTATGGGTAATTACCACTACATTCTTCATCGTTAGAGTAGATACTATCTCATAGTCAAAATTATGGAGTTACTCTACCCCAAACCTCTATATCGATTTATGACACATAAATTATAATATATTGTTGGGAATATTTTGAAAAAAGTTGATATACCACTCATCCATTTGAAAATTTCACCAAATCTTATGAGATTATAACACCACTGCTAGCACCATAAATATGTTTGCTTTATTCTTATCATATATTCATAGTCATAGAGACCCATTGGAAATCACAAGAAGCCTCTATATCAGGAAACAATTAATACTTGTCCCCAATGCATCAAAAATTATAAAATACATGACACTAACTATTGGATGTCTCAAGATTGGGGAACTTTTGAGCCACTATGTTATCCCATGACAATCATTCTAGAATATATAAATCTAATTCAATGGTTTCCCCATTCTAGTTAAATTGGTTAAATTTATTGATATGCATTAGATATATGTTATAAATTCCTTATATTATCATTCTAACCCTAATAATCCCCACACCTCCATGACACAGATAGGTTTCTCCCAAGATAACACTAAATTAACCATAAATGGGCCTACTACTACCCCCTCTTCTGAGATGACCTGTCTATAAAATTTGAACACTCAAATCAAGGACTGAAAAATAGTGCAATTCTCATTAGTCTAATTCACTTAGATTATTTATAGCACCATCCCCCAGTTTCTCACGGTCCTATCTTCTAATACTAAGTACACTAAATTTTCCTCGATGAATACCACCACAAAATATACATATAAGGATGAAATATCTCATTCAATTTTCATATTAGAAATGATCGAGATGTTATAAAAAAACAATCACCATGTACACATTCTACTATACTTTACATTATAAATATTTCTTTGTAATATTACAATCACCCACCTAGTGTTGGTGATGGCCTAGTTTGAGGTCAATCATTGATACAACCTCACCCCTCTAAATTAGTATATGAGGTCATCGAAACTTGGTAGTGTATAATTATTATTCACTATAAACAGGTTTGGAAAATAGTAATCCACACAGAACCACAAAATATTATTCCTATTTTGGGTGAATAACAATGTGGATTCCTAGATTGAAACATTAAGGCTGTCAAAGCCCTTCTATTTTATATCCTTCAACAGAACATTCATCTCATGAAGCACTTTATGAGACAAATTATATGATGGTTTTGATATTGGGGAAGTACCTTATTGCATGTCTCTGAAAAAAAAATTTATTTCTCAGTGTGGTGGTAATACCAACATGTCCTTGGGAGTGACTTTCTTGCACTCTAACACCAAATTAGGAAAATGAAATCCCATAAAATCCACTGGTTCATGGATAATTCATGCAACTAATCTATGATCAGCTATACCCCCTCTGTATGAGTCCATTCTAATCATTATATGTTTCCTTATCAACCATGAATGAAACAACTATCATATCACTATATGCACATTGCATCATTCTTTAGAAAAATTCAATATGGGCATGAATAGTTGATTTCCTATACCTACATAATATGACATCTAATGGAATCCTCTGTTCAATAAAAAGACATCACATTATGATATATCCTCCATGATTGATTTGAAAATATTAAAAATAGTGTTTTGTAACCGTTACCCTCCAGTATGAGTATCTAAGATCATAGTTTGAGCTATAGGATTATCTAAAATCTATATGTATTGAAACAGAGAATTTACAAGATAAGAGGTGCTCCATTGCTTTCTATTAGTACTGAAACTAAACGTGATAATAAAAAGAGAATATCTCAAATCACCCATGTAGTATCTTGGTGATAAGACTCATATTCTTTCTTCTATCATGATTCATGACCACCATCTCCCTAATCATCACATTGACCGCATAGAGCTCAGAAATGAAAGAACGTTGAACCATATCCCACCATCACATTCTATCTCCTCCCCTCTTCCTCATTATCCAAACAATAGAACACCCTATCCCCACCACCATAACATAAAATTCAGTCTATCAGTCGTATTTATGTTAGGTAAATAGAAGGTTGGAAAATCAATTATAAATTTCCTCATCTATCATTAGAGAAACACCACCTTTCAATACGATGACTAAAACCATCATAATTGAATTGAGATATAGACCCTATATCATGGTATCATCTCTTGCGGTATCTCTATCACCCATATCCTTGAGTATATCAACGGATACCAGCTACCAAGATCTCATATACTTAATGCCCACTAGCATCACCAACACTTAGCTTCTAGTCAATTAGAATGATGTCCACCACCAAAACCTACTCACACACCCATGAATAGGTGGGAACGTAATGAAACATCAATTCAACATAGATATCTTAGAATAATATTCTATTGATGGTCTATCCTTAGAAGAATCGATGGAAAAACATATCAATATTATATCATGGGAAGTTGGAGAATCATGTAGAATAAATTTAAATAATAATGCTACCCTACTAAAGCTGAAGAAGCTCCATGATATGAACTGATGAACCTATGTCTAGAAAGATCTCATCCGTGAAGAGAAAATCAAAATCAAACCACAATATTATTTTTTCATCATAAATATGAATAAAAATACTCAACCATTTTTCTATGAAAACATGAATAATACATTCCACTTGGACCACCATTTGATATGGAGGTGTCCTCCAAATGTGAAAACCTTTGGACACTACCACTAGAAAGTAACATACTATCTATGGATCCATGTATCCCCAAAACAATGGTTTTCATTTTCTCTGATACTCATATTGAGTTTTTAGTATATTCTCATCCACATATGGTATTGTAAGTGTAACCTACTTCGAAATGGGTGGTGGTAAAACAAGAAAACCACCATGAAGCATTGCCTCTTACATAGAAAACTCCACTAAGGCCTCATCATTATGTGGATCACACCCGTGATAATGATGAAGAATACTAGTTAACTATATTCGAGGAGGAATCCTAAAAATATTAATATATTCCAATGTCATTGAATATATTTTTGGAGCGGACTAAAAGAGGACATGGATGCCATAATTCATTCACATTAGATTCATGTACAAATGTCTTCCCTATATATAGTGTCTTGATGATCTGAGTCAATAGTAAAGTTATCATAGTATTAGTGGATGGATTTGTCATCCGTCACACTAACATTGATCCCCTAGCCTGAAAGATGAACTTCTAGAGCCTGAACACTCTCACTATAAATACCATAATGACCCTCATAGCTAAGAAAACTAAAAACATTGGTCCTTAAATGATCCTTCAAATGATCCAAATGTATCATTAACTGAACCATTGAGGCCTATATATCTAGAATTGAGCTAATTATAACACCCAAAATCTACCTCTTGTTGGATATTGGATAGAGGCCAGTTCCATGTAGGTGTATCGGGAACATGTGGGGAATTATCCCAATGTACTTTTATATATTCATGAATCTACAAATACCCATACACCATTGAAATGTATCGACAACTGATAAAGTAATGAAAGAATAACATATAACAATATCATAGTATGATGAATGTACTAAAATGAAATAATATTCCAAATAATTTACCAACCAAAACTAACACTATAATATAAATTGCCTTTAGTGGCTGTCTTTTTGCAGCGTTTTATTGAAAACCTCCACGAAAACCCTTAATTTTTTTATAGTGGCGATACTCCCTCCCCCCCCCCCCCCCACCCAAGCCGACGCTATTCTCCCCACGACCCCATGACACTTCTCCCCCAGAAGAGCCCCAACCCTAGATCTGCTCCCCTCCTGTGCCATCGGTGACCTTGCCGCCGGTCGCTGCTGACCCCCATTCTCCCCCTACACCCGCGACATCGGCTTCTCTCCCGACCCTGTCGAGTTCCTATCCTTGGTCGGATCCCCTCCCCTGCCGCTGGTGGTTTGCTCATATTTTGGTATGTTTCTATGTGTACTGGTTATATGAATCTTTTGGAGGAAAATTGCATAAGGTTTTATGTAGTTTCATTATTGTTGAGTCTTTTCCATAATTTATTTTGGTTTATCATCAAATTTGGATAAATTCATTTAATGGATTGATATCATATATTTGGGTATTGTTTGGAAATGAGCTATGAGGTGTTCCACGAGTGATCTATACCCCATTTCTTGAATTTATAGGGAGGATACATCATTGTCCCTAATGTATGACTAATTGGATGAATAAGGATCAATTCTCTTAATTTTTTTTATTACATTATAATATATGTTGTAATTTTATGAGTTAGGGGATTGAGATGGTGTTGGTTCCTAGAGATGGCTTTTATGAGGTTTGATTGAGATTTCATAAGGGGAAAACTCTATGGTCAAGTTATTTTTGACTAATATTATCGTAGGATATGGTAATGCATTTATTATGTGGATTGAAATTTCATATAGGTGGGTATGTGATGTGAATGGGATCGATGAGTTATTTACCTTATGAGACAGAAGGATAGAGATTCATGCTGGGTTAATAGAATTACCTTTATTACGATGCATTGATTATAAAACCATTGATGGATTTGTTATATATGTGAGAGGCTTAACTATAGGGAAATTAAAACCCCAATAGGGTGTCTATCTTGTATTTATGGGTCAAGTTATCTATAACGGTCTTGTTTTAGGTAATTGATTCTCTCCTAAAGAATTGTCTAGGGGTGAGGCTATGGGATGGTGTGGTAATGGTCATCTATGGTATGATAATCTATGAGAATATATGAATGACCCAGTATAGAACCAAGTTAGGTTCCTTTTCTCGATGAGCAATCAATATGGAATATATGTATAATGATAGGTTCTCCAAACCTTATGAGTTGGGAATGTGGCCCTTGACAGACATTTATCCCTAGGGTAAGAGTGAGATACCTAGGTAATGGAACCCTAAGAAGTGTCTTTATCATCCACATAAATCAATTTTCACAATATCAATATAACATAAAAATTAGATTCATCATGTCAATAAAAACTCACCGATCACACTGAATCCACAATAATGATAGTAAGGGAATAACTACTTCCTCCTCAAAAGTTTTGTTCTTTTTAGTGGTATGATTCTACTAAATTCAGTGCTTGATACCCCTTGTTATAAACCAGATTCAATATGACTTCATTGATTCTCTAAGATAAGGCATGGAAACCTCTTTTTATTCTAGAATAATCCCTTTTTTATGTAATTCTGGATTCAAAAAGTGACTTTAATTCAGCATGAAACTTATAGATCATTTTTGATGAAAAGAAGTGGTTTGTTAACACCACTTGCTGAGTCATGATCAACCATCACACATTTTGATCATATATTATATCAAATTACACTTAAAATAATTACTACATCACATATTTTATGCATTTTCGGGATTTAATCAGATCTTCCATTAGCTTAATAACATGTCCATTATTAGCACATCCACCCCATGGATCATATCTCCCACTAAATATTGGGCCACGTCAATCAATGGTTACAATTATTTAATTTAATGGGATAATGGAATCTCCAACTTTCATAAGTTGATTAATGTGGTTGGAGTTTGTTTTCTCACCATAATCTCCCAATTTAATTCTAATCCTTTGTGGTTGTACTACTTTTTATGACTCCACTAGTGGGTGATTTACCATATGTATTGATATCGGAAAACCTTATGTAACATATTTATATATTTTTTCATCTAGTATATACGAATATCTTTCCCTATTTAGTAATAGTGATGTGTTTTAATTTTTATAATATTGTTTAGGCACATTGTGATATACATGTATAAAAGTTGGATCACTTTACTGAAGAACGTAACTTAGTACATTAAGGGATTCAATGATTTTTTAGATTTTGCAATTTCCAATCGATCCGTGGAAGGGAGAATAAGATGTCCATTTCCTAAATGTAAATTTAGAAGATGGTTGAAGAGAGATCAAGTTTATGAACATTTAATATTGAAGCAATTCCCTGGTCAATATTTGCGTTGGATTTGGCAAGGAGAATTGAATGTTACAGAAAGGTTGAGCACTGATGTCAATCCACAGAATGAACTCCCAAATTCATCGAAAGTGGAAAATGAAATGAAAAACCTTATAAATGATGCATTCGACAATGCAAGAGACCACCATCAACATAAAAACATATCAGAACAACCAGATTAGGGTGCTAAAAACAGCAACGAGACAAGTGATGTTATTGAGACTGTATGGAAACCATATCAAGATTGTAACATATCAGTGGATCGTCCTCTTGATATGGTGGAGTCAAAATGTAAGATAAAACTTCACTGTGGAAAATGAGTTCCATTGTTTAGTTGATGATGGAAATCAAGAGTTGTATAGTGGATGATTGTAATATACAAAATATTCTCTTATGATGAAGTTGTACCATATCAAATGTATATGTGGAATTAAAAATCGGACAATATCCATGATATTGGAATTGTTGAGTGATTCATTTTCTAAAGAAAACATCCCCGAGTCTTTTAATGATCTGAAAAAGTTGTTAACATGCTTGGTTTGAATTATTCAAAAGTACATGCATCTCCCAATGATTTTATACCTTATTACTGGGAGGATTCAGATAGACAGTATTCTAAAAACTGTTCTTCATTTAGATGGTAGTCAGTGGGTGATGTTGGAAGTCTGAATCAACATAATTTCTTGAAGAAGAAGAAAAGGAACACACCTGCAAATGTTTTGCGTTACATTCCTTTTAAACATCAATTTTAAAGATTATTCATGTCATCGACAACCAAAGAACACATGAAGTGGCAATCTACAGATAAAAACAATGATGGGTTAATGAGACATCCACTAGATTCACAATAATGGATGAAATTTGATTCATTAAATCCATAATTCTCAGGTGATCCTAGGAATATCTGATTGGGAGTAACTACCGATGGATTCAACCGATTTAGGACTTTGAGTAACAGTTATAGAATTGGCCCAATAGTTTGGATCCCTTACAATCTAACTCCCTATATATATATGCAAGAAACGTTTTTTATCATTTCAATGATTATTCCTAGAAAACAAATTCTTGGAAATGACATTGATGTATACTTGCATCTTTTAATTGAAGAATTATAGGAGTTGTGGAGAAACGGTGTTGAGACAACTGATGCTTCTTCTAAGACAATGTTCAAAATGCATACTACATTAATGTAGTCAATTAGCGACTTCCCTAGGTTTGAGAATTTATCACGTTGGAACACTTACACAGTTTTGGATTGTCTTGTTGGTAACTTTGATTTTGATCCCAAACCGATACCTCACTGTAAAAACTGTAGCTTCTTGTGCCATCCAATATTTCTTGCTACATCTCATTGATTTCAGCTCAACAGATCAAAATTTAATGGTTTCATTGATCGTAAAACACCTCCAATGTTGTTAACTGGGTCTAAAATATTGACATAACATGGAAATGCTGAGACATAATTTGGGAAGGTTCGTTATTTGAATGATAGCAGGAAACAGGTTCAAAGTGCATCGTCACGTGAAATCGGAATGCAACAATGGAATAAAAAAACATATATTCTTCAAACATCTATATTGGGAATTTAATTTGTTACGGTATAATCTGAATTTGATGCATATTGTGAAGAATGTATGTGATAATTTGATTTTAACATTTCTTAATGAGCATGGAAAGTCAAAGGATAATCTTAATGCTCACAAAGATATACAAGAAATGAACATAAAACATGATCTTTGGGAAGATGAAAATGAAAAGTATCCTCCAGCAATTTTTGAAATGAAAAATAGGGATAAAGATACATTCCTATGAATTTCAAATAATGTTAAGGTATCTAATGGGTATTCAAGTAGCATATTGAGGTGTTTTCCTTGAATAATCATAAGTTACATGGATTGAAAAGTCACGAATCACATATTTTGTTATAACAGTTACTACAATTGGCATTGTGTACATTTTACCTGAAAAAGTTACTGTAGTTGTACTCGATTTCTTCACATTTTCAGAAAACTATGTGAGAAATCTCTACATCCATTTTAGCTTAGTAACCTCTAGGAGAGTTTTGTATTTCCCCGTTTTTCAATAGAGATGATCTTCCCTCCGTCTTTTTTTAGTGTCATAATGCATTTAACTTTGCATTTGGGTGAGGAAACTAAATTAGAAGGTCTCGTTCATTATCAATGGATGTATACAATTAAGAGGTACACTATTTAAATGTTTTTCAGTTAATTAATAAAATTTTGGCACTTAATAAAATGAATACTTATGTTTATTTTGTTTCACAGATTTCTTGGGCATTTGAAATCATACATGACAAATAAAGATCGACTAAAATGCTCTATTTTTGAAGGATATTTGGAGGAGGAGTTTCTTAACATTCTATCCAGATACTTGGTTGATATTGAGACAAGATTTAATTGAGTTGGATGTATTGACAAAACATCGAATCAATCTCAAAAACATTAGAAATCCAAAATATTTCTTGCTATTGGCCGATCAGTTGGGAGGACCTCAAATGTGACATTGATAGAATTTTAATTATTACAGTCTCATAGATATGTGCTGCTGAATTGTGAAATTTCAGATCCATTTATTAAATAGTTGAGTATATAAACAAAGTGACTAATGAGAGTCTAAACACGAAATGAGAATGATGTAATGACACCTGTTAATAATGAGATTGTAGATTCGTTTTCTTGATGTGTAAGATCTTAAATACTATAACAAAAATGAATATTAGTTTCATGCATATAGTTTTTAAATGTAATAATGTATATTTATTTAATTAGATCATTAATACTGATACTCGAGTAGATGTTTCAGAAGATTAGATGTTTTTGCTCGAGGTCCTCTAAAACAACTTAGAAAGTTCCACGCTTACAACGTGAATGAATTTATATTTCATATAGTCGATCGAGAAGAGGGTTTGAAAACACAGAATAGTGGTATATTTACATTTTATGAAGTGGAATAATTTTTAAGGATGACTGATATTATTTAATTAATCAACCAAAGACATTTTTTAGTTGTTTTATTCAAATGAAATTGGGTCGATATTATCAGAGGTGTTAAAAGAGATTCCTTGAAATTTACTTCTGTGAACTTCTCTCGCTTGATGGATGTTGGTGATTGTGAATTGCATGATCCATATATATTATCATCATAAGAAAAAACGGTATATTATGTGAATGATATAATGGATGAAGGGTGCAGTGTTGTTGCTCACATAATACAAAGATATTTGTATGATATGGGTGATGAAGTGGAATATTTGACCTCTGAAATTGATTCTCATCAACAACAAGAAGAATAATTATTTGGCCATCGTGATATTGAAAATATTAGTCTAGCAAGGATGGATAAAGTGGATGAAGTAATAAAGTAGAAAATAGACATTATTGAAGGGGAAAATGATTGTATGTATAGGTATTTATTCATTCATCAACCACTTATTTCATATGTACTGTCATTCATTATCATTGTTATGTTTATTTAGTTTGTTAGTACTGGGATTCTATTATCATTTTAAATTTTTTTTATCATAGTTTTTTTTGAAATATATGTCATGAACATAATTTTATTTGATTAAATTATAGGAATTCCAACGAGGAAGTGATACCCTGTTTCATCCACTACTGCGATATATGATGATCAATTTTTCTCCCTCCCTACGACATCTGAGCCCCCATATGCCTGCCCCCCTGCACCATATCCCCCTCCACCATCTCTCACACCCTCTATGAGCCTCTCTTTAGAAGCAGAGTCATCGAATCCCCCTTCAGAAGCCTTATTAGTCGGGCGTCGGCGTTCCACTTCTAGTTCATCATAGACATACTCGAGGATCACTATTATAGGAACACATTTTAATATAAATAAATTTATTGCAGTTTTTATACTAACTTTTTTTTTCATTAAACCTGAAGAAATGAAACTATGGTGAAAAAAATAAAAATTTCTGATTTGTGGAATATGAATGGAGATAAGAGAGTTGTCTCATTCAATTCATATGGTGTCCCTACAGATGATATCATGATATTACTTGTCCAAATTCTTGGCCAGTTGGAAGAGAATCCCATTTCGATTCTTATTTCATTTGATGATTGGAGACAAATGGTTCCATGTTGAAAAAATGATGTTTTTAATTCCAAAATAAATGTATTTTTAATACATTATGGTGTATTGAATGTCATGTTATTAATATTATCAAAATGAACATCTGTATATAGATTTTTTTTCCACTTTACAATTGCTGATGTGATAGCACGAATGTGGACATTGAAAAATAATGAAAATAAATGGAATGAATTCAACTCGAGATTGTGGGGGTGATGTCAACAATAATTTTTTGACCGTCATCAATTGTATGTGATGTTACCCAATGGGGTACATAAAGAACATTGGGAAGTTGTTGTTGACAGACATCGTGATGTGAAGCAGATGGTATTTAAATATATATTATTATATTAACCTCATTTTACATTTAAACATGTATATGAAGAGGTTATGACATTGAATACATTATTATTAAATTGCATTGTATTTATTTCAGGATCTCTGAAGAAATAATACATCAAGCTGGCCAAAGAAAGTTATCCCTCACACTACGAGGTCAAAGAGAATTTCTAGAAGCTTATCATCTCTAGTAATCTTTTCATTAGTTTAAATATTTATAAAAAAGATTTTCTGTTTAATATATTAAATTGTTGGTTTATCATTGTTTAATGAAGTCACATAGTTTAGGGCACAAAGAATCAGGAACTGATGTGTGGTTGGATGTTCAAAAAAATCAGATGGAAGTTTTGTTAATGAGTCGGCCAATGAAGTTGGGGTATGAACTAATTTTTTCAATATAATAACTTATTATCAGTTTTTAATATGTTAATATATATTGATATTTTATTTATAAGTAAAAAATAAAGAACTATGGGATGCCAATCCGGAGCAGGTCTACCCAGTCTCCCAAGATAGCCCGGTTGTTAAAGTCCTTGGGAAGGAGCATCCTGGTAGAGTGTGTGGGATGTGCTTGGGGCTCGTACCATCTGAGGTTTTTGGCAAGCCATCAGGGATTTTATTTTCATCTACTCTTGGGTGTAGTCAGTCCATACATTGAGATTCTAAGAAAGATATTGTTTCTCTATGAAACATATTTCTGGAGTAGGGGGATCAGATATCTGCTTTTTAGAAAGAGTTAACTGATATACGTTAGTAGATTAATAGATATGCCCTCGGTGGTACTGTATCGACTAGTGGTGAGAAGGTAAATCAAAAATATTCAAAATAGTTTTGTTTTCAATTTTTTTATTTGTTTTCTGTTTAAATATAAATATGCAACACTATTTAATTTTTAATAAAATTTTCTTATAGCTGGTAGCCAGAAGTGGAGATGGGGGTAGAGAGGGTGACGATATGTGTTCATCATCAGGTAGTGATTAGTTGAATTTTTATTATGTTATCGGTGAAGAGGGTTATGATATGGGTTCATCGTTGGTTTTTATATATATCATGTGGGTCACATAGTTTCCACAAAACCCTTTCATGACCTATGATTTTCTTGATCTGTCATGTTTTCTTTTATGTATTTTATTGACTTCTAATGTTTCATTTTATGTCATGATTTGTTGATTGTGGTGTGTTCATTTAGGACATAATGGCCAACATTAGTACCCTACCAAATCATTAGTACGACTAACCATTTTCTTTTCATCATCATTACCATACTGAATAATTTGGAAAAAATTATGAATGAAAGGGTTGAGGAATGTCATAATATGAATATTATATAGTGTTTTTAAATATATCATAATTCTGTTATTATACATAACAGAAAAGATTGGTTATGAGGGTGACCATAAAAGGGTTGAGGAATGTCATGGTAATTTAGTGTTCATGGGATGAGAAACTCTCCGAGTGGTTTTAGTATTTAGTTTAGGGGAGAGGGTAGGGTCAATTTAGTCCCTTGAGATCTGTATGTAGGTACTGTGACTCCTAGTGTTATATTATAGCCACATTGTTAATGAATATTGATATCATTTATTTCATCCATAGTTTTTTTTATTTCTAAAAGTGATAAATATTTACTCCATTGAGAACTGTATGTGGTATAAGATGCTATGAGGTACCTATATGTTGTGATTGGTCCATGGAACATTAGCCATCCTTATTTCATGGAGATATGTTGTGGAGTGTTGATGAACATTACAGATGATCAATATTAGGATATTATTGGGTACTAGATGAAGGTGTGATGTTTCATGACACATTGTCTCGAATATGAGTGTTGAACTTGGAATAGTATAATTCTTTAGCTAACATAGGGTTATAAGATATTTTTTATTGTATGATGTGGGAACTGATTTTGTGACTGATGAGTATAACATGAAAGAATGTATATGAGTTGATTGGATTGATTAGTTATGTCTTTAGTAGTAATATAATAACTATTTGATATTAGAAACAAATATATTTTTTGAAACTACTAATGATGTTGGATTTAATTATTAGTGGAATTGAATACCCAAATCACATGGTAGTGACAATGATCACCAGAGTTTGGGTTGTTTCCTCTAATAAAATGCTTGTGACAATGATTTTGTTTTTGTTTTTTTAATACTAGTTATGTTGATTACATAATTATTAATGTCTTGAATGTGAGGCTCAGGTGGTGGGTATTTTTCAATGCGACAAGAAAGGCGTCATGCATATCATTATTGAGATGAATTTTTTATCACGGATAATAGTATAAAGGATCAATGGTTTTGAAATTAAATAGTTTAAATCCACCATTATTATATTTTATATTCCAAAACTTCATTGAGTGAAATATATAGATTATCTATTATTTTATATTTGAAGAATATAGACTGATAATGGTTGTGGTTATCTATTTGTACACTGATACAAGAATCCTATATGCATGGACATATCTGCTTTGTGGGAAAGGAAAACATTCTTGTATTATATATATATATATATTAAGTAGATGTTCTGGTTATTCAATAACTAATGTATTGGAATTTGATACATGGATAGATATTGGACCATGTTTCTTGGTATCAGTATTCATATTAAGTTAGAATACCTATGAAATAATGTATGTTTGTTTTGGTTGTGTCGAAATTGTAAGACTATAAATTGGATTCATAGGGGTGAAAGGTTGTTATTTTTCACATGTAGTGGTCGGATTTAGATAATTCTTGTGGAATTTAGTTGTATGACATTGGATGTTTTAGAATCCTTGAATTTAATTAGGGATATATAATCATTATAGAGACGATGGTTATTATTTTTTTGTGGTTCTCAGGTCATCATATATTCCCGGGTTCGTTAGTAATCTAGTAATTGTTTTTTTTTCAGGGCACTGGTACAAAAGTAGCATAAGATGCTGTTTTTTTGTAAATGTGGTTTTAGCTGAGTTTTAAACCACTATTATATGTCATTATTTTTCAATTAGTAATAGTCATAACCACTACTAAATATCATCATTTTTTTATTAGCAACGGTTATAACAGCCGATATGGTGTAAATTTTCGCTGCGGTTTTAACCATTGCTATAGTGGACCATCTTCCTTGTGATGTTTGTGGTGGTTATGATGATTTTAGTAGTGGTTTTCCCATCCAGGGGAATACAATTGTTTATCCATGGTTAATACCACCGCTAAGAAAATTAATCCCATGACTGGGAAAACTGCCGCTAAAAGCATCATAATCGCCGTGAAATGCAAATTCTACGACAGTTTCTAATAACTACTTAGAAATGTATTTAACCACCTGCAATAGTGTCCCAACACACAATGTAGTGGAAATTTTCAAAAACCGCTAGAGAATCATATAGCGGCAGTTTAAACCGCCCCTATACCCAAAAAAAACCACCGCGAACAGTGAATTTTCTTGTAGTGTAAAAAGAGTATTTCCTTCTATGTTGGCGGGTGGCGTTATCATACAATACACATGATCATAGCATGTTCAATATATCTCACTATGATATTACCCATCCTAGTCCTTCTAGGAATCTATAAAATGAGAATTTAATTTTCATAAGTCACCACATGTGTCTATAGAAACCGTTGATGGAAGAGTTTAACAATAGGAAATAAGAATCCGTAAATTCACCAAATATAGAGCATTAGTAGATTAATTATCAAATTATAATTAATGATATTCATGGTATGAAAATTTAAAAAATAAAATCCAGATGTATCCATAATACACTCTATTCCTCAAAGTGGTGTCATGCACTACCAAAAATCATATTATATGTGATTCTTTAATCTAACACTAGTCATAGAGAATATATTACATATGACATTTTTTCACTAATAGAGATCATTCGAGAGGTCATACAAATCGAGTCTCTCTATAAAGAATTAACCACTAGACATAAAATATCTCTACATCGAAATAGGGGATCACACCCTTAGATAATGAGGAACACCAAAAACCATACAAAATAATAATGGTAGATAGGGTATCGACACCATGTTCATGTTATTCTTGTCGATATTATAAACCCTACCTAGGATGAAAATGAAATGATAGAGGATCCCACCATCATATGATAAAGGGATACACTAAAATATAACAAAGTAAAAACTCATAGAGGTTATTAGGATTTTATGATGGAAAAATAATTTCATAATATATCTTAATAGTTATGGTCTGTAGGATTATACTTGGATGAAGCTAGTATTTACTAAAGATATAGATTACCTCAACTTTCCCTAGAAAATATATACATCATATAATTATTTTCCACATTGTGTCCTAACATCAAATGGTCTATCAGCCTCTCCTCATCTCACAAGAAATGAATTTCCACAAATATATAATGTCATTTGGAGTTATAAGGAATGTATATTTCAATTTAGTACTCAACTTTCCACCAATTTATCTTTTACATCTTTTCATGGAAGTGTAATTCTAGTCATACTGATGTACCATGTTGTCTATGATTACTGTGTTTTTCTCATGTACTCTAGTAATTTTATGTGACAAGATATATAAGTTCCTGTGAATACTACATGGAATATATCATTCCTTAAGAATTAGGTCACATTATGTGTGAAATGTTTCACATGGAATGTGTTATTTTCCTCTATACTTAAACCCATTCACATGAGATGGGGGACAACATGATTTGTTTTAATGATACAACAAACTGTGTTTTCAAGATTTTTCCATATATACTAGGCTATTATATACTTCTTAACCACACCTAATCCACCACATGATCATATTTAATTCAATATAGTAATCACGAATATAGCATTTACCAGAATTTCCATCACTGCAGTTCATATATTGTGCATCCTATCTTCTTTGCATTCAACTCCCACCGCACAATAACACGTAGAAAAACCAATATACAAATGGGGAACACCAATAAATCCTAATATAACTTTTATCATACAAATATTCCATATAACTGTGATATCTCCATCATTTAGAAAACCACAACATCATTATCTATCTACTATGATGATTAAATGTAACACAATTATAGAATTTCGGGTATTTTTCAAACTGTTATCCAATAGAATTAACAGTGAGGTTTGTTTGAATAAACATGGAAGAAATGAATTTTATTAGAAATAGAAATAGTACTTATCTAATTGATCTTGTTTTTCATGATTATATTCCATTATTATGATGTATGGTGAACCAAAAATAGCCAAATAATAAATTCTCTATAATCCTAGGGTGATATAGAAGAACCCAAAAAGTATGATCGATTTGTGAATAAATATTTTAGTGGATTGATTATCACTATCCATGGGATAAACCATTGATAAAATAAACCATGAAAAGAAAACAACCATCTTCTTTTAGGATGAATGTTTTGTGAAGAATGGTTTCTTGTCACCATCATAAAGCAGATCCAAAACTCAGTCGGAATAGACAATCCTAGAGGTACCAATCTGATCCTCCAAACCATTTTATTCTACCATGATCTCCACCATGAACTCCACCAAATTACTAGGGTTGTGGAGACAAACATAGGGATAAAAAAATTATATTTATACATTATACTTGGTAACTATTCAAAAATACAACTAATTATATTTATTAAATTATTGTGATATTTTTTTTCTAGTGATAACATTTTTCAAAACACACTATGATGACAGTGATTATATTACACCTCGGTTAAAAACCATCTTCAACAGTCAATATAGTTTTCATATATCTGATCTAAGAATCCTCTAAGGATTAATTCAACTATTTTGGAAATATTGTGCACACATGATACTATATTTTTAATACTAATGTAATATCAAAATAGATCTACTATGTGTCTCATATCCTACTTTAACTCAGTTCGTATCTCTAAAAATTTCATTTGATAAATTCCAAAGTATTACAAGGAGTAAATATATTCATTTCGATCACAAGGTTCATAAATTTAAAAATTGTGATGTAATGATGATATATGATTGAAATAAAAATAATCATATGGGACATAGAATTTCTTTTGTTCGTTTTAACCCATATGTTATTAGTTTACCCCATATTAATTTCTTTGACCCATAACTATCAAACCTTATGTTTAAATTACGAAGGAATATAAATTTTAGTCTAATTTGTTATTTGGATAATAAAGGGTATATGGATGATTGTTTCAATAATTTATCCTTCCACATTTCATATTTCAATATTTTTATGATTTTTAAATAATGTAATAATATGTTATATATTATATACTATAACCTTGGTAATTTTAAGAACAATTCATTTATTTAAACATTAAATAAAAAAATTGGAATGAAATTTTAATATAAAATCATTAACCATAAATTATATATTATTAATTATAATAATTTTAGTGTGAATCCATAATTTGTAGCTACCTAAAACTAGTACGCCTTTATCCAGTTCCCACTACCATTAAATTGTAATAAGATACAAGGAAGTACAATCAGAAGGACTGAATAGTTTAGTATTCTTGGTAAATTAGATATATACATAAATTTTATGGTATATTTTAAAAAAAAAAAATTTGGGAAAAATATTATTCCATCATGAATAACCCTACATATCAGTCATTGTGATCTTCATGGATTCCTGAGAATGGAAACCAAATAAGGGTAATCATAAATTCTCAGTAAGTGTTATATAATTAAAAAATATACAACAAATTAATAAGTATTATCAATATGTAATGTAAAATAACGGAACTCAAATTCCATTTAAATTAATTTATTATTATTGTATGATAACAATAAAAAATTATTAAAAGGTATATATATAAAACTACATTCCATTTAAATAAATTTGCAGAGAATAAAATGTATCCACATATTATAACATAAAAAATATGTGATAGATAATTAAAAGTGAATCTAAATTATGTAAATGCTTAATTATTAGACATCACGTATCCGATGAATTCGAAAATTTTGAAAAAAATGATATCTCTTCATGAAGGTTTAAATCATTATGGGTGAAACCCATCAAATTAATGTTAAAAATATTCAGAAAGAAAAATTGTCAAGATATATCCTCTAGATATTTAAAACAAAATTATAACAAAAACAAAGGGGTTTCCCAACTAATTTTTACTCATTAAACTAATGATTCATTGAGGGAATAACTTTTAAGATTCCCTAGAACTGTGTCATACCTATCTAAATCATTACTCATATGTTGATTAATCAATTTGAAACCTAATCAATTCTCCCTCTCAAATATATGTATTTTATAAAGGATAATTATTTATCAATAATCCCAGTTAATCAATAAATTTGAATGTCAAAAAATTTTTAAATATGGTATATAGTTTACTAAATAAATGTATCACTGATATAAATATTAATATTTAGGGGAAATTTAATTTCCATATAAAATTTAATAATTCAAGGTAATGTTAATGATAATAAATCTGATTTAATAAAGTGAATTTTGATACATTCATTAGTAAATGTGAGTTCAAACCATCCAAAGGAAGATTTATGAAATTTATTAAAACAATATAAAATAATTGTGGTAAGAATAATCATTTTTTTCATTTATTAATATAAATACAATAAAATATCATAAAAATTATTCTAGAAGAAAATACATATGTTATTTTGATTTTTTTAAAAATCATTTTCATAATAAATAACTCGTAAAACTAGAATCTCGCATTAAAATTTGAAAAAAAAATTCTTTTATATTTACCATTGAATCTTGTAGAACTATATTAAAAATTTATGTATTCATGAAATTTAAAAATTACAATAATTTCATAAATGTCAATTAAAAATTTGATTTCACTTTTTTGGTAAATGGAAAATGAAAATAATTTTAAAAATGAAAATAGAGTACTTTGAAAGCATGTTATCAATTGAAAAAATGGGTGTAGATTCCATTAATAATTGTTTTTAAATGGATAAAAAAAATTGAATACATTTTTAGAAAGTATGGTTTTGGATGAAAACATATTTCCGACCAAAGAGAGAAATGATGTTAAAATTTTATTGAAATCTTTTTTATAACAATTTTATGTGAAAATAGTATAAATGCGTTAAAATTAATTGAATGAGTTCATTAATTAAAATTTTATAAGAAAATTTAATGTTTTATTTGAAAATGGTAAACCAATTTCTAACAAATGATATTAATTTATAAACACACTCAATTATAACGAGATTGTGAAATAATCTATATAAATGATCATAACATTGAAATCAGAAATAATAAATGAATTGATTATGTGTATCCATGATAAATTGACATTAAAAATTTAAATAAAATTTAATGTAATAAAAATTCATAACACACATAATATTACTATTTTATAATAAGTAATGAATATGTTAAACCCAATATGGGGAAATTGATTAAAGAAATCCCTTTCCATATTATTCATTTTGGATGAACGTTATTTACCAACATTATAATGGATTTAAGAAGGATATTAACTTATACAAAATTTAATATTTTTAATAACCTATATAATACATTTATAAAATTTTGTTAGCCTTTTGATAATAATCAATAATTATTTATACATTTTATTGTGCCAATTTCCTTGTTTTTGGAGTTTTTGGAATTTTTTTGTTTCGACAACATAGATCAAGATTTTTTCATTTAGTGATTTAAAACTAGAATTTAAATATCAAATATATTCATTTTATAATTATATATAGTTATCCATAAAATTATATTATCTGAAAGGAAATTCACTGTTTTTGGGGATAGAAGGTTGTAGGTATGTATGAACGCTGATTCTAATATCTTAACATGTTGATAGGAAGAAGATTGAATTATATTTGAATACTATAAATATAGAATAATTTTTATTTCATATATACCACATAATTTTACAATCATATTCTTAATATATTCAATGTAATTTTGGAACAAGTCAAATCGCTTCGTTAAGAGGCACTCCACCGTACACACAAAAGACAATATCTTATTCCAAATAAAATTAATCCATTTATGTATGGGTTATATCATAATTTAATAAATATATAAAATAATAATCATAATGATCATAAAAAATAAAATGAATATGATTATTCACAACCATTAAAGGTTATTATAGAAAAATTAATGTCATCAGTTCATGAGGTGGCAGTTCGACCTTCACATAAATAATGATTTCATAACCCGTTTGATTAATGTTTTGGATGTTCTAGACCATATACCAAAAAAGAAAAAATTCATATATTAACGTTATATATGAAATTAGTTATGTCTAATATATAAATAATTTATGGTGGTGGATTTATAAATAAAATAAATTCTCTTTTAGAAAAACATTATCTATTAATCGAGTATCCATATTGGTTTTTCACTAATGACTTCCTAGAATCGTTATCTAAAAAATATATGTAATATAGTATTAAGGAATGGATGTTAGGGATTTATTTTGTTTGGTTCTGGCTAAAACCATGTGGTTTGATGGTGTGAAGAAAGGGGGAGACCTTGGGCCTTTCATAAGTAGGGGGAGGACACACTTGGCATTTTTAAAAACAAGTTACGCGAACCACCCATTAACTGAAAATATACTTATATATAAAAAAATATAATATTAATTTAAAGGTATATATTGGGGCATAATATGTGTGGGGGACATATTTTGGAATCTTCTTACGCCTTATATTCTAGGTTTGACCACTAAGAAAAAACGTTTTCACATTTATCATTATTATCAATCTTAACGAAATTAATTAATAGTATTTTTCAAAAAAAAAACAAGTTGAAAAGATGTGAAATAAAAAATCATTCAAATTCCAAATATTAAATCATAATTTTCCAATTAAATTCATATTATATACTAGAATTAATTTGAAATTAATCCCACAGACGTGGTGAGAATACTAGGTTTTAAAGTATAAATGTTCAAAATATCCCTATTTTTTATATCTAAATTTAATGAATAGTTAATTTAAATGAACTAAATGAGATACATATTATTAATGTTGAATTAATTAAAAAAATTAGAATTTGATTTTACAATATAAAATATTTAGATACAAAGGCATGTTTCATTTGAAATTCTATATTTTTAACTATTTATCATAAAATGAAACTTACATGAAAAGTAAAAGAAACACCCTAAAAAATTTATACATTCCAAATTAAAAAAAGATAAATTTTAAAAAAGAAAATTTATAAATTTCAAAAAATTAAATTTTATAACAATTGCATCTTCAAAAGGCAGTAAAACTGCCTTTTATAAAATACGAGCTCTTATGTAAAAAATGATATTTTTTTATCTTATGAAATTAAAATATATTGGATAAATGTTAAAATAGTTTGTTTAATAGTATTAATAGAATTTAAAGAAAAATTGTATTGTGACGAACCCAAGATATCAATGAAACTGTTATTATATACAATTAATGTTAACTCGGGCTTTCATTCATTACAAGTTATAGAATAGATTGAGATTAATAAAAAAACTAAATATATCTTAAAGGCATTGGATTTAAAATATCCTTAAATTAATTTGGTCATTTGTTATAAATTTTATCAAATATGATGGTCGTATTTTAATACATTCATGTTTTACATTCTCCCTACGTTAAATAAATTGCATCCTTGAAATTTAAATATTATATTTCTATACTAGGGTTTGAAATTTGGAAATAAAATTATTCTAAAACCCATTCCATAAAAGTGTTGATTAAAACTATTCTTAATTATATTGGAATGAAAGCATAAAATTCCTAAATAATAATACATAAATATGTTTCTATGTTGAAGAACATTGGAGGAAATCAGATAAATAGATATTTAGTAAATAAATATATATTTATATAGAGTGTTTGAGTTCATAAATAAAATTAAATATAATGATAAATTGAATGTAAATGGGATAAAAACCATAAATTATTTATGTTTTAAAATATTATTGGTTCCATAAAAATTAAGGTAATAGGATAACATATTTATTTCAATACCCATTTCCCAAGAGTTGAAGAATTCATTAACTCTATTAAAATATAATGCAATTTTTTACTTAATATGAATCTATTTCATAAGAAAAACTTCTAAATTTTTTTATTAGATAATATTCAATTTTATCCCTTACTCTATGAAATTTATATAAAAAATTTAACTATTTTCTTAACGAACAGTTATTTAATTTCATCTTATCACAAAATCCACAAAAGAATGACAAGTATTTCTTTCTGTCTCTAAATTCATTCCCAAACTAATATTTTCAAAAAAATAATATACAAAAATCAAAAGTAATACTACTGGCCCATCAATAAAATTTATTTTTCAAAATGATTACCAAAAAAAATTACATATTAACAAGACATCATATTGGCTACTTGGAAGAATTAAACACTTTTCATCCTCTCTTTGTGGGTTCAAGGACCCCCTTTCCAATGTTATTGGTTTCCAAAAAACATACAGGTTTTTTGAAATCTAAAAACATCTTAATATAATTATTATCACATTGAATAAATATATTTTGGGAGTCATTACTATAAAGTTAATAATTAAATATCCATTTCACAATGGTTTTCAATAAATTTTTTACAACATCTAACAATATTATTTTTCTATTATAACAATGTTATTAATGATCATATTATACTTATAGACTATGAATAGAATTAATCTTCTTTCTATAAAATTGAAGGGAATTATTTTTCAAATAAAATTTCCATTAAAACATATTCTTTTCCTATGGTTACCCATGAAATATTTAATATTACTTGACTACCTTAACATAAATCATATATAATAGATGTTTATGTATTTTAACTCATCACCGATCATAAAATATTAAACCAATGATACAATATACATAGGGATGTGTTCCTATGAATAAAATTATATCTATACTTTACCAAAACAAACAGTTGTTCTTATATTATTATCCATAATGTCTATCATGGATATATATTTTCTAATGTATGTTTTCATAAATATGGATTCATGGATTATAAAAAATTTCAATAGACTACAACTATAGTCGAATACCACCTATCAGGCAAGAGAAGGATCCTACTACAATTACATGGGTATAATATATTAGGAAAAAATCATGAAGGACTGAACAATTTATTTTTTATAGTAGATTAGATATATTCATAAGTTTTATATTATAATTGAATAATAAAAAAAATTCTATTCGATAATTAAATTATTCCATCTAGAATAAAACATCCTATAATTAATATTAAACATAATTGATTACATTGAAAAGATATAAAACAATAGCGAGCTCAAATTCTCAGTAATGGGATAAGTACAATAGAAATTATACATAATCGATAAGTTGAATAAACATATAAAGTAAAATGAACAATCAAACATGTAATAAAAATATAATTAATATCATGTCATGATAAAGTATAAATAATATAGAAAGTTAAATAAATTAACACACATGAAATTTAAATCTATATTTTGAGAAATAAACGAATACATATATTATAAAATCTACAAAATACCATGGATAATTTCATTAGAATTTTATTAAAGGAAATGATTAATTGTTAGGTATTATTTTTCCCAAAAACATGATACCTTTACCATTATGGTAGATCAGAATGGTGGTCTGAACCATTCTAGGTTAAAAAAATTTGATTTTTGTTTATATCATTCATAATATACTACTTTCAAGATCGATATTCTAGAAAATTTATAATTCTTGGTCATTAACATAATGGGTCAATTTTTATTATTTTTCATCTCATGAGTCTACTGATTCATCTAGGGGATTTCATTAAATGTTTTCCAACCAATTTGATATATCTATAAATCATTACTCATAGATCTAATAATCTATTAAACCCATAAACAATGTTCCTTACAAATATAGGTACTAACAAAGGATATTGATTTATCAATATTTATCCATTTAATCAATATTGAAAAATGAAAAAATCGTATGTAAAAATGATATGGAGATCAATAAATAAATTTATAATTTATCAATAATAATGACTTTTTTAGAATTTTAATGTCTAAATGAAAGTGAATAATTCAATGTAATGTTAATTACACCCAAATGAATCAAGTGAGTGAATGTCAATACTTATACTGTTCAAAGTGAGGATATGCCATCTTGTGGAAGATTTAGAATGGTATCGATAACATATATATCCACTGGGGTATGATTAATGGGTATTTGACATTAATAAAAGGAAATAAAATAATATATCTTTAAAACCATTATTAAGGAAAATAAAAGTTTCATTTTGAAAAAAAATTGAACATCATTTTCTATATAAATATATTCTAAAAAAATAATTTTATAAAATATTTTGAAAAAAATTATTATTTTCAAATAAAATATTTAAAATATTATATAATCATGAAAACAAATTATTTTTCATAATATAAGGAAATTTAGTTCATGTCGTACACATTAAAACAATTTTTTAACATTTTTGGTAAAATTCATTGAAGCATTTTTTTAAAAATTAAAACAATATTCATTTGAATTCACTTGAAAAGAATAAACATGGGTGAAAATACATTTAATAAATCATTTTCGTATTTTTGTCACATTTTTGAAAACATTTTAAAAAAACCTTGTTTTGGAAGAAAAGTATTTCCGACTAAAGTGATAAATGGAAGCAGATTTTATTAGAAAATGTTTAAAAAGAATTTTTGGAACCAATGAGTGGGATAATGGTATTATTTCTAGAAATATTTAATTAATTACCAATGTATAATAAAATATAATTAATTATTAGGAAATGGATATTTAATTTTCTTAAAATTCTATTCAAAAATAAATATTAATGATTTGAATGTTATTGTGAAATAAGCCCTTAAAATGATTATAATTATGAAATGTGAATTAATAAATGAATTGATTTTTTATATATAGTGGAAATACATATAAAAAAATGTGTAAATATTTAGTATGAAAAAAAATCATTACACAGGGAATATTATCATAACGTAACAAATGAAGTAGAAGTATAATCAAATGTGTGCAATTGAGTGTAGAAATACCCTACCTTTCAATTATTTTTGGCGGAATATTCATTATAATGATATAAAATTGTTTCAATCATCTTATTAACATATAACAGATGAATATTAAAATCTTTAATATCATATATGTTTATTATATAAAATCCTATTAACTATTTTATTATTAATATTTATTTAGATTCACTGTCTAAGGTGTTAATTTCTTTGTTTTTCAAAAATGTTTTGAGTTGTAATTTATTATTCCACTCCCATAAAAAAGAATTTTATAATTTAAATAAATTAAAACCATATTTAAATATCATATATATTTAGTATATTTTTGTTTAAATAATTCCATATCTTTTAGTGATAGTAAATGAAATGAACCATTCATTGAAATGGTATTCTATAAATACACAAGAATATTGTTTCTATTTTCTAATAATATTAAAAGAATGAAATATAAATTAAAAGAATCAAAATTATTTTTATATTATAAGATTTAATTCATATACATCACATATTTTTTTATCAAACAAATCCTTAATACATTACATGTAATGTTTGAATGAATCTCATCACACTACATCCCATAGTTTTCCAAACACACGAACAACAATATCATATTCCAAAAAAAAATGATTTATGGAATAAAATATATATTAATTCAATAATAATATATTCAAATATATATCACTTATATCATATAAATATAGAATTGTTACAATTATTTACTTCCTCAAATGGTTGTAATGGAAAAATGAACGACACTGGTTCACAATGTAATGGTCAACCGTACACAGGAATAATGATTTCAAAACACATTTTATATAGGTGTATGAAGTTATAGTTCATAACCATAACATAAGAAATTTATTATATTTTCAATATTATTTTTATTATATAATAGTGACAGAAAAATAATTTAATGCGAGAGGTATATAGATAAATTTAAAATCGTTTTTGAAAAACATTACCTCTTCATTGGGTATCCTCCATTGGTTTTCACAAATAACTTCATAATTATGGATTTATTCCAAATATAAGGATTCTAGGGTTAGTTGATGGATTTTGGGGAGTTATTTGTGAATGGATTTTCCTAAATTATGTTTTTATGGTGTGAGGAGAGGGGGAATGGGGGAGGAACTATATAATTTTGGGGGAGGACACATGGGTAATTATAGAAAACATTTTGGGTGAACCCTTGTTTTTACCAAGTAAGAGGAATATAGAATAAAAAAATAGATAATAGTGTGTTATGTTTATAATATGGAAGTAAATGTGATTTTTAATATTTTTGGGTTATTTATACACCACATATTATAAGTATAACCACTAAGTAAACTCATATATAACTTAATCACTGTAATTAATATTAATTGAATTCACATATATTTTTTTGTAATAAATTATGTCGAATTCATTTAAAATTATAAATTATTCTAATCTTAAATATAGAATTCATCTTTTACATTTAAATTCTTATAAGTGATAATTGTTATTTTTAGAATAATATAAAAGATGTGACGAGAAAGCAGGGTTTGAAATGAATTTTTTCAAAGGCATACTTAGTTAATATATAAAATTCAATGTAATAATGATTCAAATTAACTATGTTTTATTAATATATGTAAAATTAATGTATTTTTACTTAAGAAAAATTTAAAATATAATTTAATATTATTAACTAATATGATAACAATACAGTTTTTAGTTAAAATTCATTATTATTCAGTATTTATAAAAATTGAAACGTCTCACTAGTTTACAATAATTTTAACCTAAGATAATTTTATATTAAAAAATATGAAATTATTTTCATTTTTAAAGAATATTTTTTAATGTGCTAACAATTTTTTTGAAAACAAGTGAACCTTTGAAAATCCATAATAATTCAATTAGAAAAATTACATTTTTTATATAAGATCAAATTTGTTATTTTCTGATGAATATAAAATATATTGTAAGAATGTAAAAAAAATATAGAATAAATAATATCTAAACACAATTTCTAACATCCGCTTATTGTAATTTTTTAAATTAATTATAATAAAATTCATATGTTGTATAATTGTTTTTATAAATATAGTTCCTTCATATTAGTTTTTATATTCATTTCTAATCAATGGATGTAGAAATATATTTTCATAGGATAGATAATATTGTTTTTTGCATTAATATTAATCGATATGAGATTATTTTTATTTTAACTATTAATATTAATAGTATTCTGTAATAATTTTTCTGGCATGTAACACAAGCTCTAAAAAACCATTGTTGATTGGAATATAGGATAACCCAGTGTTGCATGAATTGAAATCATTATAATATATTGAGTTTATTTAAAAATGTAAATATATAGGAAAGTATCAGGATGTTATATTTCTTTACAAACTTTGTGTTGAATTTCAGACATGCTAATCAATATGTTGATCATATTTTAAAATTTCATTGTGTTGCATTCATCCCAACATAAATAAATTGTGTCCTCTAAATTTAAACATAATATTTATATTCTGGTGTTATCAATTTAAAGACAAAACCATTTAAAAAAATTAAAATATGTACTATAATGTTATATTTATAAGATAGAAACATAATTAAAAAATTCTTCTAGAATAACACATAAAATTGATTTTATATTTAAGAGTAATGGTGGAATGTGATGATATTCAAATAGTAGAATAACATAAATATTTGTAGAGAGCAAATGATAAAATTAATTAAAATAATTTCGAGGATGATGCTCCCTTTTATAAGATAGGATAAGAGAACTTTATGAAAGTCTCAAAAATATTAATATATAATAAAATAAATCCTACCCAAAAACCTTGAAATTGTCCCTAATTCAAATGTGAGATAATATAGGGAAGTAATATTATCAAACATTATAATTTTAACAACTTATTTTTATCAATTTATACCTTATATTTTTAATTGATCCGTAGTTATTCTATTAAAGTTTAATATTTGTAATAACTTTCAAAATATTAAATGGAAAATATGATTTACTTATGAGGATTTAATTAAACATAAATGGATACTTTATGATATTTTAGACCTTATAATTATAAATTTATTATTTTTAAGTATTTTTATGATTTTTATAAAAATTAATAAAATGTTATTATCATAAAATATCAATTGTTCCAATTTTGACACAATTCATTTATAAGAGTCTAAATAAAACTCACAAAGAAGATAAATTCCAAAAAAAAAATATTAAATAAACTCCTAACATGTCCAAATCACCTATAAATTTCATGGATAACATTATTTAGTTCATATTATATTTCTTAAAAAAAACTAAAACCATTTATTTGAAATTTCTATTAATAATATAATTTCTACATCACTATTATGTCATCATAAATGGTAATTATTTAATCTCAAAAAATTATGAATAAATTTTTATGAGGTGGGTTATTATTTTAGATTTCAGAGACAATATATAGTCGATTTATCATTTATTTATTCATATATTAAAATTCATAGACTTATTTAAAATGATATTCTGACACTTTTTCCATTTATTAGTTTTTATTACATTCATGTCATTTTCATAGGCAAGTGGCAATAAAGTGACTCCATTTCAGAAAATAGCCGATAAGGGTAGAATATAATCATCAAATAGTATTTTTATATGTGTTAAGGTAATTATATAATATTATTTTTACCCTTAATTACCTGATTCACCTGTAACTATAGAAATAAAAATAATTTCCCAAGCTACTATGCATAATGCCCAAAACTAAAAGTACCATATTAACATAATTTGAACAAAATGATTCCAAGTATAGAATCTATTTTTTTATATTAAAAACATATATGTTTTAGTAATTAATTTAAAATTAATCTCCTTAAAGATAAAACAAGTTTTAAACGAAAAACATAGAAAAATATTAATGTGTTTTTATCTATGAATTCAATGTAAAATTAATGATAATGAAATAAATTATATTAAATGGTAAAAAATTATTTTTTTTATAATTTAAAACCATTCAATATTATAATTTAATCATATAAAATATAACATTGAAAAAAGTTGTTTTTAATTAAAATTTAGAGTACTTAAACTATTCATTAATATATGAAAGTTATCAGAAAAATATCATAAATTTATCCAAAGTAAATATTTATACACTCTTCAAAATAACATGATTATGTTTTCAAATAAAAATAATTAATGTTTCAATTTCATAATTTAAAATCTTTTCTCTATTCAAGGGTTTAAATTTTTTTTAAAAAAATACATCAAATATGATCTTATTCATAATCTTGGACTAACATATCCCTTGAATGAATATAATTTTTTTTAAGTGTATAACACACATATATCTAATTAATTTAATTACCAAATAGGGTTTTAATTATTCTAGCTAACCAAACAGCTAGGCTATAACCATATTTTAATATTAAGGGTATCTCATAGTTCATTTAAACTTACTATTACAGTCACAGAATGACACTAAATGATAAAAATTATTTAAAGGAAATATTTCAAGAAAGCAGCAAGGTGTTATTTTCTACCCTTCATAAACTGAATTTCACCCATTAAATTCTTCACATGGAAATAATCATATGAGGATACGTATCCCTCATCATAAAATGAAGTTCCCATATACCATCTTCTAATTGGTTGTGCCACTTGTTCTTCATACGAATTATATTGCTCCAACTATACGACTTTTGAGAATAGAACATGTGAAGGATCATGTATGTACTTTCTAAGGAGGGATACATGGAACACATCATGATGTTGGGAGAGAATCAGTAGAAGTTACAATCGGTAAGCTACCTTCCCAACATGGTCAATAATTTCCAAAGGACCAAAATTCCAAGTTCTCTTCTTTTACTTCTTTCCAAATCTCATCGCTCTCTTCCAAGGAGATAATCGTAAGAACTCGTTATTACCCACATAAAAATCTAGGTATTTTCTTCAGTTGTCAGCGTAAATTATTTGTCAAATCTGGGATTATTTTATGTGTTGTTGAGTTGATCTGTCATTTTCTACCATTTCTTCAACAAGATCAAGACCTAATAGATTTATTTCTCCAACTTCATCCCATCAAGTTGGAGTTCTGCACTTCTTTCCATAGAGGGATTCATAAAGAGCCATCTGAATATCGGAGTGAAAGCTATTATTGTTCGATAATTCCACCAATTGTAGGTTTTGAACCCAAACTCCATTGAAATACCTAGAGGAAGCTCTCAAAATGACTTCTAGAGTTTGAATTGTACTCTAATACTAACTGTCTATCTGAGGATGATAAGCAGAGCTGAAACATAACTATATATCCCAAGCATTATAAAGATTTCTCCAGAACATTGATGTAAAACTTATATCCTGATCAGATATAATGGAATATGGTAATCCATGCAATCTTACCACTAACATTACATATATCCTTGAATGGAGATCAGTAGTGAAATCCTCTCTCATAGAAATGAAGTGTGCCAACTTCATAAGAGGATCAACTATAACTCAGATATCATTATTGCAGCCATTGGATGTTTTGGGAAGCCCGATGACAAAGTCCATATTTATGTTTCTCCATTTCTATTTTGGTATGGTTAATATTTGTAACATCCCCTTATACTTCTATCTTTTACCCATAAATTATTGACAAACCAAGCATCAAGAGACAAATTCAGCAACTTCTCTTTTCATGAAATCCCACCAGAAGTACTCTTTCAGGTCCTTATACAAATTCGTGATTCTAGGGTGAACAGATAATATAGAACTATGAGGCTCATCCAATATCCCCTAGTTTAATTCTGGTATGGTAGGAACACAAACCCGATTCTTGAATCCTATTATTTCATGACAATCAAGGTTGAATTTAGGAATATTTCTCAACATATTTTGTAACTCTACATCTTCCTTCTGTGCCTCTTTAATATTCACATGTATATATGGTTGAACATTTATTTGATAAAGGTATCATTTCTCCCCTTCCATTATAATTTCAAGATCCATTATTTGAAAATCCATAAATATTGGATATTTCCTTATCCTCACCATGGATACACTGAATTGGTATTATCAACTAAATGCATCTTCCACCTTGTTTTCTTTCCAAATGTGGTAATGTATTGACCAGTCTTAATCTTTAATCAACTCCAACCATCTTCTTTGGCACATATTCATCTCATTTTGTGTGAAAATATACTTTAAACTTTTATAATCATTTTAAATATCACCCCTTTCACCTTAAAGATAATACCTCCATATATTTAATGAAAATATTTCTAAAGATAACTCTAAATCAGGTGTTGGGTAATTTGTCTCATGGATTTTAAACTATTTTGATGCATATGCTATAACAATATCATTTTGAATGATAACACACCCTAGCCCCTTCTTGGATGCGTCACAGTAGATCACAATCCTTTCGACACTACAAGGTAGTGTGAGCACAAGTGCACTAGCTAACCATATTTTTATCTCTTTGAAATACACATCACATTCATTCATCCAAACGAACTTTCTGAGTCGAAATGGTCAGTGGATTTGACAATAATGAAAAATATTTCACAAAACATCGATAATTTCCATCCAAAAAAGAAAACTTTGGATCTAAGTTACTGTTGTTAGTGTAGAAAATCTTTCAAAAACCTATATTTATGTTGGATCCAACAATATTCCCTCTATTGAAATTTTGTGACCCAAAAAATGAATGTTTTCAATGCCAAAATTCACAGGTGGTAAATTTGGCATAACACTTCTCCATTATGAGGGTCTTCATTGAATTTCTCAAATGATCTTCATGATCATAATTTCTCATTGAATATAAAAAAGCATCATCTATATTGACTACCAAAAATAGATCAATATAGTCTCTAAAGACTCTATTAATTAGATCCATGAAGATTTAAAGGGTATTAGTTAGACTAAAAGGAATCACTATAAATTCATATTATCCATAACTTGTACGGAATGCCATTTTTGGTGTATCATCATTTTTTACTGTTAATTGGTGATACCCTGAAGTATGAAACGACTTGGAAAAGTATTGAACTCCATGTGGTTAGTCAAATAAGTCATCAATGCGTGGGAGATGATATTTTTTCTTGATATTGATTTTGTTATGTTCTCGATTATCATAGTAGAGTCTCATTGATCCATATTTCGTCTTACCAAACAGAAAAGGTGGTCCAAAAGGTGACACAATAGGGAGTCTGAATCAATTACCAAGATTATCTTGGAGTTTCTTCTTCAATTCCTCCAAATCAATTCTGTCCAATATGTATGTATTCTTTGAAATAGGCATATCACCCAGTATGAGTTCTATTGAAAACTAAACATCACTATTTGGTGGAAGGCCTAAAAATTTCTCTGGAAATAAATCATCAAACTCTCATAAAATTGGCATATTTTAATCATGATTTTCTCCCAAACCATTTGAGGAAAATAACAATCATTTATTGGAATCAATGCCTATATGATGGACGAAATTTCCACTGGAAGGTTATATTCATCCTTGCACCGATAGATGATCATAGTTTGATCTGGAATATTAATTGTGAATTACCTACATTAGAAATTGATATGAGCTCCATATAAAGAAAGCCAATCCATTTCATTAATAGCATAATATTACATTATATGAATGATCACAAGATTTTTAGGAAGCTCTTTCCCATAAACAACAATCAGAGAAGAATAGTAAACTTTTGATGGGACTGTTGTGCCCTTAAGAGTTGGCATAACTGAATCACCATCATATTTTTCAGGTAAGAAGTTGATATCCTTAAAAAATTCTTCAGAAATAAATGAGTGGGTAGATCCATAATCAAATAAAACATTTACTAATTTCGAGTGTATGATAAGAGTACCTCTCACCACTTCATTATCGTACACAGCATCACCGATAGAAATTGCAAGTTACTTTATTTTTTCTTTTCCTTAAGAGTTTGTTGACGTAGTTAATAATCATTAACCCTCCTATTAGGTAATTGATTGGAATAACCACCCATTTCCTTGCACTAGTATCATTAACTGTATGAGGTTCATTCAGTGTAGCCTTTTCATTATTAGCATCATACGAAATCTTCTTCCCATCACTTCAGCATTCAATTGTCTGGTGACCTTCTTTTCTACACATAAAACATTTACTTGTACCTTTAAGACAATTACCTCTATGTCTATTTCAAAAAATTGATCATAAATGATATCTCATCGTCTTTTAAAGGTTGTCTTTTGATTTTACTTTGAATTCCATTTTACTCTTCTTATCAAAGCCGTATGACTGATGGGTTACTCCAATGTCCTTCTCAACCTTGATATAACATCAAACAATTTCCTCATTTCAATTGACGTATGTTATGGATAATTCCATTCAGATACATGGTTTTAAGCCACTAAAGTATCGATTTATCTTACTCTTAGTTTGGAAAATAAATCCGGAATAATACCATCCAATTATTGTAAAATTTTCTTCGAAGGTACTAACAGATTCCCCATCCTTTTTCTTCAGTTCAAGATACTTTATCTCTATAATTTTTCAAATAATAAGAGGGATGTAATTATGGTGAAATAATATCTAGAACTCATCTCATTCCATGGACTCAATTTCATATATTTTATTTGTATTCGTGATAAGATTCCAATATTGATCAGCTCCACCTTCCAAATGATTTATTGCTAAGATGAAATTGTCATGTTTACTACATTGTAGATATGAAAATATCTTTTTAGTGGTACTGATCATTTGTTTATCCACTAGTGGATTAGAAGACCCATTGAATTAAGGTTTGCACTCCCTCATGAAGGATTCAATAGTACGTTTCTCATTCTTTTGATCATTTGGAAGGTTTGCATGATTCATAGCTTGAGAATGTTGTGTGAGCATGGCTACCAGATTTTTCATTTTAGCTCCCATAACATTTGGTTTCTCAAGGGGTAAAATCATTGCATTTCCCATCACATTCAACATTAACGTGTTTCCTTCAGGTTCCATCCATTGACTAAATCCAAGAATCATATTATGAGAAAAAATAATCATAATAAGAAAAAAAATTAGGAATAAAATTCAAATATAGCACACATTATATTTTATCGTAGGTTATTCATGGCTGTTTCTAAAACATTACGATTTTATCCTATTCATAGATATATCCTTATGGTTATTACTAAGGATTTTACAACCTAGTTTCCAAAGTTTAACTATACATTTATTTTGATATAAATTATAATGACCCATACTTTAAATATATTGGAATAACTTTAGAATTTAATTATATTTGATTAAACATATAATAATACCATGATAGGACCATATAGGTATATTTTCATTAAAAAATGTGAAACATGAACAACTGGTTCATAAAACATCAACGTTGTCTCCCATTTATTTCATCATAAAAAGGCTCCTTTTTGGAATATCATTTTTAATTCCCTTCTTCCTGACCCAGGGAATGGAAACATACAAAAGGGTGAGATAAAATTCCCAGTAAGGGTAAAAAAGGAAATATCAATCATATCATATTCATACAAACATAATATTTGAAAATTTTATCCAGCATAAGAGATCATAATATTAGGTCATGGGATAAATCATAGAAGTGAAATGTAATCCAAATAATAATAACATAAGTCATGAAAAATTGTTTCAAACACACATAATCAAAGAAAATAATTTCATATTATTCAAATCTCATTTCCAAGACCATCATAGCAGACAAAGTCTACTCCTAAACTGAGTTCACATCTCGTTCTAGTCCTAAATCAATGAATCAGAGTAACTAGTTGTTCCATCCATGTCTATATCATGAGATATAAATATTTAATAAATTAATAGGAGGGAGATATAGGTCTCACCCATCTCATAATCAAACCATTCTTATATTTTCCACAAAAAACCTAAATCATACATCACATCATAACCCATGTAATAAAATGGGATTCTTAAACATCATGTCATCATAACATAATCCATATAAAATAAAAGGACATCATTAAAATAATTCCATAATATGTAATCAAATCAAATTAATAATATGGATAGAAACATAATGCTGTATAATATTATATGTAAAATAATTTTGATAAAACCACTGAAATTAGTTCTTCATGAAAATATCCCTTCATCTTCAAAAACATTTAATGTTCACAATATGTCATGCAATTTTAAAGGAAATTAAGTTAGTCAAAAATAAACATGAATTTTTTTAAAGTATCCTACATTGAAATAAAGCTCTATGAAATCCTAAAAATCTATTTATTCCATATAAGTAAAAAAATAATTCCCCACATACATTTTTTGGGAAAATTCAAAATGTACCGAGTATGGTAATAAAAAACAAGATTCCACCCATACCATGTGGTAAATGTAAAAAAATGGTAAAAATGACATAAAAATACATGGATGAATAATATACAATTTATGAAAACATGGACATTGATGATTAATATAACCCTAAGGAATACATACAAATATATAATCTTGGATAAAAACGAGATTGGAAAAGTTATCCCTTACATTAGGTTTTACATGATTTGTATATATTTGAACCTCTCATATAATGATTTATGTACTGTTACAGATTTATTACATAATCAAATTAATTTTTACGATTACATTTATGATCATATTTTCATATTTTTGTTAGAAACATTTCATTGTTACTCATTATTTGGATATTAATTGCTTTATGTACTTTGGTTTGTTTTCCCTGATAAGTCCTTATTCCATTTTTTAGTATATAGTTATATCATTTACATCATGGTGTTAGTATTATATGTATCATATATATTCATTCAATTCATTTATATTATCATGGTTTAATGAAGATTATGTAGAACAAATCACATCGCACCATGGAGACGATAAGAGATACATACACACGCACGATGATATCATTCCTATAATTATTGAATGGTATTGAAGTGGATGGTGTATAGTATCTCATAATTATTATATTGTTATATTCTTTTAATGTAGGTATTATTTACACCAGTATACCCATCCATGAAAGGTGGTGGTGGAAGACATATTACCCCACGACGTGGAGACAGTAATCCATACGTATACACATGCGATGACTTAATTTTTTCGCATGATGTATAGACGTTCAAATAGGGGTGTTTCATATTTATAATAAATTATTAGTATATTAGTGATACTTATGTTACTACATTTTAATGAACCAACTGAATAAGAGGATGTAGAAGAAGAATGAAACTAGAGAGAATCGGTCAAAGAGATTACCTCTTCATCGACATGCCACCTTTGAATTTCAACTTAAGGGACTAGTGTTGGTCTTTTTAGAATACCAGAACCTCCATAATGTTACTAGGGAAGTTGATAGGAGTAATGGGTAGGGGTTTTCTAATCTTAAAGGCTAAAAATAGAGTGAATAGGATAGGGATGAGGTTCCCATTTATATGATAGGAGAGGGGAACTTTATGAAACTCTAAAAAATATTAATTTATAATAAAATAAATCTGACCTCATATCTTCTAATGTGTCCCTAATTTGAAGATGAGATGAGGTGGGGTTGTAATAGTATCAACCAATAAATTTAAGACAACTTATTGTATTAATTTAAACTTTATCTTCTTCATTAACTATTATTTATTCTATAAATGTTTTATTTTGGGAATAACTTTCTAAATATTTAACTGTAATGAATATTTACCTATGAGTTGTTAATTGACAATAAAGAGAAAATTTATGATATTTTAGACATTATAATTGTCACTTAGTAATTTTTTAATATTTTTATTATTTTTAAATAATTTTATAAAATGTTATGTTTTTAAAATATCAAAAGTGTAAATTTTGACAATATTCATTTATTAGACATTAAATAAAATTTAGAGAAAAGATAAACTAATCCAAAAATATTAAATACACTCCTTTCATGTCATAGTCACCTATATAATTCATAGAAAAAATTCATTAGTTCACATGATATTTAGTTTAACATTTTTAAAACAATTTATTTTATATTTCAATTAAAAAAATAATTTCTACATCACTTTTCTGTCATCATTACTAGTTATTATTTAATCCCTAAAATTATAAATAATTTTCAATGATGTGGGTAATTATTTAACATTTATATATACTATCTATTATCTATTTACCTCTTATTTTTACATATATTAAAATTAAAATACTTTCATAAAAAGGGATTCGACACTTTTTCCATTTAATTAGTTTTTATTACGTTCATATCATTTTCAAATGTATGTGGAAATAAAGTGATTACATTACAAAATATATATGATTAGATTATAATTTAATCATCCAGTAGGATTTTTACAGGAGTTAAGGTAATTTTATAATATTATTTTTACCCTTAATTACCTAATTCACCATTATCCTTTATAATAAATATAATTACCAAAGATACTATTCAGAATGTCCAAAAATAAAAGTACCCATTTAAAATAATTTTTACATAATTAATCCTAATATGGAATCCATTTTTCAAAATTTAAATAATATAAGTTGCAGTAATTAATTTAAAATTAATCCTCTTGTTGAGAAAATGAGTTTTAAAAGTTAAAACATTGCAAAATATTGAAATGCTTTTACCTATGAATTAATGTAAAATTAATTATAATGATATAAATTATATTAAATGGTTAAAAAATATGATATTTATACTTAAAAACAATTTTATATTATAATTTAACCATATAAATTTTCTCAATTAAAATAATTTCTTTAAATTAACATTCATCATATTTTTACTATTCATCAAAATATGAATGTTAACAGAAAAATATCAAAAAATTATCCAAAGTAATATTTTATACCTCTCATAAAAATAACTTGGTAATTTTGGAATATAAAAATTATCAAATTATCAATGTCTTAATTTAAAATGGGTTCCCCATTCAAAGGGGTAAAATTATCTTTTAAAAATTTACATAAAATAAGGTTTTATTCAAATACTATGCTTCAAATATCCATTTAATGAATATAAAAAATATTTTTTTATTTATATAAAACATATATATCTTATTAATATTATTAACAAAATAAATTCACTCTAAAATACAAATATATATTTGATTTCTATTTTTCACAATGCATTTTTATATGTTAGTTATAATTATTAATGCTAACCTAACAACTAGGATATAATAGTAATTTTATATTAAGGTAATCTCACAGTTCATTTAAACTCATGATTTAATGGTAAGAAAGATACTATAGTATAAAAATTATTTAAAGAAATTATTTCATAAAAAAATCATGGTGTTACACAACATATGGGTTATCATTTTTCTAAAACAAGCTTAATATAATTACTATAATGTTGCTAAAGAAAATATTAACGAAATCCTTAAAATTATGTTAATTAAAATCAGGTTTTATTACATTTTTCCCTCATCAATTATGATCGATCTACTCAATTTTTGTCCTGAGAACATGCCCCACATCCCTCCTTGTGTTCAATCCTTTCCACCAATGGCTTCTTAATTTGAGGGTCTCATGACGGTGTCTTTAGGTGCAGAGGTCTTGAATAACGGTTCCTCTCTTGGTTTCCTTTCGGGTACATTCAACTTTCATGATCTTGGTCTATTAGAGGTTACTCCTCGGCCTGAATCCTTTATATAAACCTTTTATGGCCTGGCTTTAGGCACCATTTCTCTTTGCATATCGGTGGTGTCCCTTCACCATCCTCTTGTCTCGCATAAGGATATTTCATGTCTGTTAATGTCCTTACAAAATTGTTTTCTTATGATGAATCTTGTCTATCATGGACCCAAAGGGCTATATTTGGAGTTGTGAAACCCCCTATTTTAGTCATCCAATTGTTAATATAGTCCTTGGTCATGTACACCCCATTGAAGATCATATCTTTTCACTAGACTGCCTTATTTCTGGTGGTGCGTTTGGAGGCCAAAAATGTCTCTGTCTGGTGTAGGCCCCCTCATTCCTTGGGTAGGTGGTGTTTCAGCCTTTCTTGTTGGTCACAGAGGCTCACAAGGGGAAGGAGAGTCCACTTGCAGAGGTGTGGCTTCATCTCCATGGCATTCGTCTCCCCTTTTAGAATCAAGGATTTCTCCTTGTCATAGGTGACCCCCTTTGCAATTTCATATTTTCACAAAATCAGACCCATAGTTACTTAGTTGTTTTAGAGGTGTGTATTTTTGTGTAATATGACCTTTTGAATCCCCCTAATGACAGGATCATGATTTGGGTGAAGGAATCATTCAGCTGGTCCCAGTATATCTTTTTTCTTGTCTACCAGAGGTACTACAATTCTAGAATCCTCCTAGGGAACTATATATAAGAATTAAAGATAGTGTATCTGTACGGATGGAGACATAACCCGTGGGTTATTCCAAACAATGGTCAGCATCCCACAAGCCCCCCCAAACGATAGATCCTCCTATGTTTCCTAATTCTGAAGCATCCGATTTCCCATCCTGGATCACTGGTATATGGGAGGTTGCAGCAACCTAATTGCATCCCCCATGTATATGATGACCCATCCCTGAAAACTGTTTCCTCATCCTAGAACAGGCCAGTGCACAGTGTAGTGTAAAGAGCCAAGCTTGACGTACATGGATAGTACATTACTTTTTATAATACTTAATACATAACAAAAAAATGACACCCAAGGACCGCAATAGTTTAAGTCTTTGGAAACCCAGAACATAATCTTCTAATCATTGTGAAAGATCTTCCACATCTCCCATAAATATATTCCACTTCTTTTTATTACATAAAACCATTCCTTATATCATAGGAAAAAGAAAACATATAATGGGTGAGCACAAATTCTAGTTAAGGGTAAACATGGAGAAAATAAAACAAACCATATACATTTGAACATATAAACATGAAAATAAAGTTTAAACATCAAGATCTTCAGTTGTGAAATAAATCATGGAGTTTGTAAGACATAGATCATAAAGTAACATTATTCATGATAAAATAGAATAGTAATAAAACTCATAGTTGTGGAAACCATTATGCACATGATATGATTTCTATAGTGGCCAAGGCATTGCGGCCCATACCATCATAGTGGACAAAGTCCCTTACTGAATCAAGTTCACTCCTCATTCCAGCCCTGTATCACTGAATCAGATTAACATTCTATTCTATCCATGTCTATATTATGAGATATAAATCATTACCCAATGAATTAGAGGGAGAAATATGTCCCACCCAGTTAATATTGAAATCACTCTTATGTGTGGCACAATATAAACATAAATCATTCATCATAACCCGAAGAAAAAAATGGTTTCAATAAACATCATCCCATCATAACATAATGCGTGTAAAAAAATGGATATAATTTAATCATAAGAAAATTGATACCATGTAAATCATAGAGACATTATACTGGAAACATAAACATATGAAATAATGTCATCTTAGATGGAAATTGTTTTGATAAAACACTTGAAATGAATTCTTGAGGAAAATATCCTTTCTTCTTCAAAATCATTTTATTTTCACAAAATGACATTTAATTTTAAAAGAAAAGGATTTCTTTGAAAATAGTCATGAAATATTGTAGAGTATTATTCATGAAAATAAGGCATTATGAAACCGTAAAAATATATTCACACCGTATAAGTTAAAAAACATTCTTCTCGTACTTTTTCTGGAAAAGACAATAATTACCTTATATGGGAAAAAAAGAAAGATTCCTTCCATAACACAAAGTAAAAGTCAGTGATTAGTAAACATGACATTAACCATACATGGAATAATATTATACACTTTATGAAAAACATTTTTATGGACATGGATGAAATATATAACCCTAGTAAATACATACGTATAATCAATCTCAGATAAAAATTAGATTTGCAAAATTATCCCTTACCTTATGTCCAATTTCATCTGTATGTGTCCAAGACTCCTGTATAGTGGGTTTAGACATAATATTAACTTGTAACAGAACCATAATAATATTTTTGATATCATATATGATTCCCTTACGACTTTATATTACCCGTTCATTTTTCAATTCCATGTAAATGTATCGTTTTGGGTAAAATCGTTTCATTTATCGTACGTGTGTGGACTTGTTCTTTATTGATCTTATTATTAATTATATCATAATTTAAATACATACAGAATGTAAATAATGATTTATATTTCACATATATTCAGTATATATATATATATAATAGATAGATAAATGAAATGAAATATACCGTTCATGGAGACAGTAGGCCGTACGAACGCATGAACGATGTTTTCCTTTCATTATTGATTTGAATAGAAGTAAGTAGATGAAACACATGCACACATACATATATATACATAAATAAAGTATCTTTATTATGTCATATATTTCATTATTAGTCATTACATATAATTTATAATCATTCTTGAATAGTTAACATGGAAATTAATCTCATCACGCCGTGGAGACGGTAATCTGTGCGGATGCACTAGCGATGATATAATTCCCATAATTTTTGAATGGAATTGGAGGGGATGAAATAATATCTCATCACGTTTATCATGATATAATAATCATATATAGATATTGTTTACACCATTATAACCATCCAAATAAGTTGGTGGTAGAAAAACATATTACACCATGGTGTGGGGACGATATTTCTTACGTACGCACACGCGGTGATTTGGTTTTTCGTAGGATGGATAGAAGGTGAAATAGGGTTGTTTCATATTTATAATAACATATTAGTATATAAGTAATATTTTTGTCATTACTTTATAGTTAAACAACTAAATAAGAGGAAGTAAAAGAAGAAAAAAACATTAAAGAATCGATAGAAGAGATTACCTCTTCTTCGACGTGGCTCTTTTAAAAATCATCTTAGGGAACTAGAGTTGGTATTTTGAGAAGTCCAAAACCTCTATGATATAACTATAGAGGTTGAAAAATAAAAATTGGCAGGGTTTGGCAAAGCATGATGGCTCAATATTGTGTAAAGTGGAGACGGAGGATGTACCCTTTTATAAGGGAAAAGAGGGTCACCTTAGGAAAAACATAAAGTATTATTTTATAATAAATTAATATTTGGTTTATAATGGCTCCGAAGTGACTTATTTAGAGGATAGGGTGGGTGTCACGACCCGCCCTCAGGGCCCGTTCCGTGACTACCCCAAGCCCGCCTTCCATAGGCCAGGTGATGGCGACTAGCACCAAGGCCTAAATCCCAACAAAAAGGGAAGGCATTGCCTTTGAAAAGTAAACAAGAACCACAGAGTAAGAAAGCGGAAAAGTAAACACTAAGTAAAAACGGTACAAGCTATGCTGAAAGTAAAAGGGGCCGGAAATACAAGCCCAACTATAAAGTACAACTGAAAGGGGAAAACAACAACTGAAAGGAAAAGCCGCAGCGTCAAGCCGTCCTCTGGAAGTCCCACCTGAAGGGTGGGTACAGATAGCCTCCACTGCACCTCGGGTCCACCTGACCGCTCCGAGTACGTCCCGCCCAGTGGTCCACCTCCAGGTACCGTCCTGCTCCGCACGCCTCCACCACGATCAGTGCTGTCCGTCTTCTGCAACCAACACAACGTAGTGTGGGCATAGCCCGTGCATGGGTGAGTGTAAGCTACTCAGTAGGGACCCCGAGACCCCCGAAGGTCTCCCGAAATCCACAAAGGATAATCCACAAAGGAAAGATACAATCACGAAGTAACATCTGACATGGCTTAGGTATATTCCCATACATATACCTAAGTGATCGATTCCCATTCACCTCCAACGTCCGATCCCAAGCACAACCCAGTCCACACAGGAAAGCAACGTATACCCACACAGGATAGCACAACACAATCCACAAAGGAGAGTAAACAGTAAATCCACACAGGATGGCTCAACACAATCCACAAAGCAGAGTAACACAAGATTCAGCTCACACAGGTATACTTCTTTGGATGACGATAAATGATCACTGAACCATCTAAGTCGTTGGACCCACGAAGGATCGATAGGTACTAACCCCGCAGTGATCCACACAGGATCGGACCCACATAGGATCGAGCCCACGCAGGACCTGTAGGCGCTGGCTCACACAGAACCGCTGAGCGCTAACCCACACAGGATCGGACCCACACAAGATCGGGCCCACATAGGACCGGGCCCACACAGGACCTGTAGCACTGATCCACGTAGGATCGCTGAGTGCAGTAGTCGTCGTAGTCCACTGAGGATCTCTGCACAGTCGTCGCCGCAGTCCACTGAGGATCTCTGCACTGTCGTCGTCGGAGTCCACAGAGGATCTCTGCACAGTCGTCGCTGTCGAAGTATCAGTCGCAGCCAGCTCTAGGGTTCCCGCACACAGCAAGCTCGTTCGGGAGGGTCCGCTCCACGAGTCGAGAGGCTGATACATCAATTGACACAAATTCCGAGGTTGATGTATCCAAAAGTTCCGTATCGCCAATAGGAACTCAACGTCGCAGACTGCGAGTCGATCGGACGCCCGGTCTGAGAGTTATTGGCTTTTTCGTCCTAGGGGCCCGGTTGGTTTTTAAGGCAAAACCAACCTGACCGTACTCCACCTGCGTCCAAACCTCGGGTGGAGTATTCCAAAGGATCCGTCTCACTTAGAGTAATTCAACAAAGCTGACGGCACGTCAATCGGACGTCCGTAGCTCAAGATATGAGCATTTTCGCTCCGAGGGCCCGGTTAGTTTCATGTACGAACCAACCCGGCTGAACTCAAAGTATTCCGAAACTTTGTGTGAGATATACCGAAACGACCGTCTCGATCCAAGGATCGCGTTTCCGCTGACGGAGAGTCGTTTGGAGGCCCGTAGTTCAAGTTACGACCATTTGAATGAAGACTGCCCAAAAATGGGGGGTCCGGGCCCGGGCCGACCCGGCCCGACCCCCCCCCCCCCCCCCCCCCCCCGGGGGGTCGGCCGCACCGGGTCGACCCGGTCCGGTCCGTCCAGGGCGCGGGCCGGCCGGTCGGACCGGCCTGGCCCAGTTCGGCCGAGCGGCCGAACGGCTAGGCGCCGCGGGGCGCTACCCCCGCAGCCTGGAGGCGCCGCGCCCCCCCCCCCCCCCCCCCCGCATGGGGCTGCGCTGAGTCAAGGACGCGGCTTCAGCCGCGTCTGAAGGCACTGGACCCGCGCGGCCACGGGTCTGTGGGTGCCGCCGCCGCCGCGGCTTCAGCCGTGGCGGCCTGTCCAGCGGCGCGCCGGGGCGCCGCTACTCCCGGCTGCCGGCGCCGCCGCGCAGGCGACCCGCGCCGCCGGCGTGTTCTACGGGCCACCGGGATCGCTCCGGTGGTCCGATTTTGTTCCCGTCTACGCCGCTGCTCCTCCCGGGACTCGTTCTTTACTGCGGAATCGTCAAACATCCATTGCGGCACGTTCCGTCGTCGCCCGACATATCCGCAAAAAAACGAAGAACGGCGGTGGGTCGTCGGGCCGTGTTCGTTTGGCCCGCACCCTCCGCGTTAGATATAAACAATGGGAGGAATTAACGTTCAACACATGAACGCATATCCGAAACAATTTTTAATGAAATAAATTGTTTCATAAAACGGGTTCCTCATTTGAACGGAAACAACAATTTTAATAATTTTAAAATTGTTCACAAAAGCAGTTCTTTAACATTTTAAAGAAACAAATACGGGAATATAAAAAGAAAAGGGGCAATTCCCAAAGTAAATCCCTACCTCGTTGGTCGTCGCGCATGAGCGTTCTTCGCGGAATTGCTCGTCGTGGAAGAGGGGGATCGTCGCGTCGTCACGGAATCCGGCATTGAGTCAGCGAGCTCAACGGACCAAGAACATCAGATTTAAATTATAAATAATTAAATCTGTGTTTCGTTTAAAACCAAAAAGAACCTTTAGAGGAAACCCGAAATCACTCACCTCAAACGGTTGGTGATCGGAGATCGGGGCGGGGAAGAACGTCGCAGAAGAACGTTGTCGGCGTTGTGGATCACGGCGTCGCGTCGTCGATTTCCGGGTTCAGTGTTCTTCGCGTTCTTCGCGTTCTTCGCGAAGGAGGTTGAAGGTTCAAGGATCCTCTCTCAATGAGTAATCCTCCAAAAGATTTTGGTTGGTCTTATTTTATTATTATGCCAACACACGAAAACGGGTAAGTAACGACCCATCAATTCGTTGAATTAATTCAACGAAAGAAACAGCTCATTTAATTTACGAAATAAACCGCTCAATTAAAAGGTCTGTTAAGAATTTTAAGAAAACGCGTCAGTTGAATTTTATAATGAAGGGTTTTCGCGGGTGCGTTACTTAGCGGAAAGAAACGGCGGGGCTCATGCAGGCCCCACCTCAAAAATATCCTACCAAGGGGGGTAGGATATTTCTGGATAGCATCCTATTCAGATCGACTCAGTTTAAGCCGCCATTAAGTGGCTTCAAGTGGCTTCCAAGTGTCTTAAGTGAAATAAAATAAAGTGGTCGCAAAATTATTTTATTTCTTAACTTTAAGCCCGAAAATTAAAAACCACACCCGAGCAAACGCAACTCCGGAAGATGTGTTTTAAGAGAATACCAGCGCTGCGATTTCATTGGTGCCCTCAGAATTCGATTCCGGGCACCGGTTCAAAAGTTAGAAAAACCCGCTCGTCCGTTCATTGAACGTACCCGAGCCAAAATTCGGAAAATGATTTCGGGCACACCGGGCCTCGGAATCAGGTGCCGTCAGAAACTGCGCTCTTGTAAAATTTCACAGAAAATTAAGAAAAAAAAATTTCCTTTAAATTTACGGGTCATTACAGTGGGTATGGGTCTAAATCCTTTCAACCAATAGGTTTTAGACAATTTTAGGTTACCATTTTAACCTTATAATTTATATTTGACTCTAAGTTAAATAATTTATCTTTTATCGTGTCTTCTTGTATTCTTACAATATATGGTTAATAAACATAACATAAACTACCAATATAACCCCAATTGGTTCATTAATGTCATATATATTATTATATAAGTCTTTTGGACGAACCTTATATTTTTAGCACCATTATATCAATTAAAAATATAAAAGATGATTTAAAAACTCTTTTATGTCAATATTGACACTATTTGGTATATTGTTTTCTCTAAATTCCTAACAGCAATATTACATAAATAAAATTCATATAAAAAACCCTAATATGTTATATTAACCTTGAAAATTAGTTTAATTCATAAAAAGTCAAAAATTACATTTATATGGGTATTTATAATATCAATTATGTTAATATTTCTTTAATAAGGTAATTATCGCATCATCATTGTTTCATAAATAAATTAAATTATTTAATGTATAAAAAATATAGATAAAATACCATTACATAGGAAATATTTTTTATCGTTCTAATGAATATTTATAGTCGAATTTATCTTATGTATAACCCTATATTAATTTTTTTTAATTATTAAACTTTGATTTTAACTCTTTTAACTCTTCTTTAAATAAAATTATAATAAGTGTCCTAATGTAATCCATGTGGACCTAAAGGGTCACATTTTATTCCTAAGGTTTTTATGGCCGAATTTATCTTATCTAATAGAATTAGGACATGTGTTAGTGTAATAATAATATCATTTTACCCTAAAATACCCTATTTTCTTTTAACCGTGGTAAATAAAAGTAAAAACTTACTATTGACCAAAAAATATTTTTACCTTATTTAACAAAATTTTACTTACTAATATCAACCGAGTCTCTCAGATTTCTGAAATTCCACACACAGATGTGGTAAAATTATGTTTTATGTGAATTTAAAAATTCTCCTAGGAGGTGTGTAATAGACAGTCAAAAGTTCAATAAAATTTTTATATATCTAAAATTATTATTAAATGACTCCAATGAATTACATTGAACATATATAGGTATAATGTATATATTATGATATAAAATAAATTTAAAAAAATAAATTATTTTTTAAATAAAAATTCAGTCTTAAACGATAACTTTGTGTTTTTACTATTCATAAAAAATTTAATGTTTCCAGAAAAATACCAAAAATTCACCCCAGACTAATTTTGATATTCTGATTCCAAAAATAAAGTCCATTTTGAAAGATAAAATTTATAAAATTTCTAAAAGTGTCTATTACTATTCATAACTGATAGTTTATATAATATTTTAATAACATATCGTTGTTTAGTGAAACTTGGTATTACGTAGAACACACGCTATCAGGGAAGGTCGCGATTGCGTGTAAGGCAATCCAAATCAGAGTTTCATGTAGTGAAAGCTCCCTTTGGTGTTGTGTATAACATAATCCCAACTTATTTCATTTATATTGTTGAGTCAATAAGGTTTTCCTTATGACTTTTCCATTCCTTCTTGTTTTGAAAATCACAAACACCTAATACTTAAGAAAATATAAATTTTACCTCAATAATGAAAATTTACTTCTTTAAGGAAATTTACCCTAACATAGATCTTCTTACACATAGAAATATTTTTCTTAAGTAGAAAAACCGGATTCATACCAAAATCCCAGAAGTCATATAATGTAAAGATTTGGAGCATTCTGTTTTTAGGATCTGAATTCTGGATGTGAACTGAAATGAAGTTCCAATCCAAACTCTGTACTCCGAACCTTCATGAGTTCGACTCCGAACTGCTAAGTAGTTCGACTCCAAACTCTTATGAAGTTCGACTTCGAACTTTTATGAGTTCGACTTTGAACTCTTATGAAGTTTGACTCCAAACATTCATGAGTTCGGCTCCGAACTCTTATGAAGTTCGACTCCGAACATTCATGAGTTGGACTCTGAACTCTTATGATGTTCGACTCCAAACGTTCCTGAGTTCTACTCCGAACTCTTATGAAGTTCGACTCCGAACATTCATGAGTTCGACTCTGAAATCTTATGAAGTTCGACTCCGAACTTTTACTAGTTCGACTTCAAACTCTAAAAGTTCAGATTATGATCTCTGGTGAAACCATATTCCGAATTCCTATAAAACAAAAACCAAACATTTCTTAACATAGATTCCAAATTTCATTTTGGTTAGACTCTGAACATTTAATTTTCTTACACTTCGAAATTTTGTATGGATTTTACTTACATATTCTTCATTTCAAAATGATGTCGTGCATTCAGTTATACATGATTTATTATTAAACGATGTCATCCATTTTTTTCTAATTAACCGTTGGTTAAGTTACATGTGTACAGGTCCCTACGAATTTCATGGAAAAAATGATCATTGGAAGAGGGTGCCGACCGTTGGGAATTTTCCTATAAATAGGAGATCATTTGAAAGAGCTCAATAACGAGTTGATCGATCTAGAGACCACATGCTGTTAAGGTGATTTCTAGAGAGAGAATCTTTCCATGCCTTTTTCATACTAAACCACTCATTCAGATTGCTTTGTGAGACTCCGAATGTTGGTCATTACATTCGAGGACTTCCGGGGATAGGAAGACAGAGGTGCCGACTGCCTTGAAGTTTGAGGGCTTCCTTGCTGAGGAAGACAATTGTTCCAACTACCTTGAAGTTGAGGGCTTACGGGGATAGCAAGACAGAGATTCCAATCTTCATATCGAGGGCTTACCCTGGTGTGGGTAAGACAGACTTTCTTGAAAGTATAAATCAAGAGACCTCTATCTAAGGTTGTTGGATACCCTTCTCTTTGGGTTAAAAGACTTATATCTTGTCACTTGTAGTTTTACTACTTGTTTTCTCTACTTCACTTATGTATTGTAAGTAATGTATAACCCTCTATATTTCCTTACACTTGTAATCTAATTTGTTTAGAATATATACGCTTTAAGGTAGAATCTAATATTGTAAACCTTGGTTCCAATTGTCCATTTGGTGATTAGAGGTGTTGTAAATTTTATTAGTTTAACTTTGTTAAACATAGATTTTTCCCTTGTCTTAGGAAATTTTGAAAGTGTACAATTCACCAACCCTCTTGTATATTTATAATATACATCATTATTTCGAACCTACAATTGGTATCAAAGGTTGGAAAACTCATACTCTATACCAATCTTACAATTGGTATCAGAGAAGGTCTTTGAAATAATTATACTCACATATAAGTTTTTCTTTCTCATTTTTCATTGTCCTTCATCCTTGCTCAAAAAGTGTTTTTCATTCTAAACTTTACCATTCCAATTTGTCATTCTAAATTATCATTCTGAATTGTCATTTCGAACATTGTGGTTATGAAATTTTTCTACTGACCAGTTTGGTTTCCAATGTTTTTTTTAAGAATAGAAGGAATAAATGTTGGTTCTATGGACAATTTAAACCCTAAAAGACCACCAATCTTTGATGGTAATGACTATGAGTACTATAGAGATCGAATGAAGACTTTTTTTATCAATACTGGAGTGGATAATTTTTTTAAGCTTATTGGTGATTATAAAATTCCTGATAAGGAAGTTACAACTTTCACTAACCAGGAGAAGCAAGAGTATCAACTCAATTATAAGGTACACAATACTTTACTATGATCAATAACTAGGAATATATATAGCCAAATTTCTTCTTGTGAAGTAGCTAATTGTATCTGGAAGAAGTTAGAAGTTACACACTATGAAACTTCTAATGTGATTGAAACTAGGAGAGCTATGCTCAGACCTGAGTACCATGGATTAAATTTTCCATTTGGAGAACCAATCTGTAAAATTCAACAGAGGTTTATGACTATAGTCCACAGCTTACAGTCTATGGGAGAAAAAGGGTTATATGATGAATCCGTTGTGGATAAGATAATTGATATTATTCCAAATGAGTGGGAATCAAAGTGAACAACTATAGATGAGAACAAGAAGGTCACTCAAATTTCTCTTGATGAACTATTCAGAACTCTTCTCCAACATGAAACAAGAATGAAGAGAGATGCTGATAACATCAAAAAGAAGAATGGGAATGGTACTGTTACTTTTACAACAACATAAAATCATATGAAAACTATGAATCCTGAGAGAGTAACCAGATCCAAGTCAAATAAGGTGGTTATTCAATCAGAATCTAGTGAAAGTGATGTCTCTGAAAAAGAGTTAGCAAATCTTTCTAGAAGGATAAACAAGATAGCTGGCCAGAGAAATTTCCAATCCAAGTCTAAGAAAAAGGAAAGGAAAGACATGAAAGATGGTGAAGTTACTTGTTATGAATGAAAGAGAGCTAGACATATTAGACCAGATTTCCCTTTGCTCAAAAAGAAAGTTAGGAAAGAAAGACATTCTTGAAGGAACAAAAATAATTATTACAAAACCAAAGCTAAGAATGTTCTGAAAGCAAATGACACCTGGAGTTCCAGTGGTGGGGACTCTTTAGATGAATCTTCTGATTATGAATATTCAGGATAGAAGAATCTTGGTATTATATACAGATTACCCATTAACAATCATTGCTTTATGGATAAGGTACTAAATGCTGAATGATTGACCAATGTAACATTAAATTCTAATGATAGTAAGTATTATAATTCGTCAGATGAAGAATCCTCTTCTGATGAAGAAAATACTTCACCTACCTATAAAGAAGTTTCTAGGTATGCTAAACTTCTTGAGATTGAAAATTCTAAACTCAATAAAAAATGATAAGGCAAACTATAGGAATACTATTCTTACAAAAGAAATATCATATCTCTCTAATGATCTTGATATGAAAAATGCTGATTTTATAAATATTTCAAAAAATCTTGAGGAAGTAAGTTCTGAGAGGAACATACTTTCTAAAGAGTTAGGACAAGTAATTTATATGAAAAGTGTTTTCGAGCCTAGCTCTAGTTCTAAATCTAATTATTTTGAAGTTAAAAACTTGGTTATTAAACTCATGTCCGAAATTTTTTCCTTAAAGAAGTGTTTATCAAACTTTACCCTTGGTAAAAAATTTTTTTGATAAAATTTATTCACAAATAAGACCATTAAGAAACAAATCCGGAGTTGGTTATACCCATGCAAAACCAACTTTTAGTAACAACTACTTTGTTCCACAAAGTTCCACATTTTCTACCAAGTGTTAATGTGGTGGTCCCTGGGCAAATAATTGTTGTTTAAATAAAACCCAATCTCTAGGTTTTCATAAAGCCTATTTTTCTAAGATAGTGTGGGTTCTTAAAATTTTGTTGTCTGGAAATCTCGGATCCAAGAAAGTTTGGATTCCGAAAGTCTAATTATTTTCTTGTTTTTAGGAATATAGAAGAAGTACCAACAACAATACATGGTACATGGATAGTGGATGTTCCCGACACATGACTGGTAACAAAATCTATTTTGAAATATTATCAAAACGAAAGGAGGAAAGGTAACTTTCGGAGATAATTCTCAGGGAGAAATTGTTGGTATAGTTAATATTGTTCTTCTAGGTAAAACATTGATTTCAAATGTTTTATTTGTTAAGGGTCTTAAGAACAACCTCATTAGCATAAGTCAGTTATGTGATGAAGGATACCTTGTGAATTTTAGGAATGATAAGTGCTTAGTACACAATTCCATGGAAGAATTTATTCTCTCAGCCAATAGGCATGAGAATGCTTACACTTTGAACTTAGAAGACCTCAAGAGTCAATATCTACCATTCCTAAGTGCAATGGAAGATCAGTCCTAGTTATGGAATAGAAGACTAGGTCACTGTAACCATAGAAACTTATGTAAAATTTCTAAGAAGAAACTAGTTAAGGATCTACCAAAGCTTAGATTTAATTCTTCTAATGTTTGTGATCCTTGTCAATATAGCAAGAAACATAAATCTAGTTTTAAATAAATCGGTGAAGTATCAACGACTGATGATTTATAGTTAGTGCACATGGAACTTTTTGGTCCAACACAAACTGGAAGTATTGGAGGCAAGTACTATGTATTTTTTCTAGTTGATGATTACACCAGATTTACTTGGGTGTATTTTCTAGTAAAAAATCCTGAAGCTTTTTATTAAATCAAAATTTTTAGAGCACAATTTAAAAATGAGAAAAATATTTCATTGAAAACTATTCATAGTGATCATGGAGGAGAATTTCAAAATTATGATTTTGAAACTTTTTGTAGTAGAAAATGTATTACTCGCAATTTTTCAGCACCTAGAACTCCTCAAAAAAATGGTGTAGTTGAAAGAAGAAATAGAATTATTCAAGGGATAACTAGATCCATGTTGAGTGAATATTCTGTAGCTAGACATTTCTTGGCTGAAGCTATAAGTACTAATTGTTATACTATAAATCGTGTTTTGATTAGACCTTTTCTTAATAAAACTCCTTATGCGTTATGGAACGGTAGAAAACCAAGACTTTCCTACTTCAAGGTTTGTGGTTGTAAAGTATTAATTCTGAATACTAAAGATAATTTACATAAATTCACACCAAAATCTGATGAAGTAATTTTCTTAGGCTACTCCCCAACTTCTAAGGCATATAGAGTTTTCAATAAAAATAATTGTACTGTTGATGAAATAGTGTATGTATAATTTGATGAGACTGATCCTTTTGTTTTTAAACCATCCCAACCTGCATCCTTGTATGTGTTTACAAAAACTGATTGTCAACCTTTGATAGAAGATAATTTTGATAAGGAAAATGTTCAAGAAGATACTTCTGAAACATTTACCCCAGAAGACATCCTACCCTATTTTGATGAACAGGTTTTACAAAACCCAATTCAGGTGTTTCTTAAGAATCATCCCAGTGATAGTATCATTGGTGATGTAAATCAAACTGTAAGGACTAGAAGTTCCTTAAGAAATGATGTAGAACATCTAAAATTTCTTTTCCAATTATAACCAAAAATCACTGATGAAGCTTTAGGTGATGATGATTGGATCAAATCCATGCAAGATGAACTAAATGAATTTGAGAGGAATAAAGTCTGGACTTTGGTTGAAATACCTAAGGAAACTTCTGTCATTGGAGTAAAATGGGTCTTCAGAAACAAGTGTGATGAAAATGGAGTCATAGTAATAAATAATTCTTGACTTGTTGCGAAAGTCTATAACCAGGATGAAGGAATAGATTATGATGAAACTTATGATCCAGTGTCTAGACTTGAATCTATTCGTATTCTACTTGCCTTTGCAGCATTCTTCAATTATAAACATTTTCAAATGGATGTGAAATGTGCCTTTCTTAACCGATATGTTCAAGAGAAATGTTTTGTTGAACAACCTCCTGAATTTGAAGATACAAAACATTCTGATCATGTTTTTAGACTTACTAAAGCGTTGTATGGTCTTAAACAAGCCCCGCGAGCCTGGTATGATAGACTCAGATGATTTTTGATTCAAAATAACTATGTTAAGTGAATTGCAGATCCAACCCTTTTTATAAAGAAAGATAAGAAAAATATTTTGATAGTTCAAATTTATGTTGATGACATCATATTTGGTTCATCTCAGCAATCTTTAACTGATTCTTTTGCAAGTCTAATGAAATCTGAGTTTGAAATGAGTATGATGGGTGAGTTAACTTTCTTTCTTGGTTTTCAAATTTATCAAAAACCAGAGGGAACCTATATATCTCAACATAAGTATGTTAAATAATTTATTAAAAAGTATGGTTATGACAATTCTAAGAGTATAAGTACTCCCATCGGTACCTCAAACTCCGTAGATCTTGATGAAGCTGGGAAACCAGTAGATCAAACATCTTTTAGAGGTATGATAGGAAGTCTACTTTACTTAACAGCTACTCAACCAAACTTAATGTTTACATTATGCCTATGTGCAAGATATCAATCCAATCCTAAGGAATCTCAATTAAAGGAGGTAAAAAGAATTTTTTGCTACCTGAAGGGAACCATTGATCTAGGATTATTTTATACTTCTAGAAATGATTTTATTCTAAAAAGCTTTTGGAATACTGACTTTGGTGGATGTAGAATGGATAGAAAGAGTACATCCAGAACATGTCATTTCTTAGGAGATTCATTAGTTTCTTCGTCTTGCAAGAAGAAACATTCTATTGTACTTTCCACTAATGAAGCTAAATATGTAGCAGCCAGAAGTTGTTGTTCTCAAGTGTTGTGGATGCAACACACACTCATAGACTATGGCCTGAGTTTTACTAAGACTCAAATTTTGTGTGATAACATAAGTGAAATTGCCCTATGTAAGAACCCTACACATCACTCTCATACAAAACACATAGTTATTAGGCATCACTTTCTTAGGGATCACACACATAAAGGAGATATCATTCTTCAGTTTATCGGAATGAAAGATCAACTTGCTGATATTTTCAAAAAATCATTACCCTCTGATAGATTTGAACACATTAAAAAAAGTAAGGAATGAAAACCATAATGTAATCATTTTTCATTAACTTCTTGTTGAAAAACTCTCTTAACAGTAATAAACTCCTCTTCATTGGGGGAGTACATTTGATTGTTAGTGTAACTAATTTTTTCGTAATCTGTTTTTTCCCTAGTGTAACTAAAATTTTCGTAGTTAGTTTTCCAAACATTCCAGAATTGAAGTTTCTGGAATGAAATTTTTTGAAACTAAGATTTCTGGAATGGGAATTTCTGGAACTGAAATTTTCAGGATTGAGATTTTCATACTAAGAACTTCCGGAATGGAGATTTTTGTACTGAGAACATTCGGAAAGGAGATTTTTGTAATGGAGTTTTCGTAACGAAATTTTCGTACTGGAGTTTTCGTAATGAGATTTTCATACTGGAACTTTCGTAATGGGTTTGTTTCTAAATTCATTTCCTTAAGAAGAATATTACCAATTACGAATAATCATTCTAGCCAAGCTGAATGCTATGATTTCCTTACTTATAGTTTCGTAATCAAATTTTTCTTGCTGGTATTTTCCTTGTTTTTAAAAGTTCGGATTCTAGTTTTTCCTCAAATCCGGATGTTTTCATTAAAACCTAAAAATATCATAGTCAAGTTTTCCATGCAGGAGTGTTTTCAACCATTAGATCATGTCAAAGATTTTTAAACCGTTATATGGATTTTGGAAGACCAAATGTCACATCCATCGCCTATATAAAGGTGACCCTAATACACGTCCCACACCGGTTTTGAAAGCTTTCGCGTCTTGAATCCCTGCTTCTCTTCTTAAGGCCGGTTCCGAACTTTTCAAAGTCATTCTGAATCTTTCAGATTTCTTCACTCCGAATGTCTGTTGAAGCTATATCTCAAGATATGTCAACTTCAAAGCCAATCTCTAAGTGGTTAGTCCTTAGGGAAAGGTTGGTACATCCATATTTCTACAAGCTTGATTCTCTTATTTTGAAGAATATCAGACTGAACGGATGGGAGGATGTTTGCGTAGCAAAGTCAGATAAATAGGGTCCGGTTTATACTAATTTGCTGATCAAGTTCTATGAGTCTGTTTCCTTCCAAATGAAAGATGGCAGAGAATGGTTTTCATTCAAGTCTTATGGGAAGAATTATAAGCATTCTTAAACCAAGGCTGTGAGCTTGGTTGGTTTTTCCTATGAGGGGGAAGCTGAGTTTTGCTCACACAAGAGTCCAGATGAGCAAGGAAGTTTCAGAAAGGTGAAGGATTTAAAATGCCTTAGACTTAAGGATTCTACGACGGCTAATATTTCTCATCTCACTCCGAACAACAAGATTCTTCAGCTTTGGGTGCAAGGCTTTCTAGTTCCAAGAAGAGGTGAAAAAGATAATTTGACGAAAAGTGATATCTATGTTTTAGATTTCTTGGTGTATCTAAGAAAGATAAATTTGATGAGGCTTGTCTTGATTACGATCAAGAACATCAAGGAAGGGAATTTGAGAGCTCAGATAATTATGTACCATGGTTTACTATCCAGGCTGATAGTTCTATGCTTAGAATCCATCAAGGTTTCATGAAAATAAGAAGTACGAAATTGCAAGCTTATGCTGGTTAGTGATGATACCCTGAAGAGGATGAAGATGGTTTTTTCCGGTGAATCCGGAGAATTTTACCCTCTATCTATGGAAGTGGTTGAAGCACCTCAGAAAGAAACACAGAATCCAGAACTATCCAAAAAGACAAGGAAGAAGATGAAGGTCAAGGTAGTGGTTGCTGATAAAGAAAATCCCCAGGCTAAGGAAACTCAGTCTGCTCCCCCTAAGCCGAAGAAGCAGAAAACATATACAGATGAAGTGGCAGCCAAGTAGAGGGAAGAAAAAGAGAAGAGGAAGAAAGGGGATCCACAATTCGGATTGGACCCTACAGAGGATAAGGCCTTAAAAGAAAAAGATGCGGAAGAGCTAGAGAAACATGCAAAAGAAAGTAAGATGAAAAAAAGATGTCTAAAGCTGAAGTGGTGCAATCTTTGCTGAAATCTACAGAGTTAGCTTCCGAAATGCTTTCTATTCTGGAAACGTTTGGTCTTGAACCTTCTTTACCAGAAACTCCTGCCACGAACTATGTCACTCCAGATAAATCCATGGGTAAAGAAGTAGTTGAAGATACTGAGAAGGAAGTTGCTAAAGAAGTAGAGGAAGAAGTAGAGGAAGAAGAAGAAGAAGAGGAGGAAAGTGAAGATTTGGATACCCTGATCAAGAAAGTACATGACTATAAAGATAAGACTGAGTACGTAAAGTTAGTAAGTCCAGGAAAGGCAGATGAGGAATCTAGTAAGAATGATGATAAGAAACAGCAAGACGATGAAGAAGAAAATGTCTTGTATGACGAGGAAGAATCTTATGAGAGGAATTTTCTTGAGTAAGGACAAGAAAAACAAAAAACAAATGTAGACCAGATCATTCAAGTGTCTGAATCCGAGAAAGAATCCCCTAATAAGGAACCTATTCCGAGATCCGATAAGGGGAAGCAAACACTCATGGAGACACCTATAAAAGATGTCATCAGGAAGAAAGTGATTGGTGGCACCTCTAGAAGAAAGTTGGTGCAAGCTGAAGAAGATCACTCTCCAAGCAAAGTTTCTGATTCGGAATCATCATCTCATGGGCATGATTTTTTGGTTCAATCTCTGAAGAAGTTGGTAGAAACCATTCTGATTTTTTCAACTATAGATTCCAGATGCCAGATGATGCAACAAAGTATGTATCAGAAATCAGATTCATTATCCATGGTCATGGATAAGTTGGTGAAGGTGGAAGCTGAACAGAAAAGTTGTCTTATCGACTATAATGTGCATAAAAGTCCTATAGTAAGGTAACAAAGTGTTCTAACAGTGTTGATGAATATTTAGTTCATTTTGAGAGTTTTGAGGATGAAATTAAAAATTATTTTGAAATGGAGGGTAAAAAGGATAACGAGATTTATAAAAAGCTGACCCAAGAGAAAAATTCTTGGAATCAACAGGTCAGGGAACTGAATGGGAAGCTAAACTCAGTATCTCAGAATTGGAAAATTGAAAGATATTTCCAGATTTAGTTTCAGCAGAAGTTGGAAAAGAAATATGAAATAATAAAGTTGTAGAAAGAATCCATGGAGGCTCAGGCAGAAGCTTGAAACGTCCAAGAGGAAAAGATAAAAGCCTTGGAGAGGCAAGTTAAGGATGACCAAAGAGACTTGAAGAAACTCAAAACCTTGTTAAAGAATCTCATCCCGAATGAAAAGGAAGACAAATGAACCCACTCCTATCTTTTTTTGTAATTGTCTTTCTTTGTAAAATTTTCCAACTCTAATGAAATGATTATTTGGTTTGTTGTATCTTGTCATATACTAATTTTTCAGGTACCATACTTTTTTTCCCATTCCCTTAAATTCATTTTGAAAATCAAAATGGGGGAGAAGGAAAAATGAACTACTCCTATAGAGGTGAAAGGAAAAATTTCTATGAGAAATATCCTTAAAGAAAGGGGGAGTTTCCCACTACAATGTTTTTCATTCTTACAATAATGAAAACTTCACTCCGAAAACTCATAATACAATCCTTAGAGTTTCAAGGCCTAAGGGGGAGTTAGTTGTATTCATTTTCATCCATGAACAAAGGGAAATACGTTTTAATTTCAAAGTCTAATAAATTTTTTCAAATTCCTTATATTCTTTTTCGCAAAGATGTTTGTGCTTTCCACAAAGGGGGAGATTGTTGAGTCAATAAGGTTGTCCTTATGACTTTTCCATTCCTTCTTGTTTTGAACATCACAAACACCTTATATTTACGCAAATATAAATTTTACCCCCATAAGGAAAATTTACGTCTTTACGGAAATTTAACCTAACCAAGATTTTCTTATACATAGAAATACTTTTCTTAAGTACAAAAACCGGATTCATACCCAAAATCCTACAAGTAATATAATGTATAGATTTGGAGAATTCTATTTTTAGGATCCGAATTCTGGATGTGAACTGAAAGGAAGATCCAATCCGAATTATGGACTCTGAACATTCATGAGTTCGACTCCGAACTACTAAGTAGTTTGACTCCGAACTGATAAGTAGTTCGACTCCGAACTCTTATGAAGCTTGACTCCGAACATTCATGAGTTCGACTCCGAACTCTGGTGAAGTTCAACTCCGAACATTCATGAGTTCGACTCCGAACACTTCTGAAGTTCTACTCCGAACATTCATTATTTCGACTTCGAACTCTTATGAAGATCGACTCCGAACTCTTATGAAGATCGACTCTGAACATTCATGAGTTAAACTCCGAACTCTTATGAAGTTAGACTCATAACTTTCATGAGTTTGACTCCAAACTCTTATTAAGTTTGACTCCAAACTTTTACTAGTTTGACTTAGAACTCTGCATGTTCAAATTATGATCTCTGTGGAAACTAGACTTCGAATTCCTATAAAACAGAATCTGAACATTTCTTAACATAGACTCCGAATTTCATTTTAGTTAGAATCCAAACTTTTAATTTTCTTACACTCCGAATTTTGTATGGATTTTAATTACATATGCTTCATTTCAAAAAGATGTCGTGCATTCAGTTATACATTATTTATTATTAAACGATTTCGTCCATTATGTTTCTAATTAATCGTTGGTTGAGTTACATGTGTACATGTCCCTCCGAATTTCATGGAAAATATGACCGTTGGAGGAGGGAGCCGACTGTTGGAAATTTGCCTATAAATAAGAGCTCATTTGAAAGATCTCAATAACAATTTGATCGATCTAGATACCACACGCTGTTAAGGTGATTTATAGAGAGAGAAAATTTTCATGCCTTGTGCGTACTGAACCGCTCGTTCAGATTTCTTTGTGAGAATCTGAATGATTGTGATTACATTCGAGGAAATTCGGGGATAGGAAGAGAGAGGTGACGACTACCTTGATATTCGAGGGCTTCCTTGCTGAGGAAGACAGAGGTTCCAACTACCTTGATGTTAAGGGCTTTCAAGGATAGTAAGACAGAGATTCCGATCTTCGTATCGAGGGATTACCCTAGTGTGGGTAAGACAAACTTGCTTGAAATTATAAATCAAGGGACCTTTATCCAAGGTTGTTGGATACCCTTCTCTTTGGGTTAAAAGACTAATATCTTCTCACTTGTAGTTTTACTACTTGTTTTTTCCGCTGCACATTTGTATTGTAAGGAAAGTTTAACCTTCTATATTTCCTTACACTTGTACTCTGACTAGTTTAGATTATATACGCTTTAATGTAGAACATTATATTGTAAACCTTGGTTCCAATTCTCCAGTTGGTGATTAGAGATGTTGTGATTTTTCTTAGTTTAACTTTGTTAAACGTAGATTTTTCCTTGTCTAAGGAAATTTTTAATGTTTAAAATTCACCCCCTCTTGTATATTGAGCATCTACATCATTATTTCGATCCTACAATTGGTATCAGAGGTTAGAAACCTCATAATCTATACCAATCATAAATATATATTAAACAAAATATATACATAATGTTTCTTAGAATAATTCATACAAAAAGAACTTGAAATTGTGTGTAACATGAGTCAAGAATAGTTTTGCATATACTAAAAGATAATACAATTTTGCGTATAGTACAATCTAATCTTGGTGTAGTGTAAAATAGAAGACATAAATGAAATTAAGAAAATATATCTCATAAAATCTCGGGGTGTTACATTCTACCCCCCATAAAATGAATTTCTCCATTGAAATTCCCCGGGGTTATAAATCATTTACTAGTTGAAAATTTCTTTCATAGAAACCCATTTCGTAAAAAGGAATACTAAAACAAAATTTTAAAATGTGAAGTAAGAAATGTAATGGTTAACCAAATTAACTCATCACTTGGATTCCATATAGGAGAACGTGTGTTAAAATATGGATATAGATGTGAAATTTAACCACCAACTTCTGATGAAGAGTGGTAGAGGACATGGCTATGAAAAATCCAATAATCACAAAGCCATAAATTATTAATGATTTAATGTTCCATCTGATTTATCAGATACCAGGGCAATAGGACAACAATTTTGGTTTTCATGATCATTTCCCTAAAGTTGATGAATTTTTTCATAAGGATAAATACTTACTTGATTTTAGTGTAATATCATTTTTGGTCACCCCAGGAACAATTTCCACTTCATATCTTAAAGAAATTAAGTTGAATTTGTGAACCGTGAAGTGTTAGCAGATCATGTGATAAAATGATGGTTCATTCCATTTGTCTAAAAAAGGTTATTAAAAGTTATTGAATATACATAAGTCCGTTAATTGTAAGATTAATAGTATATAGTTCCAAAAATGGACTTATACTTCATCTATCATCCCACTTAATGAAATAAAACTAGTTTCTACTAATTGGGGACTTCATGTTCTCCAGTAGTATGCAATAAAGGCTTGTCGCACTTCGGTTTTGGGTTCAATTCCCGCAACCTGGTCCGATGTAACGGGTTGTCTCCCGTCCTACATGTTGTTTTTTTTCTATAACTACATTATTATAACATTTCAGAAATAATATCGAAAAAAGTTCTAGACTTAAACAATACTATCTGATGTCCAACATAATCTATTCTAATCTTTTGGCTTATCCCAAATACATCTATCAAATATCATAGTATAAATAAAATGATAACTTGAAAGGTCACATAACAAGCACGTGAATACCATCATTTATCCCCCATATATCATAATATATATCTTGTCGATCACATTCCAAATATGTGAATACCTTAATCTTGTATTCTATTGCAACATGAATTACCATATAATCTTTGTGAAAACATGATTTCTGTCAAAATTCAACTCTTTCCAAATACCAAAATCCCAAAATTTCTATATACTCAAACAATGATATCAATTTGTACTTATATGATCTCATTAATACTATATAACATTTCATTATCTCTTCATCCTATCATTTTGTGAATGTCATATGCTTTCCAAAATCACCTTTCATGGTTATCGGTACCATTCATCATATACTTTCAAATACTCAAGGAAAGACAAAATCATAACAATCCTTATATTTTTTCTTTATTCCATAGTACCATACATTATTCATGAAATCATTCCACTACCTTTTCAAACCATTGACTGAGCATCATCATTTTATTCCTCAACACTTCTTTCATCTCATATATAATTTGTAGTGTCTTCATCATCATCAACATAAATACTACCCATGGGACCATGATGATTATCTTTATGATATTTTCCCTTAGGGAATTGGTTTGCATAATTCCCATACATTCCACATTTAAAACATTTAACCATTGTTTATGTCGTAGTAATACCATTATCCTAGTCCATAGTGTTGACTGAATCATTTCCTTTTCAATTACAGGCTTTGTGTCCTTCTTTCCCACACCCAAAGTATCATCAATTTCCTTTGAAATTTTTTCCTTGATTCCTCTTCTCAAATGACTTACATGATGGAAACTTAACTTTCTTTTCTCTATGATCATCATGAAAATCCATCTTTCTCTTATTAGCTGAGTCAGGAATATTACGAATGTTGAGATTATTGATAATATTATGAGATTGCTAATTATCCATAATAACGATGTTTTGAATTCCAAATAGCATTTCATTTGGTACCTCATGAAGAATATAATTACATTCTCCATCATATTCCCAATTAACATGAATCTCCCTGTTTCCAGCCATTTTCTAAAACCCAAAAAGAATAGCAAGAGAAAAAAAAATAAGACTAGGAAAACAACATAATAAAGGGGGTGTATCTTAAATATCTAATACCATTGGATTAATTTTATGATCGTTACAGTAATTATAGGAATATAACCTATACTTAGACTTAACCTTGACTACATCCCTAGACATACCATAGAAATATCTCTAGGGATCTCACTGAAGTTTTTGCATCCTAGTTTCCAAAGGATAACTAAACCTTTGCTCTGATACAAAATATAGAGACCACAACTTGACGTACATCGAAATTACATTACTTTTGTAAAATACTTAATACATAACAAGAAAATGACACCCAAGGACCGCAATAGTTTAGTGTCTTTGGAAACACAGAACATATTCTTCTAATCATTGTTAATGATCTTCAACATCTCCCATAAAGATCTTCCAATTCTGTTTTCTTACCTAAATACATTCTTTATATCATGGGGAAATGAAAACATATAAAGGGTGAGATCAAATTCTCAGTAAGGGTAAACATGGAGAAAATAAAACAAACCACATACATTTAAACATATAAACATGAACATAATGTTTAAACATCAAGATCATGAGTAATGAAATAAATCTTGGAGTTCGTAATGAATAGATCATAATGGAAAATAAATCATGATAAAATAGAATGGGAATAAAACATGTAATTGTGAAAACCATTAATCACATGATATGATTTCCATAGTATCCAAGTCATTGCTGCCAAGACCATCATAATGGACAAATTCCCTAACTGAATCGAGTTCAATCCTCGTTCCATCCCTGTATCACTGAACTTGATTAAGTTGAGGTTCTAACCATGTATATATAATGAGATATAAATCTTTATCCAATGCATTTTAGGGAGATATAGGTTCCACCCAACTCATAATTAAATCATTTTTATGTGTGCCACAATATAAACATAAATCATTCATCATAACTCAAAGAAAAAAATGGGTTTCATAAATATCATCCCATCATGATATAATCCGTATAAAAAAATGGATATCATTTAATCATAATAAAATTCCAACCATGTAAATCATAGAGAAATTATACTTGAATCATCCACATATGAAATAATTTCATCTTAGATGGAAAATGGTTTTGATAAAACACTTGACATGAATTCTTGAGGAAAATATCTTTTCTTCTTTAAAATCATTTTCTTTTCAAAAAATGCCATGAAATTTTAAAAGAAAAGTATTTTGTTGAAAATATTCATGAAATATTGTAGATTAAGATTCATGAAAATAAGTCGTTATGAAACTGTAAAAATCGATTCACTTGGTATAAGTTAATAAAAACATTTTTCTCGTACTTTTGCCGGAAAAGTCAAAAAGTACCTTATATGGTAAATAAATGAAAGATTCCATCCATAACACAAAGTAAAAGACAAAGAGGGGTAAAAATGACATTAATCATACATGTAAGAATATTAAAAACTTTATGAAAAATATTTTTATATACATGGAAGGAAAAAATAATCCCATTAAATACTTACGTATAAGCAATCTCGGATAAAAATGAGATTTGCTAAATTATCCCTTACCTTATGTCCAAATTATTCCGTATGTGTCTGAGACGCCTGTATAGTGGGATTAGAAATATTATTAAATTTTAACAGAACTATAATAATATTTATGATATCATATATGATTCACTTATGACTTTATATTACTCGTTCAATTGTCAGTTCCATGTAAATGCATCGTTTTGGGTAAAATCGTTTCATTTATCATACGTGTTTGGACTTGTTGTTTCGTGATAATATAATTAATTATATCATGATTTACTTACTTCCAGAATTTAAATCATGATTTATATATCATATATATCAGTATATATATATATAATAGATAGATAAATGAAATGAAATACACTGTTCAAGGAGACGGTAGGCCGTACGAATGCATAAACGCTGTTTACCTTTCCTTATGGACTTGAATGGAAGTAAGTAGATGAAACACACACACATATATATATATACATAAATCAATTAGTATTATTATGTTTTATATTTCATTATTATTCATTATATATAATTTATAATCATTCTTGAAGCGTTATCATGGAGAATGAATCTCATCGCGTCATGGAGACGGTAATCTGTGTGTACGCACGAGCGATGATATCATTCCCATAATTTTTTAATGGAATTGAAGTGGATGATATAATATCTCATAACTTGTATCATGTTATAATAATCATATATATTTATTCTTTACACCATTATACCCATTCAAGTAAGGTGGTGGTAGAAAAACATATTACACCACGGCATGGAGACGGTATTCCGTACGTACCCACGAGAAATGATTTTGTTTATCATCAGATGGATAGAAGGTGAAATAGTGTTGTTTCATATTTATAATAAAATATAAGTATATAATTAATATTTATGTTATTACATTATAATGAAACAACTAAATAAGATGAAGTAGAAGAAGAATGAAACCTGAAAGAATCGGAAGAAGAGATTTCTTCTTCTTCGACGTGACTGTTTTAAACTTCCTCTTAGGGAACTAGAGATGGATTTTTGAGATTACAAGAATCAATAAGGTATAACTAGAGAGTTTGAGAATATAAATTGGCAGGGGTTGGCAGAGCATGAAGGCTCAAAATTGTGTAAAGAGGAGAGGGAGGAGGTGCCCTTTTATAAGGGAGGAGAGTGGCAGCTTAGGAAAAACTTAAAATATTATTTTATAATAAATTCATATTAGGTTTATAATGGCTCCAAGGTGACTTATTACAAGTATAGGGTGGGGATGGGTCGTAATACTCTCTTCCAATTGGTTTTAGACAAGTTTAGGTTACCATTTTAACCTGATAAGTTTGATTTGACTCTAAGTTAAATAATTTATATTTTACCGTGTCTTCTTGTATTATTATACTATATAGTTAATAAAAGTACTATAAACTGCAAATAGAACCCCAATTTTTTAATTAGTGTCGTATATATTGTCATATAAGTCTTTTGGTCGAGCCTTATATTTTTAGAACCATTGTATTAATTAATAATATAACATTTGTTTAAAAACCACTTTTTTGTCAATTTTGACACTATTTGGTATTTTGTTTTTTCTAAATCCATAAGAGAATTATTACTTCAAAAAAATTCATCTAACAATACCTAATATGTTATATTAACCTATAAAATTAGTTCAATTCATAAAAAGTCTCAAATTACATTTATTTGGGTATTTATAATATTAATTATTATAATATTTCATTAATAAGGTAATTACAGCATCATCATTGTGTCATAAATAAATTATATTATTTAATGTCTAAAAAATATAAAAAAATACCATTATTTAGGAAATTAATTTATATTTCTAATGAATATTTATAGTTGGATTTATTTTATATGAAACTCTATATAAAAAATGTTTTAGTTATTAAACTTTGATTTTAACTCTTTTAACTATTCTTTAAATAAAATAATAATCAGTGTCCTAATATAATCCAAGTGGACCTAAAGGGTCATATTTTATTCATATGGTTTTTAGGTCAAATTAAACATATCCAATAAAATTATGACATGAGTTAGGGTAATAATAATATAATTTTTACCCTAAATTACCCTATTTACTTTTAACCGTGGTAAATAAAAGTAAAACGTTACTATTCACAAAAAATTATTTTTATCTCATTGAACAACATTTTACTTAATAATATCAACCATTTCTCTCAGAGTATTGAAATTCCACTCACAGAAGTGGTAAAATGAAGTTTTATGTAAATTTTCAAATTCTCCTAGGAGATGGGTAAAAGACGGTAAAAAGTTCAATAAAATTTTTATATATCTAAAATAATTATAAAAAGACTCCAATGAATTAAATTGAACTTATATAGGTATTATGTATCTATTTTGACCTAAAATAAAATTTAATAAAATAAATTATTATTTAAATAAAATCTCAGTTTTAACTAATAAATCGGTGATTTCACTATTCATCAAAAGTTGAATGTTTTCAGAAAAATACCAAAAATTCACCCTAGGCTAATTTTGATATTATGAATGAAAAAATAAAGTAAATTTTGAATGAGAAAATTTATAAAATTTTAAAAATTGGGTATTACTATTCATAATGGCTAGTTTATTTAATATTTTAATAACATATCGTTGTTTAGTGAAACTTGGTATTGCGTAGAACACACGCTATCGAGAAAAGTCACGATTGAGTGTAATTCAAGCCAAGTCAGGGTTCTGTGTAGTGAAAGATCTCTTTGGTGTTGCGTATAACATAATCCAAACTTATTTCATTTATATATTAAAAAAACATCTATACTTAATGCTGCGTAGAATAATTCCTACAAAACAAACTTGAAATTGTCTATAACACAAGTCAAGAATAGTGTTCTATATACTGCAAGCTAATATGGTGTTGCATATAGTAAATTCTAATCATGGTGTAGTGTACAATAGAATACATGAAATTAATTAAAATGAATATATCTCATAAAAATCTCAGGGTGTTACATGAAGTGCCTCCTTTTTTGTCTCCCTCTAATATATGGATGGATTTTGTTGTCGTTTCAGTGGATCGTATGATCGAGCTCTTGATATTTCATTTTCCTCCCAATTCACATCAGTCATTACCTCATGGTCTGCATTATAGACCCCTCCTTCCCCCAAAACTGGTTCATGTCACCCATCATCCGGATTCTTATCCAGTAATCACCCATTGTAAGAGCCACTCGAGTTTGGTCCCTAAATTTGAGGCCCGAAGTCAGGGTCGTATTAGGTGGAATGGTGGGATAATCCCCCAATATCCTTTAAAATATATCTAAGTTGTAACATATGGATCCCTGGGGTGGTTCACACTTGAGATCTCTTCCCCATCATATAGTGCATGCATTCCCTCATGAGCCCATACAATGACGTTAAGGGAGAGTTTCTACCCATGTTATTTGAAGTCTAAGAGTCCAAGGGCCAGAGTTGGGTCACTCATTGTTCAATGATTCCTGGTATCATTTAGAATTCCTATGGACATGGATAATGAGTGAAAATATATAGCATCACATCTGAAATCATTATAAATAAGAAATCACTTGTCACTATCTTGATGAATATGCAGAATACTACAGTAATCAATGAATATTCTCGCATGATCAAAATAGAATGTTACATCTATACTGAGACGTCAAATTTCCATATTTGGATTTTCTAGAATAATAATATCAATGTTGTTCTAATTCGGTAATGGGATCATAATATTATGCCAAAGGTCACTCATGATGGTTGATATTTATTTTTTCTATTTATCTAAGGGAGTTATGAAACTCACCTTAGAGAAAACTTGTTGCATGATCTCAAGAGTTTTGACCTTAGAATACATCCTTGGTTTCATGCCATATATTTCGATATTATAGACGATATAGCATATAAAAAGTGTATGTGTCAGTTCCCCATGAAGTTAACTAGGGAGTTTGTTCACTTCATTGTCGACAAAGGTGTTATGGAACATTGTTACAAAGGTGACCAACTCACCTAGTGTAACAAGAAACAAGAGATTCTCCTATCATGGATCCGTCCAGATCACTACAATGCCATAATTCATGTTGTCTCATCCTTCCACAAATTTAAATTGTCCCAGTTGGTATTAGAAATATATAACCACTCACCACTCCTCTCTTCCCAAGCACCAAATCACGATAGTCATGAATCATTTAGATTATACCAGTCCTAGACAAGCCACCCTGATTAGTATCATATTGTAAGTTGTGTATGGGAGGAGCCTACACAGGGGAGCCTATAGATTTTCATCCATAAAAAACCTAGATGGATTAAATATAGGATCTAGTTTGGGAAAAAAGATTCCTCGAGAATGATAGAGAAGTGGTTGGGGGTTCCATTATAGAGATTGAATGTCTTGAAGCCTCTCTCAAAGAGACCTAGGATGACCGGGGGTTTGAAGATCTATCTAGGAAAAAATGGACTCTCTTAGATATGATCCTGCGTTAAGAATAGCTGATGAGGGATGATTTATGGATTAGATGGCATGATTATTGGGATAAAACACATTGTTTTAATGCATGTATCAAGGAGAGGAAATGCTCTGTCTATCCCAACATTCTGGTGGAGGATGGGTTATACTCAAAGGATAGGGAGCTGGTGGGGAACCTGGAAGACAACTTCATCAAAGACAATCTTGATGGGAGAAATCCATGCATGCCAGCCGACAACCCTAGTGGAATTATATAGTTCATGGATGTTATCTCAAACCAAGTCACTCATCAAGATAATGAAGTGCTAACACCCATTCCTAAACAAGAGGAAGTTAATAAGACCATCATGAATCATAATGTTGATAGAAGAATGGGACCGGATGGGTTCCTCAGATCATTCTACATGGATTCTTGGGAGGTGGTAAAATTTTATCTGAGTAAGTTCATTCAGGACTTCTTCCAGGGAGGCGGTTTACAAAGACTCACCTATGCCACTACATTAGTTCTCATAACCAAGATCATGAATTCATAATCAATTATACACTACATCCCAATTAGTTTTTGATACATCACTTATAAAATTATTGTATGCATTATCAATTCCAGGTTGTCTTTCCATCAACATCGATGGGTCTCTGCTAAATAACAAAGGATTGTGAAGGGGCGTTCTATTTAGGGAACCATTTCACTTGTTCAAGAGATGGTGCAAGACATCAACACCTATGGTTATCAAGCAGGATATGAACAAGTCTTATGATCAGGTTGGATGTAGAATTGTCAACAATGTATTATCAATTATGGGATTCCCCTCCAAATTGACTAACCTCATCTTCATCTGTTTCAGTTCCACTTAGTTGGTGGTTTTATTCATGGGAATGTATAAATGATTTTTCACTGAGACATGGGGATTATGGTAGGGTGACCCCATCTTGATAATCCTCTTCATTCTCACCCAGGACATTAGTTGACGCCTAATCCATATAAATATGAGTAATATGGAGATGTTATCATATCGTTGTATGTGGAGCAGTCCCCCTATATCCCATCTAAGATCTGGAAATGATATATTATTTATTTTTGAATGAAAACATGATATCAATCTGAGAACATATAAAGGCATTGTATGTTCATTTTTACTAGAGTTTTCAGGTCATGAATAATCCCAAGAGAAACATATACATTTCCAAGAGTTGGGCTTCCCACAAGGCTTCCTCCTTATGTAATACCTTGAACATGAAAATTCAATGATCGAGGATGATTTATCTGGTTTTCCACATCTCCTCACATAGTCATTGAATCCAAGACATCAAATACATTATTACCAAGATAACATATTAAGTCCTCAACAAGAAGAATAGATATATCTTTTTTGGAGGGTATATAGCCATGGTTAATAGAATTATCCTCGAAACACTAATACATGGCCTTTCGTTAATTAATTTCATAAAGAGTGTCATTGGTAATATTGAAAAGCTTTTTAAAGTTTTTTGGGATGCTAGGGTTGAAGGAAAATGGAAATGGTTGTTTTGGTAGAAGATGGTGAAGCCCATCAAGGAAGGCATGACCCATATTCACAGCATGGTGGACATTCTTCACTGCATGCAAGAAATTTTTCCTTGGATATTCATGATCGATGTACCTTATAAAGAAAATCCATGTACTTATCTCTTAATAGGAACTCAGAAATGGAGGCTATGAACATGTCATCATTTAATTCCATGATCCTCCCCATCTTTTTTACCTTGAATTTTCATATCCAATGGATTATCAGGAGGGGATGTTGTCTTTATAGCATCACAACTGGTAGGGATCATTCCCGGGATTCCCTTGTTTTCTAGCATATAACTTTATTTTCAAAGAAGAATCTATCTTCTTGTATTATATCATGTTTATTTTATAAAAATATCAACATGACTCTTTCGATGTTTTTTATATTAATACTGACCCGTACATGTGCATGTTCACACCAACCTACTCCGAAACATTCTCCTACAATGATTATATAGAGGATGCTGCATTCTAAAGCCTAGGGGAATTGTTGGAATGATGTTATGTGGGTTAGGAATATTCTAACAATGTACAATTTTCTATCAGGGATGCTTCGCCATCATTTTTCCCAATAGATGAGATATTGAGAAAATGTGGCATCACACTTGTCTCTCGATGCTTGTACTAGACAAAGAATAAAGAAGACATAGTGTATCATATTTTCTTAGATGGAGAATGGGATTGGAAAATCTAGACCTTCAATGGTGTTTTTTCTACTTGTTCCACCCAGCCTCCCACATATACCCCATTTTGGGTTTTATAATTTCATGGTGCTGGTGATAAATCTATTGAGAGAATCACATGGGAAATAACTATATATGCCAGTTTTTGATGTCTTTGGAAGACCAGAAAGAAAGCTATACATGAGGGCATAACCCTTATCTAGAGGTCCATCATCTACAGAGCATAGAGTCTACTCCTTAAAATGGTTAGGATTATTGGAAACTGGTTAGATTCCCCCTCACTCCAACTACTATAATCACACTCCAATGCTACCTATATAAGGGGAACCCCTGGAGGGTTATGGGTTCATTTGAAACACCCACTGAAGGGTTTGAAACTCAATAAAGACAGGACCTACATGTTGGGTGCTATGAGAATTCAGGGGGTCGTTAGGTCTAATATGGGTTCAGTTATATGTGCTTTTACTACCAACATTGGTGTTGTCTCTTCCCTTTAGGTAGCAGCTCTTACATTTCTCACTCGTCTCTCCCTATACCAGAAGGGGGAATTTATCTCTCGGAATCTGAAATAGACTCCATGATCCTCCTCAACCCGATAAAGGATGTCAGATAATCACCTTGTTTGATCTCTTACATCATCATAAATTGTCAAGGCAAGATTTACAACATCCACTTGAAGCACACATTGAGAGGGGGTAATATGGTTGATGATCATCTAGTGTTCTTAGCTGTCCAAGATACTCGTGTCTCCTGCTTCTATAACATGAATTTTCTAAACCTGGAGGGGTGAATATTGTTATAGGGGTTTGCCTTGTCTTGCACAACTTTCGGTCCCATATACCCTTTCTTTTCTTATTGTGTCCATTCTTGTCAGTTTCATGATTTACAAGAAAATAAGATGAGTATGAGTTCATCAATAAATACCCATGTTTAATAGGATTTTCAATATAACTTAATATATTTACAATGTTCAATAATATTATTTTAAATTTACTATAATTTCAATAATTATGATAATAACCATAATATTTATCTACACATCTAATACTACTCTACAAAATCTAACAACTTTAATCATCAAATAAATTTTCTAGAAAATCATATACATTCAATAAATTTCTTTATAACATCCTTAATATTGGTAGAAACCCATCACATAACAAATAAAAAGTGATGTGCATAGATTTCAACATTCATAAATATAAAACTCATAAAAAAATAATACTAACCATTTGGTAAAGTATTGTCTGAAAAGAACAAATAATCTCTACCTTACCAAAACATTATGCTATTATTCTATACATATACTCAATGTCTATCACCAAGTTATGTTTCAAAATTAATGATTTCATAAATCTATTATCATGGTTGATACTAAACATAGAGTGATACTAACTATATTGACCCAGCCACAATAATCCTAGAGAAGATGCCCTCTTCCATTACATTGGAATAAGATACAAGGATACACATCCTCAACGACCCAATTTTATAGTTGTATAGGGAAACATTATAGAAAATGTAGTTTTACATTATATATGAATACAAAAATTAGAAAATAATATTTTATTTATAATAACAGTATTCCATCAAGCAAAAACCTATATATCAGTAATAATAAACTCTATGGATTTCTGAGAATGGAAATAAAATTAGGGTGAGATAAAATGATCAGTAAGGGTTAGGTAAAATAGAAGACATCATGAATCTATATGTATAAATAATATAGAAAAGTAAATAACTGAATTAATATTTAATTTAAATATATTTACTATCATGGTATTATAAGTATAAAAAAATAAAAAAAGTTAAATAATTAAAAACACATGACATCTAAATAAATAATCTAAGAATAAAATGAATAGATAGATTATAACATAGGGAAAATACAATTGATAATGAATAATAAATCATAGTGAAGAAAATTATTAATTAATGGATGTCATATTTTTCATGAACATGATATCATTTCCATCATGATCTGTCATCAAGTCTATTTGAAGCATTCAAGGTAACACACGATTTATTTGTTGAAATTAATTTCTCAGGGCATACTATCATGACCTATCATTCATTTAGAATAAAATTCTAAGATACAATTACAAATTGTTTGTTTACAACTAATTTCATCCCACGAGACTTCCTATATATCGAGGGGATTTCATTAAACATTTCCAAACCCACGTCATACCTTTCCAAAGTATTCATTATATATCAAATATATTGTTTACCTCATTAACAAAGTGCTTTATAAACTTCCCATACTGAGATAAATAATACTAAATAATCAATATTTCTCAAGTAAATCAAGAAAAATCAATGTAAATACCATGTGTAAAAAATGGGATATTATTGAAGAAAAAAATGTGACAATGATAAATAATATTTTCATTTAGGGAAAATTTAATGTCCATAGGAATGTGAATAATTCAATGTATAGTTAATGATAGGAATAATTTCTCAAGAATGCGAATGCCAACACTTTCATTATTCAAAGTGAGCATATAAAATCTACAGAACGATTCAGAATAATATCCATAGAATATATACCCATTTGGGTAGGAATAATGGGATTTTGAAAATAATCATTATAAATACACAAAAATAACATTAAATTTTTTTTTGAGGAAAATATACTATTTATTTCGAAAAACATTATGAAGTAAATTTATTTGAAAATAACATTTAAAACTATAATTCTGAATGTAAATAAAAAAATTAATTTAAAATAACATATGGAAAACAATAATTTTGAAATAATATAATATGTTATTTATAATAAATGTTTTTATTTCTATAAATACTAAATATATTTTCACTTTAACTTTTTTTTATGAAACATCAAATTGAAATTAATTTGAAAATGAAAATAGTATACGTTTGAAAAAAATATTTTAATGATATAAAATGAGTGAGTGTGACATTAATTTACCATCTTGAATATGTTAAAAAAATTTTAAAAACATTTCATAGAAAATATAATTTATAAGAAAAAATATATTCTGCCTAAGAGATAAATAATGTAACATTTTATGGAAAACAATTTCTATAACATTTTAGATATCAATGCATCGATAAATAGTACTATTCTACAAATTAATTCATTAATAAAAATATTAAAAATAGTAGGGTATATTTTTCAATTTATTACACAATCTCGTTCATCTGATAATCAAAAATAAATATTCCTTATTAGAATAAGATTATGAATGTTTTTTTAAATGGTTATAATGTTAAAATGAGAATTAATAAATGTATCTATTATATTTTTAAACTAAAAATAAAATTTATAATTTTTTTTGAAGAAATCATACAACTTTGATATATAATTACACACATAATCATAGTATGACATAATGAAATATGTAGACATTTATGTAAATAAATGGAAATTGTGTTTTGAAATCTGTATCCATAAATTTGTTTTTGATTGAATAATTTTAGTACTATATGAAAAAAATTTTAAGAATGTTATTATATTATAAAATAACCGTCTTAATATTTATAATTTCATATATGATCCTTTTATACAATTTTATCACCCATATTTTAATAATCATTCATTATTATCACCATTTTGGGAGTTTATTTTCATTATTTTAATTATGATTTTCATTTTTATTTTGGGTTCTAATTATATCGATCAAGATTTTATAATTTCATTAATTTAAACCATGATTTATATCTAATATGTATTCGGAATATATTTATTTATAGTAATTCCAAAAATGTGTTCATTGGAAATGGAATGTATAATTCATGGCGACGGTAGGTTGTACATACGCACGAACTATGTTGACACATTCTTAACATAATAATAGATATAAAAGTAAATAATATATATGGATATTATCATTATAGTAACAGTTTTGTAATTATATATAATATATTTTTATTAAAACCAACATTAATACAGTCCATGTAAACTGCGAATGAATCTCATTGCTTTGTGAGGTGACATTTCACTATACACATGAATGATGTCGTTGTATTCCAATGAAATGAAAATAATTAAGGTACACATCATATAATAATTAAATATGCATAAGGATAAAATAAATGTCATCCAAAACAAATATATCATAAATATTATATAATAATACAATTTCAATCATTAATCTCATCATTGAAATGTGGTAATAGAAAAAAGATTTACATCTGTTAATGAAGTGGTGGTCCTTCACACAAAGAAAAGATGATTTCTAACTTATTTTTTTATGTGAATGATTTTTAAGGCATTACCTAAATCAGATCAATATATTTGTGAAATTTAAGAAATGATAATGGCATGATATAAAAATTATTGAAGTGGTGGAGGTGTAAATAATATAAAAAACCATTTAGAATGAAATTCCCTCTTCTTCCTGTATCATCCTTAGGATTGAAGTAATGCCTATATAAGATAGATTTCTGCACAAGATAAGGAATAAGGAAAATTATAGGGACATTCACTATTGAATTGGGTAGGTCTTAGCCAATATTAAGTGGGTTTACAGTTAGGTGCTAGGGTGAGATTTGGAGGCCTTTTATTAGTGGGAGAGAGGACAGACTAATCATTTTTAAATGATGTCAGGATATCCATCATTTATACCCAATAAATGGGATTATGTATAATAAAAAATTAAATCAAAGATGATAAATGTATATATATATGTCCATAAAATGGAGTGTGGACATATTTTAAGAATTCATACATAATATATTATAAAAATATTTAATATGAAAACCTGTTTTTACCTTAATCAATGTAATTTTCTTTAACTACCATCACTGGTATTTTTGTTAAAATATTAACTAAAAATTATAAAAATTAAGAAATATTTTAATTATAAATTTGGAATCCATTTTACCAAATTCAATTTAGATATGTTCTTAATATTAATTTAAAATTTTTCTCACAGACGTGACGAGAATGTGGGGATTTAAAGTTAAAAATGTTCAACAGTATTAAAATGTTAATAGATATAAATTAAAAACATAAATATTTAAATTTAATATATTAGATAAACATATTTAAAATTGAACATATTATCATTTAAAATTAATTTTTAATATAATTGAACATTATAAACGATTTAGAATAAATTCGGGCCTCAAATTAAAATTCAGTAATTTTCAATATTAATCAAAAAATGAAACTGCTCATAATTAAACAAATAATCACCCAAATATAATTTTGAGATTACCCTATACAAAAATGAAGTTTATTATTTCAAATGAGATGTAAATAAGTTTTAAATTTTATTTCTATAGCAAATGTGTTGTTAAAATACGGAAAACCACCTTTTGAGAAATATATAATTTTATGTATAAAAATAGATTTTATTTTCTTATAATATACCTATCAAAAAATAGAATTAAATATATAATACAATAATTTAATTAATACAATCCAATGATATTATTTAATATATTTTTTATGATAAATTGTTTTTTAATGTTTTTTATAAAAACATTTCTATTATATTGATAATTATATTAATTTACAATCAGTGAATTCCACCATATATTTCAATAAGTTATTTTATCCAAAATATAAATTTCAATTTATGTCTATGAAATAATTATCATTTTAGATAATAATATTAATATTATTTAGTAAAATTTGGTTTTTTGAGTGTCACATGCTATTAAGGAAACTCATTGTTGCATACAATGCAAGCTACCTCATAATTATGAAATGGTTAGATATTGAATGAAATTATTTTATTTTTAAAAGTAAATATAACGTAAAATCTATGGATTTAATATTATTTTAATCAATTGATGTTATGATTCATACATGCTATCAAACATTATACTAATATTTTCAAATTATGTGTAGTTTATTTCCTCACAACTTAAATAAATTTCGTCCTCATAATATAAACATGATCTCACCATTAAAAGGAATTAAATTTGGATATTCCAATTTTTTATAAACCATATAGTAAAGGATATTATAAAATATCCTCAAAATATGAGAGAAAATGAAGTATGATTATCAACTTTAATAACACATTAGTAGGTTTAAATGCTGAAGAACATTAGTGGAATGTGAATACATGGACATTGAGTAAAAGTTTAAATATTTCAAGGGAGTGTCTATGGTCAATGATCAAAATAAATTTAAAAATAAACTGATTACCATGGGGACAAAACCATAACTCTATGTTAATTTATAAAACCATAAATTTAAAAAATTATTTATTAGGATAACATTTTTTTGAGAACTTTTTCCCTAGAGTTGAGGAATTCCTAACACTATAATAATATATTGAGATATACTTAATTGAAACAATTACTCTTTTTAATAATAATTTCATATTTTGGTTGTGATTCTATAAAATTACAATTTACCCCTTACTTCATAATATGGATATAAAATATGATGTTTTTCCAACCAACTAAAATTAATATTCAATGGATTGTACAATCTATTAAAGGGTGTCAAGTATTTCTTTATGTCTCTAAATATTTTACAAAACCAATATGGTAAATAAATTAATCTCTAAACAAAAAAATTAATACTATTTGTTCATCTTTAAAATTATTTTTTCAAATTTTGATTTTAAAAACAATGACACAAGTTCATGGTCATCGTACATGTCAATTATATGCCCAAAACCTGTACTGTCGTTCTTTCCAAGGATCAAGCACCTCCTCTTTTCCATATGGGAGAAGTATTCACCGAACATATGTGGTTTCATTTTTATAAAACCATATTAATATAATTCCCAAATCTTTACCAATTAATTATATTTCACAATGTAGAAAAAACGTTAATCATTAAATACACATTTTAATTTGGTTTTCAAAAAATAATATTTTTTTCAAACATCTATTAATGTTAATTATCATTAAAAAAATAATTACAATTCATATTTGTCCTATACGAAAACAGTAAATTTAAAAATATGTGTATAAAATGTAATGTAATTATTCCTCAAATTTGATTTCCTCTATATCATATAATTTTTAGATATATCTAAAAATGAATCATATTATTGGTAGAATCTCATCACATAAAACATAAAAATGGGTGTTTCCAACATTTAATGTACATTCAATCATAAAGCCATAAAGGCATGATACTATCAATAAAAGGATTTATTCATATTAAATACCACATAATATATACCTTACAAAAACATTAATATTTAATTATATAATTATCATCAAATCCAGTCATTGGGATTTGTTCTCTAATATATGTTTTCTAAAATATAGTTTCTAAGGTTTCTACTAAAATTCCATAAATGAGAACAACAGTAACCTGAACCTAGAAATACTAGATATAGTGCCTGATACATATACGTTGGAAAAATATACATGGAAATTAATCCAAATGGACTGAATAATTTAGTATTCTTAGAGATCTAGTTTCATAAATTAGTTTTAAATTACATTTGAATTAAATAATTACGAAATATATTTTTTGAGAATAAAATTATTCTAAAAAGAATTATACTGAATAGTAGTCAATGTAATATTCAGGGATTCCTATGAAATGAAATTAAATAATGGTGTGCTCAACTACTTAGTAAGTGTTAATTTAAATAGAAGATATCAAAAATCATTATGAATAATAAATATGGAATCGTAAAAAACTAAAAAGACATAATATTAAAATATCATGACAATCTTGTTTGATAATGTATAAATAATATGTAAATGCAAATAACAATATAGAATTTCTATTTAATTTTATAATATTTGATTAAAATTAATCTTTAGATTATAACATAGATAAAATATTATGGATAATGAAAACCAAATCTTAATAGAGGCTATGTTAAATTACTGGACATAAGGATTCCCATGCACATGATACCCTTATAATAAAGATCAAACCTTTAGATAGTTAAAAAAACATTCTAGTTAAAATCCATATTATTTGTGTAATGACCTTTCACAAGACACTAATATCAATATTAATCCATTAAACAGTTTAAACTTATTTGTTACATAAACAAAGCGTTTTTTCATCTTTCATTGTCTTATGAGACTAATGATGTATTGAGGGGATTTCTTTAAGCATTACCAAACTCGTATCATACACATACAAAGAATTTCACATATATCAAATAATCTAATTAACTTATAAATTTTGTGCGTTATGAAATATATATATTGTATAAAGGATATCCATTTTTTAATATTTCTTCATCTATTCAGTAAATATCAAAGTAATTATTATATTAAAAATTTATATATATATATGAAATAAATGTATCCAAGAAATGTGATATTGAGTTTTATGGAAAATTTAATGTTCTTTTGAAAGAAAATAATTCATGGCAACATTAGTAACAAACAAAATTAATCAATGAAGTGAATTTCAATACTTTCAATTGTCAAAGCGAGTATAAACCATGGAGATAACGATTTCGGTTATTATAAATACATAATCTACCAATTAGTGTAATATTAAAGTGTTTTTTTCATTTATTAGTATAAATTCAATAAAATATCATTAAAACCATTCTTGAAAAAAAAATATCATTTGCATTTTCTAAATCATTTTGTAATTAATTTTTAATGAAACTAATTTTTGAAAATAAAATTTCAATAACACTTTGAAAATATATTTAATTTAAATTAACCATTGAAAAATATAAAATAATATTTAATTTCTATGATTATTTATGATGGTTTTAATGTCCAATCATGATGTACATGTTAAAATAATGTTTTCCTTCGCTTCTTTAATTAATGCAATAGGATGATTGTTTTTGAAAATTTTAAAATATTACATTGAAAATATTTGTTAAATATTAGAATGTGGGAAAATTATTTTTTAAATAATTTTAAATTGTTTAATAGTTTTTTGACATTTTAGGAAAACATAGACCTATAGGAAAAAAATATTTCTGAGGAAAGAGAGAAGTTGAGTTTTGTTTTTAGAACAATATTTTCTAAAACACATTATGTGAAAAAGAGTAGAAAATAGTATTATTACCTAAAAGAGTTAATTAATACCTAGATTATAAGAAAAAAATGTTTTTTTATTAGGAAATGGTAATTTTATTTTCTTCAACTGAAATTCAGGAAAAAATAATCCTGATTAGAAGGTGATTTTGAGATAATGCCTTTGAATCATTATATCATTGAAATGAGAATTAAAAAATTTATCATTTTTTCCTCTATTAATAAAAAAATGAAATCATATATAATATAATGAAAATTAACTACACGCATAAACTTATAATGACATAATTAGTGATGTATATTTTCATTATAATGAGTGGAAGTTTATTTAAGAAAGAACATACCTATGGATTCATTTGGGTTTAAATTTATTGGTCATATTATATAATTTTTTAAATAATATAATTAAGTTTTAAAAAAATTATAATATCCTCTATTATCCAATAATAATCTCTTTTCACCTATTTGGTAATAATCATGAATTATTTTCACTATTTCAGTTGTTAATTTCTTTATTTTTTCGAGTATGTTATGACTTGTTATTTTTTGTTTCTATTAAATCAATCATAATTTAATTATATCCATTACTAAATCCTTGATGTAAATATGATTTATATTTATTATATATTTATTTAGATTAATCCATAATATTTCTTGATAGGAAATGAATTACATTATTAATGGAGATAGTAAGTCATATATATGCGTGGACATTATTTCCATTTTATTATCATATTGTAAAAATAGAAGAACTTTTATTTATTTAATTTAACATTATTGTATAATATCTATTCCATATATATATCCCATATATTTCATAAACACATCTTGAATAAATTTCATGTAAAATGTGAACAAATCACATCGCTTTGCAAGGAATTAGTCTTCCTTGCATAGGAACAATGTTATCGTATTCCCCAAAAATGAATGCATGAAAGAAATTTGTTATAAAATAATTAAATAAGAATAAGGAAAACATAAATATACTAAATATCATAAAAAAATACATCCACCACAATTCTTAACATTGGAAGGTGGAAATGAAAAAACATATGAGATTGTTTCATGAGGGGAAAGGCTACCATACACAAAAAATAATAATTTTTTAACACGTTAAATGGATGTTCTAATGTTTTAGGGTGTAAACATAACATATAAAAATCACAGTATATATAATATATTGATTATATCATATAAAATTAATATAAAAATACATAAATGTGGTGCTGGATGAACTAATATAAAATTGTTTTTAGAAAAGTATTACATCTTCATTGGTTATCGCCCTTAGGTTTTCATTAATGCATTCCTAAGATGAATTCTATAAAAAGAAAATGATTCTAGTATGATTGGGTGAATATAAGGAGTGATTTAATCTGTTCATGGATGAAACTATGTGGTTTGAATGTGTTAGGATAGGGGGAGAGAGAGAGGCCTTCCATTAGTGGGGGAATGGATAAACACCACATTTTTTAAAAGATGTTATGTTGTCCCACATTTATACACTATAAAAGGATTCCATTACACAAAAAATTAAAATTATATAGGTGTAATGGTATAAATAAGTCCATAAAAGTTATTTCTTATCTTTTTAGGTCATTTTTACATCTCATATTCTACGTTTAACCATTATGCAAAATTTTTTTTACCTTAATCACAGTAATTAATTTTAACAGCTTTTAGAAATGTTTTTTTAATTAAGATTAAAATATTATATATTATAAATTTTTATGATTTCAAATACATAATCAATTAATTGAAATTTTATTCACATAAATATATATTATTAAATTAATATTAACTCCGTAGATGTGACGAGAAATAAGATTTTAAATTTAAAATGATCAAAATTTTACAATGTTTATATATAGATATTCAGTATAAAAATAACTTCAATGGGATAAATTAGATAAATTGATGTAAAATTTTACTATATAAAATTTTAAAGTGATTTGAAATATAATTTAACATTATAATCAATTTATATCATTAGTTGATATTGAATTAATATTATTTATTTCTTACTATAAATCCAAAAAATAAATTTCATATAAAAATAAAAAAAATGTACCTTAAGAATTTTTTTAATTCAAAATTTAAAATTTAAGATTATTTTGTTATGTAAAACATAATTATTTTTTTGAATTTATTTTTATTTCAAATGTACCACTAATAGGCGAAAAAATGGAATTTTAAAAATTTAGTTGTTTATACATAAATTTGGATTTGTTTCTCTATAATGACTAAAAAATTCTATTTACTGAATGTTAATTTTTTTATTGAATATATATTATATAATTTTCCTGTTATCATCCACTAATATTTATTAATTTAATTTATTATGAAAAGACACATTTGGGGCATAAAAAATACATGTTTATAAAAACTATTCCTTTATATTGAATTTAATATTCAACTATAATTAGTAAATTCAACCATATTTTTTAATAAGTTAGTAAATACTATTTATAACTTACAATTTATGTTTTGGAGATAATTTTAATTTTTAAATAATATTCACATTTTTAAATAAAATAATGTCTTGTGTTTAATGAAAGCTATCGGAGAAACTCATTATTCCCTGAAACACAATATAACTCAGTATTGTGTGCCTTGTAAGATTTATAATATATTGGTATTATATAAAAATGTAAATAATTTTTAATTTAATAAGGATTTATATTTATTTAATTTCTTTGTATTACGTGTCATACAAAATATTTAATATGATGTTAATATTTTAAATTATCAGGGGACACAAAATTTATCCAAAATAATATACTTTTGATGTTATTAAAATCATTATTTTTATTTTTCTACAATTTTCACTATAACTATGTGAGAATTGTGTGAGAATTTATATTTATTACAATATACCTAGAAATTAACATCATAAAAATAAATAAATTATTTTGATACAAAAATTCAAACAAATTCAATATTTATATTTACTCCAAACTATGCCTCAAAATCAAATTTGATATGATATTTTTATATTTTCATGTATTGTGCAAGTACTTTCTATGATTTTAAAAATGTTTCAGGTCATATAACTCCAATTTTAAAAACAGCATGTTATTTTAATCAATTTTACGTCATATTAATTAATAAAGTCATATAAATAGTCAACATTCTACGATATTACCTTTATAAAACAGAATATATTATTTCAAATGTTACTTATGAAATGATTTGTCACAAAAAATTAGTGTCATATTTATCATAAAATAAAATATAATTTACATTTTTGAATTTATTTATTATATTTGTATCATTTTTACATTAATCATTCAATCTATGTAACAATCCATTTATAGCCTACTAGACATGTATCCCAGGGTGGTCTACCACATAGTGAGGTTTATCAACAATTACTAAAAAATTCATGAATATAAACATAAAAAGGTAATAAAAATCGATTAAAATGTAGAATGAATAAATATATAAATTTTTATACAATCTAAGAAAATATGATAATACATAAAATAATGAATAAATAAAAACAAAAAGTCTCATTATGTATAAGTTTCCTTTACAAACCTCTCATCTAGGAATGAAACTGTCGACAAGAGAACCTAGTATTCCCCATGATGCCCATCCCAGTATACTAGTCCTCCAAAAAATGTCCAAAAACTATCTAAAGGAAAATTTTGGGTGTGATCCCATATGTTAATAGAATACAACAAAAGAATATTTATAAGACATAATTTCAGAATTGAAAAACCTATAATTTTATAATAGCATCATGTATATAATAAATTTCCATAAATAAAATCATTGGTAATAAATACATTTTTCCAATAAATACATAAGATAGTAAAAAAGCTACAAAAATATTAGTTCTTAAATAAATACAGGTAAACTATATTTGTGTGAAATTAATAATTTAATTAACCATTATGAGATAAAAAAGATAAAAAATAAAAAGAATAGTACTTCTCCCATAGCCTATGGGAATACGTACTAGAAATAATAGAATCCTATACCATGACTCTGTAGGCTCAAACTGATATTGATTCTATCCATAGATATTTGGTGTTCCAAAATTATCGCATAGTGGTCCCACAAACACTAGGTTCATCTATATCTATATCCCGATGCACTCATGGACCCAAATGTTCTGGGTTTCTTTAAAACCAATTCGAAATCCATTCACACATTTAATGAAACCCATTTTACCAAAATGAAAACCATATTAAAAAAAATATAGAAATTCATGAAATATAAATAATTTTTTAGAAAAAACAACCGTAATAATTATTGAAACATGTACACCATCAACAATAAAATAAAAATATGGGTATTATCTTTTTAATTGTAAGGTGTGACATGAAACTACAATGGTTTGATTGAAAGAATTGATTAATCATGTATCAGAAACAACAATGTTGCCAATGCTAACACTATGACTAAAGGCAATTTATAAGCTAAGAAAACATCCTAGGATAGAAAAACTGCAAAAAAAAACACCGATCAATTATTGAACTAATGTTAAAGGTTCTAATGACAAAGTGATACAACTCATGTCAACAATGTGCACGTTCCTTTTCAAGAGCCTACCCGATTAGAACTCCACAGTTAAGCGTGCTTGGTCTGGAGTTGTGATCCTGATGGGTGACCTTCAGGGAAGTTTCTCATGATGTGTGTGACTGAGGACAAAGCACAGTGGAAAGGACATGTGTTGGCCGGTGGGGACAGTCATTAGTCTGATTACGCGTTCAGGCACATGGTGGGCCCTTCCGTGGGAACCACATGTCTACGAGGGCAACTAGTGGTACCTGGTGGGCCAGGACCTGGCGACCATGTTAAGGGTGGGGTGGTTGTGCTGTCACCGGGACCCAGTTGTGACAATGGGGATATTTTCTCCATGAGAACCTTTGTGTGACGCAGTAGACCCATATTACTCGACAAGAGGAGTACCTCAGCAGACCACGGTTAGTGGAAAACGTGCTTGGTGTTGCGGCAGGCCCACTGTCCTTAATAGAGGTGGATTTCTCCAACATCTATGATTTAGATAATGTGAATAAAAATCCTAGTTGATTTGAGTCAGTAACTTTTGTGTTTTCCTCATGATTTAGATGGATCACATGATAACTTAGGTATATTTATGGGAATTTACCTAAGTAAGGTTATCTGTAGATTTCATACTATTTGGTTTATCTTTGTTGGATTTTGTGAGACCTTGGCGGTCTCAGGTCCCCTAATGAGGATCATTACACTCACCTTTGTAGGGGATAGGCCAACACCACATTGTGTTGGATACAGATGATGAACAATGCTGACTGAGGGTGAGAGTACTAGGATTGGACGATACCCAGAGGTAGACCATACGATGAGTTAGTACATGGAGGAAACTGGCAGACCTAGAGTGCTGAGGAGGCTATCTATACCTACCCTTCATGTAGCAATTCCGGAGGATGACCCAACAATTGTTTTTCCTTTCTTCTATTGTACTTGTACTTCCAGTTCCTTGTACTTTACTGTTGGGATTGTATTTCCGGCCCCTTTTACTTTTCATCACTCTTTTTTTATACATTATACTTAGTGTTTTGTATCTTTCTATGTGCTCTGTTGTGTGCATTTACAAGTTATAAAGGGAATGCCATCCCAATTTTACGGAAAAACTTCATTGGTGCTAGTCGTCAGCCCCTGGCCAATGGAAGGAAGGTTTGAGGTAGTCACATCACGAGCCCCAGGGGATGGGTCGTGACAAATTGGTATCAAAGGTAGAACCCAGCGTTAAGTGCAGCACACTGCCTGGGTTGAGACGTAGGGCCCATAACGAGAACGTTGTTATCTAAGGTGGGGGGCGATTGTAACACCCTATAATGACAAAGGGTTAAATGACTATGTTATATGAATCATGTCATCATGGTGCACCGTCCTTTGCAGCAGCCTACCTAATTATATCTCCACTGATAATCATGCTTGGTCTGGAAGAGTGATCATGAAGGGTGAGCTTATGGGATGTCTCTCGGGGTGTGTGTGAGTGAGGAAAAAGCACACTAGAAATGACATGTGTTGTCATGTGGGCACATTCCTTAGTCAGATAACCCAATCAAGTACGTGGGTGGGTCCCAGGGTAGGAAATACGTGTCTGTGAGGGCAACTAGTGGTACCTGGCGGGCCAGGACCCGACAGCCATGTCAAGGGTGGGGTGGTTGTGCTGTCATCGAGACCCAATTGTTACAATTGGTTTCAGAGGAGTCTGTTCTATCAGAGAACCTAGGACTATGAACTTTTCTGTGAAGCAATAGTGTTAGGTGTAGTGAGTGTGGTTTTCAGTTTAGGGAGTGCAGTGTTGGGGCAGCGGCCGACGTATCCACACACTAGGACACAGACTTATGATTTTTGACTCAGTACATGAAACACTGATTGTGTGTGTGTTATCAACGGTTTTTCTTTAAGTCAGCTCACCAAGTCATCTCAACAGGTATAACATTTAACCATAGCACACCTTTTTCATTTCAAAATGCATCCACAAAGACATCTGTCTAGATTTTCGAGAGTTTTACGCACTAATAGGCCACCGAGCGACGAGGCTCCGGTGCAAGGCCATCTTACTATGTTGGCACCTTCAGGTGTTGTACCTGCAACACCACCACTCGTTGGGTAGTAGATACCACCAGCCACAGTGGCGGATGGTGCACACCAACTGAGCATGTTGAAGGAGTTCCAATAGCAGAGGCCTCTGATTTTTCAAGGCAATACTGATTCCCACGCAACCGAGGGATGGATGGAGGCAATTTCTAGAGTTTCTCATCTAGTTGAGACACCAGTAGAGAATACGATGATTTTAGCTATTATCATTTTTCAATGAGTAACCATGAGGATGGTACACCTATTGATGAGGCTTCAGAACATGGACCATTACACGAGATAGTACCTTCAGGTAGTGTGTCAGCTAAATCCCTACCCATTGGTCAGCAGTTACAAATGGTGGTACCGGTAATGGACACATATATGTTTAGTACCTTACGCGTGATTCCGCATCAGAGACCCCTTAGGTTCCAATGTGAACTGACTCATAGGCGGCTGAGTACTGACTTGAGGATGTGCCTGAGTGTTCGCTAGAGCTTCTATAGTTTTGGAAGGATGATATGTTGTTAGCTGAGTATTCATCGAGGTGTACCAACCTTTCCTGGTACTTTATGAATACAATACGATCTGTGCTTCAGTGCTCTAACTTCTGAGCAAGGTGTGTTTAAAGGACATCCGAGCCAACACTATTCCACTATGCATTCCAACTTATGCTTGGTTGCTAGAGAGAACCTTTTTGGTTGACTGTTCTTTGGTTCAACTGATACATCCAATGTATGTTAGCAGTGGGAAAGCAGAAAACTGGAACCGGTATTAGAGACTTGGGTGTGTAAAAATGTTTTGGGAAGAATAAGTGTTAGGGATAGATGAATCTTCAGGGCTGAAGATGTGGAAGTATAGTTAGTTGAGAAACATGAGGTGGTGTACTTTTTGACATGTTACAAACAACCCCTTTGTGGTCCCCGCCAGACTCAGGGACCTGGAGGACAGGGGGGGAAGAGCGTAGCAACATGTGGTCAAGGAGTGTGACCCTAGGGATCGAAGAGTGGTTCGTGGTATGGTCTGTGTCTACTACTAGTTTCCATATCAATAGACATAGGTACCAATCCTTCTTCCTTCTAAGAATCTTTCCAAGAACAGGAGTTTTCGGTTAAACCGTTGACTTTTCCCTCACGTATGGATATACCGTTGGGAAGAGACTTGATAATCACACTTACACCGACGGTTTGATCTTTCAATTGACATGATATTTTCAATTAGAAAATCTTTGTGGAAGCGTCGAGGCCTTATGATGTTAGTTTGGGTTTGGACCTGACATCCACAGTTCACACTCAGATTGTCTGTATAGGAAAATAAGTTATGTTTTATCTATAACAATGGGATGGGGTTTTCATTGGTCAGTGAAAATGGAATCCCAGGAAGAACATGATAAAATCGTGAATAGTAGGGTGCAACCAATCACTCATGAGTTAGCCAACCTCATGCTCGTGGCAGCAGAAGTTGACTATGAGATAGTCTGTACTCTTGGGAAAAGGAACATGGTAGTAGACACACTCAGTAAGAGGTATGGCCTACCTATGCTGAGTGAGGTGACCAAAAAGCTAACGGCTTTGTAGATATTTTTTGTGGTTAGAGATAGAGTAGCCTTCCTTTATTATCGTATAGTCACTCCCCCACTTCTTCAGCGAGTCTGGGAGGCACATCATGGGGACACTGACTGCGAGAAACGACGTGCTCAGATAACCAATGGGCAAGCAACGGATTAATTTTATAAAGGTGGGGATCACTTCATCATCCTCATAAGACGTACTATGGTACCAATGTCACTTCTAGAGGAAGTGTTAAGGGAGTTACACACATCCCCTCTAGTGGTACATCCAGCAGTGGTGAAGATGTACCAGGATCTCGAACAATAGCCCTGGTGGTCGGGAATGTAGAAAGCAGTTTCCATGTTTATCTCTCAGTGCCTCACATGTCAGCAAGTGAAGGCAGAGCATCAAGTACCATCAGGCTTGGTTTAACCTTTATAGGTACCATTATGGAAGTGGGATGAGATATACATGGACTTCGTGAAAGGACTTTCACGTACATCCTGGGGTCATGACTAGATTTGGGTGATCGTTGAATGACTCATCAAGTCGGCCAACATCCTACAGATCAATGAACATGGTTCAGTGGAGAGAATGGGTTACCTCTATGTGCAGGAGATTGTGCGGTTACATGGAGTACCCTCGTCGTTTGTTTTTTATCATGATGGATGTTTTTCATCCTGGCTATGGAAGGGGTTGAAGGAGGATTTCGAGAGACGTCTTCATTTGAGCATGGCCTTCCATCCTCAGACGGATCGTCAGACTGAGTGAACAATTCAGCCCCTCGAGGACATGATGCGTGCTTGTGTCCTCGACTTCTATCGTAGCTAGTAGGATCACATACATTTCGTGGATTTTTCATACAACAACAGCTATCACTCCACCATTAGGATGAAACATTTTGAGGCGTTATACGTGCGACCTTGCGGATCACCTTTGTGCTGGACTGACCCATGGAGTCGGCACTAGTGGGACCAGAGATGGTACGGGCTACCACAGAGAAGGTGAAGATCATCAAGGAGCATATAAAGCCTACATAGACCATGTAGAAGTCGTATGCCAATAAGAGATGGAGACTTCTGGAGTTTGAGGATGGCAACCATGTCTTTCTGCAGGTCTCACCTCGATGAGGTTTGCAGTGATTTGGCTTAGGCGGCAAGTTATATTTGAGATTCATCAGACCTTTTCAGGTCCTCAGCAGATTTGGCGAGGTGGCTTACCACTTATCTCTTCAACCTCAGCTGCACCGGGTGCACAATATCTCCTACGTATCCCAGTTGAGGAGATACATGAATGACCCTTCTCATGTCATCGACCACGGGGAGCTGGACATCGAAGTTGGAGCAAATTTATGGAGGTTCCAGTATAAATTGAGGATTGATAGAAGCAGGTCCTTCATGGATGGTCAATACCACTGTTGCGCGTTCGTTGGCAGTAGGGGAACCTCCAAGAGAGCACATGGGAGTGGGAGGCTCAGATGCGTGATCAGTACCTCTACTTATTTACCTAGATGATTTTTGGATTACGGGGTTGTATAACCCCGAGGTGGGGAGAATGGGAAGACCCAGAATTTCATTGATTTTTTTAAATAAATAGGATTTTTATGAGTCTGCAAAATATGACGGTACGCGATTCTGAGGCCCAGAGTGCCTGGAATGATCTGTCATAGCTTTGTTAAGCTTAAGTTAACGTGCATAAGCTGTTTTCCAGAAAAAATGGAATAACTCTTAAATGGTTACTCGGATAAAAAATCTGAGGGCACCGTTGTACTCAAGATGATGGTTTTACCCTAATCGTGACTTAATATTAGTCGGTGCGAGCCTCCAATGAGATAACCCAAAAATGGAAAAATCATTTATAAAACATTTAAAAAAATTATTTTATTTTTCAAATGCTTATAACTCACAAATGGTAACTCAGATTAAAAATCTTAGTCCACCGCTGAACACGTGAGTGTATGCTTTCTTTTAGTAGATAGTATCTTTGTTCGGTGTGGGCCACTAGAGAATGTTAGTCTTTGGCCACCAATAAAATAATTAAGTTACCTTTATTTTATTGTAAAATTTATAACTTCTAAACGGTAACTCATTTTGAAAATCCAAGACTTGAGTTGGGTTCGCTGGGGCATTTTTCACCTAGGAAGATCCTAACCTCGACCGACGTGGGTCGAAGGTGACTGATAATATTTTTTTGTGCTTTTTTTCGTGTACATTCAGTAAACATGCAAGTGGAATTTTGTAACTTTTGAACCGGTTCTTTTAATTGAAAATTGAGGGCAGCATTGAACTCGCAATGCCGGTTTTCGCTGAAGGATACTTTCACCTAGACGATAGATAGACGAGGGAGAAAGTTAGTTTTTGGGTTCTTCGTGGAAATAATAAAATAAAATAAACTTCATTTTATTTTATTTTGAAATTCTATGTGGATATTTCAGGCATGGTGCACCTAAACTAAAACTTCATGTGGAAGATGGAAGTGGGGACCACCAGACCTAAACTCCCATTAGTGGTTAAGGTGGTGGGGACCACCAAAACCATCACCTCCAATGAGAGGTTATGTTGGTGGGGACCACCCGGGATGAAACCCCCCTTCAATTGGGAGAAACCCTAAACTCCCAAAATTAATGATGGTTATCCTCCAGGCCTCCTCCACCTTAATTATGACAACATGCATACCACTAATATTGCCAATGGACTTCATTGTTTGTGCCGACACACAACTTTATTATGATGACGTAAATTAATTGGATTAACCTTTTTTTAATATTAGGTAATAGAGTTGTTGGAATTTATAAAGCTTCCTAATAAATGAACCGTCATAAATTCCAACGATCGTTACCTACCTTCCCCCACTCCTATAAATATGGAGCATGGGAGGAGGATTTGGGATGGCTTCACCAAGGGACGAAGCGCTGGTAATGTGACGCGATGCCCAAGACTTGGAGGATTACACTCTCAAACGAAGAAAGGGTTTTTCCACGATGAACTCTCCATCGACGAAGAACGCTGATGAAGAACACCTTCGAATATGAAGAATGAACTCGACTTTGACTTCCTTTCTCAGAACTTCCTTCGATTTAGGACATGTTAATCTAAAATGAATCGACGTCCACCTTCTCACGCCAACATTGATGAAAAATGATCATGGTAGAGATTTTATTTAATTATGATATCATTCCCTTGTTTCATTCAATCCAAAACAACAAATGCATGGAAACTTATTATCAAGTTGATCCGCAAATGTTTTTCTATGCGGGTTGGAAATATATAGTTAATGAGAGATTTTGGGAATTGATGTTTTTATGATATCTTCCATGATAATTCTTGGTTTATGTTCTTGATGAACCGATTTATACTACCCTAAATGCAGAGGGTGCAGGAAAAACTAACATTGCTTGACCCCCCTCCATTTTTCTTCATTGTGATGTTCTTCGGCATGGCGATGTGGCAACGAGATGATGAAGGCGATGAAGGAAACTTGCGCCACCCTCGTGACGCTCCGACGCTCCGGCCGAATCGGCTTCGCCGCCCCGGGATGAACCCCGCCACCCACCAGCTTCTGTGCCACACTGGAAGTGTTGCCTTTCGGACACACCCCCTGCCGACTGAACCAGTCCGCGCCACTCCCCACCCGTCCACGTCGCACCCTGGCCTCACCGCGCCCCATATCCCGGCTGCTGCGCCTCTCGGCCGAGCCGGCCTCGTGGCGCAATCCCGAGCCGCCCCAGCCACGCCGGCCTCGCGGCTCCCTCCCGAGCCACCCCGGCCACACCGGGCATGCTGATTGCTGGCCTCTCGAGTAGAGGCTGAGCCAACCTCCCGCACCCCTTAGGACAACCTGTTGGGTCTGGTCGGGTCGACCCGAACCGGGTCACCAAGACTAGGTCAGGCCAGTTCGGTCCAACGGGGTCAGACTGGACTCGGGCCCACTAAGACCCCTTTACTTTCTTTTGTCCATATCGTTGGCATCAGACGTCCATTTGATGAGCCGTCTGCAGCACTGGAAATCTTGGAGCATGAAGGTCCCTTTGATTAGAACCCAAATGATTTTGGGGTATAGCGGAGATACAGTCCGGTTGGATTGTGCAAAAATTCAACCGGGCCCCCAGGACTAAAAGGATAATAACTCACAGACCAGCCGTCTGATTGACGCATTGTAAGTTGTGTTAAAACCCATATGACATGGTGGAACATTGAGATACTTCTTCATGGGACTTTGTGACAGTTGGAGTATCGACCAGTATCTTGTGGATCAGATCCTTCCAGTAACAAGTGACAAGAGTGCGGATACCTAGTAGCTCACTGAGACTTGATGACTGTCGCCCGATTGACTCGCAGTGACTCGACTATCCCAGTGGGGAGCACCTTGTTTTGGTAGCAGACCCATGGTGGGGGAGTGCCTTGTTGTGGCGGAAGACCCATGATATTATACAGGAGGGGTACCACTCCATGCTATAAGGGGGAGCGCCTGGTTTTGGTGGTAGACCCACAGTGGGGAGTGCCTTTGTGTGATGTAGCAGTCCCCCGGTACCCGACAGGAGGAGTACGTCATCAGTCCATGGTTAGTGGGAAGCGGGCTTGGTGTCACAGCATGCCTACTGTACTTGATTGAGGAGTTCTCCATCAGTCATGGTTTTGATAATGTGAATAGAAATCCTGGTTGAGCTGAGTTAGTATATTTTGTATTTTATTCATCATTGAGATGGATCACTTGATAACATAGGTATATGTTTGGGAATATACCTATGTAAGGTTATCTGTTGATTTAATACAATGTGGTTTATCTTTGTTATATTTTGTGACACCTTGAGGGTCTCTAGGTCCCTAATGAGTATCTTTATACTCACCCCGGCATGGGCTATGCTCGCATCTCATTATTTTGGATGCATGTGACAGATCGTGCTGAATGAGGCTGGGAGTAGCATGATTGGACGGTACCTGGAGCTAGACCTTACGACGAGTCGCTACATGTAGGAAATTGATGGACATGGAGTGCTGAGGTGGCTAACTGTACCTACCCTTCAGGTAAGAATTCTGAAGAAAAACCCAACATTTGTTTTTTCCTTTCATCAGTTGTAATTATACTTCCAGTTCTTGTACATTACAGTTGGATTTGTATTTTCAGCCCCATTTACTTTTCAGAACTCTTTAGTTATATAGATTAATTTTTTTATCCAGCTATGTGATATATTTTGAGCGTTTACAGGTTATAAAGGAAATGGCTTCCCAATTTTAGGAATATACGCCTTTGCAGCTAGTCGTCGGCCCCTGGCCTATGGAAGCTGGGCTTGGGGTAGTCACGACACGGGCCCCGGGGGACCGGTCGTGACACCCATAGTCACATGGAAGATCTCCTAGGTCTTTAGAAGGAAGTATATGGACAAATTGAACTCAAATTAAATATTCACTATGGTTTAAAAGTTTTATTTATGAGGATTTCATATCTTTAGTCCCCTTCACGATGAAAAATCACTTATATGAAATATATACGCTAAGTTATTTCATCAAATAATGTTTTATCATGATCATCAATTTTGTGCCATGCAATGGTTTTAGATTTGGCAATTTATCATCCCATATATGAGATTTAATGAAACTAACCTATAACATTTTAACATCATGTAAATTATTCATGATTTAGTGTTGACCAGTAAGCAATTGTGCACCTGGTTTCTAGTAGAATCAATTGAACCAATTTCTAACACTCACAGGTCCTAAAAAGATTCCTCAGAATCCATTTATACATTAATACTCATAATTTATTAACTCTGTAAAAGGATCTTCATTTTTCAGAATCTCATAATTCACAAAAAAATTGAAAACAAGAAAAAAATCATGTCATTTAAAAATGGATGGTAAGGTGGTGTTACATTCTCTCCAACACAATCACAATCTTTACAATGAAATTCCTCATGGACCTCAACTCACAAAAATTGAAGGCCAGTGTTGCCTCATAAAAAATCTCTACTCCCTTGTATAATGACTATACCATATGTACATAAACATTACACTGAACAAAGGAATTGAATTACAATATTTGACATTCTATCATTAATCCATAGTATGAGTTGGTTCCACAACTAGAGTGATTTCAGGATCATTATCAATATTCTCCAATTTAATAACATCGTAAGGATACCGTCAAAATATATATTATTGGGAAATATAAAACTAGTCATGGAAGGATGTCATGAAATTTGATAATCCTAACTAATATGGAACAATTTATATTCATCCAATTATTTTAAAGTCCCCTTAATCACTTATGCTAAAATAGATTGGATACCCAAATAACGATGTCCCAATAAAGGTGATACTCAATGAAATACTTGATCACTAGCCAAAAACACTCGCTGTCAACAATGTCGGTCCACATATGATTTATGATGACTTTTTTTTTGTGATTAACCTCTTCTAGATCAACTAAACCATCTGTATCACCTCGAAAACAACACTAATCCCAACCAAGGACTGCTATTTTTAATCTTCCAAACTCAAGGAATTTCTATATGAATTCTCATATAATGCCTCAAACAGATCTATTTTTATTGATGAAGGATTACTATTATAATAGGAAAACCCAGCAAAAAAAATTAATTTACCAAGAAAAATTGAAATCAAGAACATAAGACCATAAAAAATCCTCAATAAATTATAAATATCTATCTTTTTGTCTATCTATGTATATATGTAATGATATGAAAAAATACAAATTTGGAACCCATTACCTCCTATAATCCATTCCAAAATCTGGTTGTTGAGCTCATGTCCAAATCAAAAACTACTGTAGTCGTAACTCCATGAAGTATAATAATATCTTTAACTAAAAAACTCCATATATTGTCCACTATCTTTATGTCATTGATATGATATAAATTCAATAAAATTTTCAGCTGATCAATCATCAATGAAAGATAAGTCCTCCCAAAAGGAGGATGTAGTAAACCATTATTGAAATCCATAGAAATCTCATACCATTTCCATTCAAAAATGTGTATCTGTTGCAAGAAACTAGAAGGCCTATGGTGTTCGTCTATAATTCCATGAAAAATATGTTATCATAATAAAAAATTAGCAATCGACAATATAATTCCATACATAAAATACAGATATCACAATTCATTATACACCATGTTAGTACATAGGTGTATGGAATAAAAATTATAGTTCTAATTGTCCTTCAAATCCCTCCTTTGGGAAATTATAACAAACAAGATACCATGATACCATAAATCTCCACTAGGAAACCATAAAGACTAACCTAATGTATCCCCAACAAAATATGATTTTACTAAAACTGTGGAACATGTGGTCATATATCATCTCATGATGAAAACACTCATTGAACAATGAGTCAGCTATCGTCAATTCTAAATAAACTTCACCTATTGCTTATTTCATTTCAATTCTCACCTCGGCAGACAAACTCATCAACAACCAGTCGTCCATGGATTAAATTATTGATTATGTTAGACATTTCCTATTGAGAACATCAGTGAAAATAATCAGTTATCCGAGATTATAAGAAATATCATAATTAATTTTCTATGAAACTCCACCTAGGGTTTCTATAGCACATTAAGATCCCAATTAGTGAAAATTTACATCGATATTTTATTATCATAACAAACAATACACCTTTCTCAAAATTTTTAGTGATTAAATCTTTTCTGTGCATGAACAAAAACTACCATCTCCCGATCATGTTTAGGGTACTTCATCTAACGAGGTCATAAAATTTGAGAGCTAAAGTCTACCACATGTATCCCACGCATAAAGAAATTTCCCCAAACCTATGATCAAGTCATCTATTTAAAAATCATATCATGAACCTAGTAATTGAATAAACAAGCCTAGATATTAATTTTATCCCACCTTTAGTTCCACAAAATAGATTTGACTCTTGACATTCCACTAAATATTTACACAATTTTTGGTATATTCTATCATCAGATATGTATGATTAGTGATGTCCAAAACAAATAACATTTATTAACCACACATACCCAGGAGTTTTCATATATAAATTTTTCTTTTGGGTTTCCCCTTGGAAATAAATTCATATCCATATTTTAAATCCATCGAGATCCCTATCACATATTACATTCCTTTGAATCTTTACATAAATAATTGAAAACTCACATTGAATTAATAATATATATACTATGTTCCCTAAATGTTTTATAGATGATATCCAAATTTTCCATGGGTTCATCCTCTAACTTGGAGTAAACCATAATATCATCATGGAACACCACACAAAAATATTATAGGAATCGATGAAATATTCAGTTCAACATAGCCATAAATACATTAATAGTAATAGTGAGACTAATTATTATAAATAGATACTCAAAATTACCATACAGAGTCCTAATTATTATCAAAGGAATATGTTCTTCTCCCAAACTAAACTAGTGGTACCCTGACTGTATTTTTATCATTGAAAACTATTGAGCCACATTGAGTTGATCAAACAGATCAAAAACCAAAGGAATGGGATATTTGTTATTGATGGTAACCTAGTTTAACATCAAATATTCAATACAATGTTTGAGTAGCCCATACTTGTTTATAGAAAAGTGGATTGAAAAATACCATGATAAAATTATGGGATAAATAAATCACTTATCCTCATGATCTAAAATCTAGAACATATTTTCTGAAAACAAAATAGTTGGCATAAGATAAGATGGAAAATAAATGGGCATCACACTAAAGATATGTTCAATAATAAACATGACCTCTCCTTATATTGGTAAACTAGAAAAACAATCTTCACACAATTTGGGGTATTCACACACTACATCGGGTATCTAACAACCCAAAAAATGGCCAAGAGTATCATTGAGAAACATTGAAAACTGGCATGATATTACCCCAACATAAGGAACAACAAGCCCATCCATTCCGGATATATTGTCATAATCACTATTAAAACATGAGAGTGACCATCAAATGATAATAAATAAATTTGATAGTGATAATATTATATCATGTTCTTAACAGTGATCTTCTAATACATATTGATAACCAAGTGGATGAATTCACTATGTATCACTCTAAAGTCTATAATGTCCCAATTTATTCCATATAAGACTATTGAATATTTATATGATTATTTTCAGATACAAACACTGAGACAATGTGATAATATGAGGCATGATGTGCTTGGAATTAATATTTGAAATATATTAATTATTTTAATATAAATCTCATTTAGTTTTCCTAAAAAAGGAAATACCCATAAATATAAGAGCTAAATATAATCTTAAGGGTACCATCATGTTTAGAATGAGGGATTTACCCTAGGAGTGGAATAACATTTTTCAGTGTGGGGGGCTTATGAAAAGTCATCAAGGGCACAATTAAAATAATAAAATAAGTCATTTTTTTTATTTTATTCCATTTTAAAATTGAACTACTTCTCACTACAAATACACCATTGTATCTTATTTTTATGTTTAGTTTAATAACCCTATGAATTGAGTGGAGATCGTTGAGGAACTTTTGATGAAATTATTATTTTGGATGAATGATCTGTGTAACATTAGAATCACTAATAAAAATATTTTCTCTAGATCTCATCGACGAAAAGATCATGCAATAATACTTTGTTAGCCACTGATACAAATCAGGGTAGAATGTTTTTTTATTTATCCTTGTTTCATTTACACACGATGAACCAAAATTAGGCACCTAACAAACTAATTCATGGATTCATCATTCAATTTAGAAAATTTCTAGAATTCTGTATGGTATTAAAAATTAAATTCATTTATGTTACATATTTATCTTCATTCATCATCATATGACAGTGAATCTACAATAAGAATAAAATTTTCTATGGCCCATTCCTTCTGTTTTGGATTCATTATATTCTATCTATGTTCTATATTCATTAATTATATATATTATTTATCATAGGAGTGTCAAAAATGTATAAGAGTACTTATCATTCTGTGCTTGTAATTGGAAATAATGTATCACAGTCTTTCATTTAGACTTTTATTTTGGAGATGTTAAAGAGGAGTGGGGATTATGAAGAAAACCCACCTTTGGATCAGGTATTTGTAGTGTCGAAGATAGATAGAGTTGATCTATTTGATGGTTCAGTGATCAATGAATCCAGGAAAAGTGTGGAAAGAATCAATACACCGATGATGATAGTATTCTATGTTGGTATAGTTGGAGGAGTTCCCAATACATTAGACACGTGGTTGTGTTATTATTAATTTTTTAGTAAGAATAAATCTTGGAATTTATTATAATAAATGTATATTAAATGATTTGTGGTAATTATTATGTGTATTAATAATAAAAATGAAGAGAATAAAATTTGGTGTGCCTACATGTATGTGCATGAGCAAGGTAGTGTGAATATAGGTTCTTCAGTACCCTTCACTAAACGATCGTAAAATTTGATAATTAAATGGATTAAAATTGATAAGTGGTTCCATACATGAAAGGGGTGGGGAGATTCTTTCTGTAGCCTCAATTCCCTTCCCATAATGAATGTTTATAATAAAATCATTATATTATTATAATTATTTTTCTTATTAGTAAATTTTTTTCCCTAAATATTTACATTGAAATCAGATTGGCGATATATATGCGGTGTTGTGAACCTAAGATCGAGATAGTCATTTCAAGACCATTGATGGGAATTTTATCCCAAATCATGGTCTAGATCAATGTAACACAGAATAATAATAATAATAATAATAATAATAATAATCATAAAAATATTGTTATTATTATAAAATTTATTATCTAATATATCTTCTTCATACATCTTCATATAGAATAAATGCCAATGACATCATGACCCTATTGTTGAGACATACATTTTGTGACCAATATCTGGTGTTTAATTGAGCTTCATGACTCATGTCCATGAATCATTTTTCATGGGTTATATGGTGGTATGTTATATTTTCACTGGGAGTCTATTTGGGTTATATAAATAGTCTATCCTGAGTATTTATCTATGTGAATCACATCAATGTGATCCATTTGGTCATTAAAGTTCATTAGTAGTGAAATATAAATGGATCAATTTTTAATCCCATCGGACCAATGAAGAGCCTCAGCAATCCTTTGTATTTTTAATAACTCAGATGTGGGAGCTCGAGTAGTATGCTATGAACAATGTTTTGTAGTAGAATGTGATGATGACCTCTGTTTGGGCATCAAAGATATGATTCTAGTTAATTTAATTTAGATTATTCATTTAATAATGCTAACCATTATCAGTTAAGTGTTTTCACTTGGTCCATTTTTATTAGGGTCAGGTTCAATATCTTGTCTTCTTTTCCTATTGGGTGACACCTTTGAAGCTTCCCAATGATCTTTGTAGTGAGGGAAGGTCCTGAATTTTTGTAGTGAGTTATCTGAGAAATCCTAATCTAATAACTTAGTGAACTAGAGAATATATCCCTCTTTGAGGCCAGAATAGATCCACATTTCCTCTCATGATTCCATAGTTGGGGTTGTTGTAATTGGCATGAATAATATTTTCACGGGCATCAATCCCCTATGTAAGAGGATATTTTCATTAGGGTATGGGGACCCCCTAGTGAGCTAAGGGTGTTGTCCCCTATAATTATGTTGAGATATAATCTTTTGGATAAAGTGTAGCCTAATCAGGTTGATATCTCGGATAAACCAACTATATTTACTCTGTGTTGAGAGCTAACAGGAGTGACATTTAAGATGAGTTTCCACTGTGGAAGTAGAGCTTAGTGAGTATATTTTCCAGGATAAGTATTATATTGAACCTTCGACCAAGAGTCATAGTCTGGCATTATAGTCATGATCATTATAGTGATACATTGTGTATTTGTTAATTTTATCTAGATACTAAAGATATACGTGCTTTATATGTCGACCTATGTAGTGATGAAAACTAATATTGATTATTTATGCAAGGTTATTTCGAGGTGTCCAACTGGGTATTGTTTTACTCACCCCCATATGGTCTCTGCCTACACGTGTCATATCTTATGCAGATAATGTAGCTTTTTGGTAGAGTCTTTGGTGGAATAGGAGTAGGTGCAGAGATTTATAGTTATACATAACATGGTGAATACTAGTTTTGTATTTTATAGTAGTCCCTTCCATGTCTGTTGGTGTGACATTAATTTCTTGTTTTTGTTGGGCTTCTATTGGAACCCATTTTACACATTCCTATTGTTTAGTTTAGGATCTTTTTGTCATATGATAGATGTATACATGCATGGTTATCAGTATTTATACATTTCAACTTTGCATGGGCTTGGGTAACTCGACATTAATAAAAGTACATAATGAAACTTCCTCCTATATATGTGATAAGTCTTCACAGAACTAGTCTATATCCCCTAGCCTATTATAGGCTGACTCAGGGTAGTTTCTTCTCAAGAATCATTAGGTTTGGGTGTGATAGAATAGAATCAATGTAGTTACCTGGACTAAAGTGTTTCGACAAATCATGGGATTAAGATTAGATTTTGGGGTTTGTTTTTTCTAGTTGTGAGGTTTGGTTTTGGAATTAGGGATACAATTTTAATGTCTCGAGATCATCTTTAAGGTCAAGTTGTCTAGTGATTATATTGTGAATCACATATAATTTATCTAGAAACGTAATAACATGACTAATTACTTTTTACAAATAGTCACTGGTTAAATGGATGAAATTAGTACTTGAATCATATAATAATAGGTTGTGGTTTCTATGTAATTTCTGAGTTAGCTATCCATACGTACTCAATGACCATTGAATGTATTGATAACTTTCTAGATGAATCAATAATGATAACCACAAAGAATTCCAAGATTGATTTATCTTTATGACCAGATGAGTGACGACATTCGGGATTGAGTACCCACACGTGAGGTGTTTTTCACTAGAAAGGCAACAAGTAGTGCTACCCACTTTTGAGGAGCACATGCATCATTTTGCTGATTTGGTAGATGATTTTCCATACGTTGAGAAATAAATAGCTCCAACAAGACAAGGAGATTGTATAAAAAAGATCATCTAGTTATGTAATATCCGGTGATATATGTTGTTGATGTTCCATGATGAGAAATACGCTAAGGTGGTGAAGGTTTGACTTGAGGTAGTAACCAGGGTTTCTAGTGTGTGTATATCCTGCCTGCTCAAATTGTTGGGCTTGTGACCCAATTTCTTTTTGTAAGGAGTAGTTATCTCTAGAGGTACAGGATGATGATAAAACTATGATTATTGGAAATAATGAATTAAAATTTTAGAGATCACCTAGTTTTCAGTGTGGGCCACATCCCCCATCGCAGCTAGTTGATAACTAGTGTGATAAGATGGTGTAGTTATCGAGTTTTAACAAGATCCCTCTCTGATGGTGGTTTATGAAGAAAATACTTATTCAATGTGACATGGTTCATTGGAAGAACCATCAATTGGTGATGATTAACATAAAATTTAACATACAAGGAAGATATAAAATTCCCCTAGTAGGACACAATTTTTAGACATAATCCAAAACCATATGGGAGAGTTATTCCACCCAAAGAAAATAGTTTCAAGGTGTGAGGTATGAGTATCCATGACTTCTATATTTGAGGTTGCTAGTTTTGATAAGTTATATGGGGAAGACATTCTGGTGGTAAATAGGTGGGATAGAGGAAGAATATGTTTCATTTGGTGGGAGCCTATGGAGGAATGATAGTAATTTGAGGTACAATGTGTATCTTCGCTCCCCCTATTGTAGTTTTCATACAAAATTATGAGTCTATATCCGCAATGTGTGTCCCCTTTTTAATTCTTAGTAATACCAGTGGATAGATTTTTTCTTAATTCGTGTTTAAATGTCATGGTGGATCGTATTGTTTCTCTAGATATGGGTTATCACCATTTCTAGGTAGGTGAAGGATATACCCAGGGTATCTTTCTAATGTCACTATAGTTGTTTAGCATTAGTGGTGATGCCCTTTGGTGAGATGTATACTAATGAATTGAGTGACGTATACACTAGATCCGTAACCCTTTTTGGGTTAGTTCATGGAAATCATAATCAATAGAATCTATCATTACTCATTTTTAGAGATGGAGCTTGTGAGACCCCTGATGATGACATAGTTTACCTTCAGTTGTTAGTCGTTACCCATCATCTTCTACCCAAATTAATGGTTGTACAACTCCGAGATATCGACAATGAGTTTCAATGTGGCTAGATATTCTCTGGATGCATCCCTGATTAATATTCATTGATGGAGGGAATCACCCCATCCTTTATCCCAATAATGCAATGTTATTCTAGTTTTTATCAGAAAAGATGTGCTAAGGAGGTTGTTTCACCAATGTAGTAACTCTAGATTAAGTGAGGATGTATGAGTATATTTTGGAATCTCATGGGTATTAGTTGGAGTGTTAGATCGTTTTCATGTTAATCATTTATGTTTTTTCTCTTATCTGGGTGTGATGACCAACATCACCTTACTGATATTTGGGACACTTGTGTATGCAGAAGGTATTTCGGCTACATTGTAATTCACCTAAGGATCTTCGATGAATGTGATACTCACATCATGTTATGATTAGCATGAGGATTTGAGAATACTTCAAGGGCCTAGTTTTAGTTTGATGATGTTTGACCCACATTTTCTAGGCAATGTACTAATGACCTTGTGCGATATTGTTATACTAGTCAGAGCCTTTAGGTAATAGTGAATGAAAACCATTTTTTATGCTAGTGATATTTTAGAGGGCACCGTTAATCAATGAGAGGATAGAGGCTATCTATTATATGTTAGGAGTCCTCAGTGGAATGTTGAAAGAGGCATTATGATTTATGAAATTATAATGTATTATCTGATGTGGTAAGATACCTCTAAAAATGTTACACCCATTCTCTTCCAACTATTATGTCAGGTTAGTGAGTTGGTGTGCCACATAACCCAGGGTCCAAATTAGTTTTGGTTGAATTATTTATATTCATATGTTACAACTATTGTGGTATTTTCATGACTCATTGTATGATCTCTAAATGGATTAGTTGGTCTATGACAGTGGAGATTCCTTTTTCATGGAGCTAGTGTTTCTGAGGACCGGTGTGAAAAGGAACCGTTATGGGTAAGTGTTTTCCTTGGATTTATGTTTTTTGATATCACATGGAACCATTGAGTGATCTCGTGAATGAAGGTTACCCTGTTGATAGCACAATACACCACATTTTCTTGTTTTTTTTCTTTTTTTAGAAGAAAATCATTGCAAGAGGGAAAAATATAATGTACCATTTTTTTCAAAGTTATATTTTGGAATGTTTATATGACTATTTCAAGAGACAATTTTTGATTTGGAGTCAGATTAAATGGCCATGTGTGATCAGAATTATTTTTTGAAATATATTAATAATTATAAATTTAATCCTATGTAGTTTTCCTAAAAATGTGGAATAATTATTAAATAGAGGATTTGATCAGAAATCCATGGTCTTATTTGACATCAGAATGTGTGATTTAACATATTTGTGAAAAAAAAAAATTTCACATGGGGAGACTCTAAAAAATTAATCATAAGAACTATTTATAAAATGAAATATATATATATATATATTTATTAAATGTTTTTGGTGAAATGGAATTTTAATCTCTATAAATACGGCTTTTTAACCGATTTTTTGGGTCAAACTAATAACTATGAGAATTGAGTGGAGAGTATGGTGGAACATTGGAGGAAATTGGGATCTTGGATCAATAATCAGAGTGCTGTACAGAACCCAAATGATAACACTACTCATGGATCTCATCAATTAAAATGATTGAAGTTTTTTCTCCTTCATTGATTGAATCAAATTGAGGTAGCAAATTTTTGTGTGTGGATTTATTCCACTTTATTTACTAATGATGAATGAAAAAATATCAACTAACAAATTAATTCCCAGATCGATCGATTAATCATGTAATTTCATTATCATCCTGTGGTATTTGAAATGATATTTCACTACTTTACCAATTTCTCTTCAATTATAATCATATGACGATGAATCATGAAAAAAATGAACCTTGGTTGAGGTATGTTACTAATGTTTATGTTTCCTTATTTTTTGTCTCTACTCTATGTGATTCAATTTTTAGTAATAATTTAGGCTAGTGATTAGATGTTATCCTAGAGTACTGATCATTGTGCATTCATCCATTTAAAGAACAGGTAATGGACACATGTTTAGATATTGATTTTTGAGATGGGATAAAGGAGTGGTGATTAGGAAAGGAAACCAAATTTGGATAGTGTATCATATTTTTCCAAGCTTTATTGAGAAAATATCTTTGGTGGGGTAGTGATTGATATTTCTGGGTAATGAGTTGCTGGACTATGACTACTAGTGATGATGGAGTTCAGTTTTGGTGTGGATGGAGTAATTCCCATGACCTGGGAGATTTTTTTTCATTATTATAAATTATCTTAATAATATTACATCATGGAATTTATTATTATTAAATTATATTAAATGCAAAATTAGAATTATTATTATTATTATTTACAATAATGAAGAGTATAAAATTTTGGGCGCCTACCTATATGTGCAGGGGAGAGTCAGTGTGAATATATGTTCTTGAATAACCTTTATGGATGGATCCTTGTAACTCATAATTAAATAGATAAAAATTAATAAGTACCCCCATGCTTGAACATGATGGGAGAATTTTTTGCGTGACCTTATTCTATTGTCAAAATGAATTTTTATAATTATAATGTAATATTTTTGTTAAATTAATTATTATTAACACATTAATTTTGAAATAACTCTTTCGTTCAACATCAAACTGGTGATATTTCAATGGGATTGTGACCCAAACATTGATATTGTAATTTATAGACCAATGATGTGTATTTGATTAAACTCATGGTTTGGATATATGAAACTCCAAAAAATAATAAGAATAATATCATTATTATTTTTATAAAATATATTATCTGATGTATCTTCTTCATATTTTCTGATATTGATGAGCCATATACAATACTTTGAGCATAATGATGAGGCATATGTTTGGAGATCGACATTTGGTGTTTTATTCATCTTGTTGACTTGGGCCCACAAAGCACTATTTGTGTGTTATATGGTGAAATGTTCTTTTTCACCAACTAACCATTTGGGGATAGTTAATAGTATATTCTATGTTTTTTTATATTAGGATTTCAACATTGTGACTTATTTTTCAATTTATTTCCATTTTACTTGAAATAGCAATTTTTTCTTATTTAAGCATGTCAAAATAATGTTGATCCTCATGTTTATGAATGGAGTTTTCCAGACTTAGATACATGCACTTGAGTAGTCCACCAAGAATGGTCTCTCTATGTAGAATGATTTGATGACCATCATTGTGGAATTATATATAATATTATAGGTGATGTAAGATAGATTATTATTTCGTAAACCCTTAACCATAATCTGTCAAAAAAATTTCCCTTTTCCACTAATATGAGGGTTCAGTGCTGTATCTTTTTAAAATAATAGAGAGTGACCCCTATACAGCTTCCTAATGACCTTTTTGTGATTTAGGGTTCCATTATTTCTTGAATGAGTTTTCTTAAACTTCTTCGACTATTGAATCAGTGTATTCGAGCAATAATCCTTCTAATAAGGTTGTATCAATCCTCATTTCCTTGCATCTTTTCAATGATGGGGTTGTCGGAATTAGCATGAACAATATTTACATGGGTGAAAATCCACTATATTGGAGTATGTTTCTAGAATGTTTTCATGTCACCCCACCTGATCCATGGGAATTTATCTCTAATAGTAATTTCATGAAATAATCATTCTTATGAGGTTTTTTCCATTCAAGTTTGTGTGTCTAATGAACCATATCATTTTCCTTTTTGTTGAGAACTAATGAGTGTCACTTCAAGGATGATTGTTTTCATTATTAGTATTTCTCATGGAGTGTGTTCGCCCAGATGAGTGTTATACAAAACATTTGATCATGAGTCCTAGGATGGAATTAAAATTATGATCAGTACCTTGAGACTATGTTCCATTGGTGAGTTTTTTATATTATCTTCTTATATGTGTGGAAGGCATATACCTATATAGATTTTAAGGTTACTATTTATTCACAACTCTTGGTTATTTTTGAGTGTCCTATTGGGTATTTTTATACTTGCCCATCCTTGGACTCTTCCCATACATGTCATTTATTATACAAAAAAATGTATTTTTTAGAGTCATTGGTGGACAATGAGCATGTGGAGATAGATTGGGATAAATAGGACTAGAAGTATACGCATGTTACGTTTGATAGTAGTACCCTCCATGGTAGTAGGAGGTACCTTAGTTTATATTTTTGTATGGGTCTCTATCAGAGCCTCTCTCAAAATTTTGATTAATATTTTTCCGGTACTCTGGTTGTGGGATTTTGGATTTATGCATAATTTATTTCTATTTGTTTTTGATTTCATCATAGTATGGACCTGGAGATGTGTGAATGCATGGAATCCCTAAAGGAAAATGCTTCCCATCTGTGTGATATTTCATCTTAGTTTATTCACTATCTTCTGACCCATAAGAGTCATTATTGAGGTAGTTTCATCTTATTCCCCATTGTGTTGAGTCGTGACAAAGTCCAAAACCACGTCATTGTTCATCACCAAACACAATGTACAATGGAAACCTTATTCTAGAATCATTCACAAAGTTATGTAAATATAACATAATTAAATAAAAATATCACAATGTAATCCCATCAAATAAACTATTTTATTTGATATAAAACAATGATTAGAACCTATATCAAAAAATGATGACAATATAAAAGATGAAGTAAACAACATACCTCTAATTGTTGATGGACCCACATTAGATTCCTTTCATCCACACTCCACCAAATAAAAAAGTCTAGTCTTAAATAATCCTCGAGATTTTTTACCCACATGAAAATTCCCCTTATACTAAGGATAACACCTACTTAGCTAGGATGCATCGGTATGAACCTACAGTACCTTATGGAATGTGGATCCAACTATACTACAATGGAATATCTTGATATAAAATTTTTACCTGGATAGAATATTCCAAATTGATTAAGATTCCATGCAGCATACATAAAATCAATCTTTTTATGACCATGATTTCAAAATTTATAGGAGAAAATATATATCATTACAGAAAAATCCCTCGAGACAGGTCATCTAAAAAAATGGCTACCTCGATAATTCATTTTATAGCGATAAGATATAACCTTGATAACGACCCTTTAATATAAAGCTCATCCCAAACTTATTTTACTAGTTATCTTCCAAATCATTTATATCATCTATCATTATTAAGAAAATAAGGAACATGTGAACCAAGATTGATCTAATTTGAGTCCTCTTAACCTAATCAATCCTCTATCAAATAAGAAACCCAGTATTCACAAGATTTTTTGAAAAATACACTTGCTAAACAAAATCGGTGGAAGAGTCTAGAAAGATATTCGCCCCTTGCACCATCTCCTTCCTGGTACATCAATATTATATGCAGAAAACCCCATTATAGAATCCTCAGTAGTCATCATGAAGTTGAAAATCCTCTCAACAAATACAATCCATTTGTTATTTATATGCAGCCCATTGTCTCCATAGAATGAAGGTGGATGCTTCTCTGTAAATTATGAGTCATTATACACTTCTCATTCCATGTTCACGACTCCTGCATGACATATAGTCCAAATATTGTGGACTACTGATCCTATAAAAAATGATCCACTATAGGGTTTTCTTACATGACACACCTCATTTATTACACATTCTAATTTGGGATAGTTTTTTTACGAATCATTTTCAAAAAGTAAAAATAAAAAAAACCACCAGTCAAGAGATTATTTTAAGTCACATGACCAGATTCATGTATAGTTGGTAGATTATTAAATCATTCACTATTTAAATTAATTATGAATTAATATGAATGAATGGTTATTATTTAATCAAAATAATTTCAACTAATATAATATTATGGTACTGTTTATTCATATTACCCCAAACCTCAGGTATCAATCCTAGAAAAAATTTCACGACAACCCATGGTAACTTAGGTTCTGACATGGCTGTGCAATGACTGGGAGCCCTCGACACCTACTACATGAAATTCCAATGGTCCTAACTCCTATATAACCATGAAATATAACCATAATCACTCATTTTTTTAGAACATCATAATGAAAATAGGTTTGATTCTAATTTTTGAAAAATAAAATTTGGTTATGTAGAAAAGTCACCCAAGGAGGAATATCACATTGTGATGTACGACAAGGATTACTGAAAAAATTCATGAATATTAGAAAAATAAACATAAAAAATAGTATAATTCCTAATAAATAGATTAAAATAATTCTATACAATCCAATCAAACATTATTTAATTTTAATGTGTAAATAATCAATTCCAACAAGTCTCTAACTGACCAAAAATCACCACCAAACCATTCTCCTATGAAAAGGAATTTTAAGAAGAGTACATGGAAGGATAAAATTTTATATTCCCTTTTTCTAAGTCCATAAAACTGTCCAAAAGAATACAAAGAAAAATATAGGGTATGAACATAGATCTTACTAGGATCCTACTGATGAATCCATCAATGTTTAAATATTAATAATTCGTATGTTCTAGTTTTAAAAAATATCCAATTTATAAATAATTTTTGAAAATCATATAATTTGGATTTATTTTACCTAGTTAAAAAATTTCATACTATATTCATGTGGTGGAGGAGTATATTAGGTATAAAAAATAATGTAAATTAATAATGTGTGAAAATATCCATAAATTAAATAATCATGTGATATGATAAGCATAAACAAAAAGTCACTACATTTGGGACCTAGCTTTTGGGAACAAGTAATAGTCAAAAAATAATCCTAAAACATTACTATTTTGGTTTAAACTGATATCGAGCCCTTCCACAATGTGTTTATTTCACAAATTTTAACCCACGTGGTTCCACATATACAAGGGTCACTTTTTTAAATTTTCTGATACACCCAAGGTTCCCAATGTTATATGTTTCTTCAAAACCATTTCCTGAATCATTTTATCATTTATTATATCCTTCATACCAAATAAAATTCCATCAATAAAACGACATATATAAATTTATGAATTTGGAAAAAAAATAGATGAAAATCCTTCTAAAATAGTAGAATCATATATGCATTTCACAAAAGAGATCATCGATCCATGGTTCAACCATTGAGGGAAGAGTCCTGATAAAAAAATAATTTACAGAAAAAAAAAATTCATTATAACTGTGAAACGAAAACTCCACCAAAAATTAATGCACCACCAAAGGAAATGAAGAAAACGAAACCACATACCCTGAGACAAACAAAAACAACAACAATGATGATTAATTGTTGAGCTAATGATCCAGAAGGAACAAAAGATCATAAAATTAATCTGGAGATCTCTTATGTCTCGAGTAGGTAGCATAAGTATTATTAAACTCAAATCATATAAGAATTATGTGATAAAACAAAGGTATCCATTAATTTCAAATCATAAATCCCTTTAAAATAGTCAAATTTCTTTTATTAAAAATATGCCAAAATTGGATTCCACCCAAGTATCTTAAAATCATGATCAATGTTTTCACGATATGTATTGGTAAAATGAAATGTAACTTGTCATTCCCTATTTATGATTCATTGAATTTTTCCTATAACATATTGAAGTTGTATAGAACACTCACGATGAGAATTTTTCTTGGAAATAGTTATCTGTCCAGTTTTCAGCTAGAAATCACTACAACAAATCTTATAGACCTATTCTCTCAAGGTTTTCCCTATAAATAATGACACACATTTATACCAAAAAAATTTACCTCAGGAAAAGTGTACCCATCTTTGAGAAGCCTAAAATTATGAAACATATGAATGGAAACCAAGAACGAATGTTATGGTTCACCTGAAATAATGTAATGGTTTGTTACATTCTAAATGTTTCACACACACACATACACACCCAATATATATATATATATGTTATTTTTATAGATTTGAGTTATAAAAAATGATATTGTATTTTATAAAAACATTATATTTTCACTATTAATCAATAACATTATTCCTTTATAAAAGATTCAAAAATTTAATGTTGGATAAATATGAAATTTCAAATAACAAATTGATAACTATTTCATCCAAATAAATTAGTACATGATTAAGAGATTCCTATTAATATAAATGTGTAAAAATAAATGAAAATTAGTGTTTAGGAAAAAATATTTTTTTTTAAAAAATGACCTTTTACCAAAATAATGAAAACATATTGTTCAAATATATTTAATTACTATATTTATAAGTAAATATATTTTCTTAATATGAGATCCAATTAAAATAATAACTGGAATTTTCATTGAAAATAAATGTCATTTTTAAAAAATATATGAATTTTTTACTATTCTTTATAAAATAAAACCTTTTAGAAAATTTTAAAAATATCCGTAAACATATTTTGATATTCTAATATTTATTAAAAACATTTTTTTGAAAATAAAGAATATATAATAAATTTAATGTAATTAAAATAGTCACTGATCAAAATAAATAAGAACCATTTATGATGAAAACATATTCTAAAAGAATAAAAACTTCATTAATAAATCATAATTCTTAATTGACAATTAATTTATCAAAAAAATTCTTTTAATTTGGAATTATATATAGATATTATTTTTTATTTATTTCTATTTATAAACAATAATTTAATGCATATATTTTACTATCATATTTAATTTTTTTCCATGATTCATTTATGCTCATAAATTTGAGTTTTATTAACTATAAAAATACTATTTCTTTAAAATATCTGGGCATTCCAATATCTATGTTGTTTATAATGTTTCAATTTTTAATCTTTAATTTTTTTGGAAATTGTAATTAATATTTTAAGGGGTTATAATAAATGTTTTTACTATTTTTAATTAATATCATTAAAAATTTTGAATAAAAAATATTAGTCGAAATTATTTTATTTAAATAAATATTTAATTATTTATTCTGGAAATATCTCATTAATAATTTTAAATTATATTCAGTCATGTTTAAATTATATTTATTGTATCAATTTTTTAAATTTACTTGAGTTATAGTATTTTCATATTTATATTTTATTTAAATCATTCTATTTTAGTATTATGAGTATTTTTTGAGAGGAAAACTTTTAAAGGGGATATTTATCTATTTATGTACTTATTTAGAAATTTTTTAAATATTTAGTGCTTATTATTGAAAAAATGGAAATTGTTTTTACTAATTTTGAAAATTTTCAAATTGAGAAAAATCATGGTATTATTTTAATGAATGGAGGACTTCGTTAATTCCAATTAAATTATATAAATTTTGATATTTTTGATCCCTTATAAAAAATTTATGTGTTTTTAATTATGTTTTGTTTTATAATTATCTAAAATTGAGAAATTATAGAAGTGAATACTTTATTTTTTATTTTGATAATTAAAAAATATTTATTTTATTATTTCATCTAACATGATTTTTAAAAATTAAAATAAAATATCAAGAGTGACAAAATTAAATATTTTATTATATATCTCATTTTCATAAAGATTATATGAATTTTGATTAATTTAATTTTAATTATTAATTATCATCATTGGACTAATTTGTTTGTTTATTTATTATTAATCTATTCAAACCCTCGTAGTTTCTTAAAATTCATTGTTAATCTATTTTTAATAAATTTTTTATGTTCTTGATAAGAATATATTCTTACCGTTAAACCCATATTCTTAGGTATTATATCATTTATGATTTCAATATGCATAACTTATTACATATGCATTTTAATATATATAACCATCTTTTGTTTTATGAGATTGAAATTTTTCTAAGTATAAATACATTTTTTTGGATGCAAATTATATATGTGATGTAAATATCACACATACTAGCTAATGATCATTAATATGAAATTCGTGGTAATTAATGAATTCATCCATATTACATCATTATTATTTTTTAAATGGATTAATTCATACATATTAATATTGAAATATTATGTATAAATAACATATTTGATATGTCATTCATATCAAAATATATTATTAACGATTTATCATTTATTCAAATGAGATATCAATAATAGGCCTTGTTTTCTTTTTTTTATTTTCAATAAGGCTTCATATTAACTGGGGATTTAATTAATTATTTGTGTGTTTCATAGATAAAATATAATTATTTATTTAATATTCAACATATATCTATAGTTCATTACATAAAATTAAATAAATATCACAGATAAAGAATTTGGTTTTTTATTTTCTCTCTAAAATTACGGAAGTAAAATAAAAAAGCAAAACTGATTTATTTTTTATGTATGTTTTTTTCATGGTAATCTGAAAAATATTAAATTTATTAATGTTAGATTAAATTTAATTTGATATATTTTTGGTAATATTTATTATAATTATTAATTTTATATTAATTTTTTATTCTAACAAATTTTCAAATAAATAATGTATTATTTTACAAATGAGTATTGTTGTTCAAACTATAAATTAGTTTTTTGTAGATGTCTTTGGTGATTTTTTGGAAGCCCATAAATAATAAAAACAATTAAAAAATATTATATTCTATTATAAAGTATCCAAACATTTTAATAAATTTATCGATGGAACCCTAGAAATGAAGAGAGATATACATGAAAAACATATATTAGCAAAACGTAGTACATTATCATAAAATGTGTATTTTTTATATATTTTTATCACAGGTGAAATAAGAATATTTTTTGGACGTCCATGTTTTTTGGCTCACCTTCTAACACTATTAAAAAGGTACTTCAACATGATGAAATTAAAACATTTTATATCAAAATTAAAATACACACCCCCTCTTTACCATCTAAAACATCTCATTATTTATGAAAATAGATGGATACCTAAAATGCATATATGAAAAATATCAGGGGTTGGATATGTATAAACAATGGATATCAGTGAAATAAAATATTATTTTAAACATTGATTTTAAATTATAATCAAATAACGGGGCGATCATCAAGAGTATGGACATGTGTTCCGAAATTTTCAATTCCCCGAATCTTGAATACTTATTATTATTATTCTATTTTTTTAGAATCTCATATAATGAGGTCACAATGTCAAACTATATGATGAATTAATTTTCATGAAATATAAATTGTAATTTATTATTTTGAAAAAAATACTTATTAAATATGGTTAGAAATAGAAAAGTAAAATAGGGATGAAATATGATTATATTAATTCAAAATTCATAATAATATTTTTCTTATAATAATGTCTTGATTTCTAATTCTAATTTCCCAACAACATGTTTTTAAAGATACTGTGGTTGGATATTCCTATTCAAATCAATATTTTTCACCAGCTAAACTCATTTTCAAATTATTTCATAACAACTCAAATTTAGAATTCATAAAAACAAATAATTATTTTGAGAATTATAAAGTATTTATTATTATGTAAATTTATATATATTCAATTTAAATCGAATAAAATGAAACTCCAATTTTTATTAACTTAAGAAACTTTTTGTATTTTAATTAATCCTAGACTCGATATGAAATGAATTATCATAGAATTAATATAGTAAAGAAAATATATTTTAAAAAAATAAATATATAAAGTGAAGCTACAATATCCCTCCATCAATCCTCTATAATCATTACATATTTGACATTGTCATTTTATACATTCCATGAATTAATTCTTCATAACAATTTGGAAAGACTCCCATTTTTATAAAAAATCACTCATATTGAACAATTTTAGTTCATCTAAAATGGTTTGAATTAATAGTGGGGAAATTTTACTTATCCCCATGAAATCTTCTATGAGCGTGTTCAATAAAAATTTCTTCAATAATCAGCAATAATTAGTTAATTTTTGTAAATTTTCTTTACTTTATAGAAACTCAACGATTTTTAGGAAATATTTTGATTTTAGAGGCCCTTAATGTATAATATTACTATATCCCTATAATGATTTACATTTTGGATGACATATTTCATTTCCAGTATACTAATGGATATTTATTAAAAAAACCAAAAAACAAATTATTTTTAAATAAATAATTATACAAATTAAAAAACTACAGAAATGTGTCTTAAATCCATCTGAATAAATTCATCATTATCATAAACCAATAATTTACTACCACATAATTAGATTTAGTGGAAACTATGTTTTATTAGTGATAAACAATGAAGCACTAAAAAATGTGCAATGTTTATCTATGTTAACTAAAATCCCTAATAAATTTAATTTTTATTAGTACTAATAAAAAATTTATTAACATGCATCGTTTATCATCACTTTTTCAAGCAGTTATAAAGAATAATTTTTATTATCTCTTTTATTAGTTCTGATAAATACTTTTAATAAAAAATATATTAATAAAAAATTATTGTCATAATTATATTAGAAATACTTATTTATATATATTCATTAAATAAATATTTCTTGAATTTAATCAATATAAAATTCATATATTGAAATTTAATGATATATATATTTAATGACCACAAAAAATTATATAAATATAATATTATGTTTTTATTTTATGATATTTTGTTTTGATTCATCTGGAATGTGTAACTAATTTATTTAATGATTTATACCCTCCAATGGGTTCATTAGAATTTTTGGAAGTAGAAGACCATAATAAGAAGAAATATTTATGTTGGGTTTATTTAAACATTAGATATTACTATTTATCCTTGTTACTAAACCGCACCATGGGTTTCTTTAGAATTTATCTTATAAATGAAATCCATTATATAATTTAAAAAATTATATTATAAAATGTATAAATCACTTGACCCTCTTGATATATTATGAATGAAATGACCCTAATGAGATTAAATTAAATTTTAAATGAATGGATATATCATATTTCTATTTATCACTTATTACATAATGTTTTTCTATTTTTAAGTATTGTGATGATAATATAAGATGAATTTCTTTCATTGAGAATTAGGTGTATTACCAACCCTGAATTCCTTGAGAGAAATCATAGGATTCCTCTAAATTCTATGAAGTAACTTCTTTATGGTACACTATTTATGGACTCATTCAACGCTTTATATACCTGAATGCCTTATTTTGACACTGATGATTCACTTACATTAATCCCAAAATTAGAATTCCTGGGATTATATCCTTGGATTCAGCATTATCTCCCCATATATGAACTACATTGGATTATCTTCTTAGGTTCTAATGAACTAATTACTTAGTTTACCTTGGATGATCTCCTAAAAATAGATGATGAATCATCTTCACATGGGATACTTTTCATGGACTACAAAATTTCTTATACTTAGTCATACCTAGTGTAAGCTGAAGCTGTAGGTTATTACATGGTTTATCTTTTTTCCAAATTTTTTTATCTCAAATATGTTGAACCATTTTATGAATTATGTTTGTGGAGATGATTTTATTAGACTTACATTTTAATATACTCCCTTTTAAATTATCAACACTCAATATAACTTATATTCACAATCTCGATTTCTATTAGACATGTTTGGTGGTGGCCAATAGAGTTTTACTCACACCATGTATTGATTGTTGATTATTACATAGAAATAATTCAATGATACATGTACGGATTAAAAAAATATCCTAATTATGGATGCTTGATTTATTTCGTATGGGAGCCTATGAGAAGATGACCTAATTGGTACATGAGATTCCCTTGGATATATCATTTTGACTTTTTGGAGTCCTTTTATATATGTATTAGTATTGTATGATTTCTAATATACCTCATGGTATTCCTATTTTTATGATTATAAAATCTCCATCTATATATGATTCATACTGATATTTTGTCTGTTCCTTATTTATTGGATGTTTATCCTTCCCAAACCTTATTACTTCTTTTGTTCCTTGATATTATTAATATTTCATATTAAATATTTATCACATTAATGATCTTGAAAAAAGATATTATAGTTTAACAATAATTTTAACAACCTAGTTAATTATGGAATAAGTCACATTCAACTTAATTAATTTTGGTATAAAAATTATAAAAATATTATGTATTTTCAAAATCCAATAATTAATGGTTTTAATTAAACTCTTCGCTTACATATTTTCATTTATAAAACTAAATAAAAATTATTTAATTATTGTTTTTTAAAATAAATTTTATATTTTAAATCATCATTTTAATGATTAATTATGGTGAATTTATGAATTATTTTAGAAAATATTGATTATTCCTAGAATAGTAAAAATAAAATTTCTCATAAAAATTTCATTTCATCTCATTAATTTAAATAATCTAAATATCCTATTATATTTTGATTTTTAATTTATATAAATTAATTTTTATTTCATTATATTTAATCCATATAATTACTTTTAAAAAAAACATTATATTGGATTTTATTATAATTATATTTTTAGGTTTCAAAATGTGATTTTTCAGAAAACTATTCTTTAATGTATAATATTATTTTATTTTAATTAATTAAAATAATACCAAAAGAATAATGATTAAAATTAAATTTTGATATTATATATCAATAAATATTAATTTATAATAAAACAATTATTATTATTTCCTATATAGTTAAAATAAAGGCATCTTCTTTATAAAAAACACAACAAGAAAACCAATTTGTTTATCACGTCACTCAGTTTAAAATGAATTTATAGTTTTTCAATACAATTAAGCGAATTTTTTAAAATGGAATAAATATTTTAAAAAAAATATATATATATTATATAACAATTAAAAATTAATGTTTTTCCATAATAAATATTGAAAACATTAAAAAATAATTTTTTGAGTAAAGGTAAAAATGGAATAATTCAAGGGTGAAACTAAAAATATAATTTTCAAAAAATCATGTATAAAACATATTATATAGAATTATTTTAACCTTATAATGTATTAATCATGATAATTGTTCTGTTTGGAGGATTTTGGTTTTTCTAAATCATGGGTACATATTTTTCTTCGTGAAAAGTACATGTATCCCACTCATCACATTTTCTAAAGGCCACACACTCTCCCCTCTTGAGAAATTAAAATATATATGTCCCCAACACTACCTAACCAAATATAATCAAATTTTCCCTTTTATTGACATACATACTTTAGTTTTATCAGAAACATACCCTATGAAGACTTTTGGTTCTTACCTAATCAGGTTCTCTGACGAAGAGGTATCTTGCTTTACCGAGTGTCATTATTTTATTCTTCTTCCACTACGATGAAATCATCTAAAATTATTATTATATATTAAATCCAATATCTCAATTATAACGAATCATTATTTTGTTAATTTTATGACATATAACCATTACTTCTTTAATAAAATGTAATACTAAGTCATCATTTATTTGCACGTACTACCAACACATCACAAAATCATGTCATTTTGTCCATTATAACCTATCATTGATTGATGTAATGATGGACCTAAAGTATCTACATTTTATTTTAATCATATTTATACATATTTATTTGTTAAATCAGAATTATATTCTTAATTTACATTCTTTGCGGTAAAAGATAACATCCCTTGTGTGTGTGAAAATTTACCACCTAGAGAAGCAATGTGAACTGTTTTTCAATAACTATTTAAATGGAATGTAATTAAGATTTTATAAATTAATATATTTGATATAAATTAAATAATAATATTATTAATGTAATAATTTCCATTCTAAAATTAGAATATATTACTTTATTTATTACTGTAGTAAAATTAATAACATCATTCATATTTGTGTGGACTACTCAATCCACAAAGCAAGGTGATTATTTTATACTAAAATATCACTAGAATGATATATATATATATATATATAATATATATATATGATATATATGTAATTCAATAATGATAAAATATTTCTAACCTCCCTCCCATAATGATCGTTTAAAAATTGAGATGATACTAATGCATATGTACGACAAACTATATCCTTGTTACAAGGTAGTTCGTTTTACATGAACTTATTGTTATTGGTTTAAAAATATAATTTATTTATAAATATTGTTGAGTCAATATGGTTTCCCTTTTGTCTTTTCCACTCCTTCATACTTGGGGGATATTGTTTAGTCATTAAGGTTTCTTTATGACATTCCAATTCCTTCTTGTTTTGAAAATCACAAACACCTTATCTCAAGGAAAATATCTTTTTATCCTATGCTTAACTTCTATAAGGAAAAATTTTGTTCCCTAAGGAAATTTATCCTTATCTTGTTTTTATTTTTCATGTCCTAATTATCTAAGTGTAAAATTTGGTTTGAAACCAAAACCTCGGAATCCTATAATTACCGAGATATGATGCATTCTATTTTAGGATCTGAATTCTTAGAATTCTGATTACTAATTCCGGTTAAGAACTTTTCTACGATCTGACTCGTAATTTTGATTATGAATTCTGGTTATGAACTCTTCTGCGTTCTGACTCCGAATACTGATTACGAATTCTGGTTACAAACTCTTCTGAGTTCTGACTCCGAATTCTAATTACAAATTCTGGTTACGAACTCCTCTACGTTCTTAATCCGATTTCTCTGAATTCAAACTTCGAAATCTTATGAGTTCTGACTCTAAATTCTCATGAACTCTCACTCCGAACATTGGAAATTTTTCTTCCAAATTCCTGTGAATCCAGATTCTGAATTTCCTTGAAATTCACACTCTGGAATCCAATAGAGTTTAGGTACAGAATTACTAGAAAACCGAATCCGATTATCCTTGTATAATTGACTCCGAATTCATTTTTGGTTAGAATCTGAACGTTAATTTTATTACATTCTGAATATTTGATTTTATTTATGTAACCATATTTTTTCATACACTTGTTTTGTTATAAAACGATGTCATGCATTCAGTTACTAACTAACCATTATTTGAGTGACACATGTACAGGTCCCTCTGAAATTCAAGAGAAAATATGACCAATGGAATAGGGAGCCGACAGTTGAAGTCGTGCCTATAAATAAGAGATCATTTTAAAGAGCTCAGAACTTTTGGAAAACTGTTGATCTGAATTGATTTCTAGAGATAGATACTCTCATGCTTAGTGCGTACTGAACTTCTAGTTCAGATTTTCTTTGTGCGACTCTGATTGTTTATGTGTACAATTGAGGGCTTCCGAGGATAGGAAGACAAATGTGCTGACTACCTTGAAGTTGAGGGCTTCCTTGCTGAGGAAGACAGAGGTGTCGACTACCTTGAAGTTGAGGGCTTGTGGGGATAGTAAGACAGACACCGGTCTTTATATCGAGGGATTTCCCTAGTATGGGTAAGACAAATTTTCTTGAATGTATAAATCAAGGGACCTTTATTCAAGGTTGTTGGATACCCTTCTCTTTGGGTTAAAATATGTAAAACTTGTTACTTGTTTGTCTCATGTTTTCCTCTTCTTTTGTACTGATGAGGAATGCATAACCCTCTTATAATTCCATACACTTGTACTCTGATTTATTTAGATTCTATACGCATTTAAGGTAGAATCTTCATCATTGTAAACTCTCATTAAGATTCATTTCCGGAACAACTTTTCCGGAATTGCTTTATCGGAATAATATTTCCAGAATCAAACAAGTGTGTAGAACTAGAGGCTTTGTGAATTACATTGTTTAACCTTGTAAGACATAATCATCATTAAAAGTGCCAAAGTAATGTTTTTAAGTATAAAATTCACCCCCACATCTTTTATATTGTTCATCATTAGATACTTTCTATAGTATCTCTTTTATTTCGATCCTACATATGGTACTATATAATATATCATACTCAGACATTCCATCTCAACAATTGGTATAACTATAGGTCTCTTAAATAATTATATTCACATATAAGTTTTTCTTGCTCATGTTTTCATTGTTCAATATTTCCCTTCTTAGGAATATATTCCTTGAATCCGAACCTTTTCTATTAATAAGTTTTTTTGGAAAGATTTTATTTATGATGGTAGGAATCAACGTTGGTTTTATTGACCACTTAAATCCAACTAGACCAACTTTTTTTATAGAAATGATTACAAATATTGGAGAGATCTCATGAATACTTTCAATATCAATATTGGTGTTGAGAATTTTTTTATGCTTACCGGAGGGTATAAAATCCCTGAAAAATAAGTTAGTACCATCACAAATAAAGAAAATCATGAATATAAACTGAATAATAAGGTATGAAATAATTTTATTTTCTCCATTACTTGAAACATATACATTAAAATTTCATCTTGTGTAGTAGAAAATTTAATTTTGAAGAAACTTGAAGTTACTCACTTTGGAACTTCAAAAGTAACTGAAACTAGAAGATCCATGCTTAAAGATGAATATTATGGTTTTAACTTTCCTTATGGAGAACCCATATGTAAGGTGGAAAAAAGATTCATAACTATTGTTAATAGTTTACAATCCATGGGTGAGAAAAGATTAGATTATGAAGCTCCTATTTATAAGATCATAGACATCATTCCCAATGAATGGGAATCCATGTGGATAGATATAGATGGGAACAAAATGGTTACTCAGATTACCTTAGATAAGCTGTTTGGAACTCTTCTTCATCATGAGACAAGAATGAAGAGAGATACTTATAATGTAAAGAAGAATAATGGGAATGTCAGTGTTTCTTTTACGACTACTTCAAATCATATGAAAGTCAAGACTCCTGAGAGAGTTACTAGATCCAAATCTTAGAAAGTTATTATCCAATCCAAATCTAGTAGAAGTGAATCCTCAGAGAATGAGTTCTCAAATCTTGCTCGAAGGATGAACAAGACAGATGGACAGAGGAACTTTCAATCAAGATACATGAAAAAGGATAGGAGAGATAAGAAATATTCAGAAGTTACATGTTTTGAATGCAAGAGATCTGGACACATATGACCTGATTTTACTATGATTAAAATAAAGGCAATAATGGAAAAGCATTATGAATGAAACAAAAAGATATATTACAAGGCTAAAGAAAAGAATTTATTGAAAGCTAATGACACCAGGAGTGCCAGTGGTGGTGACTCTTCAGATGAATCTTCATATTATGAATCTTCTGGATAGAAGAATCGTTTTTTAATAGCCAGACATCCTATTGAAAACCCTTTTTAATGAATAAGGTACACAATGATGAATCTATGACCTATATATCTTTGAATTATAATGATAATAAATATTATAACTCTTGTGATGAAGAATGTTCTTCTGATAAAGATAATACTTTACCATCCTATGAAGAAGTTTCTAGGTTTTCCAAACATCATCATATTGAGAATTCAAAATTCATGAAAAATATTGATAAGGTAAAATCTTGGAATATTATTCATACTAAGGATATATCAGATCTTTCTAAATATTTTTATAAGAAAAATTTTGATTTCAAAAATATTTCAAAAAATCATGAGGATGTAAATTCTGAGAAGAATAAACTTTCTAAAGATCTAGAAAACATAATTTCTAATAATTTTTTTGAGCCTAACTCTAGTTCAAAATCAAATGTTTTAGAAGTCAATAACATGGTTATCATACTAAAATACCAAATTTTTTCTGTGACGAAGTGTTTTTCAAACATTACCTTAGTTAAGGAAAATTTTGATAAAATGTATTCTGAAATCCGACGTCTAAGGAATTGTTTTTGTTTTGGTTATACTGGTTCTAAACTGAATTTTTTTAACAATTATTTTTTTCCTCATAGTTCTCCACTATTCATTATGTGTCAGTGTGGTTGAAACTAGGAAAAAAAATTTCCTTAAACAAAACCCAGTCCTTAGGCTTTCATAAATCCTATTTTTGTAAAAAGATGTGGGTGCCTAAAATTCTTCTTTCTGAGAATTCTGGATCCAAGCATGTTTGGATTCAGAAAACCCATATTTTTCTTATTTTCAAGAAAATAGGGAAGGTACAAACACTAATACATGGATCATGGATAGAGGATGTTCCCGACATATGACTGGTAACAAAAACATTTTTGAAAAGATTATCAAGACGAAAGGAAGAAAGGTATCTTTCAGAGATAATGCTCAGGGAGAAATTATTGGTATAGGTAACATCATTCTTCTTGAAAAAACATTGATTTCAAATGTTTTATTTGTTAAAGGTCTTAAGAACAAACTCATTAGCATAATCCAATTATGTGATGCAGGTTACCTTGTGAATTTTAGGAATTACAATTTCTTAGTACATAATTTCAAGGAAGAGTTTATTCTTTCTTCCTATACGCAAGAGAATGTTTACACACTAATCATAGAAAACCATAGGAGCCAAGATCTACCTTGCCTCAGTGTAATGGTTGATCATTATTTTTTATTCCATAGAAGGTTAAGACACTCTATCATTAGGAACTCATGCGAACATTCTATGAAAAGATAATTTAAGGATCTACTAGAGCTTACACTTGATTCTTCGAAAGATTGTGACCCTTGTTAAAATGGAAAGAAACATAAATCATGTTTTAAATCAGTTGGTGAAGTCACAACTATTGATGCATTACAGCTATTTCATATGGATCTCTTCTCTACTATACAAACTGGAAGCATTGGAGGAAAGTATTATGTATTTGTCTTAGTTGATGATTACAATAGAATTACATGGGTCTATTTTCTGGCAAAGAAGTCTGAAGATTTTTCATATTTTTAAAGCTTTAGATGCCAAGTTAAAAATGAGAAAAACATTCAATTGAATACTATTAATAGTGATCATGGTGGAGAATTTCAAAATTCATATTTTGAAACTATTTGTAGTTGAAAATGAATTACTCATAACTTCTCAGTACCCAGAATACCTCAAAAAAATGGTGTTATTGAAAGAAGAAATATAATTCTTCAAAAGATAACAAGAGCCATGTTGAGTGAGGATTCTGTAGACGAACATTTTTGTGTTGAAGATGTAAGTACTGCTTGTTATTCTATAAATCTAGTTTTGGTAAGACATTGTCTTAATAAAAATCCTTATCAGTTATTTAATGGTAAAAAACCTAGACTTTTATACTTCAAGGATTTTGGTGGCAAGGTATTAATTTTCAATACTAAAGATAATCTACATAAATTCACACCAAAATCTGATGAAGTAATTTTATTAGGCTACTCCACAACTTCTAAGGATTATAGAGTTTTTAATAAAAACACATGAACTATGGAAGAGGAAGTACATAAAAAATTTGATGGAACAAATCCTTTTGTTTTTAAAAAACCCCAACCTACATCCTCTGATGTGTTTTCAAAAAATGATTATCACCATTTTTTAGAAGATCCATCTAATAACGAGAATGCCCAATAAAATGTTTCTGAAGCATTTACCCCAGAATATTTTCTACCCTATGTTGAGGAACAGGTTTTACAAAACCCAAATCAGTCGTTTCTTAAGAATAATCCTAGTGATTGTATCATTGGATATTTGAATCAACCTGTAAGGACTAGAAGTTTCTTAAGAAATGAACTAGAACATCTAGCATTTCATTCCCAATTAGAAAAAAAAGAACTGATGAGGATTTAGGTTATGATGATTGGATTAAACTCAATAAAGATGAACTACATGAATTAGAAAGGAATAAAGTGTTGACCTGGGTTGAAAGACCTGAGGAAACTTCTGTTATTGGAGTAAAATGGGTCTTCTAAAATAAGTGTTATGAAAATGGAATCATTGTTAGAAATAAATATAGATTTTTTTCTAAAGGATATAATCAACTAGAAGTAATAGACTATGAAGAAACATATGCTCCAATAGCTAGAAATGAATCTATTCATATCCTACTAGCCTTTGTAGAATTCTTCAATTTCAATATTTTCCAAATGGATGTGAAATGTGATTTCCTTAACGGTTATGTTCAAGAGGATGTTTTTTTGAACTACCTTCTACTTTTGAAGATACAAAACATCCTGATCATGCTTTTAGACATTCCAAAGCATTGTATGGACTTAAGAAAGACCCTTGAGCATGGTATGATAGACTTACTGGATTTTTACTTCCAAATAATTATGTTAAGGGACATGCAGATCTGACCCTTTTATGTGGAAATATAAGAAAAATGTTTTTATTGTTCAAATTTATGTTGATGACATTATATTTGGTCCAACTCAACAATCATTAACTGATTTCTTTGTAGATCAAATGAAATCTGAATTTGAAATGAGTATGATGGGTGAGTTAACATTTTTCCTTGGATTTCAAATAGCTAAAAACCACAATGAATCTATATATCCCAACATAAGTATATTAATGAACTTCTTAAAAAGTAGGGATATTAAAACACTAAGAGTATAAGTACCCTGATTAGTACCTCAAACGCAGTTGATCTTGATGAAGCTGGGAAACTAGTAGATCAAACATATTTTAGAGGTATGATAGAATCTCTACTTTTCTTTATAGCTACTTGTCTAGACATATTGTTTTTAGTATGCTTATGTGAATGATATCAATTCAATCCTAAGGAATCTCATATAAAGGCAGTGAAAAGAATTTTTCGCTACTTAAAGGGAACCAAGGATTTAGGACTCTATTATACTTCTGGAAATGATTTTATTTTGAATTTTTTTTTAGATGCTTACTTTGGTGTATGTATAATGTATTTAAAGAGTACATCCGGAACTTGTCATTTCTTAGGAGATTAATTAGTTTCTTGGACATTCAAGAAGAAACAAATAGTAGCACTTTCCACTATTTAATCTGAATATGAAGTAGCAGGAAGTTTTTGTGCTCAACTGCTGTGGATGCAACACACACTCACAGAATATGATATGAGATTTACCAAAACAAAAACTTTTTTTGATAAAACAAGTGCCATTGCCCTTATTAAAACCCCTCCACATCATTCTCATTCAAAGCACATAGATATTAGGAATCACTTTCTTAGGGTTCACAAAAAAAAGGATATATCCATCTTCAATTTATCAGAACGTAAGATCAACTTGCTGATATTTTCAAAAAATCATTACCCTTCGATAGATTTTAATACATTAAATAGAAGTTCGGAATGATAAACATATGGTAATCCTCCTTATTAACATCTTTTTGAAATCAATCACCTTATAATAATAAACTCCTTTTCATGGGGGGAGTGCATTTGTTCATATGTGTTTTTCATATTTTGAAATGAAGTGTTTCAAATTTCATAATTATTTTTTTCATATTTTTCATAATAATGTTTTCCATATTTTTTGTAATAATGTTTATCGTATTTTTTATATTGATGTTTTTCATATTTTTCGTTGTCTAAGATTTTTTTATTGAATATTATCATAATGAGTATTTTCAGAATGAATATCAAAGTAATGAATTTTATCATACTCGAGTTTTTTCTTCAGAATCTAATATCCTTAATGAATAATCTTCCTCAATATTAATAATTCTCCGAACAATACGATAGGTATGATTCTTTCTTGAGTTTTCATAATTACCTTTTATTTGCTGGAATTTTCTTTTGTTTTAAAATATCTCAGATTCTAGTTTCCTTAAATCCAATGGTTTTCCATTAAAACCTCAAAAGATCAGATCCTACCAAATTTTCGTTGCGGGTATCTTTTCAATAGTAAGATGTATTCAGATGAATTCTCAACCACTGGATTGAGGTAGGACGATGAACCATCACATCAACGCCTATAAAAGGTGACCCCTGATGGTTGTCCCACATTGGGTTTCAATATTTTCCGTGTCGATGCTCTGCCTCACTTCAAAAGCCCATTCCATATTTTTAATGGTTTCTCAATTACAAATTTCTGGTGAAGTTCCTTCTCAGGAGATGTCTTCTGTCAAGCCGATTTTGGAGTGGCATGTTTACAGAGAGATGAAGGTGAATTCAAACATCTTCAAAAAGTATTATTCTATCATTTCAAAGAATATCAGGATTAATGGATGGGAGAGTGTATCCATATCAACGACATGAGCTCAGTATGTTGTGTATCTAGATATTCCCATTGAGTTTTATGAGTCAGTTTGTTTATTTAAGGAAGAAGGGAGAGATAATTTTTCATTCAAGAGTTATGGTAAAACTTATGCCCATTATTATAACAGGGCTGTTGGCTTGGTAGGGCTATCTTAAGAAGGGGAAGCCGAGTTCTATTCCTACAAGCTTCTAGATGTTCAAGGATGTTTTATTAAGGTAAAACTATGGAGTGTCTTAGACTTACAGATGTCAAGACTCTGAAAATTTCTCATCTGCCAATAAACAATTGGATCCTTGAGTTATGGGTTCAGGGTTTTATCGTACCGAGAAAGGGTGAAAATGACACACTGAAGAAAAGTAATATGTATATCTTCGGTTTTTTGATAAATCTAAGGATGATCAATGTGATGAAGCATATTCTCATTATGATAGATAATATCAAGAATAACAATTTGAGAGCACAGATAATCATGTATCAAGACTTAATCTCCAAGTTTGTTGTTCGATGTCTTGAGTCCTTCACGATTCCTTATAGTTTCATGCCGAGGAATTAAAAATTAATGTTATTTAGTGATTATAAATTGAAAAGAATGAATATTGGATTTTCTAAATATTCAGGAGTGTTTTATGATCTACCAGTGGGAGAAGAAGAAGCTATTATGAAGAATGCAGAAGAGGCTGAACCATCAAAGAAGGCTGGAAAGAAGAGGAAGCCGAAGGAAGTGGAAGAATCAGAGAAAATCCCAGCGGATAAAGGAAACCAATCCACACCTCCAAACCCCACGAAGCAGAAATCCTATCTAGACATGGTTGTAGTAAAATGGGGGGAGGATAAGAAAATACGGAAGGAAGGAGAGCCATAGTTTGGCCTAGATCATGCTAAGGCCAAGGCTCTAAAAGAGAAGACTATTGAAGATCTTGAGATGCAAGATGAAGAGAATAACCAGAAGAAGAAGATGTCAGAGGATGAGATTATTCAATACCTTCTAATGGATACTGAAATAGCATCCGAAGAAATTCCAGTACCGAAATCATTCTTGGTTGAGGATTTACATGAGACTCTAGGGAAGAAGTTCATGACTCTAGAAAAAGTACATGAAAATATTGTCAAAGAAAATGAAACTCTGGAAGAAGTATAAGAATATGAAAGCAGTGATGACATAGTTGATCTAATACAACAGGTTGATGACTTTCATGAGAAGGAACGTGCATCCGAAAAATTATCATTCCAGACTTTTCAGGCCGGATCATCGAAACATGCTACTCCTGGAATTAATGAGATGACTGAAGAGGGTGTGAACATTGTATTTGTGGAAGAGAGTCATAATCATGACTTCATTCATCCTGAAGATATCGAGGGAGGATCCGAGAAAGAAAAAATTGATGAAGATAATATGGTTAAGTTGTCTGAAAGTGAGCATGAGTCTCTGGATGAAGAAGCTGTACCAAGAACCAATAAGGGAAAACAAGTGGTTTTAGATACCCCAATGAGAGAAATTTTAAGGAAGAAGGAATATAGTGGATCTTATAAAAGGAAGTCAGATGAGCTATAGGAAGAACTATCACCGTGCAAAGTGTCAGATTTAGAATCATCAGCTCTGGGAAATGATTTTGTCATTCAATCACTAAAGAAGCTTGTTGACACCATTCTGATCATTCCAACCATTGAATCCAGATGTCAGATGCTTCAACATAACATGAATCAAAAATCAGATTTTTTTATCAATGGTGATGGATAGGTGTGTAATGATTGAGCCTGATCACAAGAATTTCCTTATCAACTTTAATGCCCATTGAAAATCTAGTATGAAAATGGCTAGATGGTCAAAGAATGTAGTTGATGATTTGAGAGACCATGATGATTTTCAAGATGATGTCAATAAATCTTTGTATAAGGAAGATTTCAAAATCAAGGATCTCACAAATATATTTGAGGGAAAGCTAAATCTTGAGAACAACACTCAGATTCAAAAGGTAAAGGATCTGAATGGGAAGCTGAACTCTATTGCCCAAAGTTGGAAGCGGTAATGGGATCTCTGGATTGATATTGAAGAAAAGATAGTAAAACAAGATGACTTGTTGAAGGCTCAGGCAGAGGCTCTGATGTCTCAAGATGATAGGATCAACGCCTTATAGAAGCAGGTAGAGGACAATCAGAAGAAGCTAAAGAAGCTGAAAATCATTGTCATGAAATTGATACCTAATGAAAATGAAGAAAAATAAATCTGATATTTTTTTTTTATTTTCATTCCTTGTACAAATTCTTCCAATGTTAATGAAATATGGGTTGATTTTTTTTGTTTGGATGTTTCTACAAATATTTCAGGTACCATATTTTCTTTCAATTCCATCAAATTCTTTTTGAAAATCACAAAGGAGGAGAAGGAAATAGAATTCTTAGTAAAGATGAAATATCCCTATGTAAGGGGGAGTTTATCTAAGGGGGAGCTTTCATATAGATATTTTTGTACTCAAGATAATGAAAAATCCCATTCAGGAAATCCAGAAAACGATCCTTAGTGTTCCAATGACTAAAGGGGAGTTAGTTTTATTCATCTTTACCAACGTAAAAAGAAAGATATGTTTTACTTTCAAATTCTAGAATAAAATTTCTAAGTCCTTATATTATTTTTCATAAGGTTGTTTGTGCTTTCCAAAAGGGGGGATATTGTTGAGTTAATAAGGTTTTCCTTATGAATTTTTCATTCCTTCATACATGGGTAGATTGTTTAGTTAATAATGTTTCTTTATGACTTTACAATTCATTCTTGTTTTTGAAAATCACAAACACCTTATCTCAAGGAAAATCTCTTTTGACACTATCATTACTTGTATAAGGAAACAATTTCCTTCCCCAAAGTAATTTATCCTAATCTTATTTTCATTGTTCATATCATAATTTGTTTAAGTATAAAATTAGGCTTGAAACCAAAACCTTGGAATTATATAATTACCTAGATATGAAGCATTCTGTTTTAGGATCTGAATTCTAAGAATTCTGATTATAAATTATGGTTATGAACTATTCGGAGTTCTGACTCCGAATTCTGCTTACTAATTCTAGTTACGAACTCTTTTGAGTTTTGACTCCAAATTCTGGTTATGAACTCTTCTGAGTTCAGACTCTGAATTCTAATTATGAATTATAGTTATGAACTTCTCTATGTACTGACTATGAGTTCTCAAAATTCAGACTCCAAACTCTTATGACTTCAGACTCCAAATTCTCATGAACTTTGACTCCACGCATTGTAAGTTCAGGTTCCGAATTATTGTGAATCTAGATTCTTAATTTCTATGAAATTTAGACTCCATAATTCTATAGAGTTCTGGTTTCGAATTCCTAGAAAATAGAATCCGAATAACCTTGTATTATAGACTCCAAATTCATTTTTGGTTAGACTCCAAACTTTCATTTTCTAACATTCAGAATATTAAATTTTAGCTTTGTAACCATATTTTTTCTTACACATGTTTTCTTATAAAATGATGGTGTTCATTCAGTTAACAAATAACCATTATTTGAGTGATATGTGTACATTCCCTCCGAAAATTAAGGAATAAATGAGCATTGGAAGAGGGAGCCGACCGTTGATGTTGTGCCTATAAATAGGATCTCATTTGAAATAGCTCAGATCTTTTGGAAAAGTTTTGATCTGAAGTAATTTCTAGAGATAGATACTCTCATGCATAGTTTGTACCGAACTTTTGGTTCAGATTCTCTTTCAGCGACTCCGATTGTTGTTGTCTACAATCGAGGGCTTATAGGGATAGAAAGACAGAGGTGTCGACTACCTTAATGTTGAGGGATTGTGGGGATAGCAAGAAATACACCGATTTTCATATTGAGGGCTTACCCTGTTGTGGGTAAGACAGACTTTCTTGAATTTATAAATCAAGGGACCTTTATCCAATGTTGTTGGATACCCTTCTCTTTGGTTTAAAAGATTTACTACTCGTTACTTGTTTGTTTCATGTTTTCCGCTGCACTTGTTTTTTTGAAGAGTGTATAACTATATTATACTTCCTTACACTTGTACTCTTATTTAGTTAGATTCCATACGCTTTAAGGTAGAATATTCATCATTGTAAACTATCATTAAGTTTCATTTCCAAGATCAAATTTCTGAAATTGCTTTCTCGGAATCATATTTTCGGAATCAAGCATGTGTGTAGAACCAGAGGTTTTATGAATTACCTTGTTTACCCCTGTTAAATATAATAATCGTTAAAAGTTCCAAAGGAATTTTTTAATGTATACAATTCACCCCCACCTCTTGTATGTTGACCATAATTAGATACTTTATAAATTATATCATTTATTTCAATCCTACATTTGGTATTATAGAGTATATCATACTTAGACATACCATCATAACAAATACTATAAATATACCATGGAATTTATTCTGGATATGTATATGTAATGAAGTATTTCACCAATAGTCTACACATCGATGTCATTTGACACAGACGACAAATTTATTCAAAACATCCACCTTAAATGTATTTCACTATGTAAATGATTATGACTTCTAAATAACTGAAATAAAATTTATAATAAAATTGAAATGTATCATATGAAATGTAACACCACGTAATTATGAAGTTGGATCCTTTTATTTGATACCATGCATGACATGAAACACAACGTGTTTAAGGGAAAATAATTTTCCTATACATTACAATATTAACAATTTTACAATGATTTGATATATGATATATTTTTCATTTTATAAAACATTGAGTTTGATTTTGTTATAAGAAATTGATTCTTTCTTCAAAAACACACATTACACATATGATCGAGTTTCACCAAACAAAAATACTTTATTAATTTATGATTAGTTATTATAATAAGTTATAACATCGATGTTAAATGAGTGAATATAAATATTATGGAATAACATATAAATATAACTTCTATAAAAAATATAAAATTAATTCATTGATGGAAAAATAATTATAAATGGTTATAATAACCAATTAAATATTAACATAATGTTCCAAATGAAAAAATATTTTTATGTTCACCAGTTTGGTTTATTATAATAATTTATATTAAATTTAAATAGTGAGACATATTAATGTAATATATATCTTATATATTTGATCAACAATATTTATATTCATCCATCACATTTGATTAGCCTAATATAATAAGTAACCCCATATTACACATAAAATGCAATATTTTTATAAAGGTTGTTTTACCACCATTTAATTGAGAACCCATTTTAAATAAAAATTTTGAACCATTATAAAATTAAATATGTCAAAACTAAACATAATAATTGAAATATAATTGTAAAAATTTTGATTGGGTTATTTCTTGGTATTTTTCTGTGAATTTTCATTTTTAATAAATAGTGAAAAATACTAAATTTTAGATCAAAATGTATTTTTAAAATAATTTATTTATAATGGAAATTATATTTTTATTTTTTTCTGTTTAATTATATGAATTTTTTATCAGTTAACACATTTTTTTACTATTTAATCAATACAAATTAAAGTTGACTATAAAAATAGAAATCTTTCAGTCATTTTTTTAAAAACCTGCATTATTAAATTGTTTGTGAGATTAAATTCAATTAAATATTTCCACTTTTGTGATTATATATTTTTATAAATAGATTCCATATTTTGAATCAGAATAATTTATAACATATAATTGGTTCAACATAATTTTTGAAAAAAAATTATTTTGAGTGTAATTATAATTCACAACAATGACTAAGGCAAAATTAATCATAATAAGAGAAAAACATTAATATTAAGGGACCAATTGAAAATGAAACATATCCAAGAAACATTGAAAAATATTTTATTGACCCAATACTAACTTGGATATAGATTAGTTTAATATTAGAGAACAGTTCATTTAAAAAATGTGTATAGAATTCATTTTTCAACATATTACAAGAGTGTCACTCCTCTTCCACTATAAAGGACCTCATCTTCCCCCAATTACCCAGACCAATAAAGAAACATTTACACAACCCTAATAATCCAAAATAGATCTTTGACATCCATTCCCTCATCTAAAATGACGCACATTGTACATAAATCAGTCCATGTAATCTTTTTGGTACAAACCAATAGTAGTTACCAGATAAAGAGGTAATAAGCTTCTTCAAGCTCTTCTGTTTCAATCCCATTCTCCACCACTTGAAATATAATTATTGTATTATTATGTAAAAAAATTATTAAATATACAGGGTGGTTTTTATGCTAGTTTTTAAACCTACACTCACACAAACCCCTATCTAATGGGTAACAAACATATTGTGTATATAAAAATCAAACTACAGCCTCGAAAAACAATAAATGTTTGTTCTTCCTTTACCGCCCCTCATGGTGGTCATTGTGACATAAAATATAATTATATGTGATAAGGATGACATATATAATTATTTTATCATTCTTTAATTATAATATAATACATACCTTTATACATTCCATTTTTTTAAATATAATAACGTCGTTTGGGAAAGTGTGGACTACCACCTCCTCAAAGCGATGTGATTGATTCACATTATACATGGAACATATTAATTAAAATTTTAACAAACCTATGTGACATATATGTCATATATATGATACTTGAATTATAATATATATATTTATCATTTTATCTTCATTGTTTTAAAAATAAAAAGAAATTATAGTAGTGTTCATGCCTACATAGGACCTATCATCCCCATAAATGGTTAATTTGATTTCTTATCTCCCAAATTTATGTATTTTCTTACATACATGTGTAATAAATATATATGATAATTAAATCATGTAGTACATAATCAAGAAGATGAAATAATGATATATTTAATTTTGAAAATAATTAAAAATTTATAACATACTTGTAAAAATTATGCAACTAACACCCGTAAAAATGAAAATAATGAATGATTATTAACAATGGGTAATAAGAAAGTATAAAAATACGATATATGATATTATAAACATGTGTATGGTTATGTAATATAATATTAAAAAAAATTAACCCATTATACTAGGAGATAAAGTGCATACAACAAAAAGTAAGGTTAAGGTAAGGGAATTCTATCTCAATTTACATTTAATTGAGACATATTTATTATTATACAAAAATTAACATTTATTTTGTGTATATATTTCCTTTTGAAATTTTATTTCATTAATATCCTTACTCTCATGATATGTGGGATTCATTTAATATTATTCCTTCATGGGGAATGTAATTTAAATGTATCAATGTGGTATGAGATACTTTGGAAGGATTAAAAAAAGTATGTTAAAGAATATTATTTCAGATTGTATTTAAAATTCCACTTTATTTTTAGATTTTTCAATTTCTCTTGACATAATTAATTTATTTTAATCATTTTTCATTGCTAATTTACATAATACCCATATTTTTATATAATGGATATTATTATTACCTGACCAAATATTATTTTACATATGTTGATAGCATTGATAGTTATTTTATTTAGTAGGGAACGATTTATAAATATGTAACTTATATTCAATAACTATATTTGATGATAAGGAACCTTGAATATTATTTAGATTGATTATTAGGTTGATGAGTAATTCCTTGGACTAGTAGTGAGAGGTAGAGCTCGATTATATAAAGACCCTTGATGCATCGAAAGCCTAATGAGATGTATTTTTTGGGAAAATCAAAAATAGTTTTACCTGTCTTGAGAATAGATCTTGAGGGTATAGTGGTTTGGGTACCAAATACACGATTACTAATATTAAATAATTTCCCTCATTTTATTTATAGTTTTTATCGATGATATTTTTTATCGATACATTTATGGATGAATTTAATATTTAGTTCATTGATTAAATTGAAGGCCTTTTACCTACTTTCCATTCCATATTGATATTGCCTTATTTTGTTAACTGAATGGAATGTTATATGTATTTTTATATTCCTATTTGTTTTCATTGATTCGTTATTGATTCTGTTTTACATACCCTTAGAGATAATTTGGTTTCACAATTATTATATTTTCTTTCCTCACGTTACAAAGACGAAATAGTTTAATAAGAGTCGAAGGATGTAGTTTATTTCATTTTATTATGTCTCATGATTGTATTTTCTATTTCTGAATATATTATTGGTACCACATATATAATTTAGAATCTAATACTTCTAAAATAATCATTCCATCTGGATTTGATTCCCCTTAATCATTTGAATATAATAAAGTAAGACACTAACTTAAGGATTTTGGGGTCAGGGTGTCATTGTTGGTATCAATGGATGTTTAAGAGAATCCATGGAAACTAGATTTAGAAAACATAAATTAGGTAAAAGAAAACTCAGATATATTTTATAGAAAATTATATATAAACATACTTGAATTATGGTCACGTAGATATTATGTGTGTGTTCTTAATAATATATTCTTATCTATATACTACAAGTTGATGTTATTGTAGAATAAATATGCCCAGAAGTAATAAATCTGAGATGGTTTTCTAAGCCTAACTCGGCGTAACCTGGTACATGAAAATAAGTCTTACTGTGACCCTGTTCTAGAAATCTTAATGGATCATATTAGGATAGTTCACATTTAAGTACATATTATTATGAATTACATAGAGAAAATATATCCCAAAAGAATTCATCTTTAGGATTATGAGATTAGTTATGCATAAATTTCATAATTTATTCTTCACCATATTCATAGTAATAAAATATTAATAATTATATGAGCTAATGCATTGTATTCCATTATTCATAAATGGTGCTTGTAAAGAAAAGTGGAATCTGTACTCATAGAAAATGTATAGATTTCATGGCTGAAGAAACTAGTACAACTAGTATTAGAACTGAGAATCTTATTTAAATATTATGGTAGCTTAATTAGATTATGAAATGTAACACTTTTGAGATAGAGAAACCTATTTTATAGTGATATTTTCAAAAGTTGGATCACATTATGAAACAATGGGCCCCATTATTTAGTTGGAATTTTGATAGAATGGATGGAGTAAAATTTATTAAGACATTGGATAATAAATTCACATATTTTGGATGTGGAAAAATGGAAAGGGCTATAGTTTCATTATATTTTCAGAATAGTGATGCAGATCAGTGGTGTAATCTAATCCAGAATCAAAAGTAGAAAGTATAAATAGATCACATGGAATTGATAACTTATATATATATAATGATGAATACATATCTCATTATTAACAAATAATGATGAAGAGTATGTTACTTTTCTTTACTGAAATATTATGGTAGAAGTGTTTATAATTTTGAAAAACCCATTAAAATATCAGCTAGGTATGCTATAGAAATTACATGCAACATAGAGTGCACGATCTACCACTTTGTTGATCGTCATAACGTAAATACCCATAGGGATTTGGATTCTATGAAATTTTCATCATATTAATAAACATTTTTATGTGCCATCATAATAGGGAATGATTTTTCTAGAATCAATATATACAAGGGAAACCGAGTGAAGAAGAGTACATCCTAGAACCATGAAAAAATAAATGAATCAATTAAGAAGGGAAAAAGGATTTTCCCATATGTGTTAATTATGGGAATGATTTTCACACTATTAATTTCATGAAGGGAATGTGAGTTGGTTATATATGTAGAGATAAAGGTCAACATGATAAATAATTAAAAGGGGAATATGGAAAGGATATTATTCATTATTGCAGCAACATAGAGATGTGACACTATACCAAAAATTCCACATGAATTAAGAGAATGGACATTAAAAGAAGCTAATGGATCATGGTCTAGAATATATTATTGAAATGAATGAATTGGAATTATTAATTTACATCAAATTTGGATCTATGAATTATCTTGTATATTTATTTCATTGATGATTTTCCAATCATATGAATTATAAAATATATGTGGTTTGGTTTGTTATACATTTTCAATAAATATTTCAGATCATATAATGAATGGTACCGATAATATTTATTCAGTAGAAAGATAAATATTTCAGAAAACACATGATTAATGGAAATACAACCCTTATGATTTTCATGACGCTGAGATAATGATGATTTAATGATTTATTTGGACTAGTAATGAAAACCATGGAACTGAATATTGACTTTCTTGGAAGTGCTATGTGATATTAATATTTTTGTTTATGAAACATTTCAATTAAAGGTATATATACAATAATATGTGTCTTGCATATGGAATATGTAAGAATTCATGTATCTAATAAGGTTTTATGGTTATTCGAGTTATTACCATAATATAAGAGGATGGAAAATGATTTCATTAAAATGATTAGAATGTCAAAATTTTATGAAGCTTCATGATGATTAAAGGAAAATGATATGTTTATTTTGGATGTTTAGTTACCATCATTCCAATGCATTGGATAATAATGTTTTATAAATTTTAATAGTTTATAAAATGATTAATGTTGATCATTGGATGATATTTTAGAGGATAATGTATTACTTCATCATATGATGCATTTTATTTTAGTTGATATAGTTGAAATAGTTTCATTCATATTAAACAGTATATATTGTGTTTACATAAACATTTATTTAATTATATAATTATATATTTAATTAATTCCCCAACTATAGGAAAAGTTTCTATTTTTTTGTGTTTTAATCATAAATTTTGAAGATATAAATGACCATTATTCACACCAATGGTTTATGGTGTTGTAGTAAAAAATATTAATATAACTATTTTCTCTAGAAATCTTTATTAGTACTTTTTCGTTGAATTTTTTTTCTTTTTTATCCTAGTTTTCATTTCCCAGCAATGTTCTCATACATGGGAACTTAGTTATGTGGCCATTTTAATTTCTATTCCTTTTTATTATGAAGATGTGACATTGAACATATTTTCCATGTTATTCCTTCGATAATATTTCATTTTGAATCCATATATTACAAAATTCATGTTTAAATTTTTATGAAACAAATTATTTATGGTTCGGAGAATGTAACACCAATAAATTATAAAGTATAAACCATATATTCAATAGTGTGTATGACAGACAACACCAAGAACATAATGAAATATTATACCATGATACTTTATAAAATATTTATTATTTTAATTTATATATATATATTATATATTTCTCAATTCATGAAACTTTGATTTATCATGCATTACATGCAATAGTGACTTTCTTCAAAAACTTAAATTACACGATTGACAGAGTTTCACCATATAAAAAAATATTATTAAATTATTATTATATTATATAATAGAATATACTACATCATAAATGAGTGGTTATAAATATTGTTGAATAAATTATGATAATATATTTTTTATAAAAATATAATATTCAATAATTTTTTTAATTTAATTTTAAATGGACATAAGAACCAATTGATTATATAGAGAATGTTTTATAGAAAAATATTTTTTGAAAAAAAGGTTATTTTATTATAATAAATAAAATATACTATAATTTTTAAGTTATATTAATGTAATATATATATATTATATTCAATCATATATTTTTAATATTCATCAATTATATTTGATCAACATAAGACAATAACAACCCAAATAGTTCAATTAAAAATAATTTATTTTTATAAAGGTAGTTCGTCTGATTTTTAACAGAAAACCCGTTTGAAATAAAATTTTCCCCAATTTATAAATTTGATAAATAAAAAAAATCATATATATAAAAATTAAAAATTAAAGTATGTATAATTCTAGGTGTTTTTCTTTGAAATTTTGTTTTTAATTAGTACTACAAACTACTAAATTTTAGTTCCAATATTCTTCATCTATTTTATTTATATGGTTAAATTTAATTTTAAATTGTTTCAAAAGTTAAATAGATAGAATTATCAATTAATGAAATATATTTCATTAGAATCAATTTCTATTTGAAATTTACTATAATTACATAGGAATATTTTAGTTGTTTTTACATTAGAAACACACATTGTTGTCACATTTTTGTGATTAAATTTAAATTAATTTCGCCAACATATATTGTTTTAATTTAGAAAAATTGAATCCATATTTTGAATCCGAATAATTTATATTTTTTAATAATTTCAACACAGTTTTTGACAAAAAACATGAGTGATAGTAATTAAAAATAACTATAAAAATTAATGTAATACTAAGATTAATAAGGGTGTATCCAAAATCAGAAGGGACCAAGTGACCTAGAACCATTTACAAGAGTAATTGGATTCCCATATTTCGACCGTTTCTTCCCTTCTATACATTTCTGACCACTTTTGGATCAATTCCAATTTCAAAAAAAAATTGGAATTCGTTTTTTAAAACATTACAAGAGTGTCACTCCTGCTCCACTAAAAAAATACATCCTATCCTGCCACATTCATTCAAATATAAAAATTATTTGGATCAACCAATATCTGGAACAATAGATCACCAAAATACCTCCTCTTATACCATAATAATAACCTTTTTAAAAAGTAAATCTCTAATATTCTTTTAGTAAAAAAAAAATCTAGTTACCCAATTAAGAGGTAATAAACATCCTCAAGTGATTTTGTTTAATTATCATTATCCACAACATAAAATACCTTGTTATATTTTTATGTATCAAATATACTATCCTAAATATACTAGGATGTTTTTTTATTTTTATGTAAACCTAAACTAACAAACAATCTAATATAATTGTTCATAAACATATTGTTTATATGAACATTGAGCTAAAACTTTTTCAAAATGATGATTTATTTTTATTCCTTTACAACCTGTCATGGTTGGAATTATGATGAAAAATGTATTTAAATTTTAATTATATAATATTTATAATGAATTTATTCTTCTTTAATTATTTTATAACACATACCTCTACACTTTCCAATTTGGGTTAATATGATAACATCGTTTGTGGAAGTGTGGACTACTTCCTCCTCAAGGTGATGTGATTAATTCATGCTATACAAGGAAGATATTATGTATAATTTTTATAATAAAATGAAATATAAATGACATATATATTATAATGGAATTATAATATACATATTTATAATTTACTCTTCATTATTTTTAGATGACAATGAAATGAATGTATATTTCATGCATATATAGGACTTACCATCCCCCAGAATGATGCATTTCATTTCTTATCTACAACCATTATATATTTTTATAAATACATATATTCTGAATATATTTGAATATTATATCATTGTTTTTATTCTGTATATTATTAAACATTTTTCCATGTAATAGGAACAAAAAACAAGTCTAAAAATACTTGAGTATACTAGGAAATTAACACCAGAAATAAAGAAAATAATGAATTATTTTTAACTACTGCTAATAATATTTTATAAGAATAAGATACATTATATTATAAATGTGGGAATAGTTTTTGTATATTTTGGTAACATATTTTAAATAACTATACCAGACGATGATCACTAGACAATAAAAAGGAATATGAAGGTATTGGAATTTAATCTCAATATGAATTCCATTAGAACTTTTTCTTACTATGAACCAATTAACATTTATTTTCCAGTATATAATACCATTTGAAATTTTATACCAAGAATATCCTTAATCTCATGATATTTTTAGTATTGTGAAAAATTATTCCTTCACAAGAATGACAATTTAAATGTTTCTGAGTGGTACATGACACATTAGAACTTTTAACGATTATTCTCCAAAAGTATGTTATTAAAGATTATCTTTTCAATATCACATCATATTGTGATATTAAAATTTATCTTGAAACAATTACGTTATTTTAATCAATTTTCATTTTAAATTTAATTGAATTTCAATATTTTCATAAGATTGATATTAATGTTACCTAAACCATATAACATTTTATATATGGTGTTTACATTGATAATTACTTTATTAACCAAGGGCCTATTGAAAAATTAGTATCCTTTATTCAATACATATATTTTTTGATAAATAAAATTTCTAATTATCAAAATAAATTATCAATATTTGAGGAATTGTTTGGAATAGAATAAACAAGTAGGGCCAAGTTATAGATATCCCCTCGATTCCCATGTAGTCTCATGAGATGAATAATTTGGACAAATCATAATAGTTCACACTGTATTGTGAATAGATCCTGATGAAATAGTGGATCATGTGCCAGATACATGAAGTCTAATTTTAATGAAGTCCATTCCCATTAGTAATCATTTCTATACATAAAATTTGTTTTTTCAACAGATCTATGTATTCATTTATTTTTTAGTTCATTGATTAAATTGTATGTGTTTTCATCTTCTAATCTTGCCACATTGATATTTCATTATCTAGTTATTTGAATGGAATGTGATATCATTTATTTAACTTATCATTTATTCTCATGGATTCAATATTTCTTCTATTTTACATACCATTGTAGTGCATTTGAGCTTGGCCTTATTATGTTTCCTTTCCACATGTTATGAAGAAGAAATATTTGAATAAGCGTTCAATGATGTATTTTGTTTATTTTTATTGTGTATTTTTTTATTATATATTCCCCAATGTATTACGGGTATTATGAATACAATATATAATACATGAATACAAAAAAAAGGTTCTTTGGGATTTAATTCCTTTTAATCTAACTGATTTAGTAAAATAATTCACCCACTCTGGGCTTCTGGGGTCCGGGCAATACATCAAATTTAAAAATTAACATAATTTTTTTATTTAGTAAGATAAATAATGGGAATTATGAACCAAACAAAAGTTAAGGGACCTCGTCTCAATTTTATTTCATTGAGTTTCATTTAGTTCAAATAAGAAAAATATTATTTTATTATTTTTATATACATCCCTTCGATATGTTATATCATGAACTTCTTTAATCTTTAGTTATATAATACTTCTTTTAATGTTATTCATTCATGAGGATTTTGATTAAAATATTTTAAAGTTATTTTTGAATGTAAAATTTAAAACTATATCACAATGTTTACCATCTAACACTCTTTTTATTTCATGTCCATTTTTTAAAAATGATATCATTATAAAAATTATAGTTTTATAAATGATTTATTTTTCATTTAATGTTTTTTAGAAAAAGTTATATTCTGAAAAAAATTCGTACAATCATTATAAAATAAAAAAAAATTTAAAATATAAAATATATAATGATAATGAATTTTACCACCACTGTAACCATTTTTTAAGCATAATTTGTTTTACATAAATTTTTTTCCTTGATAAATAACACTCCTCCTTTGGTGGTAATTTTGGTATGGAAATTGGATTTTGAAAAAAAAATTGTTTTTTAAAATGGGTTAAAAAATGTATTTTGATATCCAAATTGTGTTTTTCAATGTTTTTCAATGTGTTTTCCTGATATTTTATTTTGAAAAAGAGAATGAGTTATTTTTTGTTCATTTAATATTCCATGGAAATTGTTTATAAAGGGTTGATCCCGATTATCAGTCACATGTGTGATCATTAAATCATATATGATGGGTTCACCTAGATAATGCTCTAATTAAAGTGGTAATGATTAAAATCTATATCTAATTATATTAGATATTGGATATATAGGTAATAATATATGAAGATGGTTTATAAATGTTTTGTAAGGGTCCTATGTTATATTGTCTCAATATTCTTACATGAATTTTCTTTGTATTATGATGAGTTATAATTAAAAAATATTTATCATAAAATTGAATATAATGATATTTATTAATGAAAAAATAATGAAATTTCTATGAAAAAGGTAAATTTTTATGAAATCATTTTTTTAACTTGCATTTTTTCATTATAATTACTACCTTTCTCATTTATATCCCATATTAATTTTCATTACTCTTCACAGATTATATCTTTTTCATACAATTAATGGTTGGGTATGTGAATAGAATATATGATATTTAATGTTAGGTATATTATAAATGAAATGAAATCACGATGTATTATATAAAATTTTATATTATGGGAAAATAACCTATTAAACAGATGTGTGCACTTTATTATTTCTTATTTTTGCATATAAGGTTTATGACCTAATTCAATAAAACTCTAAAACTAAAATGATCCTCAAATTTTATAGAATTAAATCCCAACTTAAAACTCAATATTAAATAATTTTTAAGGCAATGCCCATATAGTTGGTGATAAATAATGATTGATATAGTATTATATGTTAGGATAATGGTATTACAACTTCCTCGAATTAATTAACTCTTTGGTTATGGTGAAATGATAAATAAAACTACGATTAGCATGTTACATTAGGTAAACAATGTTAGTTCATAATTTTTTTTACTTAGAAGAAATATTTCTATTGTAATGGGAAGGATACGAGGAAAAAATATCATTCAAAATTAGAATCTCTAGATGAAAATAAATGGAATAGAAGAGTTTGATACAATGTTATAGGTATTGATAGAATTTATATATAATATTGGAATTCATTCTATATAGGAATCCATTCTAACATGATGTAACATGTCAGTTTTTAGGAATTTATTGATTAAAAATAGTGCATCATTCAGTTGACCATTTAGCCATTTCCTATTTTAAGTTCTGATCAATTATCTTTAAATATTTTTGAATTAATGGGATTATCAATATTGAAAAATGATAATATTATTTTTTATCATTTTCATGTAAAATCTTATCAATGGAGGTTTCTGGTTAAGAATAACAGAAATAATGATTCTCTTGATTCCACTAAATGGAAAAAATCTAAGGATCCATTCTCGGGGAAATATTTCACAATGGTCGATCAAATCTATATTGAAAACAATTCCATGAATTAAGGAAAAAAGAATAAGATTTTGGGACTATATATTAAACAATATTTATAAGACTATCCATGAATGTAGAATATTTTTTATTGGGACATTAGTAGAAAAATAAATATAAATTTATCAGTATTTAATATTTTTTGTGAATTTAATTGTCTACATAACAATGGGATATCAATAAAAATGTTATATGGTACGCAAAAAAAATTATGATACAATTTTGTAACACATATTTTTTATCATGATAAAGAATGTAAAAATAGTATAATATGAAAAGTGAAGGTGAAGCATACATGATACAAATATTGTTGGAATGGATTTAGTGTTCCCATATTTAGTTAAATGTGGTAAAAATACACCTTAGAGAATTTTCTATGAAATCAGAGAAGTGTGACTAATATGAAATGATTGCTGATATGTCACATGATTACATGGAATATAATACCCAGGAAACAAATAATAGGGATAATGATCTCTATACAATGGTGAGATGTTTTAGAATCAATAAGATGGGTAATTATACTAATATATGCCTGAAGATTGGATCTCAAGCCAAAAATCATTAATGTTAGATGAAAATGGGTGTATCAAATTCTCTTGTTATTGTTATGGTTGGTGTTATACCACCAAATGAAGTTATAGAAGTATGTCATTTTTCATTTAAACAATCCAAATAAACTATTTTACCCTATATCATTGCACTTATTCATTTTTGAGAAATTTTCAGATAAATTATGTATATCACCTCATGAATATATGATAAAAACATTTAGATAAAATCTCATGATAGATGTAATAAAGAAACCAATATTTATTGAAATCTGTATATTGTAATTAGATTGTTTGTATTACATGTTAATATTGTTGAAATAATCATAGTCAAATTGATATCATTTTTAGTATGTATTTTTATTTATTTTATCAAGATAATATAGATTATAGAGTGAAGAATGTTTTACTTAATGATTTCGTATCATTGGTATCTTATCAAGAAGAAGATAAACTAACAAGAGATAGTAGTGAATGTGACTTGACCTTTATTGTTGAATATTATGATTGTATTCAAATTAGTGATGAACTCTTAAGGAATGAACAAAGGGATGTATTTCAAAATTAAATTATATAATGTTATTCATTATTTGAATGATTAGTTTACCATTGAATTAATTTCTGATGATAAGAATATTTCTAACCCCCATTTTAAATTTATCAGGATGACCTTTTGGATTTTAAAATAAATTTTAGTAGTTTTTAGATGGAGGTTTAATATTAAAAAAAATATCATCATGTTGTTATCTATTATTTATTTTTAAAAATTAATATTATTGAATAGTAACTTGAATTTACTATAGATTATTGAATAAAATCGCTATTATGAAAAAATAACCTTTGTCTCAAATTTGTGATATCATTAATTAGATCGAGGGAGAATAGTATTTTATGGTGGTTCATCTCATGTCTAGGAAAAATCAATAATTGGTGAATCATGATGAAATTATGAAGGAAAAATTTCAGAATAGATATGAGCATTATGAGTTTTCATTTATGAAACATGGGTTGTCTGATGAACATAGTTTATTTATGGACCTCATAAGTTGTGTTTTCCAATAGTTCATGGATATATTTGTGGTTGTTTTAATTGATTCCATTTTTGTGTATTCTAAATGTAAGGAGAATAATTAAAGATAGTATGGATTGTTTTGAAAACATAAAGAAATGAGATATAAAATAATTTTTAATTGTGTATGTACTGAATTTTATATATTTGATATGATTTTTCTAATGATGGTATCAATGTTGAACCCACAAAAATAGTTATATGAATTTACTACAAGAAAAACAATCATAATTATTGGTAGTTTTATTGAATTATTGGGATACAATAAGAGGTGTTTAAAAAAATTGATAGATTTTATATCCTAATGACTATGTCATCCTAAGAAGTCTTCCAATTCGTCTAGATAGAAGAATTTGATGATTATTTTTAAGATCTAGAATAGCTATTTGTGAATGCTCCAATTTTGGACCTTCATTAAAAAAATGAAAAATTTGCCATTAACTAGAATAATTCATTAAATATACTTGGTTATTTCCTAATGTAGAATGATTAGATAATTTCTAGTGATTTAGGTAATTTGAAACCTCATGAGGTAAGTTATTGTATGTGTAATTTGGAATTAGCAGTTGGATATTTTTTCGTAAAAACCCGGATAATCATTTGTAATGAGTAAAGTGTTATGTATATATTTATAAAAAAAATTAATATCTATATTAAAAAATAAATAATATAACATCAGATATAGAATATGGAAAGAAACTATCAATGATTATGATTTCATGATTCATTATAATCGTAGAAAAGGATAAAAAATCCATGATTCTCTGAGCCATAAATATAAATCTACTTTGACTGAGATAAATTTTTGATGATAACCATTATGTTAGTGATTTTATGAATTTTGTCATATATATTCTTTATGCAAGGGCATCCTATGATTTTTTTTTTCAATTTCAGTGCAATTGAATCCCTCCGAAATAAATACAACAGTTCTATAGGAGGATCATGCTATGCATGAAAATGCAACATCTCATAAAAAGGATAGGTTTTATGAAGATAATGTTAATGTATATGGTTTTATTATATTTGGAAACCTTTAATGTGTTCCTTGTATTTTGTAGTAGAATAATGTAATGGCCCGGACCTCTCCAGGCCATACCTTTGCCAAAAAGAAGCCCACGAAGTGTTATGGAGGGTAAAATGGACTTTTTCCACACTTTGCAGAATTTTGAAACTACACGCCATGTAGTTTGAGTACACACCATGTACCCCCTTTCCGGGTATACCCCGTGTTGAAGGCTGTGTCATTGCCATGTGAAATAAATGGTTACACGCCGTGTGTCCACTACTACACGCCGTTTAGTCTCTCTCCACGTACGCGTTACCGTGTGTTGACCAGTCAACGACCGTGTGCCATGTTGGAGCCGTGTCCTTTCCATGTGCAATAAATGGGTACACACCGTGTGTCCAAACTACACGTCGTGTAGTCCTTCCCTGTGTATGCGTTACCCTCAAACCGTGTGTTGACTAGTCAATGGCCGCAGAGCCGTGTTGGAAGCTACGTGGAGACCATGTAAAATAACTGAGTACATGTCGTGTACCATTAAGTACACACCGTGCACTTTTCCTTTTATCACATATAAAAGGAGGGGTCCCCTACTTATTTCAATTCACTCCTCTCCTCCCATTTACTTTGAGTAGAGCTCTACCAAGAGACTCAAAGGATCCTTTTCATCCACAACTTCTTCATCCGAGCTCTGATTTATGATCCGTCAGTGGCCACGGGATCGTAACGAAGAGGAAGAAATTCCGAGCTTGGATCCGTTGTCTTTCCTTCGGCCTTTACTTTCCAACATCCACCCATGGAGGTTTTTTCGGGACCCGATAGAAGTGACGGATGCCGACAGACGTCTTCTAAGGTTGATCCGGGGGAGAGTTGTGATCCGAACCTGTCGAGGTAGGGATCTTACCTTCGTCTCTCTAATTTTTTCATCATGCAGGGTGGGTATCCGCTTGTTTTCATGAGAAACAGTTGAAACATTAAATGAAGATAATAACTGGTTAAAGAACAGGGATGGGATGTTTGTGATTGCTATTACTTTATATCCTGTGATATTATGTTGTGAATTGAATGAGCTTCTACCTACTAAAAATCATGGTCATTGGGGGAATTTTCTTACGCAATTAAATGTTTCCCTCTCCTTTTGGATTTTCTTATGGATGGAAACTTTGTGGAATGTGGAAATTGGTTAATCACGCAAAGTTGGTTGTTTAAAATCTAGAACCCTTGTGTGATCACCCCGGCTGAACAAAACAAAATGATGAACATGAGGGTGTTGTATTGGATACGTGGCACGTGATGGGGGTGTTTTGTGGGTTATTGTGGATCGGGTGAGCAGCGGGGATGCATTTGTATTGTTTGGGTGTTGGTGTGAATGTTATGTTGGTGACTGGAAGCGGGGCTGCGATAAGTGGTTTTAAAGGGATAATGATGTACTGGTTTCGGTGTAGTTGTGGGTATGGCAGTTGGAAGTGGGGATGTAGGGATGGGTTTAAATATGAAAGTCTTTGGGTTGTTAATAATAAAAGAGGAAGAGTTAATGAATGGTGGGGCATGGTAATGAAGCGGGATTAATAATCAATGGGTTGGTTGGTTGATAAGAAGGACTTGGTTATGTTTCTTGTGTTTTCCTAACATGATTTGTGGATGGAAGGGATATGTTTTACGAATTATTGATGTGGTTAGTTGTTGATAGTTTCCCAGTAGTTAAGGAACTAATAAAATAATTTTGCTGAAACATTAAAACCTAAATGGGGTTGGGGTTGATTGTTGTATGCATGCTTCGTAGTAGTAGTGCTGAGGCACGTTCTCAGTTTCTCTGTTTAGAAGCCCTAGGTTGGGCTGTGTGATTGGTATACAAATATATATATCTGTATCTTCTGTGTTTATTACACCGCACCCATGTTTAGAACTTGGTGCTGAACACTCCCATTTCATGGGAGAGGGTGTTTTTCCTGTAGTTACTACCTTCTTCCTGCTCCTTCTCCCCTAGGCTGTGATGGCTTGAGGCGACCATACACCTAAGACTTTTCGGGTAGGTTTCGATTGGGGTGGCTTTATCCATAGACTCTTCGGGCAGGTTCGACTATTTACCAAGAATCTTTGGGATGAGGCCCATGTGTGTGCGAGCGGTATACGTGGGTGTGAGGCCCTGGTGTGTGCGGGTTGGATATGTGGTTGTGAGTCCCAGGTGTGTGCAGGCGGGGAGAGTGTGGCAGCATCAGGACGTTCGCCATTAGGAAGGGTAGCTAACTAAAGGAAAATAGTGCGGGGTACCCAATAATCTTGTTCTTATATAATACTACCTGTTGTGATTGTGTTTTTGGTGAGTGTGGCTGGTGAGTTTGGGTGGATAGATTTCCATGATAGGTTTCTTTTGTTGTTCTCACGGGACATTAGGATGTCTCCCCACTTGTGCACGAGAGACTTAGGTTTCCCTACTAAGTATACTTGTATGCTCACCCGATGATTACTTTCAGGTTTCCAGGAGGACTACCAGGGCCGTGAGGGACCCTACTTGTCAGACAGTTGGAGTTGTTGCAGTTTCTGTACACTTGTTTCTTTTGGTATTGTACTTTGAGCATTATTTTACATGCACCTTGTTATAAAATTGTTTAAAAATTCATGTGGGCTGGCTTAGGTGTATTTCTATACACATGTTCTTTTTTTTGGTGTATGACTTGTCTTATTTCCCGATCCTAAATAAATAAAAAGGGTAATGCCTCCCATTTTTGTGAAAATTCATACCCTTAGTGCTAGTCGCCACCCCAGGGCCTACTGAAGGTGGGACTCGGGGGTCATTATCTCCCTTTCACCATTTCCAGCTCAGGAGGGGCATCTTTGGTGGGAGGGGGTCATGAAAAAGTGGTATCAGAGGTGATGGTTGAGAGATAGGATGGAGTCTGGAGTTAGGCACAATTAAGATTGCATGGGATGGTAGGGCAACAATGTTAGTTAATCTTGGTTTGTGACATAGGCCAGGGAAGACCGGCTAGGACATGTGATTTTAGGGCCCCCTGTGATCCGATGCAAGGAATCAGAGCCTACTGAACAACCAAGTGAGACTACATTGATTGCAGGGTAGACACCCTAGGGAAGGTACATGCATTATGATGATTGTGTTTTACTTGATTTGGGTGTTCTGGGAAAGAAATTAAAATAAAATGATTAAATAAAACTTTGAATTTCTTTACTACATGGGATTAGGTGATCCCTATTTACCGTACAACTATGGAACCTGGACTTCATCCCCGGGTGGCTCAGATGGCCGACGCCCAGCAGATTCAGGCGGTCGATCAGTTGAGGATTGACCGAGAGGAGGAAGATAGCCAGTGGGAGAAGACTCTTCATTCTTTCCAGCAGCATACCCTCAAGAAGTACGAGGGTAGTACTTCAGATATGGAGACGGAGGGGTGGCTTGAGGAGCTAGCACTCACTTTTACCTTGATCTGTGCTCCGAGGTAGTACTGGTTTCCCCTAGTAGTCAGTCAGCTGAGAGGTACAGTGTGACAGTGGCGGACACTCTACCTCGGAGAGGGGATAGAGGCAGAGGTTCCATGGGATGACTTTGAGAAGGAATTCCGAGAGGAATTCTTTTCTTCCATGATCAAGGAGGAGAAGCAGTTGGAGTATCTCTCCCTTTAGCAGGGGAGTATGTCAGTACGAGAACTGGGGATCATGTTTAAGGATCTCCCACGCTTTGCTTCGGATTTGTTTTCGGATGAGGAATCTCAGGTGAGACGTTTGGAGGAGGCACTTCGTCCTTCGCTCCAGTATGCTCTGACCCCCTTCAACCTTCCGATGTACTTGGAGTTGCAGAAGAATGTAGAGGTTGTAGAGAGAATGCACTCGCTGGAAGGTGCACCCCGAGAGGGGATCCAGCCGGGCTCAAATAAGGGGAAAGCAGTCAGCATCAGGTCTCCGGCGATGGGACCTTCCAGTTTCAGGCCAGTGGGGAGCAGGCCCCAGCTGTTCCAGTTCAGATCTTCGGGTCCTTGACCCTTTTTCACGAGCCTAGGACCGAGGTGTTTTCTTGTATATGTTTCAGGCACGTTCAGAGTCGGTGTCCGACCCGAGCTCAGTACGGTGGAGGTGGGAAGGTTCAGTGCCCACCTCAGCAGCACCAATTGCCAGCGAGGCCCTTCCAGCAGCAGTAAGACAATGCTCCTCCGAGGGTAGACTTTACAGGAGGAGGCCGACCTTAGGTTGCTCCTCAGAGAAGTCGACTAGGGCATGGTCGGGGAGGTGGATGACATCAGGGAGGCAGATGAGTTGGGTGTTTACAGTTGCACATAGCAGAGTTGACAGCTCCGATAGGACCAGAGGTGGTGCGAGGTACGATTTGTTTGTTCAGCACTCTATTTTCTGCTTTGTTTGATTCTGGAGCTTCACACACCTTTGTTGCACCTGGTCTAGCCCATGCCTTGGGACTAGACGTATAGAGACATTCCGTACAATAGGTACTGAGTACACCAATTGGAGGCTAGACCAGCATATCTTGTGTTTTCCGGGGATGTGGGCTAACGTTGGGACCACATCGATCTAGTGGGCACCTTCTTCTATTATAGATGTGGCCATATGATGTCATCCTAGGCATTGACTGGTTGTTTTCTGTTAGTTCCATTATCGACTGCTTTTGGAGAAGAGTCGTGTTCTCTGACGTAGATGGGAAGCACATATCTTTTGTTGGTGAGAGGAGCTATCAGGTGGGAATCCAGCATGTGGATCATCTCCTTTCCTTGTTAGGTGGGCTATCAGTGGTTCCAGCTGATATAGAGATGATGGATGTCCCAGAGGTTTTTGGGAAGTTCCTCGATGTTTTTCCTGAGGAGGTTGTGACTCTACCCCCCCAACCAACATGATGTTGAGTTCGGGATAGACTTATAGCCTGGTTCCCGTCCAATTTCGATGGCCCCTTATCGGATGGCACCTTCGGAGTTGCGGGAGTTGCGGGAGTTGCGGATTCAGTATGATGTTCTGATGGAGAAGGGTTTTGATCGACCCAGCATATCTCCATGGGGTGCTCCAGTTTTGTTCGCAATGAAGGAAAATGGTGGTCTTAGGCTATGCATAGACTACCGAAGGTTGAACCAGGTAACAGTCAAGAACCGCTACCCCCTCCCAAGGATAGATGATATATTCGACCAAATGAGGGAAGAAGGTTGGTTTTCCAAGATTGATCTATGATCTGGATATCATCAGCTGAGGGTAAAGGACAGTGACATCTCGAAGAAGGCTTTCAGGTGCAGGTATGGGCACTTAGAGTTTGTAGTGATGCCGTTTGGAGTTACGAATGCACCAGCTTTGTTCATGGGACTTATGAACATTGTCTTCCAAGAGTTTTTGGACCGGTTTGTCATTGTGTTTATCAATGACATCCAGATCTACTCAAGGTCAGAGGAGGAGCACGTTGAGCATCTCAGGGAATTCTTGGAAGTCCTTCGACACCACCAGCTTTACGGGAAATTGTCGAAGTGTAAGTTCTTGACGCAAGAAGTACACTTCCTTGGGAACGTGGTGTCTCAGCATGGAGTGTTAGTGGACCAATCGAAGGTGGAGGCAGTTGTTTCTTGGGCAGCACCCAAGATCGTGGCAGAAGTTCGTAGTTTCTTGGGGTTAGCAGGTTACTATTGGAGGTTTGTTTCGGACTTCTCTCGAGTTGCTTCTCCATTGAAAGCGTTGACGAGGAAGAACCAGGTCTTCCTATGGAGAGAGCAGTGCCAGAAGGATTTTGACTACCTGAAATAGAAGTTCGTCAGTGCTCCCGTACTCAGGTTTCCAGAGGAAGGGTTGTTGTAGGAGGTGTTTTGTGATGCTTCTGGCCATGGTCTGGGGTGTGTGCTGATGCAAAAGAGGGGAGTGATCTGTTATGGGTCTAGGCAGTTACGCCCTCACGAGCGTAACTATGCCACCCATGACCTAGATCTTGCCGAAGTAGTGTTCGCACTGAAGATGTGGCGACATTACCTCTTTGGGGAGCTCTATGTGGTCTTCTCAGATCACAAGAGCCTGCGTTATATCTTCTCCCAGCATGACCTGAACTTAAGGCAGTGGAGATGGGTTGAGTTTCTCCAAGACTATGACTTTGAGATCTCTTACACCAAAGGTAAGGGAAACATTGTGGCTGATGCCCTGAGCAAGAAGTCGCATAAGGAAGTGGTTCAGGAGTCCACTGATTCTTGGAAGGTGATGGGAGATTTGGCTGCCTTACACTTGGATGCTAGGGTAGAAGGTGTTAGAGGCTGTTTGTTTTAGATGACGGTGCAGTCCTCTTTGTTGTAGCGGGTGGAAGAATCTCAGTGGGGGGGATCTAAGGAGGAAGTAATGAGGGATCGTGTCTATTAGGGGAACGCTCCAGAGTGATGGTCAGAGGACAGCTGACATCAGATGCTTTTCCATGGAAGGTTGTTTGTCCTGGAGACAATGCGTGAGGGAGTTCTCCGTGAGTTCCATAGCTTAGCCTTGGAAGTACATCCAAAAGATTCGAAAATGTACCGAGGCCTAAGGGAACAGTTTTGGTGGCCCCGGGTTAAACGGGTAGTGGCAGAGTTTGTGGCTAAATGCCTAGTGTGTTAGAAAGTGAAGGCTAAACACCGTGTTCCTAGTGGTTTGTTGCATCCTTTTGATTTCCTCGATTGGAAGTGTGATGACATCCCAATGGACTTCGTTGCATGACTTCCCAGAGCTCAGGGTGGTTATGATGCTATCTGTGTAGTGGTGGATCGGCTGACGAAATCGGTTCACTTCTGAGCAATTAAGGAGTCAGGCCCGGTGAGTTCCATGGCACAGAGGTACGTAGACGAGGTGGTGTGTTTTTAAGGAGTTCCAGATACTATCATCTCAGATCGGGATACTAGGTTTACCTCATGAGTCTAGAGGGGGTTACATCATGCTTTTGGAACCCAGATACGCCTTAGCACTACTTTCCACCCCGAGACTGATGGGTAGATGGAGCGGACTATCCAGACGTTGGAGGACATGCTGCGAGCATGCCTTCTGGATTTCGGAGGATCATGGGTATGACACATTCCTTTAGTAGAGTATTCCTACAACAACAGATTCCACTCTACTATTGGCATGGCACCGTATGAGGCTTTGTATGGAAGACCATGTCGTTCACCCATTTGTTGGGCAGAGGTTGGTGAGATAGGTTCTCTTGGGCCAGAGGTAGTGTAGAGCACCACAGAGAAAGTCCAGCTTGTTCGTGAGAGGATGAAAGCGGCTCAGGATCGACAGAATTCTTATGTTGATCTTCGGAGGAGGCCCTTGGAGTTCGGGGTGTGAGATCATGTGTTCTTGAAGGTTTCCCCTTAGCGGGGGCAATAGTGTTTTGGGAAAGGGAGCAAGCTCTCACCTAGGTTCATCGGACCTTTTGAGGTATTGAGGCGAGTTGGCAAGGTGGCATATCAGCTAGCCCTGCCACCTTAGTTGGACAAGGTTCATGACGTCTTCCACATCTCCCAGCTTCGTCGGTACTTACACAACGACTCTCACATTATCGACTGGGGAGAGTTAGATATGGGAGACGACGCGACCTTCGAGGAACGACCAGTCAGAATCAAGGATCGTAAAGAGAAGGTGATCCGTGGATTAACCATTCCGTTGGTTCATGTGTTGTGGAGGCATGGTGGCCTCGAGGAGTGCACTTGGGAGCAGGAGACCCAGATGCATGCTCAGTACCCGGAGTTGTTTTGACTTGTGTTTTCCCTTGTTATTCTGAGCTTTGTGTTGATGTTATACTTTGTACCTTTGATATAGGGAATGCTTGGCTTGTCAGTTGTGAGACCATTTTTTTACTTGTTCCCTGGTAATGTGTAACATGTCCGGATGTGTGGGGAAAGGGAAAAACCTGACCCTTAATTGAGATGCATTAATGCGGATGCGATTGAACCCGTGCGGGAGATTCAGTGCCGCTAAAAGCGGATAATATCTCGATATAGGAGAAGTAATTTCCAAAAACCTCATGTTCGGGAAGTGTGTTGGTTGTGCGGTGTTAGGGACAGTGTATGTTAGAAATTCCTAATGTATGAAAGTGGAAAGACCCAATTCTAAACTGAGATGCATTAATGAGGATGCGATTAAACCCGTGCAGGCGAGTCAATGCCGCCTAAAGCGGATAATATCTCGACATAGGAGAAGGAATTCCTAACACATATGATTAGGGTTGTTTGTCAGGTTCCTATTATAATGAGAACCCTAAGAGGTATCTTGTTGGGTTCCTATGGGTTGGTTTTTGAATTCTCAGGGACGATAATGTTTTAAGAGGTATCTGATGTAATGGCACAGACCTCTTCGGCCCATTCCTTTGACAAAAAGAAGGCCACAAAGTGTTCTGGAGGGTAAAATGGACTTTTCCCACACTTTCCAGAATTTGGAAACTACACGCCGTGTAGTTTGAGTACACACCATGTACCCCCTTGCCGGGTATACCCTGTGTTGAAGGCTTTGTCCTTGCCATGTGAAATAAATGGGTACACGCCGTGTGTCCACTACTAAACGCCGTGTAGTCTCTCTCCGTGTATGTGTTACCGTGTGCTTACCAGTCAATGGTCGTGTGAAGTGTTGGAGCCGTGTCCTTTCCGTGTGGAATAAATGGGTACACACCGTGTGTCAAAACTAAACTCCGTGTAGTCCTTCCCCGCGTATGAGTTACTCTCAAACTGTGTGTTGACCAGTCAACGGCCGCAGAGCCGTGTTGGAAGCCGCGTGGAGACCGTGTAAAATAACCAAGTAGACGTCTTGTACCATAAAGTAAATGCCGTGTACATTTCCTTTTATCACCTATAAAAGGAGGGGTCCCCTCCTCCTTTTAATTCACTCCTCTCCTCCCCTTTCCTCCGAGCAGAGCTCTCCCAAGAGACTCGAAGGCTCCTTTTCTTCCATAACTTCTTCGTCCGAGCTCCGATTTACGATCTGTCAGCGGCCACGGGATCGTAACGACAAGGCGGAACTTCCGAGCTTGGATCTGTTGTCTTTCCTTCGGTCTTTCCTTTCCGACTTCCACCTAAGAAGGTTTTGCTGGGACCCGACAGAAGTGACAGACACCGACGGACGTCTTCTAAGGTTGATATGGGTGAGCGTTGTGATCCGAACCTGTCGAGGTAGGGATCTTACCTTCATCTCACTAATTTGTGCATCATGAGGGGTGGGTATCCGCTTGTTTTCATGAGAATAGTTGAACCATTAAATGAAGATAATAACTGGTTAAAGAACATGGTTGGGAAGTTTGTGATTACTATTACTTTATATCCTGTGATATTATGTTGTGAATTGAATGAGCTACTACCTACTGAAAATCATGGTCGTTGGGGGCCTTTTCTTACACAATTAAATGTTTCCCTCTCCTTTTGTATTTTCTTATAGATGGAAATATTGTGGAATGTGGAAATTGGTTTATCACATAAAGTTGGCTATTTAAAATCTGGAACCCTTGTGTGATCACCCCGGCTGAACAAAATGGAATAATGAACATGTGGGTGTTGTCTTGGATACGTGGCATGTGATGGGGTTGTTTTGTGGGTTTGATGTGGATCGGGTGAGCAGCGGGGCTGTGGTTGGCTTGGTTGTGGGTTCGTGTGAATGCTATGTTGGTGATGGGCAGTGGGGATGTGATAAGTAGTATTAAAGGGATAATGATGTACGGGTTTCGGTGCAGTTGTGGGTATGTCCGTTGGCAGCGGGGCTGCAGGGATGGGTTTAAATGTGAATGGACTTTGGGTTGTGAATAATGAAAGCAGAAGAGTTAATGAATGGTTGGGCATGGTAATGAATTGGGATTAATAATCAATGGGTTGGTTGGTTGATAAGAAGGACTTAGTTGTGTTGCTTTTGTTTTCCTAACTTGATTTGTGGATGGCATGGATATGTTTTAAGAATGATTAATGTGGTTTGTTGTGGATAGTTGCCCAGTAGTAAAGGAACTAATAAACTAATTCTTCTGAAACATGAAAACCTAAATGGGGTTGGGGTTGATTGTTGTATTCATGCTTCGTAGTAGCAGTGTCGAGGCATATGCTCAGTTTATCTGTTTAGAAGCCATAGGTTGGGCTGTGTGTTTGGTATACATATATATATATATATGTATCTTTTGTGTTTATCACACCCCACCCATGTTGAGCACGTGGTTCCGAACATTCCCATTTCATGGGAGAGGGTGTTTTTCAATTAGTTACTAGCTCCATCATGCTCCTTCTCCCCAAGGATGTGATGGCTTGAGGCGACCATACACCTAAGACTCTTCAGGTGGGTTTAGATTGGGGTTTCTTTATCCCTAGACTCTTCGGGCATGTTCTACTATTTCCCAAGAATCTTTGGGTGTATCCCAGGTGTGTGCGGGCGGGATATGGGGTTGTGAGGCCCAGGTGTGTGCGGGCGGGATACGTGGTTATGAGGCCTAGGTGTGTGCGGGTGGGGAGAGTGTGGTAGTGTCAGGACGTTCTGTGTTATAAAGTGCAGATAACTAAAGGGAAATGGTGTGGGGTACCCAATACTCTTGTTCTTATATACTACTACCTGTTGCGATTGTGTTTTTGGTGAGTGTGGCTGGTGAGGTTGGGTGGATAGAATTCCTAACTAGGTTACTTCTGTTGTTCTCACAAGACATTAGGATGTGTCCCCACTTGTGCATGAGAGATTTAGGTTTCCCTACTAAGTATACTTGTATGCTAACCCTACGTTTACTTTCAGGTTTCCAGTAGGACTACCAGGGCCGTGCGGGACCCTACTAGTCGAATAGTTGGAGTTGTTGTAGTTGATGTACACTTGTTTCTTTTGGTACTGTACTTTAAACATTCTTGTACTTCCACCTTGTTATAAAATTGTTTAAACATGCATGTGGGCTGGTTTGGGTTTATTTCTATACACTTGTTCTTTTTTTTTTGTGGTTGACTTGTCCTATTTCTGGATCATAAATAAATAAAAAGGGTAATGCCTCCCACTTTTGTGAAAATTCAAACCCTTGGTGCTAGTCGCCACCCCGGGGCCTACTAGAGACGGGACTCGGGGGGTCATTATCTCCCTTTCACCATTGCCAGCTCAGGAGGGGCATCTTTGGTGGCAGGGGGTCGTGACAAATAAAGAGTTGTTCATTGAACGTAAATGTTCTCCATTTTCAATTCATTAGAGTAGCACTAAGATGTACAGAGAACATCAAGGGTAATACCAGTGGGATGGAAGGAAAATAGATATTTAATACTTTATTAAATACTTTTTGTCTTGTCACTAGGTTAATGAAGAACAAAAAATATAAATGGGAATTATTTAACCTATTCCAGTGCTAGAGGGTAAATGATAAATATATCAAATGATTTCGTGGTGGTATTTACAAAGACTTGTTGTGGTAAAAATTAGACTATTATTATTGTTTATCTATTATATAAATTTAGGTTCCTCATTCCCATTCTCGATACAAAATAATTATACAATATTTCTAGATAGTATCTGAAGGAGATAGTCATGTTACACAAAGATCCTCTATATATTTTATCAGACGGTGATTCCAGTTTATCATTTAATTTTGTGAATAGACATTAGAAACATTTTGGAACTAAATTAATTTTTTGTATAGCTTTTCTTTCTCACAATGGGATTTCCCAGACCCAGATGCCACTCAAACAGTTCCCCAAGGCCAGTGGTCCTCATTATCTCAAATGCATCTCCATAAACGCCAGAGGCTTTGAATAGAAGCGAGGGCCCAATGTGTGTCTCTGGGGATACTCTGTCCCTATTACCAAAGTGCATCATAGCAGGTGGGAGTACGCATATGTAAATAGTGGATGAAAAATTATTAAACTGAAGGCAAAACAAAAAATTGAGACATCATTAAAAATAACAGATACAACTAGAATATCATTCTACAACTGATGATATGTAATGTCACTAGAAAATTGGAAAACATGGATTCAACACAACAAGCATAACTTGTTCCACAAAAGAAAAAATAAATCAAAAGTTTATCCCAAGAATCTAGATCTCCAACTTGAATATATCTTATCAATCATTATACTAAACAACAATTAATCAAGTGCATGAAGAGGTATGCTTCCCTTTCCGAAAACGTGCATCCTTGTAATCTACTCTGGGCACCAAATAGTTCCAATAGAGGGTTTGAGATAAATCTAAGTGTGTCTCAACCAATTATGTCTATAACATCTGGCCCGTGTAATGGAAATGTAATAGTATGCATTCATGCATATATAAATTAATGTAGTCCAATATATCTAATTACCCATGTACCGACATCATCCCTCGGCTAGGGTATGAACATGTAACTAACATATTAAATTATGTAATTACAAATTCATGTTGATAGGTCATGAGAGGAATAACCAACATTGAAATCACCTCATGAAAGAATATATAGTGAAGGTTTCATACGGTAAGAAGGAAACAATGATTTATGATTTTTAACAACTAAGTACCAAGGTGATAACCAAGGTGAAATGTACTTCATGTGTCCCCAAATAAGTATAATTGTAGCCTATCATGGGGTAATAATTTAATACACGACATTCCACAATTAGGAACCTACCGAGACCAAGGTGATTGACCAATTTAAATTGAGGCTATGTAAACAAAGGGACCTATTGGCTGTAACCATGGATCCTACATGTCAATGATAGATCAAATTAGTGTATAAATGGAATCCTGTAATGATATGGAAGAGATCATATGGTGTCATGTTGGGCATCCATGAATATGAAAGGATCTGGATATAGGTGGGTCCCAACCTAAGACATCCAAATCCTTGTATTGGGATGGGGTTCTTGAGTGATCATGGCATTATCTGATCGTAATCCAAGGAGAACTCAAGTTAAGATATTCTTATTTGATTATAAAGTCATTTATTATTACTTTTGGTTTAATCTACGCCATTCGTTAATGTGAAATGGTCATGTAGTGTGAAACTGTTGGATCAAGCCTTGCCTTCAATTCGAGTGACAAGGTCAAGTACCATGATTCCTTTTTAATCCATTAAAGGAATATCCCATATTCAAGGTTTATTTTGATTTCATCCATTAATGTGGTTATGGGTGCTACAGATATGAAACTCACAATTGACTGAAATTCAATATGGTCAATTCATTTAACTAATATACATTCCAATTCACATTTCACTTTTCATTTCAAATTGAAGCACATAACGTAGGCAGGTCATGTTGTGAGCATAAATGGTACTTTACATAATCCCATTCTCATTATATACAATCCATTTAATATATAAATGCTTACTATTAGAGTGTTCTATCCACGACACACTCAAAAAGTGGATCAATTGTGTCAAAACCGTAAAACGTCAATTATGACATAAGATTCGACAAGCAAAAGATGGAGTTTGGGTCATAACCACAAATAGTTAATCACATATATTGATTTAGAATATCCATAAAGTACTAATTGTTATAAGAAATGCATATAAATTCAATAAACGACGCCCAATTAAATCGATGGGCCTCACGCGACAAATCCAAAATCAATGAACTCTGGGGACGAGTTATAGGCCACCGAAATTAGGGTTGTACAATCACAATCTTTCAGTTTTGGAACTTGAATTGGACCAGATTTTAGTAGAACTATGAATAGATGAAAAAACATGCATACATTGATATGTAGGTCGAGAGAAAAAGAGATGGAAAACAACTCATGATGACTTGAGTTCATACCATTTCACTTCTAACACGATTAACGAAATCTAAATTTGATCCAGGGTGATGGAGATCTCATGATACCAAGTTAAGATTTTCAAAAATGATATAAATTGGAAGAAAAAGTTTATAATCCCACTGGTTCTCATTCTAGTAGAAAAATGAGGGTTATAAGATCATTAAGGGAATTTCTGTAAAATTATCCAAAAAATGGCATTTGAATGGTTTGTATGCACGATTTGAAAAACTGTGCACAAATCGTGTGAGGTTTTCAGTGCAGAAGGGAACATTTCATGGTTAGGCCACACAACCATGTGCAAACTGTGCAATGTGGTTCTCTCTAGAAATTTCAATCTTTAGTGTTAACCAAAATGTATTTCAATCATGCGCTAACCATTTGACCAATACATGGTTTCACAAAAATATGGGTTTCAGGCTGTGAATATTCACTGAACACCCCTGAGAACATTGATATCTCATTATTAATCCATAATTTGTTAAATTTAATGATTTAGACCAAAATATAAAAGATCCTTACCTGAGTAAAAAATGGGATCATCCAATCCTCCCCCATAAAAGAACTCATCCCCAAGTTCACCATCCATTGGAGAAAAAACACATACTGAGAAAAATTATGGTCACATAGTTTGTATGTCATATTCCCTCTTCTAGTCTCATTTTGTACCCGATCATGCAGCCATAACTTCATAACTATTGAGATAGACCAGCCTCTGAGAGCCTTTGTGCTCTGGTCAATGATGCATTTTTGGATACTCCTAAAAGGAAGAATTATCATCTAAACCAACTTCTTCAGGATGAATGGTATTAGGTTAATCAACATGATAATAGTGATGCTGTGAAACAGGGAATATTTCATGCATGGAATGGTTCCTCTATTCTAGTAGCAATCGATAAGCTTCTAGACGGACTATTTCTAGAATTTCAAATGATCCAACGTAATGAGGTGACTATTACTCTTGATTATGAATCCTTAAATGGCATAGATTGGGAAATATCCAAAGGAACACATGATCCCCAAACTCAAACTATAAAGGCTGCCAATGAAGATCAACATTATATCATTTTTAAAATTAGCAGTAGTGATACACTTTCTGATTAGTTGAACATGCTCTATAATTTGTGGAATGAGACAAGGAACTAGTAGGGCTGCCTATCCTACCTCTATCCACCATAGGGGTGAATGGTATGGAATTCCATATAAGCCCTTAAAATGAGTCATATGAATTTTTACCCTAAATAAGTTATTATAGGGGAACTCAATTAGAGGGATATGTTATTCCAATGAACCAATGAAATCATGGACACATGCTCGTAGCGTATCCTCTAGAAGTTGTAATCTTCACTTTGATTTTCACTCAATTTGATGGTGAAATGATGTTCTCAGAATCAACTATGTTTCCATTAATTTTTTCTATCCCTTCTAGATTTGTGATGTGAAACGAGAATCCTGATATGAAACTATTGTACAAGGGAACTCGTAGAGCTGTATCATCTAATGGATATATAATCTTCCCAACTCATCCTCTGAGAATTTTTTCCAATAATAAATGAAGTTATATGATTTCATTAGTCGGTCAATGAATACCCATATAGATTTGATACCCCATGAGGAATATGGTATGTCAACTACCAAATCCATAGAAACATTATCCCATTTCCAATTAGGGATTGGAAGCGGCTTTAACAAGCCAACAGGTCTCTAGTGCTCCACCTTTTCCTTCTGATAGGTGGAACACGTAGTGATAAGGACTACTATCTAATTCATTATCCGAGGAAACCAATATAGGAATAAAATGTCTTAATACCTCTTTAATATATAGGGGGGAACATTCCCCATAGAATCATGATACTCGTACATCAACTCATTGCTCATGTTTTTTGGAACTCACATATGTCCACATAGACATAGGATGTCATCTCTATCCACAAACCAATCTGGAGGCGGGTTATCTTCTCATATACTCTCATAAAGTATCAAGCCTTTAGAATCTAAAAAAATCAACTCTTCACCTTCTCAAGGAGGTAATAATTAACAGTCAAGGATGATAGGTAAGGCTACTTGTGAATTCCATAAAACTCAAGATGTAGCTCAGAATAGAGTGCTATTACCATCCATTGATCGCTAGATTCCCTTACGACTTATGCTTGAGTTATTGGACTAGGTTCATCTACAACCACATTGCCTTTCCCAGGTATATTGGAAAGAAAAAAAATCAATAGATTGTAGATATTTGACACATATACTATGTTGGAGGTTCAATTCAGGCCAAGAAAAGATATTTTTGAGGCTCTTGTGGTACGTATACAATACAAATCACTCACCCAATAGATAATGTCTAAAACAACATAAGTAATGGAAAACTACTACTAGCTCAAGGTCTTGTGTTGGGTAATTTCTCTCATGACTCATCAATAGCTAAGATCCATATGCAACAACTTTATCTTTCTACAGTAGTACTTCTCGAAGGCATATACCTGATGCATCTTAGAAGAGTGTATAAACTATATCTATCTTCAGAAGAGTTGGAAAAGGATCTGAAATAAGCCTCCCTTTTATCTCCTAACATTATTTAACTCCTAATTTTGACCATATTATCATGACACCCTTCTTTAGAGGCTAGTAAGAGTTAAAAAAAGTAATGGGAAGTCATGTATGTAACATCTGTAATATATAGCTTTCCCCAAGATACACCATTAAAAAACACGATCATGGGATTCAACCAGAAAACTACAACAATAAATTTTTTATGGTCAATAGATATTCATGATTCTGAAATAAATTAACCCAAGAAGTGAACTTTTTTAATCCGTCAGTTGAAATTAGCAAGCTTGGTGTAATGCTAATGCTCTCTTAGTGTACATAGAATTTTCTCAAGTTATTTTTTATGGCTACTAAGAGTGTGATAAATTAACAAGATTTTGTCCCAAAAGACTATGACAAAATAATCAAATATGGTGAAATGCCCAATTCATCAGATCCGATAAAATGGATGGAACATTCATGAGACCAAACAATATATCAAAGTAAAAATATTGACCATGACTTCTATTGAATGTTGTAGGAGGTATGTATGATGGTTTTACCTGAACATGATGATAACGTGATCTCAGATCGATATTGGAGAAGTCCTATTCTCCTCGAAGCAGGTCAAAGAGATCATCTATTTGAGGTAGCAGATACCAGTTCTTGACCATAACCTAGTTAATATTTTTATAATCCACGTATATATGTAAAGTGAATCAGATTTCATGGGAAAAGGATAGTTAAACCCTGTAGAGGATGTACTGGGACCTATAAAACCTTTTTCCTCAAAATCATATAACATCTTATAGAGCTCTTTATGCTCTTCTTTTGCAACCTATATGAAAGAATAGACACTACGGATACTCCCAAAACAAGCTAGATGATAACCTCCACCACTCTATTATGGGGAAATCTAGAAAAATAATTATGAAAGAAATCCATGAAACTATCATCTGTTGGAGGAAATCAGCTTGTCACAAATCATTGTTCATAATGAAGTTATTTTCAATCTTCATAGTCACTCTACCAAGCGCATGATGCTATGGTCTAGATATACCAGCCTAGAAATCCCACTCACACTTATGTTGATAACTAATTCCCTTTTGTGATGTAAAATACACCCTATAGTAATATCAGTCTATATAAGCATGAATGTAAACCAACCAATCCATCTCGAGAATGACATCAAATATCATTATCATGAGAACAAAGAGGTTCTATAAGAATAGATAAGTTACAAACTCATGGGGAATGTCCCAACACTGGCGTATTACCTCTATTCGTACCCCTAATGGAATATCAAGGGTCATTACACCATAGTAATATTTTATCTCTAGTATGATACATTGCATGATAGATTCAAATATAAAATGGTTATAAGCACCCTTATCAAATATAGAATATAATATATTGGATTCCACTATAATAGTACCCCATACTATAGGTGGTCTTATAGGCAAGTCCTTAAGTATTGGCTCTAGTGCATAATGACGACATGATTCACAACCCGTTTCATTAAATGGACTACCATGATCATAAGTTACCTTTTCGAACCGATGGTGATCAAGTGTTTGGCTAAAATGGCCACGACCTCCTCCTCGTCCAAAATTATTGGTGATATTCAAACTCTATGTCTGACGTGGTGTTAATGAACTCACTCTTAAAGGTGGAGATGGTGCAGGTCTATTTCCACTCAATGCTAGTGGAAATGTCCAAAAAAATGGTGAAAATTCCCCATAAGGACAGAAGACCAACACTCTAGTGGGTCTCTATCACACCATCGATTTGAATTCCCCTGTCATCCAAACTAATCAAACACTTTAGAGATGTCATAAGAAACACTATGGTTGTCACTGAACGACCATGAAACCTCAAGGGAAAACTTCTTTCTAATGGAATAAATATTGTCCTAACACAACAAAGATACTTTAAAACCAATACTATTTTCGTCCCTTACAGTTTTCTTAGTGATAATATCCTAATTGACTATGTCCGAAAAAATAACAAGATGAATGAAATTGACCTGCATGTGGATGGGTTACTGGAGCCCATCCCCAAATCATCTAGCACACTAAAGCTCTTCACAAGCTATAAGTGGTGGAAAGCATTGTTACTCTTTGAAATGCATTTAATACTACATTACCAAAAAAGAACCCTGCTTTAGATGCATGCACTCTCTTACTCTTTCAACTCATAGCATTTGAGGAAAGAACAAATCATATATGGAAGTCTATAAATAAACACATAACATGCTCTAATCATGACAATCATGTGTAATCACATCACTACAGTGCTTAGACAAATCCGAAAACATGTATGTGGAAATATTAAACATTTTATCTATATGCGAATCCAGATGCTAAAAGATAGATTGGAAGCATATGCTAAAGAATCATCAACCTTCGGTCCTCCATCCCTCATGTAATTATGAGGATTGTCGTCGCCACCCTCATGGAGGTAATTCAGGTAGGTCAAGTCCCACCACATATGAATCATGGTCATCGCCACCCTCCTGGAGTATGATTCGAGGACATCGCGGTGGAATTGGACTACAAATTACAATAACAGACATCAAAATATGCCGAGAATAAAATAAATATCATCACTAGTAGAAGAAAAATGTAAGAAAATTCATTAACAAAGTAATAATACCCAAAATACGCAAATAGATGTCTATGTATCGGTAAGTGATCATTTATAAGTTTCATTTCATTCTCTAGTTAATTACCAGGTTCACTCCTTTAACATTCATAAACATGAAATTAAAAGATATGGATGTGTAACCATTTAATATTATCATTCTGATTATATCATATATTAGATAGTAATTCTTGGTGAATCAGTGTGCATACACCTTATCAATGAAAATGACACCCATGTATTTATATCATAACATCCCAACTTTTAAATTTAATCATCTCAAATGATGATGATCCATAAAACACATGAATTGAGACAAGAAATCACTCAATCAAAACCATGAGTAACACATGAATAAGCTAAAAATCACAACATCACTCAACAATCACATTCAAATAAAGTAATGGAAGGTAGTGAAATAAACCATTATGTCATGTAAGTATAAAATACTTGAGAAGTTTAGGTGCCTATAATGATACATTTAATAATGATCCTTGTCCTTATATAATCAGGAAATGGATGACATAAAATTCACCAAGGGTTGGAGTCCTCATAAGCCAACACCCACTATATGCTAGCAAACCACTCGTGGGCCCCTCTACCCCGTTGGGAACAGGGCAAAGCCCAAGGGTTGTCCACCTTGGGCCTCAATGGGGACGTGCAGCATGCAGGTGGGTAGGGCAGCCCAATACCTCATTACCCAACAACACGTTCTTCCAACGAGCATGTACCCTAGTGGTACATGATCCTGCTTGGCATCCAAAACACCCATGATCGAATCCTAGCAGGGGATAATTTTCTTGGGTATTGTAGTATTATTGTAGAAGGCAACTATAGCAGTACTGTAGCAGTGGAGAAACTATTGCAGCGGAAACACTGTAGTGGTAGAGGGACTGTAGCAGGTACTGTAGAGGTGGTTGTAATGTAGCAGTGCAGGTACTGTAGCAGTACTGTTCACTGAGGGATCCTTTGGGATAAAAAATGTGATTTCAAGCCTTGTATTAATGCCAATTGGCCTTGGGCCTCCAAGATAAGTAATGGGTCTCCCTCTACCCAGTCTAAAGAGGTCTTTGTTTTAAATAATAAATTGAGGCTTCGACCCCAACCATTAAAAAAAATCAAATGTAATAGGAAAAATTAGAAAAACAAATATATCTTGAGTAACAAGGCCTTTACCCCAATCCCAGGTTCACGACGCCCAAGCATGACATATGATCAAGTCACAAGAGTTCCTAATATCAATTGTATTTTAACCAAATAGTAAAGAATGAATATAAATTCCATTAAATACCACTTTTTCATGACCTAGAACAAGATTCTACTGAACGGGTGCCCCGAGCCCAGTGGGCCACATAGCCTGAAGCACATCTCATAGAACACTAGAGGATGTTGACTCGTAGTGAGTGCCAAGGGTGTGTATGTGGGGAGAATATGAACTCATTACCAAAGTGTAGAAAAGTGAATGAGGGTAAACGTATGTAAACAGATGAACAAATATAAGTAAAAAAGAAGGCACAACTGAAAATAGAGACAACCAAAAAAATAATAGAAAAAAATGGAATGGCATTCAACAGTTGATGATAATTCTTGCCACTAAAAATATAGAAAAAATGGATACAAGACATCAATAATTACATGTTTCACAAAATTATATACAAATCAATAGAATATCCCAAGCACACTAAGCTCCATCTTGGTTATATGCTATCAAGATCCAAACTAAACAGTAAGTAATTAAGAATATGAAGTTTCATTATTCACTTTTTCAATAGAAGCAACCATGTAATCTACTTTGAGTACAAAACAATGCCCAGATATGGTGTGAGATAAATATTAGTGGGCCACAACCAATGGTTCCTATAATATCCAGATCCTGCAATGGATATGTATCAGTGTGAATGCATGCATATATAATGTAAAGCAGTACAATGTTACCAAATACGCAAGTACCTACTTCATCCCTCAGCTGGTGTCGGAACATGTAACCAGTTCACATAACTATGTAATTTCCAATTAATGTTGATAAGTCATTTGAGGAATATCAAACACTAACATCATCTCATGATAGTATAAATTGAAATGATTCTAAGATGTAACAAGGAGACCATGATTTATTATATTTAATAATGAATTCCCAAGGTGATAATAAAGGTAAGGTAGACATCTAGGGTCTCCAACTTAGTAAAAACTGTAGCCTAGCATGGGGTAATTGTTTAATATAAGGAGTGTAATACAAGTAATTCCCCAATGATGTTCCTACCAAGTCCAATGAGATTGTATTTGTTAATATGGGGAAAATTAGAGATAGGGCCCTATGGGATCTAACCACGAAGCCTAAATTTCAAGGTTGGATCAAAGGAGTGGATATAAGGCATACTTTAATAATATGGAAGGGATCTCACTATGTCATGCTTAGCATACAAGAATAGACAAGGGTCAGTATCATAGTGGGTCTAATCCTAAGAATGATGAATCCTCGAATCAGGATTGGGTTTTTGAGTCATCATGGAGTATTTTGTAAAGAATCAAATGCAAGATTGAGTCAGGCCATTTCTATTTTATTATGATGTCATTTAATATTTCATTATGTCCAATCCATGAATTTTATAATTTTGACAAGGCCATATAGAAATAAATTTTTGGTTCAACCCTTTACTTTAATTAGTGTAATAATGTAAAGTAGAATGAAACCTCTTTAAATCATTTAATAAATATTCCATATTAATAGTTCATTCTACTACCTACCATTAATTTGATATGGGGGGCTACAGACATGCCACCTACTCTTCATTTACATTCAATACTGTTAAGTCATACAGCTAATATACATTCCAATTAAAATTTCACATTTCTTTATCCCATTAAATCACCTACCTTTAGTGGGTTATGTTGAGAACATTTGTGGTACTTTCCACTATTAAATTATCATTATAAAGATACATATAATTTTGAAACATTGACCCTTAGAGTGTTCATACCGAGGTACACTAGGACTGTGGAAAAAATGATTCAAAAACAATAAAATAAAAAATATTTCTTTTACATAGACAAGGAATAGATAGAGTTGTTATCATAAAAAACAATTAATCACATATATGGAAAGATCATATCCATATAGTTGTATTGAAAAAAAGCATGGAATATAAATTCAATAATCAACACCCAATGAAATCAGTGAACTCCACACGAAAAATCCAAAATCAATGAAATTTTCGGATGTGGTATAAACGACTCACCAATGGGTTGAATGATACTCCTGCCTTAGTATAACTCCTAAATTGGGCTTGGTTTAGAGTATATCTAGGAAAAGTTTAATAATACTCATTCCACGATATCTAGGATGAGTGAAAAATAGAAGGAGAACATCTCAAGAGGACTCGAGTACTTACCGTTGAGCATCCACCATGATAAACGAATATTCAAACAGATCCTAAATGATAGAGATATCTTGATCCCAATTATAAATATTGAAAAATGTCCGCATTGATAGAAATAGGTGTTAATCCCACATGTTCTTGTACTAGGAGGAAGTAGAAGGGTTGAAAGTTCAATAAAGTAATTTTTGTAAAATTACATGGAAATATGTCATGTGCATCATTTTTCTACCCAGTTGGACAAAATGTATTCAAACCATGTGAGTTTTTAAGGTAGAAGGGTGCATTGCTTGATTAGAATGCACAACTGTGCATAAAACATGTGAAGGTTTTATTTATAGAAATTTTACACAACACATTTTCTAAAATAGTGTGCCAACCATGCACTAACAATGAAACCTATCTAGTTTTTCAAAAATGATTTTTTCTTGTCCCCGATGAAGCAACAGACACACCTGAGACCTTTTCTAACTCCGTAATAATCCACATTAGACCCAAAAAATGATTTATGCCATAATATAAAGGGTCTTTTCTCAAGTGAAAAACTAGTTTATTAAATAAAATGAGGGTTAGTTTTTGTGGAATCTTTTTACCATGGAAGATATTATTCATTATATATCAAAGGATTATAAGGGGAGTTGGTTTAAACATCCTTAATTAGTTAATATTTCTTATAACAATAGTTTTGATTATAGTATATAGATGAAACCATTTTATGAATTATATTAATAATGGATTCATTCATAATATTTTTGCAATGAAGTGTAAAAATGCATTTTGATAGGAACCAAGGTAGCAGAGGAAATGGTTGAGAAGTTTTAGTTGATATATCAATATAAATGTACTAAATTTAGAAGAAGAAAATATATATGGATAAACAAAATAAAGAATTTTCTTTCAATCTAGTCGATAATTTTTTCATACAATATCAGCATGGAAAAGTTCTATGTATTTAGCTAAAAAGAGGATGATATGTATGTGGTTCAATGGAATATAATAAATTTTGGATAAAGTTATATTAGTTTCATATCTTGTAGATTTTCTCCCTTTTTTATCCATGGTGCACAACATATTTTCACCTCTCAAGGATAATAAAATATGTTCCCAATTCAACACAAGTTCTTATTGATGAAAAAGTTCAATTGGAAAAGAATATATCATATGAGGAATATCTAGTTCATATTTTTAATAGTATAAAGAATGTGTTTTAAAATAATGTGATGGACTAGATTATGGTATATGGAAGTACATTACAGTTAAAGAGGTAACCTGGTAACTTAAAAAATATTTCATTGAATGACATCACCACTTGTTTAATTATTAAATGTAATTGTGGTGATGCAATTTATTAAAGTTAGGAATAAGGTAGAAATCTAGATAATTATTTAATAAATAACATTCATATTTAATTATATAGAAATATTAAATATAAAAATAATATGTAATTTTAAAATAAAAAAGAAAATAAATTTAACTAAATAAATTTATTATAATGTATTTTTTAAAAGGATAAATTATAAATTATAGAATTATATTTACAAAATTTAATTTGATTCTTTGAATTAGAATAAAAACAATTAATGTTGAAAACTGTTTATTTTTTAGAAAATATTTAATTTTCAATAAATAGTTAAAATACTGATTTTTATAACAAAATATTGTCTAATCAATAAATTTAGTTATTCAAATGTACTATTATTTTTGAATATTTTTCATGAAAAATTATAATACTTTGTTATATTTAAACCACATAATTAATTTTTATTCATATTTTTATTCTATTTTACTATCAATTGTTTTGCATTTTAAAATGAGGATTTTCAGAAAAGTGTTTTTTAAGTGAATTATGTTTCTATTTTTTAAATAAATAAAATAATCCCTCATGTTGAATTATTTAATTTAAATTTTTTACAAATTATTTAAATTAATATTTATTTATATTCATAAAATAATTTTTTTCAGATATATATTTAATATAAAATCACAGTTTTAATTAAAAATTCACATTATGAAAAACTACTTTTTCATCATGTTGATTGGTTTATTTTAAAATAATATATTTCAATTTTTTGAATTTATTTTTCAATAAAAGATTCTATATTTTTAACAAAAATTATTTATATTTTCAATTAGTGTAAAATTAATTATGTACCCCAATAAAGAGTGAAAATATATAAAATTATTTTTGTAGTTAAGGTAAAAATGGATTTACCAGGGTATAATAAAAAAGTATTTGTTAAAATTAAATAAAAAGTTCCCTAAAATAAATTTTTTTGAATTTATAAAACATATAATGTATAATTATCTATAAATGTAATTATTTTATGCTAGTCACATGGGAAAATATTATTAAACCATTTATTTTCAAGATTTAAAAGTGTTCCACTCACTTTAATTATTAAAATCCACCCATAATAATCTCAACTATAAATAATAAAATACATTTTTAATGCCCATAATGTACCCAAAAATAATCCCATCAATGATATAAATGACCTATAACCATCATTGTGGTCATAAAAACATCCTATGAAGGCATTTGTTTCCTACTTAATGAGGTTGTGTAAAGAATATGTATCTTGATTTACCCAGCGTCTATATTTAATTTCTTATTCTATCATCTTGAAATATTATTCAATTTTAATTATATAACAAGACTAGTGTATCCTAAATTTGTCGATTTATATATATATATATATATATCATATTACAAGAATGAATCTCCAATTTCATTAGATATGATACAAAATTATCATTCTTGTGTATGAAAAACTACCACCACACGAACTGATGTCCTTCCTTTTCCATCATCACCTCTCACATATTTATTTAATGATATATTTAAGGCATAAATAAATTTTTTATTATATTTATAATTTTTTAGTTATTCTACCACATGTAAAATATTATTTTCTATTCAATAGGGGATACTATAACAGTGATCATGTGTATGACCGACTACCACCTCATGATTCTGTGTGATTCTTTTACCACTAACACTTTACATATAAAGAAATATATATAAATTTAAGGAATATATGTTATATAAATGTAATTTTAAATATACAATTGACATATTAATCATTATTAAAATATAATATATCTCATTCATTTTAACAGTAATAAAATTTTATCAACTTTCGCGTGTATGTGGACTACTTTCACCACAATGTGATATGATTCATATTTTCATCACCCAATCACAAGAATTATAAATATAAGTATATCTAAAAAATAACATGAAATATATTATATTATTCTAATTATGTGATGATAAAATAATACTTACATCCTTACAATAATGTTAATTGAAAATATGAAATGTTACTCATGCATGCATACGGAATACCATCTTAATGATCACATCATAGTTCATTTTTCCTTAACATATTTCATTAATGTTTGGAAAATTATAATTTATGTACAAATATAATTAATATTTATTTAATAATGATCTAGATATATTCTAAATATAACCACTTTCTAAAATATTAAACCTATCAACGTCATTTTTACATATATTCCAAATATTATTGAAACATCTAATATAAAAAAATCAATTGAGAGATTATATTTGATTTCATAAAAAGTGAAACAAAGAATCAATAAAATAGAAAAAAGGTTCTTAAGGAATTATGTAATGGACATAAGTTAATTGTTCAGGATGATAAATAACAACTATGAAAAATAAAACTTTACATATGAGAATTAATCTTGTTTTCCATGCATTTAGGTAAATCATGATGTTATGTACCGATATTTTTGTATCTTGAATATATAAGATTCTGTTGAAAATCGGTGTAAAATATTTCATAGTTATCATTTAGTTTAATGTTATTTAATAACATTATTTCATGTCGCAAATTATTTAAATATTTCCCAATAGATAATTCCAATTAAAAAAAAAACAGATTAATTTTTCAATCAATTTTTTTTTCTTCCATGAAATTGTTTTTAAAATAAATTTAATATGAATATGATAAACTATAAAGAAATATTTTTCAAATATAAATGTTTTTGAAATAATTAACTATTTATACAAATTTTTTAATTCATTATGAATAATAAAAATAATGTTCCATTTAAATATGTTCATAGATAATTAGTTGTTCCACTACAAGAAAAAAATTTGATTCTTGGACACCATTACAAAATTTTATGTTTTATTCAATGGAAAACTAAACTTATTTTTATGGTATTATTATTTTAGAAAAGGGTTTCTTTAAAAAAAGCTATTAAGGTGTCCTAATGTGATTTTCATATATCTTAAAAAAATTTATTAATAAATTAATTTTGAAAAAATGAAAGAATAATATTTTTTATTCATGACATTGTATTTGAACAATGATTATTAATGGTTTATCGCCATTATAACGTATTGAATATCTTTTTATATCTTACACGATATTTGTGAACTTATAATGCTTCAATGAAATGGGTAATGATTATGTTTTCTAGAGAATTATATTTTAACGTTTCTTGAAATGTTATTATAATTTTTAATGGCTTTGTATGGGATCCAAAAGGGTTTTAAGAGGTGATAACACAAGCCCTCTATATGAATATTATTATTTTTCTAATGATTTTTCATGGGAATTTTTTTATTTTAAATTCTAATAAAATATTTTTTTTCTAAATTAAAAATGGATAGCTTTCATGAAGAAATCCTTGTCTTTATGTAATTATTTTACAAGGGTTTTGATTTTGTCACTATACTAATAGAATTATTCAATTTATTTCTCTTATTGAGTATTTTTTTCTCAAACCAGGATAAAAAATATTTTTTATAATGTCTAAAAATGTTTAAGGAAATGGAAGAAGTCAAGTTGAATTGTATTAATATTTTTCATGAAAATAAATCAGACATTATTAAAAAAATTATATTATGTGTAATGGATAATAATAATAAGTTTTCAATATGAAATTAATGTTTTTTATATATTATTTAGGACTTAATTCCCCAATACTCTAGGTCTGATAAGATCATTAAAATTAACAGAATGAATTATCAAATTAAAAATATATATTTTGTAAATTTTATTTATGTAACTATATAACCGTACCAAAATATACCCTATATACTAGTAACTATCATTTTCCCTATGGGGTGGTTCACCTGAGCTCATGTGGCTAATTGGTTTCAGTTACATTTGATTGAGTATGTTATGGGAAATCACAATATTAATTTATATAAATTAATGAAATAATTACTATAGAATCATAAAAAGTGTTTTATAAAACCTATGTCATCACCATGTGGTGTAAGAGTCCTCCTAGTAAATAATAAACATGGATCCATAAATATTCTCATTAATTATTGAGTGATCTAATAATTCACTATAAAAACGATTCATTTGTTCCATATTGATGACTTGATCAATCAACATAGAGGATTTCAATTCTTCATAAATATAGATATCATGTATTGATAACATTAATAGTGTTTAAAAGTGAGTATATTTCAGTGAATTCATTCTAAAAAAATTATGGTAATCGATCTTATTATGAGGACGTTTTGAGTACCCAGTGATCATACTAGTTTCATGGAACTAATAAATAGTGTATATAGATATTACCTGAATAATATTATTTATGTTTTTAAATGTTTTATAGTTATATATTACAAAATAAATTATGATGATGATGATCACTTAATAATGTTTTTTATGACCAAAATTAGGATGAGACTATATTCATAAAACATCTAATTTATTTTCTAGTAGCATAAGTTTATTTTTTTAAAATTTCATCACACTAAAGGGTATATCTACAGATCCCAAAAAATATTGTTATTGAGAATTATAATAGACCCAAATCAATGAATAATATCCATAATTAACTAGATTATCTAGTTATATAGGCACCGTGTGGGAAATATCTCATGGATATCAAACCCAATATCTATATTAACCTAGAATGTCGCCAAGTACCTCAACGCAATGTAATGCGAGGAATGAATCAAAGAGATAAAGGAATGTATTTCCACTACACATGTTATTAAATTACAATATAGTGGTGAAGGGTTTTTAATTTTTAGTTATGCATCATTAAATGGATAAATATTTTTCCTCACGAATGAAGAAAATTTAAATACTTATACCACATTCATGAAAAAATAGTTGATAAACAATTTTGAATTAGTCAAGATGGCCATTGAAATAAAATATTGGAGGCATTAACATAATGTTGGGAATAGATATATACACATTGATCCTGATATAATAAAATATTTCATCACACATAAGGTGTTAGATATGCACTAAATAATATTTTAAGAGTTAATCAATGATTATTACTTCTCAAAAAAACACAACCATTGAAATAAAAACAAAGTGTCAAGTTATTTGATTAGATGATAACATGATATTATATCCTTGATAAGGATAGACATTGAACCAATAATCAAGGATTTGAAGTTGTTTGATCTAGAGTGAATAATAGGGTGAGTTCAATCCTATCTTATCCAATTGAAACCTCAATTATTAATTCTTGTGAAGAAAAATGATGCTGATAAATATAGAGAACGTCTATAGAAAATGTTTGTTAACAATCAGAAGTTTATATTTGAAAATGTGGGAATTATAGTGTTTTAAACACAAATTTGTGTCCTATCTGTTTTGAAACCAAATACATATATTTTTTATCATGCACAAAAATTATCTATCTCTATGTTTCCTAGAGGAATAATGATGTATAATGATCTAGATAAGTTCCTCTTTACGGAAAACATGAAAATGGACATAACAGAGTAAATATCACGTGGTTTGATATATAATAAAAATATTCTAGGATAAATAATTTTAAAATTTATAATGAAACTAATACACATACATTTATAACAGTGCTAAAAATAACATAGGACTTCTTTATAAGACTAACCAAAACCACTAAATTTAAAAAATTCATAAAGTTATTAGTCTATATTATAATAAAGTATTTTGTTTTTCTTTCCATAAAAAATTTTAATCCCATGAAAATCATTACATGTTATATATAATTGATGTAATAAGGTTGTATGAATATCCATTATCTATTGTATCTAGTCTATAATTTTTTTAACTTAATGTTTTGGAGACGTATTTTTACTAATTTTTTGGAAGATTTAATAAGTAGAAATATATATAACCCTCATATAGTTGGTCAATATAATAGAAAAACCAAATCACTATATGAAATACAAACATATTTTTTAATGGATTTCTTAAGATACTTATATCAATACATATCCAAATTACTGTTATTAATTAAAATTTTTTTTAATCAAAATAATCATATGAAACCATATTCAAATTAGTATTAGAATAGGTTAGGAATCCAATATTTTGGGATGATTTTGGATAGAGGAAGTGGATAGGTCATGACTTTATCTAGGAAATTAATGATAATGATTAGATCATTCTATGGAATATGATTGTAGAAAATGATTGATTAAAGAGTTATAAATATAATAATCAATACGATATATGGTATGATGTTGGGGTTAAGGTATTAATCTCAATATCACTTTGATATTAGGTCATGGTATTTTTGAATAACGGGGATATAATATATATAACCTTTAATAAATTCTTGATTCTTGGTCACGTGAGAGGGGATAATTTATCTCTCTATTACCACTCATCACCTACGCAATGTGTATGATTGTTTCAATTTATAGTATGGAACGAAGTATATAATATATAAATTACATTTAATAATATCATAATCTATATAACATGAACACAAATTCTCATATAAATAATAGTCTTTATTGATAATATATTAAAGAGATAATGTGATAAAGAAATTAAAAAATAGTCTATTTAAAGATATATAGAGATAATAAATTTATTTTGAATCTATGTGGGATCCTAAGTATATGTTGAGAAATTTATTATTATTAGTTTATTTTATTTTAATAATCTTTCAGTAACACAATTATATTAATTGGGAGTAGAATGTGATGAATTAAGATTCCCAGTAATAAAAATATACTATTATTGATAAAGTGGTTTAAATGTTACATACTATGTAAATGATACAAAATTTTTGAAAGGACATTATTAATAAATATATATTAATATTAATGATTAAAAAACATTAAAAGTTATTTCCTTTAGTTAATAAATAATTAATAAGAGTAAATTTTGAAAAACGTTACTAAAAATCATATTCATTTATGTATGTTACAAATTATTTCAACACAGGAATTGAAAAATATTAAAATATAAATTCTATAATAAAAAATTTATTTTTTAAGTACCTAAATGAAAATATAATGAGTATATATTTTTGATTTTTTTTATGAAATGTGGGATATTTCATTGAATGTAATTGTTTTGGAGAAAATAATTTTTTTGAATTTATAATTATATAATCAAATTCTATATATTTTTAGAAGAAGATTTTATATAATAAAAAATTAAGGTATAAAACTATTTAGTTTAATTCATCCAATGAGATTACAAATATTATGTCTATAATTTATAGGATTAAATAATAAATTTAGCTTAATAAAAAAAATATCATCCTTAATTGATGTACTTCCAAGGCGATAGTGAGGTTTGGATATCCATGAAATCATAATATCATTATTCATTTTTTAATTAATCAATTTATATCATTAAAATGGTAAAAAATTATAATATTAACTTATATATATTAATATTTGAGAATCCTCAATTTAAAAAAATGGTTTTCATGTAATTAAATTTGCTTATTTGAAATATAAAATTTCACACAATTAGAAATTTATTATTTTAAAATTATTTTCACATTTGTAATCATATATTTAAAATTATGTAGTAAAATAAATTTAAAATTTTACTGAAAAGAATTATTAAAAATACAATTAGTTTCCCTTGTAAAATATTAAAATTGCTAAAAGGCCATTAATTATAGGATAATGGCCTCAACATTTTAAAATAATGTATCAGAATAATATTCTGATATTACATTAAAATTTATAGTTTCCCACACTCTTTTTTTCACAAATTTTGATCCGTTGAAAATTGAATAATGTCATGTAATTCTTAAAATATTACAATTGTTTCCAAAATTTACCTTTTCTTCTATTATAAAATGATATTATATCCACTATATAAAAAATACAATCCATATTTGAATACAGCTAAATTAATTTCCTAAATTTATAATTTTTAATCCATTCACAATCCCTAATTCCCATGGTCACTATAAATTTTACAATGTTCTTTAAATCTAAGAATATTATCAAGAGGTAGTTCATGGTCTCAACTTAAGTATCACTACAATCATAATATCTCATTTTTATTATTTAATTCCAAATAAAACATATCTCTAATATAATAATAACATCAAAATCCTTATTCTTTTTACATGTAATATTAAAATTGGTATATCAATTTATTATTCTCTTATATCTACTAAAAAATGACTCGTCTTTAGTGTATGTGTATGGATTACCCCAACGATAAACTGATTATTAAATTTAATCTTTAAAAACACTCATGGATTGTTATAATGATGGTATGGATGAATAAACATGAAATATATAATTTATTTATTATTCATAATTGATCAATTACTATCAAGATACATCCCTCTCATTTGATGAGTAGAAAAACCACTAATCCATTGTTGTTCGTACTACCACTTCCATGGAAATGTGTGTTTAATTTTCCATCACTTTCAATCATGGAATGTTTTATTTAATATTATATGAGTATATATAATTTCTAAAAGAAATAAATACATGTAATGTGGGTTTTTATAACAAAATCATTAATGATCATTCCATTGGTAATCTCTCAATATTTATAAATAACCCAAAACAAGTTAACAACCAATTTTATTTTCATGAAACATGATTAAAAACACCTTGAAATTGCTTTATAACAATATATGTATTAAAAAAATTAATATCCAAAACCATTAATGTATTTTAAATGAATATATTTGTGTGAAAATGTATTATTGGCACCACTAATATATTCCTTTTCTAAAACTCTCATTATTATTAATAATGATGTTGAAAAGTGATTGAAACACTCCAATACATGAAGGTAATTATTATTAATGAAGATAATAAATTTAAAATTATATAAATAAGGTTCTAAAATAGTTAATTATGTTGTTTATTTTTGTAATATATAATGTTACATTACTTTTGTGGAAATCAAGATTAAATGTAAGGGACATAGTTTGTCAATTAAATTTCATTGAGTTTTATTATTTTTTGTTAACAATTTTTCTTTAAATAAATTACATTTAAAATTATCTTATACTTTTTACATTAATTGAATACAAATTTTTTAATCAATTTCAATTCCATAAAATATTTCATTTTCATATTACTCGAAATGACATAGCACTATTTTAGAAAAAGACACATAACTATGGATTTAACAATGGGGATTAAAAAGTGTTTTATAAAGTCACATTTAATTTTATGGGATTCACTATATTCATAATTATATATCTCTACTAGATCTAGGTTTTTGGTCAGACCATATATTATAATGTTTTTTGTGTTTACATTTACTGTTTATTTTTTTAGTTCCCTTATTTTGTACGAAGTGATTTAATTCATTTATTATTTGCATGTTTTATGAAACCCATTATATATCTATGAGTTATTTAAGAAAATATAAGGATTTCAATTTTGATGTTATATCACATTCATTTTATATACATTGGTTCATTATTTTTTTAATTTTTGAAGTCATGAAAACCATCTTCTTTCCATGGAGTATTTTATAATGTGGTTATTATTTTCAATCTGGGAAAAATATATGGATTATGAGAGTGTGGATACATATATCACCTCCCAATGATTTTGGTAAATGACAATATATAATGTGATTGAAATGTTGCATGAGTGTCTTAGAATTTATCCGTGTTTACAGATGGTGAGTATGATGCAATTTATCCCTAATTAGAATTTTAGGAGAGAATAGGTTGGTGGTTAACAATGTTCACTATAATATGTAACAAATTTTTTTTCAACTATTTATCCAATATTACAGTATAATAATATATGATCAATGTGTTATTTTTGTATTCCATTTTTAATGTTTTATCGTTTGAGATGTTAGGATTATATTAATGATTATGGTTTACTCTTAATGTTTTATGTACTTTCAAATTAAGAATTCTTCCTTATTCATTTTTTCAACTTTATTAAGATATATTAATTATGGTATTCGATATGTTTTCCCATAATGAGAAATTATGCACACCCCTTTTTTATATTTTTAATTCCAGAAGAATTAAACATTCTAATGTCCAATGGTATTTCTAATATTGGATTTGGTATAAGGTGAAATATTTATATCGTGGGAAATAAGTAAGTTCATGATTCTCTTCTTGAAGACAATAAAAATTTAGTTCTGTGGGTTGTGTGACTATATATTCAAATTAAAAGAAACATGTAATCAATATATAATCTATGAACTTTTAGTGTAGGTATCTTTATAAATCTACTATGATTTGGAACTTATATCAAAATGGACTCAAAAGATAATGGCCTCCAACTCAACATTCCTCAAATATAGAGAGTAATATGCCGTCAAAAATAGAATATGATATGAGGAAATAAAAATCATTTATAACACATTATTTTAATCTATTATATAGTATTGTGAAGGATATTTGGATATACCATATCCTATAGATAAGGAAACAAGGAAATAAATGTCCTAATAATTTTTTGTAAAGGAATCCATCATTGATGGAGAAAAGAACATTTTAATTATGAGGAATGTAATTGATGATAAAAATGTAATATTCATTATCTAGAATATATATTCACTAAAATATGTGTATATTATCTTCTTGGGGGAACAATTACACTAAAAAACTGACACAATGCACACAAATAGACCTAAAATATAGGTCATATCCCCGAAGGGATAACCCCGTAAACCAACAAAATTATTACATTATATATTTATTCCATAATGTACCTTTGGGAATAATTCTCACTACAAGAATTTTAGGCCCACCATTGGATGTCCCTAACGTCCTTCATGCATCATGATTGTATCACCACCTGCACGTTATGCCTACGTCACCACCAACATTTTGCAAGAATGCATAGTGGCGTGCAATCCCTTTTAGGATGAATAATGTTATTTCTAAATTACCCTTATTTTTTAAATTCTATCGTACATGCACTACTACAATGTTATATGTAATCAACAGTGCCTAATATAGTGCTGATGAAATTCTCCCCCACCCATATTTGATCTAGGTTATGATACATGACTTTGTGGAGCCCTTACTTATCAGGTATGACTTCAAATTAGTTCCTAAAATTTGACAATCTAAAATATTTTTCTAGAGAAATGTGTACAAAAATTCATCTAAATATTTTGAACACTCATTTTTTCATAAATTCATATCAACTACTTTTCATGTAACAATAAAACCCCATTTGTCTAATATGAGAGATCTCTGGTTTGGTCGACATGGTCTTTATTTATTATGTTCAACACATGAGTTTGAGAATAAAAAATTGAGATTTATAATTGAATTGATTAATTATATATAAAATATGTGTTATTTTATCATCAGTACTCAATATGACATATATATATATAAATTCCTGGTGTGTTAATGGAAGGAAACATTTAGACCTATTAATCATATTATAGCCTCATATATGATTAAAATTATATAAAACCACTTCTTCCATCCACATCATAGACCCATTATCTATGAATATTATCAAACCAATCTAATAGGGTACCATTATCTGTTAATATTTGGAATAGAGAACCTGTTAGCAATTAACCTTTTTGTAACACTAAAATCACACCTTCAAAAGAAAATATAAGGCTCCTCATATTGGAAAATAAATGTTCTATGTAAAATATCTACCCACAAGAGTGAGTATCCCATGGCAGAAACGTGTGAAAGACCAATATAATAAAAATAAACTCCTAAAAACATAATTGAAATAGTATATTATACCATATAAACACTTCATGTGAAATCAGAATACAAAGTGTTCAAGGAATGTATAAAAATAACACCATCCATATGGTCATAAAATACATTATGGGTTCATGTTTTCTTGGTGTTAGAATAATTTAATCCCCATCCTTCAAAACTGGGTGAATTTATATCATAGAATCTTCCGCCATGATGAATATAAAAAATCTCAATACTAGGAAAAAACCCTCAGAAATGACATGAACTTCTCTCAAATTATGTGATCCACCATTCTCTTTTGGGATATATTCTACAATTTTTACTAAGTATTCCCTTATAACAACATTTTATAAATCATTTCCCAATGATTAAGTGAAGAAGAATAAAAAACCTCATCAGAAGCACAAGGGAAAATAGTCTTATTTGAAATGATAGACCAATGTGTGTTATTATATTCCTCATGACATACATCTGAGATATAATCATTCTCCATACCCTTCTAATAAATTCAGGATCCTGAAGGCATAGAAAATAAATCATTGTCAGCATCATCTTCCCCACTGATGATTTGTTTTCTTAATCTTAACATTGTAGATATATATTACGAGTTATTTGGTTGATACATAGTCCACATAAAAAAATAATCTATGTGTGACCTTCACAAGAGATAGGTTGATTTTTTGGCTTCTCATATTTTAATATTACTACAACCTTATCGATAGTTGCCTAAAGAAAAGGCAATGTGTGTGGTTATAACCAAACCATAAATTAATGATGTTGAGTCTCCCACTATATATGAACGGTGAATCAAATATAAATATGAATTAAATGATTTAAAATAAAATAATATTGATAAAACTTATAGAAATATCATTTATAATTATAAATTTTCATTGATTCTATATTTTTTCCCTCATGTGAGTGTCTTTCAATAGACGTTCTAACTTACTACAGGAATATAGATTAACAATCTAATATATATACTATCCAAAATACTAGTACCTCTATAATTTATAAGGAAAATTTATTTTGGATTCACACTATTTTGGAGATGGTGGAAAATTTTATTGAAAGGAAAACCATATTGGATTTATTCTAGTTATCAAAAAAATACAAGAATGCAGACCACATCATGGTCTACCCTTTACCTAACATCAATTGCCTTGTCGGAAAACTATTTCATCAAAACACATTTATTCTATATAATCTATTCTGACATTAATGGAACCTATAAAAAGATATTGATAAAAATGAAAACATTATATGATTAAAAAACTATAGGTGTAAGACATTTCAATGCTTACATATTTTTTTATATTTTTAGAAAAATATAGTGGCTACAAGGACCAAAATAATTTTCATCCTTTAACTAAAATTATGAGCCAGACCTTGTAATAATTGTTTTATTCAAATAAATCATACATAATTTAGTATATTCTTGGAAATTAATGTGGGTAATTCCACCAACACAAGTTGATTATTTTACAACCATCCAACTATAATATAATGATAAATGATAATAAGTCCCAGGAAAGGTGTAATAAATTCTTACCATTGGATTACTGTAATGATATCCAAGGAAGGACATGCTATCATAAAGATACAACAGAGTGAATAATTTGTCATAAAAACTCTCTATATGATTATTGATATGACTTCATCTGTACTACAACCATCAATGTTATAGTCTTCTATGAATTGTAACAATCAGTGTAACTTGAATAATCCTCAGAAGATTAAAAATTTATGATGCCAAATATAGTTCATTATCTTAAATATTTAATGACTTTATCATCTATAATATGAGATAAACTCCCACTAAATAGTTATATAGTCTAAAATCCATAAAAAACATAATAATATATGGAATCCCAATATAGATATTTTATCATGATTCACATGATAAACTACTTCTTTGAATAATAACATTCATATTAATTTGACTTTCTATCCCAAATAGAAGGATGAGGGATATTCCTCTAAGGACAATGGGGCCATATAAAATAAAGGTATAACTAATGCTAATATTTTGGTCATTTCCTTAATGAATGTAAAATATCTATGGAGACACATATTCAATAACTATGATAGGCCTAATAAGAGAACCAATCTATTCTAGTAACATTTATGGATTATGAAAGAATGATAATACTGGATGATCAATTGGGTAATTTTCATCATTTTAATTAATTCCAATTGATGGTTAGAACAACTCAACCTAATCAATAGATGAAAAAAATCCCCAAGGATTAAATCAATGGATGTAACCCGTATAATAGAAATCTCCAGCCTCCAAACATTAATCCATAATTACAACTCATGTATTAAAGTGTGTACCTTTAGCTAAAATTTATAATATCATGAAACAACTAGAAATTATTCTATCCTATCATTCAAATCTTGATTCTTCCATTATTCAAATAGAATTACAATGTATTTTTTGGGGTTCTCGTATTTCGATTGGAATATGATGATGAAGTCTCTACTGGTGATGTATATTATCCATATATAGATTCAAAAAAAATGAAATTTAGTCATATTATTCACATATAATTATATAGAAATAGTTATATAAAGAAAGACTTGTCCTCTATACATACTATGAATTATTTAATACATTCAAGTTTATTGATTCTTCATTAATACAAGCATCATAATCAATCTCATACTAGTCCAAACATGTTGATTTATGGGATATATATAATTTAATTTTTATTCATCCACTTTAATGAACCAAGGAAATGACAATAGTATGAAACATTTTGTTTACAACATCAAGATCAAAACTAGTTTGGGGACCTTGCCTCTATTTTAGAGTTCATGGTTTCCCGCCATGATAGAAAATTTAATGTTATGTGGAAAAGACCATGTCCTTATCCCCATGTTGTTGTACACACATTAGAACATAGGTGTATAAGATATCCCTTAAATGTATATTCTAATTTGATACAAGGTTATGTGCCCATTTTGAAAATGTTTAGTATTTTTTTAATTTATTGGGGATTCTATAAAATCAAATAAAAATAATTAATAACCTATAATATTTTCTGGGTAACTATCAACAATGATATGGAGATATCACATTAAAACACATAACTGAAAAATTGGTTGGATTATGTACTCTATGTTAAAAAAATATGATGAAATCACTCTTGGAATGGGTATATATACAACCATTATCTGTATATTAGTCACATATACTGAGTAGAAAAATATAATAGATAATAATAATCCCAAAATTGTTGATGATTTGGAAATAGTAATTGCACTATATCATTAATATATAATGGGAAAATTAAATTTCTAAAGAGGTTATATAATACATTCAAGTAAATGGTAGATATTTAAAAAACCAACATGTCATCTCTAGGGACATAAGATATTATAAACTTTTATTCCATGATAATAAAAAAAATAATTGTAACATCCCAAGTAAGTAAAGAATTATGGATTTTCATATCTATGTCTATTTATGAATTAGATAGTGTTTTAGAGGCTTAAAATGAGAAAAAATCCAATATTAAGCATAGAAATCTCTAATATTTTTAATACATTGTTTTACCGCCTTTTGAATATGAAACATTTTTTAAATATATATATTGAAAATTTTAAAAGCTCTATTTGTCAAAATAAACTTATTATTCAGAATTAGGGAATTGAAATTCACTTTGGATAAATTGTTTGTATTTTTCTGACAATGTTCATTTTTTATGAATAGTGAAAAAATACTGAATTTTACTTCGAAACTGCTTTTTCATCTAATTTAATAATATGGTCAGATTATCTATTTAATTGGGTTTCAAGTGTAATTGGAATATATTTCTATAGTTTAATCCAATTTTGTCAATTTCAATTAATTTCACTTTGGAATTGGTCATAAACAAGTGTCAAACTTTTGACAGTTATTGTTTCTAAAAACCCCGTTATTTGTTTGGACAATTTGAATTATTTTTAAATTAATTACTACAATTTATGTGTTTGGAATTTGGAAAAATTGATTCCATATTTGGAATCAGAAGGTCCAAATTATTTAATTAATACTTTTTTGTTTTTGGACATTATTAATAGTAACAACGGTAATTATCATTAATTATCATGATTAATTAGTAATCGGATAGTTAAGGGTAATAAAATAATATGATAATAATATAAAATGACCCCCAACATGTGTTATAATGCTACAGGCTGTGTCATTTCTAGCCATGGGATGCCTTGGTCCAACTTTGGGTCCCCATGGAATCACTTTTGTGTGATAGTGACATTTTAACTTTTTATTATTAAAGAAAGTTAAATATAAAAAAACTATGTAATACCTAAGTAAAACAATTTTAATTTTGTCTAAATAAATGATATCTTAGACTATAAATATTCATTTTAAATCTAAAAATATTTCTTACATCATGGTATTTTTTTATAATCCATATACATTAAATAAATAAATTTATTTATGACACAATGATGATGTAGTGATTACCTCATTAATGAACAATTTTTATAAAATGAAACGATTATGTAAACTCTAAGACATAAACTGGTAAAAAACGTATTGGATGGGTAGATTTAGAACCCTTATCACCTTATCCTAGAAATATTTCATTGTGGGACCTTTAAAATATGAAAAGCATTTTATAATAAAGTAACATTTCAAGATTTTCCAAGAGTTCCCCTCCTACCTCTTATAAAAGGCCCCCACCTCTACCCCCGTACCCATAGCTCTGAAGCCATTGGCTTTTCCAAAATCTTCTCATTTTATCTCTCCACATCCCTATCTTCATCCTATAAGCCTTACCTTATGAATAAATCTCTTCAAGAATCTTTTTTGGTTCAAACCAAGGGCAGTTACCCGATTTAAAGGTAATGTCTTCTATTATGTTGTTTTGTATTATTTCGCTTCTCCAACCCCCTGAACTCTTTTTGTTCCTCTTTTTTGTAACAAAAACAGTATCTTCAATATAATAGGATGTTGTTATGAGAAGTATTTTATTTACACTTACACACACCTCTGTATAATGGTTAAAGAACATTATGTTTCTTTGAGTGGAGAATTACTGGCTCACAAAATGATGATTGTTCAATCTTCTTTTAACACCTTTCATGGTGGCCATTAAGATGTCACTATTTTTGTATATGAAATATATTTTGTTTATATTTTCCTTATTATTCTGTATTTTCCATTTATGGAATTCCTTTATAGTTTCCATTATGGGTAAACATGATAATTTCATTTTAGGAAGTGATGACTACCGACCCCTTAAAGTGATTTGAATCGTTAATGCCATATGTGGGATGTATAAACGATGGATTGAATGATATTATATATGATATTATACTGGAATTATAATGTACCTTTATATCATTATGATTTCATTCCATTAAATATAAAATAGAAATGAATGTAGCGTTCATGCGTACGTACGGCTTACCATCTCCATGAACGGTGCATTTAATTTCTTACCTCTAAATGTTATGTAATATTAAAAATGCATGTATATACTAAATATATATGATATATATAATATCTAAATCATGAATATAATTCTGTATATAATGGATATTTTACCACATGAACAACTGGTAATTATAAGAAGGTTATTTTTGACTCAAGTACCAAAGGTCGATAAAACGACCGTTATTAACTTAAATAAGTACATAATGTTCATAACATGGTGATAATTGATATAAAAGGAATAATGAACTTGAAAAAGGTTCTTATTAAAGTAGAAATTTACTCTAGTTTATTATTCATGAAATTAAAGAATGCTCGAGTCAAGTCAGACACGAGGTAAGGGACTTCGTCTCAATCTCCATTCATTGAGTCATATTTTGTTTTATAGACAAATTTTTTTATAAGGTGTATAAACCCCTTTTTATTTTAATTTTATTCAAAAGTAATCTCTCTAAACAATGTGTTTTAGTATACGAGAAAAGGAAATGTTTTTTTCTTACGTATGCGGTGACAACGACTTCTCCGCCACCATGACCATTATTTCAGTTTCGGCTTCCTCTACAATAAATAACATTTTGTTAAATGAAAATTAAATACCATGTTATAATTTTCTTATATTTTGGTATTGAAAATGGTTTTGATAATGTTTTGATTATATCAATGTGTTTTATTGATATCTTGTGATTGAAAAGTGGAAATGTTATGTTTCCTTTATACATGTTTTCTGTGATACGATTATGTTATTGTTCTTAGGAATTGTTTATGAAGACTGGTGGTTCCATGATAAACTAAGTGCGGGTGAGCCCGATATAGCTCTATAATGCATTGGGTAACGTGATAGAGTTAAATTCTCTTGTTTCTCCAAAGAGATTTAGGGAATACTCTGTAATGGGTATTCCAAACGTAACCATGTGGGTTACTCCCTATTTAAGAATGTTATGAATTCTTCAAGTTCCCTTTATGTATTATGATATCTATGAGTTATTCATAAACCTTATTATTTAGTGAGGCATGTTAAAGTGCTTATGTTTGTAAGTAAAGTATGTTTTCAATGATACTTATGTATACATGTACTATGGTTTTCATTCCATATTTTTATATCCCTTACTGAGAATTTTATGCTCATCCCATGTTTTTGAAATATTTTTAAAAGGTCAAGGGAAAGTTATATGATGTGATGATAGTGTCGAGGAAGTGTTAATAAAGAATCCATGTATTATTTTAAATATGTTTCCATTGACGGGAAAAGTGGATATTGTCTTTTATGTAACCACCTTGTCTAAATGTGGAATGTAATGCCTGTTTTATGATATAATTCTCTAAAACTCTAAACCTAAAAATATCATCAATGTGTATTCTTGTAATAACTCAATATTAAGTAATGTTTATGGCTAGGGCCTTATAGTTGGTATAAAAGGTCGGTTTAGATAACATTATGAGTTATAATTATATTAAATTATTATCCAAAAATATTTTTTTATGGTCAAATCGAAATGATATAGCATTTGAAGATTACCATGTTGCTTCATCTAAGACATGTTTGTTTAGAATGGTTTTTCGCAGTGGAAATAGGGAAGTAGAGATAGGAAGGAATACAGAAGGAAATGAAATTCCAAATCAGCATCCTCAGATTGTCGGAATTGGAACTGAATAGTGTGTTGCAGTAATGGCGTAGTTGACTCAAGCAATATATTGTGGTGGTATACATGCATTAGACCAGCCAGATCAACCATATAGGAACATGTCAATGGTGGAACATTTCATGAGGCAACATCCCCCCATCATTTAGAGGATCATCTGACCCTGTGCTAACTGAAAGGTGGTTTAAAGCACTTGAGAAGATTTTTGATGTCATGGGGTGTTCAGAAAATAAAAAAGGTTAGTCTTGTTGTTCACCATTTGGAAGGTGAAGCAGATCAGTGGTGGTCTATGGTTAAAAATATCAGGGATGCTGATGAGATTGATGCTCTTGACTGCGATGAATTCAAAGGTATGTTTCTTGAGAAATGTTTTCCTAAGACTATTCGACTTAGGATGGAAAAACAATTCTTGAAATTGAGGAAAGATTACGAATCAGTGGGTGCTTTTGAATAAAAGTTCACTCGATTGGAAGGGTATGCTCCAAATTTTATCTGAGACCTTGATAGTAAAATCAACCATTTTTACTCAGGATTAAATCCAAAATATTGAAGGGAATTAGCTTCTCGTGAGTTCAATAGTTATGAAAAGATTGTTCGATGTGCTGAGAAGGTGGAAATGGAGTTTTCCAATGATCATGTGTTCTATAAAAACCAACAGAACAAGAGACCAAGGTGGCAGGAGAAATGGAAAAATCCTTCAAAAAGGTCTGATGGTAAGAAAACTAAGTTTTCTGTTTGTGATAAATGTGGTAAAACGAATGTTGGGGAATGTCTTTTGAATTTTGGAAAGTGCTACCAATGTGGTAAGATGGGACATAAGGCTCGTGATTTCACTAAAGGAGATCAGGGTGATGGTAAGACCAAATTTGATTTACAATTAGTGAAATGTTTCAATTGCAATGAGATGGGTAATTATGAAAACGAGTGTTCAAAAAAGAGCTCAAATGATGGGAAGCAGTTAGACTATAAGCAGAAAGGTGTGGTCAAATCCTTTGCAACTACTTCAGCAGATGATGGTCCATCAAATGAAGTGGTATCAGGTACTTTTTTTTGTTTTTTCAGATTATGCCAATGTTTTGTTTGATTCAGGGTCTACATATTATTTCATATCTGAAAAATTTTCTAGTAAATTGGGAATTCCATCTTAAGAAAAGACTCCTAAACTTGTGGTAAAAACAACTAGGGGAAATGTTGAGGAAAAAAAGAATTTATAATAATTTATCTATCCTTATATGTAGAAAGAACCTACATGAAAACCTTATTGTTTTACCTATAGTAGAGTTTGATGTTATCCTGTGTATAGATTGGATCTCTGTTTACCATGAAAATATTTATTGTAGAGCAAAAAAATATTATTTTTAGAAAGACTTTCAGTTTGTGTAGAAGAATTAACACTTACTTTTGATAACATATAAAGAGGCTAAGAAACCTGTAAAAGATGTAAATGAATGATACCTTTCACATATTGTTGAAAACAAATGAAATTTTCATATTTATGATTTGCCTGTGGTAAATGAGTATCCTTATGTTTTTTCTGATGAGTTTCCTAGAATAATACCAGTTCAAGAAGTTGATTTTACTGTTGACTTGGTTTCTGATGCTAATCCAATTTCAAAACACCCTTCTCGAATGACTCAAACTGAACTTTTTGAGTTGAAGGATCAATTGCAAGAATTATTTGAGAAAGGTTTCAGTCAACCTAGCTCATCACCATGAGGTGCTACTGTCTTTTTTTTAAAAGAAAGATGGTTCAATAATATTTTTTATTGATTATAGATCCTTGAATTACATCAGTGTTAACAAAAAATATCCTTTGCCTCATATCGATGTTTTGTTTGATCAACTCTAGGGATCTCAGTATTTTTCAAATATCGACTTGAGATTGGGGTACCATCAGTTGAAGTTAAAGGAAGCAGATATTCCAAAGAGCAGGTTTCATACAAGATATGGACATTATGGATTTTTAGTAATGCTTTTTGGGTGAACCAATGCACCTGCTGTATTCATGGACATTATGAATAGAATTTTCCATGAGTTCTTGGATAAGTTTGTCGTTGTTTTCATTGATGATATTTTGGTGTTTTATAAAAGTAAAGAGGATCATGAATGTCATTTAAGTGTTATTTTTCAAACCTTAAACAAAAATAAATTATATGGGAAATTCAGAAAGTGTGAGTTTTGGTTGCAACATATTTCTCTCTTGGGTCACATTGTTTCTAAAGATGGGATAACTATTGATCCTGCAAAAAACAAAAGTTGTTGAAGAATGTCCAAGACCCAAAAATGTATCAGAGATTCGTAGTTTTCATGGTTTGGAAGGCTATGACCGAAGTTTTGTTAAAAATATTTCATGTTCATCTAGTCCAATGACTAAGCTAACTTGGAAGGTTGTTAAGTTTATCTAGACAAAATAATGTGATGATTGTTTTTATGATTTGAAAAGAATATTGTTAAATGATCTAGTTTTTGCAATACCTTCTAGGAATGGTGAGTTTTTTATACATATTGATGGTTCATTGCATGGACTTGGTTATATCCAAATATAGAATGATCAGGTAATTTCTTATGCTTCACGTCAGTTGAAAACTCCTGAGGTAAATTACCCTACACAAGATTTGGAATTACCTGCTATTTTTTTTCTTTAAAAATTTTAAGGCATCATCTGTATAGTGTAAAGTGTGAAATATATAATGATCACAAATGATTAAAGTATATATTCACTCAGAAATAATTGAAATGAGACAGAGGATATGGCTAGAATTAATCAATGATTATGATCGTACAATTCATTACCATCCAGGAAAAGCAAATAAAGTGGTTGATGCTTTGAGTCGAAAATGTAATGCTTCTTTAACCTTGTTATGTTTGGAACATGATCCTTTGGTTAAGGATTTGATGAACCTTTGAATAGATGTTTTTGGTGCAGGATGTTCTTCTTATTTTTTTCAGGTATCTGTGAAATCTTCTCTATCAGACAGAATTAAGCAAGCTCAGAAGCAAGACAGTGGGTTGCAGAAAAAGGTAGAGCTTGTTCTGAAGGGTATGTTACCTGAATTCAGCATTGATAATGATTGTGTTTTGAGATGTAGGATGAAATTTTTTGTGCCTTTTGATTCACAGTTGAAGTGAGAGTTGTTATATGAAGCTCATAGTTCTCTGTTTTTAGTTCATTCTGGCAGTACTAAGATATATAGAGATATTCATGAGTATTTCTGGTGGGATGGAATGAAAAGAGATATTTCTATTTTTTTTATAAAGCGTTTGACTTGTCAATAGATTAAAGAATAGTGATAGTTTTTGAAGGGGATGCTTTAGACTTTACCAGTGAGAGAGTGGAAATGATAGAATATATCCATGGACTTTGTTGTGGGGTTTCCAAAGACACCTCGAGGTAATAATGCAATTTGGGTTATTATTGATCGCTTGACTAAATCTCCTCATTTCCTTGCTATACAAGATATATTTTCTATAGATCGATGATCTTGTTTTTATCTTAAATAGATAGTCAGGTTACAAAGAGTTCCCCACTCCATTGTATCTGATCATGATCCCATGATTACTTCTAACTTTTGGAAAGGCCTTCAGAAGTCGTTGGGTACTGAATTAAATTTTTAGTACAGCTTTTCATCCTCAATCAGATGGACAGTTAGAATGAACAATTAAAAATTTGGAGGATATGATACGTGATTGATCGATGGATTATCAGGGAAGTTGGGACCTATATCTTTCTTCGGTAGAGTTTTATTACAATTACAATTTTCATTCCAGTATACAGATGGAACCATTTGAGGAATTATATGGGAATCGGTGTCAAACTACATATTTCTGGAATGATGTTGGTGAAAGTTAGTTGATGGGACAAGAATTGCTAAAATATTTGGTTGAAAATGTTCATCTGATACAGAAACACATGAGAACAGCTCAGTGTAGGAAGAAAAGTTATGCGGACAACAGGAGGAAGGATCTCTCTTTTGAGGTAGGTGATCATGTCTTCCTCAAAGATTCACCATGGAAAACTGTGATGTGATTTGGTAAGAAAGGAAAGATGAGTCCAAGGTTCATTGGACCATATGAAATTCTGGAGAGAGTTGGATTAGTTACATACCGAGTGGATTTACCTCTGAGTTTATCTAAGGTGCACAATGTTTTTCATGTTTCAATGTTAAGGAAGTACATGCCAAATCCATCTCATGTTTTGAGTCCAGAGGTAGTTCAGTTGGAAGAGAATCTATATTATGAGGAACAACCGGTCCATATTCTTGACCATAGGGTGAATGTATTGTGGAATACGTTGATTCTTCATGTAATGGTTTTGTGAAAAAACAACATGATTGAAGAGGCAACATGGGAATCTGAAAATGCAATGAGGGATAAATACCCCCACTTATTTGATAAGTAAATAAATTTCTAGGATGAAATTTTTTAAAAGGGGGAAGCATGTAACATCCCAAGTAAGTAAAGAATTATTGATTTTCATATCTATGTCTATTTATGAATTAGATAGTGTTTTAGAGGCTTAAAATGAGAATAAATCCAATATTATCCTTAGAATTTTCTTATATTCTTTAAAGATTGTTTTACCGCCTTTTGATGGAGAACCATTTTTTAAATCTATATTTTGACAATTTTATAAGATATATTAGTCAAATTAAACATATTTTTATAATCATGGCATTTAAATTTACTTTGGATAAATTTTTGGAAATTTTCTGACAATGATCATTTTTTATGAATAGTGAAAAAATACTGCATTTTACTTCAAAAATGATTTTTCATCTAATTTAATTATATGGTTAGATTATCTTTTTAATTATTTTTTAAGTGTAATTGGAATATATTTTTACCATTTAATCCAATTTTGGTCATTTTAATTAATTTCACATTGGAATTGAGCATAAACAAGTGTCAAACATTTGATAGATATTGTTTCTAGAAAACTCACTATTTGTTTGGACAATGGGAGTTATTTTTAAATTAATTACTAAAATTTTTGTGTTTGGAATTTGGTAAAATGGATTCCATATTTAGAATCAGAGGGTCCAAATTATGTAATTAAGACTCTTTTTTTGACATTATGAATAGTAATGACGGTAATTTTCTTTAATTATCGTGATTAATTAGTAATCGGGTAGTTAAGGGTAATAAAATAATATCAAAATAATATAAAATGACCCCAAACATTGTCCTAATGCTACTGTATGTGTCATGTCCAACCATGGGATTCCTTTCGCTAACTTCGGGACCCCATGGAATCACTTTTGTGTGATAGTGACATTTTATCTTTTTATTTTTATAGAATGTTAAATATAACAAAAGTATGTAACACCTAAGTAAAACAATTTTAATTTTGCCTAAATAAAAGATCTATTAAACTATAAAAACTCAATGTAAATCTCAAAATATTTTCTACATCATGCTAATTGTTTTATAATTTTTAGACATTAAATAAATAAATTTATTTATGGCACCATGATGATGTAGTGATTACCTCATTAATTAACGATTTAAATAAAATGAAATTATAATGTAAAATCTAAGACAAAAACTTGTCAAAAACCTATTGGATGTATGGATTTCAAACAATTATCACTGTATAATATAAATATATCATTCTGGGATCTTTAAAATCCAAAAATAATTTTATAATAAAATAGAATTTCAAGACTTTCCAAGAGTGCCCCTCCTCCCTCTTATAAAAGGCCCCCACCTCTACCCCCTTACCCATACCTATCATGCCATTGGCTCGACCAAGATATACTCATTTTATATCTCCACATCCCTCTATTCATCCTAGGAGCCTTACCTTAGGCATAAATCTCTTCATGAAACCCTTTTGGTTCAAACCAAGGGGAGTTACACGATTTAGAGGTAATGTCTTCCCTTATATTGTTTTGTTTTATTTCACTTCTCCAACCCCCTAAACTCTCTTTATTAATATATTTTGTAACAACACCAGTATCTTAAATATACTTGGAATTTTTTATGGGAAGGACTTGATTTACACTTACACAAACCTCCATCTAATGGTTAAAGAATATACTGTTTCTATTAGTGGTGAATTACTGCCTCACAAAACGATGATTGTTCAATATTCTATTAACACCATTCATGATGGCCATTAAGATGTCAATATATTTATATATGATATATATTATGTTTATTTTTTTATTATGATTCTTTATTTTTCATTTATGGAATACCTTTATGGTTTTCCATTTTGGGTAAATGCGATAATTTCATTTTAGGAAGTGCGGGCTACCGCCCCCTCAAAGTGATTTGAATCATTAATTCCATATGTGGGATGTATAAATGATGGATTTAATGATATTATATATGATATTATACTTGAATTATAATATAAATTTATATCATTATGATTTCATTCCATTAAATATGAAATAGAAATGAAAGTAGCATTCATGCGTACGTACGGCTTACCGTCTCCATGAACGGTGCATTTCATTTCGTACCTATAAATGTTACGTAATTTTATAAGTGCATGTATATAATAGAAATATATGATATATATGATATCTAAATCATGAATATAATTCAGTATATAATGGATATTTTACCACATTAACAACTTGTAATTATAAGAAGTTTATTTTTGACTCAGGTACCAAAGGTTTAAAAAACGACCGTTATTTACTTAAATAATTACATAATGTTCGTAAAATGATGATAAGTGATATAAAAGGAAAATTGAAATTGAAAAAGGTTCTTAAGAAAGTATAAATTAACTCTAGTTTATTATTCAACAGATTAAATAATGATCGAGTCAAGTTGGACACGATGTAAGGGACTTCGTCTCAATCTCCTTTCATTGAGGCCAAAAAAAATTTTAAACACAACTTTCATTTATAAGGTGTATAAAACCCTTTGAAATGTAATTTTATTCATAATGAATCTCTTTATACGAAGTGTTTTACTAAATGAAAAAAGGTAATGTTTTTGTCTTACGTATGTGGCGACACCGACTTCTCCACTGTCGTGACCATTATTTGCGTTTCGGCTTCCTCTAGAAGCCTTAACATTTTTTAAATTTAAAATAAATACCATGTTTTTATTTTCATTTATGTTGGTATTGAAAATGGTTTTGATAATTTTTTTATTATATCAATGTGATGTATTGAAATCTTGTGATTCAAATGTGGAAATGATATGTTTCCTTTATAATGTTTTATGTGATATGATTATGTTATGGTTTTTGGGCATTGTTTATGAAGATGGGTGGTTCCATGATAAACTAACGGCAGGTGAGCCTGATATAGCTCTCTAATACATTGGGTAACATGAAGGAGTTAAACTCTATAGTTTTTATGAAGAGATTTAGTGAATACAATGTAATGGGTATTCCAAATGTAACCATCAGGGTTACTCCCTACGTAAGAATGTTATAAATGCCTCAAGTTACCTTTTTTGTCTTATGATTTCAATGAGTTATTCATAAACACTATGATTTCATGAGGTATGTTAAAGTGATTATGTTTATAAGTAAAGTATTCTTTCAATTATACTTATTTATACATGGACTAAAGTTTTCTTTCAGTATTTTTATATCCCTTAATAAGCTTTTTATGCTCATCCCATGTTTTTGAAATGTTTTTCACAGGTCAAGGGAAAGGTACATGAGGTGATGATAGTGTCGAGGAAGTGTTAAGAAAGAATCCGTGTTTTATTTTAATTATGTTTCCTTTTATGGGAAAAGTGAATATTGTATTTTATGTGACCACCTTGTTTAAATGTAGAATGTAATGCAAGATTTATGATCTAATTCTCTAAAACAAAAAACCTAAAAAGATCCACAATCTGTATTCTTGTAATAAATCAGGATTAAGTAACGTTTAAGTCTGGGGCCTTATAATAATGATAACATATCTAAATTTCCCATGATAATAATTCATTTTCATTATCACTATATCTATTTGAAGATTCCTTATCATCATCCATGTATGATTATAATTACCCCACAAAAATAAATTATATTACCCCGGACATTCCATCATTTATTAATTACACTAAAATTGTTGAATATTATGAAGAGGGGAAAGGTCGGATGATCTTATATTTTCCCATACATAATTTGAGGAAGGTGTCTCTAAAACCATTTATGAAGATACATATGTAAACACTGTGATAGTGGAAGACCAATATCATATCAAAAAAAATTCACTTGGTATCTTTAGTAAAAAAAGACCTAAATATCTTATATGAAGTATTATAAAGATTTATAAATACGGAAAAAAATCATTGAAATGATCCCTACATAGACATAAAACATTTACGGCTACCTAAAGAATCATTTGGATACAATATGGGATCCAAATGAATGTATTTAACTCATGCTTCCTTGGTTGTGGATGATGTTTTTAATCTCATGAAATCAATCATCATCCCAGAGGTATTTTACCTGAAATGTCATTTCCACATTTTACCCATCAAAAAATAAAAATGTTAATGTAACAATACCAATTAAATTTAGGGAACCCAATCAGTATTTCCAAAAACATAGCATCCCAATCTCAATAATGGGTCATTATGTCGATGAAACAACTGGTTTCTAGGATTCCAATTTTTGGGATGGATACTTTTATTATAATAAGAAATAAATGGTTCTTAATGTTAAGTATTGATATTAATTAATTGAATCATAAATGTTATATTTACATATATTAATTTTAATTATCGTAAAAAATGGGGTCACATAATATCTATGTTCCATGAATATATCATTATGACCATTTTGTGGAAGTCTAAAAAAGGTTACATGGATGATATGTTGGTTAAATCCCACCATCAATCTGAACATATTATCGACATTTTCAAATATTTTGATAAGCTATGGTAGTGTTTCATAATGTATCACCCTCTAAAAATTGATTTCGAAGTGACATTATGAAAATTGTTTATCTTTATAGATTTATACTATTTAATTGAGGCTGAAACTGATACATTTAATGATATCCTTAACATGGAACCTAATTAAAAATTCAAAGTGTCGAGAGGGTTCTATGATGCATTCAATACTATAAAAATATCACATTAAATTTTTTATAAAATTATTCTAAAAATTAAATTAATTTTTTAATCATGGAAATATCAATTGGAAAATGTACATTTTTATGTTCATAATACCTTCTACAACAAATATTTACATATACCAAAATGTCTACTAAAACATATATTGGTAATCATTATTGAAACTTATAAAATATATCTATTATAATTTTATTAATATTAATAGATAATATATATATTAATCATGATGTTTGGAAACATATTTCATCGACATATATTTGTGTTGATATTATAAATAACATCAATTAACATCTATTAACATATTATTACTTTTAACAAAAAAGTGTAATGTTATTATAATATGACAAAAATATGGTGTAATTTTTTTATTATATATAATACAATGGTACTATTTATTAATAAATATTTATAAATGTATCTAATATAAAACAATACCAAAGATATGTGTAAGATGATACTAGCGAAACAAAATAAATATATTATTTTTTTGAATAATTAATATTATGGGTATCATATCAAAATAAATACCCCATACTATCCCTGAACAAGAACGTGATCATATGATGTCATTTAAGGAAATCCTCTAAACCATGATAAAAAAAAATCCATGTTACACAACGAAGGTAAACTATAATTTTTTTACACAAGGCCATCAAATTTAAGGAGAAATGAAAACCAATAAAGCACAATACTCATGCCCTAAAACCGACATCATGCAACACTAGGTACAAAAAATCTCATCTTTTCAGCAAAAAACATTAATGATAAACTCCTTGGATATGGTCCATTTTTATTTTACCTTCTTGATAAAGGATAACTATTATAAATTTTTTTAATAAAACATATATATGATATCAATGAACTCCACATAAAACAGGAAACAAACATCCCGGATGGTAAGAAAAAAATTGAAAAATAATGATAAACTATAACATGAAATAAAATAAAAAACCAACAAAATATTACAATGTTCTCAATATCTTTGGTCTAAATATTTAATGGGATAGGGATAATCCAAATGTTTAAGTATATTTAACATGTTCCAAATTTTCTAAGTTTGTACCTACATGAACCACATTCAATTAGAAAAAAATAGTTTTTAAATTAAAAACAATTTTTAAAATATATTATTTATAATATAGATTATTAAACTAAAATATAAATATTATGGATGTTGTATGAAAAATTAATTGATTTTAAAACTTTAGACCAAAAAAAGTATATTTTATGAAATCTGTTTATGTACTATGAAATAAGGCCATGGTGTAAAATAAATAACAATATATTGTTCAAAAAAACACATGAGAAGTTATTAAATGGCATAAATATTAATATTAAATGTATACAGAATCTGATATAGAACATTGTTTGAAATCAATTCATATAGTAACATTAATAAATTTTTATAGTATTAAAATTTAATATAAAATATGAAATAAATTTAATGTTTACAATATGTAATTATTTTCCGGTGTTTGAAATTAATTTATTAGTGAGATATAGTTTGACAACATTAAATAATATGAAATTAGTATAATGGTTAAACCAATATGAAATAAGAATATAATATACATTATTAAATCCACTTTTAGTTATTTTCATTTGGAAATTTCATTTTTTTGAATTTATTGAAAAAACTATATTAATTTATTGATTTTTTTTAATCAAAATATTTCATGTTTATTTAATAAAAATTTTAAATTAATAAATTTGATTAATAAACTGCATGTAGTTAGTTTATTTGATAAATTGAATAACATATTATACTACACCGGGTGATGATTTATGGTATCATAGGTTCATTAAGAATTCCTAGAAATCTAGATAGTGATCTAGTATTTACTTATTTTTCCCCAATAATAAGTGGTCTTTATAGAATGATGACGTGATTTTGAACCAAAAGGGATTTCATAATATCATCAGAGAAAATACACAACGATTTTCACATTTTCATAAATACATTTCTATAAAAAATTATCACATAAATGTTTTTTCTAAATGAAAAATGATTGTGTAATTTATATGTGTAGATGAAAACATGTGAGTTTCATAAAATATTTTTAGATTAGAATTATTTTGAAAAATATATATTTTTTCAATGTTTTTAATTTCACGTTGTTTTTTAATTAAAAACCATAAAAATGTTTTATAATTATATGATTATCGCATCCCTAAACATGGGATAATTTAATCCCATAGAATATATCTTAATGGATTCTTGACTATTTGAAAAATTACAACATATCATAATCTAATTTTGGAAAAAAATTAAAATTGTTTATTTAATATTCATTCATCAAAATTTTAAACGATATAAAATGTTTGAAATCATTGATGATTAAAAAATAATTTAATAAATTCCATTTAATTTTTGTTCAAATAATGAAACACACTGGGTTTTTAGGTATTATAAAATTTAGAACACAATGAATATATATTTTATAATATCATATAAAAAGAATATATATGTATTTGGAAATTATGCATAGAAATATAATTTCATTTTAAAATTATTTAAATTTCTACTATAATGAAATTGTAAAATTGAAAACATTAGTCAAATAAGAATGTTAATCTCATTTTATTTTTTCTTATTTTACAAATCATTCAATATATAATACAATTATTTTAAAATTTTTCAACAAAAGGATTATCTCTAAATACTACTCACTAATTAGTATACTAAACAAAATATTCTCGATATCATGACTACCAAAAAATTAATAATCCTATATTCATACTATAGTTTATTTTTAATGATTATTATAAAAATTTAGAATATTTTATATAAAATTAGTTTTGGGTTATTTAAGAATATCTAAATTGTCAATAATATTTATTCTTAAAATTTTATATTTTTTCCCACTATTTTACATTAATTGAAATCTGAAAATTAATTCTGATCAGTAAAATCATGTTTAAGGGAATTAAATAATATCCAGTCAATATAGAATTAATAAAAATAATGGTTGGGTAACCATGTTATATTAAAACATCATGTAATAGAATCCTTCTAATGGGAAGATCTAGAACTCTACAGGAAAAGATTGATGCGGAATATTTAAGATAAAACATAATAAATAGAAAGTATTATAAAATTTCAGAACATAAATTGATACTTCCATGAAATTACAACATTACAAATTAACCTTCACCACCTCAATTAAAATGGATTAATATAAATGAAACCAAAATAGATCCTCCATTAAATGTTATATAAAAAATAAAGTATGATAACAACCATAACTGAACCTGTATTACTAAATGAATCTATATGAAAATGTGATATAATCAAAAACATAACCTATATTACTAATGAAATAAAAAAAAACTAAACAAAAAAAATATTCTAATTTCTAATTCATGAAGTCTCTAGAATTTGATACATAATATATAAGAACATGCCTTACTAAATGATATAACATCAATTAATCAATGCATGAAATTATGATATAAAATTATAATATTAAATACATCATACAAAATTAATCATCATAAAAATAACTAAAATTTAACTTTTTATAGGAAAATAAAAACCAAAATCAAACCAATATTTTGATTTACATGAACATGAAAACCCAAATTATACATAAACCTACACTACCTGATACTTTAGATTAATCAATCCAAAACACATAGTTAATTTACCCACATCAATGAAGAGAAAATAATTATATACACTCAAACTAACATAAAATTATTTAATTAATTATTACGTATATTAATTTTACATTAAAATCAAGATAGAGATGATATCAATGTGAATGAAATTTTGCAATAAATTCCATGTCCATTTTATTTTTTATATAATAACCATACCCAATCCTAGAATGCCCACATGTCATATATTTCTATAAGCGAAAAAAAGAAAATTTTAAATGAATGAAAGTATAACATCCCAAAAATATGGATGAAACCAAGGAGATTTAGGGAAATAATAGTATTTGTGATGTAGAAAATAAGAAATTTTATCACTCCATAAGAAACAAATATATTTTAACTAATCAAATATTGCAGAAACAATATTCAGAAATAAAATTTTAAATTAAATCAGAACGAATTACTATAATTTTTGAAATATTTATAATAATAATATAAAATACACCAGATTCAATATATTATTATAGAATATATATTTTATTAGTAAAAAAAAATTAAAATAAAAACCATGAAAATATATTACTTATGTATGGATTACTATTTGAATAAGGATAAATGATAAAACATCAAAGACAGAAAAAATATTTGTGATAATATTGTTTGGATTCATCAAATAATGATAAATTTTCTAATTATTTCACCATAAAAATCCAATGAACATGAATTTACAATACTTAAATAGATGAAAAATGTTGTAATAAAACCATTTTGATGAAGGTATGAGAACATGAAACCTAGTTTTCTTTACCCAACCAAGGATTCATTAATAATTCAATTCGATGAGGCCTGTACAATTATTCAAATTATTAAACACAAAAATATAAATATATATCCATATATTGAAATATTTTTATCCCCTTATATTATTCCCTTAAATTCAATATATGAAATTTGGATTTTCAAAATTTTCAATAGGAGTACATGTTGCCTTCTATCTTTTCTGGTCTTCTATCTAGGGATATAATGTTTATTGGTTAATAATAGCTTCCAGAAACACATTTTTTCCATTATGAAAAGTCTTATTTCCCTCTTAATGATATATTGAGAATAGTAATCTAGAAAACATGTTTTAAACCATATTTAATAATTTATCATTGTTTATTAATCTAAAATAATGGTTATTATGTGAAATATGTTATTACAATTATTTTGAATAATTATATTTTATAATAAAATCTATGAAAACATAATATAAATTTGTAATTCTATTATTAATCAATAAACAAGTTGTGAAAAATTTTAGTTATATTTTTTAAAAAATTATTACCTTGAAAAATTCAAAAACAACTCACCATAAAAATTTATTAAAAAATAAGAAAAAAATACAAATTTTCAACATAGATATGTTTTTAAAATTTACATATTAGTTGGTAAATTTTATTTGTTTTGAATGGTAAATAAATATCAACACCTATCTTCAAAAACCACTAACAAATTTTTTTTTTTCCAAAACTAATATATTTAAATAAAAAACATCATTCAATGAACAATGTAAAATTTATTTTTAATAATTACATGTAAAACATATTTATAATTATATGTAACATGAAAAAAACACATTATAATCATAATTAAATATATTGGAACAAATAATGAAAATATAAATATAATAATTAAATGCAATGCATGGTTCAACACATACTGTCAAATAGGGAATTCTATTAGTTTCTAGAAGACACATATTCTTAAATATACCCATTACTAACAACTTCATTTTTTATGTTATCATAAAATAAGAATGAAATTAAACTTTTATACAAATCATTTTATGACCTTAAATGACCATATAGATTACATATTTATTAAAAATTACCAATTAAAATTATTAAAAGAATGTTTAACATTTCTAAACATAGTTAATCATTTTATTTAACTATCAAATAGTTACTCATATTTTTTTATATTAATTATGAATTTACATTGGGATTATTTTGGGGTTTTTTAAATATATTTTACTCTTATTTGGATAACATTAAACAAATTAGTGTCTTAGAAATGAATAAAATTTGAATAAATAGTACACATATATTTCACATGATGAAAAAATGGAGTAAAATATATACGTTGATGTGATTTGTCTTATTTTGGATTTTATTATATGAAATTATAGAAAGGAGGTTTCATTTCGATAAAGGTGAAGGATCAATCATGATAGTAAAAAAATGTAGAATTGTTTTTTTAATTATCCTATAATTGGATTTATGTAATTAATAATAGTTCAGTTATAAGTAATAATAATTATATATGTCGTGTAATACCTTCTAAAATTAATGATATGTTCATTTCATAATATATAAAATAAAATTACGAAGTAAAAAACCTAGAACTAATGGAATGAAAAATACATTACAAGGTTTATTGATTTATGAGATTTAACACTCATAACATTAATTATTATTCAAATTAGTTGGAACAACTCAGTAGTTACAACCTATAATATTACCATAGATCATAATTTTGGAAAATAATACATACATGTACAAGATAAAATATATATTATAATATTAATTGTAGTGAGAGATATAACACTATAATCCCAAAAATATTATTCTTAAAATATAATATATCTGACTAGTTATAACATAAAATCCCTAATTTTTATTAGAAAAAGTATATGTATGTCTTATATGGAGGAAAAAATATTAATAATCACATAATAAGACATGAATTGAAGAATAAAATCATTTTTTACTAACTAAATGAATAATTGAAAATGTTGAATGTTACATACATAACATCAAACCTATATAAAAAGTTACGTAAAATGTGAAAATTAAATTCAATATTATTTTTTATTTAAATCATCTAATTTAATACTAAAATCATAATAGAGATTAATCTTCCTTTTATAAAGGAAATATGTGCAACATATTAACTAATTCAGAAAAAAATTCAATGATGTTAAATTTAGCCATCCCTTCAACTAAAAATCACTTATGTACAGAAACATTTAAATTTTTATAATATATTTGTAGTTAAATTTAAAATATGGATTGTTTTTATAGATAATGTGAACATTAGAATACAACTATAACATCTATTTTTCTTGTCATCACCAATTACATCTTTTATAAAAAATATTGAACATGTGTTGTTTTGACTATATATTGATCTATCTAAAAATTATTATTAGATCCAATTTATTTCAGAATGCACTATAAATGGAATAACATTATAATGTATAAAAAAATGAATACATAGTGTTACAAAAACAAGTATATGGATGTATTGTTTTTTATATAGTGTAGCTCATTATTTACAAAATAGCAAATTATTCCCAAGCCATCTATAACTCTATATAAGATGAATAAATTTCAATTATATAAAAAAAGTGGATAATTAACGAAATATTAATTATATATTAATTTTTATTTGATAGTGAATGGATGTGGTAAAAATATATTTAATTCCCAAAAAATCCAAAAAGGAAACATGTATCTATTTTCTTAATGGGGGTTAATTTAATTTGTATCGAAATCATAAATGAAATATGGGTCATATTTATTATAAAATAGGGGTATACTTTAGGCTAGAACCTAGTATATAATAATTATTTATTCTTGCATTTGATATGAATAATATTGAATAAAATAATACCCCTATTATGAAATATGGTCCCTTTTTTATTCTCTAACTCTTGAAAAAATAAAAGTTGATAAAGAATTACACAAGAACAATAATGCAATGTATCATTTTTTTATAGAATCAACATAACGAAAATTTATATAAATTATTTTGGACCTGAATAATATTACGCTTTCAATACTATAAAAAATATCACAAAATATGATGCTAATATGGATAATTAAACATCCACTGTAGATATTGAACATTTATTTTGACTAAGGTAAGATAAAATAGTATAAACCATAAATTACCTTTAGCTAGAACTAAATCCTATTCATGATATAAAAAATACATCAACATTTTATCCACCTATAAATTTTAGGTCATTAAATTCCCTTATGAGATTCACCTAAATGAAATATTATGTAGAGAAGGGTAGTGAAATTAGTATAAGATGATGATGGAAATATATAAATTGGTTAATAATTCATTGATATATTCCATAAATTTCAAAGGTCATGTGTTCTTTATTTATAGATGATTTTATAGTGACCTAAGGGGATATTCGTGATGGTTAGGGTGGAATTGATTTTTTGTTGTATTTCTAGGTTAAATGATGTGTGGAAAAATCACTACAAATTAATGATGACCTAGGGGTGGTGAAAGAGTCTATGAGAAATGGGTGTGGGTTCACATGAGCTATAATGATGGGACAACATTTAGTTGACCCATGATGGAATAAGCTGAGGGTTGATGACATACTATAGGATAGGATGAAGGGTTAAACTAAAGCCTCATTGTAATTTTATTTTTTTAAATAATAACATAACAATGTATAAAATATCAATTAATATTATTAATTTATTTTATCCCAAAAATATATAATAAAAAACATAAAATAAGAAATTTTGTTTAGGAAAATATTTATAAATAATAATTCACACAAAATATTTTAAGTGTATCACTAATATAATATTAAAAAAGTAGTTTTATTTTGTTGATATTTTTTTCAAAATTTTATCACAATGAATTATTTAAAATAAGGAATAATTATTTGGGTAATTGTAAGTAATAGTTAAATTAAATTTTTCCAGAATTAGTATGGTAAAACATTATGTTGAATTGTTGGTATATACATGTTAATAAAAAACATGTGAATCTATTAGAAAATAATGTTTTTGTTACTTAAAAATAATATCAATGGAATTTATTATCCATTTGAATTTCCTACTTTTCACAAAAAATATATTTTTTATTCATAATTATCAATCAGTATAAGTAATGTTTTTATAGTTTTCATTTCCATAATCAAGAAGAAATATATTTGATAAAAATACATGTGTAATGGAATTTTTTTATGACGATATTAATTATACGAAGAAATATATTTCATGACCCTATGTATTGATACCGATATTGAATGGAAGACCACTAAAAATTTTAATTGGATCATTTATGAGATAACATAGTAACATTATCACTTAGAATAATGATGTAGGGAACAAAAATGGTATCTACTATATTAATAAATTTATGTTTTTCATTAAGACACAATATTTCTACATCAAAAATAATAACCATTCATTGATCTCTATGGTTGAAAAGATGAGGCAGTACCTTCATCATCATATAGTATATTTAGTCACTCAAATAGACCTTCTCAAATATATCCCCATTCATATTATTTTTAATGGATGGATGGAAAAGAAAAAATTCCTTATAATATTAATATATCATGTTAATAAAAACTAAATCTATCAATCCACATGAGTTGGCATATATTTTCAAAGGTTATCCCACATTATAAAGAATTCTAATAAATATCAAATTTATCATTGAAGAGCACTTATCGATTCATCACACTCACCAATGCGAGAGATGTATTTTGATGGTGATAATAGAATTCCAATGGAAATAATGTTGGAAATCCCAAAACTAGACAAAATATTCTTTATAATTAATAATAACACTGTAATATAGATATTTTTCGATATTACATTATCTTTAAAAAGGTTTCACAAATAATAAAGACGTATGTTAAGCTATCAAGATAGTCAGGGAATTAAAACTATAGATAATAGTTCTTCAACAAAATATATATGGAAATTTATTGTTTTTGGACCATAATATTAATGGATAATATGTTTTTAAGAATGTTGAGTTAATTCAAACAATTGGATATATATATATATATATATGATCCCATGTAAATAATCCTCTCTAAGATAAAATATATCACATCACATGTTTAAAGAATACTCAAGATAATGTGTTGGTTAATGTTACAACAATCAAAACATATCCACCCCAGAACGTTACAATCAAGATAATCATTTCATGCAGGGTTGTGTCAATAGACACTGTGAATTTCATGAATGAGGTCATTAAGATCAAAATCACCACATGTAAAGGTGAGATGAATTTTTCAACTACTGTTAGCACCCTTTGATTGATGTTCTCCTTTTTAGACCTTCTATTAAATTTGAATATTCAGTCAGATTAAGAAAATAAAGAGAATATTTGATGAAATTTTGTCACCATTGTTTAAAATATTCTTCAAAGAACTCAATAATTATTCTTAAAAATTATATATAATCATACATAGATTAATTAAAGGATGAATTATGCTACCCATTACTTTAGTTTCCCATTTATATTACAGTGGATCATATAAATCTAGAACCAGGCTCTCCCACTAGATATATTATATCAAATATATTTGGTCATTGATGAATAAAGACTATTTTGGGGTCACAAGAATGTTTTACAACTTTAAAATACATTCAAATATAATCCATGAAACCCAAAAGTTATTACTTCTTACTATATGTTCCTCATCATTATTTTCCATGGAATAGATTTCATGGGGGCATAAACACTAGTTATATCTGTGTAGTCTATGAAAATCCTTATTTATATTGATTTGATGACTCTGTGTATTGAGGATATATACCTCCTAGAATTTAATACAATGTATATAATCAACATTTTGAATTAAGATATCATTATCATATTTTGTGTCCCCTAAACAATATTAATGAAAATGTAACCTAATTAATTAATTATATTGAATAGGTAGTATCCCCAATATTGAATTTTGTATAACCACAAATCACATTACAGTGTTTTGGAATATATGAACACTCATGATATAAAAAATTCAATCTAAAGAACTACTTATCACAATATTTAAAGATAAGATATCATATCCAAATAAAATCAAGTATTTTTTATTATTATTATGCCACAAATCATAGGGATGCAGAAGTGATCTTATATAAACTCATGTATCATAAATATATAGTACTACCAATTGAATTCTATCTTCATTTCATCCAAAACATTTTTATCATTCAATTATATGTGTGTAATATGTCCCAAAATTGTATCGATAAGTTTTAGTGAATTTTAAATAAATGGTATCTCTTATTTCAAAACATAGAGATCAAGTAAAACGAGATATTAGATAATTTAATAAAAATGATCACCTACATTTGTTCCTCTGTTGTGAGATGAAATTGGTTATCTTAACTCTAATGATATCAAGGATGATGCATTAAATTCATTATGAAATATTGCAAATTCATTTTACTATTTTTACATTTTTCATTAATAGAGAATATTCCATTATCAGTATTGATGCATAATTCATCATTACAACCATAAATGAAATATTTCTCATGAAATTTTCATCATGATTTCACATTATTTCCAATTACCCTTATCACATTATATAAAAAAATTGGTCACATTATCCTCATTTCTAGACATGAAAAATAATAATAAATGTCACTCTCACATGGCATTAAGGTGATATCTAATTTTCATAACCAAAAAATTAATCCATTATATTAAAAATAATACTCATAAGAATAGTGTATAGCTCGATGAAGAAAATGTTTCATATATACATGATATATTAACATAGATACCTTGATATAGATCAATCATTGATTACATGACTAATGATTCTACCTCTCATACATATGTTCCATATCTATATAAGATCCTTCATCATATAGTACATTATCTATATGCCCATTAAAAAAATGATTCTCCCCTATGAAAGATCATAATATGTAGAGGGATTATTACTCCATCCATGGGTATTTAATTGTTATAGATATATTATCAAACTATAAAAAAAATGTAAATCAATATTATGATTAAAATTTTACTTATAGTATAAGAACGAACTATATGTTTAGTAATATCTTCAAAAGATATGTATTAATGCATTAATTTTGTATTCTATACCTATCCCAATGTCATAATAAAATCATTACATCGTCCCAATTAATTTATTTCTTCATTCATATTTGGGTATCCACCTTCAGATTCATAATAGAAATAATTCAATATCACTTTGTTCATGAGACAAATTATTGCTATGTCCCCACATCATTATCATTGTTTATAGCCATAATAATCATGGAACATTAGCCATTTTCCATTGAGTTTGAAATAAATAATATATATTAAATCTTTAATAACATTAAAATAATAATATTGGTCTCTTTATGTGAACAAATTTCCATAAATTAGTTAAAGATATATAAAATAGTTATCGATGTATGGTGGTTATCCAAAACTCTCTAATGATAAAATACCCATTATCAGTATTTTATCATAATGCACGATGATTCCTTTATAAAATTATAACTATATGTTTTTTGATACACAATTCCTTTTTATACATTTTAATACTCAAATAACAGATTCATTCCCCATCCAAGGTTCATTAATGATATATACAATTCTATTTATGGAAATAGAAATATACTAGTCCTAGAAGGAAAGTTTCTAATATGCATCCACCAATCATCCTAAGAATCCTAATTAAGGTATATAACTTCATATTTTTAATGTATGTAATCACAATAAACTACTAATGGCTATTTTTAATGTGTACATTTAAACCCAAAGGACATTGGAATTTAACTATTCATATATTCCTTAAATATAACCCTACCCTTGCACCAAAAATTACACTTGTCAACGAGAAGCATCCACATTCTAATACGATGAATGTTCTATATTCATATTCACATAGATATTCATAGTCAACCCATCATTTTCATATGCTTATTTGTCATACCTATGTACATATTCCACATATTTTCTCTTGATCCTTTAAATTTGAGGGGTGATTTATGAATTCACCACTTCCATGAATCAATGATATTGTTATATTTTTATTAATTAATCCCATTATTTTTTTTCACTCTCAAAATCAACTTATATTAATCATATTTATATTTAATTTGCCCACCCATTTCAGAGACAATGTATTGGAAAAGAAGATCGTTTCACTCCGGTTTTGATTCTTTGTTGCTATAAGAGAAAACATCATATGTTGTTTAAAGCGAAATGACATAAAACAAAGTTCTTTTTTTAAAAGATTGTATGAACATTATAATTATCAATAAGATTTCCTATAATAAAATAAAATAAAATTTTGAAGGAATACATGTCAAATATTGTATTTAGGAAAACTATACATGTTATGAAAATGATAATTTCAAGTCACCGTGTTCAAATATTTTCATCGGGTTTAGTAATAAATCATACTAAAAAATATAATTTTTTTAACCAAACACGTAGATTTTAAAAAAACCAATCAATGCACACATAAATAACAAGTTTTGGAATAATCTAGAGTGATGATACATCAAAAAATTTACACCTAATTATGTGTTCTATAAATGGTTTCATAACCATTACAGCTCCATAATTCATCATGAATATTTCCATCATGTATAAAATTTATTTATTTTATTAATTTTTTAATCATCATAAATCTTCCTACACAATAGTAATTATCGTAATAATCTTAATAAGAAACATCTATTTATCATTGAGGATACTACCCCATTATGGCTCGTCATATGCCCCAAAATTATGTTATGTCATCCCAATGAATATACCTCATAGGTTATGATAATTTATTATCTATATAAAAATTCACCATTATAGGAAAACACATTATTTGAATTTTTTCAACATTCATCTCTAACATAAATTCTCTATCTCATCACATACAACTCAATATTCATGTATCACTATCCAATTATTAATATAAATTCAACACCATGTTTATTAAGAAAATTTTTATTGAGATAATTTTAATGGGATAATGATATATATATTTACCATGAAATTTAGAATTTCCATTTTATGTTCGATTGAATAATAAAAAATAATTGTATATGATTCATGTCTATAAATTGAATTAAACCCATTTCCATAGTATTCTATATAGTCGATGATCTCCAATCTCATTGGGGTTTTCCTTTTCCATCATATCTATAATAATCTGTGAAATCTAACTAATCTATCTAATTTTTTTTTGAACATCTATTAGACCATATATTAGAACGGGAATTCCTTTAAATATTAATGTACATAAAATACCTCTACGAAAAATTTGCATACCTAAATCACTTAATCCTTATTTGAATGAATCAATGTCCCGCACCCCAAAAATATTGAAGTATCCAAAGAACCATAGAAAAATTGTATAATTGGTAAGGTAAAATGATCCTAATTTTATTCACTCCCCAAACACGGAAAATATATTAATTAATCAATGATTACATGAAAAAATTATGATTTATAATTTGAAATTAAATAATAAAGAAATTCTACAATTACATTAATATTTATAATAAGTATAAAAACTACACTTGATTCAATATATTGTTATAGAATCTCTATAGTATCAGAAAAATTAAATGAATAAAAAAATTCAGTCAATAAAAAATTGATAATATTTTACTAGAATATTGAAGGAAATTTTTACACAAATAACTCATACAAAATTTCAAAAATGAAAAAAATAGAGAGTGTGAATTTTTATTTGGATACATGATAAAACTAAAAATTCCTTATTTATTTCACCACAAAAATACAATGAACATGAATGTACTATAATTACATAAATAAATATAAAAATAAATCCTTCATAATGACTGTATGAGATCATGAATCTTAGATCTCTTCACTCAAAAAAATATCAACTGATAATTCCATTCAATAAGTCATGTACAATTCTAATAAATATAAAATATTAATGTATAAATATATATACAGATATAGAAATATGTTTATCCACTCTTAAATTCTTCCCTGAATAATGAATATATGAAATGTGGTTTTGAAAATGTCCAATAGGGGGACATGATGCCTTCTTTATTTTCCTTGCTTCTATTTGAGACAATAATGTCGGTTGGCTAATGAAAACCACCAAAACCACAGAATTTATATTAATACAAGATTTATTTTCCTCTTAACGATACATTGAGAATACTCATCTAAAAAAGTGGGTTATCCCCTCGAAAATATCTCATGATTATTTATTTATCATCCACAATGTTTTTTATCTAAAATAAGTTATTAAAATTAATTTCAGAAATTATCTTACATGATAAACACAATTAACACATAATATTAATCGTTAATTCCTTTTTCACTAAATAAACATGTTGAAAAAATGGTGTTATAGTTTAAAAAATAGAATTATATTTAAATATAAAAAAACATGAATTAATAATTTGAATAAAAATAAAAAATATATACATTTTGAACTCAAATATGTTCTTTTAATTTTTATATTATTTGATAAGTTTTTAGTTTTTTAATTCAAAAAAATATCCCTTTACTTCTAAAATCATAAACAGAAAATATTTTTTTAATAACCAATATTTGAAAACATAAAAACCAATTCAATGATCAATTTGAAATTAGTAATTAATAATTACTGATATAACATATTTATAATAATAATAATTAAGTAAAAATATTGTAGAAACACAATTAAATACATTGAAATAAATACTTCAAATATACAAATAGTATTAATTGAAATGTACTATTTAATAACCACTCTCAAATAGGGAGTTGTCCTAGTTTCAGAAATGAACATGTTCTTAAAAACCACATTAATTAACAATATCATGTTTTTAACATTATCATGAATTAATAATGACATTTAATTTTTAGAAAAAGTTCTCAATGACCATTAATTATTTTATTGATTTAATATTAATTTAAAAATACTATGTTATATATCAAAAATACTAGTTTAAAAGTTTGAAACATAGGTAATCATTTCTTTTAATAAAGAATATGTTTTTCATAATTTAAATTAATTATTAATATAAAACAAAAAAATTGGGATTTATATAATATACAGACCTCTTTTTTTGTAAACAATAAACTAATTATGGTATTAGAAATGAATACATATGAAAAAAATAGTATACTGTTATTACAAATGATGAAAAAATAGGGAAAAAGATATGAACATTTATGTTTGTTATCTTATTTTTGATTTAATTGAATTAAATAAGAAAAAATGGATTTAATTTGAATGGAGGTGGAGGATCCAGCATGGTAAATAAAGGGGAACATTGTTTCTTTAATTATCCTTATATTGAATTCAATAAATTTAAATTGTTCAGTGAGAAGTAATAACAATTATGGAAGTACTGTAATTACTTATAAAATTTAAGGATTTAACATTATGTAATTTTTAATATAAAATTAATAAGATGACAACAAAAAATTAAAGGTTTAAAAATTAAATTACATGATTAATTGATTTATGATATATAACACACAAAACATTGAGTAGTATTATTAACAGTTTGAACATCACACTTGTTAGAATATAGAATATTTAACTCTAAATATAATTTATAAAAATAATATATAAATATACATGATAAAAATATGTATTATTAAAATACATGTTGTGAGATATATAACACTCTTATCCAAGAATATAATTATTAAATGGTATTATATATCATTGGAAAAAAAATAAAACCACACCTTTTAAATAAAAAATGATATAAAAGACCAATATGAAAGAAAAAACATTAATATACACATAATATTGATCACATTGATTAAAAACATCATTTTATTTCTAAATGATAGAATATTAGAAAATTTCAAAATATACTTAAATAACACAATAACTAAGTATAAATATACATAAAATTAGAAATTTAATTTTCAATTTGAATTTTTTCAATATTCTATTGTAATAATAAAAAAATATTAATGATTGTTTTTAATTTTATAAAATATAAAGGATTAACCCTTAAACACATTAAGGAAATGAAATAAATTTGGTTATACAGAGTCATCCATTATATTGAAAATTAGTTAGGTACAGAATCATTTAAATGAAGTTAATATATTTTTAATTATATTTATAAAATGAAAAAAGAAAAAATAAAATGTGAAATGAAGAATAAAACTATAATGTCTAATTTACATGGCAGCACTAATTCTATCATATGTTGTAAAATATTTAACAATATATGTTTTAACAGTATATTAATCTATCTAAAAGACAATATAAGAAAAATTTTATTTAAAAATACCCTATAAAATGAATAAAATAAGACACTATAAAGAAATATGAGTACATATTGTGGAAAAACACCAATAGATGAATGTATGAAAATATCATATATTATAGATATCATATTTAGAACAAAAAAATCCAAATACATATATATTTCTATATCAATGTAATGAATTTTATTTATAAAAAAGATGGTGAAATAGAGGAAACATAGGCACATGTTAATTTTTATTTCCCACTTAATGGATGTTATAAAACTGTATTTGATGCCTAACAGTAAAATAAGGAAAACAGTTTTGGTTTTCACAACTGGGGTTAAAAATCATTATTTTTAAATCATAATTATTATAGGGTTCTTTTTTAGAAGAAAATCAGTTCACCTTAAGGTTCATTTTATTATAAAATATTGATTGAATCTTGAATAGGATAAAAATAATCTTGAATAATATTCTACCTCTAATATGAAAGATGGTACTTTATTTATACATTGACTTATGATTAAATAAATTTGAAAAAAAATCACACATAAAAAATAATAAAATTCACTAATTGTTATAGAATCAATAATAAAAAAAATTATAAATTATTTTTGACATGAATAATTTTACACGTTGAATACCATCATAAAGCACAATAAATATGATGATAATTTGGATGATTACCCATACTTTATTGAAATTGAACATTTATATTGACTAAGGTCTGCATAAAAGTGTATAGACCATAAATAATGATCATTATGACATAAACCCAATACATGATATAAAGTATCCAACAAAATTGTATCCATCAATAAATTTATAGTTATTATACCCCATTAATAAATTTATGTAAATGAAAACATATGTAGGTAAGGGTAGTTAAATTAGTCTCACCTAGGGATGTAAATCTATCTAATGTTTCATATTTTCTTGATTGATCCATAAAAATGAAGGTCATGAGTTTCTTATTTGTGTATGAGGTCATAGATAACTGAAGGGATATTTCTTATGGTCGGGGTGAACTTATTTTATTTGCGCCATTTCTAGGATATATGATGTGTGGTGGAAATCACTTCACCAGAAGGATGAATGGGTGGTAGTGATAAGAGGATATGAGTAATGGGTGTCAGTTTACCTCAGGTATAATGATGGGATAATATTTTGTCAACCAAATATTTTAGATTTTGTGGTATGATGACATAATATTGGCGAGGATTCATTACTAGAATAAAACTATAGGGTTATATTATTTATGGTACTAATCAAAATAGTGTATATAATATCGTTATGGATTATTATATTATTTAATGCAATAAATAAGAAAATAACTTAATAATGTTTTTATGAAAATATTTATAAATATCTGTTTAGACAAAATATTTTTATTTTATTCCTTTAATATTAATAAAAAATTATTTTCATTATAGGGATATTTTTTGTTCAACATATTGCCATAATATATTTTTCAAATGGTGAAAGAATGTTTTTCCCATAATATAATTAATAGTGATAGATTTTTTATTCAAAATAAGTATGGAAAAAAATTATGTCTAATTATTGGAATATAGGAGTAAGTAAACACATATAACTCTATTATAAAATAATGTTTTTTTACATATGTATAATATAAATTTAATTTATTAACCATTTAAATTACTCACTTTTTCCAAAAAAAAATATTGTCTATCGGGAATATTCATTTGATACATGTAATATTTTTATAGTGAAAATATCTTTCATGAAGAAGAAAAATATAACATCCAACTACTTGTTTGATGGATGTTTTTATGATTATATTAATAATAAAATGGAATATTTTTTAGTCCCCCATATGTTCATCCCACTAGAGAATGGGAGACCACTTATCCTATACATGAAATCATCTTTATGAAAAAATAGTAAATTTCTCACAAAGAATAATTAAGTAGGGAATGATAATGATCTCTAATGTTATAATCAAAATATATTGGACATTGAGACTCTATATTTTTACATTGAGAATAATTACCTGGAATTGACCTTTACCGTTTAGATTTTGAGCCACTACCTTTCACATGATAGGCCATTTTTATCCTATATTGAAATTATCAAATATATACCCATTTCTCTTCTATTTACACGCATTGGCATATATTGTCATAGAATATCCAAAATGAATTTAATTTAATATCAAATTTCAAATAGATGAGATTATATCAATTTATTTCACTAACGAATGCAGTAGATTTATTTCAATGGTGATTATATAATTCCAATGGAAGGAATTTTGGAAATAAAAACACTCAACATATTATTTTTTATAATAATCAATAACATTATTATTGATATATTTTCCTTTGTTGTAGTATGATTCAAATGTTTTCACTAAAAATTAAGATGAATAATAAGTTGTCCTAACTATCATGGAATTAAAATTATATATAGTATGTTTCCCACTAAAAAGTAAATTGAAATTTAGTGTTTGTGATCAGGAATATTAATAGTGTTTATATTATTTAAATTTTTTAATTATTTCTCATTCTTGATTATATATAGGAGTAAATAAAAAACATTCCCCTATTTTATAGAATTATATAACATCACATGTTTGTAGAATGATCAAGATAAGGACATTGGTTAATTTAACAAAATCCCTTAAATATTAACACTAGAAATAGACAATCATTTCAATCACATAATGTTGGGAAGTGTCTGTATTCATTGGAATTGTTATGAATGAGATGATTGAAATAAACAACACCAAATAGAAGATTAGATTAAATTTTCATCTATTGTTTCCACAATTGGATGGATTTCCACTATTTTGGACTGCCAGTAAAATTTAATTATTCAATCATTTCATGGAATGAAAGATATAATTTGATGACATTCATTCAAAATTTTTCTAAAAAATTTACCTAATATTCAAAATTTCATCTTTAAAAAATGTTATGACACATTACCCCTTAGATTCAATACTGGATGACAGATGCCCCCCATTATTTTGGAGTCTCATTTAGGTTCTAGTGGAAGTAATTAATCTAAAACCAAGATATCCCACTAGATATATTTCCAAATATATATTTTTTCATTGATTAGAGAAGATTTTTTTGGGTCTACAAGAAAATTTAATGGCATAAAAATACATTCAAAATTCATCTATCAACCCAATAGTTATTACTTCCTTGCAAATATTAAGGGTCATTTTTCCAAGGAATATATTTCACGGAATCATATACCCTTGATATATCCATGTATTCCTAGAACATCCTAATGTCCATTAATTTCATATATATGTGAGTTGAGGATATAACCCTCAAGAAATTAAGGATAAATTAAATCATCAACATTATGAGGTTATATATCATTATCATTTTTGTTTCCCTTGAAAAATATTAATGAATATGGAACCATATTAATTACTTATATATTGAAGAGTTTTTATAAAAAATATTTAATTCTATCCAAATAGACATCCCATTCTAACATAGTTGAAAATATGAAGACATTGGATTTAAAAAATTCAATCTAAAAAATTATTACAATATTTGATAAAGAGAAATATCATATCCAGATAAACTTAGGTATTTTTCATGATATTATTGCTCAAAATTCACAGGGCTTGTCATGTGATCTTATATACACCCATAAGTGGTAAATATGTTCAATACCTATTCATTTCTGATTACTTTTTCTCCAAATCACTATCATAAATTAATTATATGAGGATAATAAGTCCAAAATTGTTAGGGATATATTTTAATTTAATATAAATGAAAGGTTTATCATATTTCACAAATTGGAGATCCAAAAAAATAGACTGTTTCAGCATTTAAAAAATGTTCACCACTATTGTTTTTTCTACAGATACTTTTATATATTTTTCTAAACAATAATAATACAAATGAAGAATCCTTAAAATCTATAAGAAATATGGGAAGAATGTTATAAAATATTTAATTATATCCATAATAGAGACTATTCCATGGTAAAAACTTTTCTATAACGAATCATTACAACCATAAATGAAATATTTCTCAAGAAATACTCTTCATGATTTCACATAGTTTCCCATTATATTTTTCACATTACATTAGAAAACATGTCACATTATCCTCATTTTGAGAATATAATTGTAATAATAAATGAAACTATCACATGACATTAAACTTAATGGTGAAGGACTATGATGTAATATTATTCTCTAAATAGTTTCATTATCATTATAGTGTTATAGTAAAATACATGAAACATTCACCCTAGACATTTAAAGAATTTTTTTTTAAAATTTAAAAACTATGAAGTATAAATCTTGTGGTATGATTTTGTAATTAATATATCATGTTCAATAGTGAGGCATGGGTAATCTTATGATTTACACTTTTCTTTCTAATAGATCATCAATCCCATGATAGTAGAGTTTATTTTTGATTGCTATATTTTTTTAATTATGAGAGATACCTTATTAAATATATAGATTAAATTCATCCCATAAGAAGTAAATTAACCTTTTTATATTATATTTCACTATGTGGCCTAGTTTACCTACAAAGGATATTGATGTGTGTAGAAGTTTATATACCAAAATATTAATGTTCTAAAGGGAATTAATTCTTCAAACCTTATGAAATAGGATAATCTACATTGGAGACCATTAAAAACTATTATTATCATGATTCCTATTATTTTATGATATATAGAAAGACCCTAATATATTCCATAGGACAACCTTAAAATAGAAAAATTACTCATTCATTAAAATCAAGATCTATGTCAGAAATTTATCTCCAAGAACAATGTGTGGTTGAATTAATCTATTTTTAAGATACATATTGTCAACAAGATTTACAATATTTAAACAAACCATAACGAATATAAATTAACATTTCCTATTTAATATGTTATAACACATTAAGGGGATCCTTTATTTTCATCCCCAAAATATGAATCCATTATATGAAGAATAACCCTTAATGTGTGTATTTATGAAATTATTTTTCATATATACAAGAAAATTTTAGATAGAAACATTGAATATATCAATCATTTATTTTATGATTAATGATACATATCCAGATAGGATCCAAATCTATATAGTATTCTTCATCATGTAGTACATTATTTAAGAACCCATGGGAAAAATAATTTCCCATTTTCAAGAGTCTGATATGTAGAGTGGTTCTTATTCCATATGTTTTGTATTAATTGGTTATTGATATATTTTTCAACTATAAATACATTGTGAATATATCTTATGATAAAATATACAATATCTTATACAGGAACTAACTATGTATTTACTCATAGCCTCACATGATATGTAACGTTCAACTGATTTTGTATTCAATACAAAAACAAGTTTTAATCAAATCGTAACATAATCTTAATAATTGAATCTATTCACTCATATTGGGGTTTCCCCCATGGGTTTATCATAATAGAAAAGACATATCACATTGTTCATGAGAAAATTAATTGAAATTCCAACAGATAATGGTCATTTTCTAATGATAAAAATTTCATGGACCATAATCCACTATTCTATGAGATTAAAATGCAAGATAGTTTTTTAGTCTCACATAACCTTAATATAATAAGATTGAAATGTTTATACAAACCAATTTCCTTAAATTAGTGAATTATACAAACAAGGGTTCATGATGCTTGTTGGTTTTCCAAAACACCATAAGGAAAAAATATCCTCTATAAATAGTTTATAAAAATGCTTTTGAATTACATCATAATATAATAAATTCATGTTTTTTATCGACAATACCATAATATACTTAGTAGTAGTCCAGTCACAGATTAATGTCCCATCCAAGAGTGATAAAACATATATAAAAATATATTTAATGACATCATCATAGACCATTCCCAGAAATCCCATGTATAAAATGCATCCACCAATCATCATGATCATTCGTTTTTATGAATCCCACTATTTGATTAAATCCACATTATCACAATAATCATATCATAGCTATCTATATTGAGTATATTTAAACCCAAAGGATATTTTTATTTCACAATAAATATATTCCCCCAATATAAACCTATATATGAACCCATAAAAACACCTTTCAACTAGTGGAATCCAAACCCTAAGTGGTTGATGGTCCAATATTCATATTTCAATAAATAATCATAGTTGAACACATTATTTTATTATTGTTATTGGTTATACCTTATGTATATATTTCATATATTTTTTCATAATAAATTAAATCAAAGTGTTTATTTTTTAACTAAAATTTCCTTGAATTAATGATATTGGTACATTCTTAATCATTCACCCCATTTTTGTTTTCCTCACAAAAATTAATCTTATTTTATTCATCATGAAATTTAGTTTTGTGAACCCTTTTGGAAGATATTCAATAGTATAAAATATGTTTTTTACCTCTATTTTTGTTTATTTTTTTCTATAATATACCTCACAAGTTTTTCTAAAGAGAGATAAACTCAAACAATGTTGTTTTTGTTTAATAATTTACGAACTCTAACTATATCACTATGTTTTCATGGCCTAAAAAACGCTAAATTGTAGTAAAAAAGACCTAAAACATTATATTATGAAAGTATATATAATGGATCAAGGTTGAAATTTTATTTCATGATGATAATTTCCTATGATAGGGAATATTAATAAATTGTATCAAAAAATGATGAAATATTTTTTACCCAAGCACGTAGAATTAAAAAAGACCAAGCCATGAACTATGAATTCACTAGTTTTGGAAGAAGATGATGTAATGAAATATCATATCTTATAAAAATAATTGTGGGTTTCATGAATGGTTTCATATCCATTTCGATTACATATCCCTTTATGAAAATTTCATTCATATATAAAATTTCATCATTTGATAATTGCTTGAATCATAAAAAATGTACCTAGATAATAGTAATGATCATATTCTACTCAAAAGGATACATATATTAAACTATGAAGACACTACCACATTATGGATGTTGATATGCACCAAAAATATATCACATTAAACAAATGCATCTATATCCCAAGGTTAAGATTATCTAATATATGTACACCATTATAGAAAATCCAATCATACAAATGTAGCCAAATTTCATCCCCAACATACATGTTCTATCTCATCAAATATAATTCAATACACATGTATCATAATAAAATTATTAATTTCAATAAAACACCATGTTTTTATTGAAAATTGTTAAGTAGATAATTTTCAATTGATAATGTTCGATATATTTACCTAGAAATTTTGATTTTTCCTTTTTTATTTTCTAAAGAATAATGGAAAAAATGGTATGTGATTTATAAACACAAACATGATTCCCCCCATTACCTATGTAGTCTATAACATTGATGGAATCCATTCACATTGGTATTTTCCCTTTCCTTTTTTAGACTAATCTGCACACTAATAAAAATTATTATGGCTTAATATATCAACATCCATTGGACTAAATAACAAAACGGGGTTTTCCACTAAATCTCATTTTCCATGAAAAACTTCTAGGTCAAATATAACATCTATAATCATAAAATAATTCTTTTGAACACTCTAATTGAGTGTATTTTCATCATCATGAATAATTATTTCCATCTAATTTTAAGGATTTTGATTCATGAAAAAAAATATGAACATTATCACGGAAGATTTGATATTAGAAGTGGCGTGGCACTTAAAATAACATCAATTTTTCAATCATGTATTTATGTTTGGGATACCTCACATATTTGTTTTCTATATTTCTTGACAAAAAATAGTATCAATCTAAAGACTAAGCACTATAACCCCATATTTTTACCCATACCTTGAGGCTATCAAAATTAGTTTCATTGTGATCCCATTCATAACATTTTTCTTCTCTCATGTATCTATACTGACCTACTAACCATTTGGTCAACATTTTCAGACCATAACCATGATTTTAAATGTTATAATATTCATTTTTTTAAATAATTATGAAAGGATATCAAGAAATCACTATTTTGAAAAAATGTAATGATAGATCTGTGAACAAATTTGAGTTATTTCATGTCCAAAATATTGATTTTTATTATAATAAAGAGTTTATCATTTGGAATTAAAGAGGCACAAATGTTATTAAGTAAAAAGACTCTAAAGTTTTCCCATGTCTATTATTATCATGTCACTCCTTGATGGGGATTATGAAAAAATAAATGTAATAAAATTTACAAATAAAAGCATACGAAGACTATTAATTGATCCTTATAGAAGTCATGTTGTTTTATCGAGGTAATGTAGCATTGAAAAAATATAAAAAATTCATCCACACCATATTACTACAAGTAACATTCCAAAGTTTCTACATGAAATTTATATTGATTTAATTATTGGGTACTCAAAAACATTTAAAAATTTATTCCTCTATTAAAATATCTACGTTTGAATCCTTATAACATTGAGTCAAATATTTTATTTAAATTTTATAATTGTAATATCAATGTGATTATATTTATAAATATAAAAACATGACATATATTCCTAGGTATAAAATTCTCACCCTTGTGGATGTACTCAACTCTTAAAGTGATGGTATATATGCCTATACACATTTCTGAGCCACATAATTGGGGAAATCAATTTTTCTTAACTTTTTTTGGTACCATCTATGAAATTTTAAGTTCGAATTTTAGTTTCCAAGTGAATTATTAATATCCTAATAATATTTTCTAGTATTTTTTATATATCTATAAAATCATTATAATAATGGATAATGTGATTAAAATTTTAGAAAAAGATATGTTTTCATTCATTCAAAAATTAATAAATGAATATCCACAATATTTAGTCAATATCATGTGGATGTAGATGTTATTATTGGATAGAATCAAGGGATTCCTGATGATGATTAATTGTTAAATCAGATGTATCTATTATTGTATTGGGCTGGTTAATGTTGATAACTCTTCCTCTATATTACATTTTAGTGCATCATCCTGTACAACAGCATTTGGTCAACCCATGACCACCACATCTACCAGTCACTACCCTTGTAAGAACCCGATTCTTATTATTGAGCTATGTGTTTCTTCTTTTCCTCTTAATTTAATGTTTTTGAGAAAATAAGTAAAATGGATGGAAAATCCCAAATTTAGGGGTACACGCCGTCTACTTTTCTATATGCTATGTACTTTGACTATGTGGGATGAGAAAAGAGGGAGTGTAGGCCTACCGGTGATGAAGGGTGTAAAAACTGATCAAATGCCATGTACATAGTATATAATTTCCATGTAATCAGTCTGCGGGTGAAAAGTATGGCGGCGGGAGTATCCACCATAGGAATAGTAGTACACTTCGTGTACATAGAAATACACATCGTGAAATCATGTCGACAGATGAACAGTGTCGCGATGGAAAGTGGCCGCCATAGAAACAGTTAAAAAATGGGAAGTACACACCATGTACTTGAGAGTACAAGCTGTGTAGATATGTTTTTTTCACTTAAAATAGACAGTAGCCTCCACTTTTGACAGTGGAATCTTAGAACACCCGAGAGCTATGAGAGAGTAGGCCAGATCTTGGAAGAGCTCCCGACAGAAAACCAGGACTCTGTTTCCTTTACCGACGATCTTGTTTGAACCACACATGTGAGCTATTCTCTATTCATGAGTGTTTCCTTAAAACTATTTCATAAGGGGTTGTTATTTATATATGAACGGGAGAACATTTAACCTATATCTACGTCGTTCTTGGTTGATTCGGGAGGCATCATTCACATATACCGATCAGAGGAGATCAAGGAAGGTGGTCTGGTGTTTATGTCCAACTGTTGAGTTGTTTTTGTGTATAGTTGTGTTATGATCCCATGTTTGGGGTGTCTTATGGGTGGGGCATTGGCAGTTAAGATATCTAAAATATCATATATAATTTAATGATAAATATAAACTGTATTTTGGGATCATTTCATTGATATAGGTCCATCACATGGGTTCTTTTACCTTGTTTAGCCATTTGACCAGGATACATGTGGGTATGCCGTAATGTTAGCATGTTATGAGTTTTCTTGAGAGGAAACTTATTTATTACCTTCTTATGCATTGGGCTCGGCCTGGTTACTTTCTTAGCCCGAGAGAAGTGTTTTGTTGAGCCTGATGGTAGTGTTTCGAATAGCCTGAGGGAAACCTATCTCATGCATGTTGGCTGTATATTCTGTGCCTGGGGGAAATATCTCATATGCATGTGGGCTATATTCATTATACCCGTGGGTAGTCACCTATGTGTTTCGATTCTACTTACCTAAAGGTAAGCATTTACATGTATGAGGACAATGTTTACATTGAGTATTCACTATCGTGGTATCTTATGTCGTACCTTCCAAGATAAATCAGAGTCTTGGAATTGATAAATAATTAATAAAATTGAAATGTAACAAATAGAGATAGTTACTTTTTTGTACTGTCTAGTTTACTGCATTTTATTACGGAACTCTGTTGGTGCACATTTTCACTGACATTTTGGCACGGGCGTTTGTTGGTTTCTACTAGGATTTATTTCTCACACCCTGTTCAGGTCATGTCTTGGGACCAAATAGATTATATTTCTACATGCGTCGATAAGGGAAAGGGTCCCTATATAGGTAATTTATTATTGTAGATGAGTTGGCGAGCATGGGACCAAACAAAGGCGTGAGATGCTGTTGAGTTCTTATTGCACTATTTTTAGTTTTTCTTTGTTGTACATGGTTTGTGTACTGTATTGTATTTGATTTCAGTGTATCCTATTTTGAAGGCTTTCTTAGAAATAGGACATATTGCTCCATCATATATGTATGACTATTGGTAATCTTTTGATTCAGTATCGTTGTCCTTTCATCTTTGTATTGTTTACTGCTTCCCAATTTATGTATGTTTATATTTTTTTGTTGTGCTACACATTGAAAAATGAGGGAATACTTTCCCCAATATCATACATAGGCCCTTGTTGACAATCAACAGCCTCTGGTTTTTGGGGAAATGCGCTTAAGGTCATGTGACCAACAAGTTTCGGGGCACTTGTTGTGTGGCTTCAAGAATTGGGATGTTAAAAAGTGGTATCAGAGGGTTTTTCTTTTCTCTGAGTTATTTTATTATTACGATACAATGGGATAGAGATATATTGTTAAGTGAATCGGTAATAAACTGTGCTCTGAAGTAGCTACTCTATGTACAGGTAATGGCTGGATTGCCTCCAATTAAAATTGTGATTTTCTATTTATGATTATTATAGTTGATTTGATTTTCACAGCATGGTGACTCTCTTTTGGTGAGCTAATTATATTTTTATTTTGGGTTCTATTTAGTCACAACCCAATGAGATTTGGGTATTCCATCTCATGCATCATTTAGGCACAGGTTAGAATCACATGTTAGGCATAGTTTCCATTCCATTTAGTGCATTATAAATAGCATGTTGTTGTGAAGGATGATGTGCTAGAAAATTCATGCGGTTGTGATAGGTACCTTGTTAGATACGCCTACTATTTATAGGGTATTGGTAAAAGTAATGGTTGGGTTTATGGATGATAAACATTGGTCTCTGTTAATTTTGGGCTCTCTTGGACTGGATGTTAGCAGATCATTATCCAGCTTATTGTTGTGTTTGGTACCATAATGTGAAAGGTCAGTTGCTAAACATTGGTTCGCGGGGAGTATAGGCCCCACAGATTGGAATTTGGCATACCAACACTTGAAAAATAAGGAAAAGGGGGTTCCATAGTAGTTTCTGAAGTTTACTCTCTAGAATCCCAGACAACACGACGTGTGGTTCTATGAACACATGCCTTCTACCCATCTATTTTGGAAGAAATGAAAAAA